>OX328104.1:34346719-35673608 GCA_946811185.2 Hippopus hippopus
AAAACAGCTGGACAGAGAGGGAAACATTATGGGAAAAGAATAAATTGCTTGTTACAAGTAATTTCTCCTTTTCCAACAAAGTTTTCAAAAGATGTCACCTGCAGAAGCATCAAAAGGTGTCTAAACCAGGGATAATAATAGCTTAAAAAAAGTTTGACCCCAAGGGCAGGGCCATTTTCAACCCCAGGACCATGATTGAAAGATATTTAGAAAAGGTTGATTAAGTGATATTATGCACCAAATATTAAAGCTCTGGTCCCCGGCAGGATAGCTCAGTTGGTAGCATATCTAACTTGTGATCTGGAGGTTGCGGTTTTGATTACCGGTTGTGGCGAACTTCCTTTTTGGCGGTTTTTCACCCCTCACCTTTGATGCATGTGAGAAAAGTAGTCAGTGGAATTGAGAAGAAAGTTGTGTCAGTACTAGTGTGAGAAAGCCAGGGAACACATGGTCGCATAACTGACTACCATGATATGATCTGAGCTTTTAAAATGGAATTAAACTTCAATACAAACAAACAAAATCAAAGCTCTGGGCCTAATGGTGTGAGACAAGTAAATTTTAAAAGTTTTCTCTATAGAAGTCTATGTAAGGAAAGTAATTCTAAGGGCGCTGGCCACTTTCAATCTCAGGGCTTGAAATAAACTGTGAAAGGTCTAAAAGATGATGCAAAAAAAACCAAGTATCAAAGCTAAAAACCTAATGGTATGGGACAAGAACTGTTCTAAACTCTATGAAAAAACAGGTGATAGCCTGGACATGGCCAATTAGCAATTTAATGTAACTGGGCTTGAACCCATTTAGACAACATTATTATTAGGCACTGTGAATCAAACAGACAGTGAAATAATACATGTAAAATTTCTCAAAACCACATGTTTGGAATCCAGTCAAATTTGATAGGGTTTCAGTACTAATTGAATAAAACAATCCCTGCAAGCTTGAAAGAAATTGAACCAACAATGTGGAATTTGCTGAGCAAACAAGACTTAGTCCACAAATGGCTGCTTTTCCTACACTGATTGCTGGATTTTCTTCATTTTCAATAGGGATCAATCCCTTGATAATATAAATGATCTGTGCAAGTTTCAAAAGAATTGGATAAAAATTGACTTAAAAGTGTGAACAAGAAATGGAAATGTTCATCGTTAAATGGCGACTTTTCCCTACTAATAGTTGGAATTGTTTCAAAATTAATATGGTACAAGCTATTGATGATATAAATGATCTGTATAAGTTTCCTGAAAATCTCACCTCAAATGCAGATGTTAATGTGTAAATAAAAAAATGCAATTGTTCAAAATGCAACTTCAAATTACTACTTTTTCTTACTAGATGCATGATTTTCTTTTCAAAATCAATAGGCTTAAAGCCATTGATGATAAAAAAAACATGCAAGTTTCATTAAAATCCAACCACAAATGTGGACTTGATCAGTAATACAGTAAATGTAAATTTTCAACTTTAAATGGCTACTTTTCCCTTACTTATTGTTGGATTTTTTCAAAATTGATAGGGTTCAAGCAACTGATGATATATACAAGCTGTGCAAGATTCACAAAAATCTGACAACAAATACGGACTTTACTGTGTAAACAAGAAAATGACTAACATACTGACAGACGGTGAAAACTACACCATGACATAAGCTCTGCTGGCCTTTGGCAAGTAGAGCTAAAAAAGTAAAATATTCTATTCCATTCTTTAGCAACAAGTGTTCTGAATAGATTTCAATTGTTTGAAAGAATTCTACAGAGGACGATCTAAGGACACGATCTGTGTGAATTTTGGTTGAAACTGGTCCAGTGATTTACCTGAAGATTTTAGAGGAAGCTAACACATGCACAGACTCAAAGAGCCATAAACATTGAACATACCAGATCAGATTCAATAAGTGTTACTTCTGGAGGGCTGCTTGGTACTTCAATTGTGTTGAAATTTAAATCAGGCAAGTCCATGTCAATCTGTAATTAGATAGCAACAAATTGAGAACTTTTTGCCATATGAGTTTTTTTCATTTATTGGTAACAAACTAGTAACAAAAGAAATGTTGCCTTCAACATGCAAATTCGGGCCATCGGACAATTGGGAAAGGTGTTGTCCTGGATCAGCCTGCGCAGTCCACGCAGGGTAATTGGGGACTGCGCTTTACATCTACATTTTTTTTTTTTTCCTGTAGTAGACTTTTGTGAAACTGAAAATCACATAACAGCGGAAAGCGCCTTCTCAGATTAGTCTTCGCTGATTGCACAGGCTTATTGGAAATGACACTTTAGGCAAATGTCTGATGGTCCTAATTTGCATGTTGCAGGTTATTTCAAAAACATGCTTCCTTAACTAAATGCATTTATACCACTATTAACTTGCTCATCAACACTCTGACCCTCAAACCCATAGGGATTACTGAGTAAATGTGATCTGCCTTTTTGATCTAATATTGTAGATCATGGCCTAGCATACAAAGGTAAACAGGTGGAAACTGTTAAGACCTGACTGACCCTTCACTTTTGAAATAGTGACCCCTAAGGACATATATCACACATGGACAGATTTTTTTTATTTAAACTTTGCACATACAAACCTCATCATGTCTCTTAAAGATTACAGTAAAAAAAAAAAAAAAAAGAAATAGGTAACTTTGCTTGTTTCTAAGAAATTGATCTTTGAAAAAGGTATATAAAATTCCGAAATTCAGCTTATATTGGATTTATCACGCTTTTATTAAACAGGAAAATTACTGAAAGAGCATACAAATATACATCATCTTAATGAAAATTCATCTAGTTTTGCACAAAAAAAAAGTAAAAGCCTGGTTTTTGAGCATACTAATTGTACACACACACACACACATATATATAGTGTGTGTGTGTGTGTGTGTGTGTGTGTGTGTGTGTGTGTGAGATAGAGAGAGTTATGTGTGCTACAATGTTCTTTCTCCCAGATTTTGAACATTCTGCCCACAAGCCCCCTATTTTGTAACTTACAGTGTAACATTAGAAAAATGTATTTTGAAATTTACTGGTATTTGGTTAGCAAAGGTCATCAAACTGCACTGACTTACGAAGCTGGGTTAAGACAAATTATAGAGAATTTAACTTCGCAATCATAGACAATTAGAAACAGTAAAAAATAATTTCACTGTGACCAAATGTTACCATGAATCACACATATAAACATTTCAATTAATTTCGCCATTTTCCACAAAAATCCTTAATTAGCCCTTGATAATTGACATGGACTAAAAGTGTCGGGGAACAGTCTTCAAGTCTGTCGGAAAAATTGTCTCGAAAAACTGTCAGGAAATTGTCTTGTTCCCCTTGGATGACTCTCCATCAAAGTGCCTGAAAACTTCCACTCTACTCAAAGAATATTGCCCCCCAAGCTAAGCATGGAAAACCCTCAAATTACTTTTCTTTCTAAACCAATGGGAGGATTTTAAAAAAATCCACAGCAATGTTCATAGGTGACCCTTCATCCTCATGCACGGATGGATCCGCTCTGCTGAACAAGATGGCTGCGAGAAACCCTCAATTTTCGTCATGAATCATTGGCAGGATTTTTTAAAATGATTATAAAAATGTTCCTTTGATAATAGTGTACAAGACTTACTCAAACATTTCCGCTCCACTTAATAAGGTGGCCACCAAGGGGAAAATGATTGATAGATTGATGGTGTTTTATGCTGCTTTCAACATTATGTCTGTCATATCACAGCAACAGCCTACATATTTATGTATTTCCTTGGACAATGGAGAAAAAAATAAAACATACAAATGACCTCTCCTCCTTGACTGTGAGAGGATACCGAGATGGTCATCATATCTAAAGATAGAAAGCTACGCCCTTAGAATAACTTCTAAGTTAACATAGCATTTCATTTGTATGATTTTGATCACATGAGCGATATAGAGCTGCCATTTCCCCCTCATTTAAAATATTACTAAGTAAAGTTTGTTATTCTCAGTATACATTATTTCTAAGATTATTTCTTTCACACATTGTTTTGGAAAAAGAAAAAAAAAACCTAACTAGTTGAGAATATCACCAAGGGCCACTTACCCCAAAGACTTTATTAACATATCAAATGATAAAAAAATGACACAATCTGAAAGATGACACTCTCAGTTATTCAAATTCAAATTCGTCATAATTTGCTAAAAATAGTGATTTTGAAATATTGTCTAGAATATACGTGTCTTTTGAAAAAGTTAATCAACAATTTCTGATTACTCAATCATCTACTTGCATACTTACACTTTCAGAAAAACCTTTCATGAATGAAGACCATTGTAAAGTATTTTTTATATATTGTAAAACTCATCAAATTAAACGTTGTCTTTCAATGGGAAAGAAAAAACTTTTTTTTTCCAATTCTATAGGCTTACAAGTATGGGTAGACCGGGATGCTAACGAACATATAAACATTTACCGTTATGGAAGTGTAGGGAGGTACGATGTTTTACTGGTAGATGAGCCAAGAACTGTCGGGTTGAATGATGAAATAAAAGTTGGATGCGTGGTTCAGCCAGGTAATGTGATAACCTTATATTGCCTTTCATTACTTAAGTTGCCATTGCGGCCATTGTAGATCAAAATCCTATTGCACAAAACATGCAGACTGTTCTTTGACCTACAGTATTGGCTTAGCTAAGATCTTCTGAGTAGGTCAGCTGTAAAATTGCTCTTACATGTACATGGGTCTTATTTCTAGAATGAAAATGCCCATTGGTTTCATTTTGCGCTCTATAGTCAATAGTTATCAACTCTGAGATTGTATGTTGAAGTTGATTTTAAAAACTGTGTACGCGGATACTCAACTGGCGGCACAAGGTGACCTATGCTCGTCACTGCCATATACTTTTTGTGATATTCTAGCAAAGACATGACTTTGCATTGCACTGTTTAGGTCTCATTAGATCGCCTATTAGCACAGTAGCTTTCGAAGATGGTGTAGATGCTGACCAGTGCTAGACTCCATAGAACATGCAATCTGAAGTTTGTCCTACTCCCGCCCTATTCTTTTTTGTGATATTCGGACTTAAACATGACAGTAAAGTTGCACAATTTGTGTTCCATATGCTTTTCTATAACAACTAATGTTCCCTCATCAAAGCTTTAGTGCAGGATCTAGGTCATTATTTTCCGTAAGCCTTCGGCTTCCTATGTATGAGATAGCATATTGTCCTGACGTCATACGACTTATTGTTCGTCTCTTCAAAGAAATAACAAATCAAGTACACCCCTACCCAAACCGGGGGTCATACTATTTTGCGGACGCTACTTGCGGACAATATACACAAAGAAGGATTTTGCGGACAATATAGAACAAAGAGGGATTTTGCGGACGCATTGAATATAGAGTAATTATTGCAATTAAGGCGTCGGGCATGTTATTTTCACCTGTAAAGGGGGTTTTTATACTGATTGTTTAACTTTTTATATGAACTTATACTAGTAGCCAGTATAACGAAAATTGCTTTTAGAGAGTTGAATGTGATTTATCACAATTATGTATATTATTATTATCTTTTTTTTTTCTTTTGTTATTTGTAATTACAAGTCATAAGTCTTGCTCTTCGTAACATGTATACTTTTGTTATATTTTGAAATTGAGTTTTCTAGAAAATGAATGATTTCAACCTCTTTGTATCCGATAAACCTAAATAACTTAAGATGGAATAGAATCGGTCTTTGATATTTTGAAAACGAGAGTTCTAACCACGCAAAACAAGTATGCATGTATATACATTTGGTGTCATTCATGATATGAACGATTTATTGTACTTTCATAGAAGAAATCGCGGAAAATATGGAAAAAGAAGGAATTCGCGGTCGCATTGAATATAGAGTAGTTTTACCAGAAATCACATATTAACGTCGTATTTTTATGTATTTATGTTTAAATTACAATTCGAAGTATATTATAATTCTTCTTTAAAGCTTATTTAATAGGTTTATTTACAAATTAAATGTATTATCGGGGAAAATTACGGACACGTGTAAATTATATAGTATGGTAGGAAACGTGCTGATGCTACGTGCAGACACTATACATAAAGAAGGAATTTGCGGACAATATAGAGTAAAGAGGGATTTTGCGGATGCATTGAGTATTTATAAAGAAGTTTTTTAGATGAAAAGTATAATTTTTTTTTTTTTTTTTTTCGTCGTAGTTTTCAATTATTTATGTTTATAACATTTCGAAACATTTTATGTCTGCCTTGAAAGTATTATATTTTGGAAACGCATGTAAAGTACATAGAATGGTAAGAAACGTGCGGATGAGCACTTCGTGCAGACACTATACATACAGAAGGAATTTGCGGACAATATATGGAGTAAAGAGGGAATTTGTGGAGTCTGCTTTAAAAGTATTGTATTATGGACACATTAAGAAGATAGTTACGGTAGTAACGGAAACACACGTAAATTATATGGTATGGTAGGAAACTGCGCATGCTACGTGCGGACACTATACATAAAGAAAGAATTTGCGGACAATATAGAATATAGAGGGAAACTGCAGACGAACCCACATCCTCAAGGAACTCGAAACATCACGTTCACGAGTCCTACGCTCTACCTATTGAGCTATGTGGCCTGGTCATTGCGGACAATATACACAAAGAAGGATTTTGCGGACGCATTGAATAAAGAGTAATTATCGCATTTAAGGAGACAGACATGTTATTCGCACCTTTACAAGGGTTTGATAGCCTTAATTATATACATTTATATGAACTTATATCGATAATTACATTTAGTGTTGAATAATAGCAACTTTTAAACTTGTAAAGTGACAATACATCCTCAGACACACTAACCTGTGAATATTATACGAAAACTAGAAATTATGTAGGAATACAGAGGCCGTTTTGTTCATCAAGGATCAATAAATAATTTCAGCCAGCTCTGTTCACAATATTATTGACATAAAAGGAAGAATTAATTCAGAAAGTTCCGACATAATTGGTAGTAAAGGATCAGGGTTGGACCTCACCTTTGGTGTAGTCCGATCCTGATTCATACCGGCCCTAAGTACATGTAAGATAAAATTTTCTATTAAAAACGATGTAAAATAAATATGTTTAAACTAACTTAAACTAAGGACTTATAAATGAATGTCTTCTGTTGTACAGTGTACAGTCAAGATCGGACCGCAGTTTACTGAAGTCTGATCTGTATCCTCACTCTCCGAAAAATATCATTGTACAAGCAGTAACAGAGAGCCTCATACGTGATATAAACTTTCGTGACAAACCAGACAATAATGTGGCTGCATTTTGGAGTATGTACGTAGAACAAAGATCAGACTTTACCTTTTGTGGTCACTTACAAAAAAAAACCAGCCGTGTCTCGCTTCTATTAAGTACTGTCAATTAACGACACGTGTTCATTTACTGATAAACTTTAATCCTTTTAGCAACAGTCACACATACACATATACATTAAAAAAAAAAAAAATCTTATTTTTTGAGAAAGTAAAAATTCTATAGTAGTCGATGTGAACAGATTAACAACTAAATCAATTCTGATCATAAAGTCAACCCGTTAACTTAACATGCAATTATCAATTACATGATTTCAACAGTTTTATAATGATTAAAATCACAACGACTAAGTTGTTAGTTGATTAAAGACTTAACAGTGATTTAACAGAAAATCAAAGTCGGCTTCTGGATCTCGCCATCATTATTATACAATTATTGAAATTTGTTATAAATTTGTTGGAGAAAACTTTTGGTTTGAAGTCTAATAATTATCTAATTATTTAGTCAATCCATTGTTATAACTAACTCGAAATTCAATTTTTGAGGATACGCCTTTAACTTACAAAAAATTCAGTGTTTGAACATTCCACGTAAAAAATATAACAGACTATTCACCCAAGGGTACAGAACAGAACATTTATTTCCTCAACAGCTCTACATTATTTTATCTGATATAGTTTATAAATTAATAATTTAAGGTAAAAACTAATCTACTATAGATTCAATCCGTCCGCAATTTCTCTATATTCCTAGTGTGTTTATAATGTCTGCAAGTAGCATCCGACAAATATAAGTTTTCATGTAAAACCAACTCTATGTATTCAGTCCGTCCGCAAATTCCCTCCATATTCTATATTGTCCGCAATTTCCTATTGCGTTTATAGTGTCCGCAAGTAGCATCCGATAAATATTATGTTTTCATGTAAAAAACTACTCTATATTCAATCCGTCCGCAATTTCCTTCAATATTCTATTCAATCCGTCCGCAGTTTCCCTCTATATTCTACATTGTCCGCAATTTCCTATTGCGTTTATAGTGTCCGCAAGTAGCATCCGATAAATATTATGTTTTCATGTAAAAAACTACTCTATATTCAATCCGTCCGCAATTTCCTTCAATGTTCTATTCAATCCGTCCGCAATTTCCTTCTATATTCTACATTGTCCGCAATTTCCTTCTATGTCTATAGTGTCCGCAAGTAACATCCGACAAATCATGTTTTCATGTAAAAAAATACTCTATATTCAATCCGCCCGCAATTTCCTTCAATATTGTATATTGTCTGCAAATTCCCTGTTTGTTTACAGTGTCCGCAAGAAGAAAACCGACAAATATATGATTCCATTTAAAAACTACTCGATAATCAATCCGTCCGCAAATTTCCTCTATATTCTATATTGTCCGCAAATTCCCTCTTTATTCTATATTGTCCGCAAATTCCTTCTTTATGTATAGTGTTTGCACGTAGCATCCGCATTTTTCTCCCATACTTAATAATGTACACGCGTTTACATTACTACTGTAGGTATCTTCTTAATTTTTCCATAATACAATGCTTTCAAAGCAGACTTACATAATATTTCGAAATGTTATAAACATAAATACGTGAAAACTACGCCGAAAAATATATATATATATATTTTTCATCTAAAAAACTACTTTATAAATACTCATTGCGTCCGCAAATTTCCTCTTTACTCTATATTGTCCGCAAATTCCTTCTTTGTGTATAGTGTCCGCACGTAACATCCGCACGTTTCCTACCATACTTTAAAAGTTACACGTGTCCGTAATTTTTTCTCAATACTACAATTAATTTGTAAATAAGCCCATTACATAAGTTTCAAAGAAGAATTATAATATACTTCGAATTGTAATTTAAACATGGATACTTCAAAACTACGACGTTAATATATGATTTCTGGTAAAACTACTGTATATTCAATGCGACCGCGCATTCCTTCTTTATTCTTTATTGTCGGCAATATACATGCATACTTGTTTTGCGTGGTTAAGACCCTCGTTTCCAAACATCAAAGGATTCTATAAAAGTATAAATGTTACGAAGAGTTAGACTTATGACTTGTAATTACAAATGAAAAAAAAAAAAAGAAAATAAACTAATATTAATAATATACATGATTGTTATAAATTACATTCAACTCTCTAAAAGCAATTTTCATCATAAATTCATATAAAAAGTATAAACAATCAGTATAAAAACCCCCTTTAAAGATGAAAATAACATGTCTGTCGCCTTAATTGCAATAGTTACTCTATATTCAGTGCGTCCGCAAAATCCCTCTTTGTTCTATATTGTCCGCAAAATCCTTCTTTGTGTATATTGTTCGCAAGTAGCGTCCGCAAAATAGTATGACCCGAAATATATTACTATTAATAGACATTGGAAATTCCAAACGTTTATTTTCGATTTCGGCGCAAAAGAGAGGAAATTGACGTCTCAGCTTTTGTGAAAAACGATACTTATGGTCTAAAGGAAAAAGAGGTAAGTAACCTCACAGTTTTACCACTTCCTCATGTATATGAAAAGTTGTTATTCTCCTTGAGCAAATGCTGATTATAGTTGTAAATTGATTTTGAAAAACCCAACCCATCAGCTTTCCAAACCTAAAACAAAAAGTTTAAACTGTTAGTTAAACATTTACCATACGATCATGTGTTTTAACGACCCTGAGGAGGGAGGCTTTTGAAAACATTACGGGAATAGGAAAAAATGCTGGCAACCAGCTTTTTCTGTCCTACCCTTTCATAGACAACAACAACAACAACAACATTACCATTTATTCACCCAGTGATATATACATCAAACATGGGGATATGACAAAAATATATAGTAGTTTGGCGAAACATCAATACAGTGTAAGTGATTATTACTAAGAAATAAGAAGAAAGAAAAAAACATTGGGTAAAAAGAGAAACATAACTCTGAGAGGTAGGGGAGATTTCAAAAAGACAGAAAAAGTAAGGAACATAAGTTAAGAATTAGAAGGGGAGCTGTTAAACTTTTCAAGAGAGAAGGGAGGGAGAGGGTAAAGGGAAAGGTGTTCAGATACGAGAGGAGCGACCTGTGCAAATGACAAAGAATGACCACGAAGGAAAGAATTTGTACTACAGTAGCGTACTAGGCCACGGGGTTCTTCATCGAGAACGCAGTCAGCTTATCGACCCTGAACAAAAGCTACATAGATTAATAAAAAAAACCAAAAAGTGTTAAAATTACACTGCACGTGGACATTGATAATCCAAAAGAAACAGGTGGCAGGACACAGTTTAACCCTTGGGCGTCAAATCACTTTATATCCTGACTTTTGCGGGTAGTGTAAACCAGAATTACATTGTAGAGAAAGTGAATTCTATCCAGTAAGCAAATTTCGACAAAGTAAAAGTTTCCATAGAGATCAACTGACAAATCGTGGTACTCAAGATTATTTCATGTTAGCTAGAAACAGCTGTGCACTACTATCTGTTAAATATATTGGTAATATTACTCGATCTTCGATAGGGATTTTGCATGCAAGATAAACAAAGAAAAAACAAAATGCCACAGGGAAGACAATGCACGTGAATATCACTTCACCTTATGAACAACAGCAATACTTCCACTAGATTCACTGGCTATGCAAGTGTGGGAAAAAAAATAGGTAAGTGGAATACTAGTTAATTAAATTTTGCCTTTATGATTGTCAGTTTTCAGGTAAGTAAAGCTATATTGCGTATAGTTTTTTCATAAAAATACACGTGACCTTTGAAAGCGCCTTTTTACCACTATAGTAGTCAGGCGACCGGTGTAAATCAAGATCAGACTGCAGAAAAGTGCAGTCCGATCCTTGATCCACACAATCATCTGGCAAGAAACCACAAACAAAAGGCAATGACAAGTTTGCAAATTTTATCTAGGTCTTACTCTATAAGGAGTTTTACCATTGGATTTATTTGGCGCTTTAGACTTTGTTAAATTCCGACATAATTAATTTGACAAAACGGGCTGTTTTGGTAAGTGACACAGAACTCGCGGACTGCATCAATTGCATGTAATTATACTCAGTATCGCTTATATCGGTATCCGGAAAATATTTTCGTCTGGAAACATTGAAATAGTCACATGAAAAAAGATAATGTCTTTCAGATCCAACTTCGTCGCGAAGACATAGATTACATTTCCGATGTTCAAGCAAAGTGCCATCCCATCTACCGGTTTCTATCGGTAGTTTATGATTTGCTGTACGAAATCTAAAAAGGTTAATAGCGTCATTTAGAGGTAAAATTTTAAAGTATGATTCAAATTCCAAATTCTGTTTAATAAGTTGATAGGTTTTACCCTTACTTGAAGAGTTCAATTGTGCATTCCATTCCTGATGATATTGGTCAATAAGAATTTGCCTTACTAGTTTATGGAGATTAGGGGGAACAAATACATTTTGGATCCAAAATTGAGACAGTCCGACCTTATCAAGGATAGATTTAATTTCGGATAACCATTTTGACCTGCCTAACTGCTGATTTAGCAAATATGAATAAATATTAAATGAGATTTTATTTCTGCTGGCTAAAAGTTTACTCCAGAAATGTATCATTCGACATTTGATGGTAATAGAGATCGGGTATCTGCCCAATTCACCGTACAGCACATATAATGGGGTGCTTTTCCTTGCTTTCAGCAATTTTCTATGAAATTCGTTATGAACTTTCTCAATGATATCTAGGTTTTCATATCCAAATATTTCAGATCCGTACGTTAATATTGGAAGAACAGTGTGATCAAATAGCTTGAGTGTTAAATCAATAGGGAGATCAGCATTACTAGCTTTGGCAAATAGAAGGTAAATGGCTTTACGTGCTTGTTGAGATACGTGTTTACATGCTTGAAGGAATGATCCATTGGCAGAAAATGTTACACCTAGGTAGTGATATGTGGATTTTATTTCGATAGGCTGGTAACCTAGGCAGAAACTATACCTATTTATATTATGGGCTCCAAAAATAACTACTTTAGTTTTGTTAAGGTTTACCTTAAGATTCCATTCATCACAGTAACTGTGGAAGGCATTCAGACTAATTTGAAAATCATGTTCATTGTCAGAGAGAATCACCGTGTCATCGGCATACAGCAGAACCAGAAGTTTAAGCCATAGAATATTTTGATCATCCGTTAACTCTATGCCTAGACCACCTTTTGACTCAATATATGTTTGCATATCATTTAAGAACAATGAAAACAAAATAGGTGATAGGTTTTCGCCTTGTCTGACGCCTTTCTCACAATTAAAGAAAGCATAAAATGTTCCATTTAGAGAAACACAGGACCTAATATTACTGTACATATTGTATATAACCTGGAATATTTTTCCATTAATATTATGGGCCAATATCTTCTGCCAAAGGCTGGCTCTGCTGACTGTATCAAAAGCTGATGAGAAATCAACATATGCACAAAATACCTTTTTATTTCTTGCTTTAAGAATTTCAATAAGGGAATGTAATGTAAAAATATGATCTTAAATTTAATTATCTTGTTAGCTACCTTCAGTCTGATGGTAATTGTCAGCTAGATCTACTTTGATTTATTATGTTTTCTGCAAATCATATGATTTCAGTTTTGGACAAGTCTGAAATTTTCTTTTGTGGTAAAGAATTAAACCTTTCCACCATTTTTTCTAGATGGATGATGTAGAAAAACAAGTACAAAAGATAAGGGAAGAAAATAGGCTCATTCTGCTAAGACTTGATGATGTTCTTGGTGAAGAGATGAATACTTGCAGGTATAAAAAAAAATGTACATTTTTTATACAGATCTATAAGTAGCTACAGGCACATTGCAAAATGGGAGCCAGGAAGCCTAGGCTTCAATATTACCTATTAAAATGCCAAAAGCATGAAACACTCTTTGTAGACAAGAAAACTAATCAAATCAATTAAATTTCAGGGGTATTTTTGCCACAATATGTTTAGCCTAGTACTGGTGAAACCCAGGAGATTAATACATAAATGATTGACTTGCCAAAGCTTCATGAAACACCATTTGAACAAACACAATACAACAATATATGAATAACTAAACCAAGTAGTTCATTTGGAACATACAGAACTTGAAACTCAGGGGATCCCTGGATCAATTCCCAAGGATCTAGCATGGTAAGTCAATGCGACAGGATTCATTCCCCCCTCACAAATCGGCATACATGTAGCCAGGATTTAAATATTTATACGCAGTGAGGCACAAAGTGCTGATGGGGGAAGAAGCAGAAAAGTCAGAATTCATTGTGAAGCATAGAGGAGTTCAATTAGTCATCGGTGCATCAATTTAACTTGACATCTAGTTTGAAAAGATGTGCAGATCTAGAGAAAATTCAATACACGCTTTTTCTGCGATTATCTTTGTTATTTTTAACTCTATTCTAGATCAGAATGCACCTTACTTATACATTTTCTTTGATTATTTATCTATGACTAGATGTAGTAATATTATATAATTTACCAATAAGAACTTAAGATATGTACCTCTTCGCCTCTATCCAAGCTTTTATCGATTTTCCCGTTAGACAAATGTTACCCTTACCTTTCATGACCTCTCCTCTACACTTTCTATCCTTTCCCTTCTTATACTTTTAAGGTCCAATCACACTATGATCTCTATGTCATTTATCTATTTGTATTACCATACTGTATGTTGTACATACGTGGAAAAAATAAAGTTTATTGAATTGAATTGAATTGAATATATGATATTGTGATTTATAACTTTGGTCATTGAATTTTCTATAAGTACATGGGTATAGGTTGTAAGGATTGACCTGGTAGGGCATGGCTAACCTTTGATGTAAGTCGAACAGTTTATTTTTCATTTTAGTGGCCTCGAGCCAGTTAGGAATTGTTTGTCATAAATGTACATAAACACATGCATCATAACGGTACTTTATCGATGCCTTGCTTTATGGAAATATAAAGAACCAAATATGGCTACTCACGATGATTTCCGAGTTATCTATTTTACCTCAATCTAGAATGCTGGGAACTGTAACAAAGCTCCGCCCTTCCAGGTCAGTTCTTACAGCCTGTATTGTGCGTAATGGGGACTATGCACTTGATCAGTACTTGTATCAGAAACTCCAGGAAAGCATGGATGGGTGCACTGGGCACTGTTGCATAACTGAAATAGTGTAGAAAATACTATAAAAATAGAATAAACAATCATATGATTTGAACCACTAAAGGTGTATTTCTAAAATAAGTACCACCGTGAAAAGTTTTGTTTTTAATTGGAAGAATGTTGATGTAAATGCAACTTACTGTAAATAAGTTTTGTTTATTGGGAAAAAACATTTACTTTTTTCTTATCTTTATTGCAGTGATTGCAGAGGACATGTTAATCAGTCGGGTATGTACATATACACCATTATTGAAATAATTGCTGATGTTTCCAGTGACTGTTAAAGAAGTATGCTGGATAATTTGGTTAAAAAGAAAGTTGTTTAAGGGCTATCAGTCATTTATTTCCCTTGATTCCTATTCAAGTTCAGTTCAGATCTCAATATATGAGTATCTTAATTTATTCTTTCATGATTTCACACCCTTCACCAAACACAAGTATCATCACCCTTAAACACTTTGTCAATTCTATATACCAGTATGTACATGTATTTTACATAAAGCCTAAGAACCAAATTCTCTTTTGAATTGAACTACAACCTTACTAATGTAGAAAAATCAGGCCATTATTAGGCAACAGATCTTAAACAAAGTCATGTCCAAATTGAAAGCATTTGCAGACAACAAATTCAGTGTAGCTCAAGTGATGGGCTTTGTCTTTGGACAGGTGGAAAACATTGTGGGAAAGAGAGAAAATGCTGGTTAACAGCATTTCCTCCTTTTCATAAGGTTTTTCAAATGTCTTCTTCCCTAAGGTCTTTTAAATGCGGGATTATTTGGTAAAGTTTTAATAGTATCGTTCCTCATAATATCAAATCAAGGGTGAAAACAAAGATATATGAAGAGGGTCCTCAAACAGGATGTAAACTGGTACTAGTTGTATCTCCTGTTACTCTGTGGTAGAGCTCAGGTAATAAAAGTTTATTTATGGCAGTTACTGTTTGTGATATACACCAGGGCCCCGTTTTACTAAGGTAGTTACGAACAAAATTTGTGTAAGTTTTACATAAATACCTTAGTAAAACGGGGCCCTGGAACGCAGGCAACACACTTTTATTGATGGCAGTTTTTATATCAGACAATTAGACAGCGCATAGCAAAGTGCTGTAAATTCTGTTCAAAATTAGCCAAGGATATCTGTACTCAGTGACAATTTTCATCGAGGGAAAAGAATAATTTGACAAGGATCAGTACCAAACATGTTAAAGAAATTAGAACTGTTGTAATGAGGACAACTTTTGAGAATACATTATGTGACAGCTTGAATTTTCAAGTCTCTTAGCCTCTAACATTATCTGCTGAAGACTCATATCGGGCTGAATTGTGCCCTGTAAATATCATGGGTAAGCCGGTCACCTTAAATAGGCCAGTGCTGTAATATACACCACACATACACAACAGCAGAAGTTTATATGCCACAGCACACTTATTGCTATCAATTTGTGACTTTTATGTCATGTTTTCTTGATTTTGATAAATATCTATCACAGTTGCAAATATAGCATAGAAATTTTATATATTTGGGTAACATTAGTTAATTCATCTACTAAACAGCTGGTAAATTGGTAGTCATTATTGTGTGTTGATACTGAGATCAATAATAGGCTGCCAGTTGAAAACGGGAACAATATATGCTATTAGGTCACCTTTTGTTTTTATCTGACATGGCATAAGTGTTAACCTGTATTTATCTTTCTAGAGCTTAAAGATCTTGGTCAACGAGTAGCTGATCTAGAGGAAAGAGACAGAAAGAGACAGGATGAAGTCAATTCTGTTAAAAGAGAAATAGAACATTTCCAAAGAGAACTTGATCATTTTTTGAATTCAACAAGTGCCCCAAAAAAACCACAAGAAATTTCCAGAGTTGATCAACATGGTAAACAACACCTGATGAAATCAGAAGCAGCAGCTGGTTCCAGTCGAGAAAGTCTTGTCCGTGAAGCCAAAAGACAAAATGATCCAACAGTCAAGCCATCCTATACCAAGAGTGATAGGAGCGAAGTTGATGTAAAAGAAGCCAATTATAAACAGACTACCAGTGATCAAGCCTCTAGTGATAGGGTTGACAGAGATCAAGTCTCTAGTGATCAGGCTGACAAAGATGAAGGTGCAGGCACTCAAAAGACAAAGACTGAAAAGACATTTCAAAATTTTACAAAGAAAGAAAGCAGTGGTCCAGCAAACAAAAGCTCAGAACTTGCTGGTACTAAGCAATCTCGTAGTAAAGGTGTCGAAGTTAACAAAGCTTCAGGGCAAAATTTGAATGCTGAAGCCAGGTCTGTAATGAAGAAGCATTTCAGTCTTATGTGCAATTTTTTGACCAATCAAAATTGTAAATGTTAAATTAAAAGTAATCATGTGAAAACTTAAATTTGAATCAAGCAGACTTAATAACAAATGAGCCATGCTCTTTGAAAAGGGGGTTAAATGCATCTGCAAATAGTATAGCAGCAGGCTGACCTTGGTAGAAACTTTTTGATAATACATGTTCAATTTTCTGCAGGTCAAAGGAACATTTGACATCATGATTCAGTCAGTTGTTAGACAAAATGGATTTTATGTATCCAGGATAATAAGTCGACTTGCATGGCATCACACAGATCCATTAAACCACCCTTTGCCAGAGCACTGCTCCAATGTAGAAATTTTTCATTCTAAATCATTAGTCCATAAGCATACCTTTCTATACCCCTATGGTGAACAGCTTTTTAACTCTTTACCAAACGACAAAATTTCAGACTGGTCCAAATTTACAGCATTTGTATACGACAGATTAAATGTGGCTTAAATATTGGAATTTATCCTCGAATAAGTTGCAAACATTGCTGGAAAAGGAGAATTTTCTCCATTTGTTTTGTAAAGATTTAAGGCATTATTGTAAAAGGAGCAAAACAAGCAATTTCTCAGTTTTCCCTTATTTGACCCTTAATGTAGAAGCCATTAAATTATTCTCTTTTCCATTGGCTGAACCCTTCAAGTTAAAGACACATAATGACTTTCTTCCGTGACCTTACGTAAAAATTCATGAATGGCAACATAATGCCAAATACAATGAAATGCAACTATCTATACTAACGGAGGCACATTTCATTGTGATGTAGTGGCTAATAAGTATGTTTAGGCTATTATTTCTCATTTGTTACTCATGATATGGGTTGATTAATGTTTTGTCTACATCACAGCTCTGTGTTTTTCTTACCAAAAATGCATAAGAAGGCTCAAAGAGAGATAACTGTATCTGACTAGCGATGATGAATATTAAAGGGTGATGGGTTTTAGCTGTTTTAGAGACTAGGCTGTCAAATAAGTGTGTGAAAAGGAAAAAAATGGTCACCAACATTTTCCCCCTTTCCAACTTTGTTTTCTGAGCAACAATTGATATACCTTCTGCCAAAATTTTAATGCTTACAACATGGAAGAAACCTGAAATTCTAGCATCTAATGATGTGCTAACTCTTTACCAAACAGCAAAATTCTAGACTGGTTCAAATTCAAAATATTTGCAGGTAATAAACAAAATGTGGATCAAATGCTGGAAATCGTCTTTGAAAGATTTGAAACAGTGTGGGAACAGGAGAAAATGCTGGTTACCAGCATTTTTTCCTGTTCCCACAATGTTTTTCAATAGCCTTCTATTTCAGGGTCATTAAAACACAGGATTGTGTGCTAAACAGATTTACCCGTCAATAATTTAGCCCAGTAGAACACTAATACTAGTTCTAAGTGATGAAGAGGAGAAATTGTTGAAGAGCATGGGGCTTACAAGCAATTTCTGCTGTTTCAGGAGTATTTTCAAAAGCCATCTATCCCATGGTCATTAAAACACAGGATCATGTGGTAAAGAGTTCAACAGATTTTCCCATGAATAATTTTGGTCTACAAATAAAACACTACTACAAGTTTTAAGTGATATAAAGGGGAAATAGTGAAAAGAAAGGGGCCTACTTGTATATAATGGTGCCAATGGTGGTATGAAAAACTGCAGCGGAGGAAGGAGGAGAAATTGCATGTAAAAAAACAATTCTCAGTTTCTTCAAAAGTAGTGTTTATTAAAGCTGTCTATTAATCTAAGGAGGTTAAAAGTCCTACTTACCACATTCTTCTGCAGAAAAATACAGAAACCTAATTTCCTTCTAAAACCTGATACAAAACGAAGAGAAAGCAAGCTGCCAGCCAGGAATTATAGTAAGTAAACATTTTAATAGGCTTTATTATAATCTTTAATCCACCGTCGCTAAGCGGGAGGGGATAGTAGGAATAGCCTTCGTCTGTCTAATGTCTATCGTCCGTCCGTCTGTCCATCTGCCCTTACGTAACACTTCTTTGTCCATATCTCCTGAACCCTTTGAAAGATTTTCATTAAACTTTGATCAAATGCTTATTCAGGTAAGATGCGTAAAATCCAAGATTTATAACTTTAAGATCACATTAAGAAAAAGTGCAGTGCACAAGATCCATATCTTTGCCGTCATTATTTTTTAGAGTTATTGCCCTTTATTATTTTACATATTTGATTTTTGTCTTTAGCATAACTTCCTAAATACAGAAGTTAGCAACTTCAACCTTCATATGAAGATAGGAATTAAGGAGAAGTGCAGTGCACAAAATCCATAACATTGTCATCATTATTTTGAGAGTTATTGCCATTTGTTATTTTGTACGTTGGATTTTTGTCTGGAGCATAATTTCCAGGATCCTAAAGCTATCAACTTCAAACTTCATATGCTGATAGATCACATTGAGGAGAAGTACAGTGCACAAGATGCATAACTCTGCCTCTGTTAATTTTTTGGTAATTGCCCTTAGCTGTTTCAAAGAGTGAAGTTTTGTCCAGAGCATAACTTCCAAAGTGTAAAAGCTATTGACTTCAAACTACAAATACAGATAGACCATGTTTAGGACAAGTGCAGTACTTAAGATCCATAACTGTGTCATCATTATTTTTGGAGTTGTACTCCTTAGTTATTTTACAAATTTGATTTTTGTTCAGAGTTTAACTTTCAAAGTATAAAAGCTTTCTGCTACATACTTGATATACAAATAGATCATGTTTAGGCCAAGTGCAGTGCACAGGATCCATATACCTGTCTCCAATATTTCTTGGAATTATTGCCCTCTGTTATTTTACAAATTGGATTTTTGATTAAAGCATTACTTCCAGCATATAAAAGCTACAGGCTTAGATCATGTTTAGGACAAGTGAATGCACAAGATCCATAACTCTGTCCTCATTATTGTTGGCAAAATTGCCCTTTGTTATTTTCAAAATAGAATTTTGTCAGGGGCATAACTCCCAAAGTATAGAAGGTATTGACTTCAAACTTTATATGCAGATAGATCACATATGGGGCAAGGGCAGTGCACAAGATCAAGACAACTTTGCCTCCATTATTTTTGAAGTTGTGGCCCTTAGTTAACATATTTAAAATTTTTGTCTGGAGCGTAACTTCCAAAGTGTGAAAAGCTATAGGCTTCAAACTACGTATAATAAAGATAACATCTTGAGGACAAGACTGCAGTGCACAAGAATCATAACTCTGTCCTCAATATTTTTGGAGGCACTGTCCTTTGTTAATCCCCCATCATGAAGACCAACATCCTAGTCATAAGTCTAATGTCTGAAGCCTTGCTTTGATGTTTTCAGCTTTCATGTTTTCAAATTTTGTGCTTGTGGATTTCCTGTTTGTAGATATATCATCAAGAAATGATATCAGTTTAACCGGTTTTCTTTGAATTCATCAGCGCAACAAAAGATATGGATGGATGGCTTGGTGTTTTTGTCTGTCAACAGTATTTCAGTAATGATATGATGATGGAAGGGTGATTATAAAAGGCTTGGTGCGATGAAGTGCTGTTTAGGTCCTGCAGGAATCATACCTGGGACGGGGCGGCGGGGGATAGCTGTCCTTCAGACTGCCTTCTTCAAACATGATTTAGATTAAATTCATATCTTCCCAAAATGTAATATTAGGTTCTTTACAATCACAAAAATAGATTTTCTTGAATTTATTAAGTTTATGTATCTCCTGTACAAAGAATATGTGATTTTTTTAAAACATTCTAGGAAAAGAAGAAAATGCTAATGCCTTTACCCTATTTAGGACAAGTCTTGTATTGCTTACATATTGGCTGGAAATTTTCAGTGCATTTATTCAGCAGTTTAACCCTTTACCAAATAATCCAGTGTCACTCAGAAGAAGGCCTTTTAAAACATCATGGGAAAAGGACAAATCTGGTAACCAGCAGTATCTCCTATTCCAATAATTTTTTTACTACACTCAGCAAAACTTATAAACCAACACTTTTACCCTGTAATTCCCTGTAGACCTTTTTGTTGCATCACTATCCAGAAAAGGTATGTTTCATTTTGTTTGATTTTTTGCAGAATGATTGATCAGTGTGAAAAACAAACCTCAGCCAAAGTCTGTAAAGAATTTATTGGCTTCTTGTTGTTAAAAGAGTTTATTTTAACATCCATTCACTCAGCCTCAAATTCTAGAAAACTTCAGACTGGTTTTCTTGAATTATATGTTTATGCAGATAATAATTTTCATGTTATTATACGCCTGTCGAAGACGGGACGTATTATGGGATCACCTATGGCGTACGGGCGTCCAGGCGGGCGGGCATCAGGCGTCCAGTTCTTTGTCCGAAGCATAACTTTGTCATCTCCAGTCCGATTGACTTGAAACTTAGCATTTGTGTTTGTTGCAATAATACGGAGTGCAGTGTGAAAGAAGCATAATTCTACCTCGTGCTGCCTTTGAGTTATTTCCCTCTGATCGTCATTTTTACATCATTTTCTGCTTGTCCTGAATATAACTTTGTCATCTCTAGTCTGAACATCTTCAAATTTGGTATGCATGATTGTTGAAAACTTACGGAGTGCAGTGCACAAGAACCATAACTCTTCCTAGCAGGAATTTTGAGTTATTCCCCCTTTGATCTTCATTTTTATAGCATTTCTTGCTTGTCTGGAACATAACTTTGTCATCTTAAGTAGGAATGACTTGAAATATGGTATGCTTATTTGTTGCAATACTTGGAAGTGCAGTGCGCAAGAATTGTAACTCTACCTCATGCTGTCTTTGAGTTATTTCCCTTTGATCATCATTTTCACAGCATTTAGTGCTTGTCTGGAATATAACTTTGTCATCTCAAGTCAGAGCAACTTCAAACTTGTTTGTTGCAATATTACAGAGTACAGTGCGCAAGAGCAATAACTCTACCTAGCGTGGATTTTGAGTAATTCCACTTTGATCTTCATTTTTACAGTATTTCTTGCTTGTCCGAAACGGAACTTTGTCACCTCAAGTCAAATTGACTTGATACTTGGTAAACATGTTTGTTGCAGTTACGAAAAGTGCAATGCACTGGAGCCATAAGTTACCTTACCGAATGCCCTTTTGGAATTATTCCCTATTCATTTTTTTTTACAGCTTTTCATGCTTCTCTACAATATAACTTTGGCTTTTCATGTTGGAATGACCTGAAACTTTATATGCATGTTTCCTTAACATTAGAGGAGACATTAATGCCTATTTCAATCACTTACATGATTTCTGCTGCACTACTATTTTCCTATACCTGCCCTTTACGTTTATTATCCCCCCTTGACAATTGGTGGTGGGACGGGCGTATCTTGCGACAATTTGCCACTCTTGTTTCTTATTGCTGACAAAATTTCAGTAACTTAAGCTTTTATTTTTAACCTGTTTTGGCTCATAGACACCACACATGCACAACTGATGTGTTTCCCCCCTTTTTGAAAAAAGACATGCCTTCTATTGGCAGAATCAAGATTCTTTTCATTACAATACCATGACAAATGTCAAGATATATGTTACAATTTGTTTCCATTTACCTGTCTATTACTTGGTCAAATTTGCAGGAGAAACAAAAGTGGCATTTTATAAGTTATGCTGAGTGTATATCAGAGATCTTAAGCTAATTTATAACTAAATTTCTTGTCTGAACTGGCTTTCAGTTTGAAAGTGTCTCAATTTGTTGTTTGGGAAAGGGTTAACCCTTCACTAAATGATCCCTTGTTTTAACAAATAATGTTTTCCAACCTGTAACAGGGGAATCCCATCATTTTTAGCCATTCAGTTAGCCACATCAGTTTTTTTACACAATATTTTCAAAATGCTTTTTCTTCATTAAAACTCAAGACTGTGAGGAAAAGGGTTTACTCTCTTCCTATCGACAAAATTTCGACTCGTCCAAATTCAAAGTATTTGCAGATTAAAAATTATATGCTTCTCAAATGATTGAATTTGTGAATGAATGGCAGAAAAGTTTGTGAGAAAAGGAGAAAATGCTGGTCACCAGCATTTTCTCTTTTTCCTACAGTGTTTTCCAAAGCTTTCTTTCTCAGGGTTGTTAAATTGGGGACTGTATGGTGAAGAGTAAACACTGTATTATGCTTTTACCAAACGATCTTTTGCCATAATGACCTTTCCCTTTGATCATCATTTTCACAGCAAAAGATGGCTTTTGTGGAAATTGTTTTATTGAATGCTGTATTGAAAACTGCTTTCTGCACAATTTCAAGTATATCACAATGACAGCATGCATACTCATGTATGTCCTGCGTTTCACAAGTACTTGTCAAGGGCTCTTAAGATTTTGCCTGGAGACACTCACACAAAAATCCAGTGCTTCAAGTAAGAATCACAGACAGGGCCTTCAGGCTAGAGTCCTACACTTTACGGCTGAGCCATGCAGGACTGCAACATTGTAAGAAGAGGAGGAAATGCAGGTAACCAGCAATATCTCCCTATCTCACACTATTTTCTTATTTTTTAAGCCACAGTGAAATATCCACTGCAACTGCATGTAATTTGGATGAGTCTAAATTTTGTCATCTGGGAAAGAGTTAATAAAAAGAACCTTTTCAGTTGAAAAAAAAAAAAAACAGTCAGATAAAATAAGATAATTTTAATGTTGTTTTGGCCAAAATATTAACAAAGTAGTCGATAGTGTGGATCCAAGATAAGACTGCACAGTCTGATCATGATCTACAGTTTGCAAAAGCAACAGAAGGTAGGCAAAGCCCCCTAAGGTTTACCCCTTTACCAAGCAATAGAATTTTAGACTTGTCCAAATAGAAAACATTTACAGATGGCCAGTGTGGCTCAAATGATTGCATCTGTCTATGAAAGGTAGGTAAACGTTGTGGGAAAGGAAAAAATCCTGGTTGCCAGCATTGTACTCAAAAACATCCTTTCGTATGGTTGTTTAACTTTAGATTTTCGGATAAATGAATGGTTCATTCCATTTCTATTTTCATTCTAGGTAAGCCACTTGTTATAAGGGAAGAGGATAAACGTTACGTACCCGTACCTACGTGGTGGGAGATATGTAAGGCTGAAGAAGTTGTAGGTAAATATGTATGACCCATGCTCTGTGAAAAAGGGGTTTACTGCATCTGCCTCATACATTATACTACGGAAGTCATGTCATAATCATGAACGGATAAAATTCATTTTGTCTCCCACCCGACTAAATCATGAAGTAGACTGGTCCTTTGACGTGCAAAAAATCAATCAACAGCAAAAAGTTTTGGCGCAGGTCAGCCTGCATGGACTGTGCAGTCTGATATGGGTAAAAACTTTTTGCACTTGCATTAAACCACCTTTTCACAGAGCATGGCTCATATTATATACTTTTTTCAACTGTTTCCAAAGAAAATTGTTAGGTATTTTTATAGCCCTACCTTGCCTTTGTCGATATCATATGATACATTTTCTCATGTCTCTGTCATTCCTGAAGATATTTAACGGTACTTCAAACTTGGGCTAGTTGTTAACTTTTAAAAGGGGAACCATATCGGAAGTGATTGTAACTCTAAATATTTTGTAACAGTTCTGTCCCTTCTTTGATTTGGAATTTTCACTGGAAAAGTAATAGCAGTCAGTGTTTGCACCTGCATGCGGTGTTGTTCATTTGGTCATTCTCTTATCCACACAGAAAAAGATTTAAAGTTCTTATCCAGACAAAAAGGATTTCAACTTATCCATTCTTAAGGCATTAGCAGACAACATGTTAAATCTGATTCAAATTGTGGAATTTGTCTCTGAAAAGATCGAAAAAATTATGCAATTTGGACGAGTCCAAAATTCTGTTGTCTGGGAATGAGTTTAGGGGTTTTCTAACATGATTATCATTCACAGGTTCCAACTCTGAGGTGCAGTTTTTGGATGGTGTCCATACAATATTGTGTGTAGATATTTCTGAAAGTATGGCGGACTGTTGGACGCAAGTTCAGACATTTGTTTTCGATTATTTAGATGGTGAGTAACATTCTAGCGTGTGTTCCAAGTACCTGTGTTAATTTTTATCATCTTTGTCTATATGGGAATTTTGTGCAAACTGGCATGAATTTCTGGTGATGGACAATGGAGCTGTGTTTCAATTTTATAAAACATCTCTGCCCAGACACTGTACCATCCATTTTGAAGTGTATAATGTATGCAGTAGTTTCTAATACATTTGTGTTATGCTCTGTGAAATGGCAGCTTAATGCATCTGCAAATAGTATCGACCTGTGTCAGTCTGTGCAATCAACACAGGTTGATTTAGACTGAAACCTTTTATTAGTGGTAAATTTTCTTTACATCAAAGAATCATTCTATCCCTTGATCAAATCTGGTGTGAGACAAAATGGATCCATATTATGCATTGACTTGCTTGGTATAATGTATTGCGAAGATGCATTAAACCCCAATATAAAATCTTTGCACAGGTTTTATAACATCTTTGATCTGCTTGAGTTGGAATAGTTATCAAAGCTTAACTTTTTCCCACTCCAATTTAAGCCTGGTTTTACTATATCTGTTTTGTTTAATCTGTTTGTGTGGCATTCGACATTACCTTATCGACAAAATTTCTATGTAATACATTTTTACAGGACTAGAGAAACTGGTCAAAGAGGAAAATTTTAACGAAGAGAATGTTGCCTTGGTAACCTTTGGCCATGAGACAAGAGCCCATGTTAGACTGACAAAGGACTTGTCTAAAGTTAAAACAGCTTTTGGTATGTTTATCAAATATTTTATCCATTTTTATCAGATGAAACTTATAACTACAAATATAAACAGAACCAGGACCAAACAAAAACAATAATACACTAGAATATCAAAAAAAAGTCATGGGTTAAATACACTGCTGGAGGGTTTTTTATGTGATAAATAGAGGACATAACACAAGTGTCCAAGTATTATAATTTTTGTTAAAGAAGTTGACCAAGATGTATATGACCCTTACCAAGGCTCGGGTCACATAATTTTTGTCAACTCATTTGATAAAAATGATAATACATGTACATAAACACTCATGTAAGATCTGCAATGTTGAACATCTATCTTTTTATCTGCATTGAGTGCCCTTGCTAGGCCCCTGTGCTTTATTTGTGAAATTAGTTTTTTTTGTAAAACATCAATTCATAGACTGTTAATCTAAGTAAATCTACAATTCCAGCTAATTAAAACAAAGAAAAATTATTTAAATATCACAATTTAACTTGTGATAGTTACAGTACTTTTTGGCTTGAAAAATCTCACCATACCAGACAGTGTAGATTCAAGATCAGAATGCTCTGTGTAGTCTGATCTTAATCTACATTGTTCCTAAAAGTGCATTAAGATGTGCTTAGCAGCCTATGGATTGAAAAATATTTCAAAGTATAACCAAGTACACTGTCCCCTTAGAGACTGGAGAAAAGACAAGCTATGGCTATACTTTCAAAAAAAGCACCATATAGAGAGAAACAGGAGAGATAACACTGTATCAGGAAATCCTGACTGTATGCATATGTAAATTAACCCTTATCATACCAAATGAATATGTTCATTTCCAGTTTTAGCAAAATGATCAAATATAGATATTTTCAAGGCTTGATCAATGCCACCTACAGCAGTACCTAAATTTGAGATATTGCAAAATTTTTGGCCCCATCTGAGAGCTTAAAATGAAACATTTATGTATATGTAGTTATTTATTTATTTACTTATTTAACCCATTACCACACAATCCCTACTTTTGACGACCCTCAGAAAGAAGTCTTTAGAAAACATTGTGGGAAAAGGAGAAAATGCTGGTAACCAGCATTTTCTCCTTTTCCCACAATGTTTTCTACCCTTCACAAAACAAATTTCAAATTTTCAGTCACTTTTATTATGTCGTCTGCAAATGCTTTCAATTTGGACAAGCCAAAAATTTTGTTGTTTGGTAATGAGTTAAGCAAATTCATTCATTCATTCATTCATTCATTCACTCATGTTTGTTTGTTAATTTGTTTGTTTTTTGTTTGTTTTTTAAAAATTCACAGTTAACCAGATGACAATAATTTTTTGTTAAGATTGAAAGCATAAGTATACAATACATTTAATGTGGCTGAAATGATGAGTTTTGTGACTGAAAGGTAAATAAAAACGTTGTCGAAAATGCTGCCTACCAGTATTTCTTTACCCTTCTTGGAATGTTTTTGAAAGCATTTTTCTTCAGGGTCATTTTAACATGTAATGATTTCGTTGATTACATTTAATTTGTTGTCTACAAATGCTTTTGAATTTTGGCAGGTCTAACTGTAGTCCTATGGTGAAGAGTTAACATCTCATGTTATTTCATTTCAGAGGGAATTACACTGGGTGGACCATCACCTTTGTTTGGTGGTATCCTAACAGCAGTTTTTGTTGCACAATCAAATGACAGTGAGAACTTCGTATATTTATGTGTACACACAAGCTTGTTGAATATTGTTAGATAGATATTTTTTTGCCTGCATGGTGTTCAATGTCATTTTCAACATTATATCAGTAATATTGCGGCAGCCGGTGCAACTAATCATTCTTTCCTGATTTTCTTTTACCGTTACTGTGTGCAATATTCTTTCCAAACCACTGGCTGTTATCCCATGGAAATAACAGCCAAACAATGTTCAGGGGTGAGCGAGGAATTATTCCTGTCATAATGACTAGCATCAATGATAGGAAATTGGATGAGAATGGGAATTTAACCCCCGACCCCTGGATTTCAAGCCCTGTTTATTACCAAGTGAAGAACCAGGCCTGGTCCTTGACTGAAAAAACGTGCTATCTTACTGCACACGTTTTTTTGGTGGCGGATAGTAAATGAAACGGCCCGCCTGTGTATTTTTTGCACAAACAGTAATACTAACGGTGTAGCAATAGAAGTAGCTCTCTTTTAGGACAGTAACTGGATCACTAGTGTAAGAATGATAGGTCAGTACTGGTTGAAAGAAAATTACGGGAAAAATGGATCTGTGAACTGTCACCTTGAAAAAATTAAAATACTATTTACATGTTACACACCAAAAAAGCAAACACAGGCAGGAAATTTGAAGCTGTGAGTGCATAGCTATTTCTGCTTTCAAAATAAATGCGGGAGAACGAGAGATTGTGCCTAATGAGCAATGTCTCCTGTGATTCTGACCTTATTTTTTTTTTCGATAGGTGTTTTGTTGTATTTCTATGAGTCACATGTATACAAATCATATTTCAAAAAGTACTATTTAAGGGTAGGTAGGATTTTGAGGTGTATAGGCAATGTTCAATTGTTTTGAAGCAGAAGAGAGCCCACTACAGCTTATTAGCCTAGATAGATAAAACTAGGATCAGAACGAAGCACATTGTTTGTCTGTAGGGTATTGAAAAACCAGGAAAGTAACCTGTGCACTGGACCTGAGAAATTGCTACTTATAAGCTATTTCTCCTTTTTCCCACCATGTTTTCTATTCTGTCATAAAATCAAGTATCCCTTGTCTAGGGTTTGGGCAAACAAGCATTGACAACTACTAAGTAAATGGAATCAAGTGGCACTTTAAAACATCAAAGATCAAACAGAGCACGAGTCAATAAGCTTTTGAAAACAAATTGTAAAAGATATGTTGTTTCTTAAATGAGCAATGTCTTCTTTTATCACAATTTTTTCCACTTTAAATTATAACAAGGAATGCCTCAAAAATGAAATGGAACTTGGGCAGAACTGCTAAAAAATTTCTTTCTCAGAGTTTGGGCATTGAAACCATTGAAAATATTGCAGTCAAAGAACCCATTTTTCATGTGGGCAACAGCTCTTTTTGTGCACAATATATTGCAGTTTTATGTTAAAATAGATGATTTTCCAGTGTTGCAAATTCTGATATTTAGTTGTCACTCAGTAGGCTAAGGGTTGTCTTTAGTACAATTTTTTCAGAGTGATTCCTAATTTTCCTTGAAAAATCAACTTTCACAGTGAACTTTGTCACTTTTTTCTGAAGAAATAAGCATGGATAAGTACCATTTTTATTTCTTATTATTTAGAGTTATAAATACTATAAAGGTGGATTTTTCTTTTAAATCTGTCCATTAGAAAGTATGTATTTTTCAAAAAGTAACTCTTAATATGGTCAAATTATCTCCCCCTTTTACCCATTGGTCAATATATAACATGCATATCTGTGCATTTACCATGCTCAAAAACAGACTTCTATATAACTTTTGTGCACAACTGAGTGAATTTTCATTAAATTGTTGTATATTTGTATATTCTTCTGGATTTTTTTCTGTTTAATTTACTATGAAAGAAAGATGTGTAAAATGTAATACAAGCCCTCTTCCCCAGGGTCTTTAAAACGTTGAGTTGTGTGGTAAAGGATCAAGAAAATAATTTATTTGTCCCATGCTGGCCTTTTCTGTCCACTGAAATTTCTAATATGGAGGAATCTAAAAGTTTGTTGAGTGGTACATGGTTAAGCTATGAGGCAACGAAACTTTGGTATGATTAACTGTTATCTTTAGGTTAAAGGTAATGAATTAAGGCAGGATGAACTGTTGCCGGAAAGTCTGTAGAAATTTTCTGTCATTTATTAAATATCATTTAAGCATTATAGCTTATTACATGTGAGTATTTTTAAACCCTTATTTGTGAGCATTTTGTACCACTTGTTCATTAGCATTTTCTGCATCTTTTCCATTACTATTTTTGGTTCTCAATTCAGGGAAATGTATTGTGAAAGGAGCAGAGATACACAAAAGAATTGTTGTTATATCCGACGGTCATTTCACTGAAACAGAGTTGTCAAATGGACCTGACAAAGTGGATAGTAATGCATCAAAACAAGATGAGGTAATAGTACAAGTCACCTTTTACCATCAAAAGAATATGAACCATTCTCATTGATTTTGTTGTTCAGGCCCATCCAGCGAACCCAATATCACAATCCAAAAAACTTGAACCCTTCTCAATTTTTTGTTGTTTAGACCCATGCAGTAAACCCCATTTCACCATCCAAGATATTTAAACCTTTCTCATTTTTGTTGTCAGTCAAACCCATCCAGCTGACCCCATTTCACCATCAAAAGAATATAAACTGTTGTCTTTGTTTTTAGCTCACCTGAGCACGAAGTGCTCATGGTGAGCTATTGTGATCGTGCTGTGTTCTTCGTCCGTCCTGCGTAGTTTGTCGTCAACTTTAACCTTGTGTACGCTCTAGAGGCCATATTTTCAGTCTGATACTCATGAAACTTGGTCAGAATGTTTGCCTTGGTGATATCTCGGACAAGTGTGAAAATGGGTCATGTCGGGTCAAAAACTAGGTCACTAGGTCAAATCTTAGAAAAACCTTGTGTACACTCTAGAGGCCACATTTTCAGTCCGATACTCATGAAACTTGGTCAGAATGTTTGCCTTGATGATATCTCAAACGAGTTCGAAAATGGGTCATGTCGGGTCAAAAACTAGGTCACTAAGTCAAATCTTAGAAAAATCTTGTGTATGCTCTAGAGGCCATATTTTCAGTCCAATACTCATGAAACTTGGTCAGAATATTTGCCTTGATAATATCTTGGACGAGTTTGAAAATGGGTCATGTTTGGTCAAAAACTAGGTCACTAGGTCAAATCTTAGAAAAACCTTGTGTACGCTCTAGAGGCCATATTTTCAGTCCGATACTCATGAAACTTTTTCAAAATGTTTGCCTTGATGATATCTCAAAAGAGTTTGAAAATGGGTCATGTCAGGTCAAAAACTAGGTCACCATGTGAAATCTTAGAAAAACCTTGTGTACGTTCTAGAGGCCACATTTTCTGTCCAATACTTCTGAAAGTTGGTCAGAATGTTTGTCTTGATGCTGTCTCGGACAAGTTAGAAAATGGGCCATGTTGGGTCAAAAACTAGGTCACCAGGTCAAATCTTAGAAAAACCTTGTGTACGCTCTAGAGGCCATATTTTCAGTCCAATACTCTTGAAAGTTAGTCAGAATGTTTTTCTTGATGATATCTCAGACGAGTTTGAAAATGGGCCATGTCAGGGCAAAATCTAGGTCACCAGGTCAAATCTTAGAAAAACCTTGTGTACGCTCTAGAGGCCACATTTTCAGTCCAAAACTCTTGAAAGTTGGTCAGAATGTTTGTCTTGATGATATCTCAGACGAGTTCGAAAATCGGCCATGTGGGGTCAAAAACTAGGTCACTAGGTCAAATCTTAGAAAAGCCTTGTGTACGCTCTCGAGGCCACATTTTTAGTCCAAAACTCTCAAAAGTTGGTCAGAATGTTTGTCTTGATGATATCTCTGACAAATTTGAAAAAGGGCCATGTTGGGTCAAAAACTAGGTCACTAGGTCATATCTTAAAAAAACCTTGTGTACGCTCCAGAAGCCACATTTTCAGTCCAATACTCTTGAAATTTGGTCAGAATGTTTGTCTTGATAATATCGCAGACGAGTTTGAAAGTGGACCATGTGGGGTCAAAAACTAGGTCACTAGATCAAATCTTTGAAAAACCTTGTGTACGCTCCAGAAGCCACATTTTCAGTCCAATGCTCTTTAAAGTTGGTGAGAATGTTTGTCATGATGATAGCTTGGATGAGTTTGAAAATGGGTCATGTCAGGTCAAAAACTAGGTCACCAGGTCAAATATTAGAAAAACCTTATGTAAGCTCTAGAGCCACATTTTCAGTCCAATAATCTTGAAATTCGGTCAGAATGTTTGTCTTGATAATTTCTTAGATTAGTATGAAAATTGGTCATGTTGGATAAAAAACTAGGTCACCAGGTCAAATCTCGGAAAAACCTTTTGCACACCCTACAGGCCACATTTTCTCTCAAATACACATGAAAGTTTGTCGGAATGTATGTCTGGATAATTTCTACATGTCAAGTAGGCCACTGAGACAAATTCTAGAAAAAGCTTGTGTGCAATCTAGAGGCCATATTTGTAAGCCCAATACTAATGAGTGTGTTCAGAGTGTTTGTCTTAATATCTCTGAAGAAATGTGTCATGTTTGATCAAAAGGCTCAGGTGCGCGACTTCAGGGCCATCATGGCCCTCTTGTTGTTGCTCAGACCCATCTAGACAACCCCATTTCATCGTCAAAAATATTCAAACCTTTCTCTCTTTTTTTAGCTCACCTGAGCAAAAAGTGGTCAAGGTGAGCTTTTGTGATTGTGCTGTGTCCGTCGTGTTTCGTCTGTCGTCAACTTTTACCTTGTGAACGCTCTAGAGACCACATTTTCAGTCTGATACTCATGAAACATAGTCAGAATGTTTGTCTTGATAATATCTCGGACGAGATGAAAAATGGGTCATGTCGGGTCAAAAACTAGGTCACTAGGTCAAATCTTAGAAAAACATCGTGTACACTCTAGAGCCCACATTTTCAGTCCAAAAGTCTTGAAAGTTGATTAGAATGTTTGTCTTGATAATATCTCGGACAAGTGTGAAAATGGGTCATGTTGGGTCAAAAACTAGGTCACTAGGTCAAATCTTAGAAAAAACTTGTGTACGCTTTAGAACCAACATTTTCAGTCCAAAAGTTTTGAAAGTTGATTAGAATGTTTGTCTAGATAATATCTCAGAAGAGATCGAAAATGGCTCATGTCTGGTCAAAAACTAGGTCACTAGGTCAAATCTTAGGAAAAAACCCTGTGTACGCTCTAGAGGCCACATTTTCAGTCCAAAACTTTTGAAAGGTGGTCAGAATGTTTGTCTAGATAATATCTCGGACAAGTCCGAAAAAGGGTCAGGTCGGGTCAAAAACTAGGTCACTGGGTCAAATCTTAGAAAAACCTGTGTACACCGTAAAGGCCTCATTTTCCGTTCAAAACTTTTGAAACATGGTCTGAATGTTTGTCTTAATGATATCTCAGACGAGTTCGAAAAGGGGTCATGACGGGTCAAAAACTAGGTCACTAGGTCAATTCTTATAAAAACCTTGTGTATGCTCTAAAGGCCACATTTTCAGTCCAAAATTCTTGAAAGTTGGTCAGAATCTTTGTCTTGATGATATCTTGGATGAATCTGAAAATGGGTCATGTTGAGTCAAAAACTAGGTCACTAGTTCAAATCTTAGAAAAACCTTGTGTATGCTTTAAAGGCCACAATTTTGGTGCAATACCCATGAAATTTGGTCAGAATGTTTGTCTTGATGATTTCTTGGACTAGTATGAAAATGGGTCATGTCAGATCAAAAACTAGGTCACTGGGTCAGATCTTACAAAAACCTTGTGTACCTCCTAGAGGCCACATTTTCAGTCAAATGCTCATGAAAGTTGGTGAGAATGTTTGTCATAATGATATCTTGACTGAGCTCGAAAATGGGTCATGTCGGGTCAAAACTAGGTCACTGGGTCAAATCTTCAAAATAGCTTGTGTAGCTCTAGTCATCATTTTGTGTCCAATACTTATGAAAACTAGTCAGAATGTTTTTCTTGATGATCAGTATGATGAAATTGAAAATGGGTCACATTGGGTAAAATACTAGGTCGCCATGTCAAATCTTGGAAAAACCTTGTGTACACTCTAGAGGCCACATTTTCTGTCCAATACTTATGAAAGGATGTTAGAATCTTTGTTTTGATAATATCTACAATGGAAAAATGGGCTATGTTTGGCTAAAAAGTAGTTCACTGAGAGAAATTCTTGAAAAAGCTTATGTACAAGCTGGAGGCCAAATTTTCATTCCAATAATTATGAAAGCTTGGTAGAAGTTTGTCATAATATCCAAAGAGATTGAAAATGGTTCATGTTTGGTCAAAACTCAAGTGAGCAACTTCAGGGCCATCATGGCCCTCTTGTTTGTTGGTCAAACTCATCCAGCTTAACCCATTTTACTATCAAAAGGATATAAACCGTTCTCGAACTTTTTTGTTGTTCAAACCCATCCAGACGAGCCTGAAAGCTTGAGACCTTTCTATTGAGAGCTGTGTAAAACATTGTTGAAAGAGGAGCCATTACTTGTAAAATTAAAGGAGGGGTGTCCATAAGGCTGTTTTCATGGTCACTACCGATTTTCTTTAAAAATTGTACACTGAAACTTATACATGTTGGCTGTAATAACATGCAAAATTGAATCAATTGGTAAAGGTTTGTAGGGTTTGTGCTTGTTCAAAGTGGGTGGGGTGATTCTGACCCAAAGAGGGGTCTGTTAGGAAATTGGTGATATTTTTATTGTTATTTAGAGCTGAAAGTTAACAATTTCATGCTTTCTTAAGCAATACCAGATATTACAGCTTATGCTAAAACTTTTGTAAAATTTTTATAGTGAATGTGTTTTTACACATGTATAGGAATTCCAATGATATTTTGCACTTGTACATTATATTAAATGGTTATTGTATTACTAAAATGTCTTACAGGTAACAGTCTTTGAGTTATCTACCCTTAAATTTTGTTAATTCTTTTTACAAATTTTTAAGGTTTTCATTTCATGACCACCATGAAAATAAAGTTATTTAATGCAGAGAAACTAATTCTATTAGCTACATACAGATTTTTGAATACAGATATATCCCCCTTTGTTTTGGACATACAGGTTCTGTGCTTCAGTGACTTTTTGGGTGATTTCAACTATTCAGTTTGAACTTATTCCTTACACTGCTATTTAACTAATTCAACCACATATTGATAACAGGTCTTAAATGGTTGTTTGTTTGTATGGTGTTTAACAAGGTTTTCAATAATATTTCAGTTGTGTCACGGCAGCCAGTGTATCTATCAGTGCTTTCCTAGATTTTTTTTTTTTTTTTCCTATCACCAGTCCTCTGATAAAATGGTCAATCTGGGGATTCAAACCAGTAATCCCCTAGTATCATTGAGCTATCAGGCTAGGCATAATCTAAATATCAATCTATGTCTCTGTTATTAGTGCTTTTGTTATACGTGAACCTTTGGATAGTGTCATATTTATAGTCTATAGGATTTTTGTTGAAACTTTAAGCTTAGGGAAAGTTGCTTTGCCAAACAACTGATCATTTTAAAAATAAGATATCATTCCTTTACTTTGAATAACTCGAGGAACTGTAGGTGTCGATAGTGGCATCTCATATAAAATTCATATGAGATTTATTTTTGTTTTGATATCAGTATTTTCTGTCTGATGATGATTGTAACCTAAGTACCAAAGCTATATGTGCACAACAACCAACCGTCCTTGCTCCGGTTATACATCCACAATACCACTTGGTGATTGGGCTCATGCCTTTGTTATATTAACACATAAATTGTATGCTTTACTGGAATTGTGGGAGGGACAAATTTGTGCTCTATGAATGAAAAGTTCTTTTTTGTGTGTCATGATTCCATGGAGTGTATTTTCATCAAAGTGTTTGTCTATATAAGACCGGACTTGTCGGGGGTGATATATTCCCATTCTTAACTTTTGCGTCACTTGTTTTGAATGTGCCCATATTGTAAATGTGAAACCCTGTACAGGAGAAGTGCGGAACAAGCATGCCTTGTCTGACATTGTTAAAGTTTATCATTAGTTGTTATTTGTGCATACCAGGTATAGGGAATGGCAACATATTACATGTACATGTTTAAATTAAAAAGAATGGGCGGCTAAATAGAATGAGCTCATTTTGAAAGTTGTTTCACATAATGCAGTCTTTTGAAACATGCTGTACAGTTTGTGTCCGAGTTACACACAAACATAAGGCCTGCCGATTTAGTTAAGATAGGCAATACAATTTAAAGCACTAAGGGAAGCACAAAACATGAAAATCCTTAAAAAAATATGATGGGCTATCGTGAAGTTGTCTTATCTTACAATATCATTTTGGCCAAAAGTCACAAGCTCTGAGATGACACAGTTATTACAAAAGGGGGAATTGTGGAGGTATAGTCTTGAAAAGGTTGCAAGATAAGACACTCATGGTACATGTAATAGGAATGAACCATGGAAAAGCCTATAGACATTTTTATTGAATTGAGAGAGCAAAATAAAGACATCTGAAAGAAGTGTCCAAAAGTAAAAGTGCGAATGTTAAAATGCATTTAAATTTAATTCATGCCATTTCAAAAGAACAGAAATTATTGTGAAGATAACAACCTGTTCTTGTATGGTCAGTCTAAGTGTTTGTCACTAGCAGAAAAATGAATTTTAAAGGTAGGTCAAAAGATGCCAGGTCGCTCCATCTTTTGTTTACTTTTTACCAGGTTTTAAAATTCATTTTTCTGACAGCGACAAACACTTGGACGACTGTACGATGACAGATTGTCATCGTTACTATAATTTCATACTTTTAAAAGGTATGATCTAAATTCAACTGCACTTAAACACCCGCATTGTTTGCTTTTAGCCGCTATTGGGGCTTTCAGCCCTAGCAGCAGAATCAATCATACTCCAATAAACAAACTTTTATTTTTTCTTTTTAAATAAAATGCCAAAAGAAAATTAAGTTTAAAACAAGAAATTAAATCCCTGAAAATGTCTGAAATGAGTTATACGTATTGAATCCATTGCTGTCAAAACAAAACACAAAAGGTACAATTCAGATTCATATCTGCCTTTAATTTCAAAACATATTTCAGGAGAAAAACAATCGAAAAAAATGCATGCAATGATTAAGACAATAGAGAGTAAGTAACATAAAAGCACCATCTGATTTATTTTCGAAGTGCACCTGTTTGAAATTTCAAAAATTTTGTTATGTGAACTATGGGTTAAAAAGCAGTAAATAATTTAGGAAGGACAAATTGAACTTGAAGTAGTAAAGTATCATGATGACTCAAACTATATTGAAGACTTTTTTTTAGATAGGAAAAGATGTAGAAATTAAAAAAAAAATACCTCTGATAAAATAATGTAAAAAAAAGAGAAAAAATAAAGGGGAGATAACTCAAAAGCTACTAGCAGTAGGAAATTTTCGTCATAATTTTACAGTAACCATTTAATATACCATACAAGTGCAAAATATTATTGGAATCCCTTTATATATAAAATGATGTTGTGGTTTTTCGTAAAGTTGGAGAATTAAAAAAAACTAAAATTTAGGCATATCATACAACTGTGTAAAGACACATTCAGTATAAGAATTTTACAAAAGTTTTAGCATAAGCTGTTATATCTGGTATTGCTTAAGAAAGCATGAAATCGTTAACTTTCAGCTCTGAGGAACAATAAAAATATCACCAATTTCCTAACAGACCCCTCTTTGGGTCAGAATTACCCCACCCACTTCGAACAGGTACACACCCTACAAACCTTTACAAATTGATTCAATATTGCATGTTGTTACAAGCAACATGTATAAGTTTCAGTGTACAAGGTTTAAAGAAAATCGGTAGTGGCCATGAAAACATCCTTATGGACACCCCTCCTTTGCCTCTTTTCCCAAAATGTTTTTTAAAAAATCTATGTTGTGAAGAAACAATATTTTTCTTTCATTCAATTGCATATCTTGTGTGTAATACCTTATTAGTTGTACGTTCAGGTGCCAGGGGACTTGGAAACTTGTTCACGGCTGTAGCAAATTCTGTCGCCCGAGCCCAAGGGGAGGTGGTTACAATTAGCTACAACCGTGAACAAGTTTCTAAGTCCCCTGCCAACTCACCGTACGACACATTTATTATACTGCAAAGATTTAACAAACCAAAATTAATTCAGCAAAATTTCCCTGTTTTATGTCCTCATCAACTGAGTGTACTGACAAAATAGAATTTTCCTTCTGAGTACCCAATTTCAAATAAAAAACTGATGTTACTGAGATCTGACGTCACTGAAACCATTGTAAAACATGCTGTTTGGTGCATGAACTTGATGATGTCACTGCGATACACATTCGACATATTTTTATTTGAACCTAGATTAAACAACTTCAAGGTAAGTAACTATGCATTTTAATGATTTGTTTGCGAAATTAAAAGACCATTAGTTGCTTCAAACGACCATTAGGTTATCATTGCAATGTTACAGTGTATGAGTTCCAATACTACATAATTTGCTGACCTGACGAAGGAATGGCTCATTTTAACCCCATGCATTTGTTTTAGATTGACAACAAAGGATATATATGACAATCTCTTCGTTTAATTTCAAAAGTAATCCATTCTTTCCACTTAAATGACAATCATCAAGGGAAACTAGTAATAATACAGTGCAGGCTACTCAGTATGTTTGTCTTGTGGGCGGCTCGTATCAATCGACGCTGCCATTTTTTTATGTTGTGTTGAAAGTGTAGTCATGTATACTGGGCTCCGGAAAAGGAAACTGCTTTTACGTGAATTTTGCCAGTGTACAGGAATATATGTTCGGGTTATATACTAGGCAAAAAAAGAAACGCAACTTTTTTCAATCCCTCGTGATTCGAATACAATTTTCTAAATTTCAAAGCATTTCATTTGATAAAAGAGTAAATCCATCTTGTGCATTATTTACATCATAATTTGTCTGGTATTAATTCCATTAATCAATAACAACTCATTTAAGATAGCAGGTCAGCATAATTTCCATAGTAAAATCAGTGTCTCGTATGACCGCCATAAACTGCTATGGCACCACGTACTCTCCTGGTCATAGAGCTTACAAGATTGTTGACGGTTGCCATAAGGATTGCTTGCCACTCTTCCACTAAGGCCTGTCTAAGTTGGGGAATGGATGCAGGTGCATGATTACAGCATCTCGCATGTTGGTCATGTACGTCCCAAAAATGTTCTTTCGGAGATAAATCCGGGTTGTAGGGTGGCCATTGCAGAACACGGACGTTATTGGCAGCCAGGTATTCACAACAAATTCTGGCAACATAAGCATTGGCATTGTCCTGTTGATAAATGAGGTTGTTCTGACGCACAAACGGGATGACCACAGTTGCCAGAATGGTGTCAATGAACACTAGGGGTGTTTCATGGCCGTGACATATACCGCCCCACACCATTACATCACCTTCACCGAATCAATCTACCTCTGAAACGCAAGAATCAGTATAACATTCATTCCAACGTCTGTTAACACGCTTACGTCCGTCAGATCTGTAAAGCAGATAACGGGACTCGCCGGAGAAGAGAACTTGCCTACAAGTGCGTTGAGGAAAAATGTTAGTTCGATGTGCTGTCAACCATGTCATCTTAACCTGGCGACGTCGAGCATTAAATGACAAACTGACATATAGATGTTGTGCTCGGAGTCCACCTTTTCTGAGTCTGTTTCGCGGAGTTTGGTCAGAATTGGGTTATTGTGGAGGCCTTGAGTTTGATCAACAGTCTCTGTTGCAGTCCTGAACCCATCTTGAAGGTGAGACAACCTGACGAAACGATCCTGCCTAGGGATCATTGCTCTGGGATGGCCTCTACATGGTCTGTTATTTGTAGTCACGGTGTGTGTCAGATACTTGTACAGACGAGATATCGTAGATTTATGCACCCCAAAGTGTCTAGCCAATGCACTTTGAGTCTGTCCACCAAGCAGCATTCGTACGGCAGCTTGACGCTGATTTTGACGTAACCTTGGCATGCTCACAATAGCAATTATGACTATAATGCTGTAGCCTTTTACTTGCCAATGTTTAAGCTTCTGTTTGAGCAGAGGTTGATTTGATAGTGGGCATTTCATGTACACTGGCACGGGATTGTTGAAAATGAATATTTTCCTAAGTATCACGTTATGACAAACACCGGCAGAAAACTTTTTTATTGCATGCATTAGAATACATATAGATTACCATAAATATCCACCTGCTATCTAAAGGAAATGACCGAAATAAAAATTTTCGACTTACATGTACGAGGGCAATTGAAAAATAACGTAGAAAATCCATATTACCAACCTGTTTAACATGATATTTTCATGACTATCTAATACAGTGTAGCCAAACATTTTTACAGCTTAGGTCTAAAATATCTCAGACATCGGTTCCCAGGTTGTCTAGACACACCATGTTATACTACATTACCATAGTGACCACGGCGCAGTATAACTTAAGTCGCACGACGTTATCAACATCATTTCGGAAGACTCACCCTACAGCTTTTCCAAATTCTTACCCTTGTAATCTATACTATGACTGTAACTGTGGATCCATCCCTGGAAAAGTTTTTTTTTTCCAATTCTTTTCGTTCCCAGCTAATATGAGTCTGGTTTCATACTTCATTTCCTCTGTTGTGTTCATAACATTGCTGATGCTACTGATAAGTTTCTTGTCAAATTATGGCTTTCTTTACTGGCCTATATCATCCTCTACAGATCTTCTTCCCTCTGTTCCCTCTGAAATGTCAACGTCCCTCGTAGAGTAAGGTTCGACACACCTTTGGCTTAAGCTCTGCTTTTTCCAGCGTCTCTCTCGTCTCAGTTTGTGTTTTTCGGAGTACAACACAGAACTTTATCATCAGACGTTGCTCCATGGCTTCGGACAACGTCATGTTTTTTCTCCGAAACAAATCTGGTTGCCTTGGTTAACAAATAGTTTTAAAATAACCCTTGCGAATTTGACGTTGAAATTCAACACTAACAATGATGTAAGATCATGCTAAATGTATGTGCAGTTTTACAATGTTTTGCCACTGTATATTGGTAGATATGAGCTTAGTCATGCGATGTAAAAATTCAGACGTTGAAATTCTGTGGGTTGCGCCATGTGTCTAAACTTTCATTGCTTTAACAGCCATAGTTTTGAGTAAAAATGTAAGGATATCATAACCATGCTAATAAATGAACTGGAGTTAAGTTGCACCTTATCTATACCAATTTTTATAAATTTCCATTGAGCCGAAGTGTAAATATCAGCAGTGTCTATGTATTGTTTGAATGGCCCTCATACTTAAGTGTTTGCGTATCTTTTTTGTCCTAGTATATTATCCAATCAGATCGCAAGAAATTTCTTTGCAGTATAATGAAACAGTTTCTGATAGGTCTAGAGATAACTTGTACAGTTATGAGTTAAGTGTATCAGTGAATCAAATCAGTATGTACAAAGGCTTATAATTAAAATTAAAATAGCCATGCTCTGTGAAAATTGGGTTTAATGTCTCTGCAAAAAGTATCAACGTATGTCTGCCTGCGCAGTCTGCACAGGCTGACCTCAGTTGAAGCTTTTGCTCTTCATCAATTTTCTGCATGTTAAAGAACCAGTCTACCTCACAATACAGTTGGTTGTTAGACAAAATTTTATGGATCCATATTTATGTGATCACAGAGATTTATTAAACCCCCTTTTGTTATAGCACCCCTAAAATGGTTTTCGCATTCATGTTTTTCTTTTAAGTGGCAACTATATTCTTTTTCAGTCAGTTTAGACCCAGTGTACAAAATTTTGTTGTCTTGAAATTTATAACTTAATAATATTTATGGCTCCAGAGAATAAAAACGTCATTCGAAACAAATCTTTGTTTAGCTAAAACTGCGCTAGCTCAAAATTGTAAAGAATTAATTTCGGAAGTTGCTATAATATGATAGTAAATCAATAAAAGAGATCCAACTCCTATGGTTATTTTGAAACAAGAGGACCATGATGGCCCTAAGGTCGCTCACCTGAGCCTTTTAGCCATACATGAGCCATTTCTAATCTCTTCCAGGATATAATGACAAACATTCTGACAAAATTTCATTAGTATTGGACTAACAATATGGTCTCTAAGGTGTACATAAGGTTTATCTAAGATTTTACCTTGTGATCTAGTTTTTGACCCGATGTGACCCATTTTCAAACTCATCCAAGATATCACCAAGACAAACATTCTGACCAAGTTTCAAGATTATCAGACTGAAAATGCAGTACAGAGTGAAGGTTTTTCAAAGATTTGACCTAGTGACCTAGTTTTTGACCCGATGTGACCCACTTTCAAATTCCTCAAAGCTATAATCAAGACAAAAAATCTGACCAACTTTCAAGAGTATTGGACTGAAAATGTGGCCTCTAGAGTGTACACAAGGTTTTTTCTAAGATTTGAGCCATTTTCGATCTCTTCTGAGATATTATCTAGACAAACATTCTAATCAACTTTCAAAACTTTTGGACTGAAAATGTTGGCTCTAAAGCGTACACAAGTTTTTTCTAAGATTTGACCTAGTGACCTAGTTTCTGACCCAACATGACCCATTTTCAATCTCTTCCAAGATACTGTCAAGACAAACATCCTGACCAAGTTTCATGAGTATCAGGACTGAAAATGTGGCCTGTAGAGTGTACACAAGGTGTTTCTAAGATTTTACTTAGTGACCTAGTTTTTGACCCGATGTGACCCATTTTCAAAGTCATCCAAGATATCATCAAGACAAACATCCTGACCAATTTTCATGAGTATCAGACCGAAAATGTGGCCTCTAGAGTGTACACAAAGTTTTCCTAAGATTTGACCTAGTGACCTAGTTTTTGATCCAATGTGACCCATTTTCAAAATCATCCAAGATATTATCAAGACAAAGATCCTGACAAAGTTTCATGAGTATTGGCATGAAAATGTAGCCTCTGGAGTGTACACAAGGTTTTTCTAAGACGCGACCTAGTGACCTAGTTTTTGACCCAACATGACGCATTTTCAAACTCATATGTGATATCATCAAGACAAACATCCTGACCAAGTTTCATGAGTATCGGACTGAAAATGTGGCCTGTAGAGTGTTCACAAGGTGTTTCTAAGATTAGACCTAGTGACCTAGTTTTTGACCCAACAGGACCCATTTTTGAACTGGTCCTAGATATCATCAAGACAAAGATCCTGACCAAGTATCGTCAGTATCAGATTGAAAATGTGGCCTCTAGAGTGTACACAAGGTAAAACTTTACGACGGACAACGTACCAGGCATGACGGACTATGCACGACGCACAAGGGATGCTGGACACAGCATGATCACAAAAGCTCACCTTGAGCACTTTGTGCTCAGTTGAGCTAAAAAGTATTTTAATCACGTCTAGTTTCAGTTTTTTCAAACTTTTATCAAGGGACATACTGTGTATTATTAAAGGCTGATAACATCAGCGTCACATGATGTCAATGGCAATGACGCTAAAAAATAGCAATGACTTTGGCAAAAAAAAAATTAATGTATCAACGGCTTCAGTATATTTAACATAAACAGGATCAAAAAAGATGCAAAATTACAGGAAAAGTGCAATGTAACCCGCATTTTCTCCTTTTCCCACAATACTTTCTATTCCTTCAGGGATGGAGTCGATCATTTAAGCAATACTGAATTTGTCGCCTGCAAATGCTGTGAATTTGTGAAAAGTTTTAAAGTGGTAAAGAGTTAAAAGTATTGGTGCCATACAGCTTTGATTTTCATTTAACATGATAGTTATTACAGGCATTTTTGATATTAAGCTGTAATATTATAGTTAATTGCTTTAATCTATCCAGGGTCATTTTCATACCTTGTCATCTTATTGGATCATGTCTTTTTCTTTTTTTTGTAAGTGATCTTTTTCATTTGATTGTTAATCGTTAATGCACATATACTGAATTTACATTTTTGTTGTCTTTGAAATTATTCTACTGCACTCTCAACATTGTCAAGCCATTTGGTGTTGAGGTCTTGTGACCTAGATTGTTCGGGATAGCATAACTACATGTATGTTGAGCATTGCCACCCCTTTTTCTTTACCTCATTGATATGCAAGACAAAGGTTGTAAACAGTCACATGATCGGCACCATTGGATATCCTTGATTGAACATGTTGAATGACGCAAATATCAAAATTGCAGTGTCTATTGATCTTCATCTTTGCAACCCCTAGAGGAAAATATTTGGCACAAAGCTAAAAGAATCGCTAAAGTTTGAAAAATTCAAGTCGTTACAGAATATACGAGGGTTGTCGCAGAAGTGAAAGGACTACTGCTGTAACGTGAACAATTATTGGCGTATAAGACTAAGTGCCATATCTCATGATTATTTCTCCCAAAAATCATCAAAATACATGTAACAATAACGAAACTACAGTTAAAATACATACAATGCTAAACATCACCCAGCGCACAGAATAACGTTCACTGACGTCCAATATGACGTCGCTTATCATACTTTCTCCACATAGTTCCCACCAGTGCGAATGACGGCCTTCACAAAACTCTTTATGCCATCTGAACACTAATGAACGGCAACATTTATACTCGCCAGCTTCCTGAACAGGTTGGTAGGTCTTTGTAGGTGTTTTACCGAGCGCTTGACAAAACTGGATTACCGCCCGCAACTTGACATCTCCTGTGGACGACATGACGTTTTTTCTCCGTAGACTCTGACGTGATGAAAAATGCTGTATCTCAACTAACGGAAATGCTATGGCGCTCAAATAAACAGGAAATGACGCCATAACGCCACATATTATGCAGCCGAACTTTCGCGCGCAAAAACAAAAAACAAAACGTAAGGATAATTATAGCGACATCTGAACAAGCAAATGTTATCTTTGCGTTATTGAAACCGGCATGCGCCGCATACCTTTACCATTACCTTGGAAACTCTGCATATTTCAAAGTACGTCAGATAAAATTTCATTTGGAGTACACATTTCCGGAGCAGACATGCTGAACTGTATTCAAGCAAAAATATGTGTATGCGCCTAACAATAAAGCAGCTACAAGAAAAGTCCTTTTACTTCTGCGACAACCCTCCTAGTTAGCTGAAAATAAGGCCAAAACAAAATATAAGATCTGTGTGGTTACAGTTACCTGACCATGTCTAATTTTTACACCCAACCCTAAACATTTTTTTAACCTGTAGATTGTTTAATATTTTATTGCACCGTAATGTTACAGTTGTCCTAAAAAAAAACTTTTGAAAATTTTACCTCTATTAATCACACCTGGGGCGTGTTTTGGGAAAAAAATTGAAAATAAAATAATTTTCTGACCTACCGACCCTAATTCTCATAAGTATTTTGACCTGAACCACACATATATTTTGTTTTGGTCTTGCAAGTAATTATATGATTATGCTTATTCTTCCTCTACACTTTTCAGTCTATGGCGCATCTGATAGATGTCATTGAGCGTTTCCCACGTTCTGGAAAAGAATTGATATGTGTTCCCACTGGAGAGGCCAATGAAGTATGTGTGGTCAATAATGATTTTCTTGTTTGCAATTTCATTTTGATTCTTTAGTCACTTTTGTTTTACTGCCATTAACTCTACCACACAGTCCAAAGCTTTAATGACCCTGACAAAGAATGCTTTTGTGGGAAGAAGAGAAAATCTTGGTAACCAGCATTTTTTTCTTTTTCCTACAATGCTTTCTTCTCTGTCACTCTCTCAAGGACAAATTCTCCCATCAAAACCACATTTGATTTATCATCTGCAAAGAATTCAATATTAATTGTTTTCATGAGTATTGGCTAGTTCTGACTGGCTGAAATTTTTTTTTCATTGCTCCATGAAAAAAAAAATGCAGTGCTGGAACTACTTTTGCTGTCAAACTAATGTTAACAAACATGTATACAAGACTTCATAATGTTTTTCTTCTAATTTTATACCAAGTCCCAAGTTCAAATGCTAGCTAAGTTTATTTTCTCTGAATATCATAAACAAAAAAAAATATCCAACAAATTCATGAAGTCTAAGAGAAAACTTAAAAACTCAGTTTATTGGGTATGGGTTATCTAATTTTCAACTTACTTCTAGTATATGAAACTGTTAACAATAGATCTACTAACTCTGCATTATTCAATGCGATTATAACGTCATAGATTACACATTTTACGTCATGAACAAGCCATTGTCCCACACTTTGAAAATTTTTATCAATGAAATGCACATTAGAAAGCAGAAACCGCAATATTAGATTTACAAAAAAATGCAGTTAGAAATGTTATTATTTATGTGCATCTTTGTTGTCTGTGGTACTGAATTATAAGGAATGAAGAGATTTTTCTTTTTTTTGTTTTCATGGAGGTATGAAAAAAAAAACCTAATCACACTTTTGTATGAAACCGCTTCATGGTTTCAGAATTTTTCAAAATAGGCATTGGCAGTTTATAAGTTTTGTAAAGTGATGTACTTCATTGCCGTCAAATTTTTTTCAGCAAATTTTAACCCTTAAAGTGTCCAAAGAGTTATAAGGATGGTCTTGATCTCTTTACTCTTTTCTAAACAATCTTTGAGTAAGAGTAAGGGGGCCTTTGAAAACATTGTGGGAAAAAGACAATATGCTTGTAACTAGCATTTTCTTCGTTCCTTACAACGTTCTCTGCTATATCAAACAAAAATCACATCCTTTGAGCCACACTAAATTTGCTGTATGCAAATGCTTTGAAAATGGATGAGTCTATAATTTCGTTTTCTGATAGAAATCTAAGTGGACTCTTACATTGCAATTCTGACACAGTTTTGCTTGCTGTATTTCAAAAAATATTTGACAACAGAGATTTACAGTAAGACTGCATATTTTGTACATTCTGATGTTGCTCGACAATATGCTCCATAGGTACAAAAAGTGCCAAATATGCGAAAGGGAACTTTTTAGACAGAAAAAGGACTTACATGTACAAATACTGCAACTAAGGGCAGTTTAGAACTTGACCACACAATCCCATGTTTTAACGACCCTGAGTAAGACGGCTTTTGCAAATATTTAGGGAAAAGGAGAAAATGCTGGATAATCAGCATTTTCTCCTTTTCTCTTCATTTTCCACCATTTCAAAGACTAATACATGTATAATCATTTAATTTGCAATCAGCAAATGCTTTGAATTTGGAGGAGACTAAAATTTTGTTGTTGGGTAAAGATTTAAGCCGTACCATCTCAAAATATGCTATGCTGCATATATATATAAGTTTAGCCTGCTCGTCATCTATTCTTTTTGCAGGTTGCAACCCATCTCAAGGTATATCTTGAAAAGTACATAAATAAAGTCAATGATCCCTTACATTTATTGCAGCTGCTTCATGAACAGTTAGAGGTAGCAGCATGTGGGAAAAGATTCCTTTACACTGAAGGTACAAAACTGGCTCGGCGTTTTTATTTGACAGTGAGTAGAAATTGTTCTGCGATAACCCTTTCCCAAGTTTTAAAGACAGCTGCTGAGAAGAATCTTGAAAACTTTGTTGGAAAAGGAGAAAATGTTTGCAACTAGCATTTTTAGCTCACCTGAGCACGAAGTGCTCAAGGTGAGCTTTTCTGATCATGCTGTCTGTTGTGCGTCGTCCGTCTTGCCCATCCGTCATCCAGGCCTTGATATTTACCTTGTGTGCACTCTAGAGGCCACATTTTCTCTCAATTACTCATGAAACTTGGTCAGAATGTTTGTGTTGATGGTATCTCGAACAGGTTCAAAATTGGGTCACGTTGGTTCACAAAGTAGGTCAATGGGCTGAATTTTAGAAAAAGCTTGTGTGCACTCCAGAGGCTACATTTTCAGCCCAATACACTTGAAACTTGAGCAGAATGTTTATCTTGATGTTACATCGCATAAATTCAAAGCGGATCATGTGGGATCAAAAAGTAGGTTCTGGGCTAAATTTTTGAAAAAGCTTGTGTGCACTGTAGAGGCCACATTTTCAGCTTGAGACTCAAAAAATGTTTGTCTTGATAATATATCACACAAGTTTGAAAATAGGTCATGTGGGGTCAAAAAGTGGGTCACTGGGCCACATCTTAGAAAAACCTTATGAGCACTCTAGAGGCCACATAGTCAGCCTGATACTCATGAAACTAAGTCAGATTGTTCATCTTGATGATATCTTAGACAGCTTTGAAAATGGGTCAAGCTGGGTCAAAATGTAGGTCACTTGACCAAATCTTAAAAAAACCTTGTGAGCACCTAGGAGGCCAAATTTTGAGCTTGGTACTCATGAAGATTGGTTAGAATGATTGTCTTGATGACATATCAGACAAGTTTGAAAATGGGTCATGTTGGGTGATAAAGTAGGTCACAGGGTCAAATCTTAGAAAAACCGTGTGTGCACTCTAGAGGGCACATTTTCAGCCAGATATTTATGAAGTAAGTTCAGATTGTTTGTCTTGATGATATCTTAGACAACTTTGAAAATGGATCAAGCTGGGTCAAAATGTAGGTCACTGGTCCAAATCTTAGAAAAAACTTGTGAGACTGAGGAGGCCACATTTTCAGCTTGGTACTCATGAAGATTGGTTAGAATGTTTGTCTTGATGACATCTCAGACAAGTTTGAAATTGGGTTATGTTTGGTCAAAAAGTAGGTCACAGTGCCAAATCTTAGAATAAGCTTGTGTGCACATGTAGAGGCCACATTTTCAGCCCAATACTCGTGAAACTTGGTCAGAATGGTTGCCTTCATAATATCTTTGACAAGTTTGAAATTGGGTCACAGTGGGTCAAAAAATAGGTCACTTACACTCATTTGTTTTACATCAGTAAAACCAGGATCCTTTCAGCTTTATCAACCGTAGATGACTTTACTCAGGTGAGCGCTTTAAGGCTAATGGCCCTCTTGTATTTTCAGTATTAACCTACCCATAACATACAGGGATTTATCAGTTAGTTAGTTTCACTGACAGTACAGTTCGAGTAGTGGTAATGTCACTTTTGCCGTGAAGATATCAGATCTTGCAAATAGTACATTGTTTTAATAGATTACCCCTTTACCAAGCCATATCCAGTTTTAGGGACCTTATGCTATAAAAGTTTTGAAAACATTGTCAGAAAAGGAGAAAATGCTGGATCAGCTTTTTCTCCTTTTCCTACAATGTTATCACAGAATGTTATTTATATTGTTTGTGACAGAGGCTAGAGGCAATATTTCTCAACATTTCAACTCTTTACCTTTACCAGCTTGTCCCGAATTTAAACAATCCGGAGGAAGAAGGCTTTTGAAACCATTGTAGGACAAGGAGAAAATGCTTGTTACCAGAATCATTTCCTATTCCCACAATGTTTTGTACCCTTCCAAAGGCCAATTTCTAACTTTGAGTCTTTTTGTCATCTAGAAAAGCAAGTCTAAAATTTTGTTGTTTGGTAAAGGGTCAACTTTGTAACTGATGTGAATTGATCTAGGGTCATTATTATTCTCTAGACTACTGTCACTCTTACATTTATTTACAGACAAAATGTTCAAGTTTGTTGCCTGGTTTGGAAGGAATTGGAAATTTTAGTGATATGTTAGCTCTTGGAGCGTTTTCTCTACCTGGCATCAAAATAGTAAGTTTCCCTTTTAAGTGTTGATTACATTGAACGCCTTCTTAATTTCAAGTGTTCAATTTTTCAAAGTTATATCAAATTCTTATTTGAAATGGTATTGATAGGTTCCCAAAATTATATTTTTATCACTTGTGCAATTTCAAAAGAAATGTAGGATACATTTTCATTCAGTAAAAAAAATAATTTTTCAGTTTTTTGGGTCTTAGCGTATCTCAAAATACAGGTCTCAAACACTTTGGACTCACAACAACTGGTGATTCAAGAACACAATCCATGCTCTGTGCTGTGTGATCTCTTTCTACAGTTGTTGCTATGTATGTGGACAGTTGCTGCTATGCATACTTGAAACTGCAGACTTGGTATAATAAACACGCTTACGTATTCTCTATGTCATGGCTGGTCTAATGGGTGTTTGTTAATCCATTTCTGCACTTTTTTCCCAAACATATAAACATTGCTCAATGTGCAACAGCTGAACCAGATACTCCTTGCTCGGTCCTCTTTAGATTTTTTTTCATAGACCTATGTTCCACCAAGAACTTGAGATGTCATGGAAACATTACTAGAAGTCCTTAAAAAAAAACTTTTCTACAACTTCTGTTTGGGTTTGTTTTCCATTCTGTATAAAATCTTTGTTGTCTGTGAAACCAGAGAATTGGATAATCGCATTTGTTCCTCTTTGAAATATTTATTTCAATGAAAGTTCTATTTTTTATGGCATTATAAATAAAGAACTATGAAAGTCTGCCTCAAATTAGCAAGTTGGACTTATTTCTAGTTCTGTGTACATGATCCTGACATACACCTTTTTCAGATGTTTTGACAGAATGTCCCTCTTGTTCATTAAACTGATTACACATACAATTTAGACTGGTTCGAAATATTACAGTCCAACTTGTATTGAGCAAGCACCTAGGGAGACAGCAATTGAAATATGCTTATTTTGATCAGTGCTTGCTTAAGTACATGTAAATTTCAATATAAATGCCTCCTCTGGTAATGCAAAATATCCAGGCTTACTAAGGGTTGCCTGCTTAATAGAATTGACTACTAGGACAGGTTTAACTACACTGTTTTTTTTTTTTAATTCATCCAATATTATAGGAAATAGGTGGACTTGCAGGTTCCATGGACCTATCTGATCTGTCAACAGAGGATAAAGTAAGTGGTTTGGTTTACTTGAGAAAATAGATTAAATAACTTGGTGTCAAAACAACGATAAACTGAAAAAATGAATATATAATATGCTTTTTTGTCTGGAGCATAACTTCACAGGTTGATAGATGACATTAAGGAGAAGTGCAATGTGCAAAAAACATAAATTCCAATGCCATATTTTATGAGTTTTTGCCCTTTGTTATTTTTCATACTTAAGATTTGTCAAGAGCATAACTTCAAAATTATTTGAGGCGTAAACAATATACTTCATAGGTGCATAACTCAGACTGAGGAGAAGTGCAGTGCACAAGAACAATAGCTCTTGGTTATATAATTTAGGAGTTATTGCCCTTTGTTAATTTTCATTCTTAAAATTTGTCTGTAGCATAATTCCAAAATCATTAGAGGTGTAAACATGATACTTCACAGGTGCATAGATCACATTGAGAAGAAGTGCAATGTACAAGAACCATAACTCTCAGTGCCATAATTTAGGAGTTATTGCCCTTTGTTATTTTTCATACTTAAAATTTGTCCAGAGCATAACTCAAAAATATTTGAGGTGTAAACATGATACTTTAGAGGTGCATAGATCTTTTGAGGAGAAGTGCAGTGCACAAAAACCATAACTTTTGGTTGCATAATTTAGGAGTTATTGCCCTTTGTTATTTTTTTCTTACTTGAATTTTTTCCAGAACATATCTTGAAAAATACATGAGATATAAACATGAAACTTCACAGGTTGATAGATGACATTGAGGAAAAGTGCAGTGTACAAGAACCATAACTTCCAGTGCCAGAATTTAAGAGTTATTGCCCTTTCTATTTTTCATACTTAATTTTATCAGGAGCATAACTCGAAAAGTATGAGAGGTGTACACATGATACTTCACAGGTGCATAGATCACACTGAGGAGAAGTACAGTGCACAAGAACCTAACTCCTGGTTGCATAGTTAAGGAGTTATTGTCCTATGTTATTTTTCATTACTTAAATTTTGTCCAGAGCGTAACTTGAAAACTACATGAGATAAAAGCATGAAACTTCACAGGTTGATAGATGACATTTAGAAGAAGTGCACTGTACAAGTACCATAAGTTTCAGCTCCATAGTTTAGGAGTTATTGCCCTTCGATATTTTTCTTACTTAAATTTTGTCTGGAGCATAACTCATAAAGTATTAGAGGTGTAAACATGTTACTTCACAGGTGCATAGATTACATTGAGGAGAAACGCAGTGCAAAAGAACCATAACTCTTGGTTGAATAGTTAAGGAGTTATTGACTTTTGTTATTTTTTCTTACTTTATTTTGTCCAGAGCATAACTTGAAAACTACATGAGATATAAACATGAAACTTCACAGGTTGATAGATGACATTGAGGAGAAGTGCAGTTCAGTGCTATAATATAGGAATTATTTCCCTTTGTAATTTTTCATACTTGAATTATATCCGGAGCATAACTCAAAAATTATAAAAGATATCAATTTGCAGAGGTAGGCAGATTTTATAGAGGAGAGGTGCAGTACCATGATTTTGGAGTTATATCCCTTTGTTAATTTTTGCGTCTCAAACTTTCTTTGGAGCATAACTCGAGCTGCATTAACTTCGCAGCTGGATAGTTGTCTCTTAGGAGGAGTGCAGTACACAAGAATAACAACTTGACCCTCCATAATTTTTTATTTATTGCCCTTTGTTGTTTTTTCAGATTTTTTTTTTTTCTGTCTGATTTCATATGTGTTTACGCTTGACAGCTCAATAAGAAAAGTGTACCTTGTTGAAGTTTTTTATTGTACTTGGTATTTAGAATTGCCAGAAAATAATTCTTAAATCTAGCTGTTTTAGCCTTTAAACCATCCTACAAGAAGACACAAATCTTCTACTGAGCGAGCTTTCGGCAGGGGATGACCATGTCAACATGGTTCTTGTTATGGTTGTCTGGTAACACGAACTTCTTCATGTGAAGTCTCATTTCCTTAACGTGAAAAGGAGAAAAGTAAGAAATAGATAGAATGAATGAGATGAATTAAGGGTGGGAGAGGTGAAACACATACACATATTAGTGTATTAATCAGTTTACCAGTTATTGTATGTGTTTTAGAACCCACCATCATCTAACCAGTTATTGTGTTTTAGAACCCACCATTAATTATTTAATAGACACAAAGACAAATATTTAAAGAAAATATGAAATAAATTTTAAATGGTATTGGAAACAAAGGTGGAAAAATGAGCTTTTACTTGTAACAATTAAATTTCAGAAGCTACTGTCTGTATGGTGATGGAAAGTCGTACTTGATTGGTAGTGGATTCGATTTTGAGGTAAATTGTACATCCATTGTTTTCTCTTGTTTAAAGGAAAACATTCAGGAAATTTTGGAAGACCGCAAAAAGTTGACTTTGGAATCTTTCAAGAGGAGCGTGTCCTTTGATGAAGGGGAACACAAAATGTATGTGGAGAGTGACAGTGAGATCCTTCCAAAGATAGGGTCAAGGGTCAGAAGAGGACCAGACTGGGACTGGCTAAACCAGGACAGTCACGGCCCTGGGACTGTTATTGGTCATGATAAAAATGGTAACATACATGTAGTTAAACTTTGATAATTAAAAGAGAAAATCATCATTAGATTTCAGTTTGAAAGAATGTAAATGAACATTTCTGGCAGCCCTATAAGTTATTAAAATATTGTAATTTCAAACTTTATTTGGTCGAAATATCATATAAATAATACAACAGATGAAAATTTTCAATAATGCAAGCAACTCTGTAATTCATATTTATTATATATTATCGCATGATTTACAGGAATTTATCAGTTAATTAATTTAAGAGCTGCTATAGTTGGTTATCTCTAGAGATGACATCACTTTAACACTGATGAAGTGAATTTTACAGTGATTACATCGTTTTTGCTAGAATTACTTTTTTTGCATATGTTTAAGAAAGATTAACAAAAAGGTGCATAGTTTATTTTTTTATATACACCACATTGTTTCTACCCTACCATGAACGGATTTCAAATTTGGCTCACTGTTTTTTTTTTTTGGTCGTCTGCAAATGCTCTGAATTCAGACATGTCCAAAATTTTCTAATTTGGTAAAGAGTTAAAAATCATCATCCTGCCATGGGCAGTGAACGATTAGATAAAACCACAAACATGTAACTTTCCATCCGTAAAGATTTCACACCAGTCGTGTATCCACAAAATTAATGTTTGCAGTAAAGTTTGCATTAGGGGTATGACGTAACGCGCCAATAATTCAAAGCAAGAGAGTTGTACTGTAAGCATTTGTTGTACACAACTGTCTCGCCCGAAGAATTTACACCTGGTTATGGGCTGACCTCCAATCAAAACAAACGATACAAGCCAATATCTCGCCTGCTAAATATGATCAGATACAGCCTTTTGCGTATCGTAATGATTATTGCTAGAACACCCCAGTCGTGTCACGTTTATTGTGTAGTCAGCAGAAAAAAAGTCATTCGGCCATTTTCTGAAAATTTTGTTGTGACCGAAATAACAAAAATGCATACGCTAACTTGAAGCATAAGTTAAATGGATTAATTACCGATGAATAAGAGAAACAAGGTTTTGTATTCAACAATGCTTTATTTTTGTAATTATGGGGACAACACAGGGCTTCATCCATTTCCCCCTATGGACCGACTTTTCATGCTTCTGCTGAAGATGCCTTTCGAAAACGTGAAAAATGGCGAAACTGCTGACAGAACATCCAAAATCCGCGAAAGAATTAACCCTTGCGCATCTTTATGGGCTAAAGTTGCTGTTGCGGCCTCTGTAGATCAAGATCAGACTGCAGACAATATGTCTTGTCTGATCTCTGATCATAACCTTCGCGGTCCGCTGTGAAGAGGCATTTGTTACAAACCAAAAAAAAAAACTATCTTTCATTTTTTGTGTGTAATTTCATGACTGAGAATTACTGTTGGTTGACTCGGCTCTCGAAGGATGAATCCTCATTACGGTTTTACGCACGATGCTTTCATAATGCAGCCGATCATCCTATCAGAAATATTTTCCACAAATTAAAAGTCAGATGTTTCGGAAGACATATTTTCAGTATTTAGTATTCTTGAATATTTTGACTCGCTGGAGTTAGGACTAGACATAAAATATTTTTGGACAGTAATTTAACATGTCCGAACATTAAGGCTGTCCGAATACATTGGCGAATTACGGTACATTCGATATCGCTATTTACGGTCAACATACAGAAATTTATTGATGTTAAGTCTGTCAAATGTAAGGTTGTGTATTTTATGTGAAGACAATTATGGGCTGAAGTCCTTTTGTAATCAACTGTGCGTGTATTTGACAAACAAAGCAATTGGGCAGAGCTGTTGGTGATAGCAGTGATCGACACTTGAGGTAAAGGTGTGAAAAATTGTCACATTATGTGCACGGTATCGAGTTTACACCAGTATTTGGTCTATAGGTAGTTATATTTTTACAATGGGGACTCGCATCAGCGGAACGGTGGATTCGGATCAGATTCGAAAATGGTCCCCCCCCCGAGAAATTTTGGGAGCCATAGGATACCCGCGTTATAATAGGGTCAGCGTTTTAGCGAAGTTCGTTTTAATGGGGTTACACTGTATATCTTTACTTTTTTCTTGTTAGTGAATACTGTATAATCATGGATTTACCTGAAGGGTTAATTTGTATGAAATACTGTAATTTTTACTGAGTAAAGATTTTCTATGATCTTTGCCTCGCTCCATTTTTTTCTTTTTTTTTTTTTTGTTCATTGCTTCTGCATGTTTACAAAAAGTCACAGCTTTTCAAAGTCGTTTTTATTTCTAAATCAACAAACAATCCATTCTTGTGACTTTTTCAGCTCACTTGAGCACAAAGTGCTCAAAGTGAGCTATTGCGATTGGTCAAAAATACCTTTAAATGACTTCTCCTAAACCATAGGGAGGATTTTGAAGTAAGAAATCCCAGAAATGTTTCTTGGATGACTGTCCTCCAAACTGCTTATAAACTTCCACTCCCCTGAACAAGATGACCCTTGAGCTACAAAGAGAAAAAATCTTAAAATTGTTTCTCTTTTTAAACCAATTGGAGGATTCTTAAACATTTTCACACAAATATTCATATGTGACTCTGCACCCACATTGCTCAGACGGTTCCACTCTGCTGAACAAGATAGCAACTGAAAAAAAAGGTGTAAATGACTTCCCCTCCTATACCATGGAGAGTTCACAATAATTTCACAGGAATTTTCATAAGATGACCCTCTTCCAAAACTACTTAAACATTTCCACTCAGCTGAACAAGATGTCCACCAAAGCTAAAAATTGGAAAATAAAAAACCCTTAACTGACTTCTCCTCATAAATTATTGGTAGGATTTTGAAACTGATTTCACAAAAACTGTTCCTTGGCTGTCCCTGTACCAGAAATACTCAAACTTTTCCACTCCACTTAAGAAGATGGTCACCAGAGCGAAAAATTTAACAAACTTCAAATGACATCTTCTAGACCATGGGAGAATAATGAAAATGGTAACCAGAGCCTAACATAGAGAACTTCACCCTTAGAATAGAATCTTCTTATTTAACCTAGTGTTTCATTTGTGTGGTTTTGATCATAAGAGCAATATGGAGGAGGCATCATCACCCTCTCATTTAGTATTACAAAATGAAGTTTATTTAATCCTCAAGATACAATATATCTAAAACTTTTTTCCATTATATTTTGGAAAACGGTAAAAAATCTGCGTAGTGGAGAATATCACCAAGGGCCAGCTAGCCCAAAAACTGTACAGAAATATTAAACAGTAAAAGATGACAATAAAATCTCAGTTATTCCAATTTGGCATAATTTGCATAAAATAGTTATTTTGAAATGTTATCTAGAATACCCATGTCTTCAGAAAAAGCTTACCACCAGTTTCTGGTTACACAATCATCTACTTGCATATACAATCTATGTAGAATTTTTTTTGCATATATTTTGGAAAACGGTAAAAATCTGTGTAGTGGAGAATATCACCAAGGGCCAGCTACCCCAAAGACTGTACAAAAATATCAAACAGTAAAAGATGACAATAAAATCTCAGTCATTCCAATTTGTCATAATTTGCTTAAAATAGTTATTTTGAAATGTTATCTAGAATATCCATGTCTTCAGAAAAAGGTGACCAACAGTTTCTGACTAACCAATCATCTTCTTGCATATATTGCCACACTTTCAGAACAACCACTTTTTGTTGTAGACTACTGTCAGATTTTCTGCATTTGAGAAATTTCTTTCAATAGGTAAGAAATAAATGTTTTAATTTTTCAGGCATACAAGTATGGGTAGACTGGGATGCCGACGGACATACAAACATTTACCATTATGGAGGTGCAGGTAGATATGATGTATTACTGGTTGATGAGCCAAGAATTGTCGGGTTGAATGATGACATAAAAGTTGGATGTGTGGTTCAGCCAGGTAATATGTCACCTCTATAGCACATTTCAGTACTTAAATTGCCTTAGTTGCCAGTATAGATCAGATCTCCCACAAAACACACAGACTGATCTTTGAGCCATCTTTCACTACCTGCTAAGTTATGACGTTTTGGGCAAGGTCAGCCTTAAAATTGCTCTTACTAGTGTCTTATTTATAGAATGAAAATGCCCATTGGTTTAGAGTTAATAGTTATCAACTCTTAGATTTTCTATCAAAGTTGATTTTGTAAATAGTGTAAATGGATACCAACATTTTCCCGACCTTTGTGTGATATTCTAGCAAAGACATAACCTTGCATTGCACGGTTTAGGTCTCATTAGATTGCATACTATAGTAGCTTTCGCAGACAGTGTAGATGCTAATCAGTGTTAGAGTCCACAGAACATGCCATCTGAGTTTGTCCTGCTCCGTCCTATTCTTTTCATGATACTCAAGCTTAAACACATCCAGAAATGGCACAATTTGTGCCCCATTTGCTTGTCTATGACAACTGTAGTTGCTTTTGCAGAAAGTTAATATTAAAATCAAACTCCAAAGAACAAATGGAAAACGTTAAAGTGTACCAAGCCAAATGTCGAATATGAGAGCAGATTGAGATCTCAGGTTTTTTGAAGTCAGAATTTAATCTAAACTTTATATAAATGCACCAATAGTTGTCATTGAATTTCACAAACAAATAAAACACAAACAGCACTGTGTTAAGGTCGCATTTTTGCATGAATATCACACAAAGAAATTTGCGATGTAGAACAAAGCTAGTTTAACTGATGTGCATTGGTCATGATTGAGTATTTGTTTTCTGTTTCTATGATAAAATACTAGTGTACCGTAGTCATCATTAAATACCATTATCCACTAGTCTCAATTATATAATGGTACCCAATAGTCATGATTTAATACAAGTGCAAAATGGTTAAGGAACCTTTTGATTAACCCAAAAAATGTCTTTGAGCAATGAATCTGTAAATAGGAAATTATGTTTTACAGGAGATGGATGGAGGTATGATTTCAGATATGTCAAACAAGATGAAGAAGGTGTTGTTATAAGAGTGCCCAAACCGAAAACAGTTCAGGTGTAGTATAGTTATTTTATGAGATTTTCTGACCAAAACAGCTGGGACATGTTGCTTGTGATTTGTAATTTCTTTGTTTGTTTAGGTACTTCTCTGGTTATTAGCTCTCAGAGAGAGGTGGGGTGGGGGAGGCAGGGAGGAAAGAAGGAAGAAAGGATACTGAAAGAAAGAAAGGAAGAAAGAAAGAAAGAAAAAAGAAAGAAAGAAATTTGAGCCATGTTCAATTTATTGTCTGCAACTGCCTTCAGTTTGCTGTTTTTCTACTTCAGTCATCTGCACAAGATATTTATAAAACATTAGTTTATCATATTCCACATTAAATATCCGATAACATGGCATAAGCCACAGCTAAATAGTCACATTGATTTAGGGCCCTAAAACAGTGAATCGCATATTTGCTTATCTCTCTTTCTCATTTGACGTCATAGAAGAGCTTGTCCATCATGGGTAAGATTGGTATACTGTAGAGCAGACCAAGTTATCAAAGTGTTTTATAAATCTTCAGTGGAAAAAAATTACAATTGTGCAGCCTATGACTTCATTGTTGATTTTGGGATTTACAGAATCAGTATGTTTGAATTCCTGCCGTTTTGGTACTAAGCCGTTTTGACTCCCCCATCTGGTTTTATCTACTGGAGATTGAGATTAAGGTTTATATTTCTAAGAAAAATTAAGCATCAGGTATTCACACCAAATGTAGATCATAAATGAATTAACCAAACAACAGACAATAGACTGCTCCTCCTACTGAGTCAAATGGTTCGCAAATAAAAAAACCTAGACATATTACCCTGACACTAGGGCTCAGGTATGAGACATGTGCAAGTTACCAGAAGATGAATTAATCATGTAATAATTTTTGTAGATGAAATAAACATCAGAGCAATTTGTTAAACAAGAGGGCCATGATTGCCCTGAAGTCGCTCACCAGAGTCTTTTGACCAAACATGATCCATTTTCAATCTCTTTCAACATATGACAAACATTCTACCAAGCTTTCATAATAATGGCCTCTAGGTTGTGAAAATTTAGCCTCTAGGTTGTACACAAGCTTTTTCTAGAATTTCCCCCCCGTGACCTACTTTTTAGCCAAACATAGCCCATTTTCCCACTGTAGATATTATCAAAACAAAGATTCTGACCAACTTTCATAAGTATTGGACAGAAAATGTGGCCTCTAGAGTGTACACAAGGTTTTTCAAAGATTTAACATGGCGACATAGTTTTTTTACCCAATGTGACCCATTTTCAATTTCATCATATTGATCATCAAGAAAAACATTCTGACTAATTTTCATAAGTATTGGAGAAAAAATGTTGACTCTAAAGCTACACAAGCTATTTTAAAGATTTGACCTGATGACCTAGTTTTTGACCCGATGTGGCCCATTTTCAAACTCACTCAAGATATCATCAAGACAAACATTCTGACCAAGTTTCATAAGTATTACACTGAAAATGTGTCCTCTAGAGTGTACACAAGGTTTTTTAAATATTTGACCTTCTGACCTAGCTTTTGACCCGACATGACCCCTTTTCAAACTCATCCAAGAAATCATCAAGACAAATAGTCTGACCAAGTTTCATGAGTATTGCACTGAAAATGTGGCCTCTAGAGTGCACACAAGGTTTTTCTAAGGTATGATCTAGTGACCTAGTTTTTGACCCGACATGTCCCATTTTCAAACTTGTCCAAGAAATCATCAAGACAAACAATATGACCGACTTTCAAGAGTTTTGGACTGAAAATGTGGCCTCTAGAACGTAAACACGGTTTTTCTAAGATTTGACCTAGTGACCTAGTTTTTGACCCGAACTGACCCATTTTCAAACTGGTCCGAGATATCATCAAGGCAAGCATTCTGATCAACTTTCAAGAGTTTTGGACTGAAAGTGTGGTCTCTAGAGAGTACACAAGGTTTTTCTAAGTTATGACGTAGTGACTTAGTTTTTGACCATACTTGACCTATTTTCGAAGTGGTCCGAGATATCATCAAGACAAACATTCTGACCAACTTTTAAGAGTTTTGGACTGAAAATGTGGCCTATAGAGCGTACACAAGGTTTTTCTAAGTTATGACTTAGTGACCTAGTTTTTTGCTGTACATGACCCATTCTCAAACTGGTCTGAGATATCATCAAGAAAAACATTTAAACCAAATTTTAAGAGTTTTGGACTGAAAATGTGGCCTGTAGAGTGTACACATGGTTTTCTAAGATTTGACCTAGTGACCTAGTTTTTGACCCAACCTGACCCATTTTCGAACCAGTCTGAGATATCATCAAGACAAACATTCTGACCAACTTTTAAGAGTTTTGGACTGAAAATGTGGCCTATAGAGCGTACACAAGGTTTTCCTAAGTTATGACCTAGTGACCTAGTTTTTCGCCATACATGACCCATTTTCAAACTGGTCTGAGATATAATCAAGACAAACATTTAGACCATATTTTAAGAGTTTTGGACTGAAAATGTGGCCTTTAGAGCATACACGAGGTTTTTCTTAGTTTTGACCTAGTGACCTAGTTTTTAACCATACATGACCCATTTTCAAACTGGTGTGAGATATCATCAAGACAAACATTCTGACTGACTTTCAAGAGTTTTGGACCAAAAATGTAGCCTCTAAAACGACACAAGGTTTTTCTAAGTCATGACCTAGTGACCTAGTTTTTGACCCGACCTGACCCATTCTCAAACTCGTTTGAGATATTATCAAGACAAACATTCTAACCAACTTTTAAGATTGCTTAATCCACTTAATATTCCTAAGGGAATGAAAAATACACAATTTAAAATTGTTTACTCTATTTCAATATTTCGGCTTTTGCCTTTATCAAGAAATTTGACGTGAAATTGATGCTTTCTACATTTTCTGACTATTTTCAAACTACCAATTTTAAATGAAATGACGTTGTCATTGACGACATGACACCATTTGAAACAATGACGGTATTTGGCGCTTTGACGTCGTTTGGCGCTGTTTTGTCACTGAATTGCTGTTGATAGGGTCTTAAAGCTGTTCTTGATATTTCAGCCAACTGTTACTAATTTCTGGATCCATATTCCTTCGTTTATCTGTCGTTCTGTTTTTTCTGCCCCATGTAATTTCTCCAGTACTACTATCGCTGTGTCCTTCTCTGTGTGACATTTCATCCCAAAGTGAAAATTGATTGGTTTGTCTTTGTTGAGTTTTATGTTTCTGAGATGCTCTGTCATCCTGGCCTGTAATTCTTGCTCTGTTTCACCCACATACACAGTTGATTGGCATACTGTGCACAATATTCCATCCACAACATTGCGGGTACGGCAATTAACATCTGTGGCAGGGTTGTAGGCAGTCTGCCTTTTGGTGTCATAAATTTTCTCCCTGTAGATCAGATTACACATTTTACAGTTTGGTTTACAATTTGGCTTGGTTATCTTCAAGGCTTTGTTTGTTTTCCCATGGATCAGAGCATCACACAGGTTCATGTCTCTTTTAAATGCCACTAAGGGCAGATCCTTAAAAATGTCTTTCATTTTGTCTGAGCGGTAAAGTACTTTCATGTGTTTCCTTACAATTTTATGAGCATTGGGAAGGAGAGTGTACACAAGGTTTTTCTAAGATTTGACCTAGTGACCTAGTTTTTGACCATATATGACCTATTTTCGAACTCGTCTGAGAAATTATCAAGACAAATATTCTGTCCAACTTTAAAGAGTTTTGGACTGAAAATGTGGCCTCTAGAGCATACACAAGGTTTTTCTAAGATTTGACCTAGTGACCTAATTCTTGACCCAACCTGACCTATTTTCAAACTGGCCCAAGATTTCATCAAGACAAACAATCTGACCAACTTTCAAGCGTTTTGGACCGAAAATGTGGTCTCTAGAGTGTACACAAGGTAAAAGTTGACAACACACGACGGACACAGCACGATCACAAAAGCTTACCTTGAGCACTTCGTGCTCAGGTGAGCTAAAAAGTTAAAATAACGATATTGGCAGACTATCAGATGGGACACATGTATGAAGTTTCGTAAATTTTCTTCTAGGATTTTGAGTTAAAGAGATATTTATCCATAATGGAAATATACATGAAGCCCCCTTCGTCTATGTCACCGTATTATATCAAAAAAGCAAAAAAACTAAATATCGGCGGACGTCATAAGGAACACCTGTATGAATTTTTATTAGTTTTTGTCAAGGATTTTAGAAGATATCTGAAAGACGGACGAACAGACAGTCATTGGTCCATGATGAAATTAAACATTTAGCCCCCTTTTTTCATGACATGGCATTGCATGAAATAAAAACAAATTACTAATGTCTGTGGCTTGTGGTAAACAGTATAAAGATGAAGTTTCATGCCATTTTGTCCTGTAGTTAAAGAGATATTGGTCCATAATGAAAATATATGTCAAGCCCCCTTTCTCCATGACATGGCATTTAAAAAAACAAGGGTATAAAACTGTGGTGTTGCACGGTCAATCTGGGTGAAACTTGTTGTCCTGCATTTCCTAATGGTGGTTGATAGATGTTACAAGTTCGATGTAAAAACTCTGTATAGTTTTCAAGATAAGACTCAAAACAAAAGTTCACTCTATATAGCTCTATGTCCTACTTTATGACCCCCGGGGCAGGGCCAATTTTGACCCAAGAGGCATCATTTGAACAAACTTGGTAGAGATTCACCAGGAGGTGCTCTATACAAATTATCAAAACTCTAGGCCTTCTAGTTTCAAACAAGAAATTTTCAAAGTATGCTCTATATACAATTTTGCCCAAATTTGTGACCCCTTGGGCGGGGCCAATTTTGACTCCAGGGCCATCATTTAAACAAACTTGGTAGAGGACTACTAGAAAATACTACATACCAAATATCAAAGCTCTGGGCTTTCTAGTTTCAGGCAAGAAGATTTTTAAAGATGTTGTAAATTTCCCTTTTTTTGTTGCCGTGGCAACCAGAGTTAATGGGTTCATTCAATTCTTTTAACAACTTTGGTAGAGCTTCACCCAAGGAACATGCCTGCCAAGTTTCAACATGATTGGCCTACTGGTTTAGGAGGAGAAGAGGTTTAAAGGAATAATTATTGTGGACAGATGGACGCCGGACAACGACTGATCAGAATACCTCACCTAGCACTTCGTGCTCAGGTGAGCTAAAAAATAGTTATGTCTTTTGGATTTAGGTTTTTCGAAGTTATAGAGGTGAAAATTGACAAAGAGGCTGGCTTATTTTGAAGTCAGTTGACTTACACCACTTACATTGGATAATGTAATACATGTACATTTAACTCGTATTCCCTAAACATGTCTTAAAATCATAGGTCTGCTAATACCGTTCATCTTTTACCTGGACAAAAATAACCGTTTTTCAAACTTCACTTACAGAGATTTTTTTTTCATTATTTAGTCCTCGATATGTGATTCAATAATTTCACCAGAATCGCAAGAATTTTAGAGTTACCAAATGAAATATACATGTACATGTAGGGTAAAATGTTTGAATTGACATTATAAGATACAAAAACAAATAATAGGTTAGCAACTTGATTTTTTTCAGTTCGAGGGAAAAAACCAAGGAGAAGAATAAAAAGAAAAGAAACACAAACATACTTCTAAGCATTCACCGCTAAATACTATTCTGTAAGCATAATAGAAAAATAAATTAACTTGACTTGCACATTTAACATGTATAATCCAAATTTCAATCACTAATAATCAAAGAGATTATAGACGGTCATAAAGAGTCAGACTGATATGAAACATGCATGTAATTTTACAAGTAGGACAGTACCGGACACTTGTAGCATGGCATATTGATATCAAAGAAATACTGTATAAACCCTTGCGCCAAGTTTTATGTAAGAGTTGGCGACATGTACAACAAATCTTATTCCTAAAGGAAGACAGCTTGATTGGTTTCTCTATGATTTTCAATATATAAATCGTAGTTTAAGGGAGATTAAAAGATTGAAAATAAAGGGAAGGGGAGAGATGGTAGTGTACAGAGTGACATATCGTCTTTAACAGGCTTTAAGTTTGCATTGATAAACATGTTAAAATACAGGGCCCTGTGAGAACCACGTTTTTAATGATTTTCTGATGAAGAAAGATAATATTTGTTTTTAATTTAAACAAACGTCTTAAATGTGTCTGCATTGGATTTGATTTTAAAAGTAGGATGCTGCTTAGCTTTGACTTTCCAAGAAGTCTTCATCAAAAACATTTTCAAGCAAATCCATTATTATGACGTTAATTTTGTCGATCCACCTTTTATTTAAGGATTATTTACGAAAAAATCCACAAAAAAGATATAACCAGCATTCAAAATAGCAAATCAACTCGATTTGGGAAAAAAATGAATTAAGGATATATTCAAATAAAATAATAAAAAAAAGGAAATGAGTAAATAAACTTGATAAAGTCCAATCAGTTGTCTAAATTAGGATCTATATATTATTTCTTTTAGAAAAGAAATTGGTACCTATTGCCAGGATTGAAATTCTTGAAAATTTATGACAATATAAAAGCATGTCTACAAAAATTATTAATTTATTATTTTCTTTTTAATCTGAAGTTGTCATCTGCATCAATAGTTTTACCCGGTTTAACTTTGCATCTTGAAATCATGATTCTAAGCATTAATGACGGATATCAGTGTTATTCATCAGTTTTTTTGGTTTTTTTTAATTATGTCTACTACACATTTATATATACTTGTAACTCCTAATGATTTAGAATGTCTAGGTTTAATAACAGCGAGACGACTTCCGCCCTGAATGGAAACAATTCTGATCACTGAATGGCTTAATGTTTTTTTGATTGATAGCTGTTGTTTGGTCAAATGAGGTTTGAGATCACACAGAAACTGACAATTAAATCATGGATCATATAGACGATCCATGATTTAATCAAGGAATTAAACGAAGTTTCTTAGCCAGACGGCTGCAAATGGGTTTGTCAAATGACAACCAATTTGTTAGAAATAATCAATAGATCTAGCACATTTAACATCAATTTGTCAATCAATAAATAAATTTGCATAGCAAGTTAAAACTTTGGGCGCCATAGGCAAAAGTTTTGCGGACAGCATAGATCAAGATCAGACTGCAAAGAACATGCAGTCTGACTTTGGATCCATACCGTCAGTTTGTTTAGTCAAATTTATAGGATTGACAAACATTTTCAAAGGTTTTGCAGATTACATTTTCAGCCATCAAAGATTGAATTTATATATTCGGTGCTGAAAGAGTTAATTGTGCGAATTATTATGATCATTATCATTTAACAATATAAACAGAGGAGACTGACAAATTCAGAACTTTAGAAAAATCAAGTAAAATAGAAATTCCAGATTAAACTAGAGCTGTCACTGAATGTGACTTAATACCCCAGCCAGCGCTTTGGCAGAAACAGGCAATTTAACAAAGAATTTTCTAAGTTCAAGGGGAGATTACCCTTGAATGATAGGGAGTAGATGATTGAAAACTGCATCTTGCACAGCTTAAGTATACGATCAATGTATCAACAAACTTTCAATACAATAGCAGCAAAACTGTAGGAGTTCGCGACACAAAATTAGTAGTATTTTGTACACAGACGGACAGACAGGCTGATTCCAGTATACCCCCAAAAACATTCGTTTTGCGGGGGTATAAAAAAAATGTATAGAAAGATTGCATAGTAGGTTGCATTTCTGAAATTGTTGTCCAACTACAGGATCTACTAGGTAATTTCTTGTTTTATCACAGTTCCCTTATTAGCACAGTTTGACCAAATGTACATTACAATGGTCTAAATGAGATTACACTGAACATTGAAAAAAATAACATTTTAACTATAGTAAGCACAGAGCTAAAACAGGAAAATTCTTAGAAGAAACAGGACTGGTCAAGACACCGAATATTTTGTCTGTGGTAGAAATTTTTTAACAATACCGCCTAAAGAAAAGATTATTATCTAGCAGCAGATTGCAAAAGGTGCAATTTGACTGTCAGTTTATTCTTTACAACAAGACACAATTTTAGACTTATCCTGACTGAAAGCATTTGCAGACAACTAAGTTAATTTTATTCAAATGATGTCATTTGTCTTGAAAAAGAAACTGCTGATCTCTTCTAGTAATTTCTTTTTCCACTTTGTTTTCAAACACTTTCAGCCTTGGATTGTCAAAACTCAAGATCCTGTGGTAATGGGTCAACCCAGACTCTTGAACACAGAAAATGGTTGCCTAACATTTAAATATCTCGCCCCTTTTACATTAAAATGTTTGTGACTGTAAACCCTTTGTTAGCTTTACCCTTCCACAACAAAATCTGCCATATATTTAATTTGACATTGCGACACCATTCAAATTAGGATAAAAATTATTTATGAACATGTTACTGGCTTAATTTACGTTGTGTTCACGAAACTGGTGACTGATTAAATATTGTGGTTTTAAATATCAATTCTATCAAGGATAACAAAATATCATCAAGGTACATTTACATGTAAGTAGCACCAAGTATTTGCTAGTTTTCAAGGATGCTTTTTTCCCTATCTCTTATCTCTGAGTGTCCTCAGTTGAAAACATCCTCATTCTAATGAAAAATCAACAGATAATAACATTTTGCTCTTCATAAAATGACAAAAGAATGTGTAGAAGACATTGCTGACTTTAATTAAGATTTTTTTTTGGCACATCAAAGATCTGTTTCTAAACATGACAAGACTGTAGACCTGTGAAAATCAGAAGTATTTGTATGCAACTCTTTAAACTTGACTCAAATGAAGGAATTTGTTTTTAAAAGGGTAGCATTTTTATCTTTTTTAAAATGTTTTCACATGCATTTTTCCTCTAGGTCCTTAAACCTTGAGATTATTTGGTAGAGGGTTATCCATTTATCAATTGATGGAATCTAGAGATAACCCTGGTACTAAAGAATTGCAGTTTGTAAACAATATATAAAGTATTGTAGAAAAAGGAGACGCTGTTCATTACATCAAATTTCTCCTTTTAGCACAATGATTTCAAGTGGTTCACAGCTGACAAATTAAATCAAGGATTGATTCATTAAAGGGTCAAAAACTGTTTTTTAAAGCTGAATTGCACATATACAGTACTGGACCAGAATCATATGTTTCTGTGTCTGTAATATTGCTGAAGTCACTGTCGTACACAAAGTCCATTTTGAATTAACAATATCAGAAACTTGTTTATTTGCCCTTTAAAATTCATTGTTTTTGCTTTACTTGTGATTGGTATGATTTAAAAGTATGCCTTTAATCTATAGATGAGTCTGATTGCTTATCACAAGTTGTTAAGTTGCTTATGCTGACAGTGTACATCAAGATCAAGATCAGACTAGGTAGAATTTTCAGTCAGGCCTTGGTTACTGACTTTTGAGATACAAATCAACATTTAGTTTATTTTACTACTTCTGCTTTGTCCCTTGATGTACATCGTCCCAATCTTGGGCACTTTAGTACAGTGACATCTAGGAATATCCAATTGCTTCCGCACCCCAAAGAATATCGTGCACATCGGTAGTTTTAGCTCACCTGAGCACAAAGTGCTCAAGGTGAGCTTTTGTGTTTGTGATGTGTTTGGTGGCCTTCGTGTGGTGGTCAACATTTACCTTGTGTGCACACTAGAGGTCGCATTTTCAACCGTATACTTTTGAAATTCGAATGATTGTATTGTTAAAATCTCGGACACCTTGAAAAATAGGTCATGTTGGGTCATAAAGAAGGTCATCAGGCCAAATTTAAGAAAAACCTTGTGTGCACTATAGAGGCCAGATTTTTAGCCAGATACCCATAAAACTAGGTCAGAGTGTTTGTCTTGGCGATATATGGGACAAGTTAGAAATTGGGTCATGTCAGGTCAAAAAAGTAGGTCACTGGGCCAAATCTTAGAAAAACCTTGTGTGCACTCTAGAGGCCACATTTTTAGCGTGACTCTTGAAATTTAATCATAATGTTTGTCTAAATTGATTTTGTTGGGTTAAAAAGTAGATCACTGGGACAAATCGTAGAAATTTCTTGTGTGCACTCTTATGGGCACATTTTTGCCAGATAAAATAAAGTCAGAGTGTTTGGACAGTTTTAGAAATTTAGTCGGATTGGGTCAAAAAGTAGGTCACTGGGTCAAATTTACAAAAAGCCTTGTGTGCACCATAATAGCCACATTTTCAGACTGCTACTCATGAAACTTGATCAGAAAGGTTTTCTTGATGATGTCCCGGACAGGTTTGAAAATGGGTCACAAAAGATCAAAAAGTAGGTCACCAAGCCCCATATTTTTGAAACATCTTGTGTGTAGTCTTGAGGCCACATTTTCAGTCTGATATGCATGAAACATTATCAGAATGTTTGTCTTGATGATACTTTTGACAAGCTCAAGAAAGGTTAAATTGGTCTTAATGTAGGTCACTTACACTCATGTGTTTTACATCATTAAAATCAGGATCTCTTCAGCTTTATCAGACCTAGATGACTTTACTCAGGTTAGCGCTTTAGGGTCAATAGCCCTCTTGTTATTATGAGTACTGTGTAGATCAGTATTAAATATCATAAAATATCATGGATCTAAACTGGCATCATTCTGTAAGATTTCTTATTAATCTTTTTCTCCTGAATGAGATGTCTATTTTACTTTTTGGAGCTCAAAGGTTTGTCTTTCATTGACATTAGATTTTCAAACAGCACTTACATTTACAGGTTCGGTGGGAAGGTGGATACAGGGGAGACTATTCTTATTCTACAACAAGTCCCTCGGAGCTCAAGATTGCTGCTAGATGTATCAGGTATGGTTAATATCCTTTAGCACTGAGGCAATTTTGTTGCTGTCAGTGCATTCTTTGATCAGTGAAACACTGATCTTTCCAAAGTTTACTGGTATTTCGCTTTTAACAATATCAACGATACTGCATTCAAGACATTAGCTCCTTTTAAGCTAAATTCTTACCATGCTAATAAGATTTTAGGTGTTCAGTCTTTAAAATCATCTAGGGAAGAGGGATCAATTGTCTTTTACAGCGGATTTTCCCTCAACGTTTTGAATTAAAATAAAACATTCTTCAGCTTGGCTGCTGTCAAAGAAAGCTGCTAGGTATTGTCTTGCACCGTCTTTGTCTTCAATGTGCAATAACATTGAAATTTTCAGATATTTTATTATTCCTTAGTCATTACTGAAGCTATTTACGCCAAAATTGGGCCACCTCGTGTACCCATAACAACAGGGCAAGTGAACCTAAAAATTTTTGACACGGTTATGCACTATTTCAACTTACAATTTTTATTAAAAAGGCAACTGTGGCCCAGCAGTGGCAATCGCATGTGGTAATTTTGTTTGGCACTTGTCACTGTGTGTGTGGGTGTAATTGCCTTTTATCACTGTTACCAATTTCAGAGACCAATCACAGAAGAATAATATACAAAGACGGAACAAAAACAAAAATGCAAGACACTGATGCAGTGCTCACAATGATAAGAAGAAAACAGTTGATCGCCTAGAAAGATTTTTGTGGCTTTGTGTGTGTCGCAAGTCGTGTATTAGTAATGCAATGCCAGATTTGCCTGCAGCTTGTGAAATATGCACTGTAATATTAAATAATGACTGTCCAGAGAGCAACTTAAAGAAAAAAATGTATCCCGAGTTGTACTTAATTTTCACCGGTCTGTAATCTGTAAGTAATAGATAAGGCACAATATAAAGGCAGTATTTCTTGTAAACTGTTGATAGATTTAATGCTAGTAGTAGTGGTAGTAGTACTATTAATGGTAGAAGTATATCGTTTTTGAGATAGGATGCTTACAAATTCAGATTTACCATGAAGGAAATTGGACTTATAAAATCTGATTCTGGGGTAGCTAGCACCACATAATCATTACCTGACAAATTATAAAATGTAATACCATTCAGAAATCATTTCATTACAAGAAATCATTTGATTCACTTTTGCATTAATGCATGACTAAAACGTTAATAAAAGGAAAATTACACGACTTGCACAGTTAAATAAAAAACGAATACACTATTACCATAACACAATTTAAAATAGAGCGTTAGAACTCACTACCATGAAGCATTCGTAGGAATACACGTTAATGTATAATTGCTACTCAATAGTGTCAAAAATGTCTACAAATGCCAAGGAAAGCTTAGAAGTGTTAAGAAATGACCGGATGCGACATAAAAAGTCTTAATGAACCTCCCCCTCTCCAAAAAAAAGTAGATAAATAGCTAAAACAAAAAAGACAAAAAAAACCTGCCCTCCCTGCACTCAGCGACTTTCTAGAATACGCGAAGTATTACCTGAGCAATGTTTTCCGTGTAAATTCATTGCCGATTCTTTATTTTCTTGTAGACTTAAACTCTTCCACGTTTCTTGTCTCTTTTTGGCATAGCTATAAGCTAATCCGTATAGTTTTAAAATAGCCAATTTGCTCTGAGATTTATGATTTGATTCAAAATGTCAAAGGTCTTCTACTGAAATAATTGTTTTGTGGTGTTACAAGCTGCTTCTAACATTGTTTCTGTCATATCACGGCGAAGGTCCATTATTAGCGGGTTTCCCGAGTTTTATCAGTACTAAACCTGGGCCTGAGACTTCATTGCTTTTGACAGAAATGCCAAATGTCTGAAATAGAATCTCATTTTAAACACTGAGCCATCGACTAGAGAAATCACGTGACAACTCTACGCCATTAGGTAGGATGGCTAGTTCTGAACTTGCCTACTAAAGTATCTAAAAAACTAATGTAAGACGAGGTGATAAAATATGCGTCCCTCGGTAGTGATAATCTGGTTGAAAAATAACTTTTATTTATCACATCTGTAACTTGAAATAGCAGTTAGGTCAGCAAGGTCAAAATGGCGGCCGTTTGTTTGTCTTCGACGAGACGCTTTTAGTATTAGGAAACCCCTGTCATATTAATCAACAGGTCAAATAGCTTTTTTTGGCGCTGTAGATCAAATTTAAATTGCATAAAGCATGTTCACGTTTACCAATCACTGTAAGTGAATAAGGTCCATGTTCTAGGAGAAAAACAGTACTGTGGCGGTATCCTCCGTGTCCTAGTGCCTGTACACCCGAAAGTCATCACCTAGTGTTAGTGATTAGTTCACTTGGTACACAAGTACATGTAAAAATACTGCTTTGGTGTCCCTAATGCATATATACATACTCTAAATTACTCACAAAGTGTTGGCGATAAAATAAAAATGTTGCAGTTTATGTAGTAATTCATGCTTAGAAATGGTATTTCAACCCAGTTGTCTGGAGTTCGATCCCTAGCTAAGAGTCAATATTTGCATATTCAAGAGCAGGTAATTCTTACATGTTTGGTGCTGAATTTAGAGCAGCGACCTTTGCAAATAAAATCATTTTATTTAAAACTGACAAATACTAAAAATCAGTCATTGAGAAACTTGACGGTAACATGCAGCAAAAGATGCGAATTAGGCGTTCAAGTCCAGGATTGGTCGCTTTGCAATCAGCAATTTCTATCTATTTTCATTAAATCAAATATGATGTTATCGTACCTTTTTTTCAGCATGATCACCTGAAATTCCCACAAACCTTTGTGTTAAAGTCTAGCGCGCAATCTAAAATTACCTGAAGAGGCTACGCATCCAATTAAAGAAATACCATCGAAAAATCTTTTTTACATCTGTCTTTCCTTTTTATCGATTATTTCTAAGCTATCGCATGAGTTAATTCACATAATTATGGATTCATAAAATCCACTTTGTCTAACAATCGACTTAATAATGAGGTAGAATGCTCCTTTGACATGCAAAAAAATTCAAATAGCAAAAAGTTTCAATCCATGTCAGCCTGCGTGAACTGCGATACATTTTGAAGCTGCTTGGTACTTTTGCAGATGCATTAAAAACCCATTTCACAGAGCATGGTCCAAGTATATTTTATGGAATTAGAATTAAACTATTTTTTGTAATGTGTTTTTGTAAATTTCCACCAGAGGAAGGTAATTCCTTACTGATTTTAAAATGAAAACAGATTGCTTGTTAAATATTTACGCATTATGACCGTAAAGAGAGCTATTTATTATTTTAAAATCATACCTAACTGAAAATCATATAACACTGAATTTATTAAAACAATAACTGGCAACCAGTAAATAAATAAGAAAGAGAAGTGTGAGGGGGGAAAAATTATGTGGGATTTTCTTAATCGGATACGTAACCTCGTGTTCAAATTAGCATGATTACGTCATATCTGATCTCGTAAAAAAAAAAAGACGGACTTACGCTATTATTGCTCCTCTTTACTGACTTTTAACCTCAAGTAAGGCTCTGTTTGTTCAATTTGTCGTCTGCAAATACTTTCAATTTGGTACGGATTTTTTTTTTTTGTAAGGAGTTATTGAAATTGAAGTATTTACAGACGAAATATTAGATGCAGTTCAAATGGTGGGAGCAGTCTACAAAAGGTAAAAAAACACTGTAAATGAAAAAAGAAACAATGCGGGTTGCCAACATTTTACCCTTGTACCACAATGGTTTCAAAACATTCTTCTTCTTATTTGTTGGAGCTGAGGGTCGTTTGGTAAAGATTTAAAAGATTGACATCTCATAACATAAATTAAAAAGCTGCTTACTATAGCTAAAAAGTGACTAAGAAACAATCTGAGCGACGCCATTTAAACCTTTTACGGTTTATCACACACCCATCATTGTCATCTGCAATGCATTTGTAAAGGGTCCACAATTAAGCTGATCACGGCAGGTATGATAATTAACCTGTCCACGATAGGAATCGAACCCACAACCTTCTGGTTCATAAACAAATCATCTACTTCACAAAAGCTGGCTCTCTTGAAAGGCAACAAAAGTGCCAATTTAAACTATGCCTAGCTACATATACCCCTTCCACACTAGTTTTCGTCCTCCAATTTCTCGGTAACAAGTTCGGTGTGAAGCAGTCTTGGGGTGTTTCAATGCAGCGCCTAGCCCCCCGGTAGCTCAGTCGGCAGCGTAAAGGACTTGAGAACAGGAGGTCGCTGGTTCGATCCCAGGCTCGGCCAATTTCTTTCCGAGGGTTGATGATAGTCATTGCGACAGGATTCATTCCTCTCTCACCGCTGACCATTTTTTCGACAATGTTATGTGCGAAAGCAGCCAGTGGCTTGGAAAGAATATCACGCGGAGTACTGGTAAAAGAAACTCCAGAAAAGTATGGATAGTTGCTCTGGCCGCCGCGATATAACTGAAATAATGTTTTAAACGGCGTTTAACACCATACAATCAATCATTCAATGCAGCCCTCTATAGTCCCATCGTGGTAACAGGCCGTTAAATGATCTGCCAAAGGCGGGGATCGAACCCTCAATCTCCTAGTCTATAAGCAAACACTCTATCACGTCCCTACTAAAGCTAGCCATCTAGCAAGGAAGAGCAAACGCCAACAAGTTTACACCACACCTCGTTACACTTTCAATTTGGACGGTTCTGAAATTTTGACATCTGGTAAAAATTTAACCCATTTTCTGCCGATTTAACCCTTAGGCTGCTATGCGCGACTCACTGACCTTTCGCGGACGGTGTTGATCAAGATCGGACTGCACAGAACGTGCAGTCTGACCTTTGATCTACACTGTCCGATAAGGATAAAAGATACATTTGAAATGAAAAAATTTGGGGTTTTACTACCGGCTCAAAAACTTCATTTCACTTGTTTAGCAGGATAAGGGTTAATACTGTTGACAATGACCAACAAAGTTTCATAAGTCTAATGGGAGCTTAAATGACTAATATCATCATTTGTGTCCGGGTTCTTTTCGGTTAACAATAGCAATACTGTCTCAGTTGGGGCACAGATATACATGAGGACTGGTTCCCGTATGCGTTTGTTCTGTCCACATTATTCACGCTGTACAGTTCACCGTTCGGGCTTAGTTCACACGATGCATCAAATGTTGCAAAGCCTGGCACCGTCTCTACGATCACTGAAAATGACTTCCGGCTCTTTTCGGGCCCAAAAAACCTGTACAACGAATAGCCATTGTGGTGCGTATCAAAATACTTCAACCCTTGCGACATTTCTGCGGCCGATAAAATCCGATTAAGTTTAAGCCGTTTACATTTTGGTTCATTTGAAATTAAATTATTCACATAATCCACTATACCGTTCGCAATGGTCAATACAGTGGGATTTTTCGTAATATTTACAGGTTTTGATTTGTAACAAGCACAAAAATCGGCGGGAATACTGGCATCTACACACGACCTTGAACTTTGAATTTCCTGAAACAGACTTATTCCACGTTTTACACCGTTATAATACTGGATAGAAGGATTTTCGTAGTTTTTGTTTAATATGTCTACTATAGTCTGGTAAAGGTCGAAATGAGAAAGTAACCGCTTTGTGTTCTTTGTCAGATTAATATCAACATCCGGGTATTTTCTCTTGATATGTTCCGGAAGAAGAATATGCAGCATGGGCATGCGCGATTCCATCCTCCCGACAAAAGTGTTGCGAATGTCTTCAAAACGCGATCCGTGATCACTAAAGACAAAGACGACAGTTTTATCTAAGAATCCGTGGTCTTTCATCCATAGAAAAAAATCTTTAAAATCCTCGTCGCCATGATGCAGGAGGTTGATGAAAGAATGGGAGAGTTCGGTGAGGAAGGTCGTGGCGAACTTCCGCTTGTCTTTGTATTGCAGCATGAATTTCTTTATGTAGTTTAAAAGTTCAACGTGGTTCATCGTATTCTGGTTACACAGCTCGGAAACTTTCAGTTGGATGCCTTTACTTTCAAAAAACCTGAAATAGGTAAGTGAAATGTCATGTAAGGCATATTAATTAATCTTAAGCTGATCCCTAAAATTTACCTACTATTACCATCGCCCAAATCTATATATCTGCGGGAAGGGGGCATAATGCATCTACAAAAGGTATTGACCCAGGTCAGTCTGCACAGTCCACGCAGGCTGACCTGGGCCAATTTTTTTTTGCTTTTGATCATGCATGTCCAAGGACCATTTTACCTCTGGGATCAGTCATTTACTAGAGATAATGGATCCGTAATTACGTGATGACTTTCATGGTATATTGCATCAAGAAGATGCATTTAGCCCCCTTTTACAAGAGCATAGCTCATACATAAAAAAAAAAAACCAAAAAACTAAGTATAAGTTCGGCTCTTTAAACGGTTAAACCCTGATTGACCATTGTTCGAAATATATTTCAATATGTTAACTAAATCATTGCTATGATTTATACTCTATATTAATCTATACACGTACTGCATGTCTATGACATGGGGAAGTACCCAGTAAACATTGCGAAAATTCAATAGATTTTCTGTTCTGTTCACAATATGACATTTTTACCACAATTGAAAAACATCAAAATGTACGCAAAGAGGGCATGCATAAAACCATTTTTGAAACACTCTAGGTTTGTTATTCTCTATATGATTCCAAGGTAGCAATTCACAAAACAGTATCTACTTTTGTCGAACTACAGAGACTTCCCTTCACAGCATAGACTTTGTGAATGAGAAATCAGGTCAGAAAAGAAGAAACTGTCTCCCCATTAGATCACTGATCATTTCTTGCTACAGATGGGCAATTACTGGTGCATTACTTATATCGAATAGCACAGTATAATGAAATCTATCATTTTTAATATGGGAAACAAAATCCTGGAAATAACAATAAGCCCATAATCGTGGTTCCAAATGCAAAAAAAAATGTTTATCTGTTCATGCACAATAATACAGTTATGCTGATATTGGATGAGGTGGAGCTAAGCAGAGTCTAAGTATATTGCAGCAGGCATTTTCCTCTTGACATACGACAGGTACCTTTATATACATGTTTGATAGAAAGAGAAAACTAGAGGCGCTTGAGCGCCTGTATCGCTCCACAGGCCTGATATTTCTATAATGGCGAAAGGAGGTTTTTAACAATTATCATTCAATCCTGCATTTTAGCTCACTGAAGAAACAATTTGGTAGACAACCACCATAGGAACTTACCTGCAAAACAACAATGAAATCCAATGAATAGTTTTAGAGAAGAAATTTTTCAAAGATTTTACTTTATACCATAAAAGGAAAATGAGTCTCCCATAAAAGCCATGTTTTTTGACAGATCTTTTTTTTTTTTTAAGGAATTCTGTAAACCTGTATCTAAGGGACATTCCTGCAAAATAATAATGCTATCCAAATAGCGGTTTGGGAGGAGAAGATTTTTAAAGGTTTTTTACCTTGGTTGCCATGGCAACCAGAATTCTTCATGGAACACAATTATTTGAAGGAATTTGAAAGAGGACCACCAAAGGAACATTCCTGTGAAATTTGGTAAAAATCCAGTCAATAGTTTCTGAGGAGAAGTTTTTTAAAGAAAAAGTTTACGGACGGACGGACGAACGAACGGACGGACGGACGGACGGACGCACGACGGACACAACGCCATGACAATAGCTCGCTGGCCTTCGGCCAGTGGAGCTAAAAACAAAACTCATGCATAGGCCTTTTGCCCATAGCAGAAATAAGGAGAGTCACTAATCATCTATCAAACAAGGTAAATGATAACTGGCCAGCTAAAATATCAAAAAAGCTTCTGTCTCTCTTAAATGTGTACAATATCAAACAAAAAACTTAAAAAAAAATGAATTTACACAGCTTATAAATCACTAGAATACAATGTAATTGAGTAAAAGAAGACATAGCCTTGAAGCTATGCAGGCAGAAAACAAGAAGTTATACATATGTATGAACAAGATAATGAGCAATCAAAGGATTGCCATGTGAATGATGATAATTTGCATGACCTTTACGCCAAAAATATGTTAATGACAAGAACATTAACAGTACATGGTAAAACACAAATGTCCTTCATTTCGAAGATAACATAAAAGGGAAACAAAATGGATAAAAGAGTATGGGAAAAAAACAGGGCTCTTCATTGCATAGTTTAAGAGTTAAGCCTATCATATCAAACCCAATACAACTCATTTCCAACAGTTAAACTTAGCCTTCTGTTATAGTCATGGCACGATGGTTCAAATTACCTCCTTGTTTCTTAATGCCAACCAGTTAACCCGAGATAATTCTGAACAGGTAAGAACGGAAAAGCGACAACCACAGTTTTCATAACAAAAACATAAAGCCAAAGATATGGCGGGTAGGCGTGAGAATGATGATGGTGAAGGTTTTACTGAGCAAATACAAGCATGAATGAGCTCTTATTCACTATAACACTATGGTCCTCTGTAAATGAATAGTGACCAACAGTGTGAAATAACAGGTGCATCTGCCCTATTGAAATATCAAATCCAAATGGGGAATTCAATTCATCTTGGCAACTCACATTGCTAGTAAATTACCTAATTACTTAATTGACGTGTGTAAAAAGCGAAACAAGATTAACTACGAATAGTATATCCCTGATTTTGGGCAGTTAACTCTTTCTGCACCAAATATTTAATGCCCACCTCTTTCGATGCCTGGAAATAGGCTCCACTGAAACTCAGAGTTTTATCATATTAGGCTTGACTAAACAAGCGGATAACAGAGTTCCAAGATCAGACTGCATATTCTGTGCAGTCTGATCTTGATCCATGTTGTCTGCAAAGGCCACTGTTTTCGCCTAAAGTGCTCAAAGGGTTAAATTCATGCATATGTATGCTGTATTTAACTAAAAAGGTGGATATGCCTGTAGGTCATACCTTTACTACTTCGTCATGGAAAGTTCAAATTTTAGTACTTTGATATCATTGTCTGAGAGAACTAAATTGATAAAATAACAAGAGGAGGCACTGTAGATAGCATATGCAATGTCTTCTTAGTAAATAAGATCAAGATATATTTTACTTTTAAACGTTTTTGTCTGTTTTTTAGATACAAGAATTAAATAGTACACAATCTATCAGTAACTTCAGTACTTTGATTTTCACTAAAAGTTTCTATTTACTGTAATGAATATAACTATTTAGATCATGAAAATAAGTATACTAATAAATTTTAGATTTTTTTTTTTTTTTTTTTTTTTTTTTGTTTATCTAAAATAAAGAAATGAACCAGATAGCTGTTGAATTCTCAGCAACTGATATAGAAAATTAAAAAGTATATTAATGAACTTTGGTTATAAGTGCTTCCATTTTATCCATGAATATAACAAACTGACATACAATAAATCCGAAAATGCTATTTGGGTTGCTTCTAGGATGCATTCAAGGCATTTGTGATCAAGAAAATGTGCTTTATCTGAAAAATATCCCTGTAGTTTCTAAGATTATGATTTTTTGGAAGCTTAAATCATAAAAAAAATAGTGCTGTCAGTGCTTTGATTTGCATTAAATGTTCTTTTATTTTGTTAGAAATGTATAGAATTATCTAAATGTGAGCTTATTACATTACCTGAGATCATTTGGGGCTTTCACAAGGTATAAAATTTCCAAAGAAGTGTCAATTGAAGATCAGCTAATAAGGTTAGGGTTAGAGGTGCACTTGACGACCTTTGACCTCTATAACTTCCAAAAGCCCCACTCGCCAGGTGGCAGACTTTGGGAATGTGCTCAGGAGACCTTGGGGCTCAAGAAAATCATGGTCCCGAAAATTCCCCCGGGGGGGGGGGGGGGGGAAAGCAAACACCCTGCTGGCTCATAGTCTATAGAATGATAGTCTAAAAGTCACCAGTACCAGACTGATACAGTGCATGCAATTAATTACATCCTCACGTGATAAATGCTTCGTCCGCGAGATCAAACCAGGATTCAGTCCTTATAACCAATGGGCCACGGAAACCCCGCCCCCCTTCGGACAACGAAGCTATCTTCTAATCTAAGACACAGCAGATGTTCGGTGAAAACAGTTAAAATATAACGCGCGACAAAAGGCATCTATAAATGAGCCATGTTCTGAGAAAAGGAGGTTGAATGCATGCCCGTGATGAATTATACCAAGCAAGTCATCACATTGAGTTATGGATCCATAAGAATCTATTTAGTCTAACATTGACTGAAACTGAAAATTAATTGGTCCTTTGACATAGAGAAAATGTACAAATAACGAAAGGTTTCGACCTATGTAAAACTGCGCAGGCTGACATTGGTGGATACTTTTTGAAGATGCATTAAGTCCCCATTTTCACAGAGCATAGCTCAAATATATTAGTCGTCACATATAGGTAACGGATGCCACAAAGGATTGTTTGAATAGCGATCAGGATACTGCGTTTCTAAGTGTTGAAGTCGCAGCATTCGCAATCAGGAGGCCATGGATTCAGTCCTCTTTCAAAGCTCTAAGACATTTCAGAGCCTTGGTCTAGTGATAAAACCCGGGTCAAACATGAATAAGTGAGTCGTCACCGTGATATGACTGAAACAATATTGAAAGCGGCCATGTTGAAAGTACCAAACAATCAATCAACCATTGAATGCCGATTTACAACGCTTTAATCCAGTGTTAATCACAGAGTTTGACATTCGGCAAACCTTGGGCGATCCGTTGATCAGATCCCTCGGCTGTATTACGATGGGCAATATGCACCTACACTTCGCCGGAAATACACCGCTTTATTGTTATTAAAATCGTAACACTCCACTTAGATAAAAAAAGAAAAAAACAAGAGGGCCATAATGGTCATGGAGTCCCTCACCTGAGCCTTTTGACCATATATGATCCATTTCCAATCTCGTCCGAGACATAATGACAAATATTCTGACAAACTTTCATTAGTACTGGACTTAAAATATGGCCTCTACAGTGTACACAAACTTTTTCAAGATTATGTCTCAATTACCTACTTTTAAGCCTATTTTCAAACTTGTATCCATACAAAAATTCTGACCAACTTTCATGAGTGTTTGAGAGAAAATGAGGCATGTAGAGTGTCCAGAAGGTTTAACCGACATTTGACCTAGTTATTGATCCAACATGACACATTTTTAAACTAGTCTAACATATCATCAAGACAAACATTTTGAACAAGTTTCAAGATTATCTGACTGAAAATGTGGCCTCTAGAGCGTACACGAGTTTTTTTAAAGAGTATTTGACCCGGTGTGATCCATTTTCAAACTCGTCCAAGATACAACAAGACAAACATCCTGACCAATTTTCAAAATTATTGAACTAAAAACATGCCCACAAAAGTGTAAATAAGGTTTTACTAAGATTTGACCCAGTGACCTACTTTTCGACCCATTAACCTTTTTTAAGCTGTCCAAGATTTTATCAAGAAAAACATTCTGACAAATTTTCATTTGTATTTGACTAAAAGTGTGGCCTCTAGAGCATACACAAGGTTTTTGAAAGATTTGACCGGGTGACCTAGTTTTCGATTAAATTTGACTCATTTTCAAATTCGTCTAAGATATCATCAAGATAAAGATTCGGACAAACGCGCGTTACTTTTGGACTAAAATTGTATCCTCTAGAGCTTACACAAAGTTTTTCAAAGATTTGACCACTTGACCTAGTTTGTGACCCATTTTCAAAATCATCCAAGAGATCATAAAGACAAACATTCTGATTAACTTTCATGGGTTTTGGACTGAAATTGTGGCCTCTAGAACGTACACCAGGTTTTTCAAAGATCTTACTTAGTGACCTAGTTTTCGATCCGACGTGACCCATTTTCAAACTTGTCCAAGAGTGTATACAAAGTTTTTCTAAGATTTGACCTAGTAAACTAGTTTTTGACCCGACATGACCCATTTTCGAATCCATCCGAGATATCACCAAGACAAATATTCTGACCAAGTTTCATGAGTATCGGACTGAAAATGTGGCCTCTGGAGAGTACACAAGGTTTTTCAAAGATTTGGCCTAGTGACCTACTTTTTAATTTGTTCTGACCAATGTGGCTTCTAGAGCGTACATAAGGTAAAAGTTGACGTCACGACGGACGATGAGCGTCGGACGCCGGACACAGCACGATAACAAAAGCTTACCTTGAGTACTTCGTGCTCAAGTGAGCTGAAACTAGTAACAATTTTCTATCGGAATCTTTCTTAATATACATGTATTTCCGATTTCAAACAGTTTGTACATTCATTTTTAACTGGGCCTATGAATTCCGTTTGCATTTTCAGCGACAGATTATTAGACGTAAAAAACTTCACCGGAGCTTTTTTTGTCGTTAATAATCGGTTTACATGGGCGCCGTCATGTAATATTTGAGATCATGTGACTGGCAGTAATTCAAACAAGATGGCCGTTGGCCCTAAAGCGCTCACTTGAGTAAAGTCGTCTAGGGTTGATAAATCTGAAGAGATCCTGAATTGAATGATGTAAAACACATGAGTGTCAGTGACTTACTTTTTGACAAGACATTACCTAAATTAAAATTTATCCCAGATATGAACAAAACAAACATTCTGACCAAGTTTCAAGAGTATCGGGCTGAAAATGTAGCGCGCACACAAGGTTTTTCTAAGATTTGGCCCAGTGACCTACATTTTGACCGGACATAACCCAATTTCAAACATGTCTGAGATAACATTTAAACAAATACTCTGACCGAGTTTCATGAGTATCAGCTGAAAATGTGGCCTTTAGAGGGACCACAAGGTTTTTCTAGGATTTGGCCCTGTGACCAACTTTTTACCTGACATGACCCAATTTAAAAAATGTCTGAGATATTGTCTGTGATATTAGCAATACAAACATTCTGACCATGTAAGTTCAGTCTGACCTGTAAGTTCGTTGAAACCAAGAATATTAGACTGAAAATGTGGCTTCTAGACTGCACACAATTGTATTCTAGCATTCGGCCGAGTGACCTACTTTTTGACCTGACATAACCAAATTTCATAGTTGCCAGAGATATCATCAAGTCAAACACTCTGGCCAAGTTTCATACGTTTCGGGTGTAAAATGTGGCGTCAAGAGTGCACACAGGGTTTTTCTAAGATTTGACCGAGTGATTGGGCCGTACTTTTTAACCCGACATGACTCAAAATTTTTACACTTGTTCAAGACAGTTTTAAGACAAATATTCTGATTAAGTTTCAAGAGTATCAGGCTGAAAATGTGGCCTCTGGAGTGAACACAAGTTTTTTTTTTTTAAGATTTGGCCCATTGACCTACCTTTTTACCCGACGTAACCAATTTTGAACTTGTCCAAGATTTTATCAAGACAAATAATCTGACCAAGTTTCATAAGTATCTGACAAAAATGTGGCCTCTAGAGTGCACACAAGATAAATGTGGAAGACGCACGACGGACGCCGGACACAACACGAGCTCAAAAGCTCACCTTCAAAAGCACTTTGTGCTCAGGTGTGCTAAAAAGAAATCTCCTCGATACAGAAAATGTTAGATGTAGTTATGGAATCAGAAAGCACTGAAGAGTTTCACAGAGACATGTAGGACCTAACAAACGTAACAAAGGGAAATTATGTGATAAAACTCATTCATTCAAGCCATGTAGGTTTCACAATGTCATAAACTCACTTAACTCTAAATATAATGAACACGACTTCTTTCAACGGTTTAAACTACAACCCACTGAAAAAGAGAAGGATTTGTATCTTACAGGCTTGGCTAAGTAAGAGGACGGTATAGATTCAAGATCAGACTGCACGTTCTGTGCAGTCTGATCTTGATTTATGCCGACCTCAAAAGCCTATTTCCTCAAGGGCACAGAAAGAGGTCCAGGATGACTAAAAAAAAGCATTTAAGTTAAGGTGAAATATTACAGGAAATCTCAAATTTCAACACGGAAATTAAGACTTGTCCCACGAAAGCAAAAATCAAAGGAAAGCCAATCTCGTCCTTTTTCTTTACTACTATATTAACTCGGGGAAGAAAAACAAGAGGGCCATTGGCCCTAATGCGCTCACCTGAGTAAAGTCATCAATGGTTGATAAAGCTGAAGAGATTCTGGTTTTAATGATTTAAAACGCTTGCGTGAAGGTGACTTACTTTTTGACCAACTTGACCTGCTTTTGAACATGTCAAGGATATCATCCAGACAAACATTCTAATAATGTTTCATAAGTATGAGACTGAAAATGTGGTCTCTACAGTAGAGACTGCACGAAAGTTTTTTTTTTTTTTTTTTTTTTTTTTTAATTAGGCCCAGTGACCTACTTTTTTTATCTGTTGTGACCCGATTTCGAACTTGTCTGAGATTTGAAAAAACAAAAAAAGAAAAAGACCTTTGAGACCAAATTTCATGAGTATCAGGTTGAAAATGTGGCCTCTAGACTGCACACATTGTTTTTCTCAGATTTAGCCAAGTGACCTACTTTTTGACCCAACTTGACCCAATCTCAAACCTGTCTTAGATATCATCAAGACAAACATTCTGATCAAGTTTAATGAATATCAGGCTGAAAATGTGACCTCTAGACTGTACACAGCTTTCTAAGATTTGACCCTGTGACCTACTTTTTCACCCGACATAACCCAATTTCGAACTTGTCTGAGATATCATCAAGCAAAACGATCTAAGTTTAAAGAGTATCGGGCTGAAAATGTGGCCTCTAGAGTGCACACAAGCTTTTTTAAGGTTTAGCCCTATGACCTACTTTTTTAATCCGACTTGACCCATTTTCAGACTTGTCTGAGATATCAAGACAAACGTTCTGATTAATTTTTAATAGCATCAGGCTGAAAATGTGGCCTCTAGAGTGCGCACAATATTCTTCTAAGATTTGACGCGACATAACCCAATTTCAAATTTGTTTGAGATAATGTCAACACAAATATTCTGACCAAGTTCGACGAGTTTCAAGCACAAAATGTTGCCTCTAGACTACACACAAGCTTTTTCTAAGATTTAACCTAGTGACCTACTTTTCGACCCTACATGACCCGTTTTCAAACTTGTCCGATATAACATCAAGACAAACCTTTTGACAAAGTCTCAAGAGTACCAGACTGAAATATGGCCTCTAGAGTGCACACACGTTTTCTAAAATTTAGTCCTTTGACCCACTTTTTTACCAGAAGTGACCCAATTTCGGTCTTTTCCGAGATATCACTAAGACAAACATTCTGACCAAGTATCATGAGGAACTGACTAAAAATGAGTGCACACAAGGTAAATGTTGACGCCTGGACGACGGACGACTCACAATGGACGGCGCAAGACAGACACAGCACGATCACAAAAGCTCACTCAGAGCACTTCGTGTTCATGTGTGCTAAAAAGAAGTAAACTTTTTAAACAATTTCTTTCTTTGCAAAAATCATTATTTACATGTATAACCGACCGATCGACCGACCGACATACAGATTGACCAACCGACCGACTGATTTATAAAATTGAGTATGACTGAGTTTTTGCAACCTCTTTCTTCGTCACATTGTTCCTATAAGCTTCATCCGTAGAGGAATTAAAATTCTCTTGCATGTATCAAAAGGGAGTTATGAAGGACTTTCCATAAAAGATCAAAGCCAACCATGATAAGGTCTGGAGTGCACTAGTCTTTGTTTTGGCAATCAAAAGGCTTTTGAAAACATTGCAGGAAAACGAGGAAATGCTGTTAACAGAATTTTCTTTTTTTCCACAGTTTTCTATACACACACACACACACCCTTCCGAAAAAAAGAGAATTTCCATCATTTGAGACTTGTAACTGAATTTGTCGTCAGCAAATGCTTTGAAATTGGACAAATCAAAAATATGTCATCTCGAAAAGACTAAACAAGCTTAGGACAAAGGTAAACCACCTTTACTGAAAAAAAAAGACATCTCGTCTTTTAACGACTCTGATGAAAAAGACTTAAAAAAACATCCTGAGAAAAGGAGGAAATGATGGCTGCCTGTACTCTTCCATTTCCCACGAAGTTTTCTACCCTCCTAGAAAGAAATTCTACATTTTTCAACATACACTTTTATTTTGCCGTCTGCATAATTATGCTTTCAATTTTGGACTAGTTATTTTTATCTGCTAAGGAGGTAACAATCTTTGGAGAAAGATAAAACACCCTTCACCGTCTTGTTAGTATATTTGATTAGGAAAGTCCCAATTCATTTTATTACGAGCCACAGGCGTTTGTTTTGAGACAAACATCGCCATCTATACAATGTAATATTTCACGTTATACCTAACAGAACATTTTTGTAACAAAACAAATGCCTGTGTTACAAGCAGGTGTAAAACAAAATACATGTAGGACTGATTTAACATTGGTTTAAGTCGCTTTCACGTGGTTTTCATTAATATGCAATTCACTCTACCAGACGACAAAATCTTAGACTCGACCACATTGAAAATATTTGCAGACGACAAATTAAATGTAGCTTAATTTAGAAGACCAGAAAATTGTATACTCAATCCTTTTGAAAGCATTTGCAGACGACCAATTAAGCAGGCTCAAAAGCAGCGATTTATATTTGAAAGGGTAAAAAGAAACGGGGCAAAAAAGCATTTTCTCCTTTTTCTACAATGTTTTCGAAAAGCCTGTAAGTTCGTTGAAACCAAGAATTGTTTTTGGTTAATAGTCATTAGTTAGTAGCCTTTTTTTAGAGGAGATCTTCCTTCAACCCTTCAAGTTGAAAACAACAAAATTTTGGACTCGTCCAAATTAAAAGCATTTACAAACGACCAATTGTGACCCAAAATCTTTATCCCGGGGAGAGTAGAAAACAACATAGAAGAAGGTAACCAGCATTTCCTGCTTTTCCCACAATTTTTTTCAAATACCTTCTTGTTCAGGATCGTTACAACTCGGGGATTGTATAGTACAAGATTTAAGGAAAAAAAAAACAGTAGTATCTGTTTGTTTGTTTGTTTGTTTGTATTGGAGTTTAACGCCATTTTAACAGCTTAGGTCATATCATGGCGGTCAGTGACGCACCCACATGTTTCCTGGCTTCTCACACCAGTACTAACACAACTTTCTTTCGAAAGCCACTGACTACTTTTCTCACATGCATCAGAGGTGAGAGGCGAAAAATCGCCAGAAAGAAGGTTCGCCGCAACCGGGTATCGAGCCCGCAACCTCCAGGTCACGAGTCAGATACGCTTACCACTGAGCCACCCGGCCGGGCCAGTAGTATCTGAAAATCATGTGCCATAAGTTTTCCAAATAATAGAACAGTATTTGGCCTGTAACACGCGAAAATTGGTATTCGGACATTTGCGTAAAGTGTAGTCTCGGATCAGCCTGCGCAGTCCGCACAGGCTAATCCGAGACCACACTTTCCGTTCTTATATAATTTTCTGTTTCGCGCAAGCCTACTGTAGGACAAAATCGAATGTAGTTGGAAAGTGTCATCTCGGATCAGCCTGCGCGGACTGCGCAGGCTGATCCGAGACGACACTTTACGCAAATGTCCGAATGCCCCTTTTCGCATGTTGCAGCCCATTTGTCAGGAGGGTGGGTGAGGTTGACTTTATCTTTAAAAAACAAAGAAAGATGGCGTAATAAATACTGGAATATGAATACTGAAACTCTTTTTTGTCAAGTATGAACATAAATAATGAAAAGTAACCTGGCCAGTAATTGCTTCTTATTTCCTCATGGCTTTTCATATGCTTGGAAAGTGAAATTTTCAATTATAAGTCATTTTTCCAATGTTAGTTGATCATCCAAATTATCGGTAAAACAGAAGCAGTTGCTGCTAAAAAATAATGTCGCGTCACAAATGTACCCGCAAATGGGCCTGCAGGGGCCCGTCGAATACGCGTATCCATATTTGTATGGCAAAGGGTTAAAGACCGCTAGGAAGGAGACACTGGAAGGCTTTTAATGCTATCATCTTTTTTAATCCGATTCCACATAACAGACGCGTGTTAACCCTTTACCATACAATCCCGAGTTTAATGAACCTGAGAAAGAATGCTTTCGAAAACATTGTGTGAGAAGGAGAAAATGCTGATGACCACAACGTTTTCTTTTCTTTTACAGACAAATCCCATTACTTGTGCCACATTTGCTATGTCCTTTGGAAATGCTTCCAATTTGGATCTGTCTATAATTTTGTCGTGTGGTAAAGGGTTAACGATCATTAAAAAGCCTTTGCAAAAACTAAAAATATGAGTCATGCTTTGGCAAAAGGGGGCTTAATGCATCTGACTGAATGATAAGGTGCACTGGTCCTTGAACATGCAGACAATTGACAAATTGCAAAAAGTTTCGGTCCAGGTCAGCCTGCGCGGACTGCGCAGGCTAACCTGGGTCGATGCTTTTTGCAGATGCATTAAGCCCCCTCTTCCAAAAGAATGGCTTATATCTTTCGCAGCTACGTATCACTTAAGGAAAAATCACTTATTACTTTTTCCCACAACTTCTGATGATTTATTAGTGATCTGCAACTTACTGCCTTATTAAGTTCGGTAATAAAGCAGTTCAACAGTTCGGTATGATAATATAAGTCTGAATAGCCGTCTTTCAGACCAGCAGCTTTCCATTTATTCTTCGCTGTTTACTTTGATCTTAATGCAACGCCCCTTCTTTTCATTAGGCAAGTTTCAAAAAGAATTCAAAAATCCTAGAAGCTTGTGTATAAAATACTCAAATATTTTTTTTGAAAAAAAGCACCTTGCGAGTAAGCCCTTGAGCACAAAACACTATCAGAGCCCTACTCTGGCAAAAGGGGTGCATGTGATAATTTTCTGTATGCCCGAGGACCAGTCTACTTGCAAGTCGTCACATAATTATGGATCCATAAAGTCCATCTTGTCTAACAACCGACTTAGTCATGAGGTAGACTGGTCCTCGGACATACAGAAAATTGACCAATAGCGAAAAGTTTCGGCCCAGGTCAGCCTGCGCGGACTGCGCAGGCTGACCTGAGTCGATACTTTTCGCAAAAGCATTGAGCTCCATTTTCACAGAGCAAGGCTCTTTTCCAGTTTTAGTAACGGAACAGAGCATTGCTGGGTCGATACCGTTTTGACCAGAAATCTCACAATTTACAGATCGAGATCAGACTGCACGTTCTAAGAAGACTGGCCTTGAATCTACACTGGCCGTAAAAGATTGTGAAACCCTATTAGAGCAAAAGGGGCTTGATTCTTTACCGTAAGATAAGTTTTCAACTTCCAAATCGAAGGCAATAGCAGACAAAAATTAAGTGGGTCTTAAATTAAAGACTTTGACTTCGGAATGCATTAACACATTGTAGGAAAAGGAGAAAATTCTAGTTACCAGCCACGATTAAGGGTCGTTTATCTTCGTCCCACGCTTGTTAACTCATTACGGTACCAGACAAGAAAATTTCAGAATTTCAGAATTTTCCATGATGAAAGCATTAATTTTGCAGACGATATTTTACAAAATTCTCGAACGATTGGATTTGACTTTGGGAGGGTAGAAAACATTGTGGGAAATGGAGAAAATGCTAGTTACCAAAAGTCGTTCTTTCTCAGGGTCGTTAAAACTCGGGTTTGTTCAGCAAAATGTTACAACCTAGTGCAGCAAATCTTTGATTGAGATCTAATTACATTGAAAGAAGATTTCAAAAGGATTGTGCGTCTCAAACTGCGTAAATTCAAAGCTTTGCCATCATGCGTATTTTTCTGAATAGGATTTAGTCATAAGTTGCTTGCACCTTGCACACATTATATGGCTTGCAACACGTGAAAAGGGGCATTCGGACATTTGCGCAAAGTGTCGTTTCGGATCAGCCTGCGCAGTCCGCGCAGGCTAATCCGAAACGACACTTTCCGTTTTCATGTATTTTTCTGTTTTGCGCAAGTCTACTTTAGCACAAAATCCAATGCAGTCGTAAAATTCCGTCTCGGATTAGCCTGCGCGGACTGCGCAGGCTGATCCGAGACGACACTTTACGCAAATGTCCGAATGCCCTTTTCGCGTGTTGCAAGCCAATAACCCGTTAGTTTAGTGTTTAAACCCTTTATACCAAAAGACAAGACCAGTCCAAATAGCTCAGGGGTAAGAACGTGAGACTTGTTAACGTCATATATCGGGTAACTTGAGGGTGTGGGATCGATCCCCACGGCTTGCTACCTAAAGTTACTAAAATGTCTTTCGGACGAGACGTTGAACCTATATAGGTCCTGCGTGATGGTGCTATACTCTGAGCACGTTTAAGAACCATGCGTGACTTTAGATGGGTTTCTTGCACATACATGTAACTAACAGTCTTCTGGAGGGCTTCCCCCATATGGGCAACCGGTGGCGACGAAATATAAACGAAAATCAATCAAAAAACCAAAACAACGTTTCTTTCTTTCGGACTCATCCAAACTGAAAGTATTTACAGACAATAATGTAAATATGTGACTCTAGAAGTAAAAGATGATTTTAGAAAGGCAGAAAACATTGTAGGGGCAAAGAGAAAATACCAGTTGCCCACATTTTTCTATTTCACAGACCAGTTTCTATCCTTATACAGTAACAGACAGATCCCACAATTTGAGCATCTGGCAAACGCTTTCAGTTTGGACTAGTCTAAAATTTTGTCTTCTGGTAAAGAATTTAAAATGCAACTGCGTATTTAAGTGAACGATACAAGAAATCGAAGTTTGAAAATAACTCCTTCATCCTGCTTTATAAATTATGAACGTAACTAATGTCTGTCTGTGGTGCAAATATTGATTCTAACACGCTAAAGTTTTGTTCATTTGTATGGTGTTTAACGTCGTTTTCAAAATTATTTCAGTTATATCGCTGCGGCCAGTGCACCAATCTATGCTTTCCTAGAGTTTCTTTTACAAGCACTTATCACAATATTCTTCGCAAGGCACTGACTGCTTTCCTATATAACTATCGTCGAAACAATGATCAGAGGTGAGGGAGAAATAATTTCTGTCGCAATGACTGTCATCTAATCTTCGAAAAGAAATTTGCCGAGCTGGAGATTCAAACTAGCGAGCCCCTGGTTTCAAGTCGAGTAGACTACCGACTGCGCTATCGGCCTCAGCAAAAAGAACAGGATATAGTAGTCCGACATTTTAACTCTTTCGGCGCTATAGGCAAAAACAGTGACTTTTGCGGACGGCATAGATCAAGATCAGACTGCACAGAACGTGCAGTCTGATCTTTGATCTATACCGTCCGCTTGTGTGGTCAAGCCTATACAATCAAAATCTTTGTAAGTGTCAGTGGATTGTATTTAGAGCTGTCGAAAGAGGTCGAGTTTATTTATTTGGCACTGAAAGAGTTAATCTGAAAGTTGGCCAGAAATTGTCCAAACAAAGGGAGTTGTCTCTTAGAAGGATAGAAAACAGGGTTACAAGCATTTTTCCTTTTTCTGCGATATTTTTCAAAAAGTTTTCTTTCTCAGGGACGTAAGGGATGATGTTTTTTAAAGGCTAAGATTTGCATTTTTATGCAAAGAAAATATTCTGATTACCACCGTTTTCTGTTTTTCAGCGATGTTTTCTTACCCAGGGATGCAAAGGAAGAGATTCTTTGGTTACGGCTAAATTGTAAGGAATGGAATGATACACAACATTCTGGTTACAAGCATTTTCTCCTTTTTCCTAAAGATTTCTTCCTCAGGGACAAAAAAAAAGTTATTCGGTAAACTTGCATGTATTTAGGTGGACAGAAAATATACTGGTTATTAGCATTTTCTCCGTCAAGATTTCTTCCTCGTAGACTTGAAAAAGGAGTTGTTTGGTAGAGGCTTAAATTGTACGGTTTTTATGCCGCTTTCAACATTATTTCAGTCATACCTCGGCGACATCTTCAATAACTATTTATGTGTGCCCTGCGTTTCACCAGTACTAGGCAAGGACTCCGAAATGTCTTGCCAAAGGACACGCTCATCTTAGAGAAGTCATGACGTGAAAAATACGGTCTACGTTTCACTGAGATTGCAATTTTATGGGTAAAAAGGTGTTTTCTTATCAACTGAATAAAGATCGACTTTTATCAAAATGTCTCGGTTGTGAGGCTAAAGTTTGTGATAATAACCTTTTACAGGGATATCGAAATTCAAATCTTTCGCAATTGTCAAAGGAAAACTAGCTGTATCCGGAAGCTCAGTCGGTAACGTAAAACCAAAGAGTCGCTGGTTCGATTCCCCTGCTTGGCTAAATCTTTCCGAGGATTGATGATAGTCATTTCGGCACAATTTATTCCCCTCTCACCGCTAAACATTGCATCGGCGAGGTTTATACAGGAAAGCAGCCACAAAAAACCCCGGTGCTTCGAGTGAGGATCGTACTCGGAACCTCCGCTTATGAATCCTACATTTTACCACTGAGCCACGCAGGAAGCCATTTTTCTTTTTTCCAACAAAAAAAAGATGTTTATTTGAATAAACATATTAAATTTACATCGAGTGAGAAACAAGTCTTTTAAAATCAATCGCTCTTGATTCTGCTTCTTGTAAGCCATCCAAGTTTTCGCGCTGACTGCGTGTAGGCAATGAACAGTCCGGTAGTTGGCATCCGCTTCTAAGATTCGAACTTAGGCCCGTACGGTTGAGAGACTGACGCTTAGCTCGAGAGCACGAACACCATATAAAAAGAGAGATAAACGGTATCAAACTGAGTGACAAAGAAAACAGAAAAAGCATGGCACAAAAAGAAAGTTCTCACTAGGAGATGTGAACATTTTTAACACTTAGGCTGCTAAGGGCGACTCACTGATCTTTTGCGGACAGTGTAGATCAAGATCAGACTGCACAGATCGTGCAATCTGATCTTGGATCTACACTGTCCGATAAGATGATATCTTTCCCCAAAAAATACCCATTTGAAACAGCAAAATTTGGGTTTATACTATCGGCTTGAAAGTTTCATGCTAGTTATAAAGCAGGATAAGGGTTAAAGTGTTAACCTTTTACTAGGCGACAAAATTGTCTTTTTCCCACAATGTTTTGAAAAGCCAAATCCCTTCTGTTTCGGGGTCGTTAAAACTCCGGTTAAAGTTTTAAAGAATAAACAAAAAAACCACTAAATCGTTTCTTCGCTCTTGAACCCTCTTTTCTCTCTCTTTCCCCCACCCCCTCGGATCACTCAACAAAATGGAGGCATTTAGTAGTGTTTTCAACATTTCCTCTTCAAACAGACGTAGGAAAATCCTAGATTGATTGATTGATTAACTAATAGGTTGGCATTTTTAGCCGCTTTCAACATTATTTCAGTCATACCACGGCAACAGCTCACATATTTAAGTATTTCCTGGGTTTCACTAGTACTAGGCTGGGGCTCTAAAGTGTCTTTTCAAAGACACTCCCACGAAAAACCCAGGGGATCCAGTGAGTCTCCAACCCGGGGCCTTCAGGTCACGAGTCCTACACCACTGAACAACGCAGGACCCTGGGACAATCCTAAGCGCTGGTGACTGAACCCGGATCTCTAGAATGCAAAATACAACTTTTATATCGCTGAGCCGTGAAGGGCCGCTAGAGGACAAATACGAGACAATTTTATCTCGCTGATGATCTACTTGCCCGAATTTTTGCGGTTAACCCTTCGAGCGTTAAATGAGCCGAAAGCATGTTTTCATTCTAGAAAAAAGACCCACAGAGGAGTATTTTCATGCTTTCTCTTGTCCAGAATGTCTTGGCAAAATATACGGTGTCAAAGATCAGACTGCACGTCTTGTGCAGTCTGATCTTGATCTACACTGGCCACAGAGAAAGCCACAGAAGTGAAAGGCGCTTTAACCCTGTACCACAAGATACTGACTTTTCACTACCATTGACCATTGAAGGCCTATGAAGACATTGCAGGAAAAGGAGAAAATGCTGGTGACCAGCGTTTTCTCCTTTTCCCACAATATTTATACCTTTCAGTGACACATCCAGCATTTAAGCCACGTTCAATTTGATGTCTGCAAGTACTGTGGAAGTCAAAATTCTATCGTTTGGTACAGAAAAACCTAAAGGCATTTAGGCTATCAATAAATCAACATTTAATGCACTTTCTTGGCCAGGAAAAATAGACTAAACATTGCAATCTGAGATTGTTATTGCTAGTATATTACAAAGCATACCCGAGTTTCTTTAGTTAACCCTATTACAGTGTTCTGTCGGTGCTGAAATTCTGGGATGTTACTATTACCACACCGAATTAGAGAAATGCCCAATCTTAATGAACACCTGTGGGACTTTGTCCCTTTTGAAATTCATTTGGAAATGAGTCTCGAGTGCATTTTGTCACACTTATTTGAAAATGTATCCTATTTCTGCAAACAAATTTCCTATGAATCAAACGAACTTTATGCGTCAGGTAATATCAGGGATATGCCAACCCCGCGATTCCGCGATATTATCGCGGAAAAATCGGAGAAATCTCATTAACAAGAGGACCATGATGGTCCTATATCGCTCACCTGAGTACTAAGCAGTAAAGGTTTACAATGAAGATAAATACCAAAAATTGAGGTTCACGGCCAAATGATAATGAAACGAGCGGCAAATTGTCGCAAGATATGCCCGTTCCACCGCCAGTTGTCGAGGAGGTATAATAATCGCAAAGAGCAGGTAATGCAACAAACATGTTTACCAAGTCTCAAGTCAATTTGACATGAGACTTAAAAGTTCCGTTCCGGACAAGCAAGAAATACTGTAAAAATGAAGATCAAAGTGGAATTAGTCAAAATCCGCACTAGGTATAGTTATTGTTCTTGCACACTGTACTCGGTAATATTGCAACAAACATGCATACCAAGCTTGAAGTCGTTCTGACTTAAGATGACAAAGTTATATTCCAGACAAGCACTAAATGCTGTAAAAATGGCTATCAAAGGGAAATAACTCAGACAGCACGAGGTAGAGTTACTTACAATTCTTATGCACTGCACCTCCAAATTTTGCAACAAATAAGCATACCATATTTCGAGTCATTCCTACTTAAGATGACAAAGTTATGCTCCGGACAAGCAAGAAATACTATAAAAATGAAGGTCAAAGGGGGAATAACTCAAAATTCGTACTAGGAAGAGTTATGGTTCTTGTGCACTGCACTCCGTAATTTTTCAACAATCATGCATACCAAATTTGAAGATGTTCGGGCTAGAGATGACAAAGTTATACTCCGGACAAGCAGAAAATGCTGTAAAAATGATGATCAAAGGGAAATAACTCATAGACAGTACGAGGTAGAGTTATGGTTCTTTCATACTGCACTCCGTATTATAACAACAAACACAAATGCCAAGTTTCAAGTCAATCAGACTGGAGATGACAAAGTTATGCTCCGGACAAAGAACTATTCTAAAGAACTTTCTAATTCAAGGACAAATAACTCCAGTTGTTCTGGTCCGATTATACCCATAATCAAACTCATGCGTGATCTTATGGTCATAAGTATTTTGACCAAGTCTAATGCTGATTGATAAAAAATTGTATTTTCTAGAGTGTAAACAAAGTCAAATATAGCAATTTTTCTAATTCAAGGGCAAATAACTCCAGTTGTTCTGGTCCGATTACACCCATTATCAAACTCATAGGAGATCTTATGGTCACATATATTTTGACCAAGTTTGGTGCTGATTGGTTGATATTTGTATATGCTAGAGTGTAAACAAACTCAAATATAGCAATTTTTCTAATTCAAGGGCAAGTAACTCCAGTTGTTCTGGTCCGATTAGACCCATAATCAAACTCATCCAAGATCTTATGGTCATATATATTTTGACCAAGTTTGGTGCTGATTGGTTGATATTTGTAGATGCTAAAGTGTAAACAAAATCAAATATAGCAATTTTTCTAATTCAAGGGCAAATAACTCCAGTTGTTCTGGTCCGATTAGACCCATAATCGAACTCATCCGAGATCTAATGGTCATATATATTTTGACCAAGTTTGGTGCTGATTGGGTAATATTTGTAGATGCTAGAGTGTAAACAAAAAAATGTGAACGGACGACGGACGGACGGACGGACGACGGACGCCGACGGACGGTGAGTGATCACAATAGCTCATCCTGAGCACTTCGTGCTCAGGTGAGCTAAAAACCTCAAAACGCGAGAAAAAATCGCATCCAAATGAAAAGATCAGTAATTACATATAAACCAACTTTTACTTTCGTTTTCGATAGTCGCCAAGGGATATAAATCATTCAGACTTGTGTAAACGTGCTTTTGAATTGGTAACATGTAGATGCTCGAATCTAGACCGCATTACGCATTCGGCAAACCTCGGGTGATCCGTTGATCAAGTTAGATGTTGGTACGGAATTGACCGAGTTGTGACGAGTGTACATTACGCCATCTTAATTATCGTTTCGGACAACCGCTTGGTTTTGTTCTGTAAAGCGTTTTTCGTGTTGCAAGTTTGCAGACAGAGTTTTCGATCGAAAGCGCCAATAAAAACGAAGTTGAAGCCCAAAGAAGGCAACAAACAACATTCAAAGTGATTAGCTCAATCTCCGAGGCTCCGAGTAAAAATGGCTTCAAAACCACCACTGGTTGCGGTACGATCAAGATAAAAACGTCATCCATCTCTGTCAAAAACTGCACTGTTCCGAAAGTAAAACCGTATCAATCGGTACAATTTGAAGACATTTTGATAGTAAGCAGCACAAATACGAAGTAGCTAGATCTACGCTAAATCGCGGTCGGATTTTGAAGCTGTCGTCAAAAAAAAAGTTGACTCTCGGGAATCGAGACGAGTATTAAAGGTGGGTATTTAGATTTTTCACATCTCACCAAATTAAAAAATATATATATCACTGAAATTTATATGAAAAAACAATACAAATCATCAATAATTAAGAATCATAAAACGACCAAAAAAAATTTTTTTTGATGGTGTTCCCTTAAAAGGCTATGTAGCCTCTTAAGGTATTTTTAGATTTCGCGCCAGAAATCAAAAAAAGCATTGTGGGAATGTCAAGTGACTGGCACGTGACTAATGACGCTTTAATTCCATAACATAACAAACATGTAATTATTTTCCATAATGTCTTCTTTGGACGCTATGTTTGAAGCTTCGTCTGTGTATTTCCGGTATGTAAATGAGCGAGTTGCTCATGTGAAAATAGACAGTGTTTCCCGTCGGTGTCGACCTAGGCCGTAGTAAATCTCTAATTTCTCTTGTTGTCGTATGGTTTTCGACTACTGCGGTTTTATGAATGAAAATTGAAAGGCTTCGGGAGGATAAGGATGATTTTTTTGTATTTTTGTAAAATTTTCGTCCCAAAATCTGAAGGGCCAACTTTAACATGCATGAAATATGTGTAATGCGGTTGTGTACAGAGGAGATAGTCGCACTTCTCTGTATTTGAAGGATTAGTAGGATTCAAATTTCAATATTTCCACAAGCTTTTTATTTCAAGGGTACACTTTACCCCTGAGCTTTAAATCTGGGGTAGGTCTAAGATTCCGTATATGGGGGTATGACAATAATGGTTCCCAACTATTGGTAAAGCAGTCCATATTGATAATTTGCAACAAAAACAGTCTGCTATATCAAGATGTTTGTGTAAATTTGCTGCTTTAAGTCATTAAAAAGCCGAAAAGACGATCTGAAGTGACACTAATTGGACAATGTCAAAGAGACATTTTCTTGCGTCATGGATTTCCGCGTTTTTTTTTTTGCGCCGATCAATTTTTGCTGTCTGTTAATTTCTGGGTATATATTTCCGCATAATTTGACATAAATTTATCAATAAGAATAACAAGTAACTTCAAAATCTGTCATTTTACACAAGATAAGCGGATAATGGCCTATTTTGTCCATGTATTTTCTTACGTTAGGTCTCGCGTTTAGCCAAAATTTGTTACGTGAATTTCAATTCTATAACGCGATATACGCAAAAATTTGCGCGAGTGAACACTGATTTGTTACAGAATTTTACAAAGTTGAATCTTTTTGATCCGTTAAGTTTATGTATGTGTCGTTTAACTCAATTTAAATTACTATTTGATACATATTAGAGTTAGAAGAATATGATAGAACTTTGTAGCAGAGTGTGGGTGACTTTATTTTCACTTCAGCTCAGTTTTAAGTTTGTTTGTATCCCCCCCCCCCACTTTTTTTTTTTTTATTAATTTCATGGGCATTGACAAAAATTCTCATAATTTTTAAAAAAAAATCTCATAGAAAAAATCTATATGGGATTTTTCTCTCATAGCTTTCGTCGGACAGGCATATCCCTGTAATATGAACGGAAACATGTCCATTTCAAGGGTATTAAATTTCCAGATTATTGAAAATCATGCCCTTTTTTTTCCCTTGTAAAAACATCACAATTTACATACTTTTCAATCGGGGGAAAAACACATCCAAATCTTTACTATTTCAAACGTGCTTTTGCTAGAATGTTGAAAAGCATAGCCAAGATTTTGTGTAGTTAATCTTTTGAGCGAAAAATAAAAACATCGAAATGGACTTTTCGGCCAGGGACAAAAAGACACTCAAAACTCTTTGTTTTACTAGAATACTAATACAAGAGGGCCATGATGGCCCTGGAGTAGTTCACCTGAGTCTATTGACCAAACATGACCCATTTTCAATCTCTTTCAAGATGTTATGAAAAACATTCTACCAAGCTTCTATAACTATCGGACTGAAAATTTGGCCTTTAACTTGTTCGAAAGCTCCTAGAATTTTTCTCAGTGATCTACTTTTCAGCCTAACATAGCCAATTTTCCCATTGTAGATATCATCAAAACAAAGATTCTGACCACCTTTCATAAGTATTGGACAGAAAATGTGGCCTCTAGAGTGTGCACAAGGTTTTTTTTAAGATATGATATGGCGACCTCCTTTTTTACCCAATGTGACCCATTTTCAATTTCATCATCATCATCAAGAAACACATTCCGACTAATTTTCATAAGTATTGGACAGAAAATGCTCACTCTAGAGCTACACAAGATATTTTAAAAATTTGACCTGGTGGCCTACTGTAAACCATTTTTAAACTCATTAAAGATACCACTATGATAAACATTTCTGACCAACTTTAATGAGTACTGAACTTAAAATGTGGCCTCTAGTGCATACATAAGGTTTTTCTAAGATTTGCTTTAGATAGTGACCTAATTTTTCACACGACCTGACCAATTTTCAAAGTTGTCTAAGATTTTATCGAGACAAATATTCTTACCAAGTTTCATGAGTAATGGACTTAAAATGTGGCCTATAGAGCGTACACAAGGTTTTTCAAAGAATGGTTAAGTGACTTAGTTTTTGAAACGACATGATTTACTTTCAAACTCGTCCTAGAAATCATCAAGACAAACATTCTGACCAACTTTCAAGAGTATTTGACTGAAAATATGGCCTCTAAAGTTTACACAAGGTTTTTCTAAGATTTGACCAAGTGATCTAGTTTTTGACCCGACATGACCCCATTTTCGAACTCGTCTGAGATACCATCAAGACAAACATTGTGACCAAGTTTCATGATTAATGCACTAAAGGTTTGGCCTCTAGAGTGTACAAAAGGTTTTCTAAAATTTGACCTGCTGACCTAGCTTTTGGCCGGACATGATCCATTTTCAAACTCATCCAAGAAATCATCAAGACAGACATTCTGACTAACTTTCAAGAGTATTGGACTGAAAATGGGGCCTCAAGAGTGTACACAAGGTTTTTCTAAGATTTGACCCAGTGACCTAGACCCGACATGACCCATTTTCGATCTCGTCCGAGATAGCTTCTCGTCCGAGATATCATCAAAGCAATCATTCTGACCAAGTTTCGTGAGTATTGGACTGAAAATGTGGCCTCTAAAGCGTCCACAAAGTTTTTTCTAAGATTTGACCTAGCGACCTAGTTTTTTACCCAACATGACCCATTTTCAAACTCGTCCTAGATATCATCAAGACAAAAATTTTGACTACGTTTCATGAGCATCGGACTGAAAATGTGGCCTGAGGTAAAAGTTGACGACGTACGACGGACACAGCACAATGACAAAAGCTCACCTTGAGCACTTTGTGCTTAAGTGAGCTAAAGAGTACCCAATATTTTTCTGTGGTTTATTGAACGGGACACATGGACGAGGTGCGGTCTGCAGAGTAACCAAAGAGTGTGACGTCGTATGCTAGAGTGACCAGCTCGCATAGCTCAATAGGTAGAGCGTAGGACTCGTGAACGTGATGTTTCGAGTCTTTGGAGGGTGTGGGTTCGATCCCCACGGCTGGCCACCTAAAATTACTAATAGTCTTTCGGATGAGACGTTAAACCGAGGTCCCGTGTGACGGTGCTATACACCTAACACGTAAAAGAACCAGGCGTAACTAAAGATGGGTTTCGTCCTGTATCTGCACTATCCCCGTAACAATACTAACAGCCTTCAAGGGGCGTCGTCCATATGGGCAACCGGTGGCAACGATAAATAAACGCAAATTCAATCAATCGTATGTTAGAGCTTGTTATGTTGAAATAAAATAGCTATGCTTTTGAAAAAAGGGGGCTAAATGATACTTCCAGCGACAATAATTTTGAAAGCGCAATATTTTGATACTTAAAAGTGACAATTTCATTTTTCAATAATTAAGGACTTAAGTGTTAACATATTTCATGCGTTTTATGGATTTTTTAAATGGGCGTTTTATTCTGTACCAAAACAAAGATCAGCGGTGACACATGGGTAACCGAGAACATTTTACAATAAAATTTCACCCTGAGGCTCGGTACCCTAGAAGTACTTCATTGATATCGTTAGGTTCATCGCGCCAATTTAATTAAGTGTACAGCGTGACATGGTCAACGGGGATACCTCACAGTTAAATTTCACCCTCTGTAACCTGAGTGCTTCTGATTCCGTTTACTAACGTTACTTCCTTGCGAACAGCGACGTTTATTGCCTGGGTTACTGACGGTATTATGTCAGTGCTTTTACGGAGATAATCTTTTATGAGCACACGACTTTTGAAAAACATTATGTAACAACATGAGAGGACCTTTGAGCGATTAAAGTATGTGTTCTAATCTTTTTCGTGTATTCCGTGTTTGAAATATCAGATTTATCTCTTACAATCGTTTTCTGTGGATTATTATCACTTGGTATATCACGGAGTAACCACGTGTTAAAGATCCTGAGGAAAAAAAGGCCTTTAAGAAACATTGAAGAAAATGGAGAAAATGCTGGCGAGCACCAATTTCTCCTTCGGCAACAAGATTTTCTACTGCTTAGCAGAGACCTTTATCATTTGAGCCATACTTAATTTGCCGTCAGCAGTTGCTTCCAGTTTGGCTTAGTCGAGAATTTTGACGTGTAATTGCAAGTTACTTTCAAAAGTTTTTGTGAAACATACGTAAATATATTTACTTGAATACGTTGCTCATATGGTAGGTGACTTTTTCCTCCTTCCCGAGGGCTAACCAAAATGGTCTCATGTAGTGGTCTGTCGGCTGACTTTGAAAACCTTTATAACCATTATTGAACATCCCTAGCCACGGTAAATCTTCTCCAAACATGGTAACGTAATTCTTTTCCGAGAAATTCTTCCAAAGAAAGGGCCACTGGTCCATTACATTGCTTTCAAACCCGTACGTTTCGTCGGTGAATAGCCTGAGTCCCGTTAGCATCGCCATTATGTTCGGGATCGTGTTATCTCCAACCTTCATCAGGCCCTGGAAGTCGTAAGAACCAAGTTCACGAAGTACCTCTACTGTCCTCGGCAAATGTCTTATGGAAGCCGAACGGGACACTGAGTCAAGACCGAACAAGAAGACGCTTAGCTGCTCTTCCGATTCTTCCAGCATTACTTTATCTCGATAAGGCCGAGGTCTGATTCCTGCCACGACGTTATCAAAGAGAACTTTTTTACCGGAGCTCCAACAAATAATTCGAGTGAAATCAGCATCTAGGGTGGCAGGGAATTTCAGTACCGTGGGGAGATTGAACCCAGTACTGTAGTCATCTCCATCTCTGTATACCGATTCCGCGGTGCATTTTACACTTGATGAACTTCGCAGTCCGAAAAAAGTCAAAGCACTTTCATTCACGTGCAACACATTGAATTCATCCACAAAAACCAGCGAAGGTACATCCAAGCATTTCACAGGTTCTGGTCTCCAGGAGAACTTTTGAACAGACGGATCGAACGGATTAAGCACCGGTAAATTGCACGGAAGCCTATAATGTTCATTTACAAAAACATAATGTACCGGTCTTGAGGTTTTATATCCAAAATACGTTACAGCCACACTAAATAAAACAAACGCAGACACTTTTTTTAATGTAAAAACTTTATAGCATCTCGCACCTTGCATTGTGTACATTTGGTTAGCCGACGAAAATTTGTTTCAATTGTGTTTACACTTTTAACCGGTCATATATGTAAAACCCAGTGTAACATAACTCGTATTACATCTGTTTACCGGATGTTAAACTCGGGTACGGATGTAAATTAGATTTGTCCATGTGTATTAATACACGCAACCCATGAAACTACCCTGATAGTGAGACGTTATTGATTTATACAATACACACATCGACGCATGTCCGTACTATGCGCACAGACGTTGAACTCTTTACCAAACGACAGAATTTCAGACTTGTCTAAATCAAAAGCATTTGGAGACAACAAATTAAACATGGCTTAGATAATTAGACTTTCGTCTGAAAGCTTGGGAAATACTGCGAGAAAAGGAGAAATTGCTGGAACCAGCATTTTCTCCCATTCCCACAATGTTTCAAAAGCCTTCCTCTTATTGGTAAATATAATACTGGATTACTTGGTAAAGGGGCTAATCGAAAGCTGGATTATCCTGTTATTAAAATCTATAACCGTACAAAATCAAATGATAAAATCTTAACAAGAGCTACTTGTTTACAATCGAAAGGGAAACCTATAGTCTACTACACGAGCAGGTAATCATCTAAACATTTTTGACAGAGTATGCATGCCCGTTTTTTCGATTGGGAGATTCCACTGGAATTGTCCAAATTGAAAGCATTTACAGACGACAAATTATGATGTTGCTCGAATGATAGGCTTTGTCTTTGAATGGTTAGAAACATCGTGGGATAAGACGTACATGTAAATGCTGGTATCCAGTTTTCTTGCTCGGTGTCGGTAAAGCACGGGACAGAGTCCTGGAACTCAGTAATGTACAGGGCTTAAGACCAGTGGGTCACTGGTTCTATCCCTAGCTCGGCCAATTTCTTACTACTCGCTGATGAAAATCATTGCAACAGAACTCGTTCTCCCTCACCGCTGATCTTTGTTTTGACAACTTTTATAAGGAAAAGTAGCCAGTGGCTTGGGAAAAATATTGTGCGAGATACCGGTAAAAGGATCTCTATCTAGGTAAGCATGGATAGGGGCTCTGGATGCCAATATATCCTTGAAGTAATGTGGAAAACGACATTAAACACCATACAAATCCAACAAAACAAATAAAAGTGGGGATTGTATGGTAAAGGGTTAACCCTTTTTCTGCTAAGCGCAACTCGACCCGCTTTTTCGGAAAGCGTAGATCAAGCTGAGGCTGCAGCTTCTATGCAGTCTTATCTTCGATTTACGTGACATTGTCGGATATAGTGAGATTTTTTTCAGGCGAAAATAGCTTCGAGTCGCATCTACAAATCGTTCCTCTTCGACAGTTACTCACAGTCCTTTTTGTTATCCCAACATGGACGGCAGACCGAGGTACAAAATGGCAGGCATATTGTTCATCGAAATTATTTTAGGGAGCATATAATCTCCACTTCACGTCATAGCTAGACAACATTTTGATTTGTTTCTAATTGAGACAGCAGACACGAATTTTGATTGCTTGAACAGTTGCTTTTGTAGATGGTGAATATCGATGAAATGAAACCTTGGCAGACAATTCATCTTCGGTGAAAGGTCACGGATTGGTGATTATTTTCAGTTAGCCCATTTTCAAACAATACCGTGGTTCAATGACATATAGGAAGTTGGCTTTTGAAAATGTGTTGGGAAAGTAGAAGATGCTCTATCTGTTCATTACGTTTCGGCCGGTACAAGTGGCTCAGTCAGCAACGAACAAGACTAGAAACCCAACGGTTGCTAGTTCTATTCCTAGCTTGACCAAGTTCTTTACGAGAATTGATGATTGCCATTGCGACAATATTCATTTCTCTCTCTCTCTCTCTCATTGCCGAAAACTCTTTCAACATGTTAAAGTGGGAAAGCATCCAGTGACACAGAAACACTGTTGTGCAAAGCACTAGAAACAGAAACTCCAGGATAGCATGGGTAGGTGCCTGGTCGCCACGACATATAAAAAATAACGTAAAAAAGGCCTTGAACACCAAAACAGTCATCAATTCATGATAAATGACAGTCAAAAACCGTTAAAGCGCTGAATAAATGAAGTGGACATTCTCAACTTGGAAAAGAGCTGAAATATTGTAAATTGATTACTGTTTTGGTAAAAAAATTACAACTCTGCAACAGTCAGTGTAGAGCTAGATCAGACTGCACAGATTGTGCGGTCTGATCTTGATCTACTCTGTATGCAAAAGTGGTGTATATCATGCTTAGCACCCTGAGGGTTAGAACAGTATCAACTATGACAGAAAGATCCTAGTTTTTTGCAACACGTATATAATTATTCATATTGTCCCTATAAATAGAATGGTATGTGAAATAAAAATTAAGTCTCTTTCAATACAAAATTACAAAAACAGTTGATGAAAATATTTTACAAGCAACAAAATGATTGGTAAAATTATACTTAGACAAACTCAAACTTTGAAAACAACACAACTCAGTGATGGGTTTTTTTGCTGTAAAATTTTCCATCATAAACAATTTTCGTGCCAAGCCTACTAGCCAAGTTAGTAATGTACAGGGCTTATCAAAACTGTCAAGTAAAATGGCAAAATGCTTAACAACAGCTTGCTTGATAACATTTTCTACCATTACAAAAGTTTAACCCTTTACCAAAAAAAAAAAAAAATTCTAGACTAGGCCAGATTGAAAGAATTTGCAGACAACAAATTTAATGTGGTTTAATGATTGAAACTGTCTCTGAAAGTTAAGAAAACACTGGGAAAAGGAAAACAAGAGGGCCTTGATGGCGCTGAAGTCACTCACCTGAGCCTTTTGACCAAATATGACCAACTTCTAGTCTTTTCTGAGATATCATGACAAAAATTTTAACAAGTTTTCATAAGTATTTGACTGAAAATTTGGCCTCTAGCGTGTATATAACTTTTTTCTATAGTTTGTCTCAGTGACCTACTTTTTAGCCCAACATAGCCAATTTTGCTACGTGTTGCAGATATTATCTAAAGAAACATTCTGACCACCTTTCATGACTATTTGACATTTAAATGACAAGGTTTTTTCAAAATTTGACCTGGCCACCTACTTTCTGACCCAGTGTGACCATTTTCAATATCATTTATTATCAAGGAAAAGATTCTGACTAATTTTCATAAGTATTAGACAGAGAATATAGCCTTTAACCGGTAACCTATTTTTCACCTGATGTGACCCATTTTTAATTTTATTTGAGATATCATCAAGAAAGACATTGTGACCAACTTTTGTGAGCACTGGAATGAAAATGTGGCCTCTGGAGCGTACAACAGTTTTTTCAAGATTTGACCTAGTGACCTAGTTTATTATAATATTTTATGTGTTGTCTCTAAACGCTTTCAATATAGACGGGGCTTGGAATTCTTCACCTGGAAAAGGGCCGAGTAATTTTCTCTCAATATTGACTTTACGTCAGGTTCTATTATGTGCAATGACGTGCCTATAGGCCTTTACTAGATGCCAAATTTTAGTCTTGTCCAAATTGAAAACATTTGCAGACAACCATTTCAGTGGGGCTCAAATGGTGCAATTTTTTTTTTCTTTTTTTGATAGTGTAGAAAACATTGTGGGAAAAAGAGAAAATGCTGGCTATCAACGTTTTCAAAAGGCGTCTTTCCAAGGGTCGTTAAAAGTAAGCATTGTGTGATAAAGGGTTAAACCATTACATTGGGAAAAAAAGCAATTATTGTCACATATGAATCATCACTACTCAAAGAGATCTTGGCTGAGACTGGAATCAAACTCACAACCAGTGGTTCCTGGGCTCTGTGAATTAGCAACCAAGCTACTAATGGTCGTGGCAAAAGAGTGAAGTAGCTATTCTGAATCCGATTGCTCGGATGGGCAGTCAGAGCCCTAGCTGCACTTCTTGTTACTGTTTACCAGACAACAAAACTTCAGTAATCATCCAAATTGAAAGCTCTTGCAGGGGACTAATTGTTCCTTTACCAAACGACAAAATTTTGAAAGTGTCGAATTTCAAAGCATTTGCAAACGACAAATTAATTGTGATTCAAATCATGAAATGAACGAGTTAAAAAGCAGAAAACAGGGTGGGAAAACGAGAAAATGCTGGTTACCAGCATTTCCCCTTTTCCCACAATGTTTTCCAAAGCCTTCTCTGTCATGATAGTTAGAACTTGAGGTGGTTTGGTAAAGGGTTAAATGTGGCTAAAAGGGTAAGATTTGTGTTAGGAAGGTTAGAAAACAAAGTGGAAAAAGGAGCAAATTCTAGATTAGTAACCAGCATTTTCTACTTTTTTCAACCTCATTAGGCTTGTTAAAACACGGAATAGTTTTGTGAAGAATTGAAAGAAAAACAAAACACTCAATGAGGTTTGTGTAAGGACTGATGAGCAAGCAAATCATTTGCATTCACCCTACAAAGAATTAACTCTTTTACATGACAACAAAATTTCACTTTTGACAAAATTGAAGATGACAAATTAACTGTGGCTTAAATAATGGGATTTGTATTTGGAAGGATAGTGAACATTGTAAAGGAGACAATGCCAGTTATCAACATTTACTCCTTTTTCCACAATGTATTCATGAGTATTGTTCCATGGAGACTTGGAGACTGTTTGGTAAAGGGTTAACTCATGCTGAAAGTACTAACTAAAATTTCAACAATCTGAATACACATAGGCGTATATATGAGCCATGCTCTGTGAAAAGAGGGTTTAATGCATCTGCAAAAAGTTTGGGCCCAGGTCAGCCTGCGCAGTCCGCGCAGGCTGACCTGGGCCCAAACTTTTCGCTATTGGTCAGTTTTCTGGATGTCAAAGGACCAGTCTACCTCATGATAAAGTCAGTTGTATCAAAATTGGCTCTTATGGATCCATAATTATGTGATGACTTCAGCTGGTATCATGTATCACAGAGATGCATTAAGCCCCCTTTTGCCAGAGTATGGCTCATATATGAGCCATGCTCTGGCAACAGGAGGTTTAATGCATCTCTATGATCCATTATACCAAGCAATTCATCACATAATTATAGGTCCATAAAATCCATTTTGTAAAAACATCTGCCAAAATCACAAAGGTAAAATGGTCCTTGGATACACAAAAAATTGACCAATAGCAAAACACTTCTACCAATGTCAGCCTGTGCAGACTGGACAGGCTGGCTTCACAAGTTCAGTATTACGTGGGGTGATCAAAAAGATCGCGGACTACCTCGTTATTTTGAAAACTACTACACATAGAATTACAAAATTTTGCATAGATGAGCATCAATTATCTGGTAACTGACTCAAGCTTTCAAATGTCGTCATATTCAAGTAGGTAAAGTATGACGTCATTTTAATGACGTCATATACTGCATTAGTGGTCTAAAATATCGGACGACGTTTTATTTGAGCGAGAATAATCATAAATTTTTACGTCAAACTCGAAAAGTATTTATCGGAAATCAAAAGCGATATAGAACCAGTTAAAGGGGACTCTGCACTCAAGAAATCTGATATTTGTACATGGATCGGACTGGTTTAGACAAGGGTGCGATACTGTTAAAGATGACCCTAAATCTGGTCGTCCATCAACATCAGTCACAGACAAAATCATAACGGCTGTAGTGTAGCATGTAAAACAAGATTGCCGAGGTACTGTCAGGAAAATAGCTTATACATTTGACCTTTCATATAGAAGTGCCCAGGAGATTTTGACAGGGAATCTTGGAATGTCGCGTAATTGCACAATGTGGGTACCTCGGCAACTGACGCCCGAGAAAATCGGGGTTAGGATCGAAATCTTTAAAGAAATTTCTGAATGCATTAGGGTAGAGGGATCAAACTTTACTGATCGTATTGTAACCTCCTATGAAAGATAGGCACACTATAACGAGACTGAATCTAAACAACAAAGTAGTGTTTTGAAACATTCAACATTGCCTTCCGCTGGTAAAGCTAACCTTTCTAAGTCACTTGGCAAAGTTATCTACATCAAGTATTTCTGTTTTCCTGTTTTTCTTCTAAATCATGTTGTATCTATACATACTACAGTCAATACTGAGTTTTATGCCCACATTATTCAAATAAATTTCACATACACCGTACGAAAAACTTAGCCAGAAGTCCCGCAGAGTGACGTCATTTTACACCAAAATAACGCCCTAGCTCACAGAGCCACACTTGTACTGGAAACTTTGCAAAAACTAAACATGGAAACACTTGCCAACGCTCCGTATAATTTAGTCCTGACTCCATGTTTCCTCTGACTAGTTCCTGTTTTGAAAGATTCTCTATGTGGCATGCACTACGAGAGCAGAGAGGAGCTAACCCTTGCTATGACCGGGTCCTTGATGGTAACGTCACGTGACGCGCTCCCACACGTGCTTCGCTCATGGAAATCAAGAATGAATAAGTGCATAGAACTCAGAGGAGGTTACTTTCAAAAATAGTGAACACTCCAAGTTGCTTTTTATAACAATATTCCGATACCGGCACTGGTCCACGTTCTTTCTGATCACCCCTCGTACTTTTTGCAAATGCATTGAAAACCCTCCCTTCCAAGAGCACGGCTCAAATGTAATACACACATGTAACTTATTAATAATTTAAAAGATAAATAGCAAAAAGATTCGAGCCATACTCTGGCAAAAGGGGGCTTAATGCATCTCCGTGACACATAATACCATGCAAGTCATCACGGTATCATACATCGCTAAAATCCATTATATATAACAACCTACTGACTCATGCAGTACACTGGTCCTTTGACATACAGAAAATTGACCAATGGCGAAAAGTTTCGGCCCAGGTCAGCCAGCGCGGACTGCGCAGGGTGACCTGGGTCGATACTTTTCGCAAATGCATTAAGCCCCCTTTTCACAGAGCATGGCTCATTTGTTAAATTATAGCTATTAATTTTCTCTATCAGTCAAAGTAAAACCATTTTGAAGGTTATTTGATGAGAATTTCAATACAGAAATTCCTATACATGTAACTAAATCACTAAATTAAAAGTTTGCAGTTGTTTAATCACAGTAAAATCAAAAAGTCCTTATAAAACTATAACTGGTTTAAAGCTTATCCACCACCCTTATTATTTATAAACTGTCTTAAACAGTTGATTAGCAGTTCCCGCTGCACTTGCGAAGAAATAAATGCTGTCAATGCTTCTAAGCTAGAACTTCCCACTAGCTCTTGCACTTTATTCACTAAATTTTGTTTCTCGGCATCTGTAAGATTTTTCAGGACTGTAACCATTGAGGAGTAATCATCTGATTTTAGAAAGCCATAGGCAGAACCTGCAATAAATATCATTAATTTATTTATTTCTCTACCATATCAGTATTTAACTCTTTATCAGAATCCAAAATTTTGACAAACCTGAAAAGGGCTCTTAAAAACATTGTGGAAAAATGCTAAAATGCTGTCAACAATCTTTTCTACCCTTTCAAAAACATATTCATCTATTTGAGCCATATTTTCAATCTATCCTCTGGAAATGCTTTCAAATTAGACAGGTCTACAATGCTGTTGCCACAGAGACATGAAGGGAGGAAAGTAAAAGCGTTAAAGCTTCAATGAAAGCAAGGCTAGTATCAATAAATTCTCTGCTGGACTAAAAGTTTTAGTAGTTGATAACATCAATGCTATTAACAACTAAAATTCTGTAGTCTAGCAACTACAAATCAGATCTGTCTGACGTGATCAGTTACGTCTTCTATACCATAGAAAATTTAGTTGAAAAAAAAAAGCCATTTATAAGAATATTCTCCTTTCTCTTAAAAAGTTTTCAAAAGCCTTGTATTTCAGGGTTGTGAAAAAGGATATTTTTCTCTTTTTTTAAGGAAACATATTTTAAAAAGTATTTTTCATCAAGTTTGTTAAAAATAAAGTCAGTTTGGCAAAAGATTGTCACTATTAACCCCTGAACCATATATACATTGGATGAACTTGAGAACATCCATGTAAGATAGGAATAATCTCCATGAGTCAAGATTAAGTGCATAAATTCAAGGAAAATATTGTGACAAAGGGAGAAATTACTGCTACAAGCAATCTTTTTAAAAGTCATTTAACTCATTTCGACCAAGAAATTGCTAGACATGTCCACATTGAAAGGATTTGTAGACACCAAAGTAAATGTGGCAGAAAAGATGAAACTTATCTTTGAAAGGCAAGAAAACATTGTGAAAAAGGAGAAAATGCTGATTACCAGCATTTTCTCCTTTTCCCACTATGGATTTTAAAGCTATCTTTCTCATATAAGAAAGCAGGAAAAAAAACTTGAATTCTTTGGCAAATACCACAAATACACAGTGTCACTTATCCACATTGACAGCATTTCCAGCCAACATATTAATTGTGGCCCGACTAAATGGATATGGCTTTGAAAGAAAACAGTGCAGCATAAGGAGAACCAACTTGGAACCAGCATATTCTTCTTTTACAGCAGTGTTATTAAAAGCTTTTTTTTCCCATTAAAACATGAGATTGTTTCGTGAGTAGTTGAAATAAAAATCCAATGGCCAAACGGTATCACAGGTCAAGAATATAATACTGAACATACCAACAATGCCTCCAATCAGTGCCCCAGGGGGCCCACCAACTGCCCCTCCAAGGGCTGTGCCACCTGCTGCCCAAGCCATCTGTTTGAAAATACCTGCAACATAATACGAGTGAACTAAACTATAACAGTGTTCTGCCAAAGGGGAGATTTGGGGACATGACTGCCCCACTGAACTTGGAAAATGTCCAATCATAATAAACACAAGTGGACTTTGTCCCATTCAAATGTATTTCAGAAGGAGTCTTGACTGCATTGGTCTCACTATTTCTGCCAGTTGATGGGTCAATTGCCCCCGTCTCAATAACCCTTGGCAGTACACTGGTACAATTCAGCCTTTGTTTCTCATAATATAACAAGACGGCCATGATAGCCCTGTATTGCTCCCCTTGCTTTCAAGTACAAAGCATACATACCAAACATTACAATTCTAGGTCAACTGGTTTCGAACAAGAAGACTTATGAAGTTTCTCTATAAAAGTCCATGTGAAAGTTGTAATCCCAGGGTGAAGCTATTTTTGACCACAGAACTATAATTAAGCTTAAATCACAAGCTTTGGTTTAAAACTTGTCGAAGAAGCATTTTGAAAACTTTGACAAAAAAACGACAAAATGTTGATACCTGGCATTTTCACCCTTTCCTACACTGTTTTCTATCCCTTTTAAGAAAAATTCCAGTGTTTCATCTAGGATTTTGATTTTGGGGGCTAATTGGGCCCCCTTTTGAAAATTTCTGGGGACAAAAACTATTTTTAGCTGACAATAAACCTAATGAAAGGGTTCGACAACTTCAACTCAATACACGCTTTACATTGCATCGAATTATCTGATAAATATAACCATGGGAATCATGGTTCTCATTCTTTTTTGTTGGGTCATTTCGTGACCCATGGTCCTGTATCAGAATTTGATTCTTTGGTTTCAGATTCTGGCTTGGAAAAAAGCCAACAGTGTTGTTCGCTACACCATGGTTGAACAAGTCACTACATTACATTACATTACACATTCGTTGTGTAAATTTCGCTATGAAAACAATCAGTATTTTAGAACCAGTCCATGTTCAGTATGTTGTTAGGCCCTGCTGTTCCCATATGAATAAAATTCAAAGCAGGTACATTCATAAGAAACTCATTTTTGCTTAATATGGGCACAAATATAGCATCCATCACCCTTATAGTTCCTACCAGTGTTGTAAACAAAGGATTGTTGTCAATGTGATCAGTATTTTTTATTGCGCCATTCAGGTGTGATTTTTTTTTTTTTTTTTTTTGAGGGACAACTGCAAATTGAATGAGAGATTCCCGCAATATGTTGCAGCCTAGATACAACATTGAAATTCCATCATTTGAGCAACACTGAGTATGTTGCCTGCATATACATGTAATATCAGTTAGGAAGTGCCTTAAAAGTGTCCTATGGTAAGAGTCAACCCTTTACCAACATTCCTGTGTTGTAAAAAAATCTTGATAGAAAACACTGTGCTGTCTTCCTACGCTTTCAAAGGCAAATTTGATAATTCAGTCATTTATTTGGTTGCCAACAAATCATTTCCATTTGTAAAAGTCTGTATTTTTTTCTTGGTAGTGAGTTAAAAACTGACCTTTACTTGTCTTTTTGAGCTCTTCACTTGTGTCCAGAATATCCATTAGATGTTTATAGTACGGAATGAATGCTAAACCCACTAAATTTGATGCCATCTTGGTTCTTTATTCTGAAATGGGCAAACATAAATACCAAACCTAGAGGGTATTGTTTTTCAAGGTTCCATTCAACAATACTATACTAATAAAGAATCAGCCATCTTCCATATAAAGAGAGACTTCAACAACTTGGTCTTCCAACATTTAAATATCGCCGAACAAGAGCTGATATATTGCAAGTTTTTAAATTAGTTCATAATCATGACATCACATCTAAAAAGGACTTGTTAAAATTTCCAACCTACAACAGGACCAGAGGACATAATCTAAAACTACAAAAACAAACAACAAACAGCTTCAGCAACTTGGTCGTTGACACCTGGAACAGTCTTCCAAATGATATTGTAAATTCTGACAGTGTAAATTCCTTCAGAAACTTAGCAGTCACTGGAAAACTCACCCATACAAATTTGACCCACTATGCTACACCCAAAAATCAAACAACAATAGTATTAAAGAAAACAGGTGGACCTCAAGAAGTCAAAGGCTTACCATTGGTCCGGTCAATGTAAGTTAAAGTAAGTTAACATCAGAACAACTTTGACCAAAATGGTGTCAGGAGAAATCGTCCCCCGGAGAAATCGTCCCCAAACTGCTTGGGGACTATTTCTCTGGAGATATCGTCCCCAAATTAAATTTTGGAGTTATTGTCCCCATCCCCATATTCAAAATTCATATAATCATATTGTTGTTGAAGTTGTCTTTGAAAAACAATTTTGAAGTTTTTTTTTTGGCCGATGATATTTACCCGACAGTCGTGTACACACTGAAGAAATTTCATACTGCGAGTCCGACTGTCGTGTACTCAATGAAGGAAAACTCGTTGGGTGCCCGACGGTCGTGCACGGACTGATGAAATTTCGTCTTGGGGGCACGATTACGTGCCCGCAATTTCCGATTTCTTCATTGAGTACACGACCACATCGTGTACTGAATGAAGAAATCGGAAATAGCGGGCACGTCATCGTGCCCCCAAGACGAAATTTCATCAGTCCGTGCACGACCGTCGGGCACCCAACGAGTTTTCCTTCATTGAGTACACGACAGTCGGGCACCCAAGAAGTTTTCCTTCATTGAGTACACGACAGTCGTACTCGCAATATGAATTTTCTTCAGTGCGTACACGACGGTCGGGTAAATAGTCACTTTCTTTTTTTTTTGCTTCAGTATTTACTTTGTGTAACGATTTTCTTCAGTCAAGAGCTATTTGATTACACTGTCATTGTTTATACAGCAATTTTCACACTTACAAGTTGTTGTTAACACCTGTCACGCTTTCCACAGGTAGCTTTACACCTGAAAGATTTTTAATTTTTCCTGTTTGTTTGCATTGGATTTTAAACCAAAGCAATTACGAAATATGTATGTTCATAAAACAGTAGTCATGGGTCATTAATTGGAATCAATATCTCTCTCCCTCCCTCTCTCTTTCTCTCAATCAGCATGGGTCTTTCATGTATAATGGGTGTCAGTCCGTAGAATTCTCTCTCCGTATGTCTCTGTCTCCGTATCTCTTCTCTTTTCTCTTTCTCTCTCTCTTCTGCCATCACTTGGCAAGGAAGATTAATTTTTGTTTTATTTATCTTAATTATACGACTGTGGATCTGTCTTTATCTTCTGTGTCTCAATCATTGAACACGAGGGTGTTAATTTATTTGTTTTGAATAATTTTTTTCGTCCGTTGATCTCTCTCTCTCTCTCTCTCTCTCACTCTCTCTCTCTCTCTCTCTCTCTCTCTCTCTCTGCATGGGCTACTAATTTTTTTTTAGTACTGAGGTTTTTTTTTTTTAAATAGCTGGGATTTATGTTTTACAGTTTTTGGTTATTTCGGCCTTTCAATCGTGAACATTTTCATTGACTTGATCACCGTAAGAGTGTTTATTGACTCGGATTTCTATATTCTGTACAAGTAAACATTTTCTAGACGATTCCTTGTTCAGAAAATATTAACTGAAAAGGCTGATTACTTGCAGTCTACACATAACTTTCCTGCCCTCGTAAACGTAAATTTCCAGACAGTGCTTTACAGAAATTTCGGAAACGTCCCTGAAAAGGAGGAAATACATTTAACTAGCTCTAGGACTTTCTTCTTGCCGTGCAATTTTTCCTCTTGTACTGTTTATGTATGAGGTGATTTTTTTTTTAAGGACCATTGATATCTTTATAAGCAGTGTACCCACTAGCTTTTTATTTCAAGGATACACACTTACCCCCTGAGCTGTAAATCTGGGGTAAGATTTCATATTAGAGGGTATGACAATAATGGTTCTCAACTAGAGGTAAAGCAATCAATATGGATGATTTGCAGTACAAAAGTCTGTTATATTCAGGGGTGTAAAATTCCACTCGTCCGCTCGTATTGACGAGTAACATTTGGCTTCGGGCAAGTAGAAAAAATGCCAAGCTCATCCTGTTGGACGAGTACATTTTAAAACTATTGAATTCTAAATTTGTCAAGTAGAATTCAAGTTACAGGTTATTTCACGGAGAACACAAAACAAAAGTAAAACTGAAACTCCAGAGCGTCTCTTCGATCACGATACAGGATGTTTATGTTTATTACGCATGCGCATCTGTAAAGTGCTTGACGGGTTTTCTGTTCACGGCATCGGTTAGAGTAGTATACCTGTACGATCTATGCTACAATTCCTATATTGTTAGATCGGGACAGGTTTACCAGTCAAGCCACCGGAAAAAAATAAGTATTAAACATCGTCTACTTAGTTTATATCGACACCATAGTATATGCAGTAGAAATGGTCATTCAAGTCCACAAGTTGGGACAAGTGATAGTGTCATAAGGACGAGTAACTTTTTCTACCCACTCGTCCTACAGGACAAGTAGACAAAGAAAAAATTTTACACCCCTGATATTAAGATATCTGTGGAAATTTACTGTTTAAAGTCATTAAAAACCTGAAAAGACTGTCTGAAGTGACTCTGGTTGGACACTATCAAAAGGAACATTTCGTTGTGTCGTGAATTTCTGTGGTTTTTGCACCGAGCATTTTTTTCATGTGTGTTAATTTATGGATAGGTATTTCCGTGTGATTTGACAATAATTTATCAATATGGGTAGCAATTAACTACAAATCCTGTCAATTTATACAAGTTAAGCAGATAATGCCTTTTTTTTAACGTTTTTTTATTTCATACGTGAGGCCCCGCGTGTAACCAAAATTCGTTACCTGAATTTCAATTCTATAATGTGATTTACGCAATAATTTGCGTGAGTGGGAACACTGATAAGCCTTTCATTAATAGGGAAATAACTTGGGCACTTAGTTCTTCTATGAGAGGATTAACCTTTGTAACAGTCACTAAAATCAAATAAGCATAATCAATTTGTCTTGCCGACTGATGAGAGAGACAGAGAGACAGAGAAACAGTCAGACAGACAGGTATTTGGACAGGAACCCATATACATTACATAAATTTATCCTTGCCGAATGAGGGGAGAGGTAGAGGGAGATGCAGACTCATAATTTTAGTATAAAAATACATTTAACGACCGAAAAACTACTGTTTTAAGAACATAAATACCTTTAAATTGTTTTAAAATCAAAATCAGCTAGTAGAACTTTATTAAAAATCTTTCAGGTGTAAAGCTGTGACAGGTATGAACAACAACTTATAAGTGAAAATTGTCGTATAAACAATGACAGTGCAATCAAACAGCTTTTGACTTAAGAAAATCGTCTCACAAAGTAAATACTGAAGAAAAAAAAAACTGTAAAAATGTTTTTCAACGACAACTAAAACAACAATATATTTGACTTTTGAAGATGGGGGTCGGTATCTCCAAAAATTTAATTTGGGGACGATATCTCCAAAGAATTCATCCCCAGGGGACGATTTCTCCAGAGAAATCGTCCCCAAGCAATTTGGGGACGAATTCTCCAGGGGACGAATTCTCCAGGGTACGATTTCTCCAGCATTCACCAAAATTGCACACATATTGAGACTAAGTAAATTCCATAAGCCTTGGGAGTATTTGTCCTACATTAAAAAAAAAAAAACTGGTGTTCAGGATTGTGAGATAATACTGTCTCCTCTTTGAATATTTCTTTGCAAAAGATTTATCATTAGGCGTACGTAAAACCTAAAAGTCGACGACAAGCTTGGCAGAATCATCTGTACATTAAAAACTGAGACTTGTAAAATGAAACTACAATCTATTCGGTTAGGATTCTATCAGCAAACAGCTCTTTCTTTTAAAAATGAGGACAAAGCTACTTGACAAGTGTAAACTATAAAAACTAACTCTAAGATGCTGCAATTGACACTGAATGGGCGTCAGAAACACGTAATTTCTAAAATTATGTCCATAAACTTTCACTTCGCCATGAAAAATCGCAGTATTTCGGTCCAGTTGTAGTGGGATAAGAAGGTTGAAATGCGGTCCCAATGTTGATCTCGTGTGCTAAATTTCACTGCAGCTATTGTTAGGAAAAAAGTCAACTTAAAACCTTTACAAAACAATCCCATGGGCATAATACCGGCAAACGCCCCTCCACTATACAGCCCTATGCATACATGTGGTCAGGGATCTTATATATATACATGTGTATATAAGATCCCTGATGTGGTAGGCTACAGCAAAGGAATTTGACATTCTATAATGAAAAAATATGATTAAATAAGAAAAAAATATTCCCCTGTATATAAAGAAACACAAGAAATGCAACACCTTGATTACCGGCGACAACACAAAAATGCCCTACCCACCCAAAAGCACCAACGAAACGAAGTGATCACAACTTCCTTTACCCTAGTAACAGATAACACCAAAATGTACCTATGACATCCAGCGATCCTTAAGTAGACACCTTTTCACCGGAGATATCCGTCATTTTTTACTGCTTTTTTGACAATTACAAGCCATCGAGGAAGCCATTCGATGACGTCACTACATTATGCCCGCAGTAAATGTTGTGGCTGAGGAATATGTGTATTCTCCGGCCCCACTCAAAAAATGAGCCAAAATATTCCCGGCCCCTACGGCCCCCGTGATAGAGTAGAAAAGACTTTGAGGAAAAGCATAAAATGCTGGTAACCATCAGTTTTTCTTTTCCCACTATGTTTTCTAAAGGCTTCTTCTTCATGGTCGTGAAAACCATGGATTGTTTGTTAATTTGTTGATATTTTCATTTCCGCGCTTCACGAAAAATGATCAGTCGAATAAGGCTAATGTCAAAAGAGTTACGTCCCCTGATGGGTTTTTCCCTATTCATACAAGTGAAATATCCTTCTTTAAAAAAAGAATACCGACAAACATTTTTGCTAGTTACCTCAAGAAAAATATGTAGTATCATGCGATGCACATAAATATATTTTAAAACGAAAATAAATATGAAAACGAAAGTAATATTATCTGCGGGCCTTAAAAAATAGTGACGTCAGCGAATGGCTTCCTCGATGGCTTGTAATTGTCACAAAAGCTGTAAAAAATGACGGATATCTCCGGTGAAAAGGTGTCAACTTAAGGATCGCTGGATGTCATAGGTACATTTTGGTGTTATCTGTTACTAGGGTAAAGGAAACTGTGATCACTCTTCGTTTCGTTGGTGCTTTTGGGTGGGTAGGGCATTTTTGTGTTGTCGCCGGTAATCGAGGCGTTGCATTCCTTGTGTTTCTTTATATACAGGGGAATATTTTTTTCTTATTTAATCATATTTTTTTCATTAAAGAATGTCAAATTCCTGTGGCTACAGCGAACTCGCCAATAGCGGATCACTATCGAAAAGGCTGGAGTTAGTTAAACGGCCAGTAACGTCTAAAGGCTTAAAATGGTATCGCTGGACAGGATATTCTTTACACTTTCAGATGTATATTGCTTTCTGGGTCTATCAAGATACGCGTCGATTATCACCGTTGTTTATTTAACGCCTGTAAATGTATCATTACCCGTTGTCTGCGCATGTCATATTCTTCGAAGATTCGACCTGTCTGCTATGACGCATCACCCATCCCCGTATACCTGGGAAAAGTAGGGCTTATACCGAAGCTATTAGCCTATTACCCAAGCATGTAGGGGCTGTTTTAATAAATGGCCGGTGCATAGATACAAGATACAAGATACAAAATTTTATTATAGGTTACATGCTAGCTGAACATAGCTGAATGAATCACACCAGGTAGCGTTTTATTGAGTAAACGTTTATTTTATTTTGAAATTCAAAGTAACGGTTGTCGTTTTGAAAAATTAGTCCGCTTCTGTACCCAGAATGCCCAAATTAGATAGATAAGTATTTGTAGAATGCCATCTAGCGAAAGATAATGTTCCATTACCGGATCAACTTGACCAATAGCGGATCACGTGATATCACGAGTCTGGGGATCGACTCAAACTTAATTTTACCTGTCTACGCTGTCAAACCATGAAGAATTGACCCAATCAAGATCATTTAACAACAGTCTCTGGTAATTGTGATTGTATTAGAAGTATAAAACAGTTGTGGTTCACACATTTTTATTTTAGATCATAAACAATAAAGAAATCGCCAGCTACAACCCAACCATGAAAAGCATCCCTGTGTTCTACCTGTACAGTGATGTAAATTAAAGTTATGTAATGTTCTATTGTAGGGCAAGATTAGCCAGAGACAAGTAAATTTTCGGTCTTGTTCTTCATAAGCTTCAATGGCTTTTTTCTTGTAATTGACCAAATGAGATATTGTAGACTCTGTTAAGTTGAAAGCATCTGCAGACGAAAATTTAAACGTGGATAAATGAGCTTTTATTTTCAACTTGTATTGTAAAAAATAATGTGGGAAAAGAAAAGTGTATGTTCGTCACAAGCAATTTCGTGACAAGCAATTTTTCCTTTTCCCATAAAATTTTAAAAAGAGATTTGTGTCAGCCACTTTAAAATGTGGGATTGTTTGGAACATATAAATGTCCAGGGAGGTGTTATGATATAGCCTGGTTATTTTAATATTTTGAAACTGATTTAACAACTGAACCAAGTTAAAATATCCAAATGTCTCAGTTAGATCATGCCATAAGACAAGTATAATGAACAACAAACAATCTTCAGTATAACATTCGTGTGCAAACGCTGCACATACACAAACTTAACAATACAGTATTGTAAAAAAGGTTGTTGACAACAATCTCCAAGATTTAAAAATTTAATCCTTTCCTTCATCCAAATGACATTCGAAGCCTATGTTGCAAAGAACTTTTGAAAATATTGTGACAGAAGAAGAAATTGTTCGTAATTAGCAACTTCCTCTTTTACTACAATGTTATACTCTGTCTCGGAGGACTAAATGACTAGACGACTAGAACTTTTTCTCTTGAATACTCTGACCCTTATCCAGGGTCTACATTACCCACAAAGCTGAATTTGGTATTTTTAACAAAAGTTCTTATAATTTATTATACCGTGTACATGATAAAACAATGCCCCCACCTTCTTCATCCCTTTCTGGCCAAGGGGAGAAGCTTGGAATGGTGGACGGACGTTTTGGCCACGGACGTTTTGGCCAAAACATTTTGGCCGGACATTTTGGCCACGGACGTTTTGGCCAGATGAAAGTGTAAAGTAGGACGTTTTGGCCAAATGTTTTTTTAACACAGAAAAACGCAATAAATGACATTTTTTCGGTTTAAAGCATATAGTTTAAGAAAAACAACGGCATATAAAGTGTTTCATGCATTTTTTTTTTTTTTTTTTCCTTGCTTTAAAATGGTATTTGGCCAATACATACTAAGACTTTGTTTTGCATTCTTTCATTACAAACTACTGAGATTTTTCATACTTTGTTGCAAACTACTGTTGCAAACAGAATTTTCTAGTTATTGTTCAATCACCACTATATGACAATAATGATAATTGACAATGAAAGCAATCACAAAGCCCAGTTTTGTCTTTAAAGAGTATAAAAGCAAAATAACACTTAAAACTAACTCTATGTAACATCAATCAATTTAAAGAAAAATGAAAGGAAGTTAACTATTTATGACTCTAATAAATTGAAAGAAGAGCTTCGCAAAGCGGCGCATATACGCCCGAAGGGGCTTGTCAGTGAAATGGGTTAAAATCTACAACGCTTGCAGATATTCTAATTTTAAAAGTCACATGCACAACTACACATCATAGAGATTCATTGTGGTAAGTTTGAAATTATTCCAATGAAAACTGTAGGAGGAGTTGCGCGCACAAGAAATTGCTAACGGACGGACAGACGTATGGAAGGACGGACGACCGGGGCCATAACATAATACAACCCTTCGGGCGTATGAAAATAATCCAGTAACCCATTACTCCATATATGTCCAACAGTGATTTCCCCTTTCCCTACAATGTTTTTAATCATGGTTTACAGGGCACAGAAATCACAAAATCTCACAAATAACATTTGGCTAAAACATCCTACTTTGTAATTTCAGCTGGCCAAAACGTCCGTGGCCAAAACGTCTGTGGCCAAAACGTCCTACATTCACTTGGAATAGGATCTCCAGTGACCTCACCAAAAACATGACCATCCTCCATTACTGATCTGAAATACCCAGCTAGTAATCATGGAACATGGCCTATTGGTAAACCAGCAACATCTTCAAGCTTTCACTGGCGCTTCTCATCAGTTATTGAACAATGCATGTTATCGGGAATGGAATTTAGTGGTGGTAACCACACCAAACAAGCACAAATATCATGGATATTAATGTATTCAGGTACATCTAAAAGGGTAGGGTTTGTAGTAAAGGGTGGTCTTATTTGAAATGATATCCCTTTATGACAGAGTTTCTTAAAGTCAAGGCATCTTCACTTGGTTTGTCCGAGACCTCTGCTGAGACAGTGCCACCTTCATGCTCCTAAAAGTAAATAAGAGCGGCTATTTGACATCTGTTAAAGAACTGATTGCGGTCTTTGTGACTGATGTAGACACGGATCAGTCAGCATGATGGTTGGTCCTGGGTCTGTTCTGTAAAAGTTAATGTGATACACCTTTTTTTTTTTCTTTGATTGTCTGGAGCTAGATCTATGTTAAAATCATTTTCATACAGAAATCTCATTGTTTTCAATATGCATTTCAACAAACAGCTATATGGCATATTTGCCATATTAATAACAGATAAAGTTTGATAACAAATAAATGTTGTGTTCGCTCATCCTCTGTAAAACACATCTAGATGCATCAACATGATAAAACAATTTAAAACATTGTGACAAAATGAGAATGTTCTCCTTTTTTCACAATGTTTCATGGCTAAACACTAGTCAACAATTGGTTTTCTGTTATTATTACATTTCTATGATACAGATTAAGCTAAATCCAGGTCAAATTCGGTATCAAGGTAAAGGGTTAATCAGCTTTTCAGTGAGTACAAATTTTGAGATGGCCCCTATGTGATGCGCATTGTTGATCCGTTATTGGTCAGTTCGGGTGATGTCGTCTTTTTATAAATGGTGCACAAATAAATGAATGATACGGATAAATGAATATATTGATCGAAAGACTATACATTTGTCCTTCTAATCTTGCCAAGTTTGAACTTTATGTCTCCTCTTTTATTTGCTTACTTCCCGCCGATCTTCCTACTTTCACTTTCAAAACGAAGGAATCTTCTGACTGAACAGACGCTTGAGTTTCGTTTCGATGATTTGAATAAATAAATCGGGCACTAAAACAAGCCAAACATTCTGTAGTTTTTCAGGAGTGGTTCGTGTTAATGACCACATTCTTTTTTTGTTCTTCCTTACCTTTAAATTGGAACACTACTCAACGAAATTTATAGTGATCCGCTATTGGTCCATCCTCGGAACCCAGGTTTGAAGCATTACGTTACTCTCCATGCATCACCCCTGGGAAAATTGACTAGCAAATCGTCGTTTCTTATGAATATTCATACGGTCGGAAGTACCCTAATAGCCAATCGAAAGATCGATAACATAATGATACTCTTTTGTAGAGAGGATAAATTTCATTTCTTCCGTTACTAAGAATAACCCTGGAAAAAACCTGAAGTGGTCAAAAAATATGGCGGCCGCCGGCGTGCTTGTCTCCTGTGAGATATGCCATTCTGCAATACAGGGACGACACTATCGATCTTTGTGTACGATTTTAACTGACAATCTTTCGGTGTTTAGCCGAAAATCTCTTTTAAACGCTTCTCGATTGTGGTGTTGATGGGCGCCACCATATTTAAAGTATCGCTAAGCTTGATTTGCAACGAATGATGTGATTAGATATCGACAAGTAAAAAATAAAAATGACGGCGTATTTGTGATAAAAATAGTTTAAATTTTCTCGAAGAAAAACTGAGATCACCAATCAAAATGCTTCATGAATAATTCATGAGAACGAGGAAACGCCAGCGAAATAACCCAGGGGCGATTACAGAATGAATCGAAACTGGGTCATCGAGGATGCTATTGGTCATGATCCGCTAATGGCGAGTTGACTGTATTGTTTTACGAATTAAAAGATAAATTAATGAAATTCTGTGCTTTATTCCGTAGACCAATATTGTATTTGATGTATATGGAATGAATACATAAGAAATCAAAATTCTTTTGACACACGATTTAGATTTTCATGGGTTTTCGCGATATAGTGGAGGGGCGTTTTCCGGTATTATGCCATCCCATGTTTGAACGATCCTGATGGGGAAAGCTTTTGAAAACATTGTGACAAAAGGAGAAAATGTTGGTAGAAAACCAGCATGTTCTCCTTTCTCGTTAAAACACGGGATTTTTTGGTAAATGGGGAAATATTTGTGATATGAACTATACCTCTATTATATAGGAAAGTTGACGGTCAAAACCTTTGCCACGATTACCACCAATTTTCTGTTAATCTTTTAGAAAGAATGTGATTGTTCTAACGTGAAAATCATATCAGAAAGTAGAACAACTTAACAGCTTAAAACGTACAGACGTTGACCACGTCTATCGCAGGTGATCTTGGTGAACTTAGTAAACCAGGGATCTTATATAGGCCTACGTGTATATACGATCCCTGAGTAGGAATCAAAAAGTTTCACCACTTCATGCTTCATTAATAAAGGGATCGTAATATACGATCCCTGCTTTATACTGTGTTAAGATGAGAATATTGCCTCAATAGTTTCTTTTCATTAGTATTTCACCATGATCTCGCTTTGCTGGTCCGATTCAAATTCTTCCTCCCTTGTCTATCTTACCCTTTTCTGTACCCTGTTGCTGCTCACGTAACTGGTACCCGTTGTATCTTCCGTGATCGTCCGAAGATCAAAAACAGGCTACCTGTTTACTGCTGACGACGAGTAACCATAAAGGTATACATAAAACAGCGTCTTCTTCATCTTAAGGATGCATACATGTAGCTCGTGAGAGAATGGATGACCTATGCCTTCTGTTTAGGCTATACCAAAACCGTGCGTAAAACGTGTCAATCTTGATCAAACCACAAGGTCTATTGGTCTATCACGGAACACTAAAATTGCCCTTGGTCCATCATCGAACACTTATAGCACATTGGTTCATCGCCTGTATACCACGGAATAATGTATATATAGTCACATTTTCATTAACACTGTTTCTATAAATAGCACACTGGCGACTCCCTCTATAGCGTATATAGTAAGACAAGACAAATTTATGATGCATGGCATCATAGAAGACGCAATCTTTTGGTGGACAATTTCAGAAATATTGACTTTCTAGAAAAAATGTGATGACATTTTTGTATCTGTTTTTCCCCCACAAACAGAAGATCATGACAAATGATACTAAAATGCAGAGAAAAAAGGCAGAAATTAAGACAGGAATCCTAAATTATCTTGTACCATTATTATCATCATAATCATCATTATCGTTTAAAGTGATAATGTGTAAAAGCATTGGAATTTTCAAACTTCTACTCAAAGTTTGAAAATGAAGAAATTGCGCCTTCAAGTACAGCATTTTTCATTATTAAATGATTTTAAAAAGCAAACTTCTGTAGGGGTATCTACACTGTGTTGTAAGCTGTACGGGACGAAATGTGTAGTCACTTCCAAGATGGCGGACTATTTACATGGAGAAAGGTGGGTGTCAAATTTTATCATCAATAACTTTTTTTTCTTGAAACCTTCCAGTCATGCTACTTACAATATATTGTGGGGGAATGATATGGTAAGCCTCGGTGTTATATAGCAAAGAGCCAGTGCCATTATTCGATACGTCATATCGGCGTAAACATTGCCATTCGGTAAAATTTAAATTTCAAGCGTGGAACTTGCATCGTTTTTAGTTATAGAATGGAAAATAAGCTAATGCAGTGGATTAAGTTTGTTATTTCTGTAGGTAATCATCACGTGCTTTCCAATGATTACGGTAATTTTTGTGAAATATGTCTAGAAAGACCCGAAAACATGTGTTTCGTATATCGCTAATGCAGCGTTGTAGTCCACATCAACAATTTCACACACAGTGGTTTAGACACGTTGTTTTCTGAACGGTTTAGACACAATTTAAAGCACAATGTATGTACGGTTTAGACAAAATTGGCTTGGTCTTGAAACGAATCTATTCTTTTCTGAATATAACGTAACTTGGCGTTAATCCAGAATCCTGAAAATTGGCACCAACAGTTCGAGACAGTCTCCCTTATTACCGAAACCCACCGAAGGAACCGTCTGGAACCGGTATCAACACCGTTCCCCGACAAGACAGTTCCCCGACACAAGTTTTCGAGACAGTTCCCCCGACAGATTTGGAGACAGTTCCCCGACACTTTTGAAGACAGTTCACGGACACTTTTGTTTCATGGCAAATAACCTTTTATACTGTAGAATTTACACAATTATGATTGATAATCATGAGAAATTAGAAATTTTCGTGGATAATTGATGTTGTGATCGAATTATCTGTACCCTGTGAAGAAGATTTCTATATAGAACGACGGATAGTTATTGTCTCATGGGTGAATTCACGACGAATCACGCCTGTCATGAACATAAGAGAATTCTAAGAAGACTTTTAGCCAGCCTCAAAGTTGATAAAAGGATAGAGAGTATTTGGCGCTGAATAATTTGTACATGTATTTTAGTTATTTGCATTCCCCTGTTTTATAGAAATACAGTAGAAAGGGCGACGTGGGGGGGGGGGGGGGGTCTGAGTGAAATACCTTTTCTGTTTATCATGTACACTCGGACAATTTTGCATACATGTATATTGTAGATCTATATATATACCATGGGAGAATGTAGTCTATTTCGACATTGTTTGATATTTTGTGACGATAGGCCGTCAAATTGTTCCGTCGAACTAAGCTTATAGGCATTACCACGATGACGAAATGTACGCGTCAGTTAGTTTAAACATTTATTTTACATCGATTGAGAAACAAGTTCTAACAACTTACACTAATCTCTCGATTCTCACCAATTACATGTACAAACACTTCACAAACGATCATTTATCCATAAAATCCTCTATCAAACATGTTTTTTATCCACGATAAGATTTATTTTGTTGTTTGACATCGAACAAAAGTGTCGGGGAACTATCTACAAAAGTGTCGGGGAACTGTCTCCAAATCTGTCGGGGTACTGTCTCGAAAACGTGTGTCGGGGAACTGTCTTGTTGGGGAACTGTCTTGTTCCCGTGGAACCGATAAGGGATCATCGTGGAACGAAAAGAGATAGTTGGGAACAAAAGAGTGCATCAAGAGATTATTTACGATATTATTTATGTAATAGTCAGTATTATTTCACGAAAAAATAAATTATGAAATTACTAATCAATTCCAGCATGGTGGCAGCCGTAGTTTCAATCATTCACTTAGGATGATAATTACCATCCCGGACTTGCCAATCATTTTTATTTCGGAGTAGTTTGAAATACTTTCGCTGATTCGTATCTTGGTATCTGTTCGTTTAATATCTAGTTAAAGTTTTTGGTTTCTGTGCCACTGTTCGAGTAAAATATGACCGGTAGGTTAACAGGGGATGGGGGATCTACAAAAATTCCGACTGGAGTAAAAAGTAATTGTTGTTTTTACCCCAAAAGGAAAAATCGTAAAATGGAATTCCGTGTGATTGATATTCACAATTTTCATTTACCATTGTACAGTTTGATTTCATAATATACGGGTCATGGATTTATATTTATAAAATCGAATGTTACCCATTAAGATTAGTTATCTCATAAAGTTTTCTATTTATTCTTATCGTTTTCCGAATGTTTCTTTCGGCCCCGGACTACATCTTGTAGGTGAATACGCAGACCCGTTCGCGAAGTACCAAAGAAATTTCAATTTCCCATATTTTGATAGGAAGACAATCGATGATTAGCGAAACACTTTCAAAACATGAATAATTCCCGTGGCATCTTATTTGATATAAGTTTGTCTTATAGAATATACAGGATAGCAATAATATTGTATTTCCAAAAGCCCTGGTGTTATTTTTGTTTCAGTACTATAAATGCTATGGAAGATACTGTCAAATTTTATGTCTAAACCGTACAGAATATAAAGCTTATGTCTGTGTCTAAACCGTTCAGAAAACAACGTGTCTACACCGTTTTGTGTGAAATCGTTGATGTGGACTACACCGCTGCATTGGCGATTTACACGACACATGTTTTCGGGTCTTTCTAGACATATTTCACAAAAATTACCGTAATCATTGGAAAGCACGTGATGATTACCTACAGAAATAACAACCTTAATCCACTGCATTAGCTTATTTTCCATTCTATAACTAAAAACGATGCAAGTTCCACGCTTGAAATTTAAATTTTACCGAATGGCAATGTTTACGCCGATATGACGTATCGAATAATGGCACTGGCTCTTTGCTATATAGCACCGCGGCTTACCATATCATTCCCCCACAATATATTGTAAGTATCATGACTGGAAGGTTTCAAGAAAAAAAGTTATTGATGATAAAATTTGACACCCACCTTTCTCCATGTAAATAGTCCGCCATCTTGGAAGTGACTACACATTTCGTCCCGTACAGCTTACAACACAGTGTTCTAAGGCGACACTGCGGAATTATGTAAGTTAGTAATTATTCAAAGTGATATTTAGATAGTCATTCACGTAGATCTACGTACATGTATTTACAATTTTTAAGTGATATTTTCTTTGTGCTTAATGTTTTACAAAAAGAAAAAAGAAAAAAATATTCAACAACTTTCTTCTAAAACATTTTTTTTTTTTTTTGCTTGTCAAAAAGTATCTGAGCCTGCTTGTAACAAAGTGAATTTTTACATTTCTACTCCAGAATTAGAGACTTTTGCATAGTATCTCCAAATTTTTTCTGATCATAGCCTTCACAGTTGTCGCGAACCACTGAAAAAAAAGAAAAATTGTTTTTAAGTCTTTAAGGATCTGGATCTATTAAACAACAACACAGTAACTATTACTATATATACTCGTATATCGTTAAAAATTAGTTTGAACCATTTTCTGCATAGGCCTTGTACAAACCTATAAAACTACTATTTTCAAGAGCCGTTCAAACCCTTGACCAGCTGCGACGTAAAAAGTTGTATATGCACAGTGACAGGTTCGGTAATAACTTTATCCAGGGATCGTATATATACGATCCCTGCTTCATCCTTTTAACTACACCGAATGAAATTAATATACTGATCTAGTAAGGAAAAAGACACAAGAATTTTTTACGTTTACAATATCTTATTAAATATTAAAAAATATTACACAGGCTATGTACTGTCTGATCTTGATCTATTTCTGTCATTTTCGAATAGTTTCAACCCTGAGAGCACTATGCACCACTTTAGTAATTTTGTGGACAACTTGCATTACGATTCATACATTTTTCACGAGTATTGTAGATCAGGACCATACTGTACAGAACTTACAGTCTGATCATAACAGCTTCGACACACAATACATTAAATGCTAAATTTTACAGGGCTCATAAGGTAGATCGTCCATGTAACAAAATTCCATTTGGCTAAAGTGTCGACGAAGGGAAGAAAAAAGGGTTATCTTTTCACAAGCTTTCTATAAATAGCTGATGTACAGACTGCTCTTTGTAATACGATTAACTGTGTAGGGAGGTAACCAGTCTATAACTTGATCAAAGGTTAACCGCTCTATTATCTTTACAGATTAAAACTGGACGAAAGACTTGTACATAAAACTGCTTCTGATTATCATATTCTAAGATGCTCTCCATCTCATAGTTATGATTATTTTGTTTTGTAAAAAGTAGGCAAATACGAAATTCGTTTAGAGGTGGAAGAGCCTGTGATAGACGAAAAGCATTACAATTTCGTTTGGGAACAAGGAAGGAATCCTTTAAGTTGGAAAAGTTCGGGGGACTAGCCAATAAATGGAAGTTTATTTTTCTGTATTTTCGTTGTTATTTGGGAATGAACTTTTACTGCAAGAAAACCAGACTTGATGTTCATGTAGGTCTGATTATTATTTAAGAAGAGCCATGTGGAGTAATTTCGTAACACTAACACGATATTATTAGAAAATTTCCAAAAATAATAACCAATCGAACAATTACTGATCATCTACATGGTAAATAGTTAAGGTACGTTCCTACTGGAAGCCGCTTTCTAGCGGCTTCCAACAAGGTGTGCAACGAAATCGACAAACAAATTGACCCCTGTCCCCTTTCAGAGATAATATTGTTACGTGCTAGTACTGGTCGTCTACTTTCTTTCTCTTCTTTATAGGTCAGGGGAGGAAGGTTGCAGGAGAAAAGGGGGCAGGGAATGGACTCCAGTGTAAAGAGTAATTAAAAGTTGGGAAAAAACTCAACAAACAAATACTATAAATTGTTCACTGTACAAGTAATTTAATTATCCCTGAAGTGCATATTAAATCAGGGGGCAAAAGTAATCAGATCTAACATACAAATTCATTCAACACTGACAAAGTAATCTGATATAGCTTAAAAATTATCTAAATTCTAGTCCTAAAATGACAAAAAATCCCAAGTTATCCCCACAGGACTTCCCAAGTAGAAATGACAGTGGTCCTTATCTTAACATGTTGAATACCTTAACAATATCAAGAGAACAGTAAAATACATCATTATGTAATACTGAATATTAATTGCGAAGATGTCAGGAACAGCCTTAAGCTTGTAAAAAAAAAAATAAATAAATAAACCTAGCTGTATTCAAAATTAATTTAGATCTAACATGTTACCAAAAATGAAGTTTAACTAGATTATCACTAGCTGAACACACGAAAATTCAAAACTGGAGTCCCAGAATCTGCCGAAACACCGCCTTTTATACTACGGGTTCCAACAACTTTTCTGGTTGGATTTCCAACAGAAAGAATCTGTAGGAAAAATTTCCAACAAAAAAAATTGTTGGAAAATTCATACGCCCGATACCACTTGCACCCGTAAATACGAAGAATTCTGGTAATATGCTGGGAATGATACAACTCTGGACAATAATGCATGTAGGGATAAATGATACATGTTATTTGTACCTAAAAATGTAAAATTGAACTTGATTTGTCGTTTTTCGGCTGTTTAAAATCCGCGCTGTATGACGAGTAGGATCAAGGTCGATGAGTTACCTGTGACGTCATCGATTTTATCCTATCATACATCGGGAAAATGACAACAAAAATGGTGGACGCTAAAAGATTGCGTGGGCATTAGACACCGAAAATCTACGGTTACATGAATACTAATGAAAATTGAAAAACAAATACAACTCCAGGTTAGTCTTAAATTAATGTTCGTTTGATTCCTGTGCCGAAATAGGCTTGTCACGAAGTTTAATGGTCTAAAACACAATACGACATGGCTGAAATCGAGTCACATGTTCACTTAAGATAAATTGGTCTAAGAGTCCACGACGTCGGTCATTTTAATATTTACACATCGATCCCAACAAATGACAAAGAGAAATTAAATGATGAACGTTAGATATATGAAACTGAAAGAATAATAAGCATATTTGTGCTAATGTACAATTATTTACAACAGCCACAACTGGAACGTTACATCACCCCCCTCCGCATATGTCAAAGCTCCGACTGGCACTAACTGTCCTAAAAATGAAGTTAAACGGTCCTATCTGGGTACATTTTACTAAGAAAGGAAGTGTGAAAGTAATGCTAAAAAAAAATGGACGTAATGGTGAAGCTATGACTGTCAATTTCTTAAAAGCTCAAGACCAGATGCCCTGCTTTTGTCTTCCATCTGCAGGTGTACAGGTTGTTGTTGGATTGCCAATCATCTACCCTCCTGTTTCTCCTCCTGTCCGAGTAGTGATCTCTTGAGTGTCTCCTCTCGTCCCTTCTGCCACCCGTGTTTCTTCTCCTGCTGCCCTTGTCCGACTCTTCCCTCCTCTCATGTGAGCTGTGTCTGTTGTGTTTTTCCAATAAACTCTTGTTTGCGTTAGTCTCCCTTCTGCGTTTGTCTTCAACTTCCATCTTCCCATTATTCTCTTCACTTACATGGACTTCTTGTTTGCCCTTTGTCGCCTTTGCCGCCGCAGTCATTGCACTGGCAAGGGTCAGTATTGACTGCTCAAGTGACCTCAGTGCCTTTGTGTTGTTCTCAACCGCATCCCTGATCGACTTCATCTCCTCTCTTAGCCATCTTTTGCTCTTTGGTGGTTCTTCATCGTCCGAGCTTGAGTTTGATGAGGAGTATCCATTCTCTGAAGAGGCTGAAGACGGGGACCTCGATCGCATTCGCTTGTTTGGGATGACCGTGCCTGTTCTCTTCCTTTTGTTCCCAAGGTCCAGGTCCTCGGCCGGCAATAGCTGCTCCATGATATTTTCTTCCTGTGGTTGGGCATCACCATACTGTGTTCCTGAATTGTAAGCTTGTCCCTGTTCTGTATCTTCTCTCTCTTCGACTCTTTCTGTCTCCGGCTGCTTCAGCTCTTCTGTTCCTTGATTGTTTGTGCTTGCATCTACTTTTCCTGGCTCTTTACCTTCATAACTTCCTTGCTCCTTTTCCTGTTTCTTTACTTCCTCTGTGTCTCCTTTCTTTACCGTACCACCATGTAATAGATCTGATAGGTCTGGGTCGACGTCATTCATTTGCCCTAGCAGTGGTGCCACAGTCTGCCAGAGAGCATCTCTATCGAGGGAGACTAGGGTTTGGGAGGACTCTGTGGCTGGAGCTGGAGGTTCTTGCAGGCGCTCGTACTGGTCCAGAAAGTCCATCTCGTCAAAGCCTGGCAATGCTTCTCCGGCTATCTGCGACCAAGGATCATGGATCCTCCTCCTACTAACAAGCAGTTCCCTCCAGTGCTGGTACGATTCCTCCTTTTCTAGGACAAGGTAGTCTTTAGGGTTGTTAGTCACTTTCAGGCAGGAAGTATCTTCGGGATCCACTCCAGACTGCTGTGCAACGACCCGATGCCTCTTGTACCTTCGTACATGTTCATCTAGTTCTTCCCTCTTCAGGCATCTAAACTGTCATAGAGAACAATAGAAAGGTACCTCGTCTCTTCGCAGGTGGTCCCGTGAAATGTGAGCCTCTACTCTGCATTTTAGTTCAATAAAGCTCTTCCCTTCTCTGTGGTAGCATCTCAGGCATTGGTATGCTCTACCTCTCTTCCGTGCTGCTTTGTCGATGTCATCCCCAACTTGTGATGTTATCCCTGCTTGAGTATGGTTAATTGCGTTAGTGGCCATGGTATGTAGCTATTGTAGACTTTAGTTCCTGAAAAATAAAGGAAGCAGCTGTAAGACATCAGTACAAATACTAGATAATCAGGACCACTGTCATTGTTCTCAGGTTTGGGTGGTGGGGTAGTTTTCTTAGATCGGTTCAACTCATGTACCAATCTTCTTTCTCTTTTCCTTTTGTGGTTATGTTTTGTAACTATACCAAGGAGCTGGCACTCCAAGTTAATTTTTAGACACCTCATATATAACTGTGATCATGCTCTGTGATAAATAATTCTGCATTTTCATGATTTTATGTGCAATATTCCTTTTCCTTCAATATTATTTTTATTAATTTATTATTTTGTTGCTACTTCATAGGACTTTTACTTCGAACTATTTGTATTGCTTTCTTCCTTCACCTTTAATCTGCCAGCATTAGACTCACTGGTGGCTAAATAATAATGCATCAATGGTCACTTGGCTCTGTTATTTAGTTTGTGAAACGGATAAAGATTTACTAAAACTTCATGCTTAAGTTGCATATCTCTTTCTTTGCTGAGCTTTGCTGGCCTCAGACTTGTCACTGGGTACGCATCCCCTTTCTACTGCCAATCTGATTAGTCTTACCGCACTCGCAACCCCGATGCAGCGGGCAACCTACCCCTTCTTTGACTCTTAGGGGCCAATGCTACCCTTCCCATGACTCATCAGAAGAATCAAATTGCAGACATTTTCAGCTCTAAAGATCCCAACTCCAGCATAAGTTTTACAGTAAATCTCTGAGTCATCATACTGTGCGCCACTCGACAGGATTGATCCTTTCTTAGCTTAGTTTTGATCATTGATTTTTTTTTAAATGTTGCTAGTTATTCGTATACATACATGCACATACATATATAAAAGGTTATGAAATGTGTCAAAAGTTATAACATACAAACATTATATACAAAAGTCTTTCATTTAACTTGTAAACTACTATTTTAACATGAGTTAGATTGCTGCAACAGCTTCTCCCTGGCTTTCTTGATCCACAGGGGAGCATCCTTTCCTTCAAATGGTTTCAGTTTATCATGGTGGACGACTCTTTCTAATCCCTTTTTATCAAGCTGTAGGAGGAAGTTGATATCAGTTATTTTTCTTTTTATTAGGAAAGGGCCATCATATGGTTCCTTCAACTTTTGGTTGACACCTACTTTCCTTGACTGATGTAAGAACCAAACTACATCACCTGCTCTGTGGTTGTTTAAACACAGTTTAGTGTCACGAGTGCTCTTTTGACGTCTTGTTTTATTTTCTAGGTGTCGACGGGCTACGACATGGGCACGCTGCATTTCCCCCTTTTAGATGTTTACATATTCCCCATATGTTGTGATATCTGCATTTGGGTGTGTTGTTGTGCTTCCAAATATGAGCTCTACAGGGAGTCGCACCTCTCGACCAATTGCTAGGAGGTTGGGAGTCAGGTTTGTAGATTCACATGGAGTTGCTCTGTAAGCACCGGCTAGGCAGCCCAGGTATAAATCCCAGTCGGTCTGTTCATCACACAGGTATGCCCGAATCATCCCAAGCAAAGTCCGGTTAAATCTCTCACATTGTCCATTGCATCTTGGGTTCCGTGCAGTTGTTCGTGTATCGCGAATCTCCAACATTCTGGTTAATTGCCGAAAGATTTCACCTTCGAATGTACGGCCCTGGTCAGTGTGTATAGAAAGTGGGCAACCCCATCGTGCAATGAAATTGTTTAGAATCTGCCTTGCACATTCTTCTGCGGTCAGGTCTTGCACTGGGATTACTTCTACATACTTTGTGAACAGATCCGTCAAAACTAGAATGTGTCTATTTCATCTAGGGGTTAATGGCAAAGGCCCAACGTAATCAATGGCAAGGATATCCCATGGTGCCCCAACTTTGATTTGACCCAAAGGAGCTTTTGGTGCCTTTGGCGGTCTCATGCTGGCTGCGCATGTTTGGCAGGATCGAACATAGGCTTGAACCTCTTCCTTCATTGCATACCAATAGAACCTTTGACTTGCCTTCTCTTTGGTTTTCTTCACCCCTAAGTGATCAGAAAGGATATTATCATGCATTTGATGAAGCACTTTTTCTTTCAGTGACTGCGGAACAAGGAACTGGAGGAAAGATCCCGAGTTATCCTTCTTGGTGAATCTTTTGAAGAGTAAATTATCAACAAGTTCAAGTGAATCCCACAATAACCAGTAATGCCTTGCAGCTTGACTTTTAGTTTGGATACCTTGCCAATCTGGACGGGTTTCGACAGCCAATGCCTTGTAAATAGGCCCCAGATCTTCATCAGCCTCTTGCGCTGACTGTAGGTCTTCTTTCGAAACTCCGCCTTCCCATTGCCATCCGTGCTGGTCCCTCCCAGTAGTCTTAGCTGGTATGCTGGTACCAGGCTGGGCCTGCAGGGCTCTTATCTGCGCAGTTTCTTCTTTACAAATTTCAACTGTATGTTTCAAGTCTTTCTCCCTGGTGGTAATTTCTGTTACGCTGGTACGAGGCTCTGCTGACAGAAGGTTGATCACTGCTGGTGATTCCTTGTAATTTTCATTGGTCAATGGCAACCGGTAGTGACCCTCCATGGTTCTTGTGTCTAATACGTAGGTACTAGGCTCCCCTTGATGGAGGCTGAACAGGGTTGATAGTTCTTCAGAACCTTCATTATCTGATGGTGACTGGAAGTGCCTCTTCCTAGTAATCTCTGCTGGTATGCTGGTACCAGTCTGTCTGGTCTACGTGCTTGAATTTTTCCTCCATCCTCAGTATTGCTGGTGTTGTTCATAGACATAACCTTATCATACCTGCTGCCAAGTACCATCTCCTGCGCCCTCTTGACACACTTTTTGCATTTAAATTGGTTGATTGTTTTGGGTTGGGCCTAGTTGTAGGGTCAAGCTTGTTGTACACTTTATCTGATATAACTGTTTTTGTTGCCCCTGTGTCAGTGGTGAAAAGGACTGGTTTACCTTGAATGAACCCCTTCACATATTTACTGTTATTTCCCGGCCGCCGCCTGATAGCGTCAGTACTGTTAATTGTTTTACTGTGGTCATTATAGTCATTGTACGCCTTGCGACGACCACTAGGCTCGGCCTCTACAAGTTTTAAGGGTTCTGATTTTGTCGCTGCTGAAATTTTGAGTGGTTTTCTTGCATTGTTTTTTCTTGTCCCTGCTTTTGTGGCTTGTACCTTTGCGGACAGTCCCTTATAAAATGTCCTTCCTTTCCACACAAATAGCAGGTAGGCTCTGTTCTTTTCTCTTTCTTACCATCCTGGTTGATAATTTGACTAAGTTTGGTTAGTATCTCAAGTAAAGCAGCGTGAACTGGATTAGCTGGCTCTTCACTCTTCTGGATTCTTTTATCGTTTTTCACCTGTTTTTCATAAGTTGGCTTGTTTATGCACACTCTTGTTTCAGATGTCTCTGTCGTACCACAGTCAGAATCTGAGTCTTCAATCGAGGAATAATCTTGATACGCCTGTCTGGTAAATTTTCTCATTTTTCGCTCATTATAAGGCTCCTTTTCTCTGCTCTGTCGCACATGGATTAAACGCACAACGTGAAACACAACTTCGTCGATTGTCTTTGGATCTTTGTGGAACTCCACCTTGAATTTAGCTTCGCTGTCGCTGAGGCATATCAAGAAAACGTCTAACTAGATCTTGCCTCACTTGACTATTCCTTGATTTATAGGCTTTCGAATAAAGTCGTTTTAGCTCAGCAGCATATTCTTCTGCTGTTTCCCCATTTCTTTGATCACGTTTGCTGAACTTAGCTGCGAAGGATTGTTGGGTTTCTATGACTCTGAATTGACTTGTCAGTTCTGATTTCAGTTGTTCGTAGTTGAAAAGTTTCCACCTTGGCAGCTGAGTGTAAACAGAGTCACCTGCATGTCCTTGTAGTCTGGGTAGAATCTGATCAACCATCTCATCCTCATCCCATTGGTTTCTCTCTGCGATTACTTCGAAACGATTAATCCATACAAGCCAGTCCTCTTCTCCAGTGAAAGGAGGAATTTTAATGTCACTGTTGCTAACTTGCCTCTGAAGCCCATGTTGTGGGTAGTCTGAGCTGCAACTGTATGAGGTGTTATAGTCATACCGCTGTGGTGGTAGCACTCTGCCCTGATGACGTCTACGCCTCTCGATGTAGGGAGACTGTGAGTCTTCTTGGGGTAAGTGATTTGTAGAAACAGCACCTTGTAAATTGGGCATATATGCTGGATCTATACATTCTCTGTTGTGCATGGGGAAAAATCTGTTGCTACCATGTAGTGAGTAATTCAAGGCATTTCTGCTTCCAGGATTGTCATCATTATATGCATTGTGCTGAAAGGGCCGTTGTCTGCATGTCTTATTAATTGCATCCTCATTGCGCCTACCTATTCTATAATTCATGAATTCGGTTTGCCGTCGGGTTGCTGATTCAGATATGTTGCTTATGCGGCTGGGTGGACATCTTTCAGTTTGTATCTCTTCTGCAACCTGGTCAGTAGAGGGCACATCTCCCCCAGCTATGTAAGTATACTTTTCTTGTGTCTGAGGGTGAAGCGATGACGGTATACTATCGCGTGATTGTTCACTAGGACCACAGCAAACAATGTTTACATCCTGTTGTTAGTAATTGGGTTAATTCCCATTGATCTACACTCTGTGTTTGCCTCCTGGTCAAGGGCTGTGTTTATCTGCTTGTGGCAAGCACTGTCACTGTAAGATTGCTCTGCTGGTTCAGCTGCCCCTCTACTGCTTCCCATAATGTTATTTCTTATCAGTTGCAGGTTCGAATCTCTGGATTCACATGTAATGTAATTGGTGAATCCCACTTCTGACACCACAGAAAGGATGTATGTTACGTGCTAGTACTGGTCGTCTACTTTCTTCCTCTTCTTTATAGGTCAGGGGAGGAAGGTTGCAGGAGAAAAGGGGGCAGGGAATGGACTCCAGTGTAAAGAGTAATTAAAAGTTGGGAAAAAACTCAATAAATAAATACTATAAATTGTTCACTGTACAAGTAATTTAATTATCCCTGAAGTGCATATTAAATCAGGGGGCAAAAGTAATCAGATCTAACATACAAATTCATTCAACACTGACAAATTAATCTGATATAGCTTAAGAATTATCTAAATTCTAGTCCTAAAATGACAAAAAATCCCAAGTTATCCCCACAGGACTTCCCAAGTAGAAATGACAGTGGACCTTATCTTAACATGTTAAATATACCTTAACAATATCAAGAGAACAGTAAACTACATCATTATGTAATACTGAATATTAATTGCGAAGATGTCAGGAACAGCCTTAAGCTTGTAAAAAAAAATAAATAAATAAACCTAGCTGTATTCAAAATTAATTTAGATCTAACATGTTTCCAAAAATGAAGCTTAAGTTTACAAGTTATATAAAAACAAAAAAAAAACAAAAAAAGAAAAAAATGTTAAATGATCAAGATTATCACTAGCTGAACACACGAAAATTCAAAACTGGTGTCCCAGAATCTGCCGGAACACCGCCTTTTATACTACGGGTTCCAACAATTTTTCTGGTTGGATTTCCAACAGAAAGAATCTGTAGGAAAAATTTTCAACAAAAAAAGTTGTTAGAAAATTCATACGTCCGATACCACTTGCACCCGTAAATACGAAGAATACTGGTAATATGCTGGGAATGATACAGCTCTAGACAATAATGCACGTAGGGATAAATAATACATGTTATTTGTACCTAAAAATGTAAAATTGAACTTGATTTGTCGTTTTTCGGCTGTTTAAAATCCGCGCTATATGACGAGTAGGATCAAGGTTGATAAGTTACCTGTGACGTCATCGATTCTATCCCATCATACATCGGGAAAATGACAACAAAAATGGTGGACGCTAAAAGATAGCGTGGGCATTAGACACCGAAAATCGACGGTTACATGAATACTAATGAAAATCGAAAAACAAATACAACACCAGGTTAGTCAGCGCATGGCGATCCGGAAAATATGGTAGCTTTTTAATTTTTTTTGAGATGAGAGCTATAGCTTGATGGCAAGAGCCGTCCGGAACTTTCGAAGGTCAGGGTACAGAAGAAAAATCATTATTAAAGCCCCTGTAAAGTCCAAACATAGGTAATCTTCACCGTTTATAACTCGAAAATATATCGGATAACCCATCACAACACACATATATAAGATCAGAGAAAACTCGAACGTGTCAGTTACTGCATTGGTTGTCTTGAAATACGGGTGCGAAAATGCATGGAGAAGCCCGTCGGTTTCAGGGACGCCATTGATCTAGGCCTTCGAGAACGTCACGTGATACCATTGCATCTCATTAGTGTTACATAGGACTACTGTTTACACTTCCAATAGTATGTCATTGGAGAGTAAGATTGCTCATTCTGAACCTGTTTTCTTATTTAGATGTAGTAAACTCTTCCTGCATTGATGATAAATGAATAAGCGATTATCAGCCTGTGTCGTCGTTTTGTTTACAATGTCGATAAACTTACGTTAGAATGGGGACAAAAAGATCAAGTGAATGAAGGGTTTGTTTCAACGCCTTGAATGATCACGTGGTGTTTACGTTACTATCATGTCACTGCGGATATTTACGACGAAAAATCGGCTAATCGTCGGCGATCATCGATGTAAACAAACAGATAATGCGGCATGGTAGGAATTGTTCTAGTTTCAAAATTCTTTTTTCTGCCATTGACTGGAACTTTTACAAACTGCACCTTTACATATCGTGCAAGTCATAATAATCGCCATATTTTTACATGGTAAAAATGAAATTTACTTTTATTTTATAATTAGGCCTTTTTACATTTGGACTTTACTGAGACTTTAAGCTCTGCCACGGCTTATGTCAACTATTTGATCAAGATTGCCACGTTTTGCGCACGATTTTGGTATACTTACATGTAGATGGCATGGGTCATCCATCCGTGGGTTGCAACGATAAATAAACAAGAGGGTCATAATGGCCCCAAAGTCGCTCACCAGAACCTTTTGACCAAACATGACCCATTTTTTAATCTCTTTCGAGACATTATGACAAACATTCTAACAAGCGTTCATAATTATTTGACTGAAAATTCGGCCTCTAGATTGTACACAAGCTTTTTCTAGAATTTCTCTCAGTGACCTACTTTGAAGCACAACATAGCCCATTTTCCCATAGTTGATATTATAAAAACAAAGATTCTGACCCCCTTTCATGAGTATTGGACAGAAAATGTGGCTTCCAAAATGAACACAAGATTTTTCAAAGATTTGACATAGCGACCTAGTTTTTTTTTTTTTTTTTTTTTAACCCCATGTGGCCCATTTTCAATTTCATCTTATTCATCATCTAGAAAATCATCCTTGCTAATAAGTATTGGACAGAAAAGATTGACTCTATAGCGACATTAGCTGTTTTAAAGATTTCACCTGGTGACCTAGTTTTTTGACCCCATGTGACTCATTTCAAACTCGTCTAAGATGTCATCAAGACAAATATTCTGACCAAGTTTAATGAGTATTTGACTGAAAATGTGGCCTCTAGAGCGTAAGTCTTTCAAAAATCAGACCTTGTGACCTAGTTTTTCAATCGACAAGACTATTTTTTAAAGTTGTTTGAGACCAAACAAATATTCTGACACACTTTCAAGAGTATTGGGCAGAAAATGTAGACTCTATAGAGTGTACACAAGGGTTTTTCTAAGATTTGACCTGGTGACCCAGTTTTTGACCCGACGTGACACGTTTTCAAACTCATCCAAGATGTCATCAAGAAAAACATTCTGACCAAGTTTCAAGAGTATTGGACTGAAAATGTGGCCTCTAGAGGGTACACAAGGTTTTTGTAAGATTTGACCTAGTAACCTCGTTTTTGACCAGATGTGACCCATTTAAAAACTCATTTGAGAGATCATCAGGCCAATCATTCTGACCAACTTTCAAACTCGTCCAAGATATTATCAAGACATTTTCTAACCCATCCAAGATGTCATCAAGACAAACATTCTGGCCAACTTTCAAGAGTATTGGACTGAAAATGTGGCCTCTAGAGCGTACACAAGGTTTTTCTAAGATCTGACCTAGTGACCTAGATTTTGATCGGACATGATCCATTTTCAAACGTGTCCAAGATATTATCCAGACAATTATTCTGACCAAGTTTCAAGAGTATAGGACTGAAAATGCGGCGTCTAGAGTGTACACAAGGTTTTTCTAAGATTTGACCTAGTGACCTAGTTTTTTATCAGACACGACCCATTTTCGAAGTCGTCTGAGATATCATCAAGACAAACATTCTGACTAACTTTAAAGAGTATTGGACTGAAAATGTGGCCTCTAGAGCGTACACAAGGTAAAAGTTTTACGACGGACGACGCACGACGGACACAGCACGATCACGAAAGAACACCTTGAGCACTTTGTGCTCAGGTGAGCTAAAAATAATTCATCCTCTCGTCATCTTCAGAGATTCAAAAGAGACACGAGCTATGCATCCAAGAAATGAAGATAGAAGAGACGAGAAGAAGCAAAAGAGAAGACATCAGACCTGCTTGGTGAGACCAAGGTGAAGTGTTTATCGCTGTAAGCTATGGAAACATTATTCTTCTTAACAGGTACTAATGAGGCATGAAGTAGCGAAACTTGCTGTATTGTGTTTCCAAGTTCACCAATCACCTACGATGGACCAGATCAGGATCTGATGCGCCGCTTTAATTTCTGTTAAGTTGTGCAACCTTCTACTACGATTTCTGCGTTCTATTGCGCTCTCTACAGATTAAATCGGGGTAGCCGGGGCCAAATTTTTGACCTTCAAAAATTATATCAAGATTCTAACGATAATCCCGATGCGCCAAGTTCCCTAAAGATCAACTCGATTCAATCCAACGACCCCGCCTACTCGCCACGGCTCTCTCAAATCGTGGACACAGTAGCTGATGTAAACGCTTCATAAACGCAGCACCAAGAATTAGACAATCTTGATATAGTACCGTCAGATAATGTTGCATGCAAAATATCAACACTTGCAGCCGAGCACAGTAGGTAGCGTACAGGACTTGAAACCTCAGGGTCATGGGTTCGAATCCCCAGCTCGGCGAAGTTATTTCTGGGGATTGGTGATGGTCGTTAAGAGAGGACCCATTTCTCTCTCACGCTTGATTGTTGTTTTGACAATGGCGACGTAGGAAAGCAGCCAATGGCTTGAAAAGAATATCGCCCGAAGTACTGGTGAACTCCGGGCAAGCCTGGATGGCTGCACTGGCAGCCGAAGTATAACTGAAATAATGGTGAAAAATGGAGTTAAACACCATAAAAAACCAGCCTAGAAGATAAGCTATGAATTTTGAGGTTAAGGTAGTAGACCCCTAATGCTTCTAGTGCAACATGGAATAAAATTTCTTGATAGTTGATTGATAAGGATTTATAATGATATAATACTTTTGCACATTTTTAACCGACCAGAATTTCCTTTGATATCTATCTTGAAATTATTTGTTGATACTTTTATCAGTTTTCAGAAAAGGGAGGTAATTATTATCTCCCTTTATAATTAGACTATAGTGGTTTTAGATTTATAAATGATAATTCTAAGAAGGAAAAAAAGGAAAAAGTGGCTCGGTTAAAGTAGTAAAATAATACTCATTTTCAATCATAGCTGATTTTGTATGATAATATTTTAGTGGAAATAGCTGTTTTCCATTACGGGTCCACTACCTTAAAGAGGCGCTTATACTCTTTTTCAGCCAGTTTTAACTCATTTTGTCTTTATTTTATCAAACTATAGTCATTCTTATATCTTCATGCCAAATATTGCGCCTGACGGTTGCAAGGTTGCTTAGATTACGGTCGATAGAAAATGCATTTCGCGGAGTTGCGGCCTTCCATGTAAACAGACTCGTCGTTTCCGGTTTTTTAATCGAAGATTTTCTATATATCCGTTATACACTCGGGTAGATTCGTATGATGATCAGTATTCTGTCTCGTGACTATATTTGACCTTCACCCTGCGTCTAATGAGGTAAACAAAGGAAAATGGAGGATTCTCTGTTGCAGCCTCGATTTTCAGACGGAGGTCGCGGCCTATATGCAAATTACACCGTATCCGACTCTAGGCGGAAACCAACGATAAATTTCCGTAACGCACCGCCATTGTTTACAGCTTCGATCGTCAGCCAGTTTTCTTCTGACCAATGTTCGGTTTCTAATACAAATCTCCGTGTTTCTTTTTATCAATTACACCATATATGTCAGTAATTTATCCATGTTTACACAAAGGACTGATTTCTGTACCATTCTAAATTGTTTGAAATTTAACAGCGGTTTTGCTCACCGGCATTAGACGGGCATCTTTAAGTAGGAAGTTGTTCTAGTTGAAAGAAGAGTAACTCTGTATCAAAGATGCAAAGTCTGCAAGAGTTGTCTCCAGTGTATCATTTGATAGGTCTCTTCGGTACTCAAATGGATGTTTTGATGAAAGACAAAGTTGGACAGCTCAGTTGATAATGTCTAGGACTTGAAACAAAGCTAAAGTAATTTCTTTCTGAGGAATGATGATATTCATTGTGCACAGATTCAATCCTCTTCCACCCCTGAACAATGTTTTGACAATGTTTAGGTGGGGTATGAGCCAGTGGCTTTGGATGAATATTGGGTCAACTGCTGGTAAAACTAAAGGGAAGCATGGATAAGTGCACTAGAAGTGATAATATAAACATACCTGAAAGAATATTAAAAAAGGCATCAAACACGATCCAAACAAACAACTGATCATAGAAGTATGATGTTAGTAATTTTATAGAAAAAAGAAACTTCATTAATTTATATGTATTTAATCAAACTACTTATTGATCCAGCTTGTAGAGACTAACAAGCTCCAAATACAATACATTATATATATTTTTTGGCTATATGAAATCACTTTGCCCCATTGAAGGACTGTCTTTGATCTGAAGCATAAAACATAGACAAATTCATTAACTCTTTCAGTGCCAAATAAATACACTCAACCTCTTTCCACAGCTCTAAAAACAATCCATTGAAACTTACAAAGATTTTGATTGTATAAGCTTCACTACGCAAGCGGACGGTATACATTAAAGATCAGACTGCATGTTCTGTGCAGTCTGATCTTGATCTATGCCGCCTGCAAAAGTCACTGTTTTCACCTATGGCGCTGAAGGGGCTAAAGATAATTAAATGAAAGCTTACAGAGAACATCAACATAATGGCCCCATTTTTTCAGAGTTTATCATTTCATTTTTCAAAGCTTTCCCTACAGTTTAATTCAACGTAATCCAGGGGACGATCCTTGACTTTACTTGATCCAAAGGATACCATTTGAACAAACATAATTTTAAAGACCATTCAAGTCAACACCATACCACAAAAGTTTAGACTTTTCCAACAGTTTTAAAAACCCTCTTTTCTCAAGGTCCTTAAAACATGCTAAAATTCAGGAAAGACTTAAAAAAGATATAAATTAATGTGTGTGCTTGTTTATGGCTGCATGGATAACATTGAGATTCCACTGAACTGAATCAAGTCCCACCATTGTGGTGTATAGATAAATTGTTTAATTTGTAATATGTATCCATTTTTCACATTTTTTTTCTGTTCATTTTCATTCCAGAGAAAATTATAGATAAACTATTCTTATCTACTACTGTTTCATCTTTCTTTTATTCAAAGGGTGTTTTTTCTTCTTTCTTAACAGAAAAATAATTCGACTGATCAATAGAGAGAGATAGAGAGAGAGCAATAGAGAGATTTGAATCTTTGCTAGGCATCACAGTAGTGTAACAGTTTGACTAGAGATTATAATTAGATGTATATGATAATGAAAATACCATGTACTATTTTTCTATCAATTCACAACTAAGAGAACCTTGATGGTCCTATTTGGCTCACCTGAGTAGATAAATCAAATGCAATAATTCAGTACATTCTAACATGTGTTAAGCAAACACAAAAGGGATACTCCAAATGTGCTAAACACAGGTGCTTAGCTTATGACAGGTAGGTTACGACATATTTGCCTTCTCTGGGAACTTGTATACATACTTGCTTGAAACAGGGTATATGCTTAAGAGAGGATGCCAGTACGGAAGGTTTTGCTGTAATATAAGTTTTACAAAGAGGGGAAAATAAGCACAAATCCCTATCCCTCAAGGGCCAAAGACCAAGAGCTCACCTTGCATTTGCAAACTCTTTGCTCCAGTTGTTTTTTCAGTGAAAGTTATCAGTTGAAAAAGGAGCATTACTTAGTCAAAAATACTTGGACGGTTATCTGCCCTTCTGTTATGGGTTTCCCTATTGACATTTAACAGCTAGCTTAAGTTTGTAGTTCATATCTTCATTAATTATGTCAGACATTTTTTCTTTACTTTTTTTTCCCCAGTCAAAGTCACTACACTGGTCACATGACTAAGACAGTGTAAACAAACATTACAAGGGAGGACACAAAAATATAGATTTAAACCCATGCAAAGAGAGGACACACAAATATAAATGATCTTTGAAATCGTGAGACAGACATATGGACAATGAGCAACCAAAATAACTCACTTTGAGCACCACATACAGAACTTCTATATATTCTTTATATCTATATCTGTATTTCATATCAAGTTAGATCTTCACTTTGAGGATGCAAAATAAAGTCCACTTTGACATCTGTTTCTGAAACTGGTATAGACTTGCAAATCTGTTGGCTGTAGGCCAAAGCTATGGTCCTGGGCTTGAAACCCTGTTTATGACATTTCTGTAGGTAGGTATCATAATACCCTTTCCCTCGCCCCAGCCTGTCTCCCTCCAGTGTGAACCCTAGTCCTGGCATAAGTATCAGATCTAAACCACCTATTTAGAAAAAAAAAACATTTGTTATCAGTGAGTTAACTCTTTCCCACATGACATAATTTTAGACTCAGTCATGCATCAGACCGTTTTTAAACCTTAGGCTGCTATGCATGACTCAAGGACCTTTTGAGGACCATGTAGATCAAGATCAGACTGCACAGATTGTGCAGTCTGATCTTGGATCTTCACTGTCCAATAAGGAGATATTTTTCCCCAGAAAAAAGTTTACTTTGAAATATCCAATATTTGGTTTTGTAATAATGAAACTTTCATTTTACTTATTTACAGGTTAAGAGTTAAAAACCCAACAGATTGAGGAAAATTTTTCAAAACAAGCCATTCCTCCCTTTGCCTCTATGGTTCCTTCTGCTCTGTATAAAGTGACTGCAGATAACTGAAGTCTGTGATCTCTTTCAACACCAAGTTAACTCTTTACCAAACGGCAAAAATTCAGACTCATCAAAATTCAAAGCCATTGCAAACAATAAATTAAGTGAGGCTTTTAATGATGAAATTTATCTCTGAAAGAATAGAAAACATTGCGGAAAAAAGGAGAAAATGTTGGGTACCAGCATTTTCTCCTATTACCACCATGTTTTCAAAAGTCTTCTTCTTCAGGGTCGTTGAAACTTGTGATTGTGAGGTAAAGGCTTAATTAATACTAGTGAATTCTACTTACATGCATAACTAATTGGTTGAAAATATGATCTACTGCAATTCATACAATTTTTCTTATACTGCATAAGTGGAAATTTTTGCAACTTGGAAATTTTTGCAATTTTTGGAATTTGTAAAATTCGCAAACTTTTCTGTTCGTGTATTTTACCACAAGCACACCAACAAAAAACGAGTGTCTTGAATTCGCAAACATTTCCCAACACAAAATGTCCTTAATAGGTAATTTGCAAATTTTTCAACATGCGTATATATCAACGTATACAGTAATAGGCTTGGCTTAACAAGAGGATTGTATAGATCCAAGAGCTTGTTACCAGCAATTTCTCCTTTACCCACTATGTTTTCAAACCCCTTTCCCAAAAGGTCATTTCATGAATGGATTGTTTAGTAAAGGTCTGAATATCACTGATAACCCTATCTAACCTTTGTCAAGGGCATCTGGGCGAACATCATCATCAGCCGGCTGCTTTATTTTCCATTTAGTTTCAGGGAGCCTTTTAAAGTCCTCCAAAGAATACAATTTCACCATCTTCATGTTTTGACCTACAAATTGATGAATAGTCAACTAATCACAACTCTTTTATAAGATAACTCTTTTATTTTTGTTGCAGAGCATAAACTGAAAAATTGCTTGTAATGAGTTTGTCTGTTTGTTCGTTTGAATCCTGTCATGATGACTATCTTCTGTCCTCAGAAAGAAATTGGCCAAGCTGGGAATTCGAACCAGGGACCCCTGGTTTCAAGCCCTGTATGTTGCCAACTGAGCTTGTTATGAGCAATTTCTCCTTTCAATACAAAAGTTCAATGTCTGTTCACATATGGCCTGCAACACACCAAAAGGGACATTCGGACATTTGCATAAAGTGTTGTCTCGGATCAGCCTGTGCAGCCCACGCAGGCTAATCCAAAACAACACTTTCCATTTTTATGTAATTTTCTGTTTTGCTCAAGTCTTCTGTGGCACAAAATCTAATGTATTCGTAATGTGCCATCTCGGATTAGCCTGTGCGGACTGCGCAGGCTGATCCGAGACAACACTTTACACAAATGTCCAAATGCCCCTCTTCGCGTGTTGCAAGCCATATTCAATCTATGTATTGCCTGATTATCAATATTTTATTCCAATAGGCAAGGGTCAAGGTCACTGATACTTAAACAGTGGTAGTAATAATGCCAATAAATATGGAATCAACAATGACTAAAAAAAAATAAGAATAATGAATCTACACATGATAGTACTTTTTGATATGCAGATCATGCACAAATTTTGATTCAGAGCAATTTCACTTTTCGACACATGTTTTTTGCTAAAATTTAGAATCTCCAGAATTGGGAGTATTTGCAGATGCCACATTAAATATGGTTCAAATGTTGTATTTGTGTCTGAAAGTATGAGAAAACAATATTGGAAAAAGAAAATATGCTGAAAACCAGTGTTTATTCCTTTTTCAACAATGCAAATATTCTTTTTTTTTTTTTCACAGATCATCAAAAGTCAGGACTGTGCGGTAACGGGTTAGATCTTGGCATGATCTTCACATTTGCACAAAGTATCAACTTAATCAATTTGACATAGAAACATATGCTGGCCATAAAATAGCAAATATTAACAAAACAAAAAAAGACATAATTATGTTACTGATACCTATATATTGGGGTATAAAGCACTCTTTATTTAATGCCATGGCATGTTTGAGAATGTCCAATGTTTGAACCTCTTCCTTCATATGTAGATACAAACACAATCTCTGACTAGCCTGGTACTCAGAAAGTGAAAATAGCTGAAATATAGAGTAACAATATAAAGCAGTTCACTATTTATGGTTAAAAGTGTTACAAAGTGCCTTTTTTCCCTAACTGATAAGAAATAGAGGCTTTTGAAAAGATAGTGTAAAGAGGACAGAATGCCAGTTATCAGCACTCTCTATTTTTCTCACAATGTTTTCTACTTTTTCCAAGACAAATCGCATCAGATCCAATCAATACAGTGCAAAAAAAAAATGAGTTAACTCAGAAACTTGACATTTTTTCATGCAAAAGGATGGTGCAAACCATCTGAACCACCCATCTTGTGCTCAGGCAGGCAAAAAAAAATAAATGGAATCTGAGAAAGCTTATTATTTGAAAGAGATAGGAAGACAACAAAAATTATGAAAAAAAAAATTGCCAGAAAGAATTCAAAACTAGTTCTCCTTATGTACATAGTCTATCTTAAAGGGGCCTATTTATTTTACTGCCAATAATCAAAAGCTTGTATTGATCATGTGACATTCCCATATGTCTTTGCAAAACTCCGGCGCAAATTTTGAAAATAGTTTAGGAGGCTACATAGCCAATTTAGGAAATAACACAGAAAAAGATTTTTTTCTTTTGTCCTTCCTCTTCACTAACGATTTACCCGCAATCGCTTCATTTCATTCAATGATAAAACATTTTAGAAGTTTGGTGAGATTGTGAAAATCTGAATAGCTGTCTTTAAAAGGTTACCATGAAATTGGCAGAAATAATTAGTCATTTGTCTGGTCGAGAATGATAAAACTCTTTATCAGATGACAAAATATTAGACTTGTCCAAATTTAAAAACATTATCTTACAACAAACCAAATGAATTTGCTTTTCAAAAATTATTGTAGGGAAAGGAGAACCAGCATTTTCTCCTTTCATAACAATATTTTCAAATACTCTATCCTAAGATTATTAATGCACAGGGTTGTGTAATAAAGGACTAATACTTACCAATAAAAAGTTTAGAACAAAATGACAGTACCTTGTTAGCTATAATTTTAGACTGTTTGTTACGCTCATCATCAGTCATTGCAACTAGCTTTTTCTTAAGTTCCTTTCTAAGAGTAACCTTGGCTTCCAAGACTGCTGTCATAATTGTACGATTCATTTGAAAGTCTCTTATACAAAGATGCTGAAAAGAAAAATGTTTGTTGGTTTGTATGATACTTAACACCATTCCAAACATTGTTTTAGATATAATGTGGAAGGCAAAGCACCTATCAATGCTTTTCTTGAGTTTCCTGAACCAATACATGTACTTTGTACAATATTCTCCCAGTGCCAATGGCTGCTTTTTGCCATACCCATCATGGACACAATGATCCGCAGTGAGAGAGGAATGAATCCTGTGGCCATGACTATCATCAATCCTTGGAAAAAAAATTGTCCAAGCTGGTGATTCAAGCAGCAACTTTCTGGTTTCATGATCTGTTCCTGACTCTGCAACATAAGAATGTAACAGAATGATAAACTATCTTTATCAGAAACTGGAAAGATAATGTAGGAATGAACTGGGCTGAGTTTAATGCCTTACAACACAATCTCTTGTTTTAATGACACAAAGAAAGTTTTTTACAAAACCTTGCAATAAAAGAGAAAACATTTCTATAACAAAAATATTTCATGCTCTTTCAAAGATAAGTTCCATCATTTTGGTCAAACTACAGTTTATAGATGCCGTCTTCTTGTGACCTTCCCCAGCAGGGAGACAGCAGTATAGGAGAAGAGCATGAGCCTCTCACATCCAAGGTCATGGGTTCAAATCCAGTGATAGGCATTGCCAACCTGCAGAATTACCCACATCTTCCAGTAAGTATTGGTTAGTTTTCCCTTCCTGGTTCATCATGAACACTTGATCGATATACGCTTCAGAACTTGTTGCAATGCTAATCTCAATAATGAGACGTTTATGAATCTTCTTTTGATATTTAAATTGGATGTTTATTGTGCACTGTACTGTCTCGGTTTCAACATTAACAAATTTTCAAGGATAAAAGCTACAGTGTAGCAATCTGTATTGCAGCCAAATGCAATTAAGTTTTCATGAACCACATGACCAAGGATAAATTATTAAACATTTCAGTACCTAAGGTGCTTTTAGAAGTCATTTAAAACACGTCAGTCTCAAAAAAAAAGTAACAAAATTTATGATGTTTGGCAGCCATTTTATGTCTATTTTGGGAAAAGTAAATGTATCAAGGTCACTTAAACTATTTTTTCATGTTTAGCGATTAAATTGAAACATTTGTATCTGAAACAATGGATTATTGAATACCCAAGCAACAGGTATGTTCGAATTCTAGTGTTGTCGCCAATTTGAGGAAATATGAGAGTTTAAACATACCCACAAAATATGAATGTGAAGTTTTTCCTCTGTTTTGGATCGTCTGTGAATCAATGCACCCCATCAAAAAATGTTATCGCGATTCAGGACATTAACAGTAATCTATACTAGGTAAAATGTAAATGAAATGTATAAGATTATACTTCTTCTCTTCATCCCCGCTGAGACTCAATGATTCTGTTTCATGGGGCAGGACTTAATAAATTTCTTTCATATTTGTTTTTGTTTAGAAGGCTTGCCCACCTGGCTTTAATATGAAAAACAAACACTTGAGCCCAAAATTTCAGTCTTTAAATTTCGGCATATAAGCGGCAAACGCCCCGCCGCTATACAGTCATATGGAATTGTTTTTTGAGTTTAAAGAAGAAATTAGTGAAATTTTCAGCTTAATTCCTTTGACAAATATTGTATTTGATATATGCCTACATGTATGTACGAAATGAATCCGTAAAACAATTTCAATTTTTTTGACACATGATTTTGATTTTCACGGGTTTTCGCCATTTATGGCGGTGCGTTTTCCGGATTATGCCTAAATTTCCGTTTTGATGAAGTTACCATTTATGCATTTCTGTCACGGACTCCGTCGAGTCCAGGTTAAATCGCATTTTCTTGATACGCGTCTGTACCATAACACCGGTTGCAGAAGTTTGAATCACCCCAACAGATTGGCCTTGTAGTCATTTGATTAATTTGCCTCTGATTGAAAGTTCTCAACCGAGAAAAGGCCAGAGAGATTCCTATTCATCTATCAGATTTCATCAGACTTCATTATTCATCGTGAAACGACAATAACGACGATCTTTAAAACAATCTAAAGGCTTATATCTTAAGGAAAAGAACTTTCTGTGGGAGTAATTATTTGTACTAGAGTTACTTCCCTTATTCCATTTATCTGCAGATTCACGAGATTTCGCTCCTTCTCTCTTGTGATGTTTCGCTATCTAAATTTTCAAAGTGTTCTGTTGCGACATCGTGTTTAAATCAAGATCATGGCTAGTTTAGGTGTTAGTCAGTCGCGTTTTGCCTCTCTAATTGTTGACGATGATGATTCGGACGAAAAGAAGGCAAATGGGCAGCCGACAAAACCTCAACAGAAAAATGCACAGAAGAAGAAAAACAGAAAAAAGAAGCAGCTACAAGCAGAAAATCAAAAGGTAACAAATCAGGTTTCTTTTTACAACTACTTGTGCACAATACGAGTTTTGTTTGTCTGAATCATTATTCTGTAACATGAACTCCAAAAAATTCAGCAAATGTCATCATCCCATTATTTAAACGCACCTCTTAACTGAATATGACTTCAGTTTCTTTATGCTTCGAGAAAAGAACGTTTTTCTTTTTGTTTTTACCACGCCTGTAACAAAGTTTTACACTCATCAAAATTAACATTTGACAACAATTTGAATTTGGCTTAGATTATGGAGGTTAATCTTTCAAAGGGTAGAAAGCTTTGGGAGGGATGGAGAAAATGCTAGTCACCAGCATTTTCCTCTTTTCCCACAATGTTTTAAAGGGTTACTTTCCCTGGATCAGGGTTATAATTTAAAAAAATATAAAAAAATTACAGGATTATTTCATTTATATTTTGTAAAAGTTAAAGAAAATAACTCAGTATTACATGGTGGGTAACATGAACTTTGCATTTAACGACGTATATGAGAAATATTCGCGTGCATCCTACTGCGCATGTATTTTTGTCGTGGATATTGAATAAAAATTGTACCTAAGTATTTTTTTGCTCATAATGGTAATACTATTGGTGCACTGAAACAAGTAGCACTTTATTCGGGTATATTAGTGAAGAGAAAAAAATGAACCTTTGAACTATCACAGTTAAATGCTGCTGACATGGCGTTACAGGAAATTTAAAGCTGTGGAAGTATAGCTGTTTCCACTTTGAAAATTATTGTTGGAAAAGGAGAAATCGCTCCTATTGAGCAATTTCTCCTTTTGCCACTATGTCTGCTGAGCTTTCATCCTATTTTTTTTCCTTGGTTGATTGATTGATTGTATGGTGTTCAACGCCATTTTCAACATCATTTCAGTTATATTGCGGCGGCCAGTGCACCTGTCCATGCTTTCCTGGAGTCTGTTTTTACCAGTATGTTGCACAATTTTCTTTCCAAGCTACTGGCTGCTTTCCCACATAACCATCGTCGAAACAATGGTCAGTGGTGAGAGAGGAATGAATCCTGTCGCAGTGACTATCATCAATCCTCGGAAAGAAATTGGCCGAGCCAGGGATCAAACCCACAACCCCCTGTTCTCAAGTCCTGAAGTCTACCGACTGAGCTACCAGGGCTCGCGTGGCATTTTTTTCCTTGGAAAAAATATTTCCACGGTGACCTTCAACCTTGTTTTCTGACGAAATACCGGTAAGCACAGAAAGGCGCCATTTTTATTTTTTCTTATTGTTTAGAAAATACTATAAGTGTGGAAATTTCAAGAAAAATCTGTCCGTTAGAAAGTATGTATTTATTTAAGATTAACCCTTAATTTGGTCAGATTATCTCCCTTTTTAACTCAATGGTCTGTATGTAACATGCATATTTGTACATTTACCATGCTCAAAACCAGGCTTTTATATATTTTTAGTGCAAAAATATATGAATCTTCATTAAAATGATGTATACATGTATTTGTATATTTTTCCTGTAATTTTCCTGTTTAACCAACTATTAAAGGCACTTTAAATCCAATATAAGCTGAATTTTGGAACTATATATACCTTTTTCAATGGCAAATTTCTCAGAAACAAGCATGGTGACCCTATCTTTTTTTACTATAATCTCCTAGAGACATGATGAGCTTTGTATGTGCAAAGTTTTAAAAAAATCTGTCTGTTAGAAAAATTTGTGATATACGTCATCAACCCTTTATGGAACTATCTCAAGTTTTAATAACCTTCAGGAAAAAAGGCTTTTGATAACATTTTAGGAGGAGAAGAAAATGCTGGTTACCAGTTTTTTCTCCTTTTTCCACAATGTTTTCTCTGTTTCAAAGACACATTTTTGGCTTGGATGTTTTCAAAGAAATCACAGAGGTATTGTAATAGCCCTGGCATTGTTGTCTGCTATATCATTGTCATGCAAAAACATTGATATTTTATGATACTTACATCATTACTAAATACATTTACTTTAGACTCAGACTAATTGTAAACTACCAAAAGTGAAATATAGGTAACAATCAAAATATTTTTGACACATTTATGCCCCTTTTTTGACTCAATATTTTCACTACAGGTAACTGTAGCTAAGCGTTAGCACCTGCACGCGGAGCTCTTGCTGCATTTGAGCCACATTTAATATATCTTCTGCAACTGCTTTTAATTTGAGCGATTCTAAAATACATGTATTGTCATTTGGTAAAGAGTACTATAGACAGCATGTTATACACATACACTTCTCTTTTGTTTAGTTACAGCAACTGGCTTTTGGTCTACATAACAAAGGAAATAATGGAACCAGTTCAGATGCTAGACATATAAATGGTGCTCAGGGGGAACCAGCTGCTTCACAATGGGATGAATGGCAGAAAATTGATAAAGAGGTTTGATATTTGATCATTTAATATTTCCCTTGGTGTGAGAAGGTCTCAACTCAGAGCAGGTGTCCTGCAGTCATTATGTAGGCCAGAAAAAAAATACATGTCTTTCAGGTGACATCAAAAAAAAAGAATGGGGTCAGTTGGTTGGACAAACTTTTGTTTTCTTTTTTTTCTTTCTTTGTTTTTTCAAATAAATTTAATATCAAAGAATTCCAACTATTTCTTATCTGTTATATGTATAACAACTGCAAAGCTACCATAAATTTTAGATTCATCCTGCCGGAGCAAAAAGCATTAGATGATATGTTTACAAAATTTCCATGTGAAAGTTTTACCATCTCTTCTTACTCTTGTCCCGTTATTCTGACTGCAGTGTACTTCCCTGGTGGTGGGTGGTACAACAGCCAAATACTGCACATGTATGGGCAAAGTATTGGAATAGGATCCAAGCTTGTAAATGCCCCAAACTAGGGACAAATTTTTTCACATTGATTGAGAAAATGGTGGTTGCCATTTTGGAGGAAGTCAGCAATCATGCAGATGCTGATTTGAAGCGTCTGATAGATGGGTTGGCCTAAAATAGGCATTGGAATTTTCGACGAAATGGACGAAAGGGAAATCAGTAGACGAAATGGGTATCACCATGGTCTGAAATTGACAGTTGAGTGAAAAATTTCCAATGTTCACACTATTTACCGAAATGGAACAAAATGGCTTGGGATGAAGCACATAGCATGAAATTGGCAAAAATCGAAAAAGAAAAGTTACCGGTCGGAAGCCATTGGGTAGGGTCAGTCGGATCAGCTGAAACATGATAGGTTTTTTTTTTTTTTCTGGCCTTAGCACTCAAGTAGGGCAGTTTAATAGGTTTTGCACAGGGCTTAAAACCTGGGGGTTGCAGGTTTGATTTCCCAGCTTTTGTGAATTTCTTTTCATAGACTGATGATAGTCATATAGAAAGGATTCATTCCTGTCTCACAGCTGACCATTTTTCAATGACTTTACACGGGAAAGCAGGAAAAACTTTGAGGACATGGTAGGAAAGGAGAAAATGCTAGTCACCAGCAGTTTCTCCTTTTTTCTACCATGTTTTCCACCTTTGCAAATCTGATCATGTGAGCTATACATGTATGTAATTTGCTATCTGTAAATACTTTCATTTCATTCAGTCCAAAATTTTGTTGTGTAGTAAAGTATAGTAAAGTCAAGAATTAAGCCACTGGGTCAAGTGACAGTTAGAGGAAAAAAAGCTTAATTTATTTTCTTTTCCTTTTATTTTTCTATAGTTTACACAGGATACATTTGAAAAAGATCTTCAACAAGCACTTCTGATCAGCAGGCTTGAAAATGAGGAGGAAAAAATGGTAAGAGACAAATTCTGTATCAATTTTGTTTCGTTATGTAGGAGGAGTTTGTTACTATGCTAATAACTGTGGAAGACAATTTGGAAAATTTGATGACTGCACAACTACTTAACATATAAATTACATCATACTTTTCAACCCACCTGGACAAAGTCCAGGATGAGCTACTGCACTACCCCCGGCTTCTGCATTGCTGTTGGGAGTCGGTGACCACAGTTTTGTTTTCAAAAATTTTTTAATAGCTCACATTTTCCAAACCATATGATGGATTTGGAATGAAAGATATAGGTCCAAAGTTACTTTCAGCAATACCCCCTCCCCCACTTGCAAGATATTGAGGTTAAACTCATAGACTTTGTTATTTTACTTTCAACTTCTTTCAATTTGGACTAGTCCAAAATTTTGTTGTCAGGTAAAGAGTTAAGTTTTTCTAGAGCTCCTATTTTCCAGACTGCATGAATGCCATCCCCAAAAGTTAACTTTTCCAGGCAAGCTGTGCTATCTAATGATAGCTGTTGTTAACCCTTTACTAAACAATCCCATGCTCACTCTAAAGACCCTGAGGTAGGAGGCTTTTGAAAAGAATGTTGGAAAACCAACATTTTCTCCCTTTCCACCATTTGTACCCTTTCAAAGACAAATCCCATCATTTGAACCACACTGAATTTGTCGTCTTCAAATGCTTTCAATTTGAACAAGACTAAAATGTTGCCATTTGGTAGAGAGTTGACTTTTCCAGGGAGCTGTTGTGTAGAATGATGGTTCTTGTTAAATGAAACGTTTTCAAAGGTGTTCTCACAGCCCTTTCAACATTCATGTCAACTTCAATAAAAATTTTGACATTTTTGCCAAATTCAGTATAAACCACTGGCATTATCTCTGTCCTTACTTGCTTCAAACTTAGACTTGTTGTTTAAGTGGAACCCTTATCAAAAGAGTAGGTAATCCTCAAAATAATTTTGACACAGTTTAGAGTAATATAAGATCTTACAGGCTTGACCATCCATGCATGTTTTTTTACAGTCTGATCTTGATCTGTGCCATGATGCAATTCTGTTTAAGCCTATTGCGCTGAAAAGGTTAAAGTGAAACAAGTCTTAAAATGTGTGTGTATGGTACCATTTCAGAAAAGAAAGCGAGAAAAGAGCCTGTCAGAGAGTCAATCAACAAGCAATGAGACAAAAACAGAAGTCAAAGATTCCAAAAAGAAGAAAAAGAAAGCTATGTCGCTGGAAGAATTTAACAAGAAAACAGAGGAGAAAAAGTCTTATGCAGATGGTAGGGGCAACTGATCTATGACTCCGATTCAGTATTATGATATTGTAACCCTCCTCCTCCTCTTTCTGCCTCCTATTTTCCTTCTTCTCCTACTTCTTCTTCTCAACACTTCATTATCATGAATATCATTTCTATCATCATTATTATCATCATCATTATAATTGCTATTGTCATTATTAAAGACCCACTGACACTCAAAATTAACCATGAAAGGGGCCTATTAAGTTTTTATATCGAAAATGAAAATTCTTATACAGTAAATACAAGTAGATATGTACTCAATTCTAACAGAAGCAGTAAAAAGATTTCAAATCAGAAAACTTTTTTTAAATGTAAGAGAGAACCTTAATTGCTTCACATCCTGAAATTGTAACAATCTGTGGTAAATTTCACTAGGAGTACATCAAATTCAACTATAACTTCAAATTCCTACACATTATAGCAGCAGTTGCTGGAGCTCACGAAAATGAGTTGCGTAAATTTGATGTCCGTATGTGTTGATCCTAAGTACATGTTATCAGCAAAGTTTGTCTGAAGGGAGTCAATCAGCAAATTATCCAAGTTTTTTTTATAGATTCCTGCTTAACATGTAAAAGTTATTTGCAAAACACCAAAATGTGCTGTGACGTCACAGTGATGTCAACTGGATTCTTATATCTTTTACACTTATGATTGGCGTCATTGATTGAGCCACGGCATTCCTGATTTACATTATTTTTTCACATGTGTGTGCTTTTCTTTCATCTGGGTGTAAGCCCTGTATAACACAATAGGCATTTTACCTAGACATGCCGCTGGTACTGTTTAAGTCTGGTTGCACATTATGGAGAAACAAATCATCTGATATGAATCAAAATAAAGCGCAGACTTGCAAGGAGATGGACACAACAATATTTAATCAGATTTTAATTGTTTATAAACCCCTTTTGAAAATGTATGATTTTTAAGTAAGTATTGTTTCTTTTGGACATAAGTATATTTTTCTTCAATCATATAGAATCTGTATAGTTACATCCAATGACGAAAATGTGATTTTTGTCATTTCGGAACATGTTTTTTTTTGCTATTGCCAAGTCCATCTATTTTTATTTCATCAGATATGACATCATCATGCTAATTTAAATACAAACATATTTTAACGACACATACTATTAATCATTTGACATTACCATAAGTCTTTGCAAAACCCTGGTGTGAAATCTGAAAATACCATAAGAGGCTATGTAGTACATTAAGGAAATACCCTTAAAAAGCATTTTTCTCTTTCTTTTAACTGATGGGTTGCCAGTTATCACCATACTTAATTCAGTGATAAATTTTTTTGAAGATTGGTAAGATTATAATATTCTGAACACTGGGTGGCTCCCTTTAAGTATAAATCAAGTTAGATCATCCAACACAATCATTTCTGAAGTAGCCGATAATGTCTGAAGTTGCTATGTATTTTATTTAAATAGGGAAATCTTCGTGATCGTCTGATTTAAGTTTATTTTGTCTTAACCAATATTGCAGAACTAGATCGTGTAGAGCCAGTCATCCCCGCCACCCCAACTAGCAGTCTGCCTGTTGACGAAAATGAAGTTCAGTTTTTTGAATCAGTCGAGAAAGATGTGAATCGAATATTGCGGAAAGATAAGATTCAAGAAGAGTATAAAATTGTGAGTCTTTTCCTAGCATGTTACATCTGATTATGTTGCTTAGCTTCATCCTATACTTGGACAGAGACTTGTAGCTCAATCTGTAACACTACATGACTTCCCATCCAGAACTCATAAGTTGAGCTAGGCCAATCAGTTTTTGAGGATTGGTTATAGTCATTGTGACAGGATTGTATTTGTTGTATGGTCAGGTGGCAGTGGACTTGGAAACTTGTTCACAGCTGCGGTGAATCATGTTGCCCGAACCACATAATTTTTATTTATTATACTGCAAAGTTTTACTGTTCCAACGTGTGTCAAGCGAAATTTCCCTGTTTTATGGTGTCACGAATTGAGTACGCAGACGAAATAGAATTTCCCTTCTGGGTACCCCAATGCAATCAAAGCTGACGTCACTGGGAACTGACGTCACTGACACCTTGGTAAAAAGTGCAGTTTAGTGCATAATCTAGATGGTGTCACTGGATATTCGACATATTTTTATTTAAACATGGATTTAAACAACTTCAAGGTAAGTAGCTATGAATTTTAATGATTTTTGGCAAAGGTAAACGACCATTTGTTATCCTTGTAATGTTATGCACAGAGCATGAGTTTCGACACTTCACAATTTGCCTTCCTGACGAAGGGATGGCCCGTTTTAATCCCACCGTATATTTGTGTTATGATGAAATCAAACGATAGTACATGTAACTATTTTCATTTATTTTCAAAAATTGTCCATTCTTTCCGTTTTAATGACAACCATCAAAGGAAACTAGTAATACCGGTAATATGGTACAGGCTACTCAGTATGTTTGTACTGTGGGTGGCTTGTATCGATCAATCAAATGACGCCACCATTTTGGATGTTGTGTTGAAAGTGTAGTCATGTATCTGGTGCTCCCGAAAGGGAAACTGCTTTTACGTGGGTTTTGCCAGTGTACATGATATATATATTCGGGGCATATTATCCAATCATATCACAAGAAATTTCTTTGCAGTATAATAAATTCCTCTGATTTCCTTTCACAGCTGAACATTGCATCAAGCAATTTTATGTCAGAAAGCAACTTATAACAACTGGTCAAGATTTAATACACTGCCATTACTTTTGGTGATTTTTTTTCTTTTTTAATGTAAGTTTTAATCATTTACCCCATAGTCCCAAGTTTTAATGGCCCTAACAGAGGAAGTTTTTGAAAACATTATGGGAAAAGGAGAAAATGCTGATATCCAGCATTTTCTCCCTTTTCCCGCAATGTTTTCTACCCTTAACACCAACAAATTACATCATTTGGGCCACATTTGTTGTTTTCAAATTGTTTCAGTATGAATGGGTTGGATATTTTGTCATCTGGTTTAAAAGAGTCAAAAGTTGTGATCAGGCAAGGTTGTGGATTGAGCTACCAGTCTTGGTCTAAGAGCAGAGTACAACACAGGGCTTCAACCATTTCCCTCATTTGGATCGACTATTCGTGCTTCTGCTGAAGATTCCTTTCGAAAAAGCTGTGAAAAATGGCGAAACTGCTGACAGAACATCCAAAAGCCGCGAAAGAATTAACCCTTACTCATCTTTCAAGGCTAAAGTTGCTGTTGCGGCCTCTGTAGATCAAGATCAGACTGCAGACTGATCTCTGATCGTAAACTTCTCGGTCCGCTGTGAAGAGGCATTTGTTACAAACCAAAAAAAAGCTATCTTTCTTTTTTTGTGTGTAATTTCGTGACTGAGAATTACTATTGGTGGACTCGGCTCTCGAAGGATTCATTCTCATTAGGGTTTTGCGCACGATGTACAATTCTGCTTTCATTATGCAGCCGATCATCCTATTAGAAGTATTTTCCAAAAATTAAGTCAGATTTTTTGGAAAATATATTTTCAGTATTTAGTATTCTTGAATATTTTGACTCTCTGGAGTTAGGAATAGACATAAAATATTTTTGACAGTAATTTAATGTGTCCGAACATTAAGTGTGTCCGAATACATGGGCGAATTACGGTACATCTGACATCGCTATTAACGGTCCACATACAGAAATTTATTGATGTTAAGTCTGCCTAATGTAAGATTGTGTATTTTATGTGAAGACAATTATGGACTGAGGTCCTTTTGTATTCAACTGTGTGTGTATTTGTCAAACAAAGCAATTGGGCAAAGCCGTAAGTGATAGAAGTAATCAACAAGGTAAAGGTGTGAAAAATTGTCACATTATGTGCACGGTATCGATTTTACACCAGTATTAGGTCTATAGGTAGTTATCTTTTTACATTGAGGACTCGTATCAGCGGGTCAGTGGATTCGGATCAGACTCGAAAATGGTGAACCCCCCGAAATTTTGGGAGCCATAGGACACCCGCGTTATAATATGGTCAGCGCTTTAGCGAAGTTCGTTTTAATGGGGTTCCACTGTACTAGTTGCTCAGTGGGTAACTTTCAGGGTTTGAAACTCTGGCGTCCTGGTTCTGTTTCCAAGCTTGGCAATTAATGATAGTCATTATGACAGGGTCCATTCAGCTCTCACAAATAAACACTGTTTTGATTAGAGTTATGTGGGAAAGTCGCTTGTGGCTTTGAAAGAATGATGGGCAAAGCACTGGTTAAGGAAACTCAAGTAAAGCACAGGTCAGTGCACTAGCTGATAGTATTTAACTGAAATAATGTTCAAAATGGCATTATACAACAAACAAACTGTGAAAAACACTGTGGCTAAATGAGAAATTACTTCTAATAAGTAATTTTTCTTTTTGTAACAATGTTTTCCAATGTGCTTTTATTCAGCTTTAATTCAACTTACATAATTTTCAAAAGCCTTTTTCCTAAAGATGTTTTAAGCAGCAGGATTGATTGCTAAAGATTCAATGAAAATTCCAGTGGATGACTTTAGACTAGTTTGCAACAATTTTGTCCCAAGAAGTAATTGAATGGCCCATCACAAAATGATTCTGTGTCTTAAAGGACATGAAGAAAAAGTCTTTTAGTCTACCAAACCACAAAAGTTTAGACTGGTCTGAATTGAAAGCATTTGCAGACAACAAATTAAAGATGGCCAAAATGACAAGATGTTTTATTTATAGGTTAGAAAACATTTTAGGAAAAGGAGAAAATACTGGTTAGTAGCATTTTCTCCTTTTCCCACAATGTTTTCGAAAGCCTTCTTCCTCAGGGTCATTAAAAGTCTGGATTGTGTGGTAAAAGGTGAAAAACATTGTTGGGAAATCAGCATTTTCTCCCTTCACAAGCACATTTTCGATCCTTTCAAAAAAAACAACATCATTTGAGCCAAATTTAATTTCCATCTGAAAATGTTTTCATATTGGGCTAGTCTGAAATTTTGTTGTCGTATTAGAGTACAGCTATTTTACTATTTCTTTGTTCTTTCCAGCAATATGCAGCAGAATCAGTGATAACAGCAAAATACCAAGACAAGATTAAAAAGTTAGATAAAGAAGTTGAATTTTTAAAAGCAACAATGAAAAAGCAAGAGGTAAGTTTGCTTTTGTTCAACTGTTTTATCTACACAGAACCTTTTTTTACATTGATTTTTTTTTTTTTTTTTTTTTTTGGGGGGGGGGGGGTTAACTATTTAAAATGTTTTAGTGACATTTTTGTGGATTTAACACATATTTATCAAATCAAAACCAAAAAAAAAAATCACCCACACTTTAGTGTTAAAGCAACTTGTAATTGAGCCATGCTCTGTTAATAGGGGGTTTAATGCATCTGCAAAACATATTGACCTAGATCTGCCTGCAAAGTCTATACGGGCTGACCACAATAAAAACTTTTTGCTATTTGCAGATTATTTTCATGTCAAAGGACTAGTCTATTTCATGATTCAGTTGGTTGTTGGAGAAAATGGATTACATACATATATTCATAATTATGTTATGATTTGCTTGGTATGATGCATCAGACATATGCATTAAACCATCTTTAACCCATTACCACACAATCCCTACTTTTGACGACCCTAAGATAGAAGCCTTTAGAAAACATTGTGGGAAAAGGAGAAAATGCTGGTTACCAGCATTTTCTCCATTTCCCACAATGTTTTCTACCCTTCACAAAACGTATTTCAAATTTTCAGTCACTTTTATTTCGTCATCTGCAAATGCTTTCGATTTGGACAAGCCAAAAGTTTTGTCGTTCGGTAATGAGTTAATGAGAACATGGCACAATCAGATTTTTATACGCTCGTCGAAGACGGGACGTATTATGGGATCACCCATGGCGGACGGGTGTCCGGGCGGGCGGGCGTCAGGGTGGGCGGCATCCAGTTCTTTGTCCGGAGCATAACTTTGTCATCTTGAGTCCAATTGACTTGAAACTTGGCATTTGTGTTTGTTGCAATAATACGGAGTGCAGTGCAAAAGAACCATAACTCTACCTAGTGTGGATTTTGAGTAATTTTACTTTGATCTTCATTTTTACAGTATTTCTTGCTTGTCCGGAACGGAACTTTGTCACCTCAAGTCAAATTGTCTTGAGACTTGGTAAACATGTTTGTTGCATTACCTGCCCTTTACAATTATTATACCCCCTCGACAACTGGTGGTGGGACGAGCGTATCTTGCGACAGTTTGCCGCTCTTGTTTTTTTTTTTTTTTGGTTTTTTTTTAGCTCTACTGGTTAAAAGCCAGCAGAGCTAATGTCATGGTATGGTTTCCATCGTCAGTTTGTTTATCCATCTATCCATTGGTTAGTCTTTTTCTTGTTTATCTCATCAATAGCTTGAACCCTATGATTTTGTAGCTCGGCCAATTTCTTCACAAGGATTGATGATAGTCGTTGCGACAGGATTCATTCCTCTCTCACCACTGATCATTGTTTGGACGATGGTAATGTGTGAAAGCAGCCAGTGGCTTGGAAAGAATATTGTGCAGAGTACTGGTGAAAGAAATTCCAGAAAAGCATGGATAGGTGCACTGGCCACCACGATGTAACTGAAAAAATGTTGAAAACGGCATTAAACACTATGCAGTCAATGCAATCAACCTATTGATTTTTAAAAAAAACATGACAATCTGTATGGGAAAAGTAGTCATTTGAAGTCGAAAATTTCCATTTCTTGTTTATGCGATAAAGTCTGCCTTTGTTGTCAGATTTTCGTGAAACCTGCACTGAACCCTATTGATTTTGAAAAAAAAAATCCAACAATCAGTATGGGAAAAGTAGCCATTTGAAGTTGAAAATTTCCATTTCTTGTTTAGGCGATAAAGTCTGCATTGTTGTTGGATTTTCCGTAAACTGGCACATTTGCTTTGTATCATGAACAGCTTGAAGCCTATTGATTTTGAAAAAAATCCAACAATCAGTATTGGAAAAGTAGCCAATTAATTTGAAAATTTCCATTTCTTGTTTAGGCAATGAAGTCCACAATTTTGATCCATTTTTTTGAAACTTGCAAAGATAATTTGGTTCATCACAGAATAATTCAATATTAATTTTTTTCTTGAACATTGGCGAGTTCTGATTGGCTGAAAAATTTTTTTTATAGCTCCATGAAAAAAAAAATTAGCAGTGCCGGAACTACTTTTGCATTCAAAAAAATGTAAACAAACATGTATACGAGATTCCATAATGTTTTTTCTTTCTGATTTTAGATCTATATCGAGTCCGAAGTTCAAATTGCTAGCTGAATTTATTTTCTCTGAATATCGAAAAAGAAATCCAACAGTAATTTCAAAGAGAGAACTGAAAACTCATTGTCACTTTGCTGGGTTCTAACAATCTTATTTTCAACTTAATTCTAGCGTATTGTAGATCTACTTCTAATAATGAATCGACTAAATCTGCAAATGTTCAATACTATAATGACGTCATGAATTACGTCATTATTACGGCATGAACGAGCTGATTTACCGCGCTAAGAATTATCAATGAAATGGACTTTAAATAAATACGCAATGTTGGATTTACAAAAAAAGCAGTTAGAGTAGAACTTAAGTGCATATTTGTTGTCTGTGATATTGAATTATAAGGAATGAAGAGAATTTTTTTTTTGTTTTCATGGAGGTATGAAAAAAAAACCTAATCACACTTTTGTATGAAACCGCTTCGCGGTTTCATACAGTGTGATTAGGTTTTTTTTTTCATACCTCCATGAAAACAAAAAAAGTTCTCTTCATTTCTTAAATGGAACTCTATTAAAAGTGAAGAAAATCTGATAATCAGTTTAGGAAAAGCGCCGTTTGATGACTTAGTATTGTTTACTCAGTAAAGTCCACATTATAAGTCACATTTCTTTGAAATTTGCAAGGATTATTTAATACATTGTGTACTGAAACCCTATCACATTTGGCTGGATTCCAAACAAAAGAAATTGTACTTCATTTTTTTTTCACTATTTGTTTAATTCATCATGCCTACTTATGTTGTCTTAGTCGGTTCAAACCCAGTTGCAAGAACATCCCCTCTTCCGTATTTTTTTGTGTTGTTGTGTTTTCCTTTTTATACGCCCGTCGAAGACGGGACGTATTATGGGATCATCCATGGCGTACGGGCGGGCGGGCGGCGTCCAGTTCTTTGTCCAGAGCATAATTTTGTCATCTCCAGACCGATTGACTTGAAACTTGGCATGTGTGTTTGTTGCAATAATACGAAGTGCAGTGCGAAAGAACCATAACTCTACCTCGTGCTGTCTTTGAGTTATTTCCCTTTGATTGTCGTTTTTACAGCATTTTCTGCTTGTCCGGAGCATAACTTTGTCATCTCCAGTCCGATTGACTTGAAACTTGGCGTTTGTGTTTGTTGCAATAATACGGAGTGCAGTGCGAAAGAACCATAACTCTACCTGGTGCTCTTTGAGTTATTTCCCTTTGATCATCATTTTTACAGCATTTTCTGCTTGTCCGGAATATAACTTTGTCATCTCTAGTCTGAACATCTTCAAATTTGGTAGGCATGATTGCAGTGCACAAGAACCATAACTCTTTCTAGCACAAATTTTGAGTTATTTGCCTTTGATCATTTTTTTTTACAGCATTAGTGCTTGTCCGGAATATAACTTCATCATCTCAAGTCAGAGTGACTTCAAACTTGGTATGCATGTTTGTTGGAATATTACGGAGTACAGTACGCAAGAACAATAACTCTACCTAGTGCGGATTTTGAGTAATTCCACTTTGACCTTCATTTTTACAGTATTTCTTGCTTGTCCGGAACGGAACTTTGTCACCTCAGGTCAAATTGACTTGAGACTTTGTAAACATGTTTGTTGCATTACCTGCCCTTTACGATTATTATACCCCCTCGACAACTGGCGGTGGGACGAGCGTATCTTGCGACAATTTGCCGCTCTTGTTGTATCATGAATTCATAATGTATGCTAGCAAAAAAGTTTAAATCACTCCAAGTAGAGCGATTTCAGGCCCTCAAGGGCCTTTAGTTTTTTTCTTAATATGATAAATAACTATTATCATTAGTTGAAAATAAAATAGCCCTGTACACAAATACAGATGAAAACATTGGTGCTAGTGGAGGAATTACATGTATCAAGGAACTTCTTGTTTATATCCAATATTTTTAAAAACTGGTCTTTTGTAAGATGAAAATGCTATAAGTTAAATTTTCAAAAGACAAAATTACAGGCGTGCCCAAATTGAAAGCATTTGCAGATGACTTAATACATGTGGATGAAGAGATTTTTCATCTGAAGGTTTGAAAACATTGTGGGAAAAGGAGAAAGTGCTGGTTACCAGCATTTTTTCATTTTCCCACAATGTTTTCAAAGACCTTTCTTTGAAAGAATCTTTAAAACTAAGGTTTGGTAAAGGGCCAGAGCAGCTAAAAAGAAAACTCGCTTCTATTTTCCAATATAGGAGGAATTGAAGCAAGTTAAGAAAAGAAATAAACAGTTATGTGTGATATTGGCTCAGGGAGAAAGTAAGTTATGTTTTTCAATCACCAGTTTCACAATAACAAAAAAGCTTTTTTTCCTTTTCTACCTTCTTTGAAATGTAGCTCCCTTGTCCTTCCAGCTTCCTTCTTTTGCTTACTCAATTCTTTAAGTCCTTGGAGCACCCGATTAAAAAGAAGAACAGCTGCAATATTGCATTGGTAAAAGTGGTTTTGGCCAGTATATGTTACAATTTTGCAAACAATGTAGATCCAAGGTCAGACTGCATCTTCCGTGCAGTCTGATCTTGATTTACACTGTGTGCAAAGACAGTCTGATCATGATCTGTTGATAGTTGTGCTTAGCACTGAAAAAGTAAGAAGATATTCTTAGGTATATTCAGGGTACATTGGGGCTTAAACCTTTTCCATGTCAATACAAGTTTTCTCCTGACAGCTTTTGATAATATTGTTGGAAAAGGAGTAATTGGTTATAACAAGCAACTGCTTCTTTTCTCACTAGGTTTACTGTGTCATTCAAACAAACATTTTCCTTGCTGTTATTATGTTTCTTTCCTCACACTTCGACCCATCTCTGTAGTCTTGTGATTTAAGCACACAGCTATTCAATTGATCTGGAGGTCTAAGGTTCAAGTTTCACTTAGAAACAGGGTTTTTCTGATGTAGCAGGTTGATGAATGACAGTGTAGATTCAAGATCAGATTGCACATTTGTTGCTGTCTGATCTAGATTTACACTGTTGTTAAATGCACTTTAGCACATGTTTAACATTTACTTTTGAAAACAAGGAAATTTAAAATATGTACAGATTGAGTATTTGTAGATGGCAAATGAAATATGGCCTAAATGAATTGAATTCTTTTTTGAGAGGCAAGAAAACAACATGGGAAAAGGAGATAATACTGGTTACCAGCATTTTCTCCTTTTTCCACAATGTTTCCAAGTGACCACTTCCTCGAGGTCTTTGAACCACAGGAATTATTTTACATATTAACATTATTAAAGACTTGAAGTTCATTTCATAATTTCAGTGAAAGATAAATCTGAAATTTTGTTACAAGTGGACCAATTGAATGAAGTGAAAGATGAACTTACAGCTCAGGTGAATACATACTGACAGATCAACCTTTGTAAAATTTGCTTTGTTCAACTCCATGATAAAAGTATTTGTCAAGTTAATGTGGGACCAGAAATGGAATGTGTCTGTTAAAGGGTTGAAAACATTGTCAGAAAGGGAGAAAATGATGGTTATCAAGTGAAGAAGACTGGAAAAAATGAATTGACAACCAAACTTTCTCTCCTGCACATTGCAAACAGCCAACCGATTTCTATATTAATTTTTAACCATATGCATGTAGTACTGTTTCATGATATTGCAATGATGACAGATTTTTCATGACTAACATTCCTCATTTATGTTTGTTTTTCCATAATGTTTTCAAAAGCCATTTTCCATAAGGTCGTTAAAACACGCATTATTTGGTAAAGGTATCACTGTAGTAGACAAACTAAACCGTAACTTAGTTTATGTGCATCCATTGTGTACCATGTCCATGTAAAATTTGTGCCTTGTCTCGTATCTTGTGTTTAACCCTTTACCGAACAATCTGGGTTAACAGCCAAGAGTTTTTTAAAACATTGTGGAAAAAGGGGAAATGCAGGTAACCAACTTTTTCTCCTCCTCCCACAATATTTTCTACCGTAACGACATATATTGCATCCTGCTGCACATGTGTTTTTGTCATGGATAGTGAATCAAAAGTGCACCTATGTTTTTTTGCACATATAGTAATACTATTGGTGCACTGAGACCAGTAGCACTTTCATTAGGTGGTATTAGTAAAGAGAAAAAAATGGATCTGTGAACTGTCATCGTAAAATGATTAAAATACTGTTGACACGGCGATACACACCAAACAAGCAAACAAAAGCAGGAAATTTAAAGCGGTGGAAGTATAGCTGTTTCCACTTTGAAAATTATCGTGGGAAAAGTAGAAATCGCTCCTTATAAGCAATTTCTCCTATTCCCAATATGTCTGCTGAGCTTTTTTGCTATTTTTTCCTTGAAAAAAATAACTTCCACATTGACTTTCATCCCTGTTTTCTGACGAAATAAGCATGGATAGGTGTCATTTTTACTTTATCTTATTAAGAATTACAAATGCTATATGTGAGGAAATTTCAAGAAAAATCTGTCAATTAGAAAGCATGTATTTATTAAAGATTTACCCTGAATTCGGTCAAATTATCTCCCTTTTTAACTCAATATTCTATGTATAACACGCATATTTGTACATTTACCATGCTCAAAACCAGGCTTTTATATATTTTTTGTGCAAAACTAAATGACTTTCCATTAAAATGATGTATATTTGTATATTCTTTCGGTAATTTTCCTGTTTAACTATCAAAGAAAAGTGTGTTGAAGGCAAATTTCTCAGAAACGAGCAGGGAGACCCATATCTTTTTTTACTGTAATCTTCTAGAGACCTGATGAGCTTCGTATGTGCAAAGTTTTAAAAAAATCTGTCCGTTAGAAAAATTTGTGATATGCATTGTTAACAAAGATAAATTCTGTTATCAGCAATTTCTTAATTTTGGACAAGGCTGATATTTCATTGTTTTATCAAAGTGTTAAAGCTTAAAAGTAATTGATGTTGATCAAAAATTGAAAATGAAAAAGACAAGAAAAGCATGAGATATTTCTCTTCCACTCCCATGTAATCTCTGTATGGCTGGAATTAATTAATCATGAAAATTACTGAATCTATGCAAAACATTCAATAGTGTTGATTCAAAATGAACTTAGCAGTCAAGAAGCCATAAAACAACATTCATTCATTCTGGATTACCTAAGTTGTTCTTTGTATCTAATGGATTGATTTTTTCCAGGTGTCTGAACTGACTGCTGATTTGGAAAAGGAAAGGTCAAAAGTTCACACATTAAGAGCAGAGCTGGATAAGGTTAAGGTAAGATGAATTTGTCATCAGCCCATTACAAAACATTCCTTTGTTCGAATGACCTCAAAGAAGGTTTTCAAATACATTTTGGGAAAAGAAGAAAATGCTGGTTACCAGCAGTTTCTACTTTTTCTACAATGTTCTACCCTAACAAATACAAATTCTATTGTTTTACCTACAATTTATTTATCATCTGCAAATCATTTTAGTTTGGATGTCACCTGGTAGATGAATAGAGCTGTATTCATAGTTCTTTTTTGATAGGGAAATATGACAAAAGCTTTGTCCAACAAGCTGCATGAATGAAATATAGGTAAACAATTTCCTTTGTTACTAGCGTACAGCCGTATGTTGCTAATTAAGCAAATAAAAGTTTATTCTCAAAATTGTAATTTCGAACAGTTTATTCTATTGCGGAAAAAATCTCACAGTATGAGACAGTGTAAATGCACAACTATACTGCATGTTATGTGCTGTCTGATCTTGGTCTACACTCTCCACAAAGGCAACATAAATTGGTAAAGCTTTATAACCATTTCAAATTTCAGGGAACAAAACATAAGTGAAGCTACAATGTCTAAATGGATAATATCGACTTTGACAAGAGACAGTTTTGTTGATCCAGTATTCTTTGTGAAAGTACAAGGCAACACTTCCTACATATATGCCATACATTCATGTGGATGTCTCTTGCATCCACTGTAGATGACTGTAAAGGACAGAAGAGAGAGCACTGAAAACAAGCATTTTCCTCGCTTTGCCGTCCTGTTAAACTGACACTCTCTAAACAGGGATTATACCCAATATCTAAGCTTCTTGTCTTCATTTATGTAGTTCTTTACCAAACAAAGAAATTTTATACTCATTCTTTTTAAATACATAAGTAGATAACGAATTAATACAATATTTTCTACCCCTTCAAAAGAAATGTGACAACTTGAACCACATTTAGTTTGTTGTCTGCAAATGTTTTGGGTTTGGATAAGTCCAAAATTTTATTGTTTGGTAAAGGGTTAATTCATTGATTTCTTCAGAGGATTTTTTGTTATTGTTCTCTTACAGCAATAAAGCATAGCATTTTCTCATAAGCTTTCTTATTCTTATTTGGAGTTATCTTTACCTAAGTTCATCTTACATGATTGAGTACGATCTCACGTAATGGATATGTAACATACCTAAATATTCTATCAATCTATTTGAAGTCGAGGGATTCCATTAATTACTGTTATGAGGTCAGAAGCAATCATATTCTGTGCAATCTGATCTTGATCTGCACTGCCTCCGAAATGTGCTGTGAGTTGTGCTTTGCAGCCATAGGGTCAGGATGTATACAATGACCAGTAAACAGGTTCATTTCGCTTTTGTAACATATGTGTTATTCTGACACCGTAAAGTGTTGCACATTTGATATATAGAAGGTTGGCAAAGTAATTTAATGCTGGTACCAGTTAATATGATTCTTCACAATAAACTCTTTCAGCACCAAATATTTCATGTCAACTTTTTTCAACAGCTGAAAAAACAAACCTGTGATACTCAGAAAGATATTTTTGATAGGCTTCACTAAACAAGTGGATCATGGGTTATGGTATAGTTCTCAGATCACACTGCATGTTCTGTGATGGTATATACTTTAAACCTGGGCTAATTGTTAAGTATCAGAAAGAAAAAACACACAATACAAGGGCAGGTAACGCTGAAATGTTTTATGTTTTGAGACGATTTTGTGCCTTTTTCAAACATTCTAGGAATTTTCCCTGAGAAACGGATTGCAGCCTAGTGTGGGCACCGGTAGTGTTCTTGCACTCAGTGGTGAGATTGTAGGATTTGGAGCATGCAGAGCTCAGGTTAGATCCTCACTTGAGGCACGAGATTTCTGCAGGAATTTCTATGGGCAAGATACTTCAGAGCCCAATAGTAGTGCTGGTGGAACCTAATACAAACAAGAAAAAGTAAACTGTTGCAGTTATATGGCTGAAATTATGTCGAAAGCTGTCAAAAAATATGATTCAATCCATCTTCAGGCGAAAATTATTGTGTTTGAAGAAACGCCAAAGACTGACACACGATCTACATTTTAATCAAAAGCATTTATGCTCTTTGCAGAGGAATTCCAGAATGCGCCACTAAAACTTAGTCAAATACAAACTAGACTTTAGTAACTAGAATTACCTTCCCTTCTGTTATTAGTTACCCTTTTGACAGTTATACCCCATTCCACTGGACGGCGATTCCACTGCGCTTATGGCGATCTTGGCGCTTCTCCAAAATCTTCCGAATCGCCGAAGAAGCGCCGACGTGTGCAACATTTTGGGACTTAAGCGTTTCCAATACGCTTCAATCACGATCTCGCTGCGCTGGTCACGGCCCAGTCACGCCGTCGTTGCGCTTCTACGGCGCTTCCAAAATACGTATTTATACTACGGGAGGTCACATGAAATTTTGTAAAATGTTAGTCACAATTCTAGAGTGGAAATGGTTTATGTTCGGTCAAAAGGCTCAGTCGAGCGACTTCAGAGCCATCATAGCCCCTCTTTTTTTTATGTGTGTGTGTGGGGGGGGGGGGGGGTGTATCCGTTGTTGACCCCTATGGGCATTTATAATAACCTTAAGGTTGCTTAGGGCGATTCTTGGCCCTTTTGCGGACAGTAGGTATAGATCAAATTCAGACTCCACTGAATGAAAACAGATGAAGACTGTACCAAAGTATAATTTTCTCAGTTCAATAGCCTATATGTAATGGCATGCTATACAAGCATAATCTCGGCAATTTCATAACTGGAAACTATTTCATGCTTTTCGGTAGTTTATCGAGAAAGTGTTGATATTTCATGGTTACGACCAGTGAAAAATACCGATTTTATTGTCTTGCTCTTCGTTTGAAGACGGAAACAGTACTTCCTGTGCACTACCTACCTAGGTTTTTACAGCGCGCGCCATTCAACCAGATGGAATTATGACCTAATTTACCCTACATTTCTCGCGCTTTACATGATATTGTAATGTGTTGTTATGCGGAGGGGTTACGCCACGGGAAACAAGACAAATTTATGATGCATGGCATCATACGAGCTAGAAGCCGCAGTCTTTTGGTGGACAGTTTCAGAAATATTGAATCTCTTGAAAATTTATGATTACATTTTCGTTTCTGTGGTTTTTTTTTTTTTTTTTTCCTTCAATACTGAATTTCGATATAAGTCCCCGCCGAAAAAAAGGGTTAGAAGCATTAAATGAATAGTATATATTTTTTCGGGGCCAGATCGAAATTTAATTCATCTCGTGAATTATCATCAGCAATACTTTCACTCGGGGCTGCGACACTTGTGAAAATATTACCGAAGATGTTCACTCGATGAAATAGAATTCGATCTTTCACCGAAAAAAAAACCCAAATATCCTCAAGATTTCGATCTTTCACAAAAAATATATTCTTTATATCGGTTATCCGTTTTTGTTTGCCAGACAAGGTAACTATCATTTTCTCTTTTCCGCACAATGTTTTCCACCCTTTTCAAGACGAATTCAATCATTTGAGGGACATCGAATTTATCGCCTATAACTTCCTTTCGGAAGTAGGGGAGGTGTCCAGAATTTTGTAGTCTGGAAAGAGTTGAGCTCTCTGGCAAATAATGCAGGTGAATTATCCTATCTTTCTTTGCCACAGACGGAAAAAGCGGGCTTTTGCAAATGATATAGATCAGGATCAGGCTGTACATACGTGCAGTCTGATCTTAGATCTATACCGTTCGCTTGTTTGATCAAGCCTGTTGATAAAGTTTCACTTTTCACTGAGTTTCAGCCTAGGAGAATGGTAAAGTTTATAATTAAAGTCATGCTGTGTGAAAAGGGGGCTTATTGTATCTTCAAAAGCAACGACTCGTGTCAGCCTGCGCAGACTGACATGGGTCGAAATTTGTTTGCTTTTGGTCAATTTTCTGCATGTCCAAGGACAACTCTACCACAGGGTTTCAGCCGATTGATACACAAAATGTATTACATGTATACGGCTCCATAATTATAAAATGACATGCATGGTATCATGCATGAAGGCGATGCATTAAGCCCCCTTTTGCCAGAGCATGACATATTTGGCGCTGAGAAGGTTAGATGAGTCGATATAGGTGGTGATTGCTGTAAATGACGGAAACACAACAACTGACGGACACACAAACTGTACTTTATTCAAAAACATAAATGCACATTACAAAAGTAAACAGTTAACGTATAAATTTGCTCGTTATACTTTTCTTGTATCAGAGAAACGGGATACAGAGGTGTGTTATAAGCGCATACGACCTTAAACGTCAGCAGAATGAACGTTGGCTGCATTTTTTTTTTTAACCTGCAGAATGAGTTGTTTTCAATACTCGGCCATGCTTTCTTTATGGCGTAAATACGAGCCGGAAAACGAGTAAAGTCTACAAGAAGAAAGTCGTAAAAATGCCAACGAGAATTCTACTCAAATTGTGACTAACATAGCAAGCAATTTCTAGTTTCCGTGTCAAACATTTTACCTGAATGTTACAAAATAATAAAGATATTTAACTGTCCTACCTGTAGATAGAAAATTTGTACGTGTAAGATTGTAAAACCCCAGCCCGAACTCGAAACAGTCTCTTGTAAAAACAACGGAGCCAAATCGGAATGACAAGAGCAATATTCTTAAAAAAAAAAAACAGTAACAATCTATAGGCTTAAATTATCAAAGTGCAGGTAGCGCTCTGGTATTCATTACATCTAGAGACCATTTCGGTGTCAAAGGCAAGTTTTCTAAATACAGCTGTGGATGCTCGGTAACGTCAGGGCCGGTAAATCCGCAGTCGTCAGTTTGAATGGGAGAGTAGCCAACTCTGTTCGAGGATTGGTGATACAGACGTTATGGCAGCGCTCCTTTCTCTTTCACCGCTGATCAGTGTTTCGACGCTGTTTCTTCATGAAAAAAACTTTAAGTTTAGCGTTAACTTGAAGCTGAGTATGAATTGTTTGAGACAAACAGTTTCAATTCTTAACTTTGAGAGTTTTTCTTTCTTTCCTTCTTATTTTAGAAAAGTCCTATTCTCCTGAGGCATCAACGGATCCTTTAAACCTTTTAGCCTCTTAGACGAAAATGAAGAAGACAAAAAGCGCGCTTTTGTGAATGGCATGGATCTATAATTCTGCCTGAGTTTAAAAAGAGTCGCATTATAAGCCATGGAAAGAGGTTAACTCTTGAACGATTGGTCTGTTTTAAACTAAATTATGGCTTAGATTTGAGATCTTGATAGACTACCGTTAGATATTATTTTGACTCCTAAACTTTTCTCTCGGTGACAAGCCGTAAATATAGGACATTTCAGTTTCAAATCTGATTTTAGCTAGACTATAGAAATATATCGGCCAGGACTTGGGCTGGAGTAGATCCAAACTAGAGAAGATCCAAGATTAGAGTGTGCGCACTTTTTGTCGTCTGTTCTTGATCTACACTGTGTGCAAAAGCGAGTAAAATTACCCCCGGATTTCGATACATTCAGAGACAAATTTCCGTGTCTTTTTCAACTTATTGTAGGTCTAATTACTGAGCTGAGTTAACGCTGTTTTTGACCTTTTTGCCGCATCTCCATCTCGCCTACAAAAACAAACCATTTTCAGAACATAGGAGCGAAACTCTCTACCTGTCAGGCAATACAAAAAGAAATTGATGCTGTTTTGAAACTCCGTCACAATAAAACACCAATGCAGCGACTTCAGAGGGCCAAATGGATCCGAGACAAAGATTTCAATCTTGCCACTCTTGATCGAAAGATAGAGAGTTACGCAAACCTGTGGGATGTGCAGGATTAGAAAAGCCAGGCTCACAGACAGTAAGACGTTCGTCATCTGCCTCTGGTCACGTGACCGTTGTTGGGCTCTCTCAGCAGACATCGCCTGGCTTAGATTCTCGTTCTTTTTGTGGATAAGTCGATGAATGATCAAAGCATTTGAAACGCAGACAATTATCATTGGTATCCATATGTAGTAGGTTGTTTCTATCGGCGTCCATGTTCCATACAAGAACTCCGAGTACTGACATTCTACAAAGCCGTACCCTGTTTGAACGGCGTAGGCACCTACCAAGTATGGTATGGATAGTAACGATAATGCCACCCCGATCACAATCAACGCTATCAGCGTGTTCTTAAAGGTGCAGTAGACAGTATACTTCGTGGGATACCATACTGCAATTAGACGTTCCACGGTCCAGCAGACAAGAATCAGATTGGAATAGTTGAAGGTTGTGATTATTACGAAATCAAAAAGCTTGCACGTAACGTTGGATACAGTTTCAAGAAAGTAGATGAGGGAGGAACATATCCTCATAATCACGTTCAGTAAATCTGTAAATCCCAACACAAAGATGAAAAGGCTGTTGGTGGTGAACGGTTTGATTCTAGAGACGACGAAGATCGTAAATGAATTAAAAATAACGCCCGGGGAACTTGTCACCCAGGTGGAATGATCAAGCAGTAACCGCTCAAGGTCCTCTTCATAATAGTATTCTGGATAAAAGGTATCGTTTAATGATGTCAGATTTTCTGTTGCGCTTCTCGGTTCATTTTCAGTAGTTGGTGCAAGACTAACAGTGCTGCTAGTTTCTCCTCCACTTCCTGGTGCCACATTTGTTGTGTTCTCCTGGCCAGTTACACTTGTTGATGATACAAGTAGTAAAATGTGTAGAAAATGTATTGTTTTCATATCTGAAAATATACAGGGTATTGAATGGATTATGCATTTCGGTAAAAAAAAATGTGCAGTGGCAGTGCCGTAGCCATATTAAATGTTGTTATGCTGGCTTGATGGCATTTCTCTGAACTCTTTTCATGTGATTTTGTCTTAGATGCCAGCTTATGTAAGATCCTATATATGTTTGTTACGCAACTCATGGATTGTTAAAACTAATTGATATGCTGAATTATGGGCCGATGGCCTTTATTTATTTAATAGATATTCATCGCCTATGTCAAAACAGTATCCTTATTAGACTTGGGAAAAAAAACTGAATTTTACAATAGCACAGATTGGCATAACGAAGAAGCGAAAAAAATATTATCATGTATGTTTCATAAGCGCCGGTGCAGATTCTCTATTAGCGCGTCTTTTTTTTTACACCAATAGCCTGCCGAATCCATTTTTATCTTTAGCATTTATTTTCATCCTAAAACATTTCAACTAAAGGTGAATTTGAAACAAAAAGAACATATATACTGTCAAGTAACTGCCGTTCGCCAGCCGTTAAGATCATGGGCTGTTGCCCCCACTCCTTCCCTGGGGACCGTTTTACTAAAGTACTTACGCAAACGTAAGTCTAGGACTTCGTAAGTTTTTCTGTTAGTCCAAAGTTTACGTTTTACTAAAATTTTCGAATCTAAGTTCGAACGTAAGCTTTTCCGTTACATTACCTACAAAAATATTGGCCAATAGTGAGAACGTAAATACAGATGCAATCTTTCCACTTTGTCGATGAAAAGAAATTTTGGGGAAGTGTAGAAGAGATTGTGCAGAAATATAAATTTGGCGAGGGGACAATTAACAGTCTTCTTTACTTAATAGAAGATGAGATCCTGCTCTCTAGTAACAGACTGAAATAAGCGTAAGGTGCCCAGTCGGGGTAGCTAAGTGGTCAGCGTATCTGACTCGTGACCTTGTGATTGCTGGTTCGATACCCATTTGCGGCTTTCTTTCTGATGGTTTTTCGCTCATCACCTCTGATGCATGTGAGAAAGAAGTCAGTGGCTTGAAAAGAAAGTTGTGTCAGCACTGGTGTGAGAATGCGCAGATGCACTGTCCGCCGTGCTATGACATAAGCTATTACAACGGCTTTTAACTCCAATACAAACAAAGAATTAAGATGGAGGTCGTTGGGTAGGCTGTGATTTCTTGCCTTGTTTCCAGCATGTTCTCCTTTTACTACAATGTTTTCAAAAGACCTGTTTCTCAGGGTCGTTAAAATTCGGGATTCTCCGTTTTGAAAGTATTTGCAGACGACAAATATTACGGGTCTAAAAAGACAGGGATGTCTATGAACGGGTAGAAAACATTTTCCGGAAAAAAGGGAAAAATGCTAGCTACCAACATTTTCTCCTTTTTCTATATTTTTAACACTTTACCAAACGTCAAAAATTTTGACATGTCCATGTTCAAAGTATTTGCAGACGACAAATCAAATTACTCATATGGCGGGATTTGTCTCTAATAGGGTCAAAAACGTTGTGGGAAAAGGAGAGAATGCTGGTTACCAGCATGTTCTCCTATTACTACAATGTTTTCAAAAGGCCTGTTTTTCAGCGTCGTTAAAACTCGGGACTGTGTGATATAGGGTTCAATGATTTATAATTCCTCAAGATATAGAGAGTTCTTATTACGTTCTTACGTCTTCTACTTATGTTGCCTTATTTCAGACTAACAATACAGGCAAGTTTACTAGAAAAATTGGACACTTGATTTGAAACAATGTCCCTTTTCTCATCTCCTGTTCTTTTTTTTTTTTTAGTCTAAATGTTTAAACGTATACCCTGTAGAATCTATTTGTACTAATTTCTTCTTCTTTTTTTTTTTTAATTTGATAGCAAATGGCTTTTGAACGTAAGACACTTAATAGATCTACATGAAAAGAAGAATACAATACTTACCTGATTTTGTTTCCTTTTAAAAATCTCAGTATATGTTTCGTGAAATTTCGGAGGCACTCTTCAGTATTGAGCGCATTATAATTATGGATTAATGTTGAGAAGGCCTCCATTTATATACTCCACGAAATGTGTGATGGTTCATTCCCAGGTATCTGGTTGATCTCTGTGGCGCTTCCATATCAACGAGGAATAGAGACACACACAGAGAGAGACACAGTCGGAAAGAGAAGAAAGAGAGATAAAAAAGAAAGGGAGAGATACAAAAAGGAAAAGAGAGGAGATAGAGTGCGAGAGAGAGACATAGACAGACAGATACAGAGAGACAGAGAATAAATAGAAAAAGAAAGAGAGAGAAGGAAAGGAAAGAGAGACGAAGACGTGGACAGAGAAAAAAGAGAAGAAGAAAAGAAAAAGAGAAATCTAAAGAGAGGATGGGGGAAAAAAACGAAAGAGAGGGTCGGACCAAACAGAGACACAAACAGAGACCGACTAACCGACAGACAGACAGATAAACAGACAAACGAAGACGTACAGACGGGTGGATGCACGGTCAGACGGATAGACAGACAGACAAGAAAGAAAGAAATAATCTAGAGAAAGAGACAGACAGACGGACAGTCAGGTAGACAGAGATTTTACATAACAAAAGGAGCCCTTACCTTTTATATGTCGACAATAGTTGAGACAATGAACACTTGTAGAATGTAACTCTTTACAAAGCCATAAATGAAAACAGGGGCTTTTACAGACAGCATAGACTAAGATCACACTACACAGACCACGCAAAGAACCCCCATGATAAGTCAAGCCCATCAGATGAGAGAGAATCGTGTTCATTTTCAGTGGACATTTTTAAAACTTTATTTGCTACGTCACTTGGTAAGACAGTAGCTTTGTTATGAGCGTTTTAATGATAATAATCTTTTTCTTTTAAAAAAAGGCAAATAAAGCTTATAAAGCTTATAAAAAAAGAGAATTGGGGATTGTATTTTGGCTGTTTGTTAAAGCCAAAATTATTTATTTGACACCAGGAAGTCCAGGTGATTGTGAAAATGTTCATCATAAAATGAAACGGAAAGGATGAAAATGACGCTATTATTTACCGATGTTTACCCATCCTGATTAATTAATCTTTTGCCAAACAATCCCGTGTTTAAAGACTCTGAAGAAAACTGTTTGTGGAAAAAAAAAAAAAGCATAAATTAATGTTTGAAAAGGAGAAATACTGGTAGGCAGCATTTTCTCCTCTTTTTCGCATTATTATCTACCCGTATACAGAGGAATCATATCATTTGAGTCATAATTGATATGTCGTCTGTAAGCGCTTTGATTTACGACGTGTCTTAAATTTGGTCGTTCGGTCTGAAGTTAATCATTAGAACCCAATAGATATTTTCAGACTAGAAACAAATCCAAAATAATTTCACTTACAAGGTTGGCTTTTTTCCAAAATGTTTAATAAAAAACGGACAGTAAAGATCAAAGAGAGACTCTGCGTTTTGTGCAGTCTGATCTTGATCAACACTAGCCTCAAATGTGACTTACCCCTTTACCACACATCCCGACTTTTAACGACCCTGAGAAAGAACAAATTTTGAAAACATTGTGGGAAAAGGAGAAAATGCTGGTAACCAGCATTTTCTCCTTTTCCCACAATGTTTTCTACCCTATCAAATAGGCCTATACGTTTCATCATTTGGGTCACATTTAATTTGTCATCTGGAAATGCTTTCAATCCGGACAAGTCCACATTTTTGTCGTTTGGTTAAGACCTAAGTTGAGAAAGGCACTGAAAGGGTTTGATCAGCTCGAAGGTAATCCATTTACAAATTAATTATTATTGACGGTCGCTTAACCTTTTACTAACGATAATATCTTAGACTCATCGAAATTGAAAGCAGTCCCAGGCAAAAAAGTCAGTGTTTTGTTTTTGAAAAGGTAATAAAATATTGAGGGAAAGGGAGAAAATGCTGGGTACAACCTATTCTCCTTCTCCCACAATGTCATCAAAAGCTCTCTTTCTCTGCGTCACTTAAACACGGGATTGTGTGGTATAGGATTAATTACTATAGCATCTCATTACATAATTATTCTTCTATTACATTATGTCACTTTTTTCATTATATTATCACAGTTTTATTCACGATTTATGTTTAAAACTTTTCACGCACATTGCAATATTTTGGATTTTTATTACAGTCTGAAAATCTCCACCATGCTGATTCAAACACTATAAGGTCCCCCCATTCGCATGAACACAATTACTTAAACCTGTACATAAATTTACGCATGACATCTCTTTGACATGACTTTTTATAAACTGTTTTCAAAGTTGTCCTTGTTAAGTACAGTTCAGCGTGTCCGTTCGACCACCTTTGAAGCAGAGCTGTGAAGGCACGCGGTGCGGTCGGATCATTCTAGGGACCAGGGTGTCGACGCTAGGTTTCATATTGGTGTCTAGAATCAAGTAAAAGTGTCTGATTAACTTTTTACACCCAAAGTGCTTCATGAACACTCTACCAAACGATCCCGAGATTTAACGACCGCAACGAAGAACGTTTTTAAAAACAATGCATGAGAAGTAGAAATTGGTGATAAGCAGCATTTTCTCCTTTTCCCCATATTTACCTATCCTTCCGAAGAGAAATTTCAAATTTCGAATCACATATACTTTGTCGTCTGCACTTGATTTCAATTTTGACAAGTGTAAAGTTTTGTCTTTTTTTTTTTCTTGGACGAAATTCGCTCTCTATAACGTTTGATATAAGACAATGTGTACAACTGTAATACCTGCGGAACACGACCACCGATCATTTGTCAGTATTTTTCCTGCACATGTCTTACCACACGACAAAGTTTTGGACATGTCCAAATTAAAAGCATTTGCAAACGACAAATTAAAGGTGGCTCAATGACGAAAGTATGGCTTGATAGGTTTGAAAACATTGTGGGAAAAAGAGAAAATGCTGGTTACCAGCATTTTCTCCCTTTCCAACAATGTTTTCAAAAGCCGTCTTCCCCAGGGTCGTTAAAAATCGTCATCATTTGATAAGGGGTTAACTGGAATGATAAACAAGAATTATATTTTTTCAAAAAAGATAGAAGGCGTAAGAGGTTCTAGAACATGAATACTGAAACTCTTTTGTGGTTCAATATGAAAAGAAATAATAAAAAGTAACATTCGGAGTAATTGCTTCTTTTTCATGATTGGTTTGCAAATTGTAAAAATGTAAAACTTTCAATCAGATATATTTCACATGATTAGAGGTTAATCCAAATCGTCGTAGGAAAAGAAGCAGCTGCTGGTAAAAACGATTTCTTAAAAATGCACGTAGACACATAGTAATAGTTTATAGGGAAACACTTTCAAAAAAATTAGTTACTCATTAGCACAAGGATTATTCCCTATCATAGAAATATGCTATGATGCGATAAGCCGAAGCGACCCTTGTACATTGATACCATAAATGTGCCTGCATTATACGAAAAGGGGCATTCGAACATTTGCGTGGTGCGTGCAGGCTAATCCGAAACGACACTTTCCGTTTTCTGTTTCACGTAAGTCTACTGTAGCATAAAATCTAATGTAGTCGTAAAGTGCCGTCTCGAATTAGCCTGCGCGGACTGCGCAGGCTGATCCGAGACGACACTTTACGCAAATGTCCGAATGCCCCTTTTCGCGTTTTGCAAGCCATTAATGTGCCTGCAAATGGGCCTAGAGTGGCCAGCAGAATAGATACATGTATGTCCACATTTTTACAAATTGCAAATTACTATTTATTCATTGAGTATATAAATACCACGAAGTAGGTCAAATGCCAGAGCATTCAGCTATGCCGAAAAAAGTAGATAATTCTATCGTGTTCTGCGGTAATTTATCGTCGATCTGATGTACACAGAACAGACTAACTGGATAAATATTTTGAAAGTTATAAAGGTTGAAACTTAGAGGCCGATATTTTTTTCCCCCTCTCCCCACTGAAAAATGGAAATTTCAATACCACGGTGAATTAATGAACGAATCTGATGGGTAAGGTTAATTATCGGCTTTTGAAATAACTGCACGCTGCTGGGAATATTATTGGCCAACCAGATTCGTTCAACATATTTCATCGTAATGCTACCGGGTTGAGGTAGCCTCGCTTGAAAAATGATACTAAACCTTTCTGCTGCACTATTTTAACATTCAAAAATCAAAAGAAATGTCTAAAATGTGTCTCATGTATTAACTTGATGATTTGAAAGGGGGCGGGTTGTATCATCTTGAATAAAAACGCGTCGTTGGAATCATGTAATCTGTATCTTACTCAGTTTACCCTTTTACTAACACGAGGATTTCACGACACTCTAAAGAATGAAGAAAAAATGCAGGATACTGGCCTTTTCTGTCTTTTTCCGCAACATTTTCTATCATTTCGAAGATAAGTCCTTGCATTTGAGTTTCACTCAATTTGTCGTCTGCATATTAACCATGCTCTGTGAAAAGGGGCCTCAATGCATCTAGGCTAATCAGCAAAATGTATCGATTCAGCTCAGTCCGCGCAGGCAAACCTGAACTATAACTCACTGTTTTGGGGAAATTTTCTGTATGCCAAAGGCTCACTCTACTTCCTGATCCAACCGGTGGTTAGACAAAATAGATTTTATTGATCCATAATTGTGATTATTTCCGTGGTATATGCATCAAGGAGATGCATTAAACCCCCTTTTGCCAAAGCATGGCTCATTTGCTGTTTGGAAAAAGTCTAGAATTTTTATGGTCTAGTAAAGAGTGAATATAAAGTAAAGCAAGGCAGAAACATGATACATATCAGCCATGCTCTGGCAAAAGGGGGCTTAATGCATCTCTGTGATGCATCATACCAAGCAAGGCATCACAGAGTTAGAGATCCATAAAATTCGTTATGTCTATCAACCGACTGTATCATAATGTAGACTGGTCCTTCGACATACAGAGAATTTATTAATCTACTGCAAAAAGTTTCGGCCCAGGTCAGCCTGCGCGGACCTGGATCAATACTTTTCGCAGTTTCATTAAGCCCCCCTTTTCACAGAGCATGGTTCATATATTTTATGTTCAGTTTCAAAGATCTAAAACAATGTAAATATGTAAGAAATGTCGGAAAGTCTGATATAAATCATCAGAGGCCAGGATCGTTAAAGCTAAACAAAGATAATTAAACTCTGCGCCAGAAAACAATATATTACGATTGTTCAAATTGACACCATTAAAAAAATCAAGTGTGGTTCCAATGATGGAAGTTTTCTTTGAAATGAAATAAATAGTGTTGGTATGAGAGAAAACCAGCATTTTCTACCTGTCGTACATTGCTTTTGAGAAGTCTTTTCCCAAGGGTCGTTAAAGTGCAAGCATGTTATGTAAAAGGTTACAATTGATTTACAAACTACAATGCCTCATTAAATTCTTGCAACAAGAAGATTTTTGAAGCAGCTCGTCAAAAAGGACGACATTTGATTGGATTTGGAAAGAGTATCTCGCTATGTTCATTGCCTGACAAAGTTCTGCGTATATCAAGTTAACTTAGTTTACTTTTTGTCTTACATCGTTTACGGAAAAAAGTTCTCACTACGATTTTATTAACCCTTAGGCTGCTTAGCGCGACTCACTGACCTTTTGCGGACAGTGTAGATCAAGATCAGACTGCACAGAACGTGCAGTCTGATCTTTGATCTACACTGTCCGATAAGTACATATTTACCCCCCCCCCCCAAAAAAAATATCTTTGAAATAGCAAAATTTTGGTTTTAACTATCGGCTTGAAAGTTTCGTTTCAGTTATTTAACAGGATAAAGGTTAATCAATTTCTATGATGCCTCCCTTCACCACTACTCGCGCCGTAATGTGGGTGGCTCCGAATCCCTACACTAAATGTCCCCCACAAATGAAGAGAATTGAATTAGCAAGATTTCAACCAGAGACTACGTATTGATCCGATTCCCAATGTAATATTTGTGTCTGCATGACATAGTAATGTACGATCCGGTTATGGAGCAAGAGGTGGAAGGTTTGAATTCCGGGCTGGCAGTATGATGTTAATCTTGATCGACGCCGCCATTTTGGATGTTGTGTTGAAAGTGTAGTCATGTATACGGGGCTCCCGAAAGGGAAACTGCTTTTACGTTGGTTTTGCCAGTGTACATGATATATATGTTCAGGGCATATTATCCAATCAGATCAGGAGAAATTTCTTTGCAGTATAATAATGGGTCTGATATGGCTGGATGTTGCGTTGCCAGCTAGTTAACTCTTTACCAAACGACAACATTTTACACTAGTCCAGAATGAACGCATTTGCAGACGTCAAATTTAATGTGGCTCAAATGATAGTACTTGTCTTTTAAAGGCTAGAAAACATTGTGGGAAAGGGAGAAAGTTGTTTCTTTCTCATAGCGATGTGTCTGGTGTCTTGACATGAAAAACAAGAACTTTCTTTAAAAATAGACGGCGTAAGAGCCTCTGGAATGTGAATATTTAAACTCTTTTGTTGTTCAACATGAACAGATATTTATTGTAAAGTACATTTACCCCACCAGAAATTGCACCTTTTTCATTATTGCTGAAAGGCGAAATTCCGGATGAGATATATTTTTCAAGATTACATTTTAATCTAAATCATCGTTGGAAATGGGGCAGTTGCTGCTGAACATAATATGAGCCATGCTCTGTGAAAAGGGGGCTTAATGCATCTGCGAAAAGTATCGACCCAGGTCAGCCTGCGCAGTCTGCACAGGCTGACCTGGGCCGAAACTTTTCGCTATTGGTCAATTATCTGTATGGCAAATGATCAGTGTACCTTATGATACAGTTGGTTGTTAGACATAATTGGTTTTATGGATCCCTTATTATGTGATGTCTTGCTTGGTACGATGCATTACGAAGATGCAGTAAGCCCCCTTTTGCCAGAGCATGGCTCATATCAATGCGTCTGAAAATGTATGTAGACATACAATAATCCCGGTACCAACATTGTTGTCATAAATTTGCCCGCATATGGACCTGAAGAGAAAGCAGAATAGTGTGTCAATATTTTTCACCAATCACAAATTACTATTTATTCGTTCCAGTGTATAATACCAAGTAGGTCAAAAGCCCGCAGCGTAGCCGCTACGTAGAAAGAGAAGGATCGGGAAGTAAATTTGCCAGACAACGGTGTCTCATAAGTCAGATAATGACTGGCCCTTATGGGAGGGGTGAAACTACGATGAGCAAACACCATATTTTTAATTTGAAAATTATGAACTAAATATAGATCAATTATAATCTAACAGTAAAGAATGCTCATTACAGTAATTATGAAGTTCATGTAAATCTTATTTGCAACTATTAAAACAAAATCTTTGTATTGTATTGTACTGTAGTGTATTGTAATGTATTTGTTTGATTTTCACCTCTATAAATCATCCCATGTTACATTAGACTGGTTACCTCCCATTGATATGTTTCTGCACAATAGCTGGGAAACATGTTCAGTCTTATTGTTTAGCATGGTGCTAATTTTAACAACCCCCCCCCCCCCCCACAAAGTCTGTATGCAACTACACTGCAGAAAATCTCACAATTCATCTTGTTAAAGTCTTAACACTGACGAAAGGTCCGGGTTGCTTATGAATGTTTTAATCAGAAAATGACTTTTTTAATCGAAGTTTCGTAATCTTGACATTTCCTCATGACAAAAACTTCGATTCCGGAAAGTGATCGTAAACAAATTAGTAACAGGTGATTGAAATGACTTATTGGAAGTAACAGATCAAACTGCAATATCGTTTTTTGACCTAAATATTTAATACAACCACTAATCGGAAGTTGATTCTATGAGAATACGCAATATACAAAATAATCGATTGGGGAGAGCAATACAGACAGTGAGCTCCAAGATCAGAATGCACAAAACACCCAACAAACAAAACAACTGTTAAAAGAATGTTATTACAAAATGTGAAAACTCCCGGTCAAGTCTCAGAAATGAGTAATGGGAGATTTAGAACAATTTTTGTCGTGTGTGAAGTTATAGAATCGCTACCATCCTTGGATACTTTAGAAGTTTCATGGTTTTTGTGTACTTCCGGTATGTCTGGTAAAAAGCGACCTCTAGTAGTTTGTCCTAAATATTGCGTTTTAGATACACAACTTTCCTCGCTACTTGATTTATAGGTCTGAAAAGAATCATGATCTTGACTTTGGCCGATGAAAGAGTCATGTGATCTGGAAAGTCTTTGAGAACTAGCTCTAGACAAAGTTGACGATCTTTTTGACAATTTTGCACGTTCCAATGCGCGTTTGCGAGCCTGCTGTTTTCTCAAACGCAATTCTATCGGATTACAACTTGGTAACGTTCTAGCACTCAAATTCAAGACCTGTGGACCGAGTGATTTTACAAGCCAGCCATTTTTAACTTCGTCGTCCTCATCTTCATTGTTAACAGTGTCTGTCTCGAAAGATACAAAACTGTGTCTGGAGTCAAGTAGATTTTTGTAGTACTCTGCGATGGCGCGAGAGTATCGAAAGCTTTGAATCACTTTCATAGGTTTAAAAACGTCTTCCCTGGTTTTTGGGGGTGTTTCGGGTTTTTCTGAAAAGAGGTCTTCTCGCGTATCCCTAAGTTTTGTGGTTTTTAGTTGTAACTTTTTATTCTTTCTTTTAATCGACTTTTGTTCGTTCGGTTTCGGCTTGACTAGCAGTCGTTTTTGGACCTGAAGTTTACGCAGGTACTCTTGATAAGCTTGGGGCTTGTTTTTACTATTTTTCTCAGCTTCTTTGTTGAGTTTTGCATGCTTGTCAATTTCGTCATTCACAACTGGGGGAAAAGTAGATATTACATATTCAGACATGGACGTATTGTCCGCTGCATCATTAAAGTTACTCACTGAATTCGTTGACGAGTCTAGGAGACTATTAGATTTCTCAACATCGTCCGATGTTTCTGTATATTTATCAACAGAGATTTCTTCAAGAGCATTTTTCACCGTCGGTTTCATCCCATTTTTCATGACAAACGGTTGCCTGAGAGTAACCTGACAATCAATTCCGGGAATATATCCTTGAGTTTGCAGGAATCGATGATGATGATGATGATGATATGAATGATTTGTCAAACTTCCTTCAGAAGTGGTCGTTTCATTCAACAACAAATGTGTACGCTCGAGATTTATCATAAGTTTCGTATCACTCGAAGCTCGTTTTTTATCTTCATCAGACCTGGTTATTGGCGGTAAAACGTCAGCCACTTTATCACTAAGATCCTTAAATTTTCCCACTGTTTTACGTCCGACGATTTCAAAGTCGTTATATTCCTCAGGCAAGTTACTGTAATAATTCTTCGTGCGTGGATCTAAACTGACAGACCTTCGTGTTTTAAACAAGTCGCCTTTGAAAGCTGGAAGTTTATGTCGCTTTAGACTGTGTGCTTTATCATTTGTATCCATATTAAGCTTATTATGACGTCGAGTGTTTTTGCTTCTTTTGTTAATTAATCCCGGTTTTGTCGCTTCACGCTGAGTTGACACTTATTCCTAAATAAAAGAAAACAATATTTATATTTAAAGTTTAAACCTTTCCCAAACAATGCCGCGTTTTAGCGATCATGAAGAATAAGGCTTTTGAAAACATTGTCAGAAAAGGATGAAATGCTGGTAACTCCGCGACATGTTTCATCCTTCTCTCATCGCTGATCATTGTTTCTCCGATGTTATTGAGACAAAAGAGACTGTGTCTTCGAAAGAATGTTGTTCTGGCTGACGAAATCTAAAGAAAGCATGAAAAGACACACTGCCCGTCGCGATATAACTGAAACAAAGTTAAAAGCGGCGTTAAACTTCGAATAATACAAACAAACAAAACAATTTTCTTTTAAGTACTTTACACAATGATAAATCACATCAATGTATAATATACACATAATTATCCTCAGTAGCAAATACTCTAGAGAATATCCTAATACATGTATCTTTATTTTTATTCCTTTTTCAAACACATTTTTTTAACCGTGCGGCTTTTTGACAATTCAATCGCTTACGTACCACATAATGCTTAATACTCGATAATTTATGATTTCAAACGCCTTTATTTATTTTCTTTAAACCTCCTTTCTTCGGTTTACCTTTACCAAACAATCCTGTATGACGACTCCGACGATGACGCCTATCAATAAACATTGTTAGAGAAGTAGAAAATGCTGGTGACCAGCATTTTCTACTTTTGCTTCAATGTTTTCTACACTTTCATAGAAAAATCCTATCCGTTGGGCAACATTTAATTTGTCGTGTGCTAATACTTTCCATTTGGACAAGTCTAAAATATTGTCGTTTGGTAAAGAACCATATGGTGATAAGGTAGAGTCATTAATTACGTATGTAAACAGGCAGACGAGATAACGTTCCGATGAATTGTGACTGCTCAAATAACGTTTGTCACTTTTCTATGGTACAAATCTAATCCACTTTGGTTGGATTCGTTTGCATAAGAAGTTAACAAGAGTGCCGCATGCATATTCAAAATCAAAAAGGGGCATAACTGTGTCAAAAATATGTATGATCTTTACCTGCCCATCTGGTAGGGGTTCCCTTTTGACACTTAACAACTACCTAAGTTGAAAGTAAATTTCCACAGCAAATTTACCAAAAAAGATATCAAATGAGCCGCTGGCTGACAGCTGCCAATTGACTATTGGATGAAAGAAGTGTTACTGTAACGAAAAATTAATGAAGAGGTGACGTTTAAGACACTGCCTAATTCCAATTGCACAGTATTTCTTTTTCCCGTCAAACTTTTGAGTTGTCAGCTAGCCGCCAGTTGCCCGTTAAGGATTCTTTTAAACGTAACGGAACAGATATTTATTTCATTAAACGAGTACAGGTGCCCAGAGTCAAAATCTCATGATGCATATAACAAAGCATTTGTCAAACTCTCTCTCTCTCTCTCTCTCTCTCTCTCTCTCTCTCTCTCTCTCTCTCTCTCTCTCTCTCTCTCTCTCTCTCTCTCTCTCTCTCTCTCTCTCTCTCTCTCTGGAAATAAAAAGCAATGAAGCAATGACAGCTAAAATACACTTTCCGTTTTTATGTAATTTTCTGTTTTGCGCAAGTCTACTGTAGCACAAAATATAATGAAGTCGTAAAGTGCCGTCTCGGATTAGCCTGCGCGGACTGCGCAGGCTGATCCGAGACGACACTTTACGCAAATGTCCGAATGCCCCTTTTCGCGTGTTGCAGTCCATAATATGAGGGTAGCAGGCAGTAAACATTTCATCCATGTTTTCCTTTCCCTCTTGAAATTTAAAAAGGGGAGCTTGCTGAAAAGTTTACGATCAAAGACTTTGCAGACAAACAATCAAATTTGACGTAAATGTCTGCATATTTCTTTTAAGCCGTAAAAAATGTTTTGTGAAAGGAAGAAAATGCTTGTTAAGTACGTTTTCCCCTTTTCAAAGGCATTTTTCCTCACCGTCGTCAAATCAATGGTTAGAATTGTGTCAAAATCCAATTGAAATGTCAATTAGACTAATGCATTTACCCTTATGTTGTTTAAATCGACCAAATGCGCTTTAATGGACAGTGTAGATTAAAATCAAACTGCACAGAGTCTACATTGTCCCTTACTTTGCGATTTTTTAAATAAAAAATGAAATTTTGAAATATATCTGAATGTTTGCATTTTTCACTTGACTGGAAATTTGCTTTTTAATTCATTAATAAGTTCAGGGTTTTAAAGAGGTCTAAATGGATTAAATGATCAATATTTGACTGAGCTAGGCCTTTTTTCGTCTAAGTGAAGAGAAATCACAAAAGACCCATTATCTCATTTTAAAACTGTAAATTTTCGTGGAGAAAAAAAAATGTTGTATTCCTGCTTTTGAATGGAACGCCATTACAGAAGGAGACACTTTTAAAGGTTCATCTCTTGGCCATAAGTTCATAATTATTATTGTCTCTAGATGTGAGTTGTGCCTGGCAAAAGGTGGTTTAATGCATTTCCATAAAGCTTACAAAGCATGTCATCACATAATTCTTGACCCATAAAATCAAAATTTCTTCTAAAAACTGACTAAATCATGGGGTAGATTGTCCAAAGGCATACAAAAAATTGACCAATAGCAAAACGGTTCGACTCAGGTCAGCCTGCTATGACTGCGCAGGCTGACCTAAGTTGATACTTTTTGCAGTTGCATTAAGCCACCTTTTCACAGAGCTTGGCTTATTTATTTGTGAGATTTGTGTAAGATAGTTATCTAGTTGAACGAAGATGAAGTTATGATTGATTGCCTGAGATAGTTCTCATCATTCGGGCTCATTGGGCTACCGCTGGTTTAACGCCGGAAAATAAAGGAACATCGATGTTCAATTTATTTCGGAGATTTCAAGGTTTGGACCCATAACCATTGGTTAAGCAAAGATAAAAAAGGATTGGACGCAGAAAACAATTTGAGTCGTGCTCTGTAAAAAGAGGGCTTAATGCATTTGCAAGAAATTATCAACTCATGTCAGCCCGAGCATGCTGACATGGGTCGAAACTTTTCGATAGTGATCAATTTTAGGCATGTCCAAGGTCTATTCTACTCTGAAATTCAGCCAATCGTTTGAAATAATGTATTTTATGGATCAATCATAATATGATTTAATTTACTTGCTTGGTAGAATGCATCATGGGGATGCATTAAACCCCTTTTGCCAGAACATGGTTCATTTACAACAGTTTAAGGCACAAACATTGATTTAAACTAAGGCGAAGAGGAACTGATAGCCTGTATTATTTCAAAAAATTGGGGCACATAACCGTTTGTTTATAAATAAAGAGGAAAGGGTTTGAATGCACGAATTATTCTATAAGAAACGGACTCACAACCGTTGGTTTAATGAAGATGAAAAAAGGACTGATTGCCTACATTTTTTTGCACAAGATTCAGGCCCACAACTATAGGTTTAAAAGACGATAGTGACGGAATGAAGGCTCGCATTATTTCACACAAGATTCGGACCTTCAACCGTCAGTTTACACGGCAAAAGATAAAGGATCGTTTGTGCATCTTCTTTCACAAGATTTGGGCCAAAAACCTTTGGTTTAAATGACTATGAAGAAAGATTGATTTCCCGAATAACTGCATAACTATTACGCTAATGGTTATTCATATCAAACGATGACTACATCAAAAGAATAGTTATTTACACTTATCATTTTACCACACAATCTCGAGTTTTAAAGATCCTAAAGAAGAAGGCTGTTTGAAAACATTGTGGAAAAGGAGAAAATGCTGGTAACCAGCATTTTCTCCTTTTCCCACAATTTTTTCTTCCCTTCGAAAGGCAAATTTCAGTTTTTGAGACACATTAAATTTGTCTTCTGCAAATGTTTTCAATTTGGACCAGTCTGATTTTTTCTGTTGGTAAAGAGTTAAACAAATAAATGAATATGTTTTAACCCTTCACCAAATGACAAATTTTAGACTCTTCCAAATTGAGACCATCTGCAACCGACCAATTTTTAAAGTCATACTAATGAACTTAACTTCTTTGACAGGACAGAAAACATTGTGGGAAAAGGAGAAAATAGTGTTTACCAGCATTTTCTCCCTTTCTCAAAATAATTTCAAAAAAGCGTTTCCTCAAGGTCGTGAAATGACTGGATCGTTCGGTAAAGGGTTTTAACAATAATAAAGACCAAGACCCAGAAGTTTCGATTTCAAGTCTTACATCCAGAAATAGCTTGCAAAAAGTTGTACCGTCTAGATCCAAGATCAGACTACACATTATGTGATTTGTGATTGATTTTGATCTGCACTGTACTCAAGCCTTGATAAGCATACATGTATACAGATACTAGTATGTCAATTTCACTTCACACCTAAATTTCTAAATAACTGAAATAAAAGTTTTCCAATCTATTATTCAAACCCAGATGTTTTTATTTCAAACTAATTTTCGTTGGGAAAAATCGCATCATTACGAACACTGTAGATCAAAGATCAGACTGCAGGTTCTATGTATTCTGATCCTGATCTATAATGTCCGCAAAAGCGAGCTGCGTCAAGCTAAGCAGTTCTTGCACACAGTGACCTCTTGCGGACAGTGTAGATCAAGATCAGACTGCGAAAAACGTGCTACCTGATCTTGAATCTACACTGATTAATCAGGAGATATTTTTCACTAAAAAAATACCGCACGACAAAATTTAAACTTGTCTAAAACAATGCAGATAACAATTCAAATGTAGCTCCATTGGTGTGAACTGTCTTTGATATGGTAGAAAACATTATAGGAAAAGGAGAAAATGCTGGTTACCAGCATATTCTCCTTTTCCCACAAGGTTTTCAAAAGCATTCTTCTTTAGGGTCGTTAAAACTCGGAATTGTGTGGTAAAGTGTTAATCCTTATCCTGCTAAATAACTAAAAAAAAAATTTCAAGTCGATGGTAAAAACCGAAATATTGCTATTTCAAAGTTATGTTTTGGGGAATAATATCTCCTTATCGGACAGTGTAGATCCAAGATCAGACTGCACGTTCTGTGCAGTCTGATCTTGATCTACACTGTCCGCAAAAGGTCAGTAAGTCGCGCTTAGCAGCCTAAGGGTTAATGGCTTTCCTAAGTTCGAAACAACCCTTTGAGCGGCATTTGCGAGAACACGGGCTTTTTTGGACGCCATAGAACAAGATCAGACTGCACGGATGACTTTGGGAAGCGATTTCGAAAAAGAAGACATCACATAGTTGCTTTCAAAGTACTCTGCTGCACAGTTGTTTTCGTTTAGATTAATTTCATACGTGTGAATCTACGACATAAGAATGAAGAAAAAGGCGTTAAACTGCTAACTACATTCAGAATTTCCTTCTTATATTTCAAATTAAGCACGCATTTTTAGGAAGCTTTTCAAATGCAATTAGGAGTCTTGTTACGACTCGATTCAATTATCATATCAGTGCATTATGTGCCAAAGAGGTAGAGTGTTTATAGAAAATACATGTAGATCCTAGCTAATCGAAACACTCATTTTTTATAAGAAATTCATATCTCTCTGCCTTTCTCACCCCGTCCGTTTGTCTGTCTCTCACATGATGTACACAACATATCTCTCTCTCTCTCTCTCTCTCTCTCTCTCTCTCTCTCTCTCTCTCTCTCTCTCTCAATCTATCTATCTATCTGTCTATCTATCTATCTATCTATCTATCTCTTCCTCTAAAACAAAAATAATTACAGGGCTTATGTCAATCTCAAAACAAGGTCTTTTTTTAAATGATCACAAATTTCTAAAGATCCTTAGGTTTACATTTAAAAGCGTATTTCTGATTACCAAATACCTTGTTAAGTACATTTTAATGAAAGGATATAAATCGAACCTTTATCTAATTCAAAAAATCCAATTTACAGAGTAATTAAAACGAAATACAATTTATCTCACCTACAACGAGCAGTCCTCTCTCTCACAACTATCCCAATAAATACTTCTAAATTTTTCCTAATAGATCGTTTTTAAACTAGTCAATTATGACTCTTACAGCCCCAAATATTATAAACTCGACCTCTTTTCGACGGCTGAGCATACAAACTATTGAAACTCAGAAAGATTTTTTTTTACCTATAAGCTTGACTAAACAACCGGGTGGTATGGATCCAAGATCTGACTGCACGTTCTGTGCAGTCTGATCTTGATCTATGCTGTCTGCAAAGACTTCTGTTTCCGAAAAATTGCTCTGAAAGCTTTAACTGATTTTGTTGACCCAACACATTATTTGTGTTTTTTTTTTTAAATATAGTAATATTATTGTTATTAAATATTGCTTTAAGCCGCTTTAGGCACTGGGATTCGCAAGCTCTGAAGTTTCTTGCCAAAGGACACTTTCTCGAAAGATTTAGAGCCTCCAGCAAGGTTCGAACCCTGAACGGGGCTAACTGGCTAAAATGACCATTATTTTAGTCCGTGTTCATTAGTTTTAAACGTATCCACTTTACATCGATTTTGGAACAAGCCCTCACAAATTATATCTCTCATTCTGGATGATTGTTTCTCGATGATTGTTTCTTGGAAATTATAACCAGTGCTTAACCCTTTACTACACAATCCCTAGTTTTAACGACCCTAATGAAAGAAGCCTTTTGAAAACATTGAGGGAAAAGGAGAAAATGCTGGTAACCAGCATTTTCTCCTTTTCCCACAATGTTTTCTACATATCCAAGGACTATTATCATAATTTGAAAAATATGTGAGTTGTCATCTGTAATTTTTTTCAATATTGACAAGTCTATAATCTTGCTATGCGGTAAAGGGTTAAGCCGTAATCTAGGCGAAGTTCCAAAGATTGACTATGCTCATAACAGGGTTCGAACCTAGAAACTTTGATGTCGGCCAGGCCAACCCTTCATACTCTCATTACGCTGTCTCCCATCAAATGGTTTCAAAATTCATTATTCCAAGGGTCATTCAAACTTGGGATTATTTGGTAAAATGTTACAAGTTAGATGTTTGCGCCGGAGGTATCGGCAGTGCTGCTCGCCACGGGATTCGAACTTCAAACCTTTCATATTATCTTGAAGATTGTAAATTACGTTTCCAATTGTAGAGGAATATTTACGTAGACAAAGTTAACAACTTGCAAAAACATAAAATAAGTTTTGACCTTTCAGCGACCTTTCAACAGAGGCTTTACGGACGGCATAGATCAAGGTCAGACAGTTCAGAAGGTGCAGTCTGATCTTGGATCTGTGCTGTCGACCTGTTTAGTCATGTCTTTGAAATTAAAAAAATCTTTCTGAATGTTAGTAGATTGTATTTTAGCCTTCAAAAGAGGTCGTGCTTATAATTGGCTTGCAACACGTGAAAAGGGGCATTCGGACTTTTGCGTAAAGTGTCGCCTCGGATCAGCCTGCGCAGTCCGCGCAGGCTAATCCGAGACGACACTTTACGACTACATTAGATTCTGTGCTACAGTAGACTTGCGCAAAAACAGAAAATTACATGAAAAAAACGGAAAGTGTCGTTTCGGATTAGCCTGCGCGGACTGCGCAGGCTAATCCGAGACGACACTTTATGCAAATGTCCGAATGCCTCTTTTCGCGTGATGCAGGCCATTTAGTTGGCGCTGAAACAGTTGAAAAGAATCTTTAATCCTTTTTTATTCAAATTTCCTAAAGAGTATAACAGCATTTTTCATGTATCATTATAGCATTTAAATGATTTCGATCTGAGAAACCTGAAGTCATAATTCGCCAGTCGAAATAGTTTTAGATTTGTCCAATTAAAAATCATTTGCAGATGACAAATTAAATGTCTCAAATAATGGTATTTTTCTTCGAAAGAGTAAAACACTTTGTGTGAAAAAGGGGAAATTGTTGGTCCATCTTTTTCTCGCCATGTTTCCAAAAGCTTTCTTTTTCAGAGTAATCAAAACACCTGCCTGTTTGCATGGGGATTTTTAAGAAAACATTAATCTAAACGTAGTGTTCATAAAATGCCGTTCTACCGGAAGGTTGTCGTCTTAAACAGCCAATAGTATATCGAATTTCATAAATCATTTTTTTTTTTTAAATCCGACAAATGCTTTCATGCTGCCTAGAGAATAAACAGTTGGGGGCGGGGGGCAGAAAAGAAAATTAAATGGAAGTCTGAATAGAAAAAAAAACAGATAACGTGAAATCGCTTTGTTACTCTGAGCAAACACTTCAACATTTGACTTTAGACCGAGCCACCATAAAATCCTCCGTGCCCGGTTTATCAGTCGGAAATGTACAAGGCTCGAGGCCAGGAAGTCGCCGATTTGAATCCCCACCTCAGCCAGTTTCTTTCCGAGCATTGGTGATAGCAAATTCCTCTTTCACCGATGATCTCTGAGTCGACGAAATAAGTAGGGAAATAAAGTTGAACACCACACAAAACTACAAACTACAATAACATTCATCATAAAGTGTGATGTCTGACATCGAAGCAAGCAACAAATAACTAGGGCCAACAATTCCAAATAACCTTTTAATTTCAATTCTCAAGAATTTTGAAATTTCAAGGGGACACCACTTTTGATTGGCTGAACCAAATGATACACGTGTTATATTCTACTTTTCCGACATTTTTTACCAAAGTATTTTTCTTCGGGGGTCAATCAAATACGTGATTAATAAATAACTGACTATTCAACTTTCATGTTTTTGCCACATTTTTAATTTTGTACTATTACGGCAAAAAGTATATTTTGTACTGATTTGCCGAATGAATACATGAGGAAATAGATAAATAAAAGTAAAGGACAATGATCTTTTTTCTGATTTGCTCAACAGTATAGATAAAGATTGAATAATGTGTTTTGTAGTGGGCCGGCTCAAATACGTACTTTATTCGGGGTTTTAATAATTTACTAGAAAAATATTTATATTTCAAACGACGTCATGTCATTGTTGATAATAACGGTATTTTGTTCAGACTCGCTAAACCTTTTAGCACACGGCCATTTTTGTCATGATTTTGTGAAATGAACTAAATAGATATTTTTCATAGAGCGGCTTTGAAAATTTAGATACATTTAACTTGAAAATTTCACAGAATTATACTGTGATAAAATTTATGATTGATTTACATGTAAGCGGTAATATAAATCGATTCTTTACCAAACGATAAAATGTCAGGATTCTCCAAATTGAAAGCCTTTGCAGATGACAGTTTAGATGTAATTCAAATTCTGGCATATGTCTTTGACAGGGTAGAAAACATTGTGTGAAAAGGATAAAATGTTTTTTAACAGCGATATCTCCTTTTCCCACAAGATTTTCAAAGGAAGTTCTTTAAGGCAGAAAAGTTCTCTGTTTGGGACAGTGTAGATTAAAAATCAGACTGCAAACCAGATTTTGATTGACAGTGTCCGCTAGAGTGAGTCTCGCTTAAAACAGTTTAGGTATTAAATGGTCGTGACCATCACAATGCCACGACTAGGAGTAAACTAATAAATAAGGTGAAGCATTCGGTCACTTTCTATGACATAGATAATGTCAGGAGCGGTTTTATTCTAGGTTGCGCCATGAGAAAGTGACTCTCTCTCTATATATATCTCTCTCGCACGCTCGCGCGCGCGCCCTCTGACCACGGTTGTTCCCAGTTAAGTGAACCGGAAGTAACCGTGTGATACTGGCCGAAGTACAACCTTCCCGCTACCATGAATGACCGGTGCGAACCGTTAATGATTGGGAAGAACTGGCTTACAGTTACTTTGAAATGTTTAGCCAATCAGAAATTGCGTTATTTTTTAAATCTGGAATAAAAATTAAGAATTCAAATTGGAATATTTGGTGGATATGGCTCCCGGTTTTGATTCAGTGGGGGCTCACCATGAAGGCTATTGGGGGCAATGTCGTAGCATGAACGGTATTTTTTGGAGCAGTGCCGTGACTTTTGAGGGAAAAATCAGGGCCAATAGCGAGATAAATCTTGGTAATCTGGCAAAGAATTGACTTGACCATGCTTGTGTATTCTGTTGTGATGGAATGGTAATACAGGCATGCCACCAGAGTATTACCGGCGCACAACTGTAGTAAGAAAGGACGATACTGGCTCATCACCGGATGTCAACCGCAAGTTTTCCGTCTCAAAACGAAGCTCGACCTGGAAATTGCGTTGTCATATATATACAGTATATATCAGACCCGGTTCTTAACGGTGGAACAATATGAGGTGTATTGGAATATCAACACTTTCTCAGGGATAAATACACCCCGGCTCATTCCGGGTTTATTGGCTACTTTCCACCGGGAGAAACCGGACCTGTAGCGGAACTGAGAGGAATGTAGCCGTTGTTACAAATGACAAAGAAAAAAGTTAATATTCCGCCAAGAAAAAAAAAACCTGATTTCTAACGATCTTGGAGGAAAAACGGTTTGAAAACATTGCTGGCAACCAACGTTTTCTCCTTTTCCCACAATATTTTCAACCCTATTACAGACTTATTTCTTCGTTTGAGCCATCCTTCATTTGTCGCCTGCAAATGCTTTAAATTTCGACAAGTCGAATATTTTGTGGTCTGGTAAAGACATATATGATTCTGATCACCCATAACTCTTTTGTCAGATATATAGGAGCCAGTCTGGGAAAGAGATACATTATACCTAGCTAGACATCATATGATTGTAGATTCATAATATCCATTTAGTGTAACAAATGACTGAATCTGGAGGTAGAAAGGTCCTTGGACATGCAGAAAATTTAACGATTGCAAAAAGGTTCGGTCCATGTTAGCTGGCGCGGACGGCGCAGGCTGACCTGACTCGATACTTGTCGCAAATGCATCAAGCCCCTTCACAGAGCATGGCTCATATAAAGAGTAGCTTTATAGAACTAACAAAAATCGGTGAACAAGTTTAATAGTAAAAAACTACAAAAGAAAAAATAGCACATATATATTTATTCTAAAGGAAAAAATAAATACGCTTAGTCGACATTCATACAGTATGAAACTAATCAATCATTCAATGGTTTGCGCATTCGCCCTCGAGTAATTAAGTTCATTCCCTGTGAATGCCGCATTCAAATTGTATATAAGAAATACATCAATATTAATGTGAAATTAATTATTTTACGCTAGAGAGCGGAAAGAAAACAGCCCGTCTCTATTGCAAGCAAAATCTCAACAAACATTGATATATTTGTAAAATGAAAGAAAAAATCGTTCTTTTTTGCAATAACCTTCCTTTGATTAAATAAGAAAATAAGATTAAGAAAAAAAAAACAGGAAAAATAGTTTATCGTCTTTTTCAATCAATGTTTATAAGATTAAGAAGAAAGGAAATGAAGGTTACAAGAGATATTGTACACGCAAATCCGACATTCATGACTAACCCTTCGCTAAACAATCCAGTATTTTGATAATGACCACGAAAAAGAATTATTTCGAATACGTAGTCGGAAAAGGAGAAAATGCAGAGAAAAACGACAGAATTTTCTCCTTTTCCTTTTATGTTTTCTACTTTCTTCAAGAGCAATTGTATCATTGAAGCCGCATTTAATATGTCGCTTGCAAATACTTTCAATTTGGACATTTCCAGCATTCTGTCGTCTGCGAAAGGGCAACTCAGATATGGCTTGCAACATGCCAAAAGGGGCATTCGGACTTTTGCGTAAAGTGTCGTCACGGATCAGCTGATCCGAGACGACACTTTACGACTATATTAGATTTTGTGCTACAGTAGAATTGCGCAAAACAGAAAATTACATAAAAACCGAAAGTGTCGTTTTGGATTAGTCTGCGCGGACTGCGCAGGTTGATCCAAGACGATACTTTACGCAAATGTCCGAATGTCCCTTTTCGCGTGTTGCAGGCCATATTAACTTAATGACCTTCCGATTTCAAACAGCAATAAAATAGGTGAGCCATGCTCTGTGAAAAGTGATCTGATCTATTTATCTATCCGTGTCAGCCTGCGCAGGCTGACACGAGCAGAAACTTGTTGCTTTTGATCTATTTTCTGCATGTTCAAGAACCATTCTATCACATGATTCAATCGGTTGTTAGACGAAATGGATTTTTATGGATCCATAATTATGAGATAAATGTCTTGGTATATGCATCACAGAAATGTATTGAACCTCCTTTGGTAGAGTGCCATTCATACTTTTTTACGGGGTAATTACAAACCATTCTTACATTTTACCCTTTACTACACAGTCCCGAGTTTTAACATTCCTAAAAAAGCCTTTTGAAAACATTATGGTAAAAGGAGAAAATGCTGGGAATCGGCGTTTTCTCCTTTTTTCCTCGATGTTTTTTCTAACCTTTCAAAGACAAGTCCTATCATTTGAACCAGCATTTTCTCCTTTTCCCTCAATGTTCTATACCCTTTCAAAGGCAAGTCCTATCATTTGAAACACTGTGAATGTCAAAGAGAAATTCTACCATCGAGCAAGGAGAGAGGTTTTTTAAAACATGTGGGAAAAGGGGAAAAAATGCTGGTAACTAGCGTGTCCTCATTTTCCCACAATGTTTTCTACCATATAAAAAAAATCAAATCTCGTCTTTTGAGTCACATTTGATTCGGCATGTTCAATTGCTCTCTAACTGGACAAGTTGGCAAGAAAAAATTTGCTATTTGGTATAGGCAGATCAACAGAAGAAACCCATTTAAACGAATGTTGTGAGTGAAAGCTATGTGGAAAAGTAGGAAAACAATATCAGGTGTAATGGCCATTGTGACATAATGCATAGAACAGATCAGACGTGTATCAATGACTTGTTTACAAAATACACAAAATAATACTAATATACAAATGCACGTGAGGCAAATGGCTCCCATACAAGAACAGTAGTGGAAAAAAGAACTAATCTAAGATATTCTAAGCGTCTTTGGGGAGTAAGTCAAGGAAGGAAATGGAACAATAAACTAATACAGTAAACGATTGCGCAAATTTTCAGTTCTTAATTGCATCTTGGTTAGCATATGTTTGTCTTTTTTTCTCTAGATATTTTTTCTTTGTAAAACCGTGTGCACATCGTAAATTGTAAACTGGGGAAAAATGCATTTCCATTCATCGATTAATTGTAACTCTTAAATCTATACCACACAATCCGGAATATTAAGGACCCTGACAAAAAAGGCATTTAATAACATTGTGGGAAAAGGAGAAAATGTTTGTAACTAACATTTTCTCCTTTTCCCGCAATTATTCTGCTTAAAAAAAAAGGCTAGATCCACCATTCGTGCCACCTTTGATTTGTCGTCTTCAACTGCTTTCAGTTTGGCCAAGTCTAAACTTTTGTCTTGTGGTAAAGATCTGAAGCGCTAAATGAAATGGACTGTCTCAGTCAGGATAAAGACCGAAGCATATCAATGTCAAGGGTGTTTTTAGTATATTTCACAATATAGCGAACAGTATATGTATGGATCAGACTGCATGTTTGGTGCAGTCTGATCTTGACGTACACTGTCTGCAAAAGGTGGTCTGGTCTTTATTTATATAGGCAAATCTTCAAGCTTTGCTTAACGTCTGAGAGGTTTAATCAATTTATCACAATTATTTCATGACCTCGCTTCAGTGAATCTCCAAGAAATGAATTGATTTAACTTTTCAATCAATGTAGAAAATAAAACTTCACCAAATCTAACTAGTTCTGCCCATTTAAGATGTAGCTTTGTATTGTCTTGGGTATTTTTTATTCCCAGCTCTGCAAAGATCTTTCAAGGATTGATGACATTCATTGCGACAAGATACATCCCTCTCAACTGCTGAATATTGTTCCTACAATGTTTATGTGGAAAAGAAGCCAGCGGCTTAGAAAGGAGTAATGGTAAAGGAAACTATGGTTACAGGAAAGGTGGTGCTTCTTGTTTGTTGTTCTTGTTGTTGTTTGATGATATATTTCTGCACTCTCTTCTTTTCGTTCTAATGTCAAACTTAAGTGAAGAAACCATCAAATACGACTTATTTCTCAGCAGTATGGCTACAATTTGCGTGTTTGCTCTTCATACTTTGTTATAGAGGAGAAACACGGTATAGAGGATTGTTTTACCTTAAACGTCTGGGGTACCTTTCACTAAACTGCGTACGCACGAAATTTGCGGAAGGAAACATCAAGTCTAAAAATAAGTTTCACGGAACTGCATAACTTTTCGATTTGAGTAAGTATGTTCATAACATTACGCCAGGTCATACCTTTGGGATCTTACATGTGTGTATCCAACCCCCAGGAAAATCACGTAAATCTACGCAGTTTAGTGAAAGGTACCCCCGTAGAATAAACGTTATCCGTAAAGTTTTCTTGCGCACGGTCCGCAGAATAAGGTTATAAATTCTGAGTCCAGCTCTTCCTTTCTCGCAAATACAAACCGGACAACAAATTACAGTCTCCACAAAGGAGAACTTCAAAAGAAGACAAAAGGAAACTCTAATCGAATTTTTACTTAAAGCCCCTATAAAGTCCAAACATAGGTAATTTTCACCGTTTATAACTAGAAAATATATCGGATAACCCATCACAACACACATATATAAGATCGGAGAAAACTCGAACGTGTCACTTACTGTATTGGTTGCCGTGAAATACGGGTGCGAAAATGCATCGAGAAGCCCGTCGGTTTCAGGGACGCCATTGATCGAGACAACCTTCGTTATCGTTCGTGTATATTCGAACTAGGCCTTCGAGAACGTCACGTGAACCATTGCATCTCATTAGTGCCACACAGGACTACAGTTTACACTTCCAATAGTATGTCATCGGAGAGTAAGATTGCTCATTCTGAACCTGTTTTCTTATTTAGATGTAGTAAACTCTTCCTGCATTGATGATAAGTGAATAAGCGATTATCAGCCTGTGTCTTTGTTTTGTTTACAATGTCGATAAACTTACGTTAGAATGGGGACAAAAAGATCAAGTGAATGAAGGGTTTGTTTCGACGCCTTGAATGATCACGTGTTTACGTCACTATCACGTCACTGCAGAGATTTACGATGAAAAATCGGCTAATCGTCGGCGATCATCGATAAATGACAAACAAATACTGCGGCATGGTAGGAATTGTTCTAGTTTCAAAATTCTTTTTTCTGCCATTTAACAAACTTCACCTTTACATATCGTGCAAGTCATAATAATCGCCATATTTTTACATGGTGAAAATGAAATTTACTTTTATTTTGTAAACAGGCCTTTTTACATTTGGACTTTACTGAGACTTTAAATAGCAAGCAATTTCTAGTGTTCGTTTCAATTATTTTACCTGAATGTTATAAAATCATAAAATCATTTCATTTGCCCTACCTATAGATAGAAAGCCAGTTCTTGGTAGATTATGGTGGCATATTTCTGCCACGAGATACGAGATAGCCATCATGATAATTTTAGAAAACTAACACGATAAATTAAAGTTTCCTGGAAATTTTATCGAGATAGAGAAAAGTTTCATGAAAAAAAAATATCACGATAAACTTAATATTTTAACGCAAAATTTCTCAATCGTTCACGAAGCTGACATTCGAGATAAAATTATCGTGACAGTTCTATCTGTTTCTCGATATCTATAAATAGAAAAATTGTCATTTGGATGAACTCGGTAGTTTTTGACTTCACAAGATTGCAGTAAGTAAAAATTCGAATGATTAACAATTGTAGCTTAATTGGTAAATTTTGACGAGACTCGAAATGAACTGAAGTCTATAAAACCCCAAAGACGAATCGAAATGCCTTCTACGAACAACTTTAAAACCATTCAGGGAAAAGGAGAATTCATAAGGCTGTAAACGAAGATGTTCCGAAACCGTATCTAATTATAGATACCGCGAATGTCAGTTATGGGCACGAAAGCGGAAAAAATCATAACAGAATTATCGCGATATTTTTATCGTGAAAATTTTTATTATCTACATAACATTTCCTGGAAACTTTGTTTTATCACGATAGTTCTCTTAAATTATCGCAATAGCTATATCGTATCTCGCCGCAGTAATATGCCACCATACGAAAACAGCAACATTCTTGAAATGGTAAAAATCTTCACCTTTACATATCGTGCTAGTCATAATAATCAAAGTGCTGCTAGCGCTCTGGTATTCTTTACGACATCCAGGAAGCTCTGCACCGACTCTTTCGGTGTCAAAGGCAAGTTTTCTAGACACAGTTGTGGATGCTCAGTAACGTAACAGGGCCGGTAAATCCGGAGTCGTCAGTATGAATGAGAGAGTGGCCAACTCTGTTAGAAGATTGGTGATACAGATATTGTGGCAGCGCTCCTTTCTCTTTTACCTGATGATTGTTTCGACGATTTTTCTTCAAGAGTAAACTTTTTTTTGTGCTAACTTGAAGCTGAGCATGAATTGTTAGAGACACATATTTTAAATTATTAACTTTTTAACTTTGAGAGCGTTTCTATTCTTCTTCTCCTTCTTCTCTCTCTGACTCTCTCTGATTCTCTGACTCTCTGAGTCTTTCTCTCTCTCTTTGTTTGTCTGAAAATTCTTTAGATGCATGAAGTAAGTTTAGTAACTCATTATAGTCGCTATAAAAGGAATATTACAGTAACTTCCCCTGGCATACTTTAGAGTAGCATCCAAAAGAAACCTCTTTTTTTTTCTCGAAAGGTAGATTTGGGAATTAAAAAAAAACATTAACTCTTTTCATCAATCCAGAAATTTCACGACCTTCAAGAATAAGCTTTTTTTTTTTAATATTGTGGGGCAAGGAGAAAATACTAGTTACCAGCATTTTCTCCTCATCCCACATGTTCAACCTATTCATAGATAAATCATACCATTTCAGCCACAGTGACTTCCGATTTGTCGACTGCAAAGCTTTCAATATGAGCAAGATGAACATTTTGTTGTGTGGAAAAGACGTAATCTACTAATAATGTAACTTTTCACTCCTCTCCAACTCGACATTTTTTTAACTTAACTCTTTACGAGTCCACAGAATTTTAGCTGCAGCCAAATCCAAAACATTACCAGCATCTTCTCCTTCTCCCTCAATATTTTAAAACAGTAAAAGCGCTGAAAACAATGGGTTGTCCGACTTAACAATCCCGACTTTGAACAACCATGAGGAAGAAGCCTTTTGAAAACATTGTGGAAAAAGGAGAAAATGCTCGCATTTTCTCCTCTTCCCACAATAGTTTTTAGCCTGTCAAAGAAAATTTCCTTCATTTGAGCCACATTTATATTGTCGTCTGCAATCGCTTTCCGTTTGGACAAGTCTCCATTTTTCTCTTGTAGTGAAGAACTAAAGGTATGAAAAATGATAATATTGTGTGAAACTTTTATTTAACCCCTTACTACACAATTCAGAGTTAAAACAACCCAGACGAAGAAGCCCTTTGAAAACATTGTTGAAAAAGGAGAAAATGCTGGTAACCAGCATTTTCTCCTTTTCCAACAATGTTTTATATATTCGAAAAAAAAATCAGTTTGGAAGTCACAACTAAATTGTTGTCTGCAAATACTTTCAATTTGGACAAGTCTAAAAAATTATGTTATATGACAAAGTCTAACTCATCCCGCATCTTGTTGACATAACAACACATACTGAACTTGGGTTAAATCCGACATTAAATTAAAGCCATTTCAAAGAAACCAGAAATTATTTAATTTTCACAATCTCAAAGGTCTTACACTAAAAGTTGAAGTCATTTAAAGGCCCAATAGCGGCCAAAATAACAATATACTTGTTAAAATGCAGAAAAAATGAATTTTAAAATCATGGAAAAAGCAAACAAAAGATAGCGTGACCTAGCAAATTTTAACCTAGTTTTGAAATTAATTTCCCTGCCAGCGACTATACCTTAAACCGACCGTTCAATAACAGATTATCATATTCACAATAATTTCCTACTTTTAAAAATAAATGTTATGCTCTAAATTTAAATGCATTTGAACACCCGCTTTGTTTACATTTGGCAGCTATTGTTACTTTAATAGAAACCACAGATTCCTTTAGTTCCATTATCTTAAAGATCTATAACTCTTACAAACCATTCCAACATAGGATTTGGACCAGTAATCAACTTGATTTAGCATTGTTGATATTCAGACATATTATAAATTTACATTTATTCTGACAATAAATCTTGAGCTTATATGATTGAAACCAGTAAAAAATCCAATTTTCATGCTTTCAAATTCTAATAAAGGCACCTGCAAAATTTGGAACAAATCTGATTATACAAGATTGAAGTTTTTTTTTTCGAAACTTAACCATAAAATTCATTTTCTCTTTTTCTCGCAGTTTTTCTATCCTGTCACAAGTACATCTTATCATCCAATCAGTACAGAAATGTTTTCAACAAACGCTTGCCCAAGGTCATTGAAACTGGTGATTTTTTGGTAAAGGTCCTAAGAGAAACACTATTCAAAAAATGGAATAACTTGTCCCAACAAGGTACTGCTATTTTTTTTCTACGATATTGCAAGCTCGTGGAAAGCATGAATAGGTGCACTAGCCCTCGCGATACAAACAGAATAATGATGAAACGGTGTTAAATATTGATTAAGTAAACAAATGCCAAACAAGATTCGTCAACTGAAAGGGGGGGGGGGGAGTCATTTTTATGTGTTAAAGGTTTGTAAGCTAAACTACTGACTGATAAAATTAAATCCATGGTGTGCTTTTCACAAGTTCAATTACCTCTGCGATCAATGTAGACCAAGATCAGACTGCACAAACTTGCCGTGTGGTCTTTGATGTAAATTGACAAGAACAACCTTAAAATATAATTAACCCCTATCCTGCTAAATAAGTTATATGAAACTTTCAATCGTTTTAAACGTGTTTATTTTACATCGATTGAGAAACAAGTTCTTACAACTTATACTAATCTCTCTCGATTCTGCTTCCTGGGAACTACACCAGTACTCGCGCCGAATATGTGGGCAAATGAAGAATCCCTAAATTGACACCCGCTCCCGGGTATGGAACTCGGGACCTTTAGAGTTACGAGGCTGACGCTCTACCTTACAACCACGGACACTACAGACTTTCAGTCCGATAATAAAAACCCAAATAGAAATAGTTCAAAGATATTTTTTGTAGGAAAATATCTCTTCATCGGACAGTGTAGATCTTGGATCAGACTGCACGTTCTGTGCAGTCTGATCTTGATCTACACTGTCCGCGAAAGGTCAGTAAGCCGCGCCTAGCAGCCAAAGGGTTAAGTTATGCTCCGTGAAAAATGGTTTAATGCATCTGCAAAAAGTATCGACTGAGGTCAGCCTGCGCAGTCCGCGCAGCCTGACCTCAGTCGATACTTTTTGCTATTGGTCAATTTTCTGCATGTCAAAGGACCAATTCACCACATGATTCATTTGCTTGTTGGACAAAATGGATTTTATGGATCAAAAGTTATATGAAGACTTGCTTGGTACATGGATCACGGAGATTCATGAAACTCCCTTTTCCCAATTGATACTGAAAATACCACGTTTATCCAGGGTTAAACCTCGACACGGAAACTTTTTTTTTGTCATAAAGAGGACCTTGAAAGTTTCGTGTTTTAAAACCCTTAACGAAACAATCCCTTATTTTTACGACCCTCAAGACGATAGCCTTTTGGGAAACACCGTGGGAAGAAAAGGGAGAAAATTCCGGTAACCAACATTTTCTCATTTTCCTACTACGTTTTCAAACCTATCAAAGATAAATTCCTCAATAACAGCAACATTTAAAATGTCATCTGCAAAATGTCTGGTCTACCAAACGACATAATTCTAGACTTGTCCAAATAGAAAGCGTTTTGCAAAAGACAAAATAAACGTGGCTCGAAAAAATGAAATTTGTGTTAGGAAGGGTAGAAAACAATGTGGAAAAGGAGAAAATGCTGGTTACCAGCATTTTCTCCTTTTTCCACATTGTTTTTTATAGTCTTCTTTCTTAGAGTCGGGATTGTTTTTGAATTAAGGGTTTACACGATCTGTCGCAGCACTTTCATCTCGCGGGAAACGATGACATTCGATTGCTGATAAGCACGTTATCAATGTTTACATATGTCTGGGCTCTGCTTAAAAAGCTAACCCAAACATTTCGAGGTCAAAAAACTAGGGGCTTCCTACTATCAAACATTGTCGGTCAAAAACACTAGGGCTTGCGTCCCATTGTATAATAATCTGCGCCTATCTTGAAAAGCAGTCGGCGGCTTGGATGAATAGAGTGGTGTTTAGAACTTGGGGAAAGAAGCACCAGAAAATTCATGGACAAGTGCGATGGCAGCAGTGATGTAACTTGCTGACTTAAGCTAAACGGGCACGTATTAAAGTTCTCATTATTTGGAATATAATGACAATGAAAATATTGGTACATACCCAGGAAACAAGGAAAACCAATTTAAGATTACATGAACTGTTCAAATTATTGGTCCGATATGCATAATCTTGCAGCTCAGTCGGTAACTTACTGGCATTAAAAGCGGGGGTTGAGGACTCGAATCATCAGCTCTGCCAATTTCTTTCCGATGATAGTTATTGTGATAGGATTCATTCCTCTCTCACCGCTGATCATTGTTTGACGATGATTATTATTGGAAGGAAACCAGTGGCTTAGGAAAACTATTTTGCGAACTACTGGTAAAAGAACCTGCAGGAAAGCATGGATAGGTACACTGGCCGCCTTGACATAACTGAAATAATTTTGAAAAGGGCGTTTAACAGCATACTTACAAACAAATTAGAATAAGATGCGCTTCGCCAGTTTGTGGTCCATTTTTCTCACACTCGCACTCTCGTACTCTCTGTCCTGCAGTTAAAACAAATGGCTGATTTACGACACAAATGGTTTATTTACTTCCATTTATCGGACATATTTATAAAGACTTTCTAGATTTTCGCAGAGCCAACTCTATACTAATTTAGACTGGTCCAAATTGAAAGCATTTACAAACGAAATAATAAATGTGGTAAAAATAATGGGATTTGTCTGTGAAAGGTAAGAAAACATTTTAGCTGATTACTAGCTTCTCCTTTCCCACAATGTTTTCTACCTGTTCGAGGACAAATACTTCAATTTGAAAAGCATATGTCTTCTGTAAATTTCCTCAATATGGAGGGGTTCTAAAAGTTTGTCGTTTGTAAAACCTGAAGAGAGGAATGAAACCTGTCGAAATGTCGAAATGACTACTATTAATCCTCGACAAGAATTTGGTAAAAAGCCGGGTATCAATCCTGCGGCCACTAATTTACAAGGACTGTCAAACCTACTCTCTCCGGCTCGGCTTCAGAAGATTAGAGTCTAGCTCATTGGTAAGCTCATCTAACTCGTGACCTGGTGGTTGCGAGTTCGATCACCGGTTGAGGCATTTTTTTTTTCCCTGCTTCACCTCTCACTTCTGAAGCATGTGAGAAAAGTAGTCAGTGACTTGGATGGAAAGTTGTGTCAGCACTGGTGTTGGAAAGTCAGGAAACACATACGTAGGTGCACTGACAGCCGCGATATGACCTAAACTGTAAAAACGCGCGTTTAACTCCAAAACAACAAATCAATAGGGTTAGAGTGGTCCATCAAGTAAAATCCGTTTTGTGGAGGGATGACTGACTTATGGTACAATGACCATGTCCAACTAGTATTCACACAAGCAGCAATGGAACGCAAGACACTATCTGTTCACCACACAATGACGACTTTTAACGATCCTGAGGAAGAGAAAGAAGCCTTTTGAAAACTTCGTGGAAAAAGGAGAAAATGTTGGTAACCAGCATTTTCTCCTTTTACCACGATGTTTTCTACCCTATCAAAGAAAAAATGCATCATTTGAGCCACATTAAAATTGTCGTCTCTAAATGCTTTCAATTTGGACAAGTCTACATTTTCGTCTTGTAGTAAAGGGTTACATAGGTATAAGAGCCTATCCACTTTTTTTTTTTCTTCCTTTTAGGTTCGCCTTTAAAGGTACTGCAGCGTTCTCATTTTCATTTTCTCATTTTGAAAATATTGTAGCGAAAGGCTTCCTAAGTTGTTCCTTGAACCTATGCCAAACAATTCCTTTCTGTTACTAACTTAAGAAGAAGGCTTTTAAAGAACTGTCGGAAAAGGATAAAGTTCTAACAAAGGTCAACTCTACGTTTAATGCCCGGATATGACATTGTGTTCTTACAGGACAATAACACTGTTAAACACATTTGTTGTCATTAATACCTGAAACATTGCGACAAAAACAGAAAGAAGCAGTCTCTCCCGTTGTCAGAATATTAACTAGTTTTTCAGTTCTATTAAAAAAAAGATACTTGTCTATTTATGTTTACACAATTCTCATTTAAATGTCTTCATATCGAAATGTCAGGTTAACCCCTCACAACACAATCCTGTGTTTATACTACCATGTGATTTCAAGAATGTGAAACCATGTGAAAACATTGTACAAAAGGAGAAAATGCTGATAACCAGCATGTCTACTTTTTCCAACACTTTTTCTACCCTTTCAAAGTCAACTCCCGCACTTGAGACACATTGAAGTCTATACAATACAACCCCTAGTTTTAACGACCCTGAGAGAGAAGGCTTTTGGGAATATTGTGGTTATCCTACTGATAACCAGCAGTTTCTCCTTTTCTCACAATAGTTTATACCCTAACAAAAACAAATTTCATAATTCATGATGCTTTCTTTTCGAAGTCTGCAAATGCTAAAATCAATTCGTATCAGCCTTAAATCTCATCGTGTGCCGACTGCAAATTATTAAATTTTGGACGAGTCTAAAATTTTGTCGTCTGTTAAAGAGTTAGACAGTATTACGTATTGTAGTTGTTGTAGAATGTAATCCCGAGGTCGCCATAAAAAAGGGGCATCTTATCTAAAAACAAGCATTATGTTGATACAACTATTTTCAGTTAAAATGGGATATCATTTAAGATCGACTTGATGGTAGGTAGACTTTTCATTTTTCATGTCTTGATCCAGGATCCTTATTCTGAAGAGTATTCTTAGTTTTACTCTTAAGAATATTCTAAATTTGAAAGTAACACAATTTCTGATTGGCTAAACAAAATGGTTTAGTCAATCAGAAGCTGTTAAAGTTACTTTCTTGAATCTAGAACTATAACTCAGAAGATGTTAAGGATAGGGCACCTTAATGCGGATTCCTATAACATCGCCTTTCATCGCCGAAAAAAGTACGGATTCGGCTAAGACTCGGGTAATCCGTAATCGATCGGCTGATAGATGCTGGTTCCCCGCATCGATTACGGATTACCCGAGTCTTAGCCGAATCCGTACGATGAAAGGCGATGTCACACGAATCCCATTAGGGTGCCTTATCCTTAAGACTGGTTGGCGAATACGGACCCAAGTTTCATCCTAAAACTGTTAAAATAAATTCAAACTGAAAATTTATAGCCGGGAGTAAAATCATATTTATAGGGATTCAAAGGTATTCTCGGCTACAAAATCTCAATTTGTTCAGTAGTTAGGACTGCACTTTCTGTGTAGTCTGAACTTTATCTACATTGTCCACAAACGTGCAGCCCGCCATCGTTACCCCTAAACTAAATTTACAGCAGATTGTAAAAAAATATAGCAATTTCAGTTCTCTTTTTCTTTGATAAAATCTTGCTGTATTTAAATATAAATCACAATATTTTGGTTACCCCTGATTGAAAAATATAAACGTCATTAAACTTAAAACAGTAAACGCCATGGACATGGAAAGGTTTGCAGAAGTAGGGGATGTTGGTTGGTTTAAAGACCTCGGTTCATGTATGAAAAAGAACCATTTTATCGTATATGACAATGAAACAAAAATATTGACTGCTTTTGCTCTTGGCCAAAATATTTGCCCTTGGATTTCTTAAACTTAACTCCTAGTGATTAAAGCTAAATGGCATAGGTTATCTTTCATCAAAAATGGCCAGGATTTACGAGCATTTCTGCAGTTGCAATTAAACGAGGTTCGTCCTTGTATCATTGAGATTAGGACTGATTTTATTTGCATGTTCAAGGTTTAAGTTTATTTATTTTTGAGGTTTGGTAGCCGGAAATCACATGCCGTTCGTGTACACGTACTATTGAAATGACATTCGAGCAGATTTCGTTAAGCAAGTTTTTAAGAAGTGTTTCCTCAACAAAGACTAGTAATGTTCATTCGCATGCAAAGATATCTTAAAACTGAAATATAAATAGAAATGAAACCAGTTTTTTGGTATCATTTTTGTCAAATTTTCCTTTGCGATATAAATTGAAAGTAGTTATTGTGTGATAACTCAATAACTCCTTTTTCTACAATGTTTTTAAAAATACTGATTCCCTTGGATCGTTGAAACTTGGGACTGCATGGTAATAGGTTAACAGAATATAGGTTGGCTGTATGGGCTGCTCTATGACGAGACTCTTCACCAAACAACAAAATTTTAGAAAGGTCCAAATTGTGAGCATTTCCAGACAACAAATTGCATATTGCAGAAATGGTGGGATATGTCTTTGATAGAGTAAAAAAAACATTGTGGGAAACAGAGGAAACACGGACGATTAATAGAAAGCAGGATAGCTCAGTTTGCACAGTCGGTGAAATAAGTTTATGAAAGTAGTGGGTTCAAATACCAGCCGAGGTAAATTATCTTTTGTACTTTGTTGTAGTAGTTGTTCGTGTTGTTGTTGATAAGAAATATTAACTTTCTCTTCCCCCCTCCTCTCTCCCCTCTCACCGTGAACCCCCCCCCCCCCTAAAAAAAAGTCGGCAAAATTCAGTTTCATGCTATTTGATGTAAAATGGCAGGCAACACACGAAAAGGGGCATTCGGACATTTGCGTAAAGTGTCGTCTCGGATCAGCCTGCGCAGTCCGCGCAGGCTGATCCGAGACGACACTTTACGACTACATTATATTTTGTCCTTCAGAGGACTTGCGCAAAATAGAAAATTACATAAAAACGGAAAGTGTCGTTTCGGATTAGCCTGCGCTGACTGCGCGGGCTGATCCGAGACGACATTTTACGCAAATGTCCGAATGCCTCCTTTCGCGTGATGCAAGCCAAATCATATCTTACCTCGCCCGTAGAGCGCCAGATATCACCGAGTCGCAGACACTTTTGAGCCAAGATCAGACGGAACCCTTTATGAAGTCTAATCTTGGATCTACACCGTCTGAAACACTACGGAATATCTGGCAAAAAAAACCGAACTTTGAAATCGCAAGTATTTGGAATTTCATTATTGGCTTTAAATCTTTATTCAATTGATGGAGTGAGTTAGGTATTTTTATTGTATTGCTACATACATTTTCAAGGAAATGAAGAATCAAGAAAAAATGTACTCAAGACAAATCAACACAAACTGCTGCACAACCTATTGAAATTGGTCATAAATGCATTGTAAATGTTTATTGCATTTCTACCCATGATCTTATTTTAATATATTGTTTCGGTGGGTTTTCTTTAACCGAGATAGGGTTACCTACGGCTTTATAGTATTGGTTCTGGCGGTAACAAGTTCTTAATCACTCCTTATCGCGAACGCAGTCCCTGTTCACGTTCTATACATATTTGTGGCCATTAATTGTTAATCAGTTTCGTAATTATTACCGTCATTTTTTTTATATAACTTTAGACCTTTTAACGTCCGGGTTGTTTATCCACATTCTTGAACTGGCATGTAAATAGACGGTTAGGACTTTTTACATGAAATGTCAAAATGTATATACACGTATTTGTCTTAAGTTGATAGATACTTATAAGCATTTGTAAACAGTGCAATAACGCCCAACAAGTCGATGAAAAAGGGAAAAATAATCAAATATACAAATGAACGACATGGTCTTGACAACTTTTGTTGTATACCTGATGGAAGGTATCAGCTCGCCCATGCGCACGCGCAATTACTTCGAGCAACTATGTAATGATAAAATATGTCATCGTTATACATAACTTACATGTACTAATATATTTTCGGGGAGGGGGTGAATGCTCTTTGCCGCATGGATGTTGGTGAGTGTGTGGTTTGAAGGGTTTTTTTTTAAATATTTTGGCCGGGCCCGATTTCCAAGACGGTAACGTACAATGTCCAATAACTTTTACTGTTGTTATTTTCTGTCAAGAAAAAGAGACGCTTAAGCCTTTACCACACAATAACGACCCTGAGAAAGAAGCCTTTGAAAACACGGTGGGAAACGGAGAAAATGCTGGTAACCAGCATTTTCTCCTATTCCCAACATGTTTTCTACCCTTCCCAAAATAACTTTCCATTTTTTTCAGTCATATCTATTTTGTCGTCTACAAATCTTTCAATTTGGACTAGTCAAAAAAATTGTCGTTTAGTAAAGAGATAAAATGATTTACCTAAATCTTACTTTTCCGAGAGCATCTCAATATTTTTTGCGTACAACGCAGATCAATGATCGGACTAAACGTTAGTGTTTTCTGATCTTTATCCTTACAGCCAACAAAAGCAATTTAAACTTAACCCAGAGTTAACACTTCACTATTCCACCCCATGTTTTTAGCTCCCTTAGAAAGAAGGACTGTGTAAGCATCGTGGGAAAATGAGAAAAACATCTGGCTAGTTACTAGCATTTTGTCCTCTTCCCACAATATTTTCTACTTTTTCAGAGACAACTCATTATCTTTGTTGTCTGTAAATGTTGTCTTACATTTTGTTACCTTGTAACCAGCATTTTCTCCTTCTGCCACAGTATATTCTACTATTTCAAAAAAGAAAATCCCATCACGTTAGATGCAAACGATTTAACAAAGTAACGTGTTTTTTTATATATACAGAAATGTCTAAAATCGTGTCGCCTTTTGAAAACATTGCTGGTAACCAGCATTTTCTCCTTTTTCAAAAACGTTTCTACCATTTTAAAGAAAGAAAGAAATCATTTTGGTCACATATAATCGGCTTTTTGCAAATTCTTTCTTTTGTGACAAGGAAAGAGTTTTGATGTTTGGTAAAGAGTCAAATAGAGCAGGTAACGGGAAGGGAATCAGAACCGACAACTTGTACACTATATATAGTGTTTGTATATATATGTATGAAATGACTGAAGGGTTAATTGAAACGTCCGTGCATTCATGTGACTAATGTCGGATTTAACTGATATTGTTTAAGTACTTTTTATTTCTTCAAACTTTGTATCATTATCATCATCGATAACATCGTCGATAACATTTGCTATATTGTTCCTTTTGTCTATATGGTGTTAATTAACGTTGTTTTCAACATCATTTCATTCTTAACATATATTTTCAAGACTGGTTTAGTTATATCGTATTTCTTTAACTTTGCGGTAAAATTTATCATCATCAACATTATCATTAACGTCGTCATCATTTGCAATATTGTTTCTTTCGTTTGTGTCGTGTTTGACGTTGTTTTCCAAATTATTTTAGTTATATCGCGGCGGCCAGTACACACGTCCATGTTTCTTTAATACCTGTACTTCGGTAAATATTTTTTTCAGAACAAACGGTTACTTTTCCACATGAATGGTGATCAAATCTGTAAAAAATATGCAGTGTATACAAAAGTATGAGATACGTTTGCTTTTTATCCTTACAAGAACGAGTTTCAAACTCCTGCTACAGTGGAAAGCTTTTGACAGCATTGTGGGAAAAGAAGCAAAGTGAGTGCTGCTAATCATACATGTAACTAACCGTTTACCAGACCAAAGAATCTTAACTTTGTCCAAGTTGAGCAGCACTCTGGCAAAAGGGGGGTTTAATGCATCATCACGATGCATTGTACTGAACAAGTCATCATATAATTATGGACCCATAAATCAATTTTGCGGAAAATTAACCAATAGCAAAAAGTTTCAGTCCAGGTCAGCCTGCACGAACTGCGCTGACATGAGTTGATATTTTTTGGAGCTGCATTAAACCTTCCTTGTCACAGAGCATGACTCATATAAATATTTGAGCCGTGCTCTGGCAAAAGGGGGCTTAATGCATCTCCGTGATTCATGGTACCAAGCAAGTCATCACATACTTTTGGATCCATAATATCCACTTTTTTTTTTAAACAACCAACTTAATCATGAGATAGACTGGTCCTTTGACAAACAGAAAATTTACTAGGAGCAAAAAGTTTCGGCCCAGGTCAGCCTGCGCGGACTGCGCAGGCTGGCCTGGGTCGATACTTTTCGCAGATGCATGAAGCCCCCTTTTCACAGAGCATGGCTCAAATATTTATAAAGAACTGAGACACGCATATATTTACCTTAATGTCATACATCAACGACTCATAAATCTATAATTCTGCTGCAGTGAAAAGCTGTCCGAAACATTATGGGAAAAGAATCAAAGTAAGACGTGCAAATATTTATTTTACATGTGATAAGATATGTAAATATTTACGAAGAAATGAGACGCACATGCATTTCATTCGATACCTACACTCGACTTTTACACCCCTTGCTTTGGTAGACAGCCTTTGAAAATATTGTTGGAAAAAGAACACTTACTCTTTTGCAAACAGTTGCTCTTTTTTTCCAAAGTGTTTTCCATTACATTCCAAACACACATGGCCATTTTCCTATCATTCGTTTTTACACGTACTAATTAGTTATAATTACATGATGTTAGCGACCTGCCGCATGCATAATGCCTAACTGAATTATTCGTTGACCGAACAAGAACCCTTTGTTTTAATGATTCGAAGAAAAGGGCTTTTGAAAACATTCTGGGAAAAGGAGGAAATGCTGGTGATCAGCATTTTCTCGTATTCCAGTAGTGTTTCCAACTTTATTTTACAGACGAGTCCAATCATTTGTTTTGTCGTCTGCAAATTCTTTGAACATGGAAGAGTCTGAAAATTTGTCGTCTGGCAAAGGTTGAATGGCGTTCTACAGCAATTCATAGTCAATCGTATATAGCATATAACGCCATTACGACAAACTGTTCGACAGGGATTCTTTTCAACCCGCGCCATTAGCGAAAGTAGGGGCTTCCATGGAAAGCATAGATTAAGATTAGAATGCACAGAATGTGCAAGCTGATCGTTGATCTATACCACCTGCCTGTTAAATCAAGCCTATAAGATAAAAATCATATGGAATTTCAGTGAATCTTTTTTCATCCGTCACACGAAGAAGTTGAGTATACAATATTTGACGTTGAAAGAGTAAATGAAAGCAAGTGTTTATTGGAAATAGGTATTTATTCAGAATGTCATAGATAATTCTTTTCGATATTTATGAGCATTTTTTAGGCAAGCTACAACGTTTTTTGTTGCAGTATTTGCACTCGTCAAACCTAAAGAACCGTTAGGATAGGTAGAAAAGTATTGACAATGAAGCTATAATTATGTGCAGTTAAACGTTTATATTTTGACTTTGTTATATTCTGAATGGTCCTTTTCAAATACTGGAGTGCTCAGCACAACTTGTTGTTTTCGCAAATAATGATGTTCACTGTATGTGCTTAGCGCACAAAGAGTTTAAGGGGGCATATGGATTTTTTGCGTGAATAAGTTTTTACTTTGAGTACATTTCGTCCTGCAAACGTACAGAAAAATGGCGGTTTCATTCAATAAAATAGCGTAACTTTAGCATTTGAATAACGGGCTGGTCGTTTTGCAATATCACTGGTAACTCCGTCTTTTTTATGAGATCAGATATGACGTCATCGTTCATATTTGAATACGATCCCACGTAATCAGCGCGTGTTACCGATTATGTGAAATTAAAGAAAAACTTCGATGATTTACAAAATGATACCGTATTTAATTCAGTGGAAAACATTTTTTTTTTTTAAGTTTGGTGTAATTATGAACATCTGGAAAGCCCCTTTAACTCTTTAATACCAGACGACAAAATTTCAGATTCGTCCATATTGAAGGATTCGCAGACGACAGCTAAATCTGGTTAAAGTGATGGATTTGTTTGTGAAGGGTAGAAAACATCAAGGGAAAAGGAGAAAATGCTGGTGACTAGCATTTTCTCCTTTTCCCAGGTGTTTTCAAAAGTTTTCTTCCTCAGGGTCGTAAAAGCTTGGGTTATTTGGTAAAGGGTTTAAAATAGAAACAATGGTCAATTAAAAGACCGGCCGTACTAAATGTAAGTGAAAAACGTAGCTAGTGGGTTGTTGTTGTCGTTGTGAAAAATGACCTGCTTCACAGTAACTATGGCCTCGCCATATAACTGTCAATTTTTGACAGATCTAGGACAGGGCTTTACAATTTACCCTTCGCCAGCCATGGCAGATTTTAAATGTCATTTACGGAGAGTATAAACCAAAGATCAGACGGCGCAAACGTGCAGTCTGATCTTTGAGTTACACTCTCTATTTTTTTCAATTATCAGTCTCTGAAATCTACGTTAAGTCTTCCGTTGTTAACTGATGGTAGGACTTCATTGCGACGGGATATTCCTCTCTCACCACTGAACATTGTTTCGACGATATTAATGTGGGAAAAGCAGCCATTGGCATGGAAAGCGTGTTGTTTGAAGTACTGGCAAAAGAAATTCCAGGAATATTTCAAAGACAAACTGGAGCGCTTGATCTACATGTACTTCAGTTTTTATCTGCAAGTGCTTTCAGTTTGGACAGGTCTTAAAATTTGATGACTGATGATATTATGTTAACATATGTTTACTTTTTTTCATAAACAAAAAAAATCACCGTGTTATCCGTATATGGGCCTGCAGCCTTTGTGCAATAGAATTTTAAACTCTTATACTATATCTTGAGTAAAAGGTTTACTCATTCAAGGCCAAGTGCATACAGTCGACCTTTTTCGACGGGTGAAAATACAATCCGCTGGAACTCAGAAAGATTTTTATCTTTAGGGCTTGTCTAAACAAACGGACGGCACAGATCTAAGATCAGACTGCACATTCTGTGCAGTCTGATCTTAGATCTGTGTCGTCCGCAATAACCGCTGTTTTCGCGCTGAAGGCGTAAAGGATTGATGTAGAACAGTGGATCGCCCTTGGTTGTATTTATGTGTGTAATTAATTAGTAGTTATTTGATTAATTTGATTCGAATGTCCTTACAGACGACAATATTTTATGCTGTACATGTCGACAATATTTTAGACCCGTCCGTTTCCAAAGGATTTGCAGACGACATGATAAATGTGACTCAAATGATGGAACTTGTCTCTGGAAAGGGGTAAAACATCGTGGGAAAAGGAAAATTCGCTTTCCTGTAACACAACAATGTTTTACTCTTGACCAAAATTTTTAGACCCGTGCATTCCGGAAAAAAAAATGCAGACGACCATGATAAATGTCGTTCATTGATGGAATTTTTCTCTAGAAGAGTGTAAAACATCATTGGAAAAGGAGAATTTGCGTTTCTGAAGGACAACATTTTTATACTCTTTACCAGACGACAAAAGTTGAAGACTAGTCTACTTCAAAAACATTTGCAGATGACAACATAAATGTGGCTCGAATGATGGAATTTGTCTTTGGTGGGATAGAGAAAAAAAACGTGGTAAAAGGAGATAATGCCGTTTAACATTATTTCCTCCTTTTCCTAGGATTTTGCTACCATGGTAATCACCATGTCCTCCTTTCCCGATGATGATTTATAAAAGTTTTTCCTCCTAATGGTCGTAAAAACACAGTATCGTCCGGTATAGTGTTAATTTACGGCGGCAACAGGTGTATAGAACAAAAGAGAACTTAAACAATACAAATCTTGTTTGAAAGTGTAGATCAGTGATCAGTCTTCACATTTGGCGCAATCTGATCTTGACCTATGCTGTCCGTAAAATCCAAGCTGATCTTGATCTACATTGTTCCCAACAGTCGAGCTCGGTAGCTCAGTCGGTAACGTGCACGATTTGAAACCATGTGGTCACTGGTTCGAATCTCCAGCTCAGCTGATTTCTTTCCGAAAACTAATGATAGTCATGGCTGCAAGATTCATTCTTCTCTCACTGCTGATCATTTTTTCGATGATAACGTGGGAAGAAGCCAATGGCTTGGGAAGAACATTATGCGTAAAAGTAAATTCAGGAAAGAAAGGATAGGTGTATTGGCCTCTGCGATATAACCGGAATAATATTGAAAACGGCGTTAAACACCTAACAATTTGTTTGTATTAGAGCCCAATGTCATTTTAATAGCAAAGGTCATATCACGGCGGCCATTGCACCTACGCATGTGTTTCCTGGTTTCTCACACCAGTACTGACACAACCTTCTTTCCAAGTCACTGACTACTTTTCTTACATACATCAGAGGTGAGAGGCGAAAAATCGCCGGAAAAACAGTTTGCTTCAACCGGGTATCGAAGTCGCAACGACCAGTTAACGAGTTAGATACGCTAACCACTGAGCTACCTGGAACAAAACAAATCAAAAAGTCTTCAAAAAAATCAGTTATCCAATTAAAAAAGTTAATAATTTAATAAGAAAGTCGTCTGCCGTTTGTGGGTTCAAATATTGTCGTCTGTATCTGCCCAACGCGCGAAATTATCTGGTATACGATTTAAAACCCTTTACCAAACAATCCCATGTTCTCAAGATCCCAGGTAAGAAGACTTTTGAAAACATCATGGAAAAAGGAGAAAATGCATGTAATTTTCTTCCTTCGCCAATAATGTTTTATGTCCTTTAAAAAAAATAATAACCATCATTTTAAAGATATTTCTTTTGTCATCTGCAAACGTTTTCAATGCGGAGGATTCTAAAATTTTGTCGTCTGTGATATGGTTTAATATTGGCCTTTCTTTGTCAACATGAACCTCTTGAAAATTCCTGATAAGCCTATCGACGGGCAGATAAGATCCTCTTTCTTGATGTATGTTCTAACACGTTAACCTTTTTTTGACATACGAGTTACCACAGATACAAGTTTTTATTTCGCGAAAGTCCACTCTCCATATTTATATATATATATATATATAAGCCATGCATTGTGAAAAAGGGGGTTTGATGCATTTGCAAAAAGTATCGACTCAGGCCAGCCTGCGCAGTCCGCGCAGGCTGGCCTGGGTCGAAACTTATTGCTATTGGTCAATTTTCTGCATGTAAAAGGACTGGTCTACCTCATGATTTTGTCGGTTGTTTGACAGAATGGATTTTATGGATCAATAATTATACAATGATTTGCTTGGTATATCGCATCGCAGAGATGCATTGAGCCCCCCCCCCCTCCCCTTTTGCAAGAGTGCCTCTGATTTAACTTGAGAGACATTGTGGAAAATGGGGGGTGTCAATGCTACAGTGTGTTGGGTACGAACCATGACTCAGCAATGAGTCTTTTGGGGGACTGGTCAATGTCAGTGTGATAAACTTAGTTCCTTCTTGTCTTTGTGAACAATGTCTCAACTTTGTTGCAGCGGGAGAGCAGCCAGTGGCTTGGTAATAGTGTTATGTGTAGAACAGTGGAAAAGAAACACAACGAATGTATGTGTAGGCACACTGACAGTCGTTGCAGTATAGAAATATATAGAAATACTGTTGAAAATGGCGTTTAAGATCAAACAAACAAACAAGCAAATAATAGACTGGCGTTTCGATGGCTATGACTAAGCCATGGTCTAGGAAAGCGGGTTTAATACATCTCTGTGATGCATTATACCAAGCAAACAATGATTGTCATAAATATGGATTCATAAAATCCAGTTTTTATAACAATCGACTGAATAACAATGGTCCTTAGAAAAACCGAAAGTTTAAAAATAGCAAAAAGGTTTCGATCTCGCAGGCTGACCTTGTTCGATACTTTATGCAGATGCATTTAACCGCCTTTTCACAGAGCAAGGCTCAAGTAAGGGTATACATTTGCACGTGCACTATCTCAATGATTTCCTATTTAGATTTAAAAAAAAAAATCATACTTTACTCGACGACAAAAAACTTTTGATAGCAAATCAGAGAGATGTGTTTGACGAATGTCAAAAGGGTTATCTTGTTTTTGTCAATCCCTTCCTGTTAAAAAGGATAAACTACTCGTTAAATGGCTCATTTCTTAATCACGACAGAAAAAAAAAAAAACTCTCTCTCTCTCTCTCTCTCTCTCTCTCTCTCTCTCTCTCTCTCTCTCTCTCTCTCTCTCTCTCTCTCTCTCTCTCTCTCTCTCTCTCTCTCTCTCTCTCTCTCTCTCTCTCTCTCTCTCTCTCTCTCTCTCTCTCTCTCTCTCTCAGTTCAGTAGGAATACTTTTTTGTATTGTATTGTTAGCATTTAAGTTTGTTTTGTAAATAAATGATGAAAATTATAATGTATCACATTTGTATTTTGTAGATAAATTTTGAAAATTTTGAATATCATTGATAATGTCAAGTGATAAGACAAAACTTTGAAGTCTGTCGTTTGATCAGTGCCGCATAAACCAAAATATCCTCAAAGGTTTGCAAGAGAGATCACTGCGTTGACGTTCTTCATGTTCCCCTAGATCAGTTGCTATGGAGATAGGATGGAACTTATAAGATAGGATGGGAATAGGACAGACGTCTTCAACGCTTTTTCTAAACTGCAGGCAAAGTTCCATGTACTGTTCAAGCAACGAGGATTATACTGAAATGTTTACCAGACGGCAAAATATTCGACGTATCCAAATTGAATAAATTTGCAGTTGACAAATCAAACGTGACCCAAACGATTTCATTGTCCTTGAAAGGGAAGATAATATTGTGGTAAAAGGAAACAATTCTCGTTCCTAGCATTTTCTTCTTTTTCACAATGTTTTCAAAAGCCATAATCTTAACATGGGATTGTTTGGTAAAGACTTAATCTCAAATTACTGAGTATGGAAAGGAATTTTTTACTTAGCAACAAAGACCCCAATACCGCAGTGCTAAAGCTGCCATATAAATTTTGGGGCAGTCTGGATCAAAGATCATCCCGCTAATTATGTGCAGACTATTCTTGATCTACACTGTATACGAAATTTAAACTTTATGTTTGGTGGTCTCGGGTGAAAAAGGACAATATAAAATATGAGGGAAATGTCTTATCAGCGGTCACGTGAGTCTTGAAGATTCGTGGCAACCTGGAAACAAAATAAAGCAAAGGTTACATTGATACCTCTTCATGTCTTGCAAAAGAAGCACCAGCAAGTCTGGCTAAATATCGAAAACTCGAGTACAAGAAGGATCTACGACTTCGTTCTAATTGTCGGATTATACGGATTATCAAATAACTAAAAAATTCGATATATGTGTGTAAAATATCGCTGAATATACTGATTTGGCCATTCCGTCTTCTTACAAATATGAGGGGCTTTCTTTAACTATCATTTAGTCCGGCAGAAGTTCTGATGACTTGCCTCAGCAATGAGAACCCTTGTTGCATTTATTTATTTATTTATTTATTTATTTATTCCAAAGATGTGACAGTTCAAGCAAAAATTTCGAGCATATTCGAAAAAACAGACATGCGCCTTGTTGCTTAAATCTTTACCGGAAGCCAAAGTTATAGACCTATTCTATATTTGAGGCAGTTTGACGGATCCAATGTGGCTCAAATGACGAGAGTTATCTTTGAAAGAGGAGAACACGGTGTTGGAAAAAGGAGGAAATCCTGGTTAACCAGCATTTCCTCATTTTCCCACGATGTTTACAATCGCTACCTTTCCCAGTGTCACGAAACTGAATTTTTGGTAAGGGAGTTGTTCTAAGCATTCTTCCTCTATTTCTGTTCCAGATAGATGATTTTACTCCAACTCTTGACCACAAAGCCTGCCTTTGGACAATCGAGCGTAACCATTTTGTGGAAGCCACACATACACGAAAACACTTAAACCTAAATATAAATAAGTCGTGATTGTTGTAGTGGATTGTGATCTTAAATTTCAATTGCTGTCGAGAGATGCACTAACAACAACAACAAGAGCGGCCACATCTTTCTTTGACAAACGAATCAAACAGGGTTGGATAACTGATCCAAATGGTACATGAAGTAACATGGTATTATAAACACAACAGAGATTAAAGCTTACCCTAAACAGCTATAGAATACTTTTGATAGCCATGACACAACACGAAACATGAATCGTGATATTTTTGTGTTTTAAGACGACTCATCCAATTAAAGAATTTGTGAAATGACATAATTATTTGGTTAATATCAACAAAAGGAAAGTTGTTTTAGTTTCATTTTCTCAACGTGTAACATATGTAGGATATGTGAACGATACCTAAGTTATTTTCCAAACGTACAATATTTCTATGACTTAATAATTTATAAGTGATAGCAGAGTTGTTTTAATATCTGCACGTGTAACCTCTGAGAGACATATGAATGACAACTTGTTTTGGCTTCAATTTCCCATATATGCAATATCTCTAGGACATGTCAATGATGACAAATTTGTTCTGGTTTTAATATCCTAACGTCTAATATCTCTAGAACATGTTTATGATAGTGAAGTTGCTTTTTTTAAAAATAATTTCAACGTGTTCAAAAGGTTTTCAGAAAACGTGAGTGACCAATAGCAAAGTGTTTTTATACCCCGACGTGTAACACCTCTGTTACTTGTAATTGATAGCAGTTTTGTTTTAACATTCCTAACTGTACTATATTAACAATATGTTATTGATAATAAAGTGATTTAGATATCAGTAACCAAGAGTGTTATTTCTCTAAGACATGTTAGCACTCGCAAAGTTGTCTTAAGGTCAGTTTATTTCATTCCCTGGGCATGTTCAGGTTTCGAAGTTTGCGCCGACGATTGGCTTTTCGTTATCTCGTAGTGTTTTTAATTTGTTCGTTGGTGCTAGTTTCATTTAACCTGGCAGTATGGTCGGACAAGACTGCTGCCTTTCTGCAGCAAGGTCCATCATTGTTGCGACTTCAGATGGGGCGGAGAGGTTTGGGGAGCAGTAAAAATATCTCATACACAGATATTGTACCATTTCAAAAAGGTATTGCTTCAACATGGAGGGACTTTCAAAGAAATCCGAATTTGACAACAGGGAATAAATTGATAGACGATTATGGTCTAAATGACGAAACTAAAAGTGGTGAGAATGGACGTGGCCTCACGTTTTCTGGGGACGAAAAAGTGAAAGTGGACCAGCTCATCACAAAATATCATCTCAACGTTTATGCCAGTGATATGATACCGTTAAATAGGAAAGTCCCGGACTCAAGATTTAACGGGTACGTACGTGAATGTGGTATATGTAAATAGTATTTAAGTCGTGCTCTGTTGAAAGAGGGTTTAATGCATCTGCGAAAAGTATCGACCCAGATCAGCCTGCGCAGTCCGCGCAGGCTGACCTGGGCCGAAACTTTTTGCTATCGGTCAGTTTTCTGTTTGTCAAAGGACCAATCTACCTCATGTTTAAGTTGGTTATCTAAAAAAGTGGCTCTTATGGATCCATAACTATGTGATGACTTGGGCTGGTATCATGTATAGCGGAGATAGATTAAGCCCCCTTTTGCCACAGCATGGTTCATTTATAATTGATTCATGCTCTGTGAAAAAGGCGATTTGATGCATCTGCAAACAATGTCGTTCCATGTCCGCGTAGGGCTGACATTGTGTCGAAAGTTTTTCCTATTGGTAAATTTTCTGCATGTTGTAGGACCATAACATGATAGTACCTCGTGATTCAACCGATTATTAAACAAAATAAGTTTATGTTATCCGACGACTTGCTTAATATGATGCTGCACGATGATGCATTAAACCCCCTTTTCACAGAGAGTTGCTCGACTTTTTTTTTTCCCCGGATCGGAAATACCAGTTTAAGCCATACTATTTCAAATTGCGTTCTGTTCGGGATTATAAAGGAACTCATTTTCTGATTTGCTAAACTCCAAGTAACTCAACGTCCTTTGCAGTCTGATCTTGATCACCCTGTCTGTGGAGGCAACGTACGATGTGCTTTGCCCTCAGAGGGTTATTTCTTTACTTTAAACTATCAGCTATACTATCAGCTTCAGATTTTTTTGGGGGCTAGGTCAGGGTTGCATAGGTAGATGTTCTGTCTACCATTAGATATGGGAAATGTTGTTGAAAGCTGGTCTAAACTTAACTAATGTAACTCAAAGCTCAAGAGTTAAGAGCTATCTCACCATCATTCCATCGCAGCTAATTTTGCGGAGTTTTTTTTCCACAGCTGTAAAGTTCGACCATTTCGACAGACCTTATTGACAGCTAGTATCATCATCCCGTTCCACAACGAATGGCCATCCATTTTGCTTCGTACGATCTACAGCATCGTCAACCGCAGTCCCAGAAAATGGTTACATGAGATCATCCTGGTAGACGACCGTAGTACTATGGGTAACTGACTATCTATACTTGCTAATATTATCAATTATATTTGTCTTTGAAAAGATAAAAACCCTGTGCGAAAGTGAGAAAATGCCGGTTACTAGCATCTTATCCTTTTCCAAAAATGTTTCCTAAGATTTTCTTCCCCAAGGTTTTTAAAAAACGAGATTGTTCGGTAAAGAAATGACAGAAAGAATTCTAATGGCGTTTAAAGTCTTTTTCAACAGGATTCTCTCTCTAACCGCTGAACATTATTTGGACAACATTGAGTACGGAAAGCAGCCAGTGGCATTGAAAAATGTGCGAAACTCTAGGAACGCATTGATAGGTACACTGACCGCTGCAAAATAACTGAAATAGTGTTGAAACTAGCGTTAAACACTATAAAAACAATTTAGGATCTCACATGCAGTAACCTTTTGAGGTTATCATAAATGGCTTGCAACACGTGAAAAGAGGTATTCGGACATTTGCGTAAAGTGTCGTCTCGGATCAGCCTGCGCAATCCGCGCAGGCTAATCCGAAACGACACTTTCCGTTTTTATGCAATTTTCTGTTTTGCGCAAGTCTACTGTAGCACAAAATCTAACTAAGTCGTACAGTGCCGCCTCGGATTAGTCTGCGCGGACTGCGCAGGCTGATCCGAGACGGCGCTTTACGCAAATGTCCGAATGCCCCTTTTCGCGTGTTGCAAGCCAAATTATGAATAAAAGTCCGAACAAGACGACGATATCCATGTTTATAGACGACAGTTACATCTTTTACTCAGACGTTTGACCAGCGCACACACGCCTTTCATTTGTGATGCTTTAACCCTTTACCAGACCACCCCGTATTTTTTCCGACTCTACAGAGAGAAGGCTTCATAAAAACGGTTGTGGGAGATGGAGAAAATGCTGTTTAACAGCATTTTCTTAATTTACCCACAATGTTTTCTACCCTTTTCTTAGACAAATCACAAATTTTAGACGTAGCTTATTCACTTTTTCGTCCACGATAACAATGTGCGAGTGTAGAATTTTTTCGACTGGTAAAGGCTAACGATTTATGTATCCTTACGAAGCCTCTTCAGAGCCCGCTGGATCAATTTATTTGTTTAGGGTTTGAAACGCAGGGTTGCTTTGATCCTAATTCGGCCTAATTCTTTCCGGAGATTGATGACAGTCGTTCCGATAGTCTGTCAATCTATCTAATCGCTGAACATTGTTTCGACCATGCTTATTTGGGAAGGCAGCCATTGGCCTGGAAGAATGTCAGGTCGGCTTGCTCGTGAAAGAAACTCCAGGTGAGTATTGATAGGTGCACATGTCGTCTCGATATAACTGTGGTAAAGTTGAAAACGGAATTAAACACTTATTTGAAAATATATATGTATATATCGATTGTTTTATGTATACCAAATTTTACATACTCAGGAAATACAAGAAGTAATAAGAGTAGAATAAATAAGATATCAGCACCAAATCTTGAGGTAACGTTACCAGGTGGAAAAAAACATAGAATTATTTCGGGATAAAGATACTTTTTCTCTCTCTCTCTCTCCCTCTCTCTCTCTCTCTCTCTCTCTCTCTCTCTCTCTCTCTCTCCCTCCATAAAACATCTAATCCCTGGTATTATCTCTTTTTGCTCACAGGGGAGTTAAAATCTCAGTTAGACAGCTACATCGAAACACATTTTCCAAAAGGCCTCATCAAACTTATAAGACTTCCAGAAAGAACGGGTCTCATTCAGGCACGTTTAAAGGGATTTAAGCACGCTACCGGTGACGTCATCATTTTCTTCGACAGTCATATGGAAGTCAACATTGATTGGTAATAACTTCCTTTTTAATAAAATTCTTAGTTTAATTTTCAAAAAAGACTTTTCTAACTTTGAAAGTAAAACATTTTCTCCTTTGCCATACCATTTGGTTCAGCTTGTCAAAAAAATGTATTACTTTCTAAATCTGTGACTAGAATAAGAGTGCAAATAAGAATTGTTGGTGAATATGGCCCCGAATCATTCGACTTCTTGAGAGAACTCTGCAATTCTGCAGGTGACGTCATATTTTATTCGACTGTTATATAGTTCCAGTCAACATTGATTGGTGATTTAATAAGTTATTGTAAATACGTTTAAATGTTGGTAAATACGTTTATATCGTTTATATGTTTAGAAATGAAACTAACACTGTCTATTAACAGCTTATGTAAGGTATGGTGGGGGATGACCACGACCCGCACGTACCTATTGACGTGGTAAATAAAGCTAAAAAAAAAACATTGATTGGTGATAACTGGTTCTTGAACTGTAATGATAACCCAAAAGTTATGGCCTGCAACACGCGAAAAGGGGAATTCGGACATTTGCGTAAAGTGTCATCCCGGATCAGCCAGCGCAGTCCGCGAAGGCTGATCCGAGACGACACTTTCCGATCGTGTGTGATTTTCTGTTTCACACAAGTCTACTGTAAGACAAAATCTAATGTTGACGTGAAGTGCGGTCTCGGATTAGCCTGTGCGGACTGCGCAGGCTGATCCGAGACGACACTTTACGCAAATATCCCAAAGCCCCTTTTCGCATGCTGCAGGTCAATTATAGCCCAACCCATGGTCCCGAACCTTATACATTGAAGGCACTACTTCAAGCCCGACATCTACGGTCTTTAATCGACCATTTACCGAACATTCATGTTTTACGACAAAAATGAAGAAAGCTTTTGAAAACATCGTAAACATCATGAGAAAAAGAGAAGAATACAGCATTTATATAGTCCTCTTCTCTCATGGGAATTTCTCAATTTGTTGGTAAAATTTTGAAAAATTTGTGATGTTATCAAAATATGGGCCGTGCTCTAACGAAAGGGGGTTTAATGCATCTCAGTAATGCATTACTTCGAATACCAAGCAAGTCATCGCATAATCATGTATCCATCAAATCCGTTTTGTCTAACAAACAACAGTTACTGCTATCATGTGGTGGACCGGTCCTTTAACATGCAATTGACCAACAACAAAAGGTCTTGACCCAGGTTAGCCTGCGCGGACTACACAGACTGATTTGGGTCGATATGTTATGCAGATACATTAAAACCCTTTTTTCACAGAGCATGGTTCATATTTAATTGACTTTAAAGACATTATGTCGTTACCTTGGTCTTTACAGGCTGCAGCCATTACTGGAAGTGGTAACACGTGACCGGAAAAGCGTAGCAATGGGTACTCTGGACTATATACAGCTAGATAGCATGGAGTACAAATATTACAATGACTACATGACGAGATATGGCTTTGATTGGAGACTTGTGTTTTTCGAGACATTTTTCCGGGACGACCAGGTCGGGGATACAAAAGAGGATACAAGACCGTAAATTATATATATAGATATTAGATTACTTCGTTGTTGTTGGATCAGAAATATAACTACCTTATCGTTAGGTTAATTCTTATGATGGCAGAAGACCAACAGTTTTATGGAATTATTTTCATTCTTCTCTTCCTCCTTTTACCAAGTGCTGCTCATAACTCGTATCCCTATCCCAGATCCCTGTCGCCGTCCTCCTCCTCCTCCTCTTCTTCCTCTTCTTCTTCTTTTTCTTTTTCTACCTCTTCTTTTTCTTCTTCTTCTGTTAATGATGATAAAGTTTTTCTTCTAAATATTCATTCTAGAGGTACCGTTATGGTCGGGGCAGCATTTGCAATCGACAGAAATTTTTTTGAAGATATAGGCACCTACGACGAGAAGATGAAAGTCTGGGGTGGCGAAAATCTTGAATTGGCCTGGCGGGTGAGTTCAAGAAATTTATAGATACATATCTACATATCATCTAGTTTCTCTTAACCCTTTGCTCACAACCCAGAGTTTAAATGTTCCGTGGGAAAACTGCTTTTGAAACATTGTGGGAAACGGATAAAAAGCTAATAACTAGCATTTTCACCTTTTCCCATGTTTTCTACCCTTCTAAAGGCAAATTTCAATTTTTAAGTCAGATTTTGGTCGTGGCCTGCGTATGTTTTCAATATGGAAAAGTCTAAAAAGTGTCGAATTGTCGCTAGGATGAAGTGGAAAACATGGATTTGCTGGTGTGTTGCACAATAGGCCTGTATGTTTTCATCTCAAAGAATCTTGCAAAATGGCCAAAGAATAGCAGTTTTGTGACTGTGATGGCTAAAATCATGTTGCAGAAAGCTTCTGGAAACCCCACTTGTGACAATCGTCTGGTTGCCTATTCCAACTGAGACTTAACCTCTTCAACATGACATGAACCAGTGTCATCCCAGGAAAATATGAACCCCTGTGCCATTGTTGTCCACACTTCCAGTGTCAATTAACTTCTCTTCAAAGCGTTTGTTGATATTCCAATGGAGAACTTTCCTCCGCGAAATAAACGTCGTAATTGTCTCTGAACAAGAGCTGTTGGCTTTGTCTCAAAGTATAGTTTTACAATCAATTTTCTCTCCTCTCCCGAAAACTATATTTCACTTTGCACCACACTTCGATATGAAACCAACAGGCCCAGTCTACCACAAAGCTAAATAAGAATAGTTAATATAAACTTACTTCGAAAATACAAGTCTTACAATTGCACTGCTTTTATACCCCACTCTGTGCACTAATTTTTCTGCTTTTGCATATGCTACTTTTCTTTACCAGATATGGTTATGCGGAGGGAAACTGGTTCACGTTCCGTGCTCACATATAGGTCACGTGGCCCGTTCACAACCATACAGTTTCCCAGGAGGAAGAGAGGCCATTGAGCAGTTTAATTACAAACGTGCCATAGAAGTCTGGATGGAGCCAAAACATAAAGAGCTTGTCTACAACTATTTTCCAAAGATGAGGGTAGGTTCCGTTGTTGTCTACACTTTCGAAGAATTATATATACCGTAGGTCATGTGGTTATCGACAATTGTAAAGATGGCGGCAGGTCACGTGATTGTCTACAACTATGTTATAAAGATGACAGTTTTCCCGAAAATTAGAATAGGTAACGAGATTGTCTATATGTTATAAAGATGACAGTTTTCCTGAAAATTGGAGTAGATAACGAGACTGTCTGTAACTATTTTCCGAAGAATTGAGGGTTAGTCACGTGGTTGTCTACAAGTATTTGGTGTTATCACTGATTTTTTTAGTGATTGGGCGTAGTCGACCTATCGGAACGTTTGACTATAAAAGGGAAATCGCAGTGCAAGCATATTCTTAGCTTAGAGTCGAAATTCTTCAGCAAAATGTGACACAAAGCACTTTTGTGGACAACACAGATAAAGACCAGGCTGCACAGAACATGCACTCTGATCTTGAACCACACTCTCATTTAAAATGAGAATCCCTGGCCAAATTCGTGAAATGAATTGCAATAATGGGTCTTTAATTTTTAGAAGAACAATGAGTCGCAAAATAGTTTTAATGTTGTCACTTATTTATTTTGTAGTCTCTCGACGTGGGTGATCTATCAGAACGTTTGGCTATAAAGGAGCGATTGCAGTGCAAGCCATTTTCCTGGTTTATGAAGAACGTCTGGCCGGAACTGTTCGTGATGCACGAGGAGGTTCGAGCCTGGGGATCGGCCAGGAACTTAAACACAAACAAATGTTTAGACAATCACAGCTATCTTTTCCAGGCGCCAGAACCATTGTACGCCGATTTGTGCCATTATTATTATGCGACACAGGTAAGGCGTAATAATAATGGTGATAGTGGTAATACTAATAAAAACCGAATACTAAAATAGAGCCATGCTATGTGAAAAAGGGGCTTAATGCGACTGCAAAAAGTATCGAGCCATGTCGAGATATGGGACGAAAGTTTTTGCTATTGGTCAGTTTTCTACATGTCAAAGGACCAGTGTAACTCATGATTCAGTTGGTTGTTATATAAAATTGATTTTATGGATCCAGATTTACGTGATGACTTTCTTGGTATCATGCATTAAACCCCCTTTTGCCAGAGCATAATTAAATTATCACTATTATAGCAATAATGATAAGAAGAAGAAATATTGAACTACTACCTCTACTACTACTGCTACTTCTTCTTCTACTCTCGAGCCCGGTAACACAGTCAATAGCATACAGAACTAAAAAACCAAGGGTCCTCTGGTTCGAATCCAAAACTCTGCGAATTTCTTTCCGAGGATCGATTACATTCGTTTCGACACGATTCATACTTCACTCACCGCTGAACATTGTTTCAACGATAGTTTTGTGGGAAAACAACTAGTGGCATGGAAAAAAGTGTTGTGCAAAGTACTAGTGTAAGAAACTCCAGGAAATCATAGATAGAGGCATAAGCCACCGCAATATAACTGTGAATAAAACTATGCTAAACACATTCAAATAAATCTACTGTTACTTCTTCAACCAATTATTATTATCAATAATAGTAGTATGGATAAACTGTCACTATTTTTTGACAAAACAACGACTTTGCTCCACGAAACATGTCTGGTGCTTGTGAAATTACGAGAATTGCTAGGAAAGTTTGTCCCTTTTTCGTGCAAAGCTTCAAAGATCCAAGTTTTTGTTTGTTATTGTTTAACCCCATTTTCAACATTTTAGTTATATCGTAGTGGCCAGTACATTTATCCACGTTTTTCCAGAGTTTCTTTTATCAGTACTTTGCACAACATTCTTTTCAAGCCACTGGCTGCGTTTTAACATAAACGGTGATTGTCTTACCAATCTTGTCGCATTTAGTATTACCATCCTCTGAAAGAATTCGGTCGTGTTGGAAATCGAATCTACAACACCTGGATTTCCAGCCCTGTATGTTATGGACTGGGCTGTAGGACTTCGCTGATTCAATGTGCACAACAATCATATTTTCAGGGTTTTTCCATTACTAATGATGGGTTATTCCGAACTTCCCTGCAGTGTGTGGTGCTGAAAAAATCCACAGAAAACGAGCGTCCTATGTTAGAAGACTGTATAATAGGTCCCCGACAAACATGGACTCATCACAGGGTAGGTGTATCATACCATGTTTTGTAAGGGTAGGAAACATTGTAAAAAATAATGAGCAAATGCTTGTGCCCAGAGTTCTCTCCTTTCCCTATAATGTTTTACGGAAGTCTTCTTCCTCAGGGTCATGAAAGCATGGAAATGTTTGCTGGAAGGTTGATTAAGTCTTCACCAGACAACTTTTTTTTTTCAAGACCAGGCCAAACTGAAAGCAGTTGCGAACATCAAATAAATTTTTCCAGAAACATTTTCTCCTTTTCCCATACTGATTTGAAAAACCTACTTTTGGAGGGTTGCGATAAAATGGCGAACTTGTGAAAAAATAAGTTTTTCAGGGTATGTAAGGCTTGGGTTATACTACAAGTACATTGATAAAAAAAATCTCTGTCATTACTGAAGATATTTACTTCAAACTCCAAGTAGTTGTTAACTATCAAAGGGGCAACCCATACGCTGGAGCAGGTAAATTTTTGACAGATATGCCCCTTTTTCGACCTAAAATTTTCACGGAAAATCAATTTATTTCTAAAAGCAATTGCAGCCGAGCATTGGAACCCGTTGTTGTTGTTTTTGTTGTTAATGGTGGTGGTGGTGGCGGCGGCGGCGGCGGCGGCGTCGTCGTAGTCGTCGTCGTTGTAGTTGTTGTTATTACTGTTTCTACTATTTTTATTACAGGGGAGTCTTATTCAACATGATGCATCTGGTTTATGTTTGGACCTGGATGCCAATGGACCAATCATGAAAACATGTAATTCAACTGTGATAACACAGTTGTGGCAGTTCAATACATATGTGTGATAGGGTCAAACCCGTATGAATCAGCGACTGTCCGAGGGATGAAAGAAAAGTGGTATTTTTACAAAAGCTGGTCATTTTACGCTTTGAACACCAAATAAACCTTAAAGACGTTTTCAGTCTAGAAAAAAGGCCCAAATAATTGCAATATCTAGGTTCCTCTTGTACAGAATATTTCAGCAAAGCAGACGGTGAAAACCAAAAATCACATTTTACTTTTTATGCAGTCCTCCTAATCTGCGCTGGCCACACAGGCCAATATAGCAGTGAAAGACGTTTTAAAAGACCATTGAACCAGATTTTGACCCGAAATTTTGTTACGGGAGAACATTTATATTTTGGAAGGAAAACTCATAAGGATATGCCTGCATACTCTAGGTTAGGAGAAAGTACTGCAAACGTGATTTGCCTCCATTGGGACTCAAACCCTCGACCTTCAAAAAGTAAAAATGATTGGCTAATTTCTCGTGATTTCTACATGTATTTTTGTCTATATGTCAGTTTTTCAGTTCAGTATTTTCATGTGAATGAAAGATACCATACTTCGTTATCATTTTATAAAAAAAAAAAAAGAAAAAACTTGCAAAACAAATTGTAGTTTAATGCTCCTTTAATGTTTAACACAAGTATAATTCCGTTAAGTTCAAGTGGGTGTGGAATCAAAGAAGGTAGACTCAAAAAGCAGTCCGTTGCTTAGTTCCGAGGTAATTTCTATGACACGTTTTACTGCCTTGAGTAAATTAATTGAACCAGTCCATGATTACAGATCTGGGTCTGTATTCACCAACCATTCTTAAGAAGATTCTTTATCTTATTCTCCAATATTTTCTAAGTGTGAAAGTGACACAACTTCTGATTGGCTAAACCAAATGGTTTAGCCAATCAGAAGTTGTGTTACTTTCAAATTTTGAAAATTCTGGAGACTGAGAATGTTCTCAAGAATGATTGGTGAATGTGGACCTTAATTCCAAGCTGGCCGACAAGAATTACCCTGTGTGAGATACAATCTCCATGTCTGTCAGTCCTTTACCGAACAAGCTTGTTAGGTTTTACAAACTTGAGATATAAGGCAAGTTTTGAAAACCAAGTGGGAAACAGGAAGAAAGTGCTGGTTGTTAAACCTATCTCCTTTTCCTACAAAGTTTTAAAAAACCTTCCGGTTCACAACCCTTTAGAAGCAGGTTTTGGAAAATGTTGTGGTAAAAGGAAGAAAGTGTTGGTAACTAGCATTTCTCCTTTTCCCATAATATTTTCTGTCCTCCTAAGAACATGTCCCATCATAATGAATTTAGTGTTTGTAAAAGCTTTCAAGTCCATAATTACAACGATTGATAGAGTTAAGCCTTATAATGCCATAGACATTCTGTCATGCTTTTATGGATATTTCCAGATCAAGATCAGACGGCATAGAGAGATGCATCCTGAATCTGTAGGATATTTTTTGAAAAAATTATCGAAAACAGTCTGAAATCTTTGTCTGCTAGGTGCAGCTTTTATAGACCTTTTTTAGGACATAGTAGATCGAAGATCAGTCTGCACAGAACTAACTGTCTGATTATGGATCTACCCAATCTGATATTGTGATTTTTATATCATGAAAACGACTTAAATATTGCAACATTTCAGTCATAACTAATCGCTTGAATTGAAACTTTCATATGTTTTGAAATTTAACCCTTAGCCAGACAATAAAATGTTAGGCTCGTCCATTTTCACAGCATTTGCAGACGACAAAACAGATTATGCTCAAATAAATGAGACGTGCTCCGTGAAAAGGGGGCTTAATGCGTTTGCGAAACGTATCGACCCATGTCAGCCTGCGCAGTACGCGCAGGCTGACATGGGCCGAAACTTTTCGCTAGCTTTAAATTGTCTGCATGTCAAACGATCGATCTACCTCATGATTTAGTCTGTTGTTTGAAAAAAGTGGATTTTATGGATCCATAATTATGTAATGACTTGCTTGGTATCATAGATCATAGAGATGCATTAAGCCCCCTTTTGCCAGAGCATGGCTCAAACGGGCTTGTCTTTGAAAGGATAGAAAACATCCTGGAAAATGATTCCAAAGGCCTCTATCCACAGGGTTGCTTAAACAAGGCAATGTTTAATAGAGGGTTAAGAATTAAACTGTTACTCCGTACATTATGACTACTTGTGCACAACCATTTATTGACAAGGATCAGGCTGCAGAAAAGTGCAGTCCGATCTTTGTCAACTCTCTCTTAATTTCATAGCAAATTTATCCTATAAGTGTTATAACTATTATTTATGTTCATCAAATGAATCCTACAAATTGGCAAGTTCTGCCTATTTTTCTTTTAACGCAACATAAAGGAGGAGTGGATCTTTATCTGTTTGTTTGTTTGTTTGTTTGTTTGTTTGTTTGGTGTTAAACATCATTTTCAACGTCACTTGAGTTATAATGCATCGGCCAGTGCACCTTTATACTAGTAGGCTGTCTTGGGATTTTTGTTTTCACCATTTCTTCACATAAAAGTCTTTCTACGCCATCGGCTGTGCTTTTACATATGTATGGTTGAAAAAAATGTTAAGCTATTAAAAAGGAGTGAATTTTGTAGTAATGCCTATCATCAGTCCTCGGAAAGAAATTAGCTGGGTTGCGGAATCAAGGCGGAGATACCTCGACTGCATGACCTGTATTTACTGACTTAATTACATTCACAGACATGGTCTTGTGGTAGCCCTTTTCAGATATTCTCTAAAAGTGCTTACTCCATGACTGGCCTGCAACACGCAAAAAGGGAGATTCGGACATTTGCGTAAAGTGTCATCCCGGATCAGCCTGCGCAGTCCGCGCAGGCTGATCCAAGACGACACTTTCCGATCGTGTGTAATTTTCTTTTTCACGCAAGTCTACTGTAGGACAAAATCTAATGTTGACGTAAAGTACCGTCTCGGATTAGCGCCTGCGCTGATCCGAGACAGCACTTTACGCAAATATCCGAAAGCCCCTTTTCGCATGTTGCAGAACATGTAGAACTCTGACTGTCACGGCATCCAAACTTTAAAAAAATTAAAATAAAACCTCTACACATATGCTTCCTTGAAATGTACGCTGGTTTTTCTCTGTGTCATGTGGCAAAATGATATTTTATTTCCCCAATGAACCATCTACAAAACGTCAAAATTTCAGCCTCATCAACGTTCAAAGCATTTGCAGACTACGAATTAAATAAAACTTAAGTAAGGACTTTATCTGTGAAAGAAGAGAAGACTTGTGGAAAAAGGAGAAAATCCTGCTTACCAGCATTTCTCCATTTTTCCACATTATTTTCTACCCCAAGTTCGAAAACAAATCCTATTTTTAAGCCTCATCTATTTCATCAACTGCAAATGCTTGGTTACCAATACTTTCTCCCTTTCCCACAATATTTTTAAAGGAATTTTATTCCATCAGAGACACTGAAAATCAGGACCGTGCGAGAAAGAGTTACACATACATGTCGTCCTAAAATTCTGATCCATCGAAAATCTATGGCTGTTGTGTCTCTAAATTAAAGTTATAAGTAAAATAACTCTTCTTTAAACGTGACACTATTTTATATTTAGTTACTTCCCTTGTACCACAAATATACTTTTACCGCAACATGAGTTCAAGTTTGGAGAAAGTATACATAGTCCTTAATCATAAAGGTTTATTTTGTGTTGAATCCCTTGGCAAATGGCTATGTCTTAAAACTAGGATATGAAACAGCAATGTTGTCTACCCTTTCAAAGACAAATCTTTTCACCAGAGATACAACCTCATCTACATTTGCAGACGAAAAATCAAATTAAGGCTAAAATTATGAGTTTGTCTGTGAAACTGGAGAAAACCTCAAGGGAAAATGCAAGTTACCATCATTTTCCCTTTTTCCGGCAATGTTGTCCACCCTTTTAACACAAATCCTGTCATCAGTTTACCAAATGACAAAAATTTAGACTTGTGAAAGTCCAAAGCATTTTCAGACAAATTGAATGCGACTCTGAATGTTGGACTTGCCTTTGGAAAGGTACGAAACGAGAAATGAGGAGAAAATGCTGGTTACCACCATTTTCTTACTTTTCCACAATGTGTTAAAAAGCCTTCATCCTGAAGGGTCTATAAAACTCGGGTTTGTTTGGTAAAGAGTTCATTTGTCATCTGCAACTGCTCTCAGACATGTCTAAATTTTTTTCTCGTCTAAAATAAGTAACACCTTAGGCCTCAATCCCAGTTTGCGATAGAAGATTGAATCTTCGTCTTCTTTCTTAACCCTTATCCTGCTAAATAACTAAAATTAAATTTTCAATTCGATAGTAAAAAACCCACATATTGCTATTTCGAAGTTATGTTTTGGAGAATAATATCTCCCTTATCGGACGGCGTAGATCCAAGATCAGACTGCAAGTTCTGTGCAGTCTGATCTTGATCTACACTGTCCGCAAAAGGCCATTGAGTCGCGCTTAGTAGCATATGGGTTAAGTTCACTGAAAACTTTTTCTGGCAGATATCAGTGGTAGCCATGTCTATGTACAAATTACCACATGCAGGTGACTTTACTGGTCTTGCAGCCAAGCACGGTAGCTTAGTCAGTAGCATATAGGGCTAGTGATAAATGGTTGCAAGTTCAAATCCAAACTCCTACAAGCTCTTCCTAGGCAATGATAATAGTCATTCTGACAAGATTCACTTCTCCCTCACCTCCAAACATCTTTTCACCCGTATGTAAGCGGAAAAGCAGCCAGCATCAGTATCTTTGTATGGGTCCTGCGTGGCTCAGACGTTAAGGTGTAGAATTCTAAAGCTGAAACTCCAGAGTTTGATCCTCACTCAAGGCCCTTGGTTTTTCATTCGAGTGTCCTAGGACAAGACACTTCAGCCTAGTACATTTTAAAACTAGGATGTACATGAATAGACAAGTTGTCGTGGTAATATAGCTGTTACAGTGTTGAAAGCTGCACAAAACACAATTCTATGAGGGTTCCCGCTGGGCTTCGCATTTGGCGCCATTTGCGATAGATTTTTAAATGTGGCGCCAAAAAATGCCCATTGGCGAAAATGACTGGCGCCGATATTTTTTCATGTCGGGATGCCGAACATTTTAAAACTGGCACCCTTCACTGCAATGCACGGATGCATGACCGCCAATCCATCGATAAAAGTGAAATAAATCAGCTGGAATAAACAACGGCATCGAAGTAATCAAAATTACTTCACAAATCGATGTCATTTACACCTGTCTATCCAAATATACATACACTTTCGATAATATAAACATCCGGCTAGAAAAAAATTGTAAATATATTTTGGAAAACTGTCCGAAAGTGAAAGTATCGAAGATCAGTGGCCTATATCAATTGTGAATGTTACTAAATGTCCAAATGAATCATGATCGCAGGTAAAATACAGCGGGTTTCCAAAATGGCGACGGTGTCGCCGTCGGCGTTGACTAAAACCCGGACCCTAATGTTATCGTCGTCCTCGGCATTTTCTATGTCGTTCTTACTCCGTTAATCGCCCACCTTTTCGGAAAACTTGTTTGGTTTTTTTAATATTTTAACTTTTTTATACGGTTACAGATAAAAAAAAAAAAAGTCCCTACAGAAGCAACTTCTTTCTACGGGAGAAATTTCTTCTTTTTTTTTTAACATTTTTTTTTTTTACATATTGATGTTGTTGTTTGGTTTGTACAATTTAAACTTCTATATGTTTCAAAAAGTCTTTCTTTAAAACTTTGTTACAAAAGTAGAAATTGCTCTCAATGACCTGTTTCTGCTTTTGTCACAGTGGTTTTACAAACATTAAAGATGGATCTACTTAAACTTAATAGATGTTGTTTTTTCCATTGTTCACAAAAATATTTTTTTTAATATATTCATGTAAAAGACATAGATATGAGTTATGAAATCTGATGAAAACAAATGTTTTCTTGTTTGTTTTTTTATTGACACAACCATGCGATGAAAATTTATAGACCAATTCTTGATTATGCCTGACCCCGGTACTTTCATTTTAAAATTGGCACCAACTGGCTCTAATTATTTCAATTTGGCGCAAACTTTTCTCATTTGGCGAAAGTGATGGCGCAAGAAAAAAAGAAGCCAGAGGGAACCCTGTCTATCATTCAATCAGTTTGTCTTCTGGCTTAGTAAACGATGTAATGTTGTAACAAGCATGAAGAATAAAGCTTTTAAATACACTGTGAGAAAGGAGAAAATGCTGGTAAACAGAATTTTCTCCTGTACCCACAATGTTTCTTCCCAGTCAAAGAACTTAAGTGCATTTGTACCATTTTCAAGATTATTGTCTGCAGAAACATCAATTATGAAAAGTCCAAAATATGTCACATAGAATGGGCTAAGCCTTAGCTGCCTAGTCAGCCTTGTGAAATCTCACAAGAAGGGAAAAATGATGATAAAGGTAAATTCTTTTTCCATACTTTATTATTCAGTGATTCAATAATACAAAATTCTGTAGATCTTAATTCTTAACCAGATGACAAATACTTTGATACATCCAAATTGAAAGCATTTGCATTAAACAAACTTACTGCTGCTTACTTAATCCTAAACAGTATTTTTCTTTGAAAGGGTAGGAAAGGAGAAGATGCTAGGTAGAGCATTTTTCCCTTTTCACCGCAATGTTTTCTGAAGCCCTCATCACAAAAATCACTAAAACTCAAGATTATGATGTAAACAAACAACAAAATAGACTGAAGGGGAGTAATTTCCATGACTGTTTTGTAGGAATATTTCACAAAATGGCATACAGTATAGATCTGACTGCATACTTCGTGCAGCCTGATCTTAATCTACATTGCTTATAAATGGCAGTCTGATCTTGATCTACATTCTCTACAAAACAAACAAAAGTAAAGCTAAACTTTTTACTCTGGGGTTAACTAGATCTACCGGTATATTAAAATTTTCCAAAATTTTTCATGTAGAACGTCACCTTTAAAATCATCTTCTTCTAAATTCAACCACACTAATACACTTGTTAAACAGGCATATCTTCAAGTTTAGGACATATAAGCAAGAAAAAGATGTATTTTCTGTAATAAAAGTCTTAGATAAACACTCAAAACAAAATACTGCATTGTAATGCAGTTTAGCCCTGATAAGCAATTTTATTTATATATTTTCAAAGCATGAATAGAAAACAAATACATAAATAAAAACTCTTAGAATAAGACTCCATTGTAACCTACACTAGTTGTGATAAGCAATCTCGTTTTCAACATTAAACACAATGTTTTTAACCCTTTACCAAACAATGCCATGTTTTAAAAACCCTGCAGATTAAAGCTTTTGAAAATGCAATGGGAAAAGGAGAAATACTGGAAACCAGCATTTTCTCCATTTCCCACAATGTTTTCTAACCCTTTCAACCCTTATCCAAATGGTCTAGAATTCTAGTAACCCTGAGGGAGGAAGGCTTTTGAAAATATTGTGAGAAAAGAAGAATATGTTGAAAAGTATCATTTCCTTTTTTTTTCCCACAACAATTTCTGTTCTTTTTGAGATAAATATCATTATTTTAGCCACATTTAATTTGTAGCCTGCAAGTACTTTGAATTTAGTTGGTTGTATTGGTTGTATTGGGGTTTAACGCCACTTTAACAGCTAAGGTCATATCATGGCGGTCGGTGACGCACATGTGTTTCCTGGCTTTTCTCACACCAGTACTAACACAACTTTCTTTCCAAAGCCACCAACTACTTTTCTCACATGCTTCAGCAGAGGTGAGAGGCGAAAATACGCCGGAAAGAAAGTTTGCCTCAACCGGGTATCAAACTCACAACCACCAGGTCATGAGTCCAACACGCTCACCACTGAGCCACCCAGGCGGGGCTTTGAATTTAGATGACTACAATTTTTTTGTTTGGAAAAGGGTTAAAACAAATCCCATCATTATCCTCATCTATAAAGTTTACTGCATAATATTGTCGTCTTTAACTGCTTTCAATTTCCATACCTTTTTCAGATCTCTTTTTCAAAAAAACTTGAGATTTTAAGTGTCTTAAAGTGTGTTAGGTGTAAATGGTTACTGAAGTTTCACTGTAGCTAGTAGATACACACAATCTTTTGGAAAGAAAAAAGTATGTAATAAACCCTTTACCACACAATCCTGTATTTCAACAACCCTGATGTCAAAGAAGACTTTTTTAAACAATAACAACCCTAATGTCAAAGAGGACAATACATGTGAAAAAGCGAAAATTTCCCACAATGTATTCTACCCTTTCAGAGACATCTTCAACTGTCTGAGCCACATTTAAAGTGTCATTCACAATCCTTTCAGATTTTGGGGGTCAAAAATTTCATTGTTTGGTAAAGGGTTAATGTTTCTCATGTTCAGTGAAGTTTAACAAATTCAAAAAGGAATCTAGGAATAACATGTTTGACTGGAATTCTGTGAAGCCTGATAGCTCTTGCAGCAATGCATTTCAGAGAAATATCTTTGTGGGTTCGTATAATCACTTCAGCAACACCAGTGCTGGATATATCGCTGGCAGTTTTCCCAGCAAAGTTCCTTGTATCAAGATGGACTCCCCACTTAATCAACGATATCATGCAGAGATGTAGATTTTCAAAGTCATTTATGGGGTTAGTGTATTTCACAATCACATGTAATGGAGTGTTGCCCCGTTTGTCACGAGCATTAACATTTGCCCCGCAGTCAATAAGTAATCTACAAAGTTCACCATTTGGGAATGTCACAACCTCATTCACATGAAAATCATCAACAATGGTGGCACTATCACAGGACATATGAAGTGGAGTATATCCATTTCTCAAGATAGGTTTTTCTTGTAAAAATCTATAAGCTAATCTATTCATTTCTTCCACCTCTGTTTCACTTAGTTTAAGTTTTAACATAATTACTAATAGATACATGCAGGTGTGAATGTTTTCTTCGTATGTCTCAAGCAAGTTTTCCTTGTCATCTTTACTTTTATCAACTCTACATACATCTAATTTAAGTTCAAATATTGCATGGTTAAATACTGCATGTAATGGCTTGAACTTGAGCTCTTCTCCAAGATGAATCATTTGAGAAAAGACTTGAGAAAATCTCAACAAATCTTTGGCTATTGTACGTTCATTGCCTTGTCTTAAGCACAAAGCTTTATGCCATAAAGCTATACATTTATCAAACTGAGACGAATCTGCAAACACAGCTCCCCTGAATATAATATGGTGAGGTATATCTGGATTATTTGGACCTAAAATTCTTTCTCTGATTGCCAGGCATTCCATGTACAGTACAGGGTTGTTGTTCTGTATTGCCCGTAGCTCTTCCTCTGTTTGGCATTCAACTCGATTATCATAGGCTGGATCAGGATCTCCAAGAAGTTTAAACTTGATGTCATCTGGGTTTTTGAACCTTTCCTGCATGCCTCTTTGCAAATAATAAAAAGCTTTATTCATATCATAGTTCTCCTTATCATTAGCAAATGACGCACCAAGTAATTCATACGCATCTATGATTTGCTCATGGCTGAAGAAATCTAGATTTGTTAGGTATTCAACAACATTATCCTGTCCGCATTCTGCAGCAATTAGTAGTGGTGTCATGTTATGGTCATTTTTCACAATATGAGCATTTTTCTCAATCAAAAGTTTTACAATATCCAGGTGACCACATTCTGCCGAGAAATGCAATGCTGTTGCACCACAGTGAGCACGGACATTTGGATCTATTCTCTTGTCCAGTAAATATTCAACAATGTTTTTGTGACCTTTGTAGCAGGAGATCATCAGACAAGTGTTTTTGTAAGTATTTGCTATTGTCACATCAGCATCGTTGTCTACCAGGAATTTTACAATATCTAATCTGCCATCAAAACATGCAGCACGCAGAGGTGTGGAGTTTGTTTTAGTGGTGTGATTTACGTCAGCTCCATGTTCAACGAGAAGTTTGACAATTTTGAAATAACCAGCTCCAGCGGCACACCACAATGCTGTCGCTCCTTCAATGGCATAACCGTCAAATTTAACGGACCCGGTCTGCTCTATATCTACATTGAAGTTACTCAGAAGGAACAGCACAACTTTTTCGTGTCCATTTCTGGCCGCAATAATTAATGGAGTTGTCCATTGTCCATCTTCTTGCGTGTGATGATTTAAAACGTCATTCACAACTTTCTCTCTATCAAGATTCCACAACATTGCAAACACGCTGATAGCTCTCCCATCACGCGCAGCTTGAAATACTCTCGTTTTAAGAATATCTACATTAGTTTTGCTTAAATTACACACTGACATTCTCACTTGCAGCCGCCAAACGCCAAGTTACCGAGTGAATATGTAAAGTTACACCAGTTTCGTTTTCATTCTGTTAGTTTTGCGAAACGGAAACGCCAATAGCTGGTCCCACCTGCTTTAGTATATTTTACTTTTGAGATGGAAATAACGGTAATCAGCAGTCTTTAGGCTGTGTGTAAATCTCTAAACGAATGCCAATACAAAACAGAATTTGCGTAATTTTTTTTTTTTTTGTTGTTTAATGATATGGTTAAACAAAGATTATGGTTAAAAAAAGATTCACTCATCTTATCTTTACATGATTATAAATGCACCAAACAGTTCGCCTTCTCCTCTCAAAATTAAACAATGTTTACTTTCAGTACCTTGGCCTTCGGATTGTACGTACCTTAAGTCACGTGACACCGCTTCAAAGTTGCAGACGATGGACAGGTTAGTGAAAGAAAACTGATCATAGTTGTCTTTGTAACGAAAGAATTAAGTCTAGACTGTTGTCGTTGCATTTGCGTAAAACTATATTAACAATTTTACAGCTCTCAATTTCTCTGTAACGATAAATGCCCAATAACTGGTATAACACATCAGGGATCTTATATATGTATATAAGATCCCTGAACACATGTATGCTTAGTTCGCCCTATTTCATTTTCGCCATAGTAGATCCATGTTTCTTCATACCTTTTCCTGTATCAAAATCAATTTAGATTGATAGGTTACTAGATTATGGGTATTTTCTCTTTCTTTTGTGTGACGGAGGTAAAATAATCACAATGGGGGGCAGCATTTTTTCAAAGACAGTAAGACTTGGGCAAATTTTAAAGCAAATTTAGGACATCCATGATCATGTGCAATTGGGGAAAAAAAGGTTGATTTTTTAGAAAAAAGAAAAACCTGTAACTCTATGTGTTACGCTAATTGATATATTTAGGGACTGAAAAATAGTTTTTTTTCTTCCTCTATATAGCCCGCCAAAACTCCAAAGAGTGATGATTCCAGTAGCCGTGGTGAAAAATGGTAGGCCATGTTCTGTTAAAGATGAAAGATATTTTTCTAGATCCCCAGACTGCCCAGTACAAACCAAGTTGCCTCTACAAACAGTCGGGATCATGACCAGACTGCAATAGGATAGCCTGAAGAGGGATTTTACTGACTAAAGGTGTACGGTTTTTAAATGATGGTGTGTTGATTGATTGATTGATTGATTGAAAGAATGACGCTTTGTGTTACTTTTAGCATTATTTCAGCCATATCATGGTGACATGTAACTCAAACACGTATGTCCGAGTTCACCAGCACTGGGCAGGGGCTTCGAGAGTAATGTGTTTTGTAAGTCTTTTCTAAGTTGAGGTAATTCACATGAATATAAGGAAAATGTGGTGGTGACATACAAGTTTATAAATGATAATTGAAAGAAAGCCAAACTAAAAAATATGGCTCACTCAAGATAAAGTATTCATTTTTTTTTTCTTAATTATTGAGCATGCCATTATAACAAACAAAGCTGTTCTCCATTATCACATTATTACCTGAAATCCATTTTTAAAAAGATACTGAGGACTTTGAAGAAAACTTGGTTGGTGCAGCTGTTTCAGATATTCCAAGTGTATTTAAGGAAGTATATAGAGCACAAAAATGTCATGCTGATGAGATTACCAAGAGGAAACAAACACTGAAATGTTACCAGGTAAAGTTTTCAGTGTCATAAACCTTAACAATTGATTTTGATTTCTCTTTTCTATTTTCCCTTCACCACACAATGCCATATTTTACAGCCCAAGAAAAAGGCTTTTGAAAACATTTTACATAAAGGGTTAAATCCTGGTTTCCAGTGTTCTTTGCTTTTCCAGTGATGTTTTCTATCATATCAAAGACAAGTCCTTCACTGAGCCACATTAAATTTTATTTATGTCTGGCAAAGAGTTGTATCAGATACTGAGGAGTTATAATTTAGTATGAGAAATACATAGGACAAAATGTCTTCAATTTACCGATGCCAAACAAAAGGCCAGCAAGCTTATGTTGTGACCATGTCTATATTTTTGATATTTTTAATAGTTTGACTTGTAGGAGTCATGCTGTGTGAAAAAAAAAGGTATGATTAATACATCTGAAAAAGTATTGATCCAGATCAGCCTGCTCAGTCTGGGCAGACTGGTATGAGTTGAAACTTTTTGATATTTGTAAATTTTCTCCATGTCCAAGGACCATTCTACCACATGGTTTAGTTGGTTGTGAGACAATATGGTTTTTATGGATCCATGATAATGCCATGTCTTGCTTGGTAGGATGCATCACAACATTAAAACCTCCTCTGCCAGAGTGCCTCTCATTATGTATTTTTTCATATTTCAGGAAAAACTGGATCATGGTAATTTGGTTTTCTTGTTGTATCAGATAAATGAATAACCCACACTGTGTTTGGTAAGAATTTATGTGCTGTTATGTCAACTTGTTGCAGATTCATAGATGTATTTCATAAGAGACTTCTGGAAGCCAGTGTTTTTTCTTGAAAACTAAAGAGCTATCTAATAAGTTGTTAAGCCCTGTTAGTGCAGTCAGAAGCATACAGGACTTGAGAGCAGGGAGTCTGTAGTTTACATCCTCACCTTGGCCCATTTCTTTCTGTGGATTGATGATGGTCATTGCAACAGGATTTGTATTCCTTTCACTGCTATTCATTGTTTCGACGATGATTATGTTGGAAAGAAGCCAGTGACTTTGGAAGAAAACTGTGCACAAGAAACACTAGGAAAGCATGGATAGGTGCACTGGCCGCTGCAATGTAACTGCTATAATGTTGGAAGCGGCATTATACACCATACAAACAAACAAATTTAAAAAATTATGAACATCTCATCAACTTATGATTTATTTATTCTTACAACTTTATATTATTTTGATCCCTTTGTCATCCGGAAGTTGTTCATGTGATACATGTATTTGAGAATTTATCCAATAGCATTAACTGTACTGGACAACAAATTCAGTATGATACCAGATTTTCCTTTGGTCTCCAAACCTGGGAAATAGGGTAATGAATTTCACACTGAGTTCTGTAGTTGAAAAATCCTCCTAGTGCATGTGATGAGTTTTAGTACTTGCCAAAGGCAAGCAAACTAATGGAATTACCTAAACTGTTTACTAGGTGACATCGTTTAACCCATAAAGCACTGGAACCAATTCTTTTTGCATACAATATAGATCAAGATCAGACTACACAGAACATGCAGTCTGATCATGGAACTAAACTATCCACCACTTTGTTACATATTTTGGCCAAAATAACTTTGAAATGACAATATTTTGAATGGTTTTCCTACTTGAAGAGGCCCTTGCCTCTCATTAATTCAGTGCTCTTAGGATTAAGACTGCAAGTATTGGCAGATATGCAATGCAGCAGTTTTGAAAGTATTTGATGGATCCTTGGATAGACTTCTAGATTTCATGGTATCTTGATATGTGAGAAGACATGACTGCTGGGGGATGGTTTACTTTTTATTCTGTTTGAAATTCAACTTGTTAAAAACTTATGTCAGATTTCTTTCATTTCATTAGGTAATGCTCTTTCACATTGACTGATGGCACCTTGATATTTGGACAGAAAACAAATGGTTGTTGTAGGTGGGGGCTTGTGGTAATCACAATTGTACCATAAAATGTTTCACATACAATGGCCATTATGACCATCCCATGTTATATAGATCAGCACAAAGACTTGTCTGAGTTACCTATATTGTAATGGCTCTGGTCTGGAAGGATTGTTTTTTCAGTTATTCTTGTTTCTGTAATAGCATAAAAATCATCTGGATCATAAGAAAAAATTAGCAGAGTTTGAGATCTGGCAAAAGGGTTTTAGTGTATCTCTATGGTGCATTATAAATACCAAGTAAGTCATCATATAATCATAGATCCATAAAATCCATTTTGTCTAACAAGCGACTGAATCATGGGGTAAACTAGTATTTTGACATGCACAAAATTGACTGATAGCGAAAAGTTTCAACCTAGGTCAGCCTATGCATACTGCAACACTGACCCTGGTTGATATTTTTTTCAGATGTATTAAACCCTGTTTTCACAGAGCATGGCTTATATGACATGACTTTATACTTAATTTTGTGACTTCTTTATGCCTGAATTTGGATGTTGACATATTTTTCTTGATAAAGTTTTGAAACTGAAGAGGGAAATAGAGGAAGAGAGTGTATGTGTTACAAATAGAATCTTTCTTGCCAAAGAGAGTATAAAAGACAAGAATAAAGTTGTGAAAGAACTTGATGCAGGTAACTCAAGCTTCTAACTTTTTTCGGTTCAGTCTAACCTGCACATGTACCTAGAAAGCACCAAGAGGATACTAAAAATATGGTTGCTTAGACCTTTTCCAAACAATCCCATGTTTTGAGAACCCGCAGAAGGTTTTTGGTAACATTGCTGGAAAAATTTTGATTACCAGCATTTTCTCCGTTTTCTACCATGTTTTCTACTGTTTCAGAAATAAGTTCCAGCTGGAAAACATTTTCAGTTTGGACAGATCTAAAATTTTGTCCTCTGGTAAAGAGTTAAAAGAGGTGCATGCTTACTATTTGTACATTTGAACAGCATATTTTCCTTGCCTTGGAGCCAAACAAATACTACCTTTTAACAAACCTCAGGAAGAAAGTCATTGAAAACAGTGTGGGAATAGGAAAAATAATGGTAACCAGCAGTATTTCTTTTTCCAGCAATCTTTTCAACCCTTTCAAAGAGGAATACCATCATTTGAGTCATATTTTAATTGTGGTCTACAACGACAGTGTACAATTCAACATGTTTGCATCAACTGGGAACTCAATAATTATGCTTGCTTTACACTTTACAAAATAATACAGAGTTGTAATGATCCTGATAAAAAACCTTTTGACATATGCTTTAGCTCTGAGAACACTGACGGAAGAAATTGTTGACAAGAAGACTGAAGTTGAATTGTTGGAGGAAGATATAAAGGCTGAGAAAAGGTATTTGTTTCAATTAATTTTTTACCAGTTGGAAAACTTTTAGACTTCACTGTATTGAAAAGATTTCAAGACAACAAACTAAATGTGACTAAAATTGAGGAATTCATCTCTCAAAGGGTTGAAAACATTGTAGAAAAAGGAAAAAATACTTATTATAGGCTGTGGGAATTGATCTGGCAGGGCGTGGCTAACCTGTGACACAAGTCCACTGGCTTATTTCTCAAACTCGAGCCAGTTTTTATTTGCTTGTCTAAATATACGTAAACACATGCATCGCATCCAGTACCGTGTTTATCAATTATCCCTTTACCACACAATCCTGAGTTTTGAAAACCCTGGGTAAGAATGCTTTTGAAAACATTGTGAGTAAAGGTGAAAATGCTGGTTACCAGCATTTCTTCCTTTTCCCAGAATGTTTTCCATCATTTCAGAGACAAATTTGATCATTTGAGGCACATTTGAGTTGTCATCTGCAAATGCTTTCAATTTGGATCTGTCCCAAATTTTGTTGTTTGGTAAAGAGTTAATAGGCCAATCTGGCTACTCACGATCATATCTGAATTACATATTTTACGTCAATGTAAAATGCAGTGAACTGAAACATAGCTCTGCCCTGCCAGTAGCCTGGCATTCAGGCCCTGCATTTGAGTCATTATCATAAACAAGGTACACAACTATAGTAAACTCACAGAAATACAAGAAAAATTTATGATGCATGGCATCATAGAAGCCGCAATTTTTTGGTGGATAATTTCAGAAATAATGACTCTCTTGAAAAATTGTAATTACACTTTTGTATCTGTCCCCCCCCCCCCCCCTCCACAAACAGAACATCATGACAAATGGTACTAAAATGCAAAAAGAAAAATACAGGTATTCTAATTCTGAAAAAAAAAAAGGCAGAAGTTAAAAGAGGAATCTTAAGGTATCTTGTATCCTCATTATTATTATTATTATTATCATTATTAGATCTATTATTTTTATTGTTATTAAAGTGATAATGTTTCTGTAAAAGAAACATGTAAAAGCATTGGAATTTTTAAATTTCTACTCGAAATTTGAAAATGGAGAATTTCAACATTCAAGTACACAATTTTCTTTTATTAAAATGATTTTAAAAAGCAAACTTCTGTATGGGCATCAAAGGCAATAATACGGAAATATATAAGTTAGTAATTATTCAAAGTGATATTAAGATCATTATTTACGTCCATGTATTTACAATTTTTATCAGTGATATTTTCTTTTTGTTCCATTTTTTTACAAAAAAAGAAAAAGAAAAAATATTCGATAGCTTTCTTCTAAAACATGATCTTCTTGCTTGTCAAAAAGTATCTTGGCATGCTTGTAACAAAGTAAATCTTTACATTTCTACTCCAGAATCAGAGATTTTTGCACGGCATCTCTAAAATTCTTCTGATCATAGCCTTCACAGTTGGCTCAAACCACCAAAAACAAAATTATTTTTCAAGTCTTTAAGAATCTGGATCTATTTAACCACATCATAATAACTATTACTATACTTATTTCACTTAATGAAAAGTAACCTGAACCATTTTCTGCATAGGCCTTGTACAAACCTATAAAACGTCTAATGTAAATTTCATGGGCTATTCCAAACGTTTGACCAGCAGCGATGTAAAAAGTTGTATATGCACAGTAATAGGTTCGGTAATAACTTTAACCCTTCGACTACACAATGAAATTAATATACTGAGTAAGGAAAAGAAAAAAAGAAATTTTTATGTTTACAATATATATTGAAATATTAAAAAATATTACACAGGCTATGTGCTGTCTGATCTTGATCTAATTCTGTCATTTTGGAGCAGTTTTAACCCTTAGAGCACTATACACCACTTAGGTAATTTCTGTAGAAAATGTACATCATGATCCATATATTTTCACGGGTATTGTAGATCAAGACCATACTGTACAGAACGTACAGTCTGATCATAACATCTTCGACACACAATACATTCAATGCTTAATTTTACAAGGTTCATAAGGTTCGTCCATGTAACAAAGAAATCCATTCGACTAGAGTGTCGAAGAAAGGAAGAAAAAGGGTTAGCTATTCACAAGTATTCTATAAATAGCAGACGTAGACTGTTCTTTGTTGTACTGTGTAGGGAGGTTAACCGCACTATTATCTTTACGGATTAAAATTGGACGAAAAATTTGTACATAAAACTGCTTCTGATTGTCATATTCTAAGATACTCTCCATCTCATGATTATCATTATTTTATTTTGTAAAAGAGTAGACAAATGCAAAAACCGTTGAGACATGGGAAAGCCTGTGATAAACGGAAGGCATAATTTGGGAACACAGAAGGAATCCTATAAGCTGGAATAATTCAGGGGACTAGCCAATAAAAGGAAGTTGATTTCTCTGTATTTTTATCGTTATTGGGGAATGAGCTTATACTGCAAGAAAAGCAGCCTTGATTTTCATGTAGGTCTGATCGAATATTTAAGACAGAGTTATGTGGAGTAATTTTGCAACACTAACAAAACATTATTAGAAAATTTACAAAAATAATAACCAATCGGATAATTACTGATCATCTACACTGTAAATAGTTTAGGTACATTCTTACTGGAAGCCGCTTTAGAGCGGCTTCCAATGAGTTGTTACTTGCCCTTCATCTGAAATACAGGTGAAATCGTTAAATCAGACATTCAGACCATAATGTTAGTGTATTTTTTTGCAGTTTTATTTGATGGTCTTTTTTTTTTACTGAAAATACTCTATTTAACAGACTGATACCCTGCCAGGTCTTACAGCCTATAACAGTATTTTTTGTCCTTCTCATTCATAAAATGTTTTCACATACTTCTACCCTCAGGGACATCAAAACATACATGCAGAATCAATTGGTAAAGTAAAAGCTGCCTGTGAAAGGCATCATTATGAATATAATTATCACAATTTCCAGTTTATTGTTGTCAGAATTTGTGGCAGAGTAGATCAATGATAAGGCTGCACATTCAGTCTGATCTTGATCTACAATGTCTGAAAAAGAAACATAAGTTTTGCTTAACACTCCAACAGGAAAAAATACAAATGAGAGGAAGAAATGCAGATATTTTATTTTTTCTGTCTTTCCATCTTTCAAGAAGGCATGACAACAGAAGAGAGAGTTTAAAGCAATTTGTCAGTGATTTGGAACAATATGAGAGCAAGAAACCTTTAGGTCAAGCCATTAATCAAGTGAGGGAAAGGATGACCAATCTTCAACAACAAAGTATTGAAATCTTTCTACTGTTAATTCTAGAAAGCAATGGGTTTGTTTGATCCTTGGAGCCCAGAGTCAATTAAATGGTCTTGTTCTACAACAAAATAGCTGAAATACCTTGATTTCAAGGTTGTTTTGGCCAGGATATGTTATGAAGTAGCTGAGAGTATAGATCCAACATTACACTGCTCATACTTCACTACTGCATATTAGGCAACCTATTGTGCAATTAAAACATTTGGAAAATATCAAGGAATAAGGTGAAACTATTTTCAATAAGCAGTTAAACCTTTTTCCTCCCTGTTTTACATACTGTTAAAAACCAATTTTCTCTTTTCTTTCAGTTTTTTTTTTTAACCTTCTCATTATTTGCAACATTTAATAGGTCATAATTTACCAGATAATTCGGTGTTTTAAGGACCCTTATAAAGAGGTTTTTTGAAAACATGTTGGGTAAAGGAGAAAATTCTCCTTTTCCCACAATGTTTTTGTTACCCTTTCAAAGACAAAGCCTATTATTTGAGCCACCTGTCATTTATCATCTGTGAATTCTTTCAAGTTGAAAAGGTTTTAAACTTTGTTGTGTGGTAAATGAATAAATAGCCTTGAGAGTCATGGGTTAAGAATACTCATGTCCAAGAAATTCTGTGGTGGCATGTTTCTTTGCATTGACAATTTTTTTTTTAATTTGTGATTCTTAATGTTTCATAATTAGTAAAGCCTGTCTATTAAAGGCCCTATAGCTGCCAGAAGTAAAGAATGGGATGGTGAAATGCATTCAGGTTAAAATCATGCCATTTAAAAATATGGAAATTATTGTAAAGATGATAACCTGTTACTGTATGGTCGGTACAAGTAATAATCGCAGGCAGAAAAATTTAGTTGCAAATCAAGTAAAAAGTAAACAGATAGAGATCTAGCTGGCAACTTTTAATCATGTTTTAGATTTCATTTTTGTGCCGGTGACTCACACCTGGACTTGTCATACAATAACAGATTGTCATCTTCACAATAATATACATGCTTTTAAATAGTATGATTTAAATTCAAATGCATTTTAACACCTGCTTTCTTTACCTTAGGCAGCTATAGGGTCTTTAACAAGATTTTTGATTTCATTTTCTTCCATTGCTTTTTTTTTTTTTTCATTTCGTTTTCTATGAAGTGAAAAATTAGGTTCTGTAATTCTTTCAGTTGATATTTTAGTAAATAGTGTTCCAACTGTTCATTGTGGAAAAAGGTGAAAATGCTGGTTCCCAAAACATTTTCTACCATTTTAATGCCAGAAAAAAATCATTTGAGCTAGTACACTGGAATTGTTGTCTGTAAATGTTTTGATTGGTTGGGTTTAAAGTTTTGTTGTTTGGTAACGAGTTAAGCTTTGCCATTTTTAGCCATGTTGAAATGTCATTTGTAGAGCAAATACTTGATAAAGACATAGAAGAAAAAGAAAACATCTTGTCAGGCAAAACACAGGCCACAATAATCGCTGATATTGATTCCATGAAGCAAAAACTGAAGTTATTCTGTCAGGATCAGAACCATCTGGCATCGATGGTAAGTTATTACTTTGTACAAGGCTTGTATTTCATTATCAAACACTTTTGTGTGAATTTTCTTAAGCCTTGAAATGCCTTTTACGATTCTAGTTGCCATTGTGGCGGGTTTGTGCAATCTGACCATTGATCTACATAGTCTGTTTTTCTAAGGAAAATATAGACTAAAGCATTCATGAAACCGCATTAATTTGGGTCTTATTTCCTAATTATAAATTTATGTTGGGTGTACTTGGTGCTCTAAGGGTTAGACAGAAATCATTAGCTGCTTATGTCAGAATAAAGATTCATCATTATAAAAATGTAAATGTATAACAAAAGGAAATTCATAACCATTGATATTTTCTAATGAACCTATAGTCATTGACAGTCTGTCACACTAGTGTGTTGGTATTAAAATCTAATATTTTTGAGGTCGTTCAGTAAATGAAATTTGTATTTTCAAGACAGCTTTCTGGTGGGTATGAGTTTAAACTCTGCATGGATAATTTAATTGGCTTTCAAATACATTTACACTTTTAAATAATAATACCTCAGATGTGACTTGATGAGACTTCTTGAAGTGCATCTGTGCCCACTTAAAGATGCTTGTCTACTTATGTTTGTATAAACTGGTATGTAATTATTCATTATGTGATTTTTCCCCCCCTTTAAACTAGATACAACAAGAGAAGGAGAAACAGACAAAAATTTCACAGGATATACAGGTATTGGGGGTAAGAATTTAAAATAATATATTTATCTTTTGCCAAAGAATCTGTGCGTTTTAGCGAGCATTGGGAAGATAGCTTTTTAAAACATTTTACCACAATGTTTCCTGCCCTGTCAATGACAAATCCCAGTCTTTAAGCCATATTATAATTTGTTGTCTACAAATGCCTTCAATTCGAACCTGTCTGGTAAAGGTTTAATCATTCTTTTTGCGATTTTAAAATTTTGAATTGCTATTATGGTCACATGACTTTTGAGATATAAAGAAAAAAGATATGAGTTTTTACGTAGTTAACCTTTTATATTAATAGTGTAGGAATACTAAGGTTTTATCTATTTAACAAGTTAAAACTATTTACACATTCTAGCATTCAATAGAAAAAGAAATTAAATATGCAGACCCATTTATGGACTTTGTATGTATGAAATATTGATGGTGCCCATTTTTGACACGTAGGAAGACCCAAGACACAGATTCTTAGGTAAGGAATCAAAAATCAGAATTGAATTTCAGAAGTGCTTTTGTGTCTTCTCAGGATATGTTGCTGGTACTTATCATATCCCTCAACAACAAAGTTAAGTCCATCTGTCAGTTTGTTGATGCAATTTCATTTATCAGCCTCCAGCAAGGTTTAGTTTTATCTTTACATAGAAGAAAAATGCAGCTCAGATCACTCGTCGGAAACGACAGCTGAGAGAAATACAGACCAAAAACAGACAGACACAAATACAAGTGGCACAGCTGGAAGCAAACATCTCACAAGAATCTGAATTGTTGGACATGCAGACAGACACACCATTGTGAAGAGTCTGCATTGTATAAAGATTTCCTTGTGAGTAATGCAAGTGTATAAAACATTGGTATACTGACATTAAAAGTCAAACTGTTTTATCACCTAATTGTTGAATTAATGTTTAATGGGCAGTATACCAGTATTTGTATAAAATGTTGCTTGTATGGCATTGGCTCTTCATTTCACGCAGGCTTTTAAATTTTTGCCAAAGGACAAAATTTTAGACTGGTCCATATTTAAAGTAACAATAAAGGCCAAATGTAAACAAAGCAGGTGTTTAAATGCATTTGAATTTATATCATACCATTTAAAAGTATGGAAATTATTGTGAAGATGACAATCTGTCATTGTACGGTTGGTCCAAGCGTTAGTCGCTGACAGAGAAATTAATTTCAAAACTAGGTTAAAACCTGCCAGGTAGCTGTGTCTTTTGTTTACTTTTTGCCTGACTGTAAAATTCTTTTTTCTGCCGGCGACTAACATATAGCCCGACCATACGATAACGACTGTCATCTCCACAATATTTTCCATACTTTTAAATGGTACGATTTAAATTTAAATGTATTATGACACCTGCTTTGATATTTTGGTCTGTACTTGGCCTGTAAAGCTTTAGCAGGCAACAAATTGAAAGTTGCTAAGACAATGAAATTTGTCTTTTGAAGGAAAGAAAACATTATGGAAAAAGGAGAAAGTGCTGGTTACCAGTATTTTTCTCCTTTTCCCTCTCTGTTTTTAAAGGCTATCGCCTTCTGCCTTAGAGTTGTTAAAAACACTGGTTTGTTTTATAAAAGATTTCAAAAAAAAAATATTAATAGTCAGAAATTTTAAAAGTTTCGTTACGGCACAGAAAGACAAATAATTGTATCGTTATAACTCTTCTCAATTAAAAATATCATCAGCAGAATACAGGTAAAACACACATATGAAGAAATTACCAAGGCAATAGGGAAAAAAAAGGATCAAAAGATTGAGTTAGCTTTAAAATTTTAAAAGAAAGCTGGATTACTATTTGTTTAAGAAAGTAAACAGTACATAAGATTTACTCTTAGGTGTTAATGTTATCTAGATTTCCAAGACTTGGATCTTTGAACAAGAACAAAATTTTAGACAAGCCCAGATGAAAAGCATTTACAGATTACAAATAAGATGTGTCTCAAATGATAGGATTTGTAGTAGAAAGGGTTACCATTACTTTACCCGTTAACCCAAAAATGTTTTCAAAGGCCTCTCTCAGGGTCATAAAGACATGGGAATGCTTGGTGAATGATACAAAAGATCTTCCTAACTGATGTCACTGCAAGTCATAAGTACATGAACTGACAAAATTGTGATTAATCCTTTTCTCTCAATGTTTCTAAAAGCTGTATATTACAAGGGCCAAAGATTTAATAAGTACTTTAATAGTTAACGCTGACAAAACAAGGCTAGGTATGATTCGAAGCATTTATTTTCTAGTAGCATATAATAGATCAATTTTAAATGACAAAAATGCTAGGGGTTCTGTGTGGCTCAGTGGTAAAGTGTAGGACTCGTGACCTGGAGGCCCCGGGTTCGAGCCTCACTGGCTCAACCAGGTTTTTCACAGGAGTGCCCTTGGGCAAGACACTTCAGAGCCCAGCCTAGTACTGGTGAAACCCAGGAATACATGAATATGTGAACTGTCGCCGTGATAGGACTGAAATAATGTTGAAAGCGGCGTAAAACAGCATTCAAACAAACAAAAATGCTAGGAAAGAAAGATGAGATGGAGAAATCTGATAAACGATTTACATGTGTATTCTCGTCAGGTAGAAATGAATTATTTTTTGACAAATTTCCAAATCAACATAAGCCCTTACGGCACCTTTCACAACTATGGTAGCCTTTGCGCCAGCATAAATCAATATCAGAGTGCTCATAATATGCACTTTGATCCTTAATCTACTCTGTGTGCTTTGCTGAAAACCTTAAGACAGAAACAACCCTGAAACTGTAATTATATGGGTCTTAATTTCTAAACCAAAAACGTCTTTGGTTTTGTTTCCATTCTAATGGATAATCATAAATACATTTAGACCTGCCCCAAACACCACCTGTATTCTGCAACCCATTGCTTGTAAAGACGATGAATATATAAGCTATGCCCTGTGAAAAGGGGGTAAATTGCATCTGCAAGAAGTATCGACACATGTCAGCCTGCGCAGGCTGACATGGGTTGAAAGTTTTTGCTTTTTGTAAATGTTCTGCATGTCAGGGACCTACCTACCTCATGAATCAGTTGGTTGTTAGACAAAATGGATGTTACGGATCCAGTTATGTGATGACTTGCTTGGTATAGTGTATTACGTAGATGCATTAAACCCCCTTTTCCCGGAGCACAGCTCATATAAGAAATAGAATTCTTCCGACTGGCATTATTTTGGTGAGCCCTTTACCAAACAATACTTAGTTTTACAAGAATAATTCACGAAATACAGGACAGTGGAGACAAGACTGCTTTTGCAGCCAAGAAAGATAAAGACTGCAGAGCTATACATCCAGACGCTTTAAAGGTTAATATTTCTTTCAGTCAAAAGTTGCAGAAGTGTAACAGTGCATATGTATTAATTGTTAGAATATTGTTTTTTTGGTTAGAAATTCAGTTAGCTGTTTCAAACTTCCCTTTACCAAACGACCCTGAGAAGGACTGACAAGGTTGTGGGAACTGGGGCATTTTCTTCTTTTTCCCATAGCATTTTCTACTCTTTCAAAAATAAATTCTCGTTTAGGCTAAATTTGATTTGTCGTCTACGTATTCTTTCAGTATTGACGAGTCTAAAATTTTGCTGTCTGGCAAAGCTTTAACTTGTCGTCTACATATACTTTCAATTTTGATGAGCCTAAAATTTTGTCTTCTGGTAAAGAAAGGATATTTATTATTCATTATCACTGTTGAGATGAGGCCCCCATGGTGGTACAGGTGACCGTGCAGTGGCTCCATCTGGTGTTAAAGTGACGGTATCAGAGTATTTTGTGATGTCAGAGGGAGAAAAGTTAGCTTCTGTGTTTGTCGGGTTGGACACGTTGAAGGTATGTGGAGGCGCTGAAAAGAAAATGCATGTAAGTTTTTAAAAGTGGGAAATGAAGAAGACATCTAACTTTAGAATACCTATGTTGTATAAACACGGAAGTTTTAAGGTTTGGAAAGCCCGCAGGACTTATAGTTTTGTGAAACTTTCCAATCGAGGTCGCATAACGATGTCGGGACAATTACAAAAGTTAGCCGGCTTTTAACCTTTATCCTTCTGACTAAGTGAAACGAAACTTTTCAGCCGATAGTAGAAACTCAAAGTTTGCTATTTCGATTTTTAGCAGAATATATGTTCTTATCGGACAGTGTGGATCAAAGATCAGACTGCACGTTTTGTGAAGTCTGATCTTGATCTACACTGTACGCAAAAGGTCAGTGAGTCACGCTTAGCAACCAATGGATTAAGACAAATTCCATCATTTCAATCGCATTTAATTTGACATTTGAAAATGCCTTCAATATTTCACTTGTCTAAAGTTTTGTCATCTGGTAAAGAGTTTAGTTAACCCTTATAGTGTATTTCACGACTATAGTTGCCTTTTTCGCAAGTGCAGATCAAGATTGCACTGGACAAAATGTGCCGTCTGATCTTTGGTGTACTCTGACTGCTTTGTTGAGACACTGAGAATAAGAGCAAACATGGAATTGCAATTATTTGGGTTTTATTTCTAGACTGAAAGTGTCCATTGGGTTTGTTGGGCTCTCTAAGATTTAATCAGAATCGTAAGCGTACATATCCCTACGCAGTCTAGACTTCGATATATTAATACACGGATAATTCCCCCAATTTTTGTAACCCTCGTCCCCTTCCGCGTATTGCTGCCGCATTATATTGCAGCGCAAACAATCGCACCCATCCCTCCATTTTTTCTCAACTTCTTTGGCCTGCGGAACCTGAGGTAACAGTCTTCGCCTACCAGAGCTTCCTTTCCTACTCTGTTTCCCACTATTACGTCGCCTATACCCCCTTTCCGTATGAGCGCTGCCGATATGGGTGGGTAGGTCATGATGCACGGGGGGTATCTCATTTCTAAGATTACTAAGGTCTAATTGATACATTCCCGATTGTTCTAATAAAGGTAACTCACTCTTGCTCTCTGGTCGATCGTTCGACACGTTTTCTTGGCTCTTTCTCTTCACAGTGCTTGCTGTCGTGATGCTACTTAAACTATTTTGGTAAATGTGCACAGAGTTGTCTTTTCTTAGGTCTTTGACATAAACATACTGCTTCGCACCATTTATATTACCATTTTGGTTTCCGATACGTTTTTGAATTTGTTCTAACGAATCTTTTTGCAGTTTATTTATCGCTGCTTTCTTTGATTCAGCTTCAGTTAGCACACTGTTCTCTTTAACCACGGTGTTTTGTCTTTTAGTTCCCTGACGCTCTAACGTGGATTTTTCCCGAGTCCTGTTTGACAGATGCTTTTGGTAAGAAATTCGTTCAAACCTATGTTTGGATTTGTCTCTTTCGGATTCCCTGTTAGATTGTTGGGAGGGCACGTCTACGATGTTTTGTAAGGATCTCGAGAGATTCGAGTTCATGTCGTAGTCTCTGTGTGTTCCAAGATTGGTGAGGTCTGTATAGGACTCGCTGTGTTGCTCCTGAAAGGTACATTAGGCCTTTACTAAACAATACCTAGTAGTATGGTAGAAGGTTTCTGATAAATGTGGGAAAAGGAGAAAATGCTGGTAACCAGCATTTTCTCCTTCTCACACCATTTTTTCTTCCTTTTCTAAGACAAGTCTCATTACTTGAGCAACAATTACTTTGTCTGAAGATGGTTTCAATATGGACAGGTAAAAATTTTGTTGTGTGGTAAAGAGTTTATTAAACTACATGTATCTAATAAAACGAGTAAAATTTCTAGCCTATAAAAAAAACATAAATAATCGGATTTCAAAGTTTTCATCGGAAAAATCTCACCTTATCGGACAACGTTGCCATGATGAAAGATTAGACTGCACGTTCGGCGCATCTTGATATATGATATCCACGAAAACATAATGAATATACACTTAGCAAACGTAAAGGTTAGTTTTAATATGTTCATAGATACCTACTCGCAAACGGTGTAAATCAAGGCAAGGCTAGACAAAATAGTCTTAGATCTGCCATGTCTATATTACATTTTACAATATACTGGTTATAACAGCTATAAATTCGCTGTTTCATTTACTGACTGAAAAGGCAGACCGATTTGAATCAATGCAATGGAAAAAACAGGACGAAATACTGCTATTTCAATGCGCTAAATCGGGCATCAGTTGCTCCTTTGGACTGTGTAGATAAAGATCAGGCTGAACTGAACGTGAAGTCTGATCGTAAATCTATATTCTTCAATTATGTATAACACATTTTGCAACAAGTGAGGGTTTTTTTTTTTTCTCGAAAAATTTAGTTCTTTTTTTTTCTTTTATAGAACTCTACAATGAGGACAAAAAAAGTTGCTAATGGTAACTAAATGTAATGATCCGATTAATTCTAAAAGCGCTAGACCGGTCAAGTGAATTTGTTTCCAATCCTGAAAAGAAGACCAAAACACAATTAGTCCAAGAATGTTCCACATCATTGAGAACAATGTAGGTCCAAGATCAGACTGCACGTTCTGTGCAGTCTGATCTTGGATCTACACTGTTCGAAAAGGCAATCTGATCTTTTTCAAAATTCTCTTTGAATAACGAAGTATGTACCCGGCGACTCTAAGGGTTAATTAAATGTAAAAACTGAAGACTTACGTTATGTCTGCGGAGCCCTGTAGCTCAGTCGGTAACGCACAAGACTTAAACTGGGGGTCGCTCATTCGATTCACAAGCTCGGCTAAATTCTATACGAGGATTGATAATAGTTATTTCGACACGTCATTCTTATCTCACTGCTGAATATTGTTTCGGCGACGTTTATGTGGAAAATTAGCCAGTGGCTTGGAAAGATGCTGTGTGCAGAACTGGTGAAAGAAACGCCAGGAAAGCATGGCTAGGTGCACAGGCTACCACCATATTACTGAAATAATGTTGAAAACAGCCGTAAAACCAAACAAACAAACGTAATGCCTACTCCAATCATTGGTTGTTTTCTCACCGTATTAGAATCTGCTTCTGAATCTGTTTCCAAGTAGTATAAAGTATCCGACTTGGCAAATTGCACTCGTAACGATTTTTTCAGGAACTCCATGTTATCACCTTCTTAAATTTATTTTAAAGTTTTATATTTGTACACAGTATTGACTCGACATGGTCTAGCGTTCTGAATGTCAAAATGGATTTTTTTTCATTACACTCTTTGTTCTAATATTTTACCTTCTTAATCCCTCTTGAAGTATACACTGACTTATTAAATTTTCTATAATTTTGAAAGGTTTTAAATACGCATAATTAATTTCATTCTAATCCCTTCGATTCAATGCTGAATATCTGCAAAGGGCACTCCTTGATATGAAAAATGGCTAAACTTGCACAGGAAAAAAATATTTTGAATTTAAACCTTTTGCCTCTCACAGGCGACAAAATTTAGTTTCGTCCGAATTCAAAAAAATCCCGAAGACAGTTTTCATGTAGTGCTTTACGGAATTCGTTAATGCAAGGTGCAAGGATATAAAACATTGTGGAAAGTGAGAACATGCTGTTTGCCAGCATTTTCTCCTATTCTAACAATGGTTTAACATGTAATACCTCTCTCTCTCTCTATCTCTCTCTTACACATATACACACACATATAATATTTTTTGGATTGTGCCTCCTTTTTTTTGGGGGGGGGCATTAGTGTAACTAAGTAGATTTTAAAATACAGAATTTAGCAAAATGAAGAACATTTAACGTAAAACCCGGAGCATCGACTAGATGCATTTGCGATTTTCCAACTGCTTATATTTTTCAACTCTTGAAAACTTTTTTTTCTGAATACAACAAAGTACACTTTGCCTCGTATTTCTTAATGAAATATAATCTTGTTAGGTCAAAGTGAAAAACCTTGATCAGAAATCGATCAACTTGAACTCTTTCCGGGGTAACAAAATTTATACCCGTCCAAGTTGAAAGCATTAGCAGATGCCAGATTATATGTTTCGTGTCATGTTAATTGTCTTCCCTTCCGAAATGTTTTAAATACATTGTGGAAATAAATGAAAATACTGTTTACTGGCATTTTCTCTTTTTCCCAGAATGTTTTCAAAAGCAGTGTTTCTCTGGGTCTTTTAAACTCTGGATTATTTGGTAAAGGGTTTAATAGGATTTCTATTAATCGTAATATTAGAAACTAGTGGCTAAAATTATTGGGTATGTGAAGCCTTAACCCCAAAAAAGGTCTTATGCTAACAATTCTATTTAACTCTCGGCTCTTTACAGCACAATCCCGTAATTTCACTGAAGAACAAAACCCAGCAAAATTTCGTAACCAAATAAATTTTAGACTTGTCCATATTAAAAGCTTTTGCTGACGACAAATTAAACATAGTTTAAACCTTTACCAAACAATCTCTGGTTAGCTCCACTGGCCGAAGGCCAGCGGCTTATGTCATGGCCTGTTGTCCGTCGTGCGTCCGTCCGTCCGTCCGTCCGTCCGTCCGTGCGTCCGTCCGTCCGTGCGTTAACTTTTTTTTAAAACGTCTTCTTCTCTGAAACTACCCATCCAATTTTGATGAAACTTCACAGAAATGATCCTGCCATGGTCCTCTTCAGAATTTCTTGAAAGAATATAATTCCTTCAAAAACTCTGGTTGCCATGGCAACAAAACTGAAAAATTTTGAAAATCTTTGAAAATCTTCTTGTCTGAAACCGTAAGGCCAAGGGCTACCAAATTTGGCATGTAGCTTTATCTAGTGGACCTCTACCAAGTTTCTTCAATTTATAGCCCTGGGGTCAAAATTGGCCCCGCCCCGGGGGTCACAAGTTTTACATGGGCTTATTTAGGGAGAACTTTAAAATTCCTCTTCTACCTAGCCATAGGGCCTAGAGCTACCAAATTTGGCATGTAGCTTTATCTAGTGGACCTCTGCCAAGATTGTTCAAATTATAGCCCTGGGGTCAAATTAGGCCCTGCCCGGGGGTAACAAGTTTTACATGGGCTTATATAACAAGTTTTACATGGGCTTATATAGGGAGAACTTTAAAATTCTTCTTTGACCTAGCCATGGGGCCTAGGGCTACCAAATTTTGCATGTGGCTTTATCTAGTGGGCCTCTACCAAGAGTGCCCAAATTATAGCCCTTGGGTCAAATTTGACCCCACCCCGGGGGTCACAAGTTTTACATGGGCTTATTTAGGGAAAACTTTAGAAATCTCCCTGTACCTAGCCGTAAGGCCTAGGGCTACCAAATTTTGCATGTGGCTTTATCTAGTGGGTCTCTACCAAGAGTGCTTAAATTATAGCCCTGGGGTCAAAATTGGCCCTGCCCCGGGGGTCACAAGTTTTACATGGGCTTATGTAGAGAAAACTTAAGAAATCTCCCTGTACTTATTCATAAAGCGTAGGGCTACCAAATTTCGCATGTAGCTATATGTAAAGGCCCTTCACCAAGAGTGCGTAAATTATAGCCCTAGGGGGGAATTTGATTCACCCCGAGGGGTCAGAAGTTTTACATGGGCTTATATAGTGAAATCTTTAGAAATCTTCTTGTTACTAACCATATGAACTAGGGCTACCAATTTTAGTCCTGTTTCAGGGGTCTTATGTTCAAAACCAATTGGCCAAGTATTGTAATGTTTGGCATGTAGTGATTTTACGTATTAGCCAGTGGAGCGATACAGGGCCATCATGGCCCTCTTGTTTTTACGACCTAGAGGAAGAAGCCTTCTGAAAACATTGTGGGAAAAGGAGAAAATGCTGGTAACCAGCATTTTCTCCTTTTCCCGCAATGTTTTCTACTCTTCTAAAGTCAAGCTTCAATTTTTGAGTCACTTTTATTTTGTCGTCTGCAAATGCTTTCTATTTGAACAAGTCTAAAATTTTGTCGTTTGGTAAAGAGTTAAATGATGAAATTTGTCATAGTTCACATAACCAGCAGTCCAGATGCACATTTCCATGCATAAGCAAGTCGCTTCTTAAAGCCCCTTTCGAGGTGTTGCTATTGTAACGGTTGTCTTCTTCACAGTTTGATATTTTATTGGAACATTTCTGTCCTCTTTAATGCTGAAAGGGAAGAAAACATTGTGGGAAAATGAGAAAAATCCTGGTTACCAGCATTTTTTTCACTTTCGCACAATGTTTTCAAAGGCCTTTTTTTCTGAGGGTCAGGATTTAAATATTGGATTTTTCGACAAAGGGTTGATCGTCCCAGATTTTCAAACAGAAAACTATAAACAGCTGATTAGATTTAAATCCTTTTTCAGGTCGAGGTGGAGCTGTTTAAATTAGGCAGACTGTTTTACTTAACTCTTTACCAGACGACAAAGTTTTAGACTTGTCCAAAATAAAAGCATTTGCAGACGACAATTTACTTCTAGCTCCTATGATGAGAATGGCCTTTGAATGTGTAGAAAAATAAGAGGAAAGTCTTAGAACCAGTTTCCAGCATTTTCCCTTTGTGCCACAATGATTTCTAAAGCCTTTTCCCATCTGGTTTGTTATTAAATGTGCCTGTTTTGGAAAGGGTTTACTCATGCCTGGAGACTAAGAGGACACTTTAAACTAGATAAGGATCAGACTGCACGATCTTCGCATCTGGTCTTGATCAATTCTGTATAATACGGGCTTAGACTAAGACAACTGTTTGTTCTTAAAATAAACGTATTAAATACAAATACATATTCAAATATTGACACAGTAACTTATAAATTATCGATATTTTGCCATTTTTTATTGATAATTTCCGGTCGAATGCCGATTATTTTTACGAAAGAGTGAAACCTTTGGTGCATATTAACCTGATACCTTTGGTACATAATGGCTTAACATGTGTTAAAGAAGTACCAATGAGACACGCAAAATGTAGGCTACCCACTTAAGACTGATGCTTGCTTGATACCGTACATTTTAACGCAAATGGCTCCTCTGAAAACTCGTCTTTATGCTAGCATAACCCTTTACCACATAACCCCGAAAACATTGTGAGAATGGGAGAAAATGCTGGTAACCAGAATTTTCTTCGTTACCCACAATGCTGTCTACTTTACCAAAGATAGGAATTATCATTAGAGCTACATTTATTTTGTCGTCTGCACATCTTTTCAAACTAGTCGAGTCCAAAATTTTGTTGTTTGGTTGAGTTAATACATGTACACCTTGTTGCTTATAGAGACGGCCTCTACAACCGTTTTTTTTCTGTATATAAAAGACTGTATAATTGCCCTACTTTATTGTGGTCATAACATCAGATCTTGAAAAGAAATGTCTTTGTTCTGAAAAAGGCCTGAGTGAGATACTTTAACCTACTTTAGAAACATATATAGAGGATATTTGTTTTTTACGGTGAAAGATCGAAATTTATTTCATCGAGTGTTATAATAATTACCATCACGAAAAATATGATCAGAAAATGTATTAGGTTGTTGTTTGCTTCCATTTTAAACATAATCTGTTCAAGCATTCTGAAATCAAGATTTCATTTAGAACCATCAACCATCATTTTTTTTCCACTCAGTATGCGTTTGTTCGTTTCATGTATATTACTGTTTGTTGTAGAGGACACACAGTAAGGAGAGGTATTACAATCGCCTTGGCCTTACATGGCTGCAGAATAATTTATAGCAGCATATTTTTCTTACGAACCCGCAGAATAACCGTTTTAAAAATACTGGACCCGTTTTCATTATCGCGCAAGTACGAGTCGGAAAACAATTTATACTCTCTACAAAGGAGAACGTCGTTAAATTACAAAAAAGAATTCCACCCAAATTTCAACGTAAATAACGATCGATTTTTCGTTTTCTTGTCAATAATCCTCTGTTAGAATACTGTAACTAGAAAAAAATCTCATTCGCCATTTCTATAAATAAAAACAAATATGTGGTAAATATGTTAAACTTTGCAAACCATCCCAAGCTCGAACCAGTCTTTTGTTAAAAACAATGGAGCGATAATCGGGACGAAAAGTGCAACAATCTTGAAGTAGTATCAATCTCAAGGTCAAAATAATCAAAGTGCTGCAAGCGCTCTGTTTTTCAATAGGACGTTGAAGACCTGCATTTACCTTTTGGTGTCGGAGATGAGATTTATATGCATTTTTTTTTGGGGGGGGGGGGGCGGTGTGCAAGGACAGAGCTAGTAAACCTGGAGTCGTGAGTTCCAGCCTGAATTTGACCCGACTCTGAGGTTTGGTGATAGATCATTGCCACAGGACTCCCGATGATTCTCACCACCTCAAGATGCAGAATGACGTGTTTAGCGCAACATGTAGATCTACTAAATACTTGTTAGTCCAATGAGAATAAGTGTTTAAATGCAGAAAAGAACTGTGACCCTTAAAACCCGAATACCAGACTAAAATACCTAGTACCAATGTGCTGTTTCTAGATCTAATTACCTTAAGATGCGTTGGACTGAACTTCCATCGTTCAAAATGCAGAATGATCTGTTGTTGAAAATATGGTTAACCCTTAGCCTGCTAAGCGCGACTCACTGACCTTTTGCGGACACTGTAGATCAAGATCAGACTGCACAGAACGTGCAGTCTGATCTTTGGTCTATACTGTGCGATATGGAAATATTTTCCCCTACAAAAACACCTTTGAAATGGCAAAATTTGGATTTTTACAATCGGTTCAAAATTTTCAGTGTACTTATTTAGCAGGATAAGAGTTAAAATATAAAGTTTTGAGATGCTCCTGATTGTATCAAAAAAATGAGGACACTACGTTTTCTGTCTTCGTTTGTCTGCAAGTAGGCCTACATCTGTCTCCAGGAATCCCGATCCTGCATTGATTAAAAATGTATTCGGGCCACCTAAATGATTCTTTACCTAGGGATAGATAATATAAAGATGCTGCATATTCCCTCAGCTAGGGGCTAAGGTCACAGCCATGCTCTTTCTGCTACTTGAACTTGGGGAGAATGTGATCTGTAAAAGTTCTATGCCGTCAAAGTTTATGAAACTTTGCGTGAAGATAGATCTTGATGTACACATGGCCCTATTTGAGTCTCAGGTAAAAGGCGGTTAAACTCATTTCCGTGATGCATTATACCAAGCAAGCCGTCACATAAATTCTACAGATCCATTTAAATCTTTACCAAACAACAAAATATTGGACTAGTACAATTTGAAAGCATTTGCTGAAAACTAATTGAATGTGATTCAAATGATGGAATTTGAAGGGCAGAAAACATTGTGGGAAAAGGAGAAAATGCTGGTTTCCAGCATTTTCTCCGTTTTCCACAATGTTTTCAAAAGGCCTTTTCCTCAGGGTCGTTAAAAGTCGGGATTGTGTGGTAAAGAGTTAAATCCATTTTGCATAAAAGTAGACTGAATCGTGAGGTAGACTGATCCTTTGATGTGTAGAAAATAGACCAATAGTAAAAGGTTTCGACCAAGGTCGGCCTGCGCGGAATGCGCAGACCGACATAAATTGATATTTTTCGCAGCTGCATTAAACTTGCTTTCCACAGAACATGGATGATATGCGCGCATACAGATCATTTTAAGGTTGAGATTAGAAGTCGCTGTAACAAATAAAAAAAATGGTAAGATCCAAGCTCTTAATTCTTCGCCGAATGTTTTCTGTTGCCTGCAAACATCAAGCTCCATGAAAAACAATCTTCATGATATTTCATGTCTTTATCAAAATAATCAGAGGACAAATTTACAAGGTTTGTTAAAAACATTATCTAATTTGGACTGACCGATTTGCTGAGAATGTCTATTATCTTCTTTAGGGGGAAAAAAAGTATAATCCAACCATCAGCATTTTCTTCTTTTTCCACAATTTTTTCAAATGCCTTCTTTCTCAGGATCAAATTAACACGGGACTGTTCGGTAAATAGCCAAGATTTTAAAGTATTACTTGAATGTTCCTGTCTTTATCCCTCCGCCTATAGCCGTCTGACTGAACCGACTTCCCGGAAAATCCGGTAACCACACTGGACGTGGAGATAGACGGTAGCTTCATAGAGTCGTACGTGTAGGATCGGCTGAAAGAAGGTGGCGCTTGCAGCTTCTGGAAAGTAAATAAAAATGAAGGTCATGCTCTGTGAAAAGGGGTTTAATGCATCTGCACAAAGTAACTATCAGGTCAGCCTTTGCAGTCCGCCCAGGCTGACTTGAATCGAAACTTTTTGCTTCTAGTAAATTCTATGTATGTTCAAGGACAGTTTTACATCATGCATGTTCAAGGACATTTCTACTTCATTGTTCAGTTGGCTGTTAGACAAAATGGATTTTATGGATCCATCATTATTTGTTGACTTGCATGCTAGATCTATAATGCACCACGGAGACAAACTAACGTCAGGATATATAAAGGGTAAAAAATTATTAAACTGGAACCCAGACAACATTTAGACGTTCATTAGCAAAAAGAAGAGATGTTGACAGTATATCAACATGCGCTGTATACCTTTTAACTTCTAATTTGTCGTTTCCATTCACGAATATGGATCTATTTAACACTGCTATATCTGATTACATATTTAAGTGACAGTTATTGCATTGCACCCAACCATTGTCTTTGAACCTAGGTTTGGGTGCATTATTGAAACCGTTTTCAACACGTTTCACGCTATTACATAGCACTTCAAACACAAATAAACAAACAAAAACACTAAGCAACAATCTGTGAAGCAACACAGTGAATTATACCTTGTTGAACACCTCTGTTTAGCCAGCAACCTGTATTAAGCAAGTATATATTGTGCTCCCTGAAGAATTTTTATATTGATCTAAGATCAGACCGCATGATTTGTGCAGTCTGATCTTGACCTACACTACCCACTCAAGCGCACTTGCGAGCGAAAGGGTCACTCTACGAAAATTCGGTTAACTCCTTATCAGACGACAAAATTTTAGCCTCGTCGAAATTTATAACATTCAAAGAGGATAAATCAAATGTGGCTCAAATGATTGGGATTTGTCTTTGGCAGGATAGAAAACATTGTGGGAAAAGGAGAAAATGCTGGTTACTCAAGGTCGTTCAGTCACGAGGACTGTTTGGTAAAGGGTTCACGGAATGTCAGAACACGTCAGAAAAACAAAAGGAAGACGCTCGTTAATCGTGCGAACATTTTCTACAAGTATGAATAAAAACAAAAAGAAAGTATTTGAAGCAAAGCGACACAAAGATTACGCCGGGTCAAAATAACAACATTAGATCCACTTTAAAATTTCACCCTTACCAAGCAAGACTAAATTTTATGTATTTAACGCTAATACGAATAAAGCACAAAAACATGGTAATAAAAAACAAATTTATACAATTTTTTATGTCACACAACACAAACTGGGAAAAGGGAAATATAATTGTTACAAGGAATTATTCCTTTTTCCCTCATTGTTTTCAAAAGCTATGAACTGCATCACGTCTATTTATTTTGCATAGTTTGGTGTTACATGTAGTTACGTCACAGAGGCCAGTGCGCCTATGCATGCATTCCCAGTTTTTTCATCGGTACTTTGCAGAGCATTTTTTTTCAAGTCACTGGCTGCTTTCCCACATAGACATCTCCAAAAGAAGAACTGTCATCGTGGAAAGATATTCATTTTTTAATGCACTAGGCGAAAACGCGGTAATTAATTTACTAACAGGTCAAGCGTTTTATTTCTTTACACGAGAGATCGTGGTGTCGGGCAAAAAAATGCGAATTAAATTACCAGCCTAATTGCACTAATGCTAGATCCAATTTTAACTTAACCCTTTACAAAATAATCCCGAGTTTTAACGTCCCTGAATAATACAGCTTTTGAAATCATTATGGAAAAAGGAGAAAATTATAGTAACCAGCATTTTCTCCCTTTCCCGTGATTTTTTCGACCCTTACTAAGTCAAGTCTCATCAGTACAGCCTTATTTAATTTGTCATCTGCAACACCTTTCATTTTGAACAAGTTTAGAATTTTGTCTTGTGGCAAAGAGTAGTGTAATGGTAGTAGTAGTTTGTAGTAGTAGTAGTAATAACAGTAGTAGTAGTAGTAGTACCTTTGGTATCCCAGATGCCTTTGCATTGAAATCTAGTTTCGGCAGATTCTTGTTCCGATCCCTCAAGACCTTCCATCTCTGTACGTATGTGACTTTATTCCTGTGTCGGGGCTGTATAAGGGCCAGGGGACTCTCGGTGCTAGGCGACGGTGAGGGGTCCAGACAATATTTCTCCATTTTCAGAGCATCATTGTATCCTTTTCCATATTTGACTTCCTGTGCCTTTCTGTAAGCCTTGAAATCAAACAGAAACTAAAACAGTAATAGGTATCTCGATGCTTTAACTCTCTCAGCACCAAAATATATAAGCCATGATCTGTTTAATGCATCTGCAAAAAAGCGGTTTAGTGCACCTGCAAAACGTACCGACCCATGTCAGCCTGCGCATTCCGCGCAGGCTGACCTGGGCCGATACTTTTTGGTTTCGATGTTTTCTGCATGTTAAAGGACCAATCTCCTCCATGATTCCGTCAGTTGTCAGCAAATGCACTTTACGGATCCAGAATTATATGATAACTTGCTGGGTGAAATTCGTCATGGAGATGCATTTAATTTCCTTTTGCCTGAGTACGGCTTATATAATTTTTACCTTTTACGTCAACAGAATTTCAGGAACATCAACTTGTAGCTTTGACGAAACAAAAGGACGGCATAGTTAAAAGATCAGACTGCACGTTCCGTTTCTTTGATGATTTTCGATCTACCCTTTTTAAGAAAATTGATAAAAAAGAGAAAAAAAACTTAATAGGACATGTGGCTTTAAGCTGCTAAGCGCGACTAAATGGCCTGTTGCGGATAGTGTAGATCAAGTTCAGACTGCTCAGAACGTGTAGTCTGATTTTGGATCTACACTGTCCGTTAGGGACATAATAGACCTGTACGAAGTGTGACGAGCGCGCGAGTGAACATCAAAAGACGAGCTCTGCGAGGGAAAATCTCAAACTGATCGGGAAATAGTCACCGTTTACATAGGCGTAGCAAACCCATAGGAAATTGTACTTTGAAAGCCCTATACGTTTGTATATAATTTATACTTAGATTCAGTTAATATGCGTTAATCTGAAATTAACTCAGTAAACATTTGATAAACATTAAATAAACTCTACAATATCTATCCTTGACACGCCAACAGAAACCCAAGTGATTTTCACGTACATTGGGCTATTATGTTGTGGGAAATGGAGCTACCAGATTTAAATGTATACGTGAAGCTTTGTTAAATTGATAAACACAAATACATGTAGATCTGATTAAATAAACGTCTGTGCAAATCAATCCTGCGATGTAACTGGTATTGAAATCTATTTGCTACATTACTGTATTTTTCTCGTTAACTGGTATGATGCAAGCTTGGGTTGCTCGTGCATCGAGTATACATAGGCTAAGCCTATTTCTTTCTTCGTGTAAGGTTATGGCAAAACATTTAAGCAACATTATTTATTTTCAGTAACGAACTCAAAAGTTAGAATAAGTTAGTTAAAGCAGTTAAGAATGAGACATTGCTCATTCTGAGGTCATACATAGCCCAACAAAGAAAATTGGGCTATATGTTGCAGAACATCAGAAAGAATTTGGACCAACTGCTTAACGGTGCTAGAGACCTTACAAACACGGGTTCAATTACCTAATGGTACCAGAGACCTTACAGATACGGTCCTTTGAAAAGCTTAGCGACAGATATCTTAAAAGCTAGGTGAATTGATTACTGCTCAAGATTAAGATAACGAAGATACAAAGACTTCAAAGGCAAACAGTGTAATTACCAGCTCCTCCATTTCTTTGATTTGATAATTCCATTTGACAGAAAGATTTGAGAGCCTGGCCAACATAGCTTGATGATATATGTTTTTGTTTCAAAACTAGTAATCTGTAAGCATTCGCTATTTGACTGCTTTCAGATGCTGTTCTGTAGTACTCATGATTTAAAAAAAAAAAACCGAGGAGAAAGGGGCAGTTTCTCATATTCAATGATTACTCAACCCGATTTGACTTTCCAATTCGAGTATAACCTAACAGCTATATCAACCAGCCGAACATAGATCACGAAAAATAACATAAACATGCGAAGGCTTACCAGTCTCATCATAAGCCCTTACAGGGGACTATTTAGTTTTTATGCTGCAAACAAAAAAATCTTGTAAAATACAGATAAATACAAAAAGATATATTTTTCTCTGCAATCGTATACAATGCACAATTTTATTCAATGAAGATGTGCATTTTGGGTGTTTGAATAAGGGGATGATCATTTAGCAATCAGTAACTCTAATTTTATTACATCAGATATTATGTCATCATAACGTTATCACACTGATTTGAATACAAATCCTCGTAATCAACGCGTTATTGATCATGTGACAGTGCCACAAGTCTTTGTGAAACTCTGTCACGAAATCTAAAGTTATCCCAAAACGGCTACGTAACCCATTAAAGATACTTTCCTTTTTTTTTTGTTTCTTCTTTACTAATTACTTGCCAGCTATTGGCTTACTGAATTCAGTGATAATTACTTTCTCAGTGGTTATTTGTTGTTGTTTTGCATGGCCTATTTTAGTAGACCTTGGGCAGGTTTAGAAACGATAAATTTGTATTTGGAATATCTATTAAGATTAATTTTACATTATCCACCAGTTTCTCCTTTTCAAGCAAAGTTTTCCTAAATATCAAATAAAATTATCAAAAGGACGCTCGAGTGCATCTTAGCCCATCAAGTTTATACTTATGTTGGTCCACGTTCAAGGAAAACAGGTAGAAATGGGGTAAATAAAATACCATATATCTCCAGTAATGACAAAAGATACGAGAAAATGTGAGTCTTCGCAACAACGACGACGTAGGCGCAGACATGGCTATGACAATACCTGGACGTTTTCTTCGACAACAGACCGGGTGTTAATGATATTTTTACCTTAAGGAAAGTTTCCAAATGCTCATCAGATATTTTCCTGTAAGGCTTTAGATGATCGGGTGTCTCTATGGTCGCAATCGTGACAGTTGTACTACTACCACTACTGCTTCTGCTTATATCAACAATATCGGTGACACTGTGAAGTTTCCTTGTCAGAAAAAAGTTGTCATACACTGATGTTCTTCAGAGTTCCCATGATAAAATTTTATGTATTCACGTGTGTCATGGGTTAATTAGCACTAGAATGGGTCTATGAAATGTCTTGTCCAAGGACATGCGAAACATCCGATGCTTCCAGTGAGGATCAAACCCGAGACGGCCTGATTACACATTCATCACTGAGCAACGCGGAACCCCCATATAAATCCCGTTCGGCGATATAATTATTTTAAAAAAGTCCTTTAAAGTGACCTACTTCCTTTTCTATAACACAAATCTCAAAACTGGTCTTTAAAACACAATTATAACGATATTGTAAAATGGCGAATTCTTTTAGTGCCGATTTACTCATGAACCTTCTCAGCCAGGGATAAAAAACAGCTGTAACATGGCTATTTCAAGGTTTTGATCAGAATATGTAGCAGAGTAGTGGACAGTGTAGATCCAAGATCAGACTGCACGTCCTGTGCAGTGTGATCTTGGATCTACACTGTCCGCAAAAGGACCTTAACCTGGGTCCCATTACCACACAATCTCGAGTTTAGACGACACTGAGGAAAAAGACCTTTGAAAACACTATGGGAAAAGGAAAAATGGTGGTACCTAGCATTTTGTCGTTTTCCCCACAATGTTTTCTACCTTTTCAAAGGCAAACCCCTTAATTTTAAAAACATCACCTTGTAGTCCAAAATTGTGTCGTTTGGCAAAGAGTTTAGAGTGATACACTCTTTTATTCTTTTCCAAATGAAATGGATAACTTTAAAAAAGCTAAACCGAAAATTTTTCCACAATCCAATTCCAATTTAACAATGTAACACGGTTACCTTGTAATATTTTTTCACCTAGTTTCTAATCCAATATTTTGGCAGAGAAAGTCTATCTATATGTACAAAGGGCAAAAAATATCCGCTTATATTTTTTTTTTACCTATACTGCACTCTGTCCTCTATCTACAATTCAATCTTTTACCCTTTATCCCTTTACCAAACAAGCTGGAGTTTTAAAAAATCTGGGAAAGAAGGCGTTTGAGAACATTGTGGTATAGGGAGAAAATACTCTTGACCAGCATCTAATTCCTTTATCCAACTGTTTCCCACCCTTCTTTAGACATATTCTATCATTTGAACCACATCTGCTTTGTTGTCTGTAAATGCTTTCAAAAATGGAAAAGTGTAAAATTTTGCCGTCTGGTAAAATACTAAGCTGCTAAGTGGAATTCTGTGCGTCTCTACGGACAGTGTAGATCAAGATCAGACTGCACAGAACTTAGTCTGATCTGTAAACTACACTGTCCGATCTTTAGTCACATGTTTCTGTCAAAACAAGCTTGAAATTGAAATATTTTGTAGGCCTTTCCTCATTGCGAAATGGCCCATTTTTTTTTTTCCAACTCTTTCGCAGCCAGTATGTTTCGACTTCTTCCGAGGTCTTACAGGGATATGAAACCAGCTTTCATGTTTATTGCCTAAAATCTTAACAAAGACTGCTTATTTTCATTAGCATACAAAGAACGCTTTAAAGTAATAACAGACAGAAATACATATCAGCCGTGCTCCGTGAAAAGAGGGCTTAATGAATCTGCAAAAAGTATCAACCTAGGTCAGCCTGCACAGTCCGTGCAGGCTGACCTGGGCCGATACATTTTGCTTTTGGAGAGTGTCTGCATGCTAAAGGACTAGTGTATCCCATGATTCAGTCGATTTTGAAATAAAATGAATTTTATGGATCCAAAATTGTGTGATAACTTGCTTGGTATGATGGATCACTGAGGTGCATTAAGCCCCACTTTGCCAGAGAATGGCTTATATATAAAAAAGACGAGGATTTACCTTTTTGTTTCAACGTTTACTTTATTATTTCCTATCCTGTTAGTAACAGTTTAGCCGTTATTGCATAAGAAGAGATAAATACATCTCTAACACGGTGAAATGCACGTTGGCCCTATAGTGAATGGTGTTTAACGTCGTTTTCAACATTATTTCAGTTACGTCGTGGCGGCCAGTGCACAGATCCATCTTTTTCTGGAGTTTCTTTAACCAGTAGGCTACTCCGCAAAATGTTCTTTCTAAGCCACCGGCTGCTTTCCCACATAACTACTGTGGAAACAATGGTCAGCGGTGGGAGAGGAATGAATCCTGTCGTAATGACTATCGTCAATCCTCGGAAATTGGCGGAGCTGGAGATCGAACCAGCGACCCCCTGTACGTTTCAAGTCCTGTACGCTACCGGGGCTCTGTTGGTTGGCCCTATAGCTCAGTTGGAAAAGTCAACGACTATGGTCGATCCCACCGGACTTTTCGATTCTTTCATTTTGTTTTTCTTGAACTACGGGTAAACAATCGCGTCCATAAGAGATTTTCACCTTCCTCCAAAAAAAAAAAAAAAAACAGTCCTTTTTGGGTTAAAATCTGGTTAATGCTCCTTTAACGTTGATTTTTACATAAAAGTTGAATAGTTGTCTTATAGCAAAGAGCATTTTCTATTTTACCCATGTTTTCTGAAGTCTTTTCTCCTTATGGTAAGTAAAACTAAATTATTTAATAAACAGTAAAATCTTCGAACCCTAGGCAGTGACGTGTGGATAAAATAGTTGAAATATGTAATTTATTCGTACTTATTGAATTACCCTCTCAAACACGATACAGTCTTACGAGGCGTCATAAATAGACTAGAGTTACTTGATAATGTTATTCTTTTGTGACAATAAATTTTACGATAATTCCTTTTGAAAATCGATTCTCTTAAATTCTTCTATTCGAAGTTTGTTTGATTATCGCAACCACTAAAAACGATAGACCCTTTACCACATAATCCCGAGTTTTAACGACTCTGATTAAGGTTTTTAAAATCATTATGGAAAAAGGAGAAAATGCTGGTAACCAACATTTCTTCCTTTTCCGACATTGTTTTTTACCCTCTCAAAGATAGCATGCTGCTAAAAATTTGAGACATTTAATTTGTTGTATGCAAACGAGCCGTGCTCTGGTAAAAGGGGGCTTAATGTCTCCCCGTTATACACGATACTAGCCAAAGTCATCACATAATTATGGATTCATAAAATCCATTTTTTAAAACTACCGACTGAATCTAGAGGTAGAGTGAACCTTTGACATGCGGAAAATTAAAAGAGAGCAAAAAGTTTCGGCCCATGTCAGCCTGCGCAGGCTGACATGGGTCGATACTTTTCGCAAATGCATTTTCCCCTTTTCCCAGAGCATGGCTCAAATGCTTTGGATTTGGGCAAGTCTAAACTTTGTTTTGGTAGAGTTCAACACAAATAGCTTTTTTTTTTTTACAATGAAGAACAAGGTCAGACTGCGTTTTTGCAGAGAGCGTAGATCCAAGATCACAATGCACAAAGGTCTAATCATGAATCTATACTAACCGTTATTTTTGTGAAATTCACTTGCAAATACACCCTTATAACTGCAATGCTTTGGCCTGTATATCTGGTTGAGGAAAGTCAATTTCATTTATTCAGCGTTTAAAGGGGTTTAACCCTTTACTTAACAACCCCGTGTTTTAATGACCAAGTGGTAGGAGGCTTTTTAAAATATTATGGTAACCAGTATTTTCTCCTTTTCGCACAATGTTTTCCACCCTTTCAAAGACAAATCACATTATTGTACTACTTTTGATTTGTAATTTGCAAAATCCTTTCAGTTCTGAAAAGCCTAAAATTTTCTCGATTATGCAGAGTGAAAAGAAAAAGGTTCAAACATTATCTATAGCTGTGGGAATCATAGCCTCTGTAGATGAATTCTTGGCATTTTGCAACAGACCATGTTGGGGCAAAAATGTAGCAAAAGGAGAAACTGCTCGTAACAAGCAATTTCCTCCTTTTGCAACAATGAATTCACAGGTATTCATGCACTGACCTTTTACCAAACAACCCTGAGGAAGAGGGCTTTTTTAAAACACTTCGTGAAAAGGAAAAAATATGCTATAACTAGCATTTCACCTTTTTTCCCAATTTTTCTACTCTTCAAAAGACTATTGCTCTCATTTGAGCCACATTAAATTTGTCATCTGCGAATGCTTTACTATTTGGACAAGTCAAAAATATTGTCAAGTGGTAAAGAATTAGCTCTTAGCACGAGACACAAAATTTTAGCAGTTGTACACAACAACCAGACCACTAAATTTCAGTCTCAATAAAGCGACGCTACGGTGATTTTTTTTTCATATTTGGACATTTATTGTGCACCGTACCGTCTCAAGTCCTTCGTAAATTTTCCGGTAGCAAAGATAGAGTGCTATACTGACTTTCTGTTTCGTCGGTTTAATCTGTATTGCAGCGAAATGCAACTAACTTTTAGTAACAAACATGACCAAAGACAAATTATTGTAGAAGTCGTTTATAACATGTAAATCTCGGAAAAAAAATTGACGAAATTTATCGTGTATGGCGGTACAACTCTAGTAACAGATGAAATGAACTGTTTTTACTTATGTTCAGCGTTTAAATTGAAAATATTTGTATTTCAAACGAATACGCAAGCAACGTGTATGTTTAAAATCTTACTTCTGTGCTCTATTTGTGAAATTTTGAGTTAAAACTTGCGCACAAAATCTCGGCGGAGATTTCAACTGTTTTTTATCGATCGTCTCTGTACCCAGAGGCGACCAGTCAAAAAGTAACATCGCCTTTGGGGACAGTTATCTGTACTAACAAAATTCTAGCCTCATCTACACAAAACATTTGCAGAGAACATATTAAATGTGACTCATATGATGGGACTTGTCTTTGAAAGGTTCTCAGCAATTTTTCTACTTTTCTCACAATGTTTTAAAAGATTTTTTCCCTCAAAGTCATGTTTGGTAAAGGGTTAATAAAACCATTGAAACATTCCAGAGGGACCAAAAGTACGCTTTTATTGCGATATTAAATCTCCGTAAAAATAGAAATGACAATTTTGTTGGAAAAAAGATAAAACCAAAGAAAATGAATTGCAACAAAGTTTGCTTTCATCATCATTATTCTTAAATCAGTATTTATACACAATATTTTGCAAAAAAAAAAATCAAAACAGATACAGCTAACCAGCTCATCTCAGTAAAATATTAATCAACTCTTTACCACACAATCCCGAGATTTAACGACCCTGAAAAAGGGGCCTTTTGAAAACATTGTGGGAAAAGAAGAAAATGCTGGTAACCAGCATTTTCTTCTTTTCCCACAATGTTTTCTTCCCTTTGAAAGGGAAATTTTATGTTTTGAGTAACATTTAATATGTCGTCTGCAAATGCTTTCAATTTGGACCAGGCTAAAATTTTGTCGTTTGGTAAAGTATTTGGTTCATTCGAAAAAAAAAAAGAGCATCACGTGCTGTTGACAACACGCGGCTGCAACTACGTATTGGGTGGAAGTTCTGACTTATAAAGGGGTATAAATGGGTCAAAAATATTTGAGCCATGCTCTGGTAAAAGGGGATTTAATGCACCTCTGTGATACATTATACCCAGCAAGTCATCATATAATAATGGATACACAACATCCATTTTGTTTAACAACTTGCAAAATCCTGAGGTAAAATGATCCTTGAACATGCAGAATATTTGCCACAAGCAAAACGTTTTGAGCCTGGTCAGACTGCACGAAGTGACCAAGCTGACCTGGGTCGACACTTTTTGCAGATGCATCCTACTAGCTTTTCACAGAGCTTACCTGCCCTTCTGACTTAGTTCCCGTAACAATATGTAACAATTAGCCACAATTTGAATTGCGTATCACCAATAACACCAGAAATACTCAGTAAATGTCAAAGTTTTAGTTTAAGAACGACCATGATGCAGATTCAAACGACAACAGGGCTACATCCAAACAATTTCTTCCATAAAAAGTCGAGCCACAGGGTCAGTTTTCCATACATTTATTTCATAGGAGAGAGCTACTAGTAATCTAAATCCAACAACCATTTTCATTCTCCTTTTTTACCTTCCAGCAGATTAAAGCTTTACAAAAACTGAGAGAAAGGGGCAACTGTTTTTCAGAACTAACAGTCCCTTTCCTCACGATATTTTCTATACTATTTCATTTTCAATTTTTCCTTCAAATCTTTTTACTTTGTGCCGTTTTTGCTACATCCCTGTTCATCTTCAATACAGGCCTGTTCAGTCTGCCGAGCCTCGGTGGCTCAGTCCGTAGCGTACAGGACTTAAGAACAGGGGGTCGCAAATTTGATCCCCGGCTCGGCAAATTTCTTTCTGAGGATTGATGATCGTCATTGCAACAGGATTCATTCCTCTCACCACTGGCCATTGCTTCGGCGATGGTTATGTGCGAAAACAGCCAGTGGCTTGGAAAGAATATTGTGCAGAGTATTGATAAAAGAAATTCCAGGAAACATGGAAAGGTGCACTGGCCGCCGCGATATAACTGAAATAATGTTGAAAATGGCGTTAACAAAAAACTCTCAATTAATCAGTCTGCCGATAACCCTTTACCAGACAACAAAATTCTAGACATTTCCAAACTGAAAGCATTTGATGAAAAGATATATGAGGCTCAGATGAGGGGGTACTCATTGAACTGGTTGAAAACGTTGTGGGAAAATACTAGTTTTCAAAAACCTTCTGTTGCAGGGTCACAAAAACACGGGATTGTTTAGTAAAGGACTAAATAACAACATACTGACCAAATGTTTAAAACTTCTCAAGTAATAAAATTGCCATTTAATAGTATTTTTCAAAATGTTAATACTACAAGCACTTTTCAGTTCTGTAACCTCAATGACCTTTTTGATTTAGTCTCACCTTTACTGGAGGATCCTAGGAGTGGGGAATTCATTAAATGCATCAAACTTTTGGCTGATACGCTCGGCGAGTATTTCTTATCGCCGGGAGATCGACCGAAATTCGGGGAATGACTCGCTGAACCCACCGGGCTAAAGTTACTATCTACATCAATATTTTTCACATTCAATAATTTTTGATCACCTGAAAAATTTCTGTTTCTTCCCGATTTTCTAGCACTGTTAAAAAAGATAGGGGACTCAGAACGTTCCTCCCCTGAATATTGGAAGTCACTACTACATATCCGATCTAATGTCTTGTCTTTTAGAAGCAAACATTTCTTTTCTTTACTCCTCTTTCTCAGCCTATGATCATTTTCGATTTCAGCAACCTCCATGTCCTCCAACTTATAAGGTGATTGTATCTGACTATCTGTTTGTGACTGTGACAAGAAAACTTCATCATTGGCTGCGGAAAAATAGTCCAGTGAACTTGCACAGCTGATCTGAGATGACAATAAAGGACTATTAACATCAAATCCTTGACTACCATCTTTTGTCATCGTGGAATTCAGTAAAGTTCCTTTACCAAAAGAACTGGTGGAATCAAAACGACTTGTTCGCCTCCGTTTATTTGGTGATTCCACTGGAATATCAGGGGAAAGAATGAGAGTTCGCTTCTTTCTTAGGGGTGATCTTGTTTCGAGGGTAAAGTTTTGCGAATTTGAAACTTCACAAGGTTGAGGAGAGATAGTATTTGAAGCAGATTTTACTTGAGCAGGTGATGCGTGATACCGTGGTTTTCGTCTGTGCCATTTATCAAATGAGTCAGGAGTTTTTACTTTCTTTGAGTGAGGCGATGGAGTTTTTTGATGCTGTGTTGAACTTTCAGGTCTTTGGTTCTTTTTATCCTCCTGTTCTTCTCTCAACTCATTTATCTGATCTACAATTAGACACTTGCTTAAATTTCCACCATCTGGGACGCCTGATGATTGTTGTCTAGGTGATGAAAGGTTGCCAACGGGACCTTGTTTCCTTGGAGATCCAAATCTGGATATTAAGGTCTGTGGACTAGTATTCCAAGTTCTTGGGGAACTTACTTTGATTGGGGCTGGACTTTTTGAGAACAATGCTGCCCTTACTGATCGTCTAGTTGGTGTAGCAGAAACTTTCAGTTGTGCAGTGTGACTGGGAGAGTCAAGTCCATTAGATATTGTTCCACAAATTGAGCTTTTTTCTGGTGTATTGTTCCGAGATTCATCCTTTTTTTTTATAGCAGAATCTTCCACTAATACGCGAGGAGACTGTCGTCTGCTTATAGGGCTCTGTAACAGACTTACAGACGGAGACCCAGACACTGATTTCAATTCACGTTTTGGACTCTCCAATATGCCCAGTTGATCTGACAATTTCAAACAACCAGAACGATGTCGGGATCGTGTATTCTGACTTGGCGACTCTGTCAGCAACTTACTTGGAGTCTTGTTCAGTTTCTTCGGAGTAAATTTTCTCGGTGATGGACTGAATACAAACTGTGACAGCAAGAAGGATGAATTTTTCTCCGGAGACTTTAGGTGGTTTTCCGATTCCAAGCTGAGTAGTTTTGGTAGTTTATTTTGTGCCTGGTTTGAGGGATGGCGTTGTCTGCCAGCAATTCTGTCTGCTAACTGGAAGTACTGTGTTAAGTTTCTCGTTCTTTTGATCGGTCCAGCAGAGTAAAACGAACGCCTCATTAATGCTTTGGCTCTCTTTCCTTTCGTAGGCGTGTCCTTCTTCCCATCATCTAGTTAGAATAAAAGTAAGAAAAAAAAAAAAAAAGATTGCACATTTAAACATTTGCTAATTTCTAATGATCTTTGCCATGCTAAAAATCATTAAATTTAATGTGATCATTCAAAACTGTAGTGTAATTTCTTTTGGACAGTCTAGCCAGTATTTAATCTTTATAAAACAACTAACGTTTTAGATTTGAAAAAACTGGAGCATATGCAGACAATAAATTCAAAATTGGTAAATATTTGTCAAACATCTCTATTGAGATAGAAAACATTGCAGAAAAAGGAGGAAATGCTGTTTACCAGCATTTCTCCTTTTCCCACAATGTTTTCAAAAGCCTTCTTCAAAAGTCTTCTGAGGATTGTATGGTAAAGGGTTTAAAAAAAAAAAAAAAAAAAAAAAACCTGCATTTAGCAAGCCTATATTCATTTCCCAGAGAAGCAAGTTTTGTATAATTATTGTGCCTGAACATAGCAAGCATATACCTTCAGCAAGCTTATTTGGAGTGTCCAATAGGTGCTTGCTTAACATAGGTTGGACTATGTTAGATGTAAAACACAACTGTGACTTACTGTAAGCCTTCTCAGGTGATTCTTCCACTATATCCGCAGAATTAATAAAGTCTTTGACCTCTCTGTGTTGACATAAACTTTGTGATAACTGTTTGTGCTTGGGTGTCTCTGCCACCAAACTTGGTCTTCTTGTAACTACAAAGTAAGCAAAGTGTTCTTTTGTTGTAGTGGAATTTCTTTTGAAAGGTCTAGCCAGTATTTTCCTCATGAGACACCTTCCACTGATTCCCTATTTTTGATGCTCTGGGAGAGGAAGCATTCCGTAACAATTTTTTAACGAGCTTGCAGCTCACCAACTGTCCATACAAGAGCAGCTCGCCCCCCCCCCCCCCAAAAAAAAAAAAAAAAAAAGATTGGGTCCTTCAACTTCATGCTCTGTAGACAGATGCCTTCAACACCAACTGACCTACTTAGCTGAATACTTTTAAATAAACCGGTAAAGTTGATGTTTTTTGACAGTGTTTGATCCATAACAAAACAGTCCAGTGTTTTTACCACTTTGAACGGAAAGAATTTTGAAAACTGTTACCTGCAGATTGTCCTTTTTCCATGATGTTTTAAAATTTTTTTTAGAGGATCTTTACTACATAAAACTGTTTCATAAAGGATTAATGTTTGTACTTGTTTTGTGTTTGTATGGTGTTGAATACCATTTTCAACAATATTTCAGTTTGACACCTAACCGTGCCTTCCTGAAGTTTCTTTTACCAGCACTTTGCACAATTTCTTCCAAGCCGCTGGCTGCTTCCCACATAACCATCATTGAAACAGTGATCAGCAGTGAGAGAGAAATAAATTCTGTCGCAATGACTATCATCAAACCCATGAAGGAAATTAGCCAGGCTGAAAGATTCAAACCAGTGACCCGGCCCTATACATTTTAATAAGCTACCATGGTCTGTATAAAGGGTAAAAATAAAGGATCATTTGGCGAGAGGTTTAACAATACAAAATGATTTCAGGCAGTCTTTTGTTCCTTTTTTGAATGACACTATACATACCATTATTTACTGGACTCTTGAATGACAATTTAACCTGGGCCTTTTTGGGTGTTTTCTGAGTTCTTTGCATCACAGCAACAGACTGACGTCGCTCTAGCTTTGTTCCACCTCTACTTTTATCAAACAAAGACTTGGCCACTATAAAAAGAATAATCCATAATGCTTTATAGAATATTGCTTCAAGATTGAGACTTAACCGTATAAGTGCTAAGTGCAACTTATTTATTACTACATGTACTTTGTTTTCTTTAAGATAATTTAGATCAAGATTAGAATGCATTTGGCAGGCAGAGTACTTTAAGATCAGACTGCACATAAGGTGAAGTCTGATCTTGATCTACACTATATGCAAAATGTAGACTCATCTGCAAAACACAGTCTTGAAGCGGTTCCGATTTGAATCCCATGATAAAAGGGGTCAAACTTTGGAAATACCTGTGTCACTGTGTGAGTAATCATTAGTAGTTAGGTTGGCATGAAACAATCAGCCAAAGTGATTGATAGCTGTTGTAAAAACTTGTTTCAAAGTTTAATATAAAATAAGTATGAGCCATGCTCTGTGAAAATGGGGCTTAATGTATCTGCAAAAAGACCCAGGTCAGCCTCCGCAGCCTGACCTGGACCGAAACCTCTTTGCTTTTGGTCAATTTTCTGCATGTCAAAGGACGAATGTACTCATTACTCAGTCGGTTGTTATACAAAACAGATTTTAGGGATGTATAATACTATGATGACTCACTTGGTATCATGCACCACTGAAATGCATCAAGCTCCCTTTTGCCAGAGCATGGCTCATAAGTTTAAACTAAACTATTCGAAATTTACATGTAATTCAACATGCATTCAAAACTCAGTGCAATGTCTGTTAACATGGTTAACGTATCGGACTTGTGACCTGGTGGTTGTGAGTTTGATGCCCGATTGAGGCAAACTTTCTTTCCGACAATTTTTTGCCTGTTACCTCTGATGCATGTGAGAAAGTAGTCAGTGACTTGGGGAAAAAAAAAAAAAAATGGATCAGTACTGGTGTGAGAAAGCCAGGAAACACATGTGTAGGTGCGATGACCGCCGTGATATGACCTAAGCTGTTAAAACGGAGTTAAACTCCAATTCAATATTTGAAATAGGACAAGTATTCTTACTCACATACAGTAATGCACAAGCAAAATAGAGGGGTTTTTTTTGAAAGCATGGAAAACATAGTGCAAAACTGAAAATATGCTTGTTTCCTTCCTAACGGGCATAATAACATGATTTTTTAGTAAAGGGACCCAAGAAAAAGTTACCTTTTTCTTTTCCTTGTTTACCAGACCTTCGCCTTTTTCTTGAACTTTTTTCCTGCACAAGAGAAATTTAGCCCTTAAAGCGCCTGAATCATAATTTAACTTTTTACTGCACAATCCAAATTCATGACCCTAAGGAAAAAGGCTTCTGAAAACATTGTGCCCACAATGTTTTCTATTGTATCAAAGACAAATTTTGTAATTTGGGCCAACTTTAATTTGTTGTCTGCAAATGCTTTGAATTTGGACCAGTCTAAAATTTTGTTGTAAGTAAAGAGTTAAGTTGTTTTTACAGACATTATAGATAAAATCAGATTGCTTTTTCTTCAATTCAAATCAAGATCAGAATGCAAAGCCTGTGTTTTAATAAATTCTCAACACTATTTCAGTTGTATCACAGTAGTTATTGCTGCTAAGCATGCTTTGAATGAATCTTGATGCAATAATTATCCTCGGACCTGGGATAGAATTTTGCCAAACTGGATATTGAGACAGGGCCCCATGCTTTCAGGCCTTGTATGTTACTACCTGAGCTATTAGGCTCTGCTGATTCATTTATTCTGATTCAATAATCTTGTGACCATATTTATATTTAACAGACTTGCTATCTAACTTTGGAAAGAACAAAGACCACAATATGTTGTACAAAAAAAAAACCTCTTGCCTTTTGTTTTTGCACCTTTTCCACAACTATTTGCCTTTTAGCTCCAAAATCTGCCATACTTGGATGATGTACAAGTTTTCTTCCAGCTCTGAAGTAAGAATTTAATAATATACTGGAATTGATAAAGCAAGTGAAACAAGGAGCAATTGGAACAAACCCAACAAACATTGTAAAGGAGCCCAGTTAGGCCACCTAACTTTCTACCATACAACAAAAATGTAGACCTGTCCAAATTGAAAGCATTTAAACATATTCATTTTACATTGATTGTGAAACAAGGTCTTACAACATATACTAATCTCTCTCAATTCTGCTTCCTGAAATAGTACACCAGAACTCGTGTCGAATGTGAAGGCCAATGAAAGATCCCAAAGTTGACACCCTCTCACGGGTATCGAACTCGGGACCTTATGGTTACGAGGCCGACGTTCTACCTCACAACCACGGACACCACACATTAAAGCATTTGCAGATGATATGCTGAATTTGGTTCAAATAATGGAATTTGTCTTTGAAAGGGTATAATACAGTGTGGGTACAAAAGAACAAATGTTAGATAGTGGCATTTTCTCCTTTCTCCAGCTGATCTGCCATAAGTATCCCAACACATTGCCCAACCTGTATCATATACATTCATCAAAGGGAAGCAATTATGCTTGCCATGACACAATATTGTCAATAATTCTTATTTCCATCAGTGGAACTCTTCAAGTTAAAGGCACGTTTAGACCTACTACCAGGACAACAGGTAAACAAAATCAATGGGAACATATACAAAATACAATCAAATGCAACTATCTTTACTTATGGAGGCACATTTCACTGCGATACAGTATCAAATAAATATATTCAGGCTTTTACCTCTCATTTGTTATTTATGCTATGGGTTAATTAATGTTTTGTCTATGTTACAGGCACCGTATCTGACCTAATTAGTATCGCCCTGTCTCTATCAGAATTGCAATAATAAGTATTCTAACGACTAGAACTGTCAAAAAAGATAAATAACCCCCAACTGTTTTGTTGGAGAAGAGAAAAAATGTTCAAACCTAATATACAGTTTGCATAAAAACATACACTTTCAGGAGAAGATAATTCTTAAATACTTAACTCTTAACCAATGACAAATTTTCACACTTGTCATAACTGATGGCATTGCAGGAGACAAATTAACAGTAGATGAAATCGGACCTTGATTGATTGATTGATTGTATAATGTTTAACACCGCTTTCTCACTTAACCATCGTTGAAACAATGGTCAGTAGGAAGAGAGGAATGAATCCTGTTGCAATGACTATCATCAATCCTCAGAAAAAAATTCCATAAGCCTAGGATTGAACCAGCGATTCCCTGTTCTCAAGTCCTGTACTCTATCGACTGAGCTACCGGGCACGGCAAAATCCGTCTTCGAACGAGTCGAAAACATTTTGGAGAAAAGGGAGGAAATGCTAGTTACCAGCATTTTCTCTTTTTCCCCATAATATTTTCAAAAGCCTTGTCCATTAGAGTCATTAAAACTCTGGATTGTGTGGTAAAGGCATACAGCTTAACATTTTTTTTTTTTTTTTTTGTGTAGCCCTGCCCGGGTGGCTCAGTGGTGAACGTGTCGGACTTATGACCTGGTGGTTGTGAGTTCGATATCCGGTTGAGGCGAACTTTCTTTCCGGCGTATTTTCGCCTCTCACCTCTGCTGAAGCATGTGAGAAAAGTAGTCGGTGGCTTTGGAAAGAAAGTTGTGTTAGTACTGGTGTGAGAAAGCCAGGAAACACATGTGCGTCACCGACCGCCATGATATGACCTTAGCTGTTAAAGTGGCATTAAACCCCAATACAACTAACATTTTGCACATCTACAGCTTGTGGTTATCAGTTTTATATACACTATCATATTTTCATGACAGAAAAACCTCTGACAAATCAACTTTCAAAATAAATTGATAAGAAATTTCAACTTTATATGTAAATGGAGAAATACATGTAATCTTCAGACATTTAACCCTTTACCACACAATCCCAAGTTTTAACAACCCTGACAAAACAGACTTCTGAAAACATTTTGGGAAAAGGAGAGAATGCTAGTAACTAGCATTTTCTCTTTTTCCAACAACGTTTTTCACCCTTCCTAATTTCAGTTTATTTTTTGAGTCACATTTAATTTTTTCGTCTGCTAATGCTTTCTTTTTGATTCTTCAATTAATTCATTTTCAACGATTTAACAGTTTTTTGAAAGGGAGTACACCAATAAATTATGAGTTCTCCAAGAAATCGAAATGCCATTCCACACCTTACTCTTGTACTGGATGTATCTAGATTCAGGGACTTGTTGGATCCTGGTTGACCAGAAGGGGGTCCTACAGAACCATGTGACCTTGTCCGGGTGGAAGGTGGTCCCCCATCATAACTGATCAGAGAACTATTGAACACTGACTGATCTGCACTGCTGGTGTTTGGAGACAGGATATTGGAGAGAGCATTAGGCAATGGTTGCATAAGTTCATCGTAGATATTTGTTAGGGTCTTTGGAATTGTATGCATGTAGCTGGAAAGACATAAAAAGATTTGATATTCTTCATTTAGTATAAAAGTTTGTTCGACACAAATTTTATATAAATCTTTGTCTGGCTTTAAGCACACTTTTCAACATTACTGCAGATTTATTTTGGCAGCAAAGCACCTACCTAGGCTTTCCTAAAATTTCTTTCAAAAGTAAATAGAACAACATTCTTTCCAAGCGACTAGCTACTTTCTCACAAAAACAAACCTCATACCAATGTTCAGCAGTATCAGAGCAGAATGAATGTTGTTGCAACGACCACCATCACATATTGATCTGAATCTACACTGTCCACAAAAGCAACAGAAGTTTTGTAAATAAAGTAAATAGCCCCATGGTTTAACAACTCTGAAGTAGAAGACTTTCTAAAACAATGTGGGAAAAAGACAAAGTGCTGAAAACCAGCCCTTTCTCACTCTCCCATAAAAGTTTCCCCCCTTTCACACAGAAATCCCATCAACTGAGCAATAGTCTATTTTTTATCTGTAAATGCTCTCAATTAGGATCCAGCTAAACTTTTGTCAGTTGGTGAACATCTAATGAAATGACTGCCTACTTGTAGAGAAGACAGGTTTCCATGAACTTGGACAGGGTCCCGGGTTCACACATAAAGGACAGGGTCCTTAGCATCCCAACAACCTGTAAAACACAACTCATATACAGTCAAAAGTTTCTTTCAGCACCAAGTATGCAAAATCTTAAGATGCCTAAAAATACAATTAACTAAAAGTCAGAGACTTTATAATCCTAGGCTTGAAATAACAAGCAAATGTTAAAGATCCAAGATCAGACTACACATTCTGTGTACTTTGACCTTGATCCATTTTGTCTGCAAAAGCTGTTCTTTGCCTATGAAGCAGAAAGGACTAAACTTTTACCAAACATCCTGAATTTTCTCATTTTCCTAAAATATTTTCTGCCCCTTTAAAAACAGAAAACACTACCTGGACTTCCAATAGTCTGTCTACTGCAAAGCTTTCAGTTTAAAAAAATATGAATATTTTGACGACAGCTTTAAGAGTTAAAGTACTTTGATGCTAACACAGTCTGACGAATTAATCAATTTGTTTTGGACTGACCTTTTATTTTCAAAGCTAATGATAAACAACCCCAAGTAAAACAAACAAGAGTACCACATGCATGTGCCAACATTCAGTTACAGTCGCTTTCAAGGGGCATGACTGTGTAAAAAGTATTTTGATGGTTACCTGCTCCTGTTGTATAAGTTCCATTATTGATAATTAACAACTAGTTTAAGTTTCAAGTAAATAAGTAATGACAGAGATACTACAAAATGTCAAACTTTTTGCATGACGATGATGCAGATGACAACAGGACTACAACAATACCTCGACATTTTCTTAGAAAAACAGCCGAGCTAAATATACCTCGAGCGTTATCTGCTCTGGTTGTCCGTGATAGTTTGATAAGTTAATAACTAGCCTAAGTTTGAAGGAATACAGCTATGACAATACCTCAACGTTTTCTTTGAAGCAAATCGAGCAAAAATCCTACCTCATCATTGGCTTCCTCTTCTCCAAGCGTCTGATCTTCACTGACTAGAGATGATAACATTTCTAATCTCAGTACTATTTGGAACTGATACCTGCAGGATAAGTTGTACAAGGTAATTCAATTCTTTATCAAATGATGAAATTTTGGAATTATCAAAAGTGGAAACATTAGCAGATGACAAATGAAATGTAGCTCAAAAGATGATTTCTATCCTTGAAATGGTATGTAACTGAGCAGTCAAAACAGGCTGACCTGGGTCAAAACTTTTTCCTATTGGTTAATTTTCTGCATATCAAAGGACCATTCTACCTCTTGATTCAGTCAGCTGTTAGGAAAAATGGGCTTAAGGATTCATAGGTTTGTAATGGCTTGTTCAATATAATTGATGATGAAGATGCATCAACCCCCCTTTTGCAAGAGCCCATGTGTGAAATATCTACAACTTACTCTGACAGTTGATTTCTACAAATTTAGGCTCATTTACTTATTAATTTACAAGGAGACAAAGTTTCAGACTCTTCAATATCAAAGACATTTGCAGACAACAAATGACAGGTAGCTGAATATAATGAAATTTGTTTTTAACAGAGTAGAAAACAGACAAAAAAAAAAAAAAAAAAAAACTGAACATTAGCATTTTTTCCTTTTTTCATCAATATTTTTTAAAGCCTTTTTCTTTAAGGGTCCTATTGTGGCAAAGTTGTATCTACAAAGTACTTTAGGAGTTTGATTCCCATGTTCATTTCATTTCTTTCAGTTGATTTTCTTTGCCTTCTTATATTGCTTAAGTGAATTTCAGTGTTATAACAGCTCTGATCAATAACATCCTAGGGTGGGGATTGAACCCAGGACCTTTAGGTCCCATGGCAAATGCTCTACCATGTTGCTACAAAAGCTAGCTCTATAGCTGGGCATTATAAGTGTATTCTTTTACAATCACAAGCTATATACATTTATATCTATCCCTGGATAGACCAGTGTACTGCACTATAAATACAGGGCTGTCTATTAACCTAGAACAATGAAATGATCCCAGTGAAATAAAGATGTGAAATACTGGCAACTTACTCAACTAGTTTCTGTTCAGTGGGTATACCTGTGCCATGAAGGTACTTCTCTCTTAGTGAAGTAGCTGGCAAAACCAAACAATCATTCAGAACTTTACGACATTCTTCCTGTTAAAAGAATATAATTAAAGATTAAAAACATCTACAAATTTGGTCTGCAATCATGTGACATCTATTAAATAAAGGGGCAATGAACCAGATTTTGACCCAGATTATTTTGGGGGTGAGAAACTTGATGCATTTCTATGTTTTAATTCTAAAGCTATCTTTGCATACAAAGTAAAATCACCAGTTTTTGCTCAGATTTAAGTATCGGACAGATTAGAGCAAATTATGTGCAATATGATCTATATTCATATTTTCTATATAGCAATTTCAGTCCGATATTTTTAAATATGTCAACTGATGCACTTTAACCCTTACAAAACTATCCAGAGTTTTAACGACCCAGAGAAAGAAGACTTTTGGAAACATTGTGGGAAAAGGAGAAAATGCTGGAAACCAGCATTTTCTCCTTTTTCCACAATGCTTTGTACCCAATCAAAATTCATTCAGTTATTTAACCCACCTTTAATAATTTATTCATCTTCTTATACTTTCATTTGGACAGGTCTTAAATTTTGTCCAAATTGCTAGCATTTCCAGACGACAAATTCACCGTGATTCAAATGATAAAGTTTTACGTTGATGGTGAAAGATAATATTGTGGGAAAAGGAGAAAATCCTGGTTACCAACATTTACACCTTTTTCCTAAATGTTTTCAAAAGTCTGCTTCTTTTGGTCATAAAACTCAGGATTGAAGACTGAAAATGCTCCTCAAGTTAATTCCCCCCCCCCCCCCAAAGGTGTTTTTCCCATCTGAATGGGAGTCAACCTTAAATACATGTTTTATTGGACAGATCGTGTAGATTGGAGCAGATCAAACAATTCAATCTGTACTTGAATACCTCAGGATTATCAACTCCAGTCTGCTTCAGGAAATGTAGAGCCACTGTCACTGTTGTCTGAACATGTGTGTCAACAGAAGTTATCTCCCCTGATACAGCTCTTTCATAGATGGATGATAAATACTCTTTAAGCTCTTCTACATTCTTGAAATCTACTACATGAAAGAGAAACAATGTTAGACACACAGAAGAACAATTCCTCTCACTTTAATTTTCAGCAATCCTTGAAAGGAATTTTCTGCCATATTTTCAAACTGGCAAACCCCCGAATGAGACTATCCAGAAACATCATCTTTGAGCTACTAGGGCTGTGCAGAAATTGGAAACTGAGACAATCCACACATCCATTTTTGCAGGTTTTCCTTCACTGGTACTACACAGAAATTGTTTTTAGAGTCCTGGTTTGTTGCATCCAAATAAATTAAGAGCGTATTTTAAGAAGGGATAAAAGATATTCCTGTAGGAAAAGATCTGTCATGAAAATAATGTATAGACATACATTAGGTTACACTTGGTCCCTAAACTAATCTTCCATGCAGTATGTATATGATATTAAAAGGCCAATACATATAATACAAGGCTATTCTTATATACAATTTTGTCAATTGTTTAATGAAATGGTGTTTTAAGTCGCTATAACTTCATTTCAGGCAAGTCACAGCAACAGCTCACGTATACATGTGTGACCTTGGTTTCACCAGTACTAGGTTGAGGCTATAAAGTTTCTTGCCAAAGGACACTTTCGCAACAGACTAAATACCTCCTGTGAGGATCATACCTAAGAGCACCACAATGTGAATCCTGCTACTTTACTACAGAGCCATGCAGGATCCTTTTTACATGTCAAAATGTCCACAAAACTTACAAACAGCTGATTGATGTATAGCTTTACCTGAAACCTGGGGTAAAACTTCTGGTTTATCCCTCCCAGTTTTATCTTTGCTTTTCTCATTCCCAATTTTCTCACCACAATCCCGTACTTTAACAACCTCCTTGCTTTTGGACAAAATCACTTCAGCCCTGGTGATTGAAGCTCGAGATTTTTTACCCTTATATGGAAGTTCAAAGTTCTCATCCACCTTTTTCTGATCTGTTATACCTGAACAGGTTTAAAGTAAAAAAAAAAAAATAAATAAATAAAATAAATAATAAAATAAACATTTTGCATGCGTTTTGAATTATCAACAATATTTCAGGTTTCAAGGGTAAATTCCTGTTAACAAGCCTTTTACTATGATAACCACTAACAGTGTTCTGCCAAGGCTGCATATTTGCGATTTTCTCGCTAAAAAATTCAAAATGTCGCAGAAAAAATCAGTAAAAGGCGATTCCTGTTGCATATCAAAAATTGCGGACTCAGCCGCTTGACTATTACAATTTAGTGCTTGTCATGGACGCCGAAGGTGCGTATATGCAAAATGAAATTTGATTGGACGCAGACCGAAAACATCAACCAAGTATTGATCGTGTACTTTACTGTCATGATGTAGTATCTTCTGCAATCTCAGCTGGAAAATGGTTTGGTCGCCACAGCGAAAAAGCCAGGTATTATCCTAAGCTTCTATGGTCAGCCAAAGTATACCAACAATCAGAGCCCGAAGTCCGATAATGCCAGTACCCCTCTCAATCAACATTGTCGGAAGATAGTAAAAAATACCTGTACGACAGTTCTTAGTAGTTAAAAGAATATTCTTTGTTGGAATATGATTGCGACCGCAACTTTTTGAGTTGTAAAATGTGTTTAACAAAAAAAAGCAGAGGTTTAACAAAAAATCTTAATTTGCAGCAAATCTAAGGAGGTCCCTTTAACACACATTGCTTGCTTAACTCTTTACCACACATTCCTGAGTTTTAACGCCTCCTAGAGAGAAAGCTTTTGAAAACATTGTGCGAAAAGGAGAAAATGCTGGTTACCAGCATTTTCTCCTTTTCCCACAATATTTTTCACCTTTTCTATCCACAAAACACATTATTTGAGTATCATTTTTTTTTTTCGTCTGCACATGCTTTCAATTTGGACCAGTCAAAAATTCTGTTGTGTGGTAAACAGTTAAAAAGAGGTGGCCACTATGGCAGGTTTCAACTGTATATTTTACCTTTCTCTGTTGATACCACAGAGCTGTCCCTAACCCCAGGAGGTTTCTTCTCATTTTTATAAACTTTCTGCAGCTGTTTGAGAATAGTTGTTTCATCCTTTGTCAGAAACTCAAGTTCATTGATCCTGAAAAATAAATAACTTAATGAACTCTTTACCAGACATTAAAATTTTGGACTTGTCCAAACTGAAACACCTGCAGAGGAAATGTGGCTGACAAAATGCAATATGTCTTTGAAAACACGAAGATCATTACTGGAAAAGAAGGAAATGCTGGCTACAATAATTTTCTCCCGTTTCTTGCAATCTTTCCAAAGCTTTTGTCCCAAGGGCTGTAAAAACATGTCTAAAGAGAAAAGAAGATTAAAGTTTTTGAGTTCTATTAACCTCAGAAGACTGACTGTAGTGTTGTAGTTGAAGATTGTATCTTACCTAAAATAAAGTTTCCTTTATATCACATTAACGCTAACATAAATACCAGCCTTTCACTCTTTACCAAAGACAAAATTTTGGACTTGCCCTAATTGAATACTTTTGCAGACAACAAAATAAATGTGACTGAATTGAAATTTGTCACTGGAAGGATAGAAAACATTGTGGGAAAAGGAAAAAAACTGCTGGTTACCAGCATTTTCTTCATTTACCATCACATTTTTAAAAGCTTTTTCCCCACAATATTTTTTCTCAGGGTTGTTAAAAGCTGGGAATGTGTGGTAAAAGGTTAAGTACCCCAGCTAGGTGCCCTATCCGTATTTATCTTGCTCACCTCATTTGCTGTTTGTGGTAAGTTCCTTGTTATAATGATTAGCCTTTCAATGTTAAATATGATTAAGTTGTTTTAAAAAGATTTTTCATCTTACCTAAGATTAAGTTTCTTTATGAGACTTTTGAACGTTGATCTTGGCCCTGGTATGTGCCATCTGTCCAACTGTTTTCCGTCCATCACACCAGCCTCACTGCCTCTTGATTCCATCACAGCTGCAAAAAAAAAAAAAAAAAAACAAGAGGGCCATGATGGCCCTGTATCGCTCCACTGGCTAATACGTAAAATCACTACATGCCAAACATTACAATACTTGGCCAATTGGTTTTGAACATAAGACCCCTGAAACAGGACTAAAATTGGTAGCCCTAGTTCATATGGTTAGTAACAAGAAGATTTCTAAAGATTTCACTATATAAGCCCATGTAAAACTTCTGACCCCTCAGGGTGAATCAAATTCCCCGCTAGGGCTATAATTTACGCACTCTTGGTGAAGGGCCTTTAGATATAGCTACATGCGAAATTTGGTAGCCCTACGCTTTATGAATAAGTACAGGGAGATTTCTTAAGTTTTCTCTACATAAGCCCATGTAAAACTTGTGACCCCCGGGGCAGGGCCAATTTTGACCCCAGGGCTATAATTTAAGCACTCTTGGTAGAGACCCACTAGATAAAGCCACATGCAAAATTTGGTAGCCCTAGGCCTTACGGCTAGGTACAGGGAGATTTCTAAAGTTTTCCCTAAATAAGCCCATGTAAAACTTGTGACCCCCGGGGTGGGGTCAAATTTGACCCAAGGGCTATAATTTGGGCACTCTTGGTAGAGGCCCACTAGATAAAGCCACATGCAAAATTTGGTAGCCCTAGGCCCCATGGCTAGGTCAAAGAAGAATTTTAAAGTTCTCCCTATATAAGCCCATGTAAAACTTGTTATATAAGCCCATGTAAAACTTGTTACCCCCGGGCAGGGCCTAATTTGACCCCAGGGCTATAATTTGAACAATCTTGGCAGAGGTCCACTAGATAAAGCTACATGCCAAATTTGGTAGCTCTAGGCCCTATGGCTAGGTAGAAGAGGAATTTTAAAGTTCTCCCTAAATAAGCCCATGTAAAACTTGTGACCCCCGGGGCGGGGCCAATTTTGACCCCAGGGCTATAAATTGAAGAAACTTGGTAGAGGTCCACTAGATAAAGCTACATGCCAAATTTGGTAGCCCTTGGCCTTACGGTTTCAGACAAGAAGATTTTCAAAGATTTTCAAAATTTTTCAGTTTTGTTGCCATGGCAACCAGAGTTTTTGAAGGAATTAAATTCTTTCAAGAAATTCTGAAGAGGACCATGGCAGGATCATTTCTGTGAAGTTTCATCAAAATCGGATGGGTAGTTTCAGAGAAGAAGACGTTTTAAAAAAAAGTTAACGCACGGACGGACGGACGGACGGACGCACGACGGACAACAGGCCATGACATAAGCCCGCTGGCCTTCGGCCAGTGGAGCTAAAAAGAAAAACAAGAATAACACATGTGGGTGCCAACGCTCAGCTGCAGCTGCTTGATTTTCAGTGAAAATTCTAAAATGAAAAAGGGGCATTACTCTGTCAAAATACTTTGATGGTTACCTGCCCTTGTTGTACGAATTCCCTTTTTGACAGTGAACAACTTGTCCAAATTAGAAGTATATATCTTCAGTAATATCAGAGATATTATAAAATGTCAAAGTTCTCGCAAGATGGCGACGATGCAGATGCCAGGGCTACGATAATACCAAAACATTTTCTTCGAAAACAGCCAAGCTTAACATCAAAGAAATTAACTCCTTACTAAATGACAATATATTTAAATAGACTCCAGCAAGTAAAGTTTCTTCTGTGCAATCTATGGAGTAACTGTAATGTTCCATTGTATATGTAATTATTTATAATAAGTTCTCTCTATCCATAAATTATATGAAAGTATGGTGGTGAACGCAAGACACTCAAAGTACAACATGTTAACCCTTCTCCGAACAATAAAATTTTCTACTGGTCCATGTTGGAAGCATTTGTTTAATGTGGCCTAAATGATGAGATTTGTCTTTGATACAGTAAAAAGTAAAAAAAAAAAACATTGTGGGAAGAGGAGAAAAAGCTGTTTACCACATTTTCTTCTTTTCCCATCATGTTTCCAAAAGCCCTCCTTAATACTCAGGGTCGTTAAAACTCTGAATTATTTGGTATGGGTTAACTCCAAGGGCTCTATGAACAACTTAAATCACTTGGGCCTACAGTCTTAAATTACAGTATCTTAACTTTTTTACCCATTAATCAAAACAGTCCATAATGTTAAATCAGTTTTCTAGATGTTAAGACTTAACATTGTTCCTCTTTACTCATATTGCATCCTGTAAACAGTTACAACTGATAAATACAAGTCAATTTCTTACCACTGTTTGTCCTGTATCTCTTTTCAGCCAATAACTTGTCAACTAAATGGTCAACAGACTTTTCTCCAGTGAGAACACTCTCTTGTTTGCCTAACTTTTCCTCTTGGCTATGCAGCAGTACTTTTTCCATATACAGTGAATTCCCTTTAGATAAGAGTGAGATGCATGCCGTATGGACAGTCAAAGGCTCCAAAATAGCTAGTTGTCCTGTGTTCTCACAGACCAGTACCTGAAATTTCAAATGATTAACCCTTTGTCACACAATCTGAAGATTTACAAGCAAAAAAAGGAGGCTTTTGAAAACATTGTTCAAAACAGAGAAAATGCTGGTAAAAAAGCAAATCTTTCAAAGAAAAATCTGATCATTTGACCACATCAAACTGTCAACAAACCTAAAATTTCTTTCTTTGGTATACAGTTACCCCTTTACCACATAATTCTGAGTTTTAAGAAGCTTTTTTGAAAACATTGTGAGAAAAGGAGAAAATGCTGGAAATCAGCATTTCTCCTTTTCTAACAATGTTTTTCACGCTATCAAAGACATATTTCATCATTTGAGCCACATCAAAATTGTCCTCTGCAGAACCTTTAACCCTTTACCACACAATGCCAACTTTTGACGCTCCTGGAAAAGAAGCCTTTTGAAAACATTGTGGGAAAAGAAGAAAATGCTGGTAACCAGGATTTTCTCCTTTTCCCACAATGTTTTCTACTCTATCAAAGAAAAATTACACCATTTGAGCCACAATGAAATTGTCGTCTGCAAATGCTTTCAATTTGGACAAGGCTAAAATTTTGTCATCTGGTAAAGGGTTAACTCTTTACCAAATGACAATGTAGACTCATCCAAATTGAAAGCCTTTGCAGATGACAAAATAAATGTGAATCAAAAACTGAAATTGGTTTTGGGAAGGGTAGAAAACATTGTGGGAAACGGAGAAAAGCTGGTTACCAGCATTTTTTCCTTTTCCCACAATGTTTTCAAAAGGCATCTTTCTCAGGGTCGTTAAAAGTCAGGATTGTGTGGTAAAGGGTTAATTTCAACAAGCCTAAAATTTCATTGTTTGATAAAGAGTTTACCTTTTACTACACAATCCAAACTTTCATGACACTGAGAAAAAGGCCTTTTAAAACATTGTGAGAAAAGGAGAAAATGCTGGTAACCAGGATTTTCTCCTTTTCCAACAATGTTTTTCACTCTATCCAAGATAAATTTTATTACTTGAGCCATATTAAAATTGTCCTCTACAAGGCCTTTCAATTTCAACAAGCCAAAAATATCATTGTTTGATAAAGAATTAACCCTTTTCCACACTATTCACACTTTCATGACCCTGGTGAAAGAGGCCTTTTGAAAACTTTTTGAGAAAAAGAAATGATGGTAACCAGCATTTTCTCCTTTTTCCCACAATGTTTTTCAAGTTCAAAGAGCCTAACTTTCCATTGTTTTGTATGAAGTAAGGCACTATATTAATGAAATGGACTTTCTCAATCAAGAAAATAGATCAAAGCATTGAAATTTCATGGGTGTTCTTCTCAGTATTTGTAAAAATAGCGGAGAGTGTAGATCCAAGATCAGACTGCATTATGGTATGTGCAGTCTGATCTTGACCTAATTTGTTTGCAAAGGGCAGCCTGACCTTGATCTACATTGTTTACAACAACAACTTGAGTTGGACTAAGTGCTTGAAGGGTTTAGTGCCATAAATATGACTGAGAATGTCTCTGTAGGAGACACAGATTCTATATAGCAGATTTATATACTGCTTGTCTATTTGTTTTTTTTTGTATTGGGGTTCAATGCCGTTTTAATAGCTTAGGTCATATCCCGGTGGTCAGTGCACCTACCAATGTGTTTTCTGGCTTTCTCACACCAGTGCTGACACAGATCTAATTATCAGTCACTTTTCTCACATGCATCAGAGGTGAAAGGCGAAAAATCACCCGAAAGAAAAATAGCCTCAATCAGGTATCCAACTGGCAACCACCCAGGCGGGTGTGTTTGTTTGGTGTATGACTCCTTACCAAACAATAAGATTTTTTATTTGTTGAAGTAGCAAAAGATATACTAAATGTGGCATAAAAAGTGGCCAAAAAAGTTGAAGATGTGGCCCATAAAATGTCTTCCAAAGGGCAGAAACTATTGCAGGAAAAGAAGAAAATGCTGTGTACCAGCGTTTTCTCCTGCCCACAGTGTTTTCAAACGCTGCCTTTGTCAAGGTTGTTAAAACTCAGGTTTGTGTAGTAACAGGCTAAAACCCTCCTCAACATTACATAGATTATATTGCAGCTGCCAGTGCACCTATCCACACTTTTCCTGTCAAGCAATTTGCTGCTTTCCCAAAGAAAATATTGGCAAAAGTATGTTTAGCAGTGAGAGAGAAATGAGCCCTGTTAACCCTTTCCTAAACAATCCCTGGTTTTCACGACCCTGAGAAAGAAGCCTTTTAAAAACATTGTTGGAAAAGGAGAAAATGCTGGTAGCCAGCATTTTCTCCTTTTCCCACAATGTTTTCTACCCTTCCCAAAATAAATTTCAACCTTTGAGTCCCATTTATTTTGTCATCTGCAAGTGCTTTCAATTTGGACAAGTCTTTAATTTTGTTGTTTGGTAAAGAGTTAAAGTAGAATTTGGCTGTGCTGGAGAATCAAACCTTTGACTCCTATGCAACCTGTATTCATTCGGATTCCCTAAAAAAAGTAAAGCATATCTATATCAAAAATGAAGAAAACAATTGCAAAAATGCTAACCATTGAGTATGATCTAGTAGCCAGAGATGATATCAATTTCTTAAAAACTTTTGTGTTATTCTTGCCATAAACAATTCTTTCAGCCTCTGCAGTAATGTAACATTTTTCTGGTAAAAGTCTACTGGAAGCTGACTTTTCTAGGAGGCTATATCCTCTGAATACTGATGGTACAAAGTCTTTGGTGGTATCTATATCATGTTCAGGTGAAGTTGTTAAAGTCATCTCTTCTGCCACTGGTTCATCAACACTGTAAAAAAATTGTCTTAACCTCAATGCTTTTTTTTTGTTCAGAAAAAGTTTGAATAAATTTCTATTTAAGAAACAGCTCACCCATCGTCATTTGTTATTTATAACTGCGATGATATAACAAGCAATTCATGAAGGCCTAAATATATCAAAGCATGTCTGATAATTAACCAAAACTCCACTAAAATTTTAATTCATAATGCAACCAATCCAACTTTGGCACTACCTATATGTACAGCACAAGTTAGGTTTCCTGGAAGTAACCGTCAAAAGTGGCTCTCTCTTTGTTGGCTTATGTATTACAAATAAAAGCCATGGAGAAGAATCATACTCAAACGTAAAAAATACCTGTTCTGTTTCATAGCTTTTGTTGCTAGCTGCAAGTCCAAGCACATTTCATGGCCACCTGAAAGAGCAGTAAGACATTTGAGCATGTTATTTCAGAATAAAAACTGTTTCCTTTAGCTACCAGCCATAAAGAAAAACAGCCTGAACAGTGACGAAATATGTCAAAGAACCTGATTCCTACAAAATACAAGAAAAACCACCATACAACTTAGCATTAACTCTTTACCACACAATCCCGACTTTTAACAACTTTGAAGAATAAAGCCTTTTGAAAACATTGTGGGAAAAGGAGAAAATGCTGGTAACAATGTTTTCTGCCCTTCCCAAAACAAATGTCAAATTCTGAGTCACATTTATATTGTAGTCTGCAAATGCTCTTAGTTTGGTCAAGTCTAAAATTTTGTCGTTTGGTAAAGAGTCAAACCAGAATGATATTATCAAGGCAAATATTCCGAACAAGTTCCGTGAGTATTGGACTGAGAATGTGGCCTCTAGAGCATACACAAGCTAAAAGTTGATGACGGACGAAGCACAACACACAACGGACACAGCATGATCACAAAAGCTTACCTTGAGCACTTCCTGCTCTGGTGAGCTACAAAATGTTGGTTTTCTATCATTTTCTCAGAAATCTCATTTTTTTTTTCAAAAGCCTTCTGCCTAGGGGTCTAAAAAACACAGGGTTCTCTGGAAAAAGGGTCAAAACTATCTCAATCTGACTGTACATCTCTTCATTCATTTAGAAAAATTCATGGGAAAAAAACGGCTTGTGATACCGTAGTAACTGTACTCACCAAATTTCAGCACTGCCTCATACTTTGACCCACTGAAGTTTGAAGGAATGTGTTGTAATTGATTCAGAGTGGTGCTCAAAGGAATGATGTGTGAATGGTCAGAATTATAGTTCTTTGAGTACTGAGCTATCTCTTCACTCTCTGGACCTGAGGTATCCAACATCAAGCTACCAATGTCAACATAACATAAACTTCCGTATTGCACAATACCATCTAGTGGAAAAACATGTCCACCAGCTTTTGATACTGCAGATTCAACAATCTGAACTGAAAAGAAGTCTGATGTCTGCTTCTGTAATATAAATCAAATTCATTTATTAGAATAAACTAAAGTGCTAATTAATAGCCTATGAATACTCCCCTTTTCTTGCCTTTGTCAACATTGCAGATAAAGATTAGCCAGCACAGAACATTCAGTCCAAAGTGGATCTACTCTGTCTGATACTTTCTGAGAAAATTTTGTCCCATATTGTGTAAAAATTGCAAGGAGTCTGCCTAACTGAAAACTAGTGAAAAGATGACCCATACCCAAGTTCATCCAAGATAATAACAAAATGAAAATTACAAACAAGTTTCAAATTTATGAACACTTAGTACACCGACAGTTGTACTACTAAAATACACCTACACCCTAGCCCCTAGGTGTACCAAAGATTTGAATTTCACTGTGGCCTGTTCTTTTACTCTTTACTAAGCAACAAAACTGTACACTAGACAAAATTGAAAGCATTTCCAGACCAATAAAATTTAGCTAAAAAATGATTTCTGTGTTTGAAATGTGACCAACACGCAAATATGCTTAAGACAATACTGAAAGAAATATCCTGTCCAAGTTTCAAGGGCATTTGAAAGAAACTGCATACAAGGCAAAAGCTGATGTTAGAGGAGTAAGAACTGGTTACAGATGCTGGATGCAGCATTGTTTTGATTGCTTACAAACATTTGCTCATTTTTCAATAATGTTTTTGACAGCCTTCGTCACCAGGGTCATCAAAACTCATGAATCTTTGGTTGATTGATTGTAAGGTGTTTAACACCATTTTCAACATTATTTCAGTTATATCACAGCAACCAGAGCACCTTGTTACGGGAGACCACTCCTTCATGCATGGCTTTGTCCCTACTTAAATACAATACCTAGCAGCTGCGTTGAGGAGATATCTCTTTAGCTCAGTGGTTAAGGTATTGGTCTTTTAAACCTCGAAACTTTGTTTGTAAGATGGGGGCTCATCCGGGATTGGCCACTGAGCCATTAATACCGTTTGTTGTCCAAAAATAGACTTACTGCCTAATAAGGCTTTGAGTCATCATTCAATAAATGATGACTTTAAGAGGGGGTGTGTTACGGGAGACCACTCCTTCATGCATGGCTTCGTCCCGATTTAAATACAATACCTAGCAGCTGCGTTGAGGAGATATCTCTTTAGCTCAGTGGTTAAGGTATTGGTCTTTTAAAATTCGAAAAACGAGGATCTTGTCCACCATGGGTTCGAATCCCGCCAGATGCGGTTTGTACTGCCATGCATTTGTTCATTTCAGGGTTCTCCCTAGGTCCAGAATCCCAAGAGTCACTGACTCTTGGGCCCAAATTTTCAAGAGTCAAAATGGAATTTCCAAGAGTCTAATAGAAATGTCCAAGGGTCAAAATTATCACGGAGAGATAAGGGTGAAATAATGAAAACTTTCCATTTATGTTCTTTGTTTATGGATAGGATTTAGATAAGAAAATACCCTATCTTATGTAGAGACTTGTTGGAATGAAGTGGACAGAAGAATTTTAAATTGCAGCCCTAGCATGCAATTCATCTTGATAAATAAATGGACACAAACAACTTTTGAACTGTTTACCAAACAACAAAAACTTTTGACTAGACCATAATTATTTTAGACATTTGCAGACGACAATTCAAATGTGGCTGGAACGACTTGATTTGTCTTTCTTACCCCAGAACATTGTGGAAAAGGGAGAAAATAAAGGTCACATCCATTAAAGTGTTATTTCTTAAGATTTAAGTCTTCCTTTCTTGTCCAATTACTTTTTCTTTCACACTTGTTCCGGTTCCCCCCCCCCCTCTAATCTATAGGTTGTTGTTTATTTTCATCTTAAAAAGTTTTTCCTAATTTTTAAACAGAGATTTTAGCTTTCACTTATTTTTCATAAAGAAATAAGTATAAATTCACTGTTTAAATTTGTCACCAAAGATGAAAAGATAGTTTGAAGTGTCTCTGATCGGACAATGTCAAAATGATTTCTGTTGTGTTATGGGTTTTCACGTTTTTTTTCCAGCGATCTTTTTTTCAAATCAGTTAATATTTTTACAAGTATTACTACATGATTTGACATATATTTGTTAATTAGGGTAGCAGTTAACTTGAAAGCCTGTCATTTTACACTAGAAATTGGACTAACACCTTTATCATGTTTTCAAAAATGACTCGCCACTCGCCAGCTTGATTACGTGTGATAAACAGAGCTACGTGCGTCTGTACACAGTTGACACTGATCGTGTTTATTATAGACTACATTCCTGCCGGATGCATGCGACATAATTTATATGACCCTTTGGCTGGTAATCTCATGCGTCAGATTGACTCTTAGGCAGATATTTTTTAGCATCAAAAACGGGTCATTTCGGATTTCCATGCGTCAAAACCCGGAGTCCCGGGTCAAAGGAGAACCCTGCATTTGTTTCTTTGTTACGGACTTTGTTCGTAAGAACCTATCCATGCTTTCCTGGAGTTTCTTTTACTAGTACTCCGCACAATATCCTTTCCAAGCAACTGGCTGCTCTCCCACATAACCATTGTAGAAACAATGAGCAGCAGTGAGAGAGGAATGAATCCTGTCACAATGACTATAATCAATCCTTCGAAAGAAATTTGCTGAGCCTGGGATCGAACTTGCGATCCCCTGTTCTCAAGTCCTGTACGTTGAGCTACTAGGGCTCGGCAAATCTTTGGAGAAGGGTTAATGGAGAACTGAAAATGCTATAAAAATGCTTTTAGTCAGAAGCTTACTTAAGTCAAATACTTACATCATTTAGCCTATAGAGACCACCTGAGTCAATCCAATTAAGTGACAGTTTTGAAGTAAAACAAAACTCTTGGTAAAGACTTGGTGGCAGGAAGGAATCCAAAAATACATCTGCATCCGGAACTCTTTTACCACTAAAGGTCTTTAGTTGTGCAGCACTACGAGGACACTTTGAAAACATGTACACATAATTTTCCCCAATTAAGCTTTTTGAGCTCCTACGTCTTTTGACAGGTGAGGAAATGTCCGGTCCTTCCCATGGGAAATCTGACAACAGTTCTGTCAGAGCTTTGCTTAAGCTAATTGCTGGTTTTACTGAAGAGGAAATGTTTACATTTGTATCAAATCGTCTGTGCACTTCGTTCTCGAATTCTTCGAAGTATTTTAATTTAAAATCTAGAAATTTATGAAATTCAATTTTAGTTCTTACTGACTTAGAACTGAAGAATTTGTATCCCCATTTCACACTGGTTTGTGAAATTCGTGACTTTTTTGTCGTTCCACCTTTCTCGGCTTCCGATGATAAAAACAATAGCAATCTCAAACACGACAGGCAAATTGAATTCGTGAGTTGTACCAAAGCTTCTGCATTATCTTGTTCTATGCTTGTATCGATTAAAAACACAACTTTGGAGCCTGAACCCATCACTGTATTTCATCTCCCTCCACCTCACCTTCTCTCGTATATTTTCAAAATTCCCGGAAAAGCGTCTATATGATCAAGCGTCTACCGACTTTAATTCAGCCTGGTTCACTGTTTGCACTGAGAATTTACTGTGGTATTATCACACTTTCTTTTCGGCTAGCAAAATACAAGAAATCTGGAATGAATAAACAAGATTACTTAACCCTTTGCCACATAATCACGAGTTTTAACGACCTTGAAAAAATCCTTTTGAAACATAGTTTTCTACCCTTTCCAAAACGACTTTCAATTTTTTAGTCATGTTTATTTTGTCATGCTTTCACTATGGACTAATCAGAAATCTTTATCGTTTGGTAAAGAGTACTCCCGATTCGGGGTCTAGCTCCGATGTTATTTTTGTGATTGTTTCTCCGCTAGACTCCCGCAGAGAAACAATCACAAAAATAACATCGGAGCTAGACCCCGAATCGGGAGTAGGTAAAGAGTTAAGACATTATGCATGCTTGAAATAAATGGACATTATGAATTTTATGAAATTAAAGCTTAACACAGTCCAGATGAACAAAAGGGATCATCATAAAAATAGCTCTCGTGAAATGTTTACATCATTTAAGATACGATTTTGAGAGCAGATAGACCTAGATCAAATAAATATCTCGATATGCTTTGTACCGGATTGGGGTCAAAATGGCTCACTTCCAAAACGGCACGGTACCGAAACGGCCCAGTGCCGAAACGGCCCAGTACCAAAACGGCCTCTTTTTTGTCATTAATTAAAACCTATTTAAGAATCGTCATTTGGATCACACAGTTACTTTTATAAAATTCACTTATTTAGTTTTATAAAATTTACTTATAACCTGAATTTTGATCATGTGAATCGAGCGAGATTTTCTCCTGCTACGAATGTATTGTAACATGTACAGAGATGTATCCTTTCTAGAAAGTTTGGAGCTGTCGTTTTCAACATAAGTAATTTGTGCATAACTGAGGTAGAAAGAGTGTAGGAAAGCAAACCACAACGTATACATTTTTTAGAAGAATTCCAGTTGATCATAAAAAAAGAATGCGGGGGGGGAGGAGGGGGGGGGGGAAAGACAAATGAACTCACATTATAACATCGAATAGGAATGCAGAGTACAACCCACACAAGTATGGAGAATCGAGGCCCAAGCTCCATAGATAAAATTAATTATTTGAAAATAGATAAGAGTAAAGAAACTTATAAAATTCACTCTGTCAAAATTGGTGGAAATAAAACAGTAATTCGTAGTTCAAAAGTGGACCGTTTTGGTACCCATAACATTGGGCCGTTTTGATACATTGGGCCGTTTTGGACCGGGCCGTTTTGGACGTGGGCCGTTTTGACCCTATCCCCTTTGTACCCACTGTTTACGAAGTGAGCAAAATACAGGTAATTTTGGGCTTCCATATTACTGCTGAGTAAGACAGACTCATATGGATGCATTCTGATGAACAGTCTGGAAGAATAAAGTCATAACTGAGAAGTCTAGAGCCTACAGTCAAGATTTAAAACATTTTAGGATCTAATGAATGGAGAGAGAGAGAGAGAGAGAGAGAGAGAGAGAGAGAGAGAGTAAAAATGGCAAAATTATCATAACATGACGGATTATTATTATTATTATTATTATTATTATTATTATTAAATTCAAAAAAAGGAGTCTGACTTTAATGTTTCAAACCTGGACATTTACGCCTCTAGATATGTTTTGAAGTATTCTGTCAATAACACGATATTCTGTAAGAATAAAAAAAAATCTTCGTTCTGATCTATAGTTTTAAGAGAATTGAAGGCGCCAACTATTGTTTAAAAATGGTTTTGATTGGCTCTGTTTTACCTCTAAATGTTATTCAATTTATTGTATGTAGCTTGAGTCACATTCCTGAATGTCCATAAGGTGCATCACCAATAGGTTTTTGCTATATTATAGTGTGAAACTTACTATCTTTGACCTTATACTGTATATTGGCAAACCCTCAGCTTTGCTGTTTGTTTCTCTCAAACATATGTCCAGTGGCTTATACATGAAGCTGAAAATTCTAACTCAAGCAGAACTGCCCTTGAAAAATCAAATTAATAGAAAGTTCTTTTGGGTGCTGGACCATGTTCCTCGATTTGAGGCATATGCACAGAATACTTCCCTAAGGAATAACAAGCATGCAATCATTTTCGACAGAAATCCTCAAATCAACACTAGAAACATAATTTAGATCTGCACTTCCCTTTTCTCTAATGAAACAGCGCAGCAGAAGTTCTTACTGTCAAATTTTAGAACGAGACTCCGACCGGAAAGTATTTGGTAGTGGTGTGACGGTGTGACACCATAAAGGTCCATTGAGTATTCCTGTTCAGTGGAAGAAAAATAGTGTGTTCCCAGTCTACAATCTATTGGACATTCAGTAAGTTAGGAGAAGATGGACTCGTACAACACTTAGATAGAAACACTGCGATAGTTCTAAACTGCGGTCATGCTACTGAGATTATGTTGTTTATTCATGTAGAGGATTACACAAAATGTGCGCTGAAATGTCAGTCAGACTTCTAACAGGCATTATAGTAGCAGTTAGCTGGATAATCCATCCTGCACTTTCAGGTGAGAATCGTGGGTGGGGTAACTAATTTATCGATTATTATTTTTCAATTTCTTTGTATTTTAATGTTGACGCTGCGTTGAACTCAGCATGGGAGATGCATTGTGCGAGACGTAGTGTTTTTTCTTTTGAGGCCCTTACTAAAAGCGGAGCAGTGATTCCTAGACCCAGAGCGAGAGAGAGAGAGAGGAGATAGAGAGAGAGGAGATAGAGAGAGAGAGATAGATAGAGATTAGGGTTGTTAGTGGTGCTGGTTTCTAGATTGCAAAAAAAAATGTGTTTTTTGTCTCTTTCCATTATTTGACACTCCAAAACTCAGTGTTGTAGTAGGCAACGCTTAAAATTGAAATGCTGACAACACTGACACTGAGGTGACAAGCAATTAAGCCTGATCCTAGTCTGCGCAATTAAGATGAGGAATTAAGCAAATAAAATTTTTTATTATTTGTTCTTTACATCAACAGAAAAATTGTACCATTATTTTTCAAGAAGTATTAAATTTTTCTGTCTCAAAAAATTTTATATTGGTTTATGAAAAGTTTAATTTGCAGACTACTGCAGTTGGAAGGATGGTCATTTCTTATGATATTGTGCTTTGAACCTTGTCTCTCAATTATCAATCAACTATCAATCAACTTTAAACATTGACACCTTTATTTGTCACCTACAGACAGATGTAATTGAATTATCGTGAAGAGATTTATGGTTTATTTACCCTTTACCAAACAATCTTATGTTTTTATAACTCTGAGGATGTTGCTGTTGAAATTGTTAGTGGGATAAGAGGAAAATACTTAAAACCAGCATTATCTTCATTCACATTATGTTTCTAGCCTTTTGAAGAAAATTCCTACCTTTTGAGCTCCATTTATTTTGTCATCTTTTATTATACTGATAGGTCTGAAATTTAGTCAAGCAGTGGGTTGCTATATACAAGTGGCCTCTAACACAGGTTTGACTGTGTAGTAGAACTTGTCTTTGTGGACATCTCTACTAACTCTATTAGATAACAAAATTTAAGATAGATATTTTATTTCACTTGTACATAATAATGTACATCATATTACAAAAAGTTATGTTTAGAAACCAGCAATAGTCAACAATGACATTTAAGACTTGATCAATTTAATAGCATCTTGCAGACAACAAGTTAAGCGTGGCTCAAATGGGGTTTTACTTTGATGGGGAAGAAAACATTGTTGCAATAGGAGTAATTGCTGGTTACCGGCATTTTATCCTTTTCCCGCTATGTCTTCAAAAGCTTCTATTCCTAAGGGACTTTAAAACTTTGGATTGTATGGTAAAACATTACTCATGAACAGAAAAAAAAAAAGATTTTATACAGATCCATTTTTAAAGTATTTGCTGATAACAGCTTAAACAAAGCTTAAATGATTGGTGTTGGAAAACAGTGCAGTAAAAGGAGAAAATGCTGGTTACCACCAGCAGTGTTTTCAAAATTCCTCTTCATCAGGGTTGTTAAAACCCAGGATTGTTTGGTAGAAGGTTAAACCTGCAATTTTATTTTGAGTTTCCCTATAAGGCAAAGATATTGAAACGCACCGAAACTAAGCAAGCTCAGTTAGATTAGGTGCTTGCTTAACCCTTTACCACACAATCCCAACTTTTAACAAAGAGGCTTTTGAAAACACTGTGGGAAAATGAGAAAAATATTCCTTTTTCCCCCAATGCTCTCCTAGACAAATAATCCCAACATTTGTGCCACACTTTATTTGCAGTCTGCAATTCTTTGGATTTGAACAAGTCCATAGTATTTATTTTAGTTTAATGCACATAGTATTTTTTTTTTAGTTTAATGCACATTTGATTTTAATCAAGCACCGTCATATTAGGTGCTTGTGTGACCCTTTTCCACACTATCCCTAGCTTTAACAATCCTGAGAAAGAGGCCTTTTGAAAACGTTGTAGGAAAAGGAGAAAATGGTTGTAACAGCATTTTCTCCTTTTCCCACAATGTTTGCTTCTTTTCCAAAGCAATTTCCATTGTTATGTGGCAATTATCGTCTACAAATGCTTTGGATATTTGCAAATGTCATAAAATCAGTCGTCTGGTGATGAACTACCAAATAACAGAGTTTTAGACTCATCCAAATTGAAAGGATTTGCAGAAGACAAATCACACATGGAAAAAACCAAGGTTTTTGTCCTTGATAGGGTAGAAAACTAGTAGGGAAGGAGATAATGCTGGTTATCAACATTTTTCCCTTTCCTTACAGTGTTTTCAAAAGCCTTCTCACTAGAGATTGTTTAAAGTTGGGATAGTTTGATAAAGGGTGAACATAGGTTGGACTTTCTGAATCAATTATTGTACAATGCATAAACTCTTTACCAAGCGACAAATTTCAAGACCTGCCCAAATTCAAAGCTTTTGCAGACAAAAAAAAAACATGACTCAAAAAATTGAAATTTGTTTTGGGAAGGGTAAAAAACATTGTGGGAAAAGGAGAAAATGCTGGTTATCAGCATTTTCTTCTTTTCCCATAATGTTTTCAAAGGCCTCATAGCTCAGGGTCGTTAAAAATCGGGATTCTGTGGTGAAGGGTTAAGATGAGATGTTTCTGTATCTTGTGGTCCAAAATGAAACCCTTAAAATCTCTCACTGTGGTGTATTTGTCTCATTTACATAAATATGTGTAGCCATGCATAGAAATGAAGATGATATATTTTGGTTATCATTATGTTTATTTCAACTCTTTTAAACACAATCCTGAACGACCTTGAGGAAGAAAACATTTGAAAACATAGTGGGAAAAAGAAGAAAATGCTGGTACCAGCATTTTCTCCTTTTTTGACAATGTTTTCTAACCTATCAAGGTCAAATGCAATTACTTGAGACACATTTAAATTGTTGTCTGCATATACTTTTAATTTGGACAAGTCTACATTTTTGTTATGTGGTAAGGAGTTAACCCTATACCAGACAACTCAATATAAGAATTGTCAAAATTGAGAGCATTTACAGGCAACAAGATAATTGTGCCACAAAAATTAAAATTTATTTTTGGGCAGGTAGAAAAGAGTGTTGGAAAAGGACAAATTTTTCTCCTTTTCCCACAATGTTATCAAATCTTTTTCTTGTGGGTTGTTAAAAGTTGGGATTGTGTTGTAAATACTATACTAAACGACAAAATTTTATACGCAAAGAAATTGACAGCATTTGCAGGTGACACATTAAATGTTGTTCAGTTTTATAAGATGTGTCTTGAATGACTCTTATAAGTGCAATTTCAGGATTGCTTTTGTCCAGAATATTTCTGCTAGATTTGCATGTTTTTGTGCAGTCTGATGTTGATTTACACCGGCCTCAACTATAGTTGTGAAAGGCATTTTAAGGTTTAATACATGTATACAGTACACTTTCTGCTAAAAATACATTGTACCAGAGTAAAGGATACTGATAGATTGTGATTAAATCTTGCAGCGCCAAATATAAAAACCTGATCCCATTCACTGCCTGAAATGGAATCCACTGAGACTCAGAAAGATATTTGTCTCATAGGCTTGACTAAACAAGCGGACAGAATAGATCCAAGATCAGACTGCACGTTCTGTGCAGTCTGATCTCAATCAATTCCGTCTGCAAAAGTCCCTGTTTTTACCTATGGCACCGTGCGAAAGGGTTAATAAATATTGGCCCCATTTTAACTTTTTTTCTTGAGGCTTAAACTTTTTATTAAATTTATAATGTTGGCAGCAGCTGCAAAAACAACACCCAACCTTTCCCTTTATTCTTATCTTTTGTTGAAAGTTTGACTTGATGGAGATTATCCCTTTACTGAGCAAGTACTTGAATGAAAGACTGGTAGAAAGACGGCATTTAAAAACACTGTGAGAAAAGGAGGAAATGCTGGCAATCAGCATTTTCTCCTTTTCCATCGTTGTATTCCAACCTGCAAAAGATGAATTCAATCTTCGGGCCATATTTAATTTATCGTCTACAGAATTATAATTGCTCTCAGTAATTCCTCCAGAAAAAAAAGCAAGTTTGCATACACATGAAGTTAGGTAAGCCACATGACAGATAGCTCTGACAGTGGCTCTCACATGCAGCAGTGGTTAACCCTGTACTTCACAATCCTGTGTTATGAAGTCCATCATCAGGTAACCAACATTTTTCCTTTTCTCCATGTTTTCTTCCCCATCAAAGACAAATCCTAGTATTTCAACAATAGTAATTTTTTATCTGCAAAATGCTTTTCGTTTGAATATTTTTATATGGAAGAGTGAAAGAGTTTTTTTAGCTCACCTGAGCACAAAGTGCTCATGGTGAGCTTTTGTGATCGTGCTGTGTCCGGCGTGCGTTGTGCGTCGTCCGTCGTCAACTTTTACCTTGTGTACGCTCTAGAGGCTACATTTTCAGTCCGATACTCATGAAACTTGGTCAGAATGTTTGTCTCAATAAAATTTAGGACAAGTGCGAAAATGGGTCATGTCGGATCAAAAACTAGGTCACTAGGTCAAATCTTAGAAAAATCTTGTGTATGCTCTAGAGGCCACATTTTCTGTCCAATACTCCTGAAAGTTGGTCAGAATGTTTGCCTCGATGATATCTCGGACGAGTTTGAAAATAGGTCATGTCGGGTCAAAAACTAGGTCACTAGGTCAAATCTTAGAAAAACCTTGTGTACGCTGTAGAGGCCACATTTTCAGTCTGATACTCATGAAACTTGGTCAGAATGTTTGTCTTGATGATATCTCGGATGAGTTTGAAAATGGGCCATGTCGGGTCAAAAACTAGGTCACCAGGTCAAATCTTAGAAAAACCTTGTGTACGCTCTAGAGGCCATATTTTCTGTCCAATACTCCTGAAAATTGGTCAGAATGTTTGTCTTGATGAGATCTTGGACGAGTATGAAAACAGGCCATGTCGGGTCAAAAACTAGGTCACCAAGTCAAATCTTAGAAAAACCTTGTGTACGCTCTAGAGGCCACATTTTCAGTCCAATACTCTTGAAAATTGGTCAGAATGTTTGTCTTGATGATACCCTGGACGAGTTCAAAAATGGGCTATGTCGGGTCAAAAACTAGGTCACCAAGTCAAATCTTAGAAAAATCTTGTGTATACTCTAGAGGCCACATTTTCAGTCCGAAACTCTTGAAAGTTGGTCAGAATGTTTGTCTTGATGATATCTCGAACAAGTTTGAAAGTGGGCCGTGTCGGGTCAAAAACTAGGTCACCAGGTCAAATTTTAGAAAAACCTTGTGTACGCTGTAGAGGCCACATTTTCAGTCCAATACTCTTGAAATATGGTCAGAATGTTTGTCTTGATGATATATCTGATAATTTGGAAAACAGGCCATGTAGGGTCAAAAACTAGGTCACTACGTCAAATCTTAAAAAAACCTTATGTATGCACCAGAAGCCACATTTTCTGTCCAATACTCTTGAAATATGGTCAGAATGTTTGTCTTGATAATATCGCAGACGAGTTCGAAAGTGCGCCATGTGGGGTCAAAAACTAGGTCGTTAGGTCAAATCTTTGAAAAACCTTGTGTATGCTCCAGAAGCAACATTTTCAGTCCAGTGCTCTTTAAAGTTGGTCAGAATGTTTGTCATGATGATAGCTTGGATGAGAATGAAAATGGGTCATGTCAGGTCAAAAACTAGGTCACCAGGTCAAATCTTAGAAGCCACATTTTCAGTCCAATAATCTTGAAATTCGGTCAGAATGTTTGTCTTGATAATTTCTTAGACTAGTATGAAAATGGGTCATGTTAGATAAAAAACTAGGTCACAAGGTCAAATCTTGGAAAGACGTTATGTACTATAATTACAGTCCAATGTTCTTTAAACGTTTGTCTTGATGATATCTTGCATGAGTTTAAAAATGGGTCACATGGAGTAAAAACTAGGTCACCAAGTTTCATCCTTGAAAAACCATGTGTACGCTCTAGAGGCCACATTTTCAGTCCAATAGTCTTGAAATTTGCTTTGAATGTTTGTCTTGATAATATCTTAGACTAGTATGAATAAGGGTCATATTGGATGAAAAACTAGATCACTGGGTCAAATCTCAGAAAAACCTTTTGTACACCCTACAGGCCACATTTTCACTCAAATACTCATGAAAGTTTGTCGAAATGTATGTCTTGACAATTTCTACATGTCGAGTAGGCTGCTGAGACAAATTCCAGGAAAAGGTAGTGTGCACTTTAGAGGCCATATTTGTAAGCCCAATACTAATGAGTGTTTGTCAGAGTGTTTGTCTTAATATCTCTGCAGAGATTGGAAATGGGTCATGTTTGATCAAAAGGCTCAGGTGAGCGACTTCAGGGCCATCATGGCCCTCTTGTTTTGTTTTGGTGGCACCAGATTGTTTACCTCTCTGTTTTTACAGCATTTTGAGAAGACATGGATATATTTTACTCTTTGCCAGACATCAAAGAATTTGACTCATTTAAAATGAGAAAGAATGGTATTTGCCATATTGAAAGGCTACAGAAATGTGTGGAATAGGAGAAAATGATAGGAGTCACCATTTTCTCCTTTCCTCACAATTTTTATAAAAGCCCCTTTCATCCGGCTTTTAAAACACAGGATTCTATCCTGAAGGGTTAGCTCTTCTTTGCTGGAAAATTAGATTTTACTCTGATCATTATTAGAAATATTTGCAGACAACAAATTTAACATGGCTCAAATGTGTTGGTTTGTTTTTGAAAGTTATCAAAATATTGTAGGAAAAGGAAAAAGTATTGTGGGATAGGGACAAAAGTGCCAAATATCAGCATTTTCTCCTTTATGCAGAACCTTTTATTTAGTGTTCTTCTTCAGGTTCATTTATTTAAAAGTCAGAGATTGTAAGGTAAAAGTTTAAAGGGTTAATTTTGAAGTGTATTAAATTCCCATTTTTCCGTTAAATGGGATAAAATAGTGTCTCATAAAGCAGTCTATATGACCTGGGATAGATTTGAATTCAAGCCAGACTGAATCTGTAATTACCATAAATGATTGTAACCCAGTCTGATCAATGATTATGCTCAAATTAGTTTTGAGGTCAGTCCCTTTGTGTGGTCAAGTTTCGACCCTGTCCCAGAGGGACTTTGATTAGACATTTAAATGAGGTCCATTTGCAGATATAGTCTTGCTGGTCAAGTAATAATTCTAGATGAATGCCAAGTCCTGAAAGGACCGTTACCCTTTCAAGTCTACATGCATTAGCAAGGAAAGATGGGGGGGGGGGGGGAAAGAAAGAGAGGAGGGTATTTGTAGACTGCAAAGATTGATCAGACTGCACAGAGCTTTTTACAAAGCTGAGCCTTATAAAAACTGATTTGGCTGACATTCTAGATAAGGTGACACTATACAAAATGTGCCATGAGGATTGAATCAAGACTCATATTCTGCCTCAAAGAGTGCTGTCACTGTGATATTTAGTATTGTGGGAGGCAGGTTAGTAGGAGTACAGGGTCAGCCTGTCACATGGAAGGTTCCCAGCTTTGAATCCCCTGATAAGCAGTTTAACCCTTTACCAAACAATCCCTTGATTTAATGACCCTGGTGAAGAAGCCTTTTGAAAACATTGTGGGAAAAGGAGAAAATACTTTCAATTTGGTTGTGTCAGTAAATATGCTGACGTGAAAAAGAAACGCCTCATCATGTAAAAACTTGGCATATTTTATTTTTTCTGAAACCAAAAAAAAAAAAAAAATTCATTCGAGACTTCAATAATTTTTTGTGTAAAACGAGTTCATTGTGCGGGATTTCATGATTTTTATCGGGGTAAAATGGACAATGATTTCAGACTAGTCACCAAAATTTCACCAGAAAAGTCAGTAGCGTGTATGGCCACCTCTACTGGCAGTCACTGCAGCAAGCCGCCTTCTCATGGAACCACACCAGTTCTGGATCAAGTATCGTGGGAATCTGTGCCACTCTTTGCGGAGGGCCGTAGCCAATTCTTTGACATTTCAGGGCTGGGGTTGACGTCAACGTAAACGTCGCCCTATGTAATCCCATGCGTGTTCAATGGGATTACAATCAGGGGAAAGTGCTTGCCATGGCAACACATCAATGTGTCTATTCTGTAGAAAGTCCCTGTAATGCTTGCGACATGTGATCGAGCATTATCATGTTGTAAAACTAATCTTTGATGTTATCTGAAGAGGGGTACAACTACAGGTTGCAAAATATGATTAATGTTTGCCTGGCTGTCAGATTTCCTTCAACAATGACTAACTGAGACCTAAATTGATGATTTATGGCTGTCCACACCATAATCCTGCAGCCACCGAAAAGCGATTATACCCCAGAACAGTGTTGTTTGAGTAGCGTTCATGGCGTCGTCTATATAGCCATATACGTCAATCGGCGTTAGATAAGTTGAAACACGATTCATCGGAAAACACTACATTTTGCTAACGCTGTCCTCGGTGATTTCGAGCCCATTCACGACGTCAGTGACGATGACGAGCCGTAAACACTGGACCACGTAATGGTCTACAACAGCGTATCTCACGGGCCAACAGTCGATTTCTTACAGTGAACCGACTAATAGGCACCCCTCGGTTACCCACCACCAAATGGGACGTTGATTCCGCCGTCAAAAATCTGTCACGTAGGTGACATTGACGGATATAAATATCCTGTCTCACTGACGTCACACGTGGTGCGCCTGACCTCGGCCTATCTGCAGTTGTTCCTGCCACCCTGACCCGTTGAACGAGATGCACAATTGTGAACCTAGCCACGTTAAAACGTCTCGCAACCTGATCTTGGGACTAAGACCACACTCCAACATGGCCATACATTGAGCCCTTTCTTCAGCATTTAATCTCAGCATTTTAAGAAAATGACGCTTTTCGAAAAAAATCGCTTGCACTCGTGTTCTGTATTGTTGAATACATGTACCTCTGTAATTTTGATAAGCAAGACCATGTTGTTCATGACAACGGGCATCACTAGCAAAGTGTGCGCACAAGCTTTGGCTTAGCTTTTGGATAAAGCAAATCGATCAATTTCATGTTGGCTAGGTTTGTCGGCGAATATACAGGGTTTTCCCTTAGCAACAAAAATAGGGGGTCATTGTGACCCCCTAGTCGAAAATAATGGGGGTCATTTTGGAATTTGTGAGGGTCACAACAAAATGTAATTTTCTTAGACAAAAGCTACTATTTATGAAACTATGTGTGTTTTTTGTGTTTTCTATTCACTGTAAATCTTTGTTTACCCTATATATGTATTATCACATGGTGATAGATACATAATAACACCAGAGATTCTCAATATAGAGGGAGCTTACAGCTTCAGTGGCACCTTCTTATAAAGAGTATCTGTAGTATGCTTTATTTAAGCCTAAGCAATTATGCTGTAGCTGCAGACAAGCTGTCATATTTCTAAGTAATTTTAATCTTTCAAGGGTATTCTCACGATCGCTAGTGTTTTGATGATGCACAAGGATTGAATTTCGAAGTATGTGCCGCCTCTCTCTGTGGTAAAGGGTTATTTTGTTTTGTTTTTATCACAGGAATCGACCGTTTAATTGGTGATAATAGGTTGTTGTCGGCCGGATTGGGAAGTCTCCGTTATTTTTCTTGATAGAGAATATCCATATCGGCCGAAAATAAACTATTTTCACCAATTAAACGGCCGATTCCTGTGTTTCGACACACGGGTCGCATTCATGCCCCTGTTTACAGTGAATAACCAAGTGTATCTCCTTAGCTAACTTACAGTAAACCCTCGAGACCTTGAAATGTGTTTCTGGGTGTTCTTACAAGGCAATGTATCGTCTGATCTTTGTTTAAGGGCTCTTCTTCCTTGCAGACAGCAAGAATGACGTCGATTTTGACAGAGCCATATTGTTTTCATTAGAGATCGACTGGTTTAGTTTACACCCATTTAAAGACCGACGGTATTCTAGTAAAATCGATACACAGTCCAGTTTTTCGTCCCATTTTCTCTTCGTACTCCAGATTTTTTATTCTACTCGCGATGTAACATTTTCGGTAGTTATATATACGATCGTTATAAACTCTTATCGTATTTGTGCGTCAACAGTGACGCACTGTTGAAAAAATTGCGGGTCATTTTCCATAAAAATGCGTCAAAACGCACAAAATCGTGCGTCAAGGAAAACCCTGTAATATATATGTATGCATTATTTGCTTTCTCCAAAATGTTTTCTTATATTCAAATTATCGTCTGTTTCTTTTTCTTGTGAGCATATGTCGATTGGCAAGGAGTTAAACCTTTGGAATTACTTGGACATGGTGCAAGTACTGGTTGAGGTTTCCAGGAAGCAATAGTCGAGAGAAATTAATATAACCTGTAAGGCTTTGTTTCACAATCAATGTAAAATAGATATGCTTAAAAATTCCCAACATCTGGGCTTTATTTTGGCCCAGTGTTGTCACTATCATGGAATATCTGGGTTTTTTCCTTCATATGGAAAATGTTTGCTTTTACTTCAGGTACCAGTTTGAGGGGTTAAACTAACCCACCTATTACTTATTAAATGAAATGGATGTTCTCAGTAAGAACTTAAGATGCAGACATTCCATTCTCATTCATCCAAAGCAGTTTTTCTCAAAATATAGAATAAGAAAGCAGACAGTGTAGAATCAAGATCAGACTGCATGTTATATGTAGTCTGATCTTTATCAACATTATCATATTAGCAAATAAACCAAGATTCAACACTACAAGGGCTGATGAAAAATGAGATATGACTGATTGATATCCCATCTCCATTATGGTATTGTTGTATTAGAAAAAGAATGATACCAGACTGAGGTGTTAAGTTACCATATTTATTTACTTTTCATTAACCTGTGTCTTTGTGTAGACACCTTTAACTTTTACCAAACAGTGCTGTGTTTTACAGACCCATCGGAAGAAAGAAGGCTTTTGAAAACATGGGAAGATGCTGGTTACTGGTATTTTCTCCATTACCCACAGTATTTTCTATATCTTCAATTGCAAGTCTCATCTTTTGTTGGCTGAAATGTTTTTATGATTGACCAGTATTTTCTCCATTTTCTACAATGTTTTCTGTTCCTTCAAATACAAATTTCATACTTGGAGCCACAAAGAATTTTGTCCTCTGCAAATGGTTTTAATATAATTTATGGACAGGTCTAAAATTTTGTGGTTCTTGCCTTCTTCCAGTCAAAAACATCGGTCACAATTCAGTCATAGCTCGTTAACAGGGCAGAAAATATTGTGGAAAAAAGAGAACTTTCTGGTAACAGCAATTGTCTCCTTTTCCAACAATGTTTTGAAAGCCTTCTCATTGAGGATCATTAAAACTTGGGGTTGTGTGGTAAAGGGTTGTGAATCCACAAATAGAGCCTGGCTTAGCCAAGCCCATGGTAATAATAGAAAGAAATTCTCTTATTTCCCCTCATATATCAAGATCAGTTTCAGAGGAGCTGTCATTACCTCTATTCTAAGGCCCTTTACTAGATGAAAAGAAATTTAGCCCTGTCCATTTTGGAAGCATGAATTTTGCAGACCACAAAATTAATAAACTATTGCTTAAATGATATGATGTGTCTGTTAAAGGGTAGAAAACATTTTGGGAAAAGGAGAAAATGCTGGTTACCAGCATTTTCTCCTTTTCCCACAATGTTTTCAAAAGGCTTCTACCTCAGGGTAGTTAAAACTCGGGGATTGTGTGGTAATGGCCATAGAGTTAGGCCCTGTACCAAATCCAATGCTGTTTTTTGTGACCCCTGAAAAAGACCATTTTTGAAAACATTGTGGCGAAAAAAAAGTAAACTCTGGTAACCATTTTTTTTTTCCTCACAATGTCTAACTTTTTTCATCATCATAGACAAAGTCTGTAGTCTGATCTTCAGTTAAATTGTAGTCTGCAATTCTTTTTATAATGCAGAACTTTGTCAACTATTCTGACAGCATGACAAATAGTACTTAGTGTTAATTATCTACAGCAGCAAAACTTTTAACCTTTTACCACACAGTCCTGACGATTACTGACCCTGAGAAAGAAAGGTTTTTAAATCATTGTGGAAAAAGGAGAAGACACTGGCAACCAGCATTTTCTGGTCTTCCCACAATGTTGTCCACTATTTGTAATCTGTAAATTGCTTTCAATTGAGGACAAGTCTAACAATTTGTAGCTGAACATGCTAGCGCAGTCAGTAGCATACAGGACTTAAACCAGGTGGTCTCTGGTTTGGATCCTCACCTAATCAAATTTTTTTCAGAGGATTGTTGATAGTCATTGAAACAGGATTCATTCCTGTCTCAACACTGATTGTTGTTTCAAGGATGGTTATTTTGGAAAGCAGCCAGATGCTTGGAAAGAATTGTGCAAGTTAACTAGAGGACAAAATTTTACGCTTGTCCTAATTGATAAAGTGTGCAAACAATAAATCAGGTATGTCTCCGATGATTGGATTTGTTTTTAAAAAGGGTAGAAAGCAGTGCAGAAAAAGGAGAAAATGCTGATCTCAAGCATTTTCTCCTTTCTCCACAATATTTTCAGAATTATTCTCCCTCAGGGTCATTAAAACTTTATTACATGTATTTGATAAAGGGACAATACAACACACACATGCAAATTGAAGTATTAGTACTAAAGATGAGCTAGATTTTATCTGACAATAGCTGGCGTTCTTCTAAAGACAAAAAAAAATATCAGAATTTCTATTCAAAGGCCATACACTATTTTTGTGTTTAGACAAAATTTATCCATGTATCATTACAGATGATAGCATCAATTTACCCAAAATTTACATACTTAACTGGAATAGTCAGCCTTGTCTCGGTATAAATTACCCCATTACCCAATATGAAATTGCAGAACACTTTACCCTTTAATCCCATATTTTAACATAACCTTCAGTAAGAAGGGATTTAAAAAAAGTGTTGGGAAACCAAAAAAAAATGCTGGTACCTAGCTTTTTTCTCCTTTTCCCACAATGTTTTGTACCTACTCGAAGACGATTTTCATCATTTGAGTATCATTTTCGGGCTTGCAAATTAGGGCCAGTCTGGTAAAGAGTTAATAGATAATCCTGTATTTGTTTTACCCAGAAGAAGGCTTTTGAAAACATTTTGGGAAAAGGAGAAAAATGTTGGTTCTCAGCATTTTCTCCTCTTTCCACAATATGTTCAGCCCTATCATGGACAGTTTCCATCATATGAGACAGATTTAATAATTTGTCTTCTGCATTAAAATATGGACCAGTCTGAAATCTAGTTATCTGGTACAGTTTAACTCTTTACCAAACAACATAATTTTAGACTTGTCCAAATTCGAAGCATTTGCAGATGACAAAATTAATGTTACTCCAAAATTGAAATTTGTTTTGGGAAGGGTAGAAAACATTGTGAGAAAAGGAGAAAATGCTGGTTACCAGCATTTTCTCCTTTTCCCACGTTTTCAGAAGGCTTCTTTCTCAGGGTCGTGAAAACCCGGGATTGTTTGGTAAAGGGTTAAATTGTAATTTTATCCTTTTCACCAACTGTGTTTGTTTGGCATAATGTGGCTTTTAACTTTTTACCAAATGACAAAATGTTAGATTCGTCCAAATACAACGTATTTACAGATGATAAAATCTAAGTCAAAAATTGAAAATCATTTTCGGAAGAGAAGAAAACATTCTGGGAAAAGGAGAAACTGCTGGTTCCCAGCATTTTCTCCTTTACCCACAATGTTTTCAAAAGCTTTTTTTCTGAGAGTAGTCAAAAGTGGGGATTGTGTTGTAAAGGGTAAGCTATGTAAAGTTTTTGAAATGTTTTTGTTTGATGGGCAACTTTATCTGAAAAGCAGTTTAGGAGATGGTGTAAGGAGCAATTTCTCCTTTCTGCACAATGTTTTGAACTGGTGGTCAACATTTTTAGCTCACCTGAGCACAACATGCTCAAGGGGAGCTTTTAGGGGCACGCTGTGTCCGTCGTCCGTCGTGCGGCATCAACAATTCTTTAAACATCTTCTCCTCCTAAACCGCTTGGCTGATTTGGACCAAACTTGGCTGGAATGTTCCTTGGGAGGTCCTCTTTAAAAAGTGTTCACAGAATTTGATTTCATCAAAAACTCTGGTTGCCATGGCAACCAAATGGAATTTTCTAAGAAATTTTTTAAAAATCTTCTCCTCTGAAACCGCTGGTCAGATTTTGAAATAATTTAACAGAGATGTTCCTTGGATGACCCTTTTCAAAAACTGTTCGTGAAATTTTGATCCATCAAGAAACATGGCTCTGGTGAATGGGGGCTACTTGCACTATACAGAAATGAAGAAATTCTTAAAAATTCTTCTTCTCAGAAACTGCTGGTCAGATTTTGAAATAATTTCACAGCAATGTTCCTTGGGTGACCCTTTTCAAAATTTATTCGCGAAATTTTGATCCGTCAAGAAACATGGCTCTGGTGAATGGGGGCTACTTGCACTATACAGAAATGAAGAAATTCTTAAAAAATCTTCTTCTCTGAAACCGCTGGTCAGATTTTGAAGTAATTTCACAGGGATGTTCCTTTGGTAACCCTTTTCAAAATTTACACTACAGGGACATGAAGAGGAATTTCTTAATTCTTCTTCTCTGGAACGGCTGGTCAGATTTTGAAATAATTTCACAGAAATGTTCCTAGGGTGACCCTTTTCAAAATTTGTTAGGGAAATTTTTATCCGTCAAAAAACAACAGCCAATTGTTGGCACCTGCATGTGGTGCTCTTGTTCAACTCATGTTTTTAGTCACTATTGAGCATGTGCTCTTCTTCAAGAAATTGTCCTTGGGTGATCTATCCAAAAATTTATTTGCAGAATTCTGATTCATCAAATTCGTTGATGTGGTGATGATTATAGGGGTGGTGACAGATTTTGAAATGACATTTACAGGTGACCTTTTCAAAATTGCTTGGCAAAATAATGATTTTGTTTCCAAAGTTTCAATACCCCCCAAAAAATTGATTATGTTCCTCTCAAAAATTCAGGTGAGCAATCCAGGGCCATCTTGGCCCTCTTGTTATAATTGCTTTGCAAAATACTGATTTTGTTTCCAAAATTTCAATACTTTAAAAAAAGTTGGTTATGGTCCTCTCAAAAATTCAGGTGAGCGATCCAGGGCCATTTTGGCCCTCTTGTTCAGTCATACCATGGCAACACCTCCCAAAGCCCTTTCCCAATTATATTTGAGACTCTTCTACATTGAAAACATTTGCCGGTGACATATTTAAAATGGGCACAAACGACAGTTAAGGGCACAAATGACAGTTAAGTTCTATGGTTGGGTAGAAAACAATGTGGGAATAGTGGATACCAGCCTTTTCTCTTTTTCCCCCACAGTGTTTTCTAAGGCCTTCTCTGTAAGGGTTGTTAAAACTCAGGACTTTGTGATAATGGGTTAATCGTACATGCCATGGGTTTAACTAGTTATGGGCCATGGCTCTGAAGTGTCTTGTCCAAGGAAACTCCCTGGAAAACCCTGTGCTTCCAGTTAGCCAGTGAGGATTGAACCGGTGTCTCCTGAGGTTGCAAGTTCTCCACTAAGCCACAGAGGTTCCCTGTGTCATAAAACATAATAAGTTAACATTAGGCATATATAATAACAGTCAAGGCTGGTTGCAGAATCGGTAACTTAAGTGCATAAAATCCAGGGGTCACAGATTTGATGGAAGCCGTGTTTTTCTCTCACTGCTGAACACTGTTTTTGACAGTGCAAACAAGGGAAAGCAGCCAGTGGCTTGGGAAAAAATGTTGCTCAAAAGTATTGGCTAAAGAAATCTCTGAAAAGAATGGACACTCCCATATAAAAATGAAATAATGTTTAAAAAGCCTTGTACAGTACACAAACTAGGTTAACCCTTTACCACACAATCCTTGGTTTTAATTACCCTGAGGAGGAAGCCTTTAGAAAACATTGTGAGAAAAGGAGAAAATGCTGGTAGCCAGCATTTTCTCCTTTTTCCACAATGTTTTCTATCTTTTCAAGGAAAAATTTCACAGTTTGTGCTACATTTATATTGTCATCCGCAAAATAACTGTTTTCAATTTAGTGGTTTCGTAAAGATTTAACCTTTAGGGTGCCAAATAAACCAAATGAACATTTTCAGCCTAGAAGTAAGACATAAATTAGTGCAATTTTAAGGTTGATTTTGCCAAGAATGTCTCGGCAAAGTGGACGATGTTGAATTGACTAGAGATCAGACTGCACTTTTTGTGCAGTATGATCTTGATCTTCACTAGCTTCAAATGCAACTTGAGATGTATAAAAGAGCTGTAAGGGTAATAAACACTGTGATTCCATAGCAAAACTGAACAGGTAGAGTGGGTGTAACAAAAATATATAAAACCCAGTTTTGATTGAAGGACTTGATAAAGAGATAGCACTTGTCAATTATTGTTTGTGGGTAATTAGTCTGACATAGTACCTCTCTTATTGCTTTATGTTGGGAGTCATTGATGCTATTGTTGCCTCTTAGGCAAAATTTTCAACATGTCAATTTGGAATATCAAATGTACAGAACAATGATTGAGAAGGTAGCAGACACAATGATTACTGAAATTGAAGGGTTAACTCTTTACCAAAAAACAAAATTTTACACTGATCCAAAATCAAGGCCTTTGCAGACAACTAATTAACTCTTTACCAAACGACAAAATTTTAGACTTGTCCAAATTGAAAGCATTTGCAGACGACAAAAAAAACTTTACTCAAAAATTGAAACTTGACTTTAGAAGAGTAGAAAACGTGGGAAAAGGAGAAAATGCTGGTTACCAGCATTTTCTCCTTTTCCCACAATGTTTTCAGAAGGCTTCTTTCTCTGGATCGTAAAAACCAGGGATTGTTTGGTAAAGGGTTAAAATAGAAATTGGGTGATAATATGTGATTCTAAAAGAACATTGTGGGAAAAGGAAAAAATGCTGGTTGCCAGCATTTTCTCCTTTTCCCATATTTTCAAAACACTTCTTCCCCAGGGTTGTTGAAACTTGGGACTGTGTGGTAAATGGTAAATGGGTTAAATGATAATCTCAACATTTTGTCCTTTTTCCACAATGTTTTCAACTCTTTCAAAGACACCTCGTATCATTTTAGCAGCATTTGTCAGCTGCAAAATGTTCATTATGAACAAGTCTAAATATCTGTGAAATGGTGATAGGTTAAACCCATTCGCATCAGCTCTTGGAACTTATGAGACAGTTTTGAAAACACCCTTGCAAAAATGGATAATCAACAAGAATTAAGATTTTAAGCCCCTTTTACTACTAAAGTTACCATTGGGGCCAGTGTAGATCAAGATAAGATTGCATAAAGATGCAGTCTGATCTTTAATTTACACTATTGGTTTTGCTTAAACACTACAGACAATTCGCAAACATGAAATTGCAATTAACTGAGTCTTATTCTAGACCGAAAATGCCCAGAGGGTTTATTAAAGGCTTTAACTTTTTATCACACCAGCAAAATATAGACCTGCCAAAATTTAAAGCATTGGCAGACAACAATTTGAATGTAGCGCAAATAATGAAACTTCTCTTTAATGGGGTAAAAAACATTGTGGGAAAAGGAGAAAGTGCTGGTAACCAGCATTTTCTCCTTTTCCTGCAATGTTTTCAAAAGGCTTCTTCCTCAGAGTGGTGAAATCTTGGCACTGTGTGGGAAAAGGTTAAAGGTGAAGTCGGTTAACATTAATGCACAAGAAAACAATGTGATGAGAGGAAGAACTTAATATAAAAACCAGTAATATTTGTTTTGGCACAATGTTTCAAAATTGGTCTGCTGCAAGGCATAAAGAGTTATTGGGCAGTAAACACTTTCCCAAAGGACAAAATTTTAATTTTTGGCTTGTTCAAATTAAAGGATCTGTAGACGACAACTTTATAATCCATAGAAATGAGCTGAAGTTCTCTTGTAGGGTAGAAAATGTGAGAAAAGGAGAAAATGCTGGTTACCAGCATTTTCTCCTATACTCACAATGTTTTCAAATGTCTTCTACCTTAGGGTCGTAAAACCATCAGAATGATCAGTATAAGGCAGATTACATCAAAATATACATAAGTTGCAGGGAAAGACAGAATATTCGACACAGGGATCGATTATAAATCTGCAGATGCATTATTATGGCCTCATTTGAATCTGAATGGAGTTTAATACTTTTCCTAACAATCCAACGTTGTAATGACCCTGAAGAAGAAAGCTTTTGAAAACATTCTTGGAAAACATGGAAATGCTGGTAGCCAGCATTTTTTCCACAATATTTTTATCCCACTTGGTGAGAAGTCCCATTGTTTGAGCCTCATTCAAATTGTTTTCTGAAATGCTTTCAACATTCAAAAGAGATTTTCTCTTTGTCGTTATACTAAATTTTAGACTAGACAATTATTGGAAGCATTTTGCATACAACAAATTAAAGATGACTTAGTTGATGAGGTCTGTCTCGAAAAGGGCAGAAAACATGGGATAAGAAGAAAATGCAGGTCACTTTTCACAGTGTTCTCCAAAGCCTTTTTCTTCATGGTAGTAAAAGCATAGGATTGTTTGGTAAAGGTTTTAGACTTAAAAGCAATGAGGTTTTATGCTAAATTTCTGAAAAGCTTTAATAAATGGCAGATACATCTTTGGCAGCAAAACAGGCAAATTTATTCATTTTATTCATGGCAGACTGAGATTGTATCAGTTTGCAATGCATAATCATTTACCAAACCACAAAATTTTACATGACTGATCAAAATGAAAGCATTTGCAGACGAGAAATTAGATACTGCTCAAATAATGGGATATATCTTTGAAAAGTAGAAAATGACGGTGACCAGCATTTTTCTCCTTTTTCCCCACAATGTTTTCGAAAGCCATCTTATGTATGATTGGCTATTACAGGGTTTATTGCCTTCAAAGTTCCTGATTCAGTGACAAGGTAACCATGTGGGGAGGGGTATTTGTGGCCTTTGTGAGCACTGATATTAACTTTTTACCAAAATCTCGACTTTTTATGACCCTGGAAAAGAAGGCTTTGGAAAACATTATGGGAAAAGGAGAAAATGCTGGTAACCAGCATTTTCTCCTTTTTCCAGAATGTTTTCTATCCTACCATTTGAGCAATATCTAACTTGTTGTCTGCAAATGCATTTAATTTGGCTTAGTCTTAAATTTTGTCGTAAATGGTAAAGAGTTAATTTTAATAAATGCAAATACAGCAGGTACTATGAAAGAATGGTGGGATCTCAGATAATTATTAGTTTACATGTATATGGTTCATCATAATTAGGCCTATGAAGAAAGTATCTGTGTTTAGGGTTTCCAGACCCTACCTAGAAAATGCTGCCGACCCTAAACTTTTTACCCTACAATTGAAAAAAAAAATTGTAGGGTGTGATTTCGGTACATAGTCCATGTAAAAAGTTTCTGTGAAAAAAAAAAATCCCTACCTACCCTATCTACAGCATCTCGGACCGAAACCCTAAACACAGATATTTTTTTGATAGGCCTTATCTTACGTTCCATGTATTTGTTCATTGCAGGGAGCAGCTAGTCTTTAGCATATTATAAGCTAGAAGATTTATTAAGGAAGATGTTTATATCCGTCTAAATCTTTAGCTCTGTCAACCCTTTACCACCAAATCTCGAGTTTTAATAACTCCAAGAAAGAAGCCTTTTGAAAACATTGTTGGAAAAGGAGAAAATGCTGGTAACTAGCCCTTTTTCTTCTTCCTACAATGTTTTCTATCTTTCCCAAGACAAATTTAAATTTTTGAGTCGCATTTATTTTGTCATCTACATGATAGATTTATCATGCCGGCAGTTTAGACTAGTCTAAAATTTTGTTGTTTGGTGAAGAGTAAAGATGCTTAATATGTGGCCCATTGAATTGAAAGGATTTAATAAGCATCATGTTAAGTCAAATATTATTCCTGACTGCTGACAAACTTTAACTAGGATATCATTAAGCTAACACGTAACTCTATACCAAAGGACATAGTGTAATGGTCCTAATTCAAAGCATTAATTTTGCAGGTAACAGAATTAATGAAATGATACTCAAATAACAGGATTTGTATCAGAAAGGGTAGAAACACTGTGGGAAAAGGAGAAAATGTTGGTAACCAGTATTTTTTCCTTTTCCCCACAATGGTTTCAAATACCTTTTACTTAGGGTTGTTAAAACTAGGGATTTTGTGGTAAAGGATTAAAGGGCAAAATCAACCCAACACTGTCAGAATAAAACCCAAATAAGTGCAATTTTAAGCTTGCTTTTGTTCAGCTGTCTGAACTTGATCTACAATGGCCCCAGAGGCAACAAAATTACTGGAAGGGTCTTTAACTCTTTACCAGACAACAAAATTTTAGACTGGTCCAAATTGAAAGCAGTTGCAGACGACAGTTTTAATGTAGTTCAAATTTTGATTTCTGTCTTTGATAGGGTAGAAAACATTGTGGGAAAAGGAGAAAATGCTTGTTACCAGCATTTTCTCCTTTTCCAACAATGTTTTCAAAAGGCTTTTTTCTCAGGGTCGTTAAAACTTGGGATTGTGTGGTAAAGGGTTAAGGGTTTATGTACTTACTTCATGCCTGATATTAACGCATCCCACCCGGGTAGCTCAGTGGTAAGCATATCGGACTGATGACCTGGTGGTTATGAGTTCGATACCTGGTTGAGGCAAACTTTTTCTCCATCGATTTTTCGCCTCTCACCTCTGATGCATGTGAGAAAGTAGTCAGTGACTTGGAAAGTTACGTCAGTACTGGTATGAAAAAGCCAGGAAACACATGTAGGTGCAATGACTGCTGTGATGTGACCTAAGCTGTTAAAACGGCATTAAACTCAAATTCAATCAATCACTGATATGAACCCTTAAAGCCCTGGAACCGATTGAAATTTTTTTTTGCAGAAGTGTAGATTTAGATTGTGTACATTCTGTGCAGTCTGATCTTAGATCTACACTGTCTGCTACCATGTTGTGTTGTCTAACAGAAACAGTCTTGAAATAGCAGTATTTTGGGCTGTTTTTCATATTATATTTAAGGTCGAAATCATTAATTCAGTGCTTCATGGATTAAAATAGATCTACATACCTTTTTTGACAATTGCCCGGGGCATGTAAATGGCTGTTTTCCAGTCCTTTTCTCCACCATGAGCAACATCTTGTAAATAGTTGAGTAAGTTATAGACCAAGATCAGGCTGCACTACAGTTGCAGTTTGATCTTCAGTCTACAAAGTCTTCTGCTTTATTTCAAACTTTGACCAAACTTTTTGTCTTTTGTAGTGTTATCTTATTTTTTACCTACATGAAAAAAAAAAGAATTAAAGTAAAGAGTAAAAACATATTACAAAATTGATGTACATATGTATAATGTTACATGCATTCATTTGTATGTGGGAGACATGGAGAAGTTTTGCAGAAGAGTACAATTGCAAGCTAGCCTAAGTAGACAGGAAGGGACCCTGTAACAACATCCACAATGGGTCAGAGGTTTGGTTATTTGCTTACTGACTGAACGGTAGCTAGAATTCTGAGTATGGTGGGGTTTGTTTTTCATAGAGTAGAAAATATTGTGGGAAAAGAAGAAAATGGAGGTGACCATCATTTTCTCCCTTTTCTGCAACATTTTCAAAAACCTTCCTCTTTCAAGGTTGTTAAAACTTTTGATTCTTTGGTAAAGGTTCTTGTTTTGGATTGAGTCTCACAAGTCTGGTATTTTTTGCTGAAAAAGCAATAATTCCCATACAAAGATAGATGTGAAGTATAGGCCAGTAGATAATAATTGAATTCTGCCTGAAACCACTAACTCATACTATGTCAGAGTGATTTGAGATCAACTGTCAGATATTCATTTATTTATATGTCATTGTGTATTGCTACAGAACTAGTATTATTTAAAGACATTGTAAGGTTTTGTAAGCACTAAAGGCCCATCTACACCAGCAAACATTTGTTTGCAAACAGCACCAAACACCATGTATGCTAATATTTCCAAACAAAAGTTTGCTAGTATAGACCAGTCAGCAAACATCACCAGTGTTTGGTGGTGTTTGGGCATGTTCATTTGGTTTTTTTTGCTCTGTTTGGTGATGTCTGAGTATATTGCCCAGTCAGAAGCTGTTTTTAGCTCCACTGGCCGAAGGCCAGCGGGCTTATGTCATGGCCTGTTGTCCGTCGTCCGTCCGTCCGTCCGTGCGTTAACTTTTTTTTAAAACGTCTTCTTCTCTGAAACTACCCATCCAATTTTGATGAAACTTCACAGAAATGATCCTGCCATGGTCCTCTTCAGAATTTCTTGAAAGAATTTAATTCCTTCAAAAACTCTGGTTGCCATGGCAACAAAACTGAAAAATTTTGAAAATCTTTGAAAATCTTCTTGTCTGAAACCGTAAGGCCAAGGGCTACCAAATTTGGCATGTAGCTTTATCTAGTGGACCTCTACCAAGTTTCTTCAATTTATAGCCCTGGGGTCAAAATTGGCCCCGCCCCGGGGGTTACAAGTTATACATGGGCTTATTTAGGGAGAACTTTAAAATTCCTCTTCTACCTAGCCATAGGGCCTAGAGCTACCAAATTTGGCATGTAGCTTTATCTAGTGGACCTCTGCCAAGATTGTTCAAATTATAGCCCTGGGGTCAAATTAGGCCCTGCCCGGGGGTAACAAGTTTTACATGGGCTTATATAACAAGTTTTACATGGGCTTATATAGGGAGAACTTTAAAATTCTTCTTTGACTTAGCCATGGGGCCTAGGGCGACCAAATTTGGCATGTAGCTTTATCTAGTGGACCTGTACCAAGGGTGTCCAAATTATAGCCGAGGGTCAAATTTGACTTCGCTCCGGGGGGGGTAACATGTTTTACATGGGCGGGCTTATATAGGAAAATCTTTCGCATCTAGCTATAAGGGCTAGGGCTATCAAATTTTGCATTTAGCTTTATCTAGGGGGTCTCTATCAAGGGTGCCCAAATTATAGCCCAGGGGGTCAAATGTAGCCCCACCCCAGGGGGTCACAAGTTCTACATGGTCTTATATAAGGAAACTTTAATAATCTACTTGTACATAGCCATATTTAGGCCTAGGGCTACCAAATTTTGCATGTAACTTTATATAATGGGCCTCTACCAAGAGGGCCCAAATTTTAACTTCGGGGGTCAAGTTTGACTTCACACCAGGGGTCACAAGTTTTACATTGGCTTTTATAGTGAAAACTTGATAAACCTGTGTCATGGATCACATATTTTACAGGGCCTTTTATTCAGCAAACTTGTTTTACATGACTTTTTATTGGGCAAGATTAAAAAATCTTTTTGTTTATAACCACACATTCTAGTTTCATATTGTAGGTCTGGGGTCAAAATTGCCTTCATTCCAGGGATCGCAAGTTTAACATGGGCTTCAAAATATTGTCACTTCAATTTAAACACTAATCAAGGGAAATAACTCTTTTTATGAAAGATAAAGTTCGTTACTATTTACCTCCCTTGATTATCAAGCTGCAGTGATACATGATTGGTGCTAGACAAGTTTTTTAGCTCCACTGGCCGAAGGCCAGCAGGCTTATGTTATGGCCCGTTGTCCGTTGTGCGTCCATCCGTATGTTAACTTTTTAGCTCATTTGAGCACAACGTGCTCAAGGGGAGCTTTTAGCATTTGTTTCAACTCAATAAAAGAATTTTCAATCATACACCAAAACAAAAAATTATCTTCCACATATCTGACTGTGTTTACAAACTATGAAGTGTTCATATTAATACACCATGTCTACTGTTTGATGATGACTAGCTTAGAAAAAGTATTAATAAAATAAGTTTGAAAAAAAATCTTAGTGATTTATTATGACAATTGTTAGCACACATGTAACTCATTACCAAACGGTAATATTTTAGGCTTGTCTAAATCGAAAGCACTTGCAGACGACAAAATAAAAGTGATTGAAAATTTGAAATTTGTTTTGTGAACAGTAGAAAACATTGTAAGAAAAGGAGAAAATGCTTTTCTAAAGCCTTCTTTCTCAGGGTCATCAAAAGTAGGGATTGTCTGGTAATAGGTTAAAAAGATATATTTCAAACTGAGATTGATGTATATACTTGTTTTTTACTGGCACTGAAGGTCCGTCCGTCCATCTGTCCGTGCGTGCATTAACTTTTATTTCAAACATCTCTGAAACTACTTATCCAATTTTGATGAAACTTCAAAGAAATGATCCTGCCATGGTCTTCTTCAGAATCCTATGACAGAATTTTATTCCTTCAAAAACTCTGGTTGCCATGGCAACAAAACTGAAAAATATAGAAAATTTTCAAAAATCTTCTTCTCTGAAACTGTAAGGCCTAGGGCTACCAAATTTGGCATGTAGCTGTATCTAGTGGGCCTCTACCAAGTTCCTTCAAATAATAGCCATGGGGTCTACCAAATTTTGCATGTAGCTTTATCTAGTGGGCCTCTACAAGGAGGGCCCAAATTATAGTCCTTGACCCAAGTTTGTCCCCACACCACGGAACACAAGGTCACCAGTTTTACATGGGCTTTTGTAATGAAAACTATCTTAAGTCATCATGTTACTAACCATTATAAAGACTAAGGCTATTAGATTTAGCCCTGTCTCATGGGTTTCATGTTTTACAGGGCTTTTCATTGAGAAAAATTTGAAAATCTTCTTGTTTATAACATTCAAGAACTGAATTATTTGGTATGGAGCTTTATATTGTGGACCTCCACCAGGATTCAAATAATTATAGCTTTGCGATCAAAATTGGCTTTGCCCATGGATCACAACTTTCTCGTAGGATTAGATAGAAAAATGTTTGCATGTCCTCGTGTTTGAAATCAATTTGCTGAATATTGTAATGTTTGGCTTGTAGTGTTTTTACTTAATAGCCAGTGGAGCGATACAGGGCCATCATGGCCCTCTTGTTTTAAGCTAAGTCAATGGTTACATTATTTTTTATGACATCATAGTGCATATTTGTACTTGTAATTAGTAGTTTCATTCATATTTAATTGACATCACACGAGATTGCACATTGATCCTTGTGAAAGTTGGGAAAAATGAACCAAGACATTTCTTGTACAGGAATTGATGCTAGAAATAGTCTCGTGTTTTAGACTTTTAAGATGACTTTAGCCACAAATTTCTGGTTACTAGTTTTCTTCCTGTTTCATGGCTTTCACGGAAGAGACATGTCTACTCATTACTCCCTAAAGTTGGGAACTTAAGCATCTCGGAAGCTTGACCGCACAAGGATTTAAATTGAAACACCAGTGGAATGGAACCACTTGAGAACTAAAGCAATCTAATTGGAAAAGTTACTGTAGGTATGTGGTCTTAGCAGAATAAATTTTTTTTTAAAAAAGCAGACATTGCAGTTCAAGAGGCCTGTGAGCAGTGAATAATTGCGGTCAGCGACGACGAAGCAAGAAATACTGAAAGTTAAGAGGCTTAGGGTACAGATACGGCTAGTGAAAATGAAGCGAGTACCGATACCGCCAGTGTACGGGATGAGAGTTGCGCACTTATTATTGTATTATTGTATCAATCATATAGAAATGTGCTTTAAAACAAAAAGAATAAAATGAATTGGAAAAAAATGTAATAATAACAAAAGAATATCAATGCCAAAAAGATATACACGTCTAAAAAAGGAAGAAGAAGAAAGGATAAAGAAAAGAAACATAAAAGACAATCAAACAAGGAAAAGAAAAGTAAGGAGAAAAACCGAAAAAAATATATAACATGCTTTCTAAAAAGGTAGGTCTGACGGCTCGAACCAGGATCGCCGGCTTGAGAGGCACAGATTTTATCCATTACACCACTGCTCACTTAGTAGAATCGATAGCTTGTAAAACTTTTAAGCCTTTTCAATGTATATTTTAACTAAAATTATTGGATAATTTACCTGTTCTTCCTGTATAAGAAAATAGAATGCTCTGAATTATTGTAAACAAGGGCCACGGTTATCGCGTTTCATTAATAGATGGGCCTTTATAGTATTGAGTGAGTTGCTTATATATACAAGGAAATATCATGCAATTTAAAGAAGTAACCAAGCGATTCATTTCATATGTATCTAAATGAATAAACTTTTAAACTTATGGTCTCAGAATTTGCCGCAGTGACCCCACATTTTTAGCTCACCTGAGCACAAAGTGCTCATGAAACTTGGTCAGAATGTTTGTCTTGATGATATCTTGGACAGGTACAAAATTGAGTCATCTCGGGTCAAAAAATAGGTTACTGGGCTAAACTTTAGAACAACCCTGTGTGTACTGTACAGGCCATTTTCAGCCCGATACTTAATGAAACATTGGTAGAATGTTTGTCTTTATTATATCTTACATTGAAATTGGGTCACATCAGGTCAAAAAGTAGTTCACGGGGCCATGTCCTAGAAAAACCTTGTGCAAACTGGAGGCATCATTTTCAGTCCGATAATCAAGAAAATTGGTCAGAATGTTTGTTTTGATGATGTATCTGACAAGTTTGAGATTTGGTCACATCCAGTCAAAAATATAGGTCACTGGGCCAAATCTTAGAAAAACACTGTGTGCACTCTAGAGGCTACATTTGCAGTCAGATGCTCATGAAACTTGGTCAGAATGTTTGTCTTGATTTCTTTTTTTCAGTCAACTAAGAAATTGGGGCATGTTGGTATTTTGGCATACCTCGGGTGATGAGAGCCATCAAATCCCTCGGCTGTATCTGGTAGCTTGATATGCACCTACACGGTACATTTCATTGCCGGAAATTAGCCGGTTTACCGTTCTGAAAATTGTAAGGCTCCTCGTAAAAAAGAAAACTTGAGTCTCAATTTTCTATCGAAATCTTTCTAACTATATTTCAGTTGACAAACAACTTGTACATTCATTTTTTAACGTGGTTTGCAATTGAAGTTTTCACCGACAGATAGATAGATGTGAATGACTATATTGAGGTTGTTTATGTCGTTGCTAAACGACTGACAGTGGCACCGCCATGTATAAGATCACATGATGGGCAGTTCAAATGGAAATGACCGTTATACAGACGAGGTTAGATGTAGGTACGGAATTGGCCGAGTTGTGACGAGTGGTCATGTTGGTTCCAAAAGTAGGTCACTGGTCCAAGTCATAGTAAAACCTTGTTTGCACTCTAGTGGCCATATTTTTAGCCTAATACTCATGAAACTCTGTCACAAAGTTTGTCTTGATGATATCTCTGACAAGTTCAAAAATAGATCAAGTCAGTCTAAAAGTAGTTCACTAACACTCATGTGTCTTACATCATTACAACTAGGATCTTTTCAGCTTTGTCAATCAGTCCTAGATGAAGTTTCTCAGGTGAGCACATTAGAGCCAACGGTCCTCTTGTTCATTGTAGGGTCAATAACTAATGTCGTTTCTCTATATATACTACTCTGACTTACTCTAAATCATTTCATAATAGGGTCAATAATTATTAATAACTTCTCCCCATTTCCATTACTGATTGACCCGACATGTTTTTGTGGAGGGTCAATAACTAATGTTATCCCCTTATTTTCCGTACTGTCTGACCCCAACATATTTTTATAGATGGCCAATAAATAATGATGTCTGCCCAGTTACAAAATAATTTTCTGAATCTACATATTTCCATGTAAGGTTAATACTTCATGTCTCCCCATTTACCGTACTGGTCAATTACTAATGATGTCTCCCCATTTAAAATACCAAGCCATATTTTCCATGTAGCATCAATAACTGATGGGATCCGCATATTTATCATAATGATCCCACATAGTAAATTCCATGAAGGGTCAATTACTACACTGATTAATGTATCCCTTTTTACCATACTGACCCTACATATTTCGATATAGTTATTTATTACATTCTGTTACTAATAATAGTAACATTTTCTACTGAAAATGGTGTAATATCAGTGTCACGCGAGGGCAGATATGGTGGGGCAACGGGCTGATATCTAATATCCTGACCGTTGACAAGATATTTGTTCTAAATCTATAGCAACAGAACACTCGCTAGCAAACTAACGTTCTCAGAACATCCCGTATGTAAAAGAAAATGGCTGAATCAGTCCGTCAACCGCTATCGGACAAATCTTCAGATCTACAGACATTGATTGAACTTCAAAACTAGCAAAGACATGATAACTAGAGAATAGATTGTCGTTGTGTTGGATTAGGTAAGTTTATCGGGCAAGGCATAGTGTCTATAGGCTAGTAGATCTACGAATTTTATCCGTTGAGCCTAGGGAACCGAGCCCGAGGCAAATTCAAGGCATCAACCATCTATTCTGTTTATCCTGTTTCTAATTTATAATCCAAATCATACTAAATCTGGCTCGGAAAAACACAAATATCATCATCTTTTATACTGTGAATAAAAATGAAGAACAGTTTATTCAAAACATCTTGTACTGTATGCAGCTGTGATAGTGATGATGAATGATGCATGCTTATGTCATGAGCGTGAGGTTTACCCGCAGAAAATAGCTGTATCGAATGAAGACAAGAATTTCTCCGTTTTAAGTCTTAAAACATGTTAGAAAAAGGAAAAACTCGAGCAAATGATCCATGAATGTAATAAACAGGTTATACACGGCTGATGAGGGCAGGAGGGTGATATCTGCCCGCCACCTCCAAATCTGCCCTTGGGCAAAAGCCCTCGGGGCAGATATCAAGGTGGTGGGCCGATATCACTCTCCTGCCCTCATCAGCCATGTAATAGCCTCTATTTACTGCACTTTGTCAGATGACATTTTGGAATTATCAGTTATGAAATGGATTAAATTTGTTACTTTGTTTTCAAAAACTGTCTTCCTCAGGGTCGATAAACTGTGATTGTTTGGAAAAGGGCTAATTTGAATTTTGAAGAAGGAAATAAAGCTGGGCTGAGGAGAATATTTTTTTATGAAACACATGAAACTTTACAATAACAGCACCCTTAGATGTGTTACAAAAAGAATTCAAGGTTGTACATGAGGATAAAAGCAACACATGGAATATTGGTAAAATAACTGGAAATGGGATATGTGGTTATTGATCGATCTGCTTCAAGAGGAGAAACAGACAATAAAAAAATAACATGGAGGAATTACAATCTCGCATGATAAATTACTGTATTTTGGATCTTCAATATTACATGTAAACCCTTTCTCCAGCTGTTACTCAGTCTAAAATTCAGAGACATGTCTCCATAGTGATGATCTTGAAAGAAGAAGGCTTTTGAAAAAGACAATATGTTGATAACTAGCAGTTTCCCTTTTTCCCACCATGTTTTCAATCCTTTAGGAGACCAATCCCATTTATTTTATCCACATTTAGTTGGTTTATGCAAGTGCTTTCAGTAATTTGCAAGTCTTGATCAAAAGTTTTACAATGCGTGTATTAATTTTTACCACACAACAAAATTTAGACCTATCCAAATCAAAAGTCCGTGCAGAAAACAAATTGAATACAGGGTTGTAATATTTCCACCTTTCAGAGGATTTCCTACCGTTGGACCTGAACCTAAAATTTCAAAACTATTCCAATTCATAAGATCTGCCAGCAGTTAGGATAATTAACTGAAGTATGTAAGGGTGGGGGGCTCAGAGCATTTTCATCCTCTCTCATATTTCATCAATCACAACACTGTAAATAGCGTTCAAACAACGGACTTTGTTTTTAAAAGGATAGGAAACATTTTGGTAAAAGGTGAAAATGCTGTTTATCAGCATTTTCTCCTATTCCCAATTTTTTTTCAAAAGTCTTCTGTCTCCGGACGTAAAAACACAAGATTTTTTGGTGAAGAGGTGGATGAGGCAAAATGCTAGACATTGGAAATGGTGGTTCCTGTAACTTTAACAAGAAATCTGTAGTTTGAGCTTGTAGCATGTTTCCACATGGTAATATTGGCTGTGGTTCCTAGCTTTTGAAGGCTTTGTTTCTGCTGGAAATTAAAAGCTGGAATAAGAAGCGATTTATCCAGGAACATTTCGACATACTAATTCTGTTTCCTTATGGAAATCTACTACCCATCTCTAAATTCATGGAATATGTTTTGGAAAACGTTTCATTTTTTTTTGTGATGTTTGGTTTTGTCCATTTGTTTGATGTTGAACATGGGATATCACTGAAATATTGTTGAAAGTAGTGTTAAACACCAAACAAACAAAAAGATCATGATTGCAGTTTACTAGAAATTGTGTTTAAAACATAGATCAAGACCAGAGAAGCCTATCCCTTACTAAATACTAAATGGTAAAATCACTCCAAATTTTTTCTTACCAAAATTCGGTATTTTTCTTACCTCTTTACCACGCAATGAAATTTTCAGACTCATTCAAAATGAAAGCATTTGCTGACAGCAGATTTACAGTGGTTCAGAAGACGAAATTTACTCTTGATAGCGTAGAAATCATTGTGGGAAAAGGAGAAAATGCTAGATACCAGCATTATCTCATTTTCCTATATTGTTTTCAAAAGCTCTCTTCCTCAGGATCGTTTAAAGTTGGGATTGTGTGGTACAGGGTTAAAAGAATTAACCAAAATCTAGTTGTATGCAGCTCAAAGGGTTAGTGGAGAAATACAAAGAATTAAGTCCTGTTTTTCCTGAGATTAGTCTTTGATCTTTATTGATTTGGAAAGGATACCTGCGAATTTTTTTACGTAACTCTATATAGAACCTCTCTCAACTCTATCAGTGAGTTATGATGCCATGAACAGGCCTTTTTTTCCTCTACCAGACTACAGAGTTTCAGTCTTGTCCATATTTGCATATGACAAATGTCATGTGGCTCGTTTGACTGGACTTTTCTTGGAAAGTATAGTAAATATTTTCATTAAAAGAGAAAATACTGGTTTTACCAGCCTTTTCTCTTTTACCCACAATATTTTCAAAAGGTTCTTCCTCATGGTGGTTAAAATGCGGGATTGTGTGGTAAAGGAGTATACTAGACAGGCCATTTTCAGACTTTGTTAAATGGGGAAAGAAGTAGCTAAAATGGAGATATTTCAACAGTTGTATGGGATTAAGATCTTTGGTTGATAGTATGGAAATTTATCCTTTCCAAATGATGCAATTTTTGTCCTGTTTCCAGAATTTTTTTTACAAAGCCTTCTTGCCCAGTCATAAAATCAAAAGATTGTTTTGTAAGGGGCAAAGATTACTGATTTTTGTCCATGTATATATTTCTTTTATCTATCATCAACTTTGTTAGCTTGTCCCTTTTCAAAGAAAACATTGAAGTATTGTCAAAGCTGTCGTCATCTGTTTCATCATCTTTTTCATCATCTGTTTGGTCATGATGCTAAAACTTATGTCTCTGTCATCAATGAAGATAACAAAGGTGGTGAGAAATGTTATGGTGATGGCCTTACATGCAGAATCAAACATGTCAGATATTTTAAAACCAAATACAGCCCAGCATTTGTACAGATTGGGTACTCCCATATGGTGTTCTTGTAAGTAATGTTATAGAATAGCACTAATGAAGGATCCTAGGATCTTGGAAATATATATTCTCGAAGGAAAACTTGTAGAATTATTTCTGGCTTATCAAATTCCCCATTGTGGTTCCCAGACTCTAATATGTGCAAATATATGTCTGTTTTGTAACTTTTGCATATTTTATTGATTGTCAGATATACATTTTATCTTGGCGACAGCTCACTTAGCGAGTCAATCGTTTCTCCTAGTCCTATTCACCAACCATCCTATAGAACATTCTTAGTCTTATTCTTCAGAATTTTCTAAATTTGCTAGTAACATATCTTCTAATTGGCTAAACCATTTGGTTTAGCCTAAATGGTTCAGCCAATCACAGGTTTAGTTACTTTCAAATTTATAAAATCTTGGAGAATAAGTTGAATGGTTGGTGAATACAGACCTTTGGTTTCACCAGCACTAGACTTGAGTTCTACAGTGTTTTGCCCAAGGACAGCGATACGAATAACCCAGGGCTTTGGATGGGGATCAAACTCTGGGCTGCTGGATCTTAAATATTTTTCATGGGTGAGGGTGTAAGATTACATTCACTTTGTAATTGCCATGTTTAGGTGTAATTTATTGGCTGGAAATCTTCATTCTAATTATTTAGCAGTTTAGGGTTAATCCAGTATAAAGAACAGCAGGCATTTATAAATAAGTTAAAAACTTCTTTTGTGTAACTAACTTCAAAATGTGGTAGTGTGAACTCTGCACCAGACAACAGAATTTTAGACTTCCCCAAATTGAAAGCATTTGCAGACAATAAATGAAATATGACTTATCTGAAGGGATTTATTTTTGAATGGATGGAAAAGGCTTTGGGAAAGGAAGAAATGGTTACTACCATTCTCTCTCTTTCCCACAGTATTTTTAAAAGCCATCTTCCTCAGGCTGGGGTGTTTAAAGCACAGGATTGTTTGAAAAAGTGTTAATATATATTTGATCATGTTACTGTAGACTCTCTGTGTTTCATTAAGAATTTATGTTACAGAAATACTATCAGCAATCCGATACTAACATCTCTGATTCAACATCATTTGCACTGCTATTTGCACAAGCTAAACCTCTTGGATTGATTTACTGAATGGTGTTTCACAATGCGGTATCAAGGTGACAGCACACTTGTTCATGTATGTCCTGGGATTCATTGGTACATGTACAAGGCTAGACCTTGATGTGTTTTGCCCAGGGACACTCTCGAGAAAAACCAAGTGATTTGAGTGAGGATCAGATCTTGGGCCTCCAAGTTTTGTATACACTTACAGTCAAAACGTTAGAAGTTTGGATCCTAGCCAGAATGTGGTTTAATGATTCCCATTTCAACAGTTGTTCTTCTCTCACCCCGGAACATTTGAGCCATGCTCTGGACAAAGGGGGCTTATTGCATCTATGATGCATTTTACCAAGCAAGACATCACATAATTACAGATCCATAAAATCTATTTTGTCAAACAACCGACTAAAAACTGAGGTAGAATTATCCTTTAACATGCAGAAAATTGGAAGATGGCAAAAGGTTTGGGCTCATGTCAGCCTTTTCACAAAAGCATTAAGTCCCCTTTCAAAGAGCACGGCTCATTTCTTTTAAACCCCTGATATACTGGAATAAGGTCGTCCGTATGTCTGTAGATGCAATTTTGTGTCCTTATCTCCTCCTTCAGTTTTCAACTGATCTTGGTGAAATTTTAGCTAAAGGTAGACCTTAATTCTACCTACAATTTTCATGATGATTGGTGGAATATTATATGACTTACAGCCCTTTGAAATTTTTCCTAATCCAGTGACCAGGCAACTGGTGAGAGGATATTCATCAGCAAGCTAGAGTTTTGGTTTGATTTATTTTGGGTTCTTAGAGTTAATTGTATGATCAAAGGTTTGAGATAGTGGGCGGACAAACTTGACAAGATTGTTCAATACTTGTGGGACGCCCAAAGGCACAGAGTTGTCACTTTTCTCTGGAAATGTAGATAGTGGCTGACACAAGGGATCTCAGGCAGATATATTCCAAGGCAACTGCCATGTTTCTGAATCCATTGCAAAGCAATCTCATGGTTGAAAAACACTGAGGAAGAAGCCTTGTAAAACATTGTGTGAAAAGGAGAAAAATGCTGGTAACCGGGATTTGCCCCTCTTCACAAAGCTTTTTGTATCCTTTGAAACACAAGTCCTTTCATTTGAGTTGGCTTTGATTTGAGAACTTGAAATGCTTTGAAATTAGACAAGTCTAAAATTTTGTGTTGTCTGGTAAAAAGTTAAGCCCTTAACAACTACAGTTACCTTTGGGGTAAATTTTGATCAAGTTCAGACTGCACAAAATGTGAATGGCTATAAACAGATGTACCATGCTCTGTGAAAAGGGGGCTTAATTCATCTGCAAAACGTATTGGCCCAGGTCAGCCTGCGCAGTCTGCGCAGGCTGACCTGGGCCAATACGTTTTGCTATCTCTCAATTTTCTGCTTTTCAAAGGATCAGTATAGCTCACGATTCAGTTAGTTGTTAAACACAATGGATTTTGTCAATCCATAAATTAAACTATGTGATGACTTGCCAGGTATCACAGAGATGCATTAAGCCCCCTTTTGCCAGAGAATGGCTCAGATATACTTGAATATTTTGTCTCCTGTCATTCTGAAAGATAACTACAGTGGACAATAATTATTGTTTACTATGTTGTATGAGGAACATTGAAGGCATATTTATACATTTTCAGGACACTGTTTCTATGTAATTGATGAACACAGAAACCTGCTGATGTCATAAACCAGTCTCAATCAATACTTGCTCTAACCCCCATTGTGTAACAGCCAATAATAGCAATGGCGCATGGAAATTGCGTATTGGTATTTCCATTTAGGCAACAGTCTACATAAAAATATCCACATTTTGAAGTCTGTGATACCAGATACAATGGCTTTTAACTTTATATCGGACGACAATACTAGTATTTTAGTCTTGCCCATATTCACATCATTTTGCAAACAACAAAATTAAGTTTTGTTCAAATGATGGCATTTGTCTTTGATAGGACTAGAAAACATTTGGAAAGGTAGAAAATGCTTGTAACCATCATTTACTCCTTTTCAGACAATGTTTTCAAACACTTTTTCTTAAGGATGGTTAAAACGGGAATGTTTGTTGAAGCCCAAAACCCAATCACTAATTTCTAACAGGCTATTTATGCTGAGTTAGTATGATGAGTATTTTTGAAATTCCTCTTCCACAGCTGAATATTGTTTTGCCTTTGTTATTGTGGGAAAGCAGCCAAAGCTTTGAAAGATACTAAGTTTGTGATTTTAATTTATAATGGAAACGCTGAATCACATTGCAGGTGTTATGGCTGCATTTACTCTTTGCCAGATGACACAATTTTAGACTGGTCCAAATTGAATAAATTTTGTAGACAGCAAATGAAATGAAGCCTTTATAATGGGTTTTGTCATTTAATTAACCCTTTACCACACAATCCCAAGTTCGAATGATCCTGTTAAAGAATGCATTGAAAACATGTGAAAATGAGAAAATGCCTGTTACCAGCATTTTCTCCTCTTCTAACAATGTTTTCTGTCCATTTCTGTTTCATAGACAAGCTTCATCATTCCAACCACTTTTAAATTGTCATCTGCAATGACTTTCAGTTTAGAAAAGTCTAATGTTTTGTTATCTGGTAGAGTTAAAGGGTAGATAACACTGTAGGAAAAGGAGTCTGATTTTTTATCACCACTTTCTACTTTGTAACAAACTCTAGCCCAAAACAGCCTTGAAAATGCTATAAGTATTTTGGCTGATTTTCCAGAATTGACATGGTTTCCTTAACTCAGCCCTCAAAAAGTTAGGATTGCATAATGATTTAATTAACTCTGTCCTTGTTGACATTTAATTCATTCTTGATCCTAATAGAGGACTGAATTCAGGAAATGGATTTGGCCAGTTGAAGTTAAACCAGCCAACATAAAAATGCAATTTCAAGGTTGTTTAGGCCAGAATATGTCTCAAATGAGTGAACAGTGTAGACCAAGATCACTTTCTGTGCCGTCTGATCTTGATCTACATTGATTGTCAAAGTGAAATAAAGTAGTGCTTAGCTTGCTATGGGTTAAATGAAGTCTTGGGTGTAATTCAATGGAGGCTGTATTGTCACAATATTGTTGAATCACTGTTTTCATGCAGACTGAAGGCAGTTACGTTACATTTTACTGGTGGGCATATTTTAATGGTGCAGTGTATTGATTATGCAGTTATGGTGCAAATATGTCACCTTATAATCATGGGGCCCTTTTTAGATTTTGAGCCAGGATTAAAAATTTAGGTGGGCTGTTTTCAAAGAAAACATGGAGGTATTGTCATAGCCCTATTGTTGTCTGCAGTATGGTCATCTTCACCTGTGTTGTGGTCATGCAAAATTTGAACATTTCATAATATATCTGTCATTATTGAAGAAATTTACTTCACATCTGGACTAGTTGCTAACTATCAAAAGGGGAACCATCAAGATATTTTTGACACATTCATGCTCCTTTTTCAACTTATATTTTTCACTAAAAATTAATCTTTTTCTAAAAGCAACAGCCGAGGGTCGGCACCCACATGCATTACTTTTGTTTTTCATAAATACTGATATATGTATACATGTGTGTCCTAAAAAGTATGCTTTTCTCTGCAAACTTGGAGTTACTGGATTTTTACATTCAGTAAGAGGGTGTGCAAACTTGGAGTTACTGGATTTTTACATTCAGTAAGAGGGTGTTAACTAGGTGTTCATATAACAAGTTGTTTGCTTTTGAATAGGTAACACCATTTATTTTTATGAGATTAAATTATTAATTAGACATCATCAGACTTGTTTGAGTCATAACTATCCCTCATAATTGTCATTGTTATCCCTTTATGGTAGTTATACTTATCATGTGACATTCCCATTAATCTTTGCAAAATTCTGGCACAGAAATCTGAAAACATCTTCAGAGGTTTTGAAAGGCTTTGAAAGGTTAGGAAACATTGTAGAAAAAGGAGAAAATGTTGTTCACCAGCATTTTCTCCTTTTCCTACAATATTTCCAAAAGGCTTCTTCCGCAGAATAGTTAAAACTCTTGGTTGCTTGGTAAAAGCATACAGGTACATTTTTCAACATAGTTGTCTTCTGCAGCTAAATAGTTGCTTGCTTAATTCAGGTTGATTGCTCAATGGAGGTGCCCTTGTAGGAGGGTTTTACTGTTTTCTTAGAGATTATGCACTGAAAAGAATGTGCATTGTTCAAAGGTTATCAAAGCTAATGTACAGCTTCAAAATGTCTTTGAAAGGTATGCCAGCAATTAAGATGTTTTGTAATTATTTGTGTAATTAGTATTAAGTGATTAGCCCTTTACAATACAGTGAATAAATTCAACCATCATGAGGAAAAAAGGCTTCTAAAAACATTGCGGGTAAAGGAAGAATTGCTTGTAAAGAGTATTTTCTCCTTTTCTATTTTTTTTCATACTCTTCTAACAACAAGATACATGATTTGAGTGAAATTTATTTTGTCTTCTGCAAAATTCAATGCTTTCACTGTAGAGGTAAATTTTGTTATCTGTTAGCTTTTTAGCAAATGACAGAATTTTTGACTCATCCAAAGCCAATGCATTTGCAGAGGACAACTTTTGTAAAAGTGACTCAAATGGTGGAAGCTGTTTTTGAAATGGTTGAAAACGTTGTGGGAAAAGGAGAAAATCTGGTAACCAGCATTTTTCTCCATTTCCTACTATGTTTTCAAAAGCGTCTCTCATCAGGGATGTTTTAATGAGGGATTGTGTGGTAATGGGATAAAGGGTCTCATGCACTCTCTGGCTTTGATTACCTGGAAAAAACATCAAGTTGCAAAGAGCATGAAGTGTTTTTCTTGATAGTTGTCACATGATCACATAAAATGATACCTGTTGTTAAAGATATAATTCTTTTTGTAACCATCAACACTTGATAGATAAAGGATCTATCATTTATACTCTAGAAACACATGGATATGTGAGCTGTTTCCATGATAGCAGTGTTGAAATCATGTTAAAGTGCTATTCAAAACATATCTATTGTTTAACAATCCCCCATCCCCCACCACACAAAACCACACAGTGCCTTATTGTAGGGATGCTGAAATCAGGTTGACTGTCTGTTCGTCAGTCCATAGATGCAATATTATGTCCTTTTCACCTACAGTTTTCAACCAGTTTAAAGGGGTCCTTTGTTGCTCAGTGGTAAACTGGGGGTCTGGTAACCATAACATGATAAGGCCTTAGATTTAAGAAGCACTGGGCTTTTTATTGGATTTTCATCGAGTAAGACACTTCATAGCCAAAGCCTAGTCGTAATGAAACCCAGGACATACATTTTCACTGAAAATCAAGCAACTGCAGCTGAGCAGTGGCACCAAGATGCCATGCTCTTCTTTTTTCTGATGCAGTGATGAGGCAACTGGTGGGGGAGGGGAATATTTGTTCCCCTGTGACAGTTTTTTAATGATGTTCTTGAAATTCCTAGGATTACGTAAACAAAAAGGTGAAGAACAAGACGAGAGAGAAAAAAGAATAATGATTGTACTATTTTAGTACTTGTTCTCACTACGTTTACTGACTGACGTCACCCTCCTCTAGTATAATTCTATTAACCCTTCACCGAACGATCCTGAGTTTTTACAACCGTTAGGGAGGAGGCCTTTGGAAACATAATGGCAAAAGGAGAAAATGCTAGTTATCAGCATTTCCTCCTTGTCCCAAAATGTTTTCACCTTGAAAAATAAAGCTGGTCATTGGAGCTATACTTGATTTTTATCTGCAAATGCTTTCAGTATCTAAAATTTGGCCATCTTGTAACAATCAAATGCTTGAATCATGAAGCACAACAAAATTATGTCGCCTTTTTTGACAGTTTTGATATAGATCAGACTTCAAAAAACATGCAATCTAATCTAGGGTCTTCACTATGTAACATACTCAGGTCCAAACAATCTTGAAGTTAAAATATTTCAGCTGTTTTTTTCCGAACCGAAAAGGTTCATTACAGTTTGGCAATGTAAGGGTAACCAGAAATATAGTTTGTCCTGTTTCCTTTTTTGTTTACAATTTTCCAGAGAACTTTTTTTCCTGGGGGAGAGATTCTGTTTATTACTTTGTAGTAATTATTGTCATTTTGGGCTTTGCTTTCCTCAAAATACTTTACATAGAAATTTTTACCATTTAATCGTGCTAAATGAATTAGCCATGTTTTATGAAAAGTGGGCTTAATGCATCTCCATGATGCATGATACCAAGCAAGCCATCACATACTTACGGATTCACAATAATCACATTTTTTAAGTACCAAACTTAATCATGAGGTAGATTGGTCCTTGGACATACAGAAAATGGACCAAGAGCAAAAAGGGTCAGTCCAGGTCAGTATGCGTGGAATGCACAGGCTGACCTGATCGATACTTTTCTCAGATGCATTAAGCCTCTTTTCATAGAGAATGGCTCAAATGAATGGACATTCATGGACAAAACTAAAGACATGTAGGTATTGCAGTCTTAGAATTGTTTCAGTCAGAATACCTGGCAAAAAAGCGGACAATGTAGATCCAAGATCAGAGTGTAGGTTCTGTTGGTATTCTCAGTCACAACTTAGAATGCACAGATTGCAATTTCAAATTGTTTTTGTCAGAGTCTTGTAAAGAAGTGGACTGCATAGATCCAAGGTTAGACTGCACATTCCATGCTATCCGATCTTGATCTACACTGTCTGCCATTTGAATCCATGTTCGTGGTTACAAGGGTTAGTTACCTGTATTTTGGACAGACACCAGGGTCCTGTAGAGGATCTTTGAGAATTTTCAGCAGGTGACCTATATTGACCCTTTACCAGACGAAAAAATTTATACTTGCCCAAATTGTGAGCGCTTGCATGCAACAAATTGCCATTTGATTAAATGATGAGAGTTTTCTTTGAAATGGTAGAAAACATTGTTGGAAAGGGAGAAAATGCTGGTCACCAGCATTTTCTCCTTTTCCCGCAATGTTTCCAAAAACCACTTTTCTCAGCATCATTGAAACTCAGAATTGTATGGTAAAGGGTTAATCCACCTTTTCACAGAGGGTTACTGAATTATATAATTTACATATCTTCGAAGATAAGGGTTTGGAACAATACTGCTCTTTATAATCTTATGATACACACATATACAATTACAATACAGATAATGAATTCTTCAGGCTTTTCATGTATGATACAGGAAACCACCTTTGACTCATCGGGTTGAATGTTATCATTTTGAAAATCACGGGGTTCCATTATTTTCACACCATTCTTTGTCAAATGTTAGTTCGGAATGTGGGGCACTGGCTTGGTTGCAGTTCGTACTGAGCAAAGCAAAGTAAAGAACAATGAAAAGTCAGTAATATACAGGACCTGTAATACTGGGGGTCATGATTTTATCCTCCTTGATAAAATTTCAAGCTCTTCAATATTGGAAGCACTTGATCAAAAGTGACTCAAATGATGGAAGTGGTCATTAACTTGGTAGAAAATATTGCTTTTAACCCTTTACCAGATGACAAAATTTTAGCTTTGTCCAAATTGAAAGCATTTGCAGACAACAATTTCAGTGTGGTTCAAATGGTGCAATCTTGCTTTGATAGGGTAGAAAACATTGTGGAAAAAGGAGAAAATGCTGGTTACCAGCATTTTCTCCTTTTCCCACAGTGTTTTCAAAAGGCCTACTTCTCAGGGTCGTTAAAACTCGGGATTGTGTGGTAAAGGGTTAAAGGTCTTCTCTTTCAAGGTTATTGGAATTCTGGATTGTTTTGGTAAAGGGTTTAATCCCAGATCTGTTAAGCTGTTTTCGAGGATTGGTGATTGCATTGCAACCAAACTTATTCAGTCTACTTGCTGATTTTTTCATGGGGGTTTCCTTGATTAAGATGGTTCATAGCCCCAGCCTTGTACTGGTGAAACCCAGGACAGGCAGGTACATGAATATGTGAGCTGTTGCTGTGATACGAGTGAAATGATGTCAAAAGGGTGTTTAAACACAACTCAATCAATCCATCAATCAACTAGTTTAAAATGCCAGACAACCTCTGAGTTGGTGTTGAGCTGGAGCTGAGCATTGTAGCTAGCCCAGTCAATAACTTGGACCAAGTATCCCAGAGTTCAAGTTTTAACTCTTTTCAAGGATTGGTGATGGGTCTTGCAACCAAACTCATTTTTTTCTCCACACTGAATATTGTTTAGATTATGTTAGAAGGATGTCAAGATCAGACTACACAGAAATTAATAAAGAAAGTATTCTTAGGTATACAGGTTAGTTGATATAGACAGCAGGAAGACAGAATTCCAAATCTGTTACAAAATAAAATCATTTTTCGATAAACTATGGCATCATGTACAGATATTGTTATCCTTCTTGCATGTCTGTTTTTGCAGATAAAATGTTAAAACATCTGTTAACCCTTTACCATATGACAGAGTTTTAGACCCATCAAAATTTAAGGCATTTTGTAGACAACAAGTAAAATGTCGCTCAAATGATGAGATTTGTGTTTGAAAGAGTAGAAAACATTGATGGAACAGGAGAAAATGCTGGCAACCAGTATTTTCTCCTCTTCCCACAATGTTTTCAAATGCCTTCATCCACAGGGTCATTAAAACTCATAAATGTGTGGTAAAGGATTCTCATTTTACCAGGTTATCCTATGGCTTGCTTGTAACTTGTAATTCTCCTTTTGCCACAGTGTTTTCAAATGTACATCTGTTAATTTATGAAAGCTGTATTTGTGCCAATTTGCCCAAGGTTTAATGATTATTCTGTATTTCACCTAATAAACACTCCCTCCCTAATAGTAGCGCCCTGACTATATTACTCACTCCAGAGGCCTCCAGACAACCCCAATCCACATCCGACCTTACCTTAAAATCGACGCAAGATAACTTCACAAAAACTTTTCACACGCAGACTGACGAAAACTATTGATGACCAATGTTTCATCAATAAACTTACCAGAATGGCACCAACATAATCCTAACTCACAAATCGATGTCATTAACCCCTGACTATCCGAATATACATACACTTTTAATAACATTATAAACTTACAATAACACAAGATTTGTCAAATCACTTTGATAAACTTTAAGAAAGTACAGTATGGAACACCAGAAACTTTAAGAAATCACAGTATGGAATACTAGTGTCCCATGTTAATGGTGAATGCTATTTACTCTCCAAAAGATGATCAGCGGTAGAATCAATATTCTGCATTAATACAGAGGGTGTCTGTCAAAGGGTGATCGCTTTGCAGTCGGCACTGACTAAACCCCCACACCCCTTTGATCAAAAGTACCATACTTTCTCTAAGTGACGGTGCTTAAATTTCAGGAAAATGGCTACGAAATTTAAGAGTACCCGTCAGCAGTTTGTATGGCGCCTTGACGCATTAATACGCTAAAGTATGGTATGTATTATGTATTCGTATGGAATCATGGCTGCCTGATTCAAGTTAAAGTCTCACCAAACTATTCTGTGTTTTAACCTTGCTTGTGAAGGTTTGTGAAAACATTCTGAGCGAAGAGCAAAATGCTGTATGTTTTTTTACCACATTAAAGACAAATTCCATTGTTTAAGCTTCATTTTATATTTTGTCAATGGCAAAATGTTCTCAGTGTTTTCTGAATAAGAGTTTACTGTCGGAAGCATATAGAAAAGTTTGTTTGTTTGGTGTTTAACGATGTTGTCAACATTATTTTAATTGTATCCCTGCAGCCATTGTATCAGTTCCTTTCCCTAGTACTCGGTACGATATTCTCCCAAGTCACTTTCTGCTATCCCCCGTAATCCTAGTCGAAACAAGTTTTGTAACCTTTCAATAAAAACCCAAACATTTGAGTCACATCTAATTTTATGTATGCCAATGCTTTCAATTAGGACAAGACTAAATCTTTGTGATTTGAGGTAAAGAGTAGAAGAAAATGATTATGAAAACAAATTGAGAAGAATATGTAAGATAGACCCAGTGGACTAACATGGATAGGCCTATCAAAGTCATGGCCTCTATAAGCCAAACAAATGGGGGAGGGCAGGAAACAGATGATACATGTGCCAGTATGATAGACCTCTTTGGCGGGGAACCAACAGACGAGGAGACATGCTGTGGACTTGCACCAGGGTTTGGGGATGTGCTTGGGGTCTGGGAACTTGTGTGGGACTTCCAGGGGGATGTTAGAATTTGTCATTGGTAAGGTTGAAAACATTGTGGGAAAAGAAGAAAAGGCTCATCACTAGCATTTTCTCCTGTTACCTTCACTGTTTTCAAATTTGTTTAACATAAAGGAATTTTATAGTCTTGTCACATTATGCTCTAGTTTGAAATCAAGCTTCATAACAATGCATCAGACAGATACAGTAATTCAGCTTTACAAATCTTGTTTTGGAGTTTACTGACTATAAGATGATAAAACTGAAGGCTCATTCATTTTGAAAGCAATTGCAGACAACAACTTAAAACATTATCAAATGATAAAATTTTAGACATGTCCAAATTGAAAGCATGTTGCAGACAACAAATAAAAGGGGGCTCTAATGGCAGAAATTATCCTTGATAGAGTAGAAAAAATTGTTGGAAAAGGAGAATATGTTGGTAACCAGAATTTCCCAAGTTTCCTGCAATGTTTTCAAAAGCCTATTTGCAAAGGGTGCTAAAGCTGGGTATTGTGAGGTACAGGGTTAAATTTAGATCAGATGATTGGATTAACTCTTTACCAAACGACAAAATGTTAGACTGATCCAAATTGAGAGTAGTTGCAGACGACAATTTAATGTGTCTCAAGTGTAAAAAAAATGCATCAGAAATGGTAGAAAACATTATGGGAAAAAGAGAAAATGCTGGTTACCGGCATTTTCTCCTTTTCCCACAATGTTTTCAAAAGGCTTTCTTCTTCAGGGTTGTTAAAACTCAGGATTGTGTGGTAAAGAGTTAAGTGTCTTCAAAAGGATAGAAAACTGGGAAAAGCAGACAATGTTGTTACACCCTTTACCACACAATCCTAAGTTTTAACAGTCTTGAGGCAAAAGGCTCCTAAAACATTGTGGGAAGAGGAGAAAATGCTGGTAGCCAGCATTTTCTTCTTTCCCCACAGTGTTTTCTACCCTTCCAAATCCTAGTTTTAGTTATGCTAGGGTCACATTTAATTGGTTGTCTACAAATGCTTTCAGTTTGGACCAGTCTAAAATTTTTATCGTTTGGTAAACTTGTTAACCAGTAACAAACTTTTTCTGCTTTTCTCACAGTGTTGTGTAAAGTCATCTTTTTTGAACATCAAAACAGATTCAGGATCATATAGTGAAGGTTTCAGGTGATAACAAGAATACATAAATGTCCCATTATCTTTGAATCATTACCACAGGTTTTCAAGAGGGGGGGTTGCTCATTGCTCTTTATGCCAGAATTTGTATTCTTGCAAAAGTGACAGCTGACTGATACAATGTAGCGGTATTTAATTTTCTAATTTTATTTTTGTGGAAAGGTAAAGAAAAAAATGTGATAAAGGAAGAAATTCTTCCTGTTCCAGAGGTGTCAAAAGATAAATCTGGGACTAATTTATGGATATGCTTGAAAGATATAGGTTGTAACTTAACCCTTTTCTACACAATGCCAACTCAAAACGACTGTGAGGAAGAAGCCTTTCGAAAACATTGTGGGAGGAGAAATGCTGGTAACCAGCATTTTCTTCTTTTCCCATAATCCTTTCTACCCTATCAAAGAAAAAGAGCATAATTTGAGCCACACTGCAATTGTCATCTGCAAGTGCTTTAAATTTGGTTAAGTCTATAATTTTGTTGTGTGGTAAAGAGTTAAGTGCTGACACTAATACAGAATCAACAAACAGCGTTTTCAGCTAGTTTTTAAACTATTTCATCTTTACTTTATCAAACTATAATTATTCTAGTATCTTCATGCCAAATGTTGCCTCTGACAGTTGCAAGGTTGCATAGATTACGACCAATAGAAAATGCCTTTCAATTTTTGGAGGCTATCAAAGAAATTACTGTTATTGTTTCTGGTTTTACATCAAAGATTTCCAATTTACGTCCACAATAGCCTAGGGATATCCCATGATAATAATGCATTCTATGGCATGGCTGTATTTGACCTTCGCTGTGTGTGTAATGAAGTAAACAAGGAAAATTGATATTAAAAAGCATTGAACAACCAAATTGTATTTAAATTACATTCTATCTGACTCTTGGCAGAATGAAGCGATAAATTTGCATGATGCCCCACCATTGTTTACAGTAGTAAATCAGTTTTATTTTCTTCTAACCAAGATTCAGTTGCTCGGACAAATCTCTTGAGTTTCTTTATGCCTTACACTATATATGTTGGTAATTTATCTATGTTTACGCAACTTACTTAATTCTGAACGATTCTATAGTCTATCAAGTTTTAACAGTGTTTTTTCTCTTTTTGGCTGTAAGGATTATATTATAGAGTGTATCTTTAAGTCAAGAAATAAGACCCAAATGCGAGCAATGTCAAAGTTGCTGTCATACTGAATGTTTCAGTGTAACATTATTGATAAAGATCAGACTGCATGTTTTGTGCAGTCTGATCTTTATCTTCACAGGCAGCAAAGGTTACCACAGATGTGAGAACCAGCAATTTCTTCTTTTTCAACAATGCTTTCTTTCCAAGCAGAGAACTGAAGTACATGTATGTTTGTACCTACCGTATCATGATTTTGTCATCCGCAGATGTTTTGAAAGAAGAGTCCAAAATTTGCCATGTGGGAAAGAGTTAAATGTTCCTCTGGGAGAAAACAGGGTTTGTTTTGATATATTTCATGCTTTAATGCATCTGACATCAGAATAATTAATCTTTGAAGAGTCTGGCAAGGTTTATAAATGTTTAGATAAAATGCACTGTCTGTTTATTCCCTAAGACAGACTCTTTATTGTGAAACATGGAGCATGTTCATTGTTTCTCCAACACTTGGCCATTCATGATTGCATATTTATTTTGCAGTGAAAGAGCTAATATTGTAAGAAGAAAGCAAGATTTCCTTTAACCCTTAACCTGCTAAAGAAATTAAATCAAACTTTCAAGGCGAAAGTACAGACCCGAATAATGATACTTTGAACTTACTTTTTGGAGAAAAAAATATCTCCTTATCGGACAGTGTGGATCAAAGATCAGACTGCATGTTCTGTGCAGTCTGATCTTGATCTACACTGGCTGGAAAAGGTCAGTGAGTCGCGCATAGCAGCCTTAGGGTTGACAAACATATCCCATGTTTCAAAAAACCCTGAGCAGAAGAAAGCATTAAAAAACTTTGTCGGAAAAGGAGAAAATTTGTGTAACAATACAACTTTTATGTGGCTCAATTGTGTTTGAAAAATTTGTCAGTAACCAGGGTTTTCTCCTTTTTAACCACATTTTTTACCCTTTCATATCAAAAAAGCACCATTTAACCCTTTACCAAACAATCCCCAGTTTTTACGACCCTGAGAAAGAAGCCTTCTGAATACATTGTGGGAAAAGGAGAAAATGCTGGTAATGAGCATTTTCTCCTTTTCCCACAACGTTTTCTACCCTTTCCAGAACAAATTTCAATTTTTCAGTCACATTAATTTTGTCGTCTGCAAATGCTTCCAATTTGGACTAGTCTAAAATTTTGTCGTTTGGTAAAGAGTTAAGTGACTCTAAAACTTGTGGTCTGCAAGTGCTTTCAATCTAGTATGAGTCTAACATTTTGTTGTCTGGTAAAAGGTTAACCCTTTACCGCACATTTCTGAGAATGTTTGATATAAAATGAGACATTGAAGATCAGACAACACAATCTGCGAAGTCTTATCTCCATCTACATTGTCCACAAAAGATAGTCTGATCTTGATGTGTACATAATGCCAGCAAAAATGACTTTTGTTGTGCTTTGCACATCAAGTGGTATGGAATAGATTGATTGAATGGTATTTTACGCCTCTTTCAACATCTTACGATGGCGAGTCAGCTCACTTATTCAAGTGTATACTGGATTTCACCAGTACTAGGCTAGGGCTCTGAGGTATCTTGTCCAAGGACACTCTTATGAAAAACTCAGTGCTTCAAGTGAGAATCAAATGGGGGGGGGGGGAACTACAGGTTATGAAACCTTTGACTGAGCCACACAGGACTGCTCGAGATTAAAGAAGCTTTGAAGATACGGAACAGAAAATAAAGATGTAAAATATTGATGTGAATGACTAACAACATTTGTCACAATGTTTCTTAAAATTATCTGTCACAGTGTTTTATCAATAATATGAGGAAATGAGTGCAGGAACTCTGATAACAATACATGTAATTTTTCTTTGTTTGCCAGAATGCCACCCCAACACAAAAGAAAATAAATTTTCTAATCTGTAATGTTTGCCTTTGATGGCTGCCATTAATTAACACTTAACAACTTATGCCAAGTTTTAATGACCCAGAGAAAGAACACTGTGGGAATAGGAGAAAATGCTGGTAACCAGCATTTTCTCTTTTTCCCACAATGTTTTTTACCTTTGTAAGAAAAATTCTATCATTTAAACCTGATTTATTTGTCATCTGCAAATGCTTTGAATTCGGGCAAGTCAAAAATTTTTGTCTCTGGTACAGAGTTAACTCTTTACCTCCTGGAGGTGAATTTTTGTTGTCATGGAGCAGACCATTTTTGAAAACATTGTGGCAAAAGGGGAGAAATGAAGAGCATTTTCTATCTTTACCACTGTGCTATGCTATTTATCCATTAATTCACCAGTAATTCATTTTGATTAATCTTGTGTTTTCTAGGATGTTTACAAAGTTATCTCTTCAGCAGATTTTGTTGCAGAATAATGGTAGTAAATTACTTTAACTCTTTACCAAATGGCAAAATTTTATAGTACTCAAAATTGAAAACATTTGCAGATGATAAAGTAAAATGTGACTGAGAAATTGAAATTGTTTTGGGAAGGGTAGAGAACATTGTGGGAAAAGGAAAAAATGCTGGTTACCAGCATTTTCTCCTTTTCCCACAATGTTTTTAAAAGTCAGGATTATGTGGTAAAGGGCTAACCCTATGCTAGACCATACCATGGATGTTTTTACAATTCTGGAAAAACAAAACGTTTTTGAAAACATTTTGGGTAAACTTTTGTGCAGCATGATACTCATGTGCCCTGTTTGCAAAAAGGAGCATATATTGCTAAAGGTAAACAATGAAAACAAGGGGAAAAGTAAACAAGACAATGGAGTTTTCATAGAGTCTAGTGTGCTGAGTAATTGAACTAGATCTCGTGGACCTCTTCAATGAGGCCGAGGAACCAAAATTTTGCAACGTCTGGGTTGTCTTGGCATTCCAGACAGTGTAGATATAGGATCAGACTGCATTCTTTGTGCAGTCTTATCAGGATCTACACTAAGCAAAAGCAGCTTTAGTTTGAATGAAGAGGATGAAACAAGATTATGGTTTTCACTAAACCATGAGCACTGAATCAGTGAAATAGACTGTTCTGGTAGAACAAAAAGCCAAAATGTTGCAATTGTAGCTTTTTTTTTAAATGTGAAAAAATAGCAGACATTGTAGACCTAACAATTAAGATCAGACTGCAAATTCTGTGCTGTCTGATCTTGATCTACACTGTTTTGAAAAACAACATTGGGAATTGCAGGTTAAGTATGAAACAAAGGGAAAAGTAAACAAGATTGGAGCTTTCATTAACCACTTACAGGCTAACAAAGCCTACTTGACTTCCCAGGATTAGGTAATTAACTGTTCCTAATTTATCATATCTTGGGTACAGCAAGTGTAATGACAGGCAATCTTTAGATCTTAACGATGGCAAAATGTTTCCTGTGATCCAGAACCAGTTCCAAAAATTCAAATGGAATAATTTTATGATACTACACAGGGGCTTATGCAGTGGTTCAGAATTATCATGCACTTGAGAATGATATTTTACCATAAGGCTGCTACGTGCAAAGCAGTACGCTTTCACCCACAATGTAAATCAAGATCAGGCTGCACAGAAAGTGAAGTCTTATCTTGATATACAGTATCCAATATAGTGAGATTTCCATGGAAAAGAAATAGGATGAAATGGCACTTTTTGGGTTTTTACTGTTGTATGAAATTTTCGTTTCTGTTTCGGTAGTGTTAGGATTAATTATGAAAATGGACTTGATCTAAAGGTGATAAAAGAATATTTTACCAGTTTCCGTTTTCCCTACATTTTGTTCTTGCATATGGCTTGCAACAAGCGAAAAGGGGCATTCAGACATTTGCGTAAAGTGTCGTCTCGGATCAGCCTTCGCAGTCAGCGCAGGCTAATCCGAAATGACACTTTCAGTTTTTATGTAACTTTCTGTTTTGCGCAAGTCTACTGTAGCACAAAATCTGATGTAGTCGTATAGTGCTGTCTCAGATTAGCCTGCGCGGACTGTGCAGGCTGATTCAATACGACACTTTACGCAAATGTCCGAATGCCCCTTTTCGCGTGTTGCAAGCCATATTGTGTGTTATGGACAATATGCCTTTGCTACATTATGTCATTTTCCAAAGAATTTAATCCTCTACCTAACAATCATTTTAGCAACCCTGAAAGAAGAGGTATCTAAAAGAAGAGTTCGTAGCAAACATTTCAGAAAAAAGAGAAAAGCCAGAACATATCATTTGAGCAACCTTTATCATCTGCACATCATGTTTCTAAAATGGACATATCTAAAATTTTGGCATAAAAAAGAGTTAGCTGGTTGTAATTCATCAGATGGGTCCAGGATGGTTTGGTTGGTTGTATTGGGGTTTAACGCCACTTTAACAGCTAAGGTCATATCATGGCGGTCGGTGACGCACATGTGTTTCCTGGCTTTCTCACACCAGTACTAACACAACTTTCTTTCCAAAGCCACCGACTACTTTTCTCACATGCTTCAGCAGAGGTGAGAGGCGAAAATACGCCGGAAAGAAGGTTTGCCTCAACCGGGTATCGAACTTACAACCACCAGGTCATGAGTCCGACACGCTCACCACTGAGCCACCCGGGCGGGCCCAGGATGGCTTAGTGTAGGACTCATAACCTGGAGGCCAAAGAGACACTTAAGTTTCAGAGCTCTAAATTTGGACGGGTGAAACCCTGAATTGCCCTTAATATGGAAGAGTAAAGAAAATGACATTGAATATACATATATAAATATGTGAGCTGTTGCCATGATATGACTGAAATAATGTTTAAAGTGGCGTAAAATGCCATTTAATCCATCATTCTAAACCTAATGTAATGTACATGTAACTATGGCACTACAAGGTGAGAGGCAAATCCTTACGACTACAAAGTTGGCTGCTTTTGAAAAAAAGTTGGTCATAGCCCTGTCTGGTCATTATTCCCCGCGGAAAAGGCGGGGGGGGGGGATATGGCAATAGTAGCCATCAGTCATTCCGTCCTTCCATCTGTCTGTCTGTCCTTCCGTCCCACTTTTTTTTCCCGAGCATAACTCAAAAACTATTAGAGGTGTAAACATTATATTTCACAGGTGGATAGATCTCATCAAGAAGAAGTGCAGTGCACAAGAACCATAACTCTTGATTGTATTATTAAGGAGTTATTGCCCTTCGTTATTTTTCATGCTTTTCTGAATCCTGAAGTAGGATCATCCTTGGACATGTAGAAAATTTACTTAAAGCAAAAAGTTTTGGCAGTGCATGCAGGCTAACCTGGGTTTATACTTTTTTCAGATGCATTAAGCCCCCCCCTCCCCCTTTTCACAGAGGATGGCTCATTTATATTGATTCACAGGGGTTAAAGGTTTCAGGAATATTCCTGAGTTCCTGATTTTTAAACCACAGAAAAGACCCTTTTTCTTTAATTTCTTGATTCGAATGTATAAATTTATAAGATTTCAGAATTTTTAAAAAATCAAACTTTCACACTTGTATTCATGTACACAATAATATTGGCCTATTTCATTTCTAATTGCAAACAAGCCTTCACTGACAAAGGAAATATTTCCTGGTGTGTTTCCCCCCTCTCTAGGGAGAAGATCTGTGTGATATGACTGAATAATAAACAGAGAAATAATGACACGAACAGTTCCATCTCATAGAACTGATGTTTGCCTATCTCTTTACCAAACAATAAAATTTTAGGCTGGACCAAATTGAAAGGATGTGCAGATGACAAATCAGATGTAGCTCAAATGATGACTTATGTGTTTGATAGGGTAGAAAACATTGTGGGTACAGGAGAAAATGCTGGTTACCAACATTTTCTTTTTTTCCCACACTGTTTTCAAAAGCCCACTTTTTTTGGGTTGTTAAAACTTGGTACAAGGTTAGAGTTTAGTCTATCAATGCTAAAAATTTCTTTCTTTCCTGAATCAGGGCTCTATTTGTTTAACCCCCTTACCAAGCGATCCTGTGTGTCAATGACCCTGGGAGACGGATGCATTTGGAAAAAGTAGAAAATTAATAGATGTTATGGATCATGACATTAGCATGAGTCTTTGTGAAATTGTGGTGAAATACTTTAATAGGCTACATATCACTTTAACTTTGTGCAATACGACAAAACTTTAGACTTGTCCAAATTGAAAGCATTTGCAGACGACAATTTGAATGTTGCTTCAAGGATGGAATTTATCTTTGATAGTGAAAAAAACATTGTTGGAAAAAGGAGAAAATGCTTCTTCCTTAAGGTCATTATAACTTGGAATTGCGTGGCAAAGGGTTAAGGAAATACAATTAGTTTAGCTTGAAATCTGCTAATTTTACATCAGTTGAGGAACATATATATTGATGACTCTGGATGAATGCTTCCTGGAAACCTTTTAAGCCAGCACTCATGGCTTGATGGGGATAACTTCCAAAGGTTGACTTGGCTCATCAAGGACTTGAACCCACAATGTCTAATGTGAGAGGCGGACATTCTGTTCCTTCACCATGTCTCTCAGTATTAACCCTTATCCTGCTAAATAATTCAAATAAAACTTTCAAGCCAATTGTAAAAACCTGAATACTGTTATTTCACACTTTTTTTTTGAGAAAAATATCTCCTTTTAATGGACAGTGTATCTCCAAGATCATACTGCACATTTTGTACAGTCTGATCTTGATCTGCACTGTCTGCAAAATGTCAGTGAGTCACGCTTTGCAGCTTAAGGGTTAACCCTGAACCAAACAATCCTGAGTTTTAATGACTTAAATGAAGAAGGCCTTTGCCTTTGAAAATACTGAGGAAATAGAAGAAAATACTGAGGAAATAGCAAATGCTTTCGTTTTGGACAATTCTAGAATTTGTTGTCTGGTGTAGAGTTAAAATACCATTGAAGACAAGAAATATCTTTAAAAAAGATAGTGTAAATTTGCCAGCAAATAAGCAGGGGCCATTAGGCTAAATATATGTCTTCAATCACAAATTTCCATTTATTCATTTGTTCTCAGTACTAAAAATTAGGTCAAAAGCCAGCGCATTCAGCTATGCTGAAAAAAATAAAAAAGTGAGTCAAGAGTATAAAAGGTCGTTCTGTTGCCTAACATGGCAGCAAAAGAACTAATGCAGTGTCCCAGATATATATTGACAGAGCTCATTACTTGATATACTTCCCTCCCAGACTATGATTGATGAAGGCTGTCAGTGATTTGCAAACCCCCCCTGTATCTTGAGATTAGCATCTATTATGATTTACTGGTCAGCAGAAAATTGACAAGGTTACTGACCATCAATTTGACCTTCATCACTTACCTACTGTAGTTGCAATGGAAGTTGTCCCAGTTGGGAGGATTTGAATTAAAGATACATCCTTACAGCTAGCGAGAAAAAACTCTGTTCAAACTTGAAAGTGTGTAGAATGGCTCAGCTGTGTAAACATAGATAAATTACCAATATTAATGGTGTAAGGGATCGAAAAACTCAAGGGATTTGTCGTGATTTAAAACAGGAAGCGACAACAGCAATTGCTTGGAAGGCCTCCAAAACATATGCATTTTCTATCCATCATAGTATGTGCAACCTTGCAGCCCTCAGGGGCAACATTTGGCATGAAGATACAAGAATTATTAGTTTCATAAATTAAGAATGAAATGGGTTAAAAACTGGCTGAAAACTCTGAAAATTAGTAAAGATGTTTCTTTAACACTTGCTCTTGTCTAGAATGTTTCAGCAAGTGGACATTATCAATCAAAAGTCAGACTGTACTTTTGGTTCAGTCTGATCTGAATGTGCAAAGGGAACTAAATTTGTGAAAGGCCCTGTAACTCTGTACCAGATGATATAAATTTAGACCGGTCTAAACTAAAAGCATTTGCAGATGACAAATTATTTTGTATAAGTGGAAATTCCTGCGATTTCGCGAATTTGAAAAATTCGCAAACTTTTCTGTTCGCGTATTTTACCACAAGTATACCAACAAATAACGAGCATCTTGAATTTGCAAACAGAAAATGCTGTTTACCTAACATTGTGGGTAAAGGAGAAAATGGTGTATACCAGCATTTGCCCTTTTTCCCACAATGTTTTCAAAAACCTTATTTGACAGGCTAGTTGAAACTCAGAATAGTGTGGTAATGGGGTAAGGATTAACCCCTAACTGGACTCTTAACCGTATACCACGCTATCCCGAGTTTAAATGACCCTGATGAGATAGTCTTTTAAAGACATTGTGAGAAAAGGAAAAAATGCTGGTAAATAACATTTTCTCCTTTTCCACAATGTTTTCTACCCTATTAAGAACATTTTTTTTCTTTTTGGCCACTCTTAATTTGTCATCTGCAGATGCTTTCAATTTTGGACCAGTCTGAAATTTTGTCATGTGATAAAGAGTTAATAGCAAAGCTGTGTATGCAAACAAAAGTATGACAGAGTATGCCATGATGCAATTGTAAAAACAGAATCAGAATGCAGTGACCTAGATATCATGAGTCACTGATTAATTTGAATTTTGTTTACATATTATTGACTCGAAATGACTCATCTGGAGCAACCAGGAGATTTTTTGGGAAAGTAAAAGATCAAGAGGTCCCAATTGATTGGAACAGACAAACATCAGTTCTAGAAGATGGAAAGACATCTTGTACATTATGTCTTTCATATTTCTGTGCAAGTTGTACATTATTCATTAGTGATGAATGTGAATCGAGGTTTTCAGAACCATAATTGAACTGTTCATTTTATTTGAGTTGATTTTAACTCTTTTTCCAACCAGTCCATCTTATGATCTTATGAAGGCTTTTGAAAACATAATCATTGAAAAAGGAAAAAAATGCTGGTGAGGTAACCAGTGTTTTCTTTTCCCACAATGTTTTCTACCATTTTAAAGACAGTTCTAATAATTTAAGACACATCTAATTTGTTGTCTGCAAAATTTTGCTTATCAAAATTTTCCCTGGACTTTCTCTTTTAGTGGTCATTTGATTTTCTCTCTTCTTCTTCCCCCCCCCCCCAATCAATTGAATTAAAGAAAGCAAACATTTAACTTTGTGGGACAAGTAGAAAATTTGGGCATCCAAATTCAAAGAAATTGTGGTTAGAGAAAACCCGGTTAAAATGTGTTAAAGGGGCATTTAACCAGATTTTTATTCTCAAGGTTTTTTGGGTGGATCAAGTTGAAACTTTGGTTATAATCAGGAAGTGACTAATTTGTCTTAGTGGGGTAAAACGGGGAAAAAAAAATGCTGCTAAAAAAATTTCAATGGTTGGGACTTGAATCCACAACCTCCAAAACCATGGATGGTTATTCTTCCATTATGCCATGGCACCAACTGATATTTTCTTGTGTTAAAAATGTATTTGTTCCTTGTTATGCAATAATGGCTATACCGTTACTAACAGGTGAGGAAATTTTATAGTTAAAATACAAAAAACTCAACTCTTCTGCATGTATTTCTATCTACCGTTGTTTTAATTTCAAGGCAATCTTTTCACATGAATAAAAAATTGGCAGTGTTTGCTAAGGTTGTATGAAAAAAAAAAGCCAGCATAGACAAATTTGTTTAAAATACCTTTAAAATTTTGTTGTCCTTACAGGAGTTATTTTGATGTATTGCATAGGAAGTGATCAGCCCATTATTAACTACATATAATCAAAACTAGTAAAACAAATATTTTTAGTACACAAACACCCACATTATTACAATTTAACAGTTGCAGAAACTATCTTCTAATAGAAGTTGTGTTCAACCAATTACCTAACAATCCTGTGTTTTAATGACCCTAAATAGGGAGCTTTTTGAAAGCATTGCAGGAAATTGAGAAAATGCTGGTTACCAGTAACCAGTCCCCCAAACAATTCCTGTCATTTCAGCCATATATTGCCTATTTCATTGAACCTGACCCAGGTCAACATCAGTTACTTAAGTTAGATTTCTATTATTACCCTCAAAATCGCAAGGGTCTGCCTTTGGCATATGTCCTGACTGGTCACGCAAATATTTTGTACGGTATGTGCGAATTACATGTAGTACCTTCATGTGTATATATATAACTTTCCAAATAATACATGTAGTTCTATTTAAAATGTCTACTTATACATTCAGCATAAAGCTCAGGATCAGGTAAAAAAAAAAAGGCAACATAATTTGTTATCTGCAAATGATGGCAATATGGATGGATTTAAAATTTGTCATTTGATATAGTTAACCCGTTACCTCGTAATCCCAAATTTTAACAATCTTAACAGAGTAGGCTTTTGAAAACATTGTAGGATAAGCAGAAAATGCTAGTAACCAGCATTTTCTCCTGTGTCCACCATATTTTCTACCCTACTGTCTTCAAACAACTTTCAATTTTTGAGTCACGTTTACTTTTACGACTGCAAATGCTTTCAGTTCGGACAAGTTTATAATTTCATTGTCTGGGAAAGAGTTAAGAAACCTCTGTTTTGATTCTCCATTCAATCTAAAACCAACTTACCTGAACTTGCATTGAATTACCACCTGCAGTAAGAGACCAATTTTTATACGCCCGTCGAAGACGGGACGTATTATGGGATCACCCATGGCGTCCGGGCAGGTGGCGTCCAGTTCTTTGTCCGGAGCATAACTTTGTCATCTCCAGTCCGATTGACTTGAAACTTGGCATTTGTGTTTGTTGCAATAATACGGAGTGCAGTGCGAAAGAACCATAACTCTACCTCATGCTGTCTTTGAGTTATTTCCCTTTGATTGTCATTTTTACAGCATTTTCTGCTTGTCCGGAATATAACTTTGTCATCTCTAGTCTGAACATCTTCAAATTTGGTATGCATGATTATTGAAAAATTACGGAGTGCAGTGCACAAGAACCATAACTCTTCCTAGCACAAATTTTGAGTTTTTCCCCCCTTTGATCTTCATTTTTTATAGCATTTCTTGCTTGTCCGGAGCATAACTTTGTCATCTTAAGTAGGAATGACTTGAAATATGGCATGCTTATTTGTTGCAATATTTGGAAGTACAGTGCGCAAGAATTGTAACTCTACCTCGTGCTGTCTTTGAGTTATTTCCCTTTGATCGCCATTTTTACAGCATTTAGTGCTTGTCCGGAATATAACTTTGTCATCTCAAGTCAGAACGACTTCAAACTTGGTATGCATGTTTGTTGCAATATTACGGAGTACAGTCTATTCATGTTGGAATGACCTGAAACTTTATATGCATGTTTCCTTAACATTATAGGAGACATTCATGCCTATTTCTATCACTTACATGATTTCTGCTGCACTACTACTTTCCTCTACCTGCCCTTTACGATTATTATCCCCCCTCGACAACTGGCAGTGGGACGGGCATATCTTGTGACAATTTGCCGCTCTTGTTGCATTTGCTGATCACAAAATAAGTGTGGCTCAAATAGTGGGATTTGTCTTCGAAAGGCCAGGCCCCGTACAAAACATTGTTGGGAAAAGGAAAAAATGCTGGGTACCCAGCATTTTTCCCTTTGCCATCAATGTTTTCAAAAGCTTTTTCCCTAGGATTGTTAAAATACAAGACTGTAGGAAAGGATTAGATATGTCCAAAACTTTTGCCTGAGATTACAGGAAAAATATTTTTCTTTCCTTATAGTTTTCCTATACTGTTCGAAACAGTTGGACATCCCTGCCAAATGCAGAGTTTTTATTCTGATGGTTTTTCCGATATTTTTGGAATTTAATAGAGTATTTAAGGAAAAATTACTTCGCTCTCCAAGACTTATGTGTGTCTTTATTGATCCTGGGAGACTCTTCTCCCGTAATTTTTACCCTTAACCAGACAATTTGTGTTTTTACAACTCTGAATTGGAGGGCTTTTGTAAACATTCTTTGAAAAGGAGAAAATGCTGGTAACCACCATTTTCTCCTGTAATCAAAATATTTTCTACCCTTACATAGAAAAATCCTGTCTTTTGAGCCAGATTTGATTTTGTTGTAATCTACAAAATGATTTTTGTTGTGTTCAGGTATGAAAGTCTTACAATATGACATCTTGTAAGTGTTTAAGAAAATTATTTGAGCAAGAGAAATCATTCAATTATTTTTTTGATGAGCCTGCTCACGCTGAGTGAAACTAAGTTGTCACGTAGTCATTCCAGTGTATGTTGGTGTGTTAGTGCGTGTGTTAGTGCATGTGTGTGTCCGTCCGGTTGTTTATCGGTACTTTGGTACCAGAACTTCTACATTTATGGATGCCAAAATAATTTGGCACAATTGTTCTCCTTCATGAGAAGTGCCATTTGAAACATTTGTTCAGGTAGGTCTAAGGTCAAGGTCATTCTTGAAGGTCAAATGATAAGATTGTCATGAATGGAGCTTCTCCAAGCTGTATTTATGGATGCATTTAAAGACAATTCAGCACAATTGTTCCCATTGACAAGTAGAAGTGGTGTTTGTATCATTGGTTCAGGCAATTTCATGGTCAAGGTCATAGTTAAAGGTCAAATAATAAAATTGTTATATATAGAGCTTATCCAAGCGACATCTTCTACATTTATCAATGGATTTCTTTACCAGAAGAATTGCCATTTGACTCATTTGTTCAGCTAGGTCAACGGTCAAGGTCACACTGAAAGGTCAAATGATAAAGTTGTCATTAATAGAGCATGTCAGAGCCATAAATTCAACATTTTAGATGGATTTCAATATATTTGGCACAATTATTCTTCTTCATGAGTAGATGTGCCATTTTAAGATATTTGATCATACAGGTCAAGGTCAAATGATAACATTATCATCAATAGATCTTGTCTGAGCCAAAACTTCTACACATATGGATGGATTTCTAAACAAATTTGCACAGTAATGTTCTCCTTTATGAGTTGATGTGCCATTCCAAAAATTTGTTCAGGTAGGTCCAAGGTCAAGTTCACACTTGATGGTCAAATGATAAAATTTTTGACATCTTTTCTACTCAATGAAAATTCTTAATTTCAGAAGTTTCAAGGTCAAGGTCATACTTGAAGGTCATAAGTTAAGCTTTTACTTGTTCATAAATAGGGAATACTCCTATCCTCATATAAACAAAGGGGTCTGAAATATGATAGAAGTGCATTGAGTAATTGGTACTTTTTATCCAAGCATAGCTTGGGAGGTTCATTACTAACTCCTCCATGGCAGGCTTGACATGTTGACCCTGCACAGTCTTCTAGTTTTCCCATTATTGTCTGTAAAATTAATGTTGTTTTCTTTCTTAGTATGTATTTTTTTATTATATTCTTTAATTTGATTTTAAGAGTTTCTTTTTTACCTGACACAAGATAAGTACCGAAAACTGTGATATTTAGAGGAATGGTTCTAAAGAAGCAATTTCTCCATTTCTCCTTATGTTTTCTGGACAAACCCTCCATTACTCAAGTTAATCTGTAAATGTTTTTGAGTCTTCTTGTAGAGTTTGTAAGATTTCAGAGAAATGACTTGCAGGTGAAGATTGTGGATTTCAGCTCTTAAAAAAAAGGCTTATGCTTACTTTTATCTCAGCTGATGTAAAAAGAAAACATCAGTTTTGTCGTAGTCCTTTGCTGTCTAGTTGTATGGGTTGTGGCACACACAAAAGCTGACATTTTCTAATATCTCTGTCATTACTGAAGAAATTGACTTCAGACTTGGGCTAGTTGCTAACTCTCAGAACGGAAACCTATGTTAGTGGTGGAGGGACGTCCGAAAAGTTTTTGATACAGTTATCCATCTGTCTTTTTTTTTTTAATTAAAATTTTCACAGAAAAAATACTCTTGTTTATCGGTACTTTGGGAACCAGTCAATGAAAGTTTTCTTTTAACTTTTTATTTTCAGTGTCATTTTATGGGGAGGGCTACATTCACATACCTGTACAAGATGATTTCCGTGAGACAGATCTTGAGCTGCGATTTAAAGCCGCCCGACCGTATGGTGTTCTTTTCCTGATCCACGGCGACACAGACTACTTTCTGTTACAGTTGCATGCTGGGATTTTAGAACTTAGGGTAAAGGTGCTTGATCTATCTTTTTCCCTGACTTTTTATTGTATTTATCTCTAACACTGTATCATACAATCTTGAGTTTCAACAACCTTGAGGGAGAAGGATACTGAGACCATTTTGGGAAGAGGAGGAAATGCTGGTAACATGCTGGTAAACAGCATTTTTTCCAGTTCCAACAATGATTTCTACCTTTCTAAGGTTTACTGTACCATCATTCAAGCGATATTTCATGAGAAAACTAGTAATTTTTCGAGATTGGACAAGTCCAAAATGTTGTTTTTCCATAAGAAATTGACCCTTACACCTCATTTCATGACTCTAGATACTTTTGCAGCCATTGTAGATCAAGATCACACTGCACATAACATGCAGATTAATCTTAGATCTACACTGTCAGCTATATAGTGACATTCTGGTCCAAAGAAGCCTGGACAGTGCAATATTTTGGACTCTTTTCATGATAAAAAATGCTCATTGTGTTTATTTGGCTCTCTAAGGGTTTAGATTCTTGGTTTTTCTGTCCTTTATTTCTTTTGATAAGCTTACATGAACCTCTCTCTCTCATTCTCTGTGTGTGTGTGTGTGTGTGTCAGCCTTTTCGCACATCAGTCTTTCTTTTTGTCTGTCTGTCAGTCGTATTTAGTCTTCTATCCTGGCTGTAATTCCATGTGCAGTGTACATCAATATCAGGCTGCACAGAATGTGCAATCTGATCTTAGATCTACAGTGTTGGCTCCCAGATACTTGCCCAAAACATTTAAGTCAAAAGTATTGACTGAGAATGTTCATTTCATCTATTTAGCACTACAAGGGTGAACCATGATCTGAAAGGATTAAAATCTCCCTGTTTTATGAGTATTTGATTTATATTTCTTTCTACATGACCCGAACGTATCTGACTTGGACCTTGTCATTGTGAGTTCGATACTCAGTTGAGGCAAACTTTCCTTCCAGCTATTTTTCGTCTCTCACCACTGATGCATGTGTGAAAAGTAGTCAGTGGCTTAGAAAAAAAGTTGTGTTATAAAGCCAGGAAACACTTGCATAGGTGCACTGATGCTGTAATATGACAAGCTGTTTAAACGGTTTTAAACTCCAATACAAACAAACAATTCTCGCTAAATGTTAATGCCAATTGCAAAACTATAATTCAGGTCTTCTGTGTATGTCTGACTTTCAATACTACCGGTATGTCCCTTTCAATAAAGAAATAACTGGGCTTGATTTTGAGATATCTTAACCTCTAAAGTGTTGAACCCGATGTAGTTTCTTTCCCAGACTGTGTAAAATGAGGTAAGACCATACAAAATTTGCAGTCACTGTCTGATCTCAATTTACCCTGTCTGATTCTTTGCCAAATATTGGGACAAAACAGCTTTGAAACTGCAAAGTGCATTTCTATTTTTCCCGAGATTGTCTATTTTTTTTTGGCCATGCAAAAAGGGGCTTTAATGCAGCTGCAAAAAGTGTCTACTTAGGTCAGGTGCGCAGGCTGACATGGGTCAAAACTTTTTGCCACTGGTCAGATTTCTGCATGTTCAACAGGAAGGACCGTTCTTTTCAGTTGGTTGTCAGACAAAGTGGATTTTATATATTCATTATGTATTACTATGTATTTATGATGACTTGCTTGGTATAATGCATCACAGAGATGCATTAAACCCCCATTTGTCAGAGCATGGTTCATTTATTTACGTTATTAAATATTGGATTGTTTGGTAAAGGGTTAAATTTCAAACACAAATTCATTTGAGCAGGAATTGAGGTTTTATAAACAAGTAACCTTGCGTTATTATGGCGGAATGGATTATTCTATCAATTTGGTTTTCAGGTCAATTTTGGTTCCTCAGAGACCGTTTTGAATCTTGGTGAAACAAGACTTGATGATCTGCAATGGCACCAGCTGAAGATTGTGATGAGAAACAAAGTAATCACCATGACCATTGACCTTGAAACCACTGTGCGAGCCCGAATACTCGGAGAATTCAAGGACCTTAACATCAATCATGGCATTTATCTTGGAGGCTATGGTTCTCACGCCTTCCAACTTTTTAGAGAGAAAGTGAGGTATTTTCGAGGATCAATAAGTTATTTAACATTTAATGATAAAGACATCATAGAAATAGCAAAAGGATTAACAGACCCAAGTTACCTTGTAGAGATATCTTGGGATAATGACAAGATATTCGACGCAGCCCTTGATAGCAACATTGCATTTTTATCGGACACATCGTTTATCTCCTTCTCTCACATTCACCCAACAAACAGCCGATCGTTATCCTTCATGGTCAAGACGGACACCAGAAACGGTGTGCTAGTCTTCAGTTTTACCCAACATTCCATTGGACAGCATGCCATAGCTCTGGAGTTAAGCAACAGTAAGCCTGTACTGACAGTGTTTAAAAACAGTGAAATTCTCCAACTGAAATCAGATTCTAAAGTAGATAATAGGAAGTGGCATCAAATTGATATAAGTGTAACTTCGGCAATGATAGAACTTTCAGTGGATGGACTTACTAGTTCTGAAGCCTTTCAAAACAAAACTAGTGCCATATATGGTGGACTGCTATTTCTTGGAGGTATGAATCTCAAATACAGAGATCAAGCTCTGAAGTTAAACCTAAATTCCCTACAAGGGGAAAACAGCCTCAGTGGTGCAATTATGGGATGTATGAAAGATATTGTGATAAACTCAAGAACATATGGTATACATGAAATTCACTCAAGCCGCTTGATTGGTGTTGATTGTGTAGCATCAAAACCATGTGATTCTGGACACTGCAGTGCACAGGAAACATCTGAAATGACGCCACACTCAGATTCCAATAGAGACGAGTTTCAGCTACTCGCAGTTACACCTGTAGAAGTGTTAGAAGGTGGAAGGAAAGAAATAACAACAGAAAATATAGAGATAGTTTATAATTACAAAGAACATGGCATTCGAGAATCAGGTATTATGATCTTTGTTGTTGAGAAACCAAAGTATGGTACTGTGGAAGTTGACCTAGGGCTTCGAAGAAATAATGGAGTTTTTACATATCTTGATTTAATGGGTAAAAAAGTGGTGTACATCCATGATGGATCTGAAGCAGTTTATGATGAAGTTGGAATGGAAATAGAAGTTTATACAAGCCAGAGAAACGAAAACTCAATGCCAGCAAGACTGCAGCAAAGGCATGCTTTTGTCTTGCCAATAAAGATAAAACCAGCCAATGATGCACCCAAAATAATTGTTGGAAATAATGGAATTTGGAGAATTATAGAAAACACAAAAATAATAATAACGCCTGACTTACTGCGGGCAGAAGACAATGATACACCTAATGAGGAACTTACTTATCAAGTTATCATTCAGCCTAAACAAGGTCACTTTGAGAAAGTTGGGAAGATTGGCTTGAAAATCGATGAGTTCACCCAAAGTGAGATCAACAACCGTCAGATCAGTTTTGTACATTATGGTAATGCACATTTACGTCTCCAGGTGAAAGATATGTCGGGTGCTCGGAGTGATCCCGTAGAAATTAGGATACAAACAGTTCAGCTACAACTGACAGTACTAAAGAATACAGGGCTTGTTCTTCCACATGGAACCTATGGCATAATATCAAAGGATAATTTGACCACAGCAAGTAATGTTCCAAGTCAAGAAATAGAAATAAGATACGAAATACTAAGTACTCCAAAATATGGTATAATAGAGCGTCAACAATATGCTGATGGGGAATGGAGGGAAGTCCGAACGTTTGCTCAAAGACACATCGATAATCGCCATATTAGATACAGACAGACTAATCCGACTGCGACACCGTCTGCGGATCAGTTCAGCTTTAATGTGAAAGCCAAAAGTTACCTAACACCTTATTACTACTTTAGGATCCAGTTTGAACAGGTTTTTCTGACGTTGGAGGCTAACAACAAACTGACAGTGTTGCATCAGCCATTTGGAGCTCTGTCATCTGAGAACCTAAGAGCTAGGACCAACAATCCACAGCTAAGTCTAGATAAAATTAAGTTTACTATTATTAGGCAGCCCAGCCTTGGAGATTTTTATAAAATTGATCAAAGAATGAGAGGTCACATTGATTTCATGGAATCTCAAGTTTTAGTCAAAGAATCTACATTTTCTCAAGAGGATGTAAATAATGAATATATTTATTACAAACTGAAGAATAGCATGTTTGAAAAAGTACAAGACTACGCAGATCTTAAAGTTCATACCAGAGGAACATCACAGAAAATGATACGATTTTGGATAGAATTTACGCCACTGAAAAGTGATATAAGGTTTATAAATCAGGGGCTTAGAGATGTGATTGAAGGCGAACAGAAAGCTATTGACAGACACAGTCTATATATTCAAACTAATAATTTCAGTATTTTTGAATTCACAGTCATAACGCCACCTCAACATGGTGTCCTTCAACTGGTTGACCCAAGGTCATTAGCGGTGATTGATCGTAACATTAGAGAATTTACAAATGAAAACATCAAAGATTTGGAGTTGATTTACATGCATGATGATTCAGAGCATGACCAGGATTCTTTTACATTCACAGCAGTTCCACTGATACAAAGTAACATTATGGCACAGAGTGAGATCCCTGAATTCACTGGTACTTTTCAAATAAAAATGCTGATGAGAAACGATAACAGACCAGTTAGATTGGTTGATAAGGTCTTCAAAATAGTTCGCAATAAAGAAAAGGTTATTACGATTGATGATTTAGCTTTCACGGATCCAGATATTGATTATGACACAGATGAACTGATTTATACTAGGCGTGGTATTCCAAATGGAGACATTATTAGTACTATTGACAAATCTCTAATTTATCAGTTCAAACAAAGGGACATTATTGAAGGTAAAGTTTCCTTTAAACATGATGGTCAAGATTTTGGTAGAGCAGCAATATTTGTGACAGATGGACAGTTTTACTCGGATTGTGTATTTGAAGTTGAAGCAGGTGATCCCTACGTCAGAATTGTCAACAATACTGGGGTAATGCTGAAAAGTAACTCTAAAGTTATCTTAACATCAGCAAATATCAGTGTAGAAACTAATGTAAATGTTGAGGACTTTGATGTCAGGTTTGTTTTATTGGAGGAACCTAATGAAGGTCATTTGGAGGTGGAGGGTAGAGAGGTACTTGAGTTCAGTCTTGAAGATGTTAAGATAGGGGAGTTATACTATAAACATACAGGAGGTTCTAAATTACAAGACCATTTCAGTTTTGCTGTTCTGTCTGGACAATCAAAAACTCAAGGAAACTTCACTATTGATATAATGACTGAAATGGCAAACCAACCCCCAAGAGTGGTGAACAATCGGGTGTTAGAAATCTATGGTAATGAAAGAAATGTAATCAAGAAATTCCATTTGTTAATCACTCATCCTGACAGCACTGCTGAAAATATTGAATATTTAATTCTTGTAGCACCAAAATATGGGAGATTATTCTTTGCAAACAAAGAACTAACGTTAGACAGTGATATGACATTTACTCAGCAGGATATAAATCAAGGTCTTGTATCATACCAACTTGATAACACATCGGCTATAACAGACCAGTTTATATTTGAAGTTTCCAATGGTTTTGAAGCACTAAGAGGTTTGGAATTTCTCATCAATATTGTACAGTCCACAGTACTATTTGATGTGAAAAACATCTCTGTTCGAGAAGGAGGTCAGAAAATATTAACGTTCGATCACTTAGTAGTTGATAAAGCTTTTTATGAAAGAGAAGTTGTGACTTTTAAAGTTAGATCAGAACCATTGCATGGTGCCATAAAGTTGAACAGAAAGCCAGTGAACAGTTTCACATCTGAAGAAGTTTACGAGGCTAAAGTTTTGTATCAACATGATGATAGTGATACATCCACAGACCAGTTCTCACTTAGTGCTTCTGTGGATAATGGATTGAAGGAGAGTGAAGTTAAAACTGTATTTGTAACCATCGACGGAATCAATGATGAGGCACCCAGTATAGTCAATAATGAAGGTCTCACAGTTTGGAAGGGCTCCATGACACAAATTACGTCAGATATTTTGTCGGCTGTTGACCCTGATACACCTTCAGATGAACTATGGTTTAGGATTTCAGCACCCACTAATGGGCATGTGTCCTTGCTGGACAATACATTCAAAGCTATAGCAAGTTTCAAACAGTCATGGATTGATGATGGGCAAATAGTTTTTGTTCATAGTGGTAAGTTTTAATGACCCCACCTCTTTTCCACACAATCCTGCATTCGAACCATCCTGAGGAAGAAGTCTTTTTGAATACACTGTCAGAAAAGAAGAAAATGCTTATTGCAAGCATTCACTCACAATATTTTCTACCCTTTTAAAAGCAAAGTCAATTATTTGAGCCACATTTATGTTGTCATCTGCAAATGCTTTCAACATGGACAAATCTGTATTTTGGGTTCTGGTAATGAGTTAACCCTTTACCAAACAATCCCTGGTTTTTACGACCCAGAGGAAGAAGCCTTCTGAAAACATTGTTGGAAAAGGAGAAAATGCTGGTAACCAGCATTTTCTCCTTTTCCCACAATGTTTTCTACTCTTCTGAAGTCAAGCTTCAATTTTTGAGTCATATTTATTTTGTCGTCCGCAAATGCTTTCAATTTGGACAAGTCTAAAATTTTGTCGTTTGGTAAAGAGGTAAGTCATGTTACAAGATAACAGAAATCTGAAACATTTCAGGAAAAAATTTTTCTTTAACCCTTTACCACACAGCAAAATTTTAGACTTGTCCATTTCAAGTGAGTTTTCAGGCAGCAATTCAAATATTTTGCAGATAATAGCATTTGTCATTGAATAGGTAGAAAACATTGTGGGAAAAGCAGAAAATGCGGGTTATCAGCATTTTCTCCTTAACCCACAATGATTTCAAAAGCCTTCTTTCTCAGGGTTGTTAAAACTCAGGATTGTGTGGTAAAGGGTTAAAATAATTTTTGGTGATTCAAACATGAGAAAAGACAACTATATTCCAGATTTTTTGACATAATAGATGGAAATGGCATATAAATTTGGGGGGGGGGGGGTTTGTTGAAATACAGCACCTCTTTAAAACGCATAAGTAACTGTTTGGATTCATAGAAAATTCTCTGATAGCTTAACAACCATGTTTTATTCAAACAAAAATGTATATATAATTATCGATAATTATCCTGCATGGTCATTTCTATTTGTAGTATACATTTTTGGGATTCTTCTTGCAATAGTGCTACATCCAAAACTGTGTTTTAATGAAAATTGTTATAAGGATGTTTTGGTATAGTTCTTGTAAAGAAGAAAGGAAAACAAAGTTTTTAAAAGCCTTCCCTCTTGGGGATTTTTAAGCTCAGGATTGTTTGATAAAGGGTTAAGGTAGTAGGTTTCAATACACACTGTCAGTGCTGGTGTTTCTGGGAATCTTTTGGTCAAGGTAAGGCAGGGTCTTAGCCAAGTTGTTGTTAAACCCAGGATACCCATGAATAAGTAAGCTGTTGCAATGATAGAACTGTTGAAAGACACTTTTTAAACCAATCATTAAATTTCATTTAGATTGATGTACTTGTGTAGTTTTTAAATCATAGATCTCTTTGTAATTGCTTTTGTGGAGAGTCTTGATTCAGATCAGAGTTGTGTGCTACTTGATCTTGTCTCCGGCTAAAGCATCCTTGAAATTGCAATATTATGAAGGTTTTGCTGAAACAGAAAGATCCATTTCATAAATTCAGGGCTTTTAGAGTGAGTTAAACGAAAGATAGGTTATATTTACTCAGGCTTATATATTTCATTTCAGGCAATGCAGATGGAGAGTTTTCATTTCAAGTAACTGATGGCCAAAACAACAGTCCACTCTCATCTTTCCTAATCAAGGCTAAAAGACTAAAACTGAGTCTTGATGTCAACAAACTACTGAATGCATACCCTAGAACAATTCAGCCAATCACATCAAGCCATCTATCTGCATCAACGAATGATCCTGACCAATCAAAACCCATTATCTACACTGTTGTTTCAAGACCTGAACATGGGATGCTTGTCACCATGGTGGAGAAACAGACAATGACGGTGACTTCATTTACTCAAGAAGAAATCAACAGTTCTCAAATATTTTACAAACATGAAGAAAAATTGAATGGTTGGACACAGAATGATACGGTTGTGTTTAGAGTCAATACCCTTTATGCAGAGCCCCTTGTAGACCAGAAACTTAATATTTATGTCTCCTATGGCAACCTGAATGCTGAAAATAAAGATCAACTCATTAAGACCTTGCCAATATCTGTTGAAGAAGGGGGAGAAATGATTGTAACAAAAAATAATCTTGATGCTTCAGAATTTGTGAGAAACCTTGAACGTTTGGGTAAGAGAGTTAGCTTGCGGTTCACCTTGAAGGATCCACCACAACATGGAGTTTTACTTTTTCAAGGATCAAGATTACTGAAAGGCACAAGATTTAGTCAAAGACATATTAACTCCCATCAGCTTATTTATCAGCATGATGACTCCAATACAGTGTTTGATACATTCAACCTTACTCTTCATTTAAGAATAGAGGATCAGAGTTTGCGAGGGGGTGATGACCAAGAAACAACTTTTGGACTGGTTCTGAATATTACTATTCAGCCAATCAATGATGAACGGTTCAAATTACTCACAACTAGACCCAGTCTTAATATTATACAGGGGTTTAGTGCAGTTATTAACCAGTCTGTTTTGAATACAGTAGATAATGATACAGTACCAGGCTATATCGTGTATACCATTACAAGAAAAGCTAAAAATGGACATGTGGCTTTTAAGAATGCAGAATATACACCAATTGGTTCTTTCACTCAACAAGATGTTAATGAAGAAAAAGTGATTTTTATGCATGATGGAAGTTCTGAATCAGGAGCATTTCATTTTCAAGTGTCTGATGGAGCATTTAGTCCATATTATAAAGATTTTAACATTTATGTGACAAAAGTTAACATGCATGTTGCTCATAATTTGACTATCTTGATAACACAGTCAGAAAATAATGTTGTGATTACACAAGACCATATTGATGTAAGTACAAATGGATTAAGAGAAAATATTACATACTATATTAAAAAACAGCCCAAGTTGGGTAGGATATATGTAAATAGCCAGCCTCTTTTAACATTTAGCCAGCTTGATATTGATAATAATGTTGTAGTGTATAGACAGGAAAATATGAAAGATAGCTCAGATAGTTTTGTTTGTGATATCAGGTATAAACCAATCCAAACTTTAGATATTATTGATAAAGTATTTTACATAAAAGTTAAACCTTTGGTGAATATTGGGCCTTTTGAGGCTCCAAAAGGGGAAAGAGTGGCCCTTACATTAAGTTATTTAGATGCGAACAAATTAGCTGATAGAACAGCTGACAACCCCTTGTATACAATAACCAGTGGCCCTTTTTTCGGGAAAATTGTGAGAAAAAGTTACTCGAGAAGACAGATTTACCAGGAACAGTATAGGGACAATTCTGGTTATAAAACAGTGAGTGAATTTACGCATGAAGATGTTGTGTACACAAAAGTATTCTATGAAAGTGACCCATTTCTTGTGATAAATGAAAAGAAAGACAATTTTTCATTTGTGTTGACTGCATTTAATGCACAACCTGCTACAGGTGTTTTTATCATTGGGCTTGGCCACTCTGACAATGTTCCCTATATACCAGTTACAAAATCAACTGAAAGGGTTGATGTCCCAGTCACTATGGATATACCAGTGACCCCTGTAGTAGATTCAGAAATGGGAGACAATTCCAAAATGCACGATAAAGAAGTTGCGCCAAGTCGTGTCAATAACAATCATGTGATAGTGCTAGCAATTATTATTCCTATTTTAATTTTAATTATAATCGCAGTTATAGTTGTATACCTAGTCTGGAGGAGGCGTAGAAAAAGGGATTATACGCCCTCTTCAAAAAAATCACCAAGAATGCGGCCTCACATAAGTGGGCCGTATCAAGTTGACCAGCCAAATGTGCATATTGAGCCACAACAGGACACTTCCGGTGATGATAATAAATCTGTTCAGTCATTGGTTGAATATGAAAATTTAAATACATCATCCATTCCACGTGTGCGTGTTGCGGCCGAAGCCCAAGATATAATGACTCCAATTATGTCACTGGAACACCATCACGCACCCCGATCCCCAGATATATCTAGGACAGAAATAAGTACAACAGTACCGAACTGTAAAGTAACACCACTTATAGACAATGTGGATGATGACTCTGGTAGAGTGACGCCAGATGAGTTACGGAAATCGACCAGTAGTATGGGTGACATGATTGAATGGATAACATCTGATCCAGAACTGCTTCAACACTGTAGCTCCTCCACACCACCAGTCCTACAGAAAAACCAGTATTGGGTGTAGTGTTAACCCTTAGAGCACTTAACTTGTTAAACAAACTGTTTCAATGAGGAAAAACAGCCAAAAGACTGCAATTTCAAGGTTGTTTGGAAAGAATATGTTACAAAGAAGCAGAACGTGTAGATTCATGATCAAACTGCTCATTCTGTGCAGTCTGATCTTGATATACACATTATGCAAATGCAACATAACTTAAAAGACCATGATATGCAAATTTCAATGCTGATTTTATCAGAATTTGGCAAAACCCCCTTAGTAAAACTTCTAATTATACAGTTTTTGATCAGCGAAAATGAAAGATCTATTCCAAAATATTGATTATACAGAAAATTGGTCCGTAAATATAAACTTTTTTGCTTATGATAAATTATGGTTGATCAGCTAGCATAGAATTTTCTAGGCATCCAACCTGCAGTGTTACAGAAAGGTGGGGTGTATCTCACTAATACAGGAAGGTGTAGATCCCAGAGCAGAATGTATTTTCTGTGCTGTCTGATGGTGGTGTACATGATTGTCTGAAAAACCAACTTTGTTTGGCTTCCAAGGGGTTGACCCTTTATTAAACAATTTTGTGATTTTTCGACAAGAGAAGGCCTGTAAAACATTGATGAAAATGGACAAAATGCTGGTAACCAGCATTTTCACCTTTTCCAATAATGTTTTCTACCTTTTTGAAGACAAATCCCATGATTATAGGTGAAATTAATTTGTCGGTATGCAAATGCTTTCAGTATGGCTTACTCTGGAATTTATTGTCTGGTAAAAGTGTTGATTAAATTTATGCTGATGTTCTCATTTTCCTTTCAATAACCATTCTTAATATTCGAAAGTTGAGCTTGTCATTGGTTTATTCATTCTGTCTTGTCTTGAATTCAATAAGTAACTCTCTGACCGGTTGAAACCCATTTGAACCCCAAAACTACAATGTAGCTTTCTCATGGGATGAAACAGAATGTCTTCACCAATCAGAGAGCTAGTTCTGGATATAATGATGACTGATGAATATTTTGGGTTAGATATATTGTTCCTTTTGGAATTCAAAAGCTAGCTCTCTGATTGGCTGAAAGAGGATCTTTTGGCCAATCAGAGAGCTTTTCTTGGGACTCAGGATGGTTGTTGAATGTTGTAAAAAAACTGATTATTAGTGATCATGAATAATATGCTATTTATTGTTATCATTTTTCTTAGGCATTACCTTAGCAGGATAAAAAGTGGTTACGCTCCATCATTATTGCTATAATACAATGAGAGAGAGAGAGAGAGAGAGAGAGAGAGAGAGGAAGAGAGAGAGAGAGAGAGAGAGAGGAGGCAGACAGGCCCAGGTAGGCCTAAATGCTGATTGATTATTTGGTCTGTCTTACTCCTTTTTGTCAGTTAATTGAACAAATCAAGGATTCTTAAAACTTTCATCTTATACCTTGATATGCATGCAAATTGAGAAAATTTACACATCCCTCTGCTAACACTGTATCAAGTATTATGTTAAGATATACTGCTTATATTGAGATATTTGTCTAAACTGGTTTCTTGTGTATCTCAATAATCAATATCTTTCATTTTAAAGTCTACCAGAGAGCTGAGTGCTCAAGATGAGATTTTGTGATTGTGCTGTGTTTGGTATGCGTCATCCGTTGTAAGGTTGTCAACAATTACTTCTTGTGCACTCTAGATGCCACATTTACAGTCGGATAGTCATGAAACTTGGTCAGAATGTTTGTGTTGATAAAATCCCGGACAAGATAGAAATTGGGTCGCAGCAGGTCAAAAATTAGGTCACCAGATCTGAAGAAAAAAAAAACATTCTGTAGTCTCAGCCTGATATTCATGAAACTCTGTCAGAATGTTTGTCTTGGTGGTATCTCAGACACGTTTGAAATTGGATAGCATCAGGTAAAAAGGTAGGTTACTGGGCCAAATCTTAGAAAAGCTTGTGTACACTATGGAGGCCACATTTTCAGTAGGATACTCATAAAATTTTGCCAAAATGTTTAACTTGATGATACCTCTAACAAGTGTGAAATTAGGTCACAACCAGCCAAAAAGTAGGTCACTGGGACAAATCTAAGTAAAACCTTGTGAGTGCTATAGAGGCCATATTTTCAGCCTGATACTCATGAAACATTGTCAGAATGTTTGCCTTGACGATATATCAGACAAGTTCAGAATTTGGTCATGTCAGGTCAAACAGTAGGTCACTGGGACAAATCTTAGAACAAGAGGGCCATGATGGCCCTGTATTGCTCCACACCAAACATAATTCTAGGCCAAATGGTTTCAAACAAAAAGACTTCTACAGTTTTGTTTACTAAATTGCATGTGAAAGTTGTTGTCTGGGTTGGAGCCATTTTTGACCACAGAGCAACAATTACGTGACTCCTTTTAGAGTTACACAAGATGAAGCCACATACCAAATAATACAGATCTAGGCCGTGTGGTTATAAACAAGGTCAGGAACAAGTAGATCTTTAAAGTTTTCACAATATGAGCCTATGTACATATTGTGCCTTCCGGGATTGAGCCAATTTTGACCGTAGGGCTATAATTTGAAGAATTTTGGTAATGGTCAATTAGATATATATACATGCAAAATTTGGTGGACCTAGGTCTTATGGTTAGGTATGAAATATTTTAGAAAGTTTTCACTATGTAGGCTCATGTAAAACTTATGACTGCCATGGCTGGGCCAAATATGACCCCAAGGCTACAATTTTGGCCATCTTAGAAGAGGCGCACTAGGTTAAGCTAAATGCAAAATTTGGTAGCCCTTGGCCTCATGGTTAGAAAGTAGATGATTTTTAAAGTTTTCACCATTTTGGGGCCAATTTTGACCCCCAGGGCTATAATTTCACAAATCATAGTAGAGGTCTAATAGACAAGAGGGCCATTGACAGAAAGGGCTCACCTGAGTAAAGTAATCTTGGCTTGTTAAAACTGAAGAGATTCTCATGTTAGTAATGTAAAAACACATGAGTGTAAGAGACATATTTTTTGACAAACTTGACATATTTCTAAACTTGTCAGAGATATCAAGACAAACATTCTGACCAAGTTTCACGAAAGGCTGAAAATGTGGCCTGTATGGTGCACACGAAGCTTTTCTAAGATTTGGCCCAGTGACCTCCTTTTTGACCCAAAGTTACCCAATTTCAAAGCTGTCACAGAGGTCATCAAGACAAACACTTTGACTTACTTTCATAGTATCAGGCAGAAAATTTGGCCTCAGAGTGCACACAAGGTTTTTCTAAGATTTAGCCCAGTGACCTGCTTTTTGACCTGACATGACCCAATTTCGAACTTGCCCAAGATATCATCAAGACAAATATCCTGACCATGTTCAAGAGTATCAGAGAAGATGTTTGAAATAAAAGTTGAAGCACGGCCAACGGTCACAGGGCCATGATATAAGCTGGCTGGCCTTCAGCCAGTGGAACAAAAAAACCATGTGTGCAGTCTAGAGGCCACATTTTCAGTCCGATACTCATTAAACACTGTCAGAATGTTTGTCTTGATCATATCTCCAACAAGTTCAAAATAGGTCAAGACAGTCAAAACTTACTGTATACTAGAATGTATACAGTGTCAAAAAAATTGGCAAATTACCAATTACAGACATTTTGCGTACGGAAATGTTTGCAAGTTCAAGTCACACATTATTTGTTGGTATACTTTTGGTAAAATACAGGGACAGAAAAGTTCACATTTTTTTTTAGCTCCACTGGCCGAAGGCCAGCGGGCTTATGTCATGGCCTGGTGTCCATCGTGCGTCCGTCCGTGTGTGCGTGCGTGCGTGCGTTAACTTTTTTTTAAACTTCTTCTCTGAAGCTACCCATCCAAATTTGATGAAACTTCACAGAAATGATCCTGCCATGGTCCTCTTTAGAATTTCTTGAAAGAATTTGATTCCTTCAAAAACTGGTTGCCATGGCAACAAAACTGAAAAAAATTGAACATCTTTGAAAATCTTCTTGTCTGAAACCATAAGGTCCAGGGCTACCAAATTTGGCATGTAGCTTTATCTAATGGACCTCTATCAAATTCCTTCATATTATAGCCCTGGGGACAAAATTGGCTCTGCCCCGGAGATCACAAGTTTAACATGGACTTATATAGTGACTGAAATTCAAAATACTAATCAAGGGAAATAACTCCTGTTATACAAGATAAAGTTTGTTACTATTTACCTCCCTTGATTATCAAACTGCACTTATACATTATTGGAGTTTGGTATTCAAGTTTTTTGGAGAGGAAATGTTCTGTTTTAAGGGACAGTCAATTATTTTGATGCTAATGGTTATACCCACATGAATGGAATGTTTAATTTAAAGTAAGGTTTCTATCACTCAAATTTTTTCAGAACTTTACCTTTCATGCTAATGAATAAACCTGCTTGTATTCACTGACATCTTTGCATTTAAAAAAATATGACTGTTTTTGTTTGGCGGGTGGGGTGGAGGTTATGTTTTCAAAGTAAGTTTATTACCATACAGACTTTTTATGCTGTTTGTCTCTGTCAATGCCAATTAAATGCATGATACGTTAATTTTACTCTTTAAGAAATGACTATTTTTTTTACTGTACCAAGTTTAAAGCCATTGCAAAAAGACAAATTGAATGTAGCTTAAATGACTATTTCTGTCTTTGATAGGTTAGGAAACCTTGTGGGAAAAGGAGAAAATACTGGCTGACAACATGTTGTCCTTTTCTGACGATGTTTTTAAAAGCCTTCTCTTTCAGGGTCATTAACACTTCGATTTGCGTGGTAATGGTTTAAGAAGCCAGTGGAGCGATACAGGGCCATCATGGCCCTCTTGTTTCAAATTTGCAGTATTGCAAAAATTTCCACGTAAATAGTAGGTCACTAACGCTCATGTGTTTTAAATCATTATAACCAGGGTCTCTTCAGCTGTGTCAATCCTAGATCACTTTACTCAGGTGAGCGCTTTAGGGCCAATGGCCCTCTTGTTTGCTGAAATATTTTCAACATCACCTAATAGTAATAGTTTGAAGGAATCTCAAATTCTCCACATGAAAATTTAAGCTTTACCCATAGTTTGTTCTCCATCCATTAACAGTTGCATTTGAAGGCAGTGTAGATGAAGATCAGACTGCACAAAACCTGCAGTCTGATCAATGATCTACACTGTATGTTTATAATGTATCTTCAGAGTAGTCTGGCCTTCCTTTACATTGTTTGTGTAACCCTTTATCAGATAATCTCAGGTTTTAACAACCCTGGAGGAGGAGCTTTTAAAATCCAGAATTTGTTCCTATTCCCACAAAGGGTTTTTACTCTTGAACAGGCAAATTTCACCATGTGAGACACAATGAATTTGTTGTCTGCAAATGCTTGAATTTCGAAAAGCTTAAAGTTTTGTGTTTCAGGTTAACCTTTTACCACATGATTCTAAGTTTAAACCCCAAGGAAGAAGGCTTCTGAAAGCATTGTGGGAAAAGTAGAAAATGCTCGTGACAGCATTTCTTCTTTTCTCACAATGACTTCTACACTTCTACACTTCAATATCCACATTTAGTTTGTTGTTTGCAAATGTTTTCAATTTTGACAAATCAAAAGTTTTGTTGTCTGGTAAAGGGTGAATGGAATGCATTCCATAGAACAAAGTAAATAGAATGTAAATTGATGATAATTGGTAGCAATAAGCTATTAATTTGTAATTACTTCCCTGTTTACCTAGTAGACTGCCTATGATTTATCCAGCATTTCATGATAAACTGGGTTTGACGGAATTACGAGGGCCGATTGATATATTGTGAGCCTCTAATGTAAGGGCTTTACTTTCGGCCGACATACTGCATTATTTTTCAGCATAATCCTCTTAAGTATCTATACATTTTAGCCATTATGTTTTACCCTTTGTCACACAAACCTTAACGACTTTGAGGAAATGACCTTTTGAAAACATTGTAGGCAAAGGAGAAAATGCTGATAACCAGCATTTTCTCTTTTTACCAATGTTTTCTACCTTTCCGAAAACACCTTTTAATTTTTGAGTCACATTGATGTTGTTGTCTGCAAATGCTTTCAAGTTGGACATTTTGTTGTTTGGTAAAGAGTTCAGGGCCTCAGTACCACTGTTAAAGGAGCCCTTCTCTTCACCGTTCAAAAAGTCCTCAACTGCATGTATGACATCATCATCTGACGGAAACAGGATACTGAAAATGGTGTTTTTCAATTTCGGAAGTAGATAAAAGTCTGATGGAGCCAGATCAGGGCCTGTATTCACCAACCATTCTTTAGAATGTTCTGTAGCTTATTCTCCAGAATTTTATGAATTTGAAAGTAACACAACTTCTGATTGGCTAGACCAAATGGTTTAGCCAGTCAGAAGCTGTCTCGTCCAAATTTAGAAAACTTGGAGAATAAGATTAAGAATATTTTCTAGTAACTGCCCAAGGAGTGATGCATAATATGCGTCATCAATTGTTTGTCCCTTTTGCAGATAATATACGGTCAGAATACCATCAGCATCCCAGAAAACCATGGCCATAGGCTTTCCAGCTGATGGAATAGCCTTTGCCCTCTTTGGTGGCAGTGATTCAGGGTGCTTCCATTGTTTGTTGTTTGGTCTCTGGGTGAAATGATGGACCTATGTGCTATCCATAGTTATAATGTTTGCAAAAAAGATAGCAGGATCGGCATCTAAAAGGTTCAGATTAGTAGGTGACAACGTCCACCTGGTCTGCTTCTGATCAGTCGTCAGAAGTCTTGGTACCCAAAGGGCTTTTCATTGCAAGCATTGTATGCGCATGTCATATTCTTCGAAGATTCGACCTGTCTACTATGACGCATCACCCATCCCCAAATTCTTGGGAAAAGTAGGGCTTATACCGAAGCTATTAGCCTATTACCCAAGCATATAGGGGCTGTTTTAATAAATGGCTGATGCATAGGTTACATGCTAGCTGATCATAGCTGAATGAATTGCACCAGGTAGCATTTTATTGAGTAAACGTTTATTTCAATTTGAAATTCAAAGTAACAGTTGTTTTGAAAAATAGTCCAGTTCTGTACCGAGATTGCCCATATTAGATAGATGTGTAACTAACCTATTGGCCATAATAATATACATGTATCATGGACTTTATTCACTATTTCTGGGATTGTAACAATGACCAGCCTTCCAGGACGGTGTCATCCTCAAGGCTCTGCCTGCCATGCTCAAATTCTGCCACCCACCTTTTCATTGTAGCATATAAAGAGGTATCATTCTCTAGTTTTGCTACCGTAGCAGTAAGGATATTCTTAGGTGGTAGACCTTCCTTATGCAAAGATTAATTCACTACTCTTTCAGTGATTTTGTCCATTTTGCAAGACATTTGCCCTGTTTACTCTAGAGTATGACCTCTTTGACATAAACTGACCAAATTACACCAGTCTTTGAGTACACAGCCTTAGCTTTTCTGCTGCTAAGTGCAGCTCACTGACCTTTATCAGACAGTGTAGATCAAGATCAGACTGCACAGAACACGCAGTCTAATCTTGGATCTACACTGTCCAATAAGGAGATAAATTTCTCCAAAAAAATTAAGTTTGGAATAGCAAAATTTTGGTCTTTACTATCGGCTTGAAAGCTTCATTTCACTTGTTTAGCAGGACAAGGGTTAAATTGGGAATATTGGGACTGAAAAAGGACGTCCCTGCTCACAACTTACCAATCAGCCCTCATATGCAGTATAATGTTTATACCTATGACCACGGGGGGGGGGGGGTTGTTATACTGGAATTTGATATTCTGTTATTCTGTCTGTCCGTAGAGTTTTGTGTCCTCTGCTCCTACAGTTTTCCACCAATTTCAGCCAAATTTTTTTGTAACCCTTTAGCAAACAATCTTGTACTGTTACAAAGCAGAGATGAAGGTTTTTGAAAACATTGGTTGGAAATGGAGGAAATTCTGGTAACCAGCTATAACCCGTTTACCACAGGTTTTTCTTCCCTTTTAGAGACAGATCCCATCATTCTAGCCATAATTCATTTGTCATCTGCAAATACTTTCAACTTGGACCAGCCCAAGAATTTGTTGTTTGGTGAAGAGTTAATCCTTTACCACATAATCCCGAATTTTAACGACCCTGAAAAAGAAGGCTTTTGAAAACACTGTGGGAAAAGGAGAAAATGTTGGTTACCAGCATTTTCTCTTTTTCCCACAATGCTTTCTACTCTATGATGGACAAATATCATGTTCTGAGTTACATTTGATTTGATGTCTGCAAATGCTCTCAATTTGGTAGAGTCCAAAACTTGGTAGTTGGTAAAGAGTTAAAGGCACAAATTTGCTCCTAGAGATAGACAGACAACCTGGTTCCTGTATAGCCACACTCCTGCATCCACTTTGTCATCCTGTTTAGTAATGGTTTACATATGAATTAAAAAAAAAAAGATCTTTTCAATTAGCTGTGTTGTATATTAGTAAAGAACAGCATGTGCATTTTTAAGATTGATATTTGGATATTACCGGTGAGGCAGTGCCTAAATGCAAGGCTAATTGCTATTTGTGTATTTTATGTAACTTACATGTTAATTGTGCATGTTTAAGATGTATATGTAATTAAGTCATAATACTCATGTAATTTATTACAAACATTTTTGAAGTAGTTGTTTGCACATAATATTGGAATTTTCAAATGATAGTTCTGTAGTTGCAAGAATGTACCAGTATGGTATGTTTTTTTTTTCTAGAAAATGTATACAAAAATATGTACACTGTCACATCTTGCAGAGAAGTGGATTTAATCCTTTACCACACAGTCCTGAGTTAAAAGGACACAAAGAAGAAAGGATTTTGAAAACATTGTTGGAAAAGGAGAAAATGCTGAGAAACAGCATTTTCTCCTTCTCCAACAATGTTTTTTGTCCTTACAATGTCAAATGTTATCATTTGAGCCACATTTAATTTGTCACCTTCAAAAGCTTCAAGTCTAAAATGTCTTTGTGTGGTAAAGGGTTAATTAGGTACCTTATACAGTAACACAGAAATATCAGTTCTTTCAGCATTTTCATTGCCAATGGTTGAAAACAGACTTGTGGATGGCATAGCTCTAGATCAGACTGAACAGAACATACAGTCTGATCTTTGACCTATAACAATGGTTAGCATGCCTACAAGATAAAAATCTTTATGAGTTTCAAAGGAATTGTATGACATGGCAGACAAAAGTGATATAGTCCTTGATTTTGCTAAAAAAAAATCTAGACATCCATTACATGTATTTTCCTATGTACACATCAATTTGAAAGTATTTGCATAATTTTATGTAGGTTTTATGTGTAGATTGTTTGAAACAGTCATACTTCTTTTAATTGTTGCATCATTTGATAACTAATACAAATTCATGTAATAAACTTTTTTTTTTTTTGTTATTGCTAAATTTGATTTGAAATTCTCTGTATTTCCATGACCTTTCATGGCAAGTAAGCATTATATGTTGTTCAAGTTTATTGACTGAATGGAGTTTTCAACAGTATTTCAGTTGTATCATAACACTAGCTCACTTATTCACGTGTATCCTGATTTTCAGTCATGCCATATGGCCTGTAACACGTGAAAAGGGGCATTCAGACATTAGCGTAAAATGTCATTTCGGATCAGCCTGCGCACTCCACGCAGGCAATCCGAAATGACACTTTCCGTTTTTATGTAATTTTCTGTTTTGTCCAAGTCTACTGTAGCACAAAATCTAAAGTAGTCGTAAAGTGCTGTCTTGGATTAGCCTGCGTGGACTGCAGGCTGATCCAAGACACCAATTTACGCAAATTTCCAAATGCCCCTTTTTGCTCATTGCAAGCCATATTGGACCTCTGTAGTGTCTTGACCTGGGACACTCCCATGAAAAACCAAGCACATTGCATGATGATCAAACCAGAGCTCTCCAAATTATGTACATGTAAGATGAAGAAATGTACTTTCACAACAGTAAGTCTGATTCGGAAAACAAGAGCGGCAAATTGTCGCAAGATACACACGTCCCACCGCCAGTTGTCGAGGGGGGATAATAATCGTAAAGGGCAGGTAGAGGAAAATAGTAGTGCAGCAGAAATCATGTAAGTGATTGAAATAGGCATGAATGTCTCCTCTAATGTTAAGGAAACATGCATATAAAGTTTCAGGTCATCCCAACATGAAAAGACAAAGTTATATTGTAGAGAAGTATGAAAAGCTGTAAAAAAAATAATGAATAGGGAATAATTCCAAAAGGGCATTAGGTAAGGTTACGGCTCCAGTGCATTGCACTTTTGATAACTGCAACAAACATGTTTACCAAGTCTCAAGTCAATTTGACTTGAGGTGACAAAGTTCCGTTCCGGACAAGCAAGAAATACTGTGAAAATGAAGATCAAAGTGGAATTACTCAAAATCTGCGCTAGGTAGAGTTATTGTTCTTGCGCACTGCACTCCGTAATATTGCAACAAACATGCATACCAAGTTTGAAGTCATTCTGACTTGAGATGACAAAGTTATGCTCTGGACAAGCAAGAAATGCTATAAAAATGAAGATCTAAGGGGGAATACCTCAAAATTCGTGCTATGAAGAGTTATGGTTCTTGTGCACTGCACCCCGTAATTTTTCAACAATCATGCATACCAAATTTGAAGATGTTCAGACTAGAAATGACAAAGTTACATTCCGGACAAGCAGAAAATGCTGTAAAAATGATGATCAAAGGGAAATAACTCAAAGACAACACGAGGTAGAGTTATGGTTCTTTCGCACTGCACTCCGTATAATTGCAACAAACACAAATGCCAAGTTTCAAGTCAATCGGACTGGTGATGACAAAGTTAAGCTCCAGACAAAGAACTGGACTGTAAAAATGAAGATCAAAGTGGAATTACTCAAAATCCACGCTAGGTAGAGTTATTGTTCTTGCGCACTGTACTCCATAATATTGCAACAAACATGCATATCAAGTTTGAAGTCGTTCTGACTTGAGATGAGTTATATTCTGGCCAAGCACTAAATGCTGAAAAAATGACGATCAAAGGGAAATAACTCAAAGACAGCACGAGGTAGAGTTACAATTCTTGCGCACTGCACTTCAAAATATTGAAACAAATAAGTATACCATATTTCAAGCCATTCCTACTTAAGATGACAAAGTTATGCTCCAGACAAGCAAGAAATGCTATAAAAACGAAGATCAAAGGAGGAATAACTCAAAATTCGTGCTAGGAAGAGTTATGGTTCTTGTGCACTGCACTCCGTATTATAGCAACAAACACAAATGCCAAGTTTCAAGTCAATCGGACTGGAGATGACAAAGTTATGCTCCGGACAAGCAGAAAATGCTGTAAAAATGACGATCAAAGGGAAATAACTCAAAGACAGCATGAGGTAGAGTTATGGTTCTTTCATACTGCACTCTGTATTATTGCAACAAACAAAAATGCCAAGTTTCAAGTCAATTGCACTGGAGATGCCAAAGTTATGCTCCGGACAAGCAGAAAATGCTGTAAAAATGACGATCAAAGGGAAATAACTCAGACAGCACTAGGTAGAGTTGTGGTTCTTTCACAATGCACTCCGTATTATTGCAACAAACACAAATGCCAAGTTTCAAGTCAATCGGACTGGAGATGACAAAGTTATGCTCCGGACAAGCAGAAAATGCTGTAAAAATGACGATCAAAGGGAAATAACTCAAAGACAGCACGAGGTAGAGTTGTGGTTCTTTCACAGTGCACTCCGTATTATTGCAACAAACACAAATGCCAAGTTTCAAGTCAAACGGACTGGAGATGACAAAGTTATGCTCCGGACAAAGAACTGGACGCCAGGCCCCGCCCGCCCCAACTCCCGTACGCCATGGGTGATCCCATAATACATCCCGTCTTTGACATGCGTATAAAAAGCAAAGTATTCTAATGTTAAAAGATTCTTTGTCATCCAAACGAGTTTTATCATCTGCAGATGTTTGTTTTGACAGAAGCCTGGCTGGATAGCTCAGTGGTTTGCGTATCTGATTTGTGACCTGGTGGTTGCGGATTTGATATCTGATTGTGGCAATCTTTGCCTCTCACCCCTGATGTATATGAGATAAGTAGTGAGTGGCTTGGAAAGAAAGTTGTGTCGATACTGGTGTTAGAAAGCCAGGAAACATGCGTAGGTGCACTGACCACCATGATATGACCTAAGCAGGTTTAACAGTGTTAAACCCTAATACAAAAAAACAATTGTTTTGACAGAAAGAATATTGATAACTGAGAAAGTACCACAAGAATACCTATCATACCAATACAACAAGTGTAAAAGAATGGGTAATCTTAGTCTGTACAGAATAGGTTCAAACATTTGTAACAAAATTTTATTTCAAAAGGCAAATGAAATTAATAACAAGTCATTCAAAATAACAAATTTTTTTTTGTATCCTTTGGCATACAGAAAATTAACTAATCAAAACCCGACATTAAAAACTATTAACTCTTTACCTGACAATAAATTTTTTATACTTGTCCATACTGAAAGCAATTGGAGGCAACAGACTAGCTCTGGCTCTTATGATTGTATTTGGCTTTCTAAGGGTAGAAAACACTGTGGGAAAAAAAGAAAATGCTGGTAAAAAGCATTTTCTCCTTTTCCCACAATGTCTTCATAGCCTCTCTTCTGAGGACTTAATACATGGGATAGTCTTGCTAAAAAGTAAAAGGTGAAATATTTCTTTACTTTATTTTAACTTTTATGGCTTTTTAAGGATAGAAAACATTGTGCAAAAAGGAGAAATTGCTGGTAACCAGCATTTTTCTCCTTTTCTAACTATGTCTTCAATAGCCTCTTTTCTCGGGACTTAAAATATGGGATAGTTCTGTTAAAAAGTAAAAGGTAAAATATTTTTATTCTAAGGGTGATACAAGTTGGAATGATATAGAGAAAACATGGTGTAAAAAGGAATCACTGCCTGCAATATGAATTTATTCTATTACCAACAAAGCTTGCAAAAAGCGTCAACAGCCAGCTTAGTAAAAATTCTAACTTGAATTATTATGTGTTAAACCCAATCACAATAAGGCCGTCTATGATTTTATTACTGTGACCTGGTGAAAAGAGAATAAAAAGCCAGAGAAGAGAAGTCATTGACGGCACTCACCCCTACTGTTGCTCTCAGCATGGCTAAAGATCCAAGATCTTGTGCAGTCTGATCTTAGATTTACACTCCCTATTTGGTAACCTATTCTGGCGAAAATGATCTTGACACTACAATATTTTCGATGTTTTTCATGATTGTAATCCTAAGAAAGAAGGCTTTTAAAAGTGTTCTATTTTTTCTCCTTTTCCACCATGTTTTCTGCCCTTTCAAAGACAAATCTCACCATTCAAACCTTTACCAAAAAAATCCTGGGTTTACCCTGCTATAGAAGGCTTTGAAAGCATTGTGGGAAAAGCAGAAAATGCAGGTTATCAGCATTTTCTTTTCCCACGTGTTCTACCCTCTCAAAGACAAGTAGCACATAAGCCATATTTCATGTCATCAGCAAATGCTTTCAATATTGAAGAATCTATGATTTTGTCATTCAGTAAAGAGTAAAGGGTTTACTGTAAGGCATAAAATGAAGGCATATGACATACTCTAAACGTTCAAGACAGGCAAGGAAAGAGGTTGGCGTTTGCCTCCAGTCTGGTACAGTACTATTACTTAACTGAAAAAAAAAAAAGGCACAAGTTTTGAATAAACAGTATCGAGACATTCTGAACAAATTATGCGATAAAACATGTAACTAAAAACAAAGTTAAGATATACCATTGCCTAATGGTTTTACTGTAAAAGAAAAATGAAGAACCTTCTCTTTTCCAATAGAAACTAAAATAATAACTCTTTTCTTAACCCCTAAAGCACCTTTCACGACTATAGTTGCCTTCCTGAACAGTGTAAGCCAAGACCTAGTCTGATCACTGATCTGTAGTCTTCTTTGCTGAGACATTCTGGACAATAACAACCTATGTATTACAATTTTAAGGGTCTTATTTGGGAAATAAAGTGTTCTAGGGGTTCAGTTGGCGCTCTAGGAGTAATTGTTGATAAACAAATACAAATAGCACCACCATTAGACAAGAGCACAGGTACCAATGCCAGAGTGAAGTTGCTTTAAGTAAAATAATGGACATAACTGATTCCAAGCAACAGTAGTGCTTTAATTGAAAAAATGCATAACTGAAAATATTTTTGGAGTTACCCAAGAAGTTTCTGTAAACTGATCCCCCCCCCCCCTTTCCAGGGACTAAGGAACTCGACATGCATCTTTATGGTAAGGCAGACGATGAGCAATGTTCCCTTACTCTACTAATATCAACTCTTAGCAAAATCATGTCATGTGGCCTATAATAATTATTTTTTATCATTTTATCTAAGACTAGAGATCAACTGACACACTCCCCCACCCACACACACACATGCACTTCTATCCCTTTACCATAAAATCCTGTAATGACCCGGAGAAAGACAGCTTTGAAAAACATTGTGGGTAAAGAAGAAAATGCTAGCAAACAAATTTTTCTTTACACACAATGTTCTACCCTTTCAAAGACAGTTTCCACCATTTGAGCCACATTTATCATCTACAAATGCCTTGGATTTGGACAAGTTCAAAATTTTGTCAATTTGTAAAGAGCAACAGGGACTAGACATGTATGTTTATTCCCTGATCATAAGGGCCGATAAGCAACTTTTATCTATTTACTCAGAGCAAGTTGGCAAGGCATCAAAAAATAGTGTCTATAACTACAATAGTCTATTAAAATGAAAGACATTGACAGACCTCCCCCTCCCCTCCCAGTCTTCTCTGTGAAATTCACATGAATCTTAATTCCCCAGGATCGATATTCACCAACTATTCTTAAGAACGTTCTTGGTCTAAATATAGATTTTGAAAGCACCACAACTTCTGATTGGCTAAACCATTTGGTTTAGCCAATCAGACATTATGTTACTTTCAAATTCATAAAATTCTTGAGAATAAGACTAAGAATGTTCTTAAGAATGGTTGGTGAATACGGACCCTGGTTGACATGGCAGAAAAACAACGCGTCTTTACTTTATCCCTTTACCAAATGAAAAAGCTTTAAATTTGTAGAAAATGAAAGCATTTTGCAGACAACAAACTAAATGAGGCTCAAATGATGGAAATCATTTCAAATCTTTGTAATTTAGGAAAATATTGAGGGAAAAGGAGAGAATGCTGGTTACCAGCATTTTCTCCTTTTTCCACAATTTTTTCCAAAGAAATGTCAAAATATGGAATCACTTGGTAAAAGGTTAGTATGATCAACTTATAATAAAGTCATGTCAATATCTTTGGTGCCCGATAAAAAGTTAAAAACATTTTCCCCTACATTCAGAAGTTGAATATTCCCCCCACTTTCAGGACTAAACATGGATCCTTCTCCCCTGCTGAATTTTCCAAGACAGATGAGTGAGGTTTATCTATTTTATCTCTCTACAGCATGACTATCCTCGACAAATCCAAACTAGAAGCGTTTGCCGACGACAAAATTCATGTTTCAAATAATGGGATTTGTCTTTGATATTTCTGAAATCACGGAGGGAAAAGGAGAGAATAATGGTATCCAATGTTATCAAAAAGACTTCTTTCTTCAAGGTCCTGAAAACATATAACTGATTGTTCAAGAGTTACTAGAAAGACAAAAGAATCATGATTATATCAACAATACGGGATAAGAAAGAACATTAATTCCCACAATCACATAGTTTAATGAATTATTTCCCAAACTACCCCTCTGTAGGGAATGGACATGTATTCTTATTCACCACTGTACTGTCCGAAGCAGATGAGCAACATTTACCTCTTACTGTTCTAGGCTCAACTCAAAACAAAATCATGTCTATATCTTGGATGTCCTGTAAAGCCTGCTGTTTTTCCTGTTATCAATGACTGAATGACCCACTCTGTTGAGACTAGAGGTATATCTTTGTTCCCTGCTTGCCTTTCAACAGCAGAGGAGCAACTACTATCTGTTACAATAACATGTGTGTCTGTGTACTGCGACTGTCTCTGTACTTGGCACTTTGATAATTGTAAAATGTTTGTCCATGTTTCAACAAATTTTGCCTCTTTTGAATGAACAATTGCCTTAACACCAACGAAGACATCATCTTTAGCTTTCCTGAAATATTTGGAAACCAGATATCAAAACCATTAATAAAAAATTTCATCTTCAGCTTTCCCTCAAGTAGGAAAAAAAAACGGTAAAAAACATTACAATACAATTTAGAGATTATCTGCTGATGTAGCAGCCAGCTTTCCAAAACATATTTTTCCCCCATAGGGGAAAAAATCAAAACAATACCTTTATCTTTAAATTTGTTGACATTAAAGAATTGTTTCTCAACATTATAAAAGTATTATCACAGCTACTAGAGTACCTATCCATGCTATTCTTCAGTTTCTAATACCACTACTTTGCACAACAATCTTTCAAAGCCACTGGTTACTTCTCCACACAAGCATAGTTACAATGTTCGGTAAGAGATGCTGAAATGAATTTCATCCCAATGACTATCATCAGTCCTCAAAAATATCTGCCTGAACTGGTATTGATATCTACAATACCCAAATCATAGCCCTAAACATTATCAACTATGATTCCAAGTTCCAACCAACCTTCATATTTACATCACTTTGATTATTCAGTAATATTCTTAACTCTTTTTCAAATGAAAAAAATTTAGTCTCAAAAAAAATGAAAGCAGTTGCAGACAACAAAGCCTTTGTAGACAAACCAAAAGTAGCTCTTATTAAGATTGCTGTCTTTGAAAGGTTAGAAAACATTGTGTGAAAAGAAAATGCTAGTTACCAGCCTGTTCAAGGTTCATTCAGTAAGAATATTTCGGTAGCAAATATCAAGTGTAAATGCATATAAATTAAAGCCCACCACCAACAGAATTAAACCTTTACAACAACGTACAACTAAAACATTTACAATTGGTTGGAGACCCCCATCCCACAGATTTTTATATGAAGTTCCATTCTGCCTTTCTCAGGCCTTTTCCCCCAGAACAGCTGTTCAGGTAAAATAGCCCGAGTGCATTCATGCTTACCATTCCATTAGCTTTCTTTTCTCCAGACTTATACCTGCTGGTAAAATGTAGGACTTCTGGTCCAATAACTGGTCCTATAAAAAACAGAAAATGTTGTATTTCAAAACAGAGAAACATGTATCTGCAAAACTATATAAAGTAAATGACATCCTTTGCCTACTTGGAAAAATTAGTTAGGCCCCACTAAAAGCTCATTACCAAATAACAAAATTTTTGACTCATACTGAAAATATTTGCAGACAACAAACTAACTGTGGATTAGATGATGTGATCTGTCTTTAAATGGTTAGAAAATATGAAGGACAAATACTGGTAAACAGCACTGTCTTCTTTTCCCAAAATGTTTTCAAAATCTTTTACTCATTTTTTTTTTTGTAAAGGAGGAAATCAGGCAAAAAAAACAACAACAATCAATACTAGTAAAGGTGCTCTGGCTGCTGGTTAAAGGGCTTTGGAAGCACTCAGTGAAATATTCTGATAAAAAATTGAAGCACAATAAATTAACCATTTTCCAAGAAAGTCTATTGTTTTTCGATCCATAGGAAAGCAGGCTTTGAAAACATATCGAGAAAAGGAGAAATTGCTAGAAAAAAACCTTTTCTTCTTTTCCCAAAATGTTTTCTTACATTTGAAAGGCAAAGTCCATCATTTCAGGCATATCTAATTTGTAGCCTGCAACTGCTTTCAACATGGAGAAGACTAAAGTTTTGTTGTCTGGTAGACTTAAACTATATCTCAATTGTACAAAGAATCATCCCATTTATTTACTCTTTACTGAACAACACACTTTTAGAATTGTCCAAATCAAAAGCACTTGCAGAGGACAAGTTTAACTGAAAATTGTAATTTGTTGTTGAAAGGGCAGAAAACAGTGTGGGAAAAGGTGAAAATGCTTGTCACCAACACTTTATCCTTTCCCCACAATGTTTTCAAAAGCATTGATTTTACAGAAAAAGGTCGTTAAAACTCGACATTTTGTGGTACAGGATAAAGAGGTTTTATCTTACTTAAAGCTCCTACCTGAGTGCAAGAATCAATAATCCACATATGAGACAAACATGGGATTCCTGCCGCCATACACTGGAGGTATTTAATGGTTCTTTGGTAAGTTGACGAGATGAGCACACATTTCTTCTTTCCTGCTATCAACTGTAGGAGGAACATGGTTAAGTATTTGAACGAAAGAGTTTAACTGCTAAATTGTCAGACTATCTCATTCACCTGACCAAAACATTGTGATTTAACTCTTTACCAAATGACAAAATTGTAGACTTGTCCAAATTGAAGGCATTTGCAGAAGACAAAATAAATGTGACTCAAAAATTGAAACTTGATTTTGGGAGAGTAGAAAACATTGTGGGAAAAGGAGACAATGCTGGTTACCAGCACTTTCTCCTTTTCCCACAACGTTTTCAGAAGGCTTCTTCCTCAGGATCCTTAAAACCACGGATTGTTTGGTAAAAGGTTAATAATGTATTTGCCAAAATATTTCACATGCTAGGAGACAGTGTAGACCCAAGATTAGAGCGCAGTCTGATCATGATCAACACTGCCTGCAAATATAAATCTACATTGTCTACTAAAATAACAAATCAGTATTTTCTCCTTTTCTCACAACATTTTCTCCCTTTCAAAAACAAAGTCCTTCATTTGACCAAGACTCAAACTGTCATCTGCAAATGCTTTCAATTTCAAAATGTAAATTTTTGTCTGCTAGAAAGGACTCAAATTTCAAACTTACGTTTGTACAAAGGCAGAAATAAGACAGAATGATGCTTTATGCAGATTTTTTTTTCATCACATAACCTCTCTTGTTTCAATGTAATATAGCAGTACAAATCTTCTTATATTACATATTTTAAGACAGGTGCCCTGTTCACCAACTATTCTTAATTTTATTCTTTGTCTTATTCTAGATTTAGAAAGAAACCAAACTTCTGACTGGCTAAAGCATTTGGTATTGCCAATCAGATGTTGTGTTACTTTCAAATTTAGAAAATTCTTGGGAATAAGACAATGAATATTCTTAAGAATGGTTGGTGAATAATGACCCAGATTTCATGAGCCTTATGCGACATCATTTATTAAAACATCGTGTTTCAGCCCGTTATTTCCAAAACACATCAGACACAAACTTTTTGAACAGTTCCCCCTATCTAAAATGATGATCTTGATACAACTAACATTTGTTTAGGTTTTAAATGCCAGTTTCTTTGGAACTATTTTAGTGCTGAATGTACATTCAAACCAGTCTGTTGATCTCATTCATAAAAATGAAGGTACTGCATATGATCTAATAGTTACAATACATTATTTCTTGAGATAGGGTTATGTGATATAAAAAATCTGATATAAGTTAGCATTTGAGACAATATTCCATTAAAAAAGTCTAAAAATGTTATTAAACAAGCTTATAGCCAGTAATGCTTTATAAAAGAATGTGATTTAAGTTGAAAGTTGCGACAAAATTTTATTAAACAAGTCTAGAAAGATGTAATAAAGCAAGCCTCTAGTGAGTAATATTTTATGGCTGAATTTTTTGTCACTGGATAAATATTTCAGTTTGAAGTAAATGTACGAGGGGCGTTAATTAAGTCCTGAAACTCAAGGCTGTGTATGTAAATAACACTTACCGGACGACCTTTGACTAGTCCAACCCCTCAAAGTATTCTCCCTTGACCTCTACACATTTTTTCAACCTTCTAACCCAGTCTAAAAGGGCATTTTTATAGTCACTTTGGGGTATACTCTCAGTGCACTGATATAGCGCTCTACCAATGGCTGTGCGGGTCTCAAATCTTCTCCCTTTCAAGCACTTTTTGATAAGCAGGTTCAACCAAAAATCACATGGTGAAAGATCAGGACTGTATGCAGGATGTGGTAAGGTTTTAAGTCCTTGTGTTTTCAAATAATCCTGCACGATGGCTGACCAGTGGGCTGGGGCGTTATCATGTAAGAGTCTCAGACCTCGTACCCGGGTACGTGGGTGGGCGTCCGTGTAGTGCTTAATAACAGCAGGCAAAATCTGTTCCGCATATACTTTACCGGTTACAGTCTTGTGTTCAGGAACCGGAACTCTGGCCACAATTCCCCTCGCATCAAAGAATAATGCGTACATAATGCGTTTCACAGACTTCGATCTACGGGCTATCTGAGGCCGTGTGGCATTTTCTCCGATCCAAACTTTATTATTTTCCTTACCATCTGGTCCAAAAAATGAAATCCATGCCTCATCACCTGTTACGACCTCAAATAAGCGTCAATAATTCCGAAGCGATCTTAACCCGTCGTTCTTTTTCACTTTGACTTAAAAGGTGGGGTACCCAGCGCGCACAAACCTTGCGTAGCCTCAGGTTTTGCTTCAATATTTGAAAAACTGTCCCCTAATTGATTGACAATGATTCAGAAATCTCCTCCACAGTGTATCGCGCATCTTCTTCTATCATACTTTTCACAGCGATGACGTAATTTTCTTTATTTTCTGATATAGGACGCCCTGGACGGGGGTCGTCTTCTAATGACTCTCTCCCCTCCTTAAAACGCCTGCACCACCTTGTTATTGTGATATATGACAGTGCACTCTGTCCATATACTTTATCCAGGTCTGCTTTGATGTCCGTTGGCATAACGCCTAATAATAACCGAATCTTTATGTACACCTTTGCTCCTCTACCGCCATTACCGATAATAGTGTTGAAAATTTTAATCAATGTCGAAACCCGACCTCTTTTCAACTGAATATTTTTATACCTTGCAAGAATTTTTCATCTGTAGTATTTGCATCAATAAATCAAGCAGAGATTAAACTTTACGCATGTGCAAAAATTACTGTAGTCTGTGAATTGTGCACGGACTTATCGTGTGAGTTTCAGGACATAATTAATGGCCCTCGTATGTTCATCAAACTATAATATAAAATATATAATGCCTAAAGATGAAAATATTTGTATCTTACTTTGTCATCAAGATTCTCTTGCACAACACCTTCCCCTGCTTCTATTTGAGCCTTCAAGTGATCCTTGTCGAAGGGAGCAGCTAGATCTTCTAATAAACAGAAAAGAAGGAGAAAAAATATCTACACTACAACCGTCAGACCTTAATAACATTTTACCTCAAAAGTCAAAGAATATTCAGGTTTATGTCCATCATATAAAAGTATTTCATGAATTATAGTAATTCATCATATACGAAAATATAGGCTTTCATTATACTGCAAGAAATTTCTCACGATCTGATTGGATAATATGCCCCCAACATATATTCCTGTACACTGGCAAAATCCATGTAAAAGAAATTTCCCTTTTGGAAGCCCCGTATGTGTAACTACACTTTCAACAAAACATCCAAATGGTGATTTCGATTGATACCAGCCGCCCACATGACAATCATACTGAGTAACCTGCACCATATTATTAGTAGTTTCCCTTGACGGCTGTCATTAAGGCGGAATGAATGGATTATTTTTGAAAATAAATGAATATAGAATTTTACATATATTATTGTTTGTTGTCATTCTAAAACAAACACATCTGGTTAAAAATAGCCGTCCCTTCGTCAGGTAAGCAAATTGTGAAGTGTCAAACTCATACATTGTAACGTTAAAAGGATAACTGATGGTCGTTTCAGGCAACTAATGGTTGTTTACTTTTGGCAACAAATCATTAAATTGCATAGTTACTTTACCTTGAAGTTGTTAAAAACCCATGTTTAAATAAATATATGTTTAATGTCTTTCACAGTGACATCATCAAGTACATACACCAAACTGCATGTTTTACCAAGGTTTTGGGGCATAAAACCATAAAATGGGGAAATTTTGCTAAATAAACGTTGGAATTGTAAAATTTTGCAGTATAATAAATATGTTGTATGGTCAAGTGGCAGGGGACTTGGAAACTTGTTCAGCCAAAGGTGAGGTGGCGACATGATTCGCCACAGCTGTAGACAGGTTCCCAAGTACCCTGCCACCTGACCGTACAACCAATAATGTATACACCCATGTTGAAATTCACATGTACCAGACCTATGAACATCTTTGATAGTAGTGTTCATGTTTGGCTCTTATTCATTAACCATTCCAATGTCCATTCCTAGTCTTATTTCACATTTTCAAATTGCGTTACTTTGAAATTTAGAAGATTTTTGAGAACTAAACTAAGCATGTTAGGAATATTGGATGGTGAATACGGACTTTGGATGTAAAATAATTCCACAGAATCTTACATTTATGACTCACTTTTACGCATTAAAGGTAAAACAAATCGCAGGTACTTCAGGATCATCAATTCAAGACCTGATTTGACAGGAAAAGTCTAGGACAGCATTGTTTTAGAAACATGGTGTAAGAGCTTTAACTCTTACTCATACTGCGAAATTTTAGCCCTGTCCAAATTTAAAGCAATGAAGGTGACTCAAACGATGACATTTGCCTTCGACTGGGTAAACAAATTTGTTGAAATAGAAGAAAAAGTTGGTTGCCAGCATTTTCTCCTTTACCCACATTATTTTCAAACGCCTTTCTCCTCAGGTTCTTTAAAACATGGGATTGTTTAGTAAAGGGTTAACAAAAAACACTGCCTTCTGTTTTATTTCAAACATGTATAAGCTTAGAAAATTCACAAACGGTATAATACACTGAAAACAACAGTAGTTATGAGACAAAGCATGGTATTTTTCATACCTTCTTGAGAACTCTCATCTGTTGACATGTCTAAAGACGAGCCCTTCAGGAGGCTTTTTTCCTGTTTAATCTGGTCCCTTGACTTCACAACATTTGTCAACAGAAAAGTCATTCCTTTGAATATTTTCTTCGTTGGCAGTGGACCTGTATCTTTTGTGAACAAACCTACAACCACAAAAAACAGAAAAAGTACTTGAAGAGCAATAATTTGCTTGTTGGTGCTGTGCTTAACTCTTTACCAAAAGACAAAACTTGGACTAGCCTAAATTGAAAGCATTTGCAGACGAAAAAATAAATGTGGCTCAAATGATGGATTTATCTTTCACAGGGTAGCAAAGCAAATGTAACTAGTGCTCTTCGGGTGAAATCCCCCCCCCCGACACAATTTTGGACTTCCATTTCATTAGCCAACAACAAATGCAAACAAATGATGGGATTTTTCTTTGTAAAAAGTAAAACAAACAACACAGTGGGAAATGGAGAAAATGATGGTAACCAGCATTTTCCCCAATTCTCACAATTTTTTTTTAAAAGCCCTCTTCTTTACCAATTACCGCACAATGCCGACTTTTAACGACCCTAGGAAAGAAACCTTTTGAAAACATTGTGGGAAAAGGAGAAAATGCTGGCAACCATAATTTTCTCCTTTTCCCACTATGTTTTCTAGTCTATCAGAAAATTGAACCATTTGAGCCACATTTAAATTGTCGTCTGCAAATGCTTCCAGTTTGGACAAGGCTAAAATTTTGTCGTCTGGTAAAGTGTTAAATGTCATTAAAACCAGGGACTGGTTGGTAAAGGGACAAGTAAAACTTACCAAGTTTAGCCTTTCTAGGTGACCTTCTTGCACTCTCTTGAGCTTCAACAGGTGGTTTAATGGGACTTGTTTGTTCATATGGCTTGTCGACTGAAACAGGATCAATTTCATTGATAAAACACATCAGGCCCTACATTTCAACAACCATTCTAGAAAGCATTCTTAAGATTAATCTGCATTCTAAATTTAGTAAGTAACACTTTTTCTGAGTAGTCAAACAATTTGCATCGGCCATTTAGAAATTGTGTTCCTTTCCAATTCAAATTTAGAAATTTACGGAATATCTGGTTATCTTAATCATTTAGACTGGCCAATTAGAAATTGTGTTCCATTGAAATTTACAAAATTATTGAAAATTTGGATTAGAGTGTAATTCAGAACCTTGTGTGAATACTGGCCCCAAAAGAGCAGGGAAATGATAAAAAGCTGATACTTTATATCCAAAATGCTCCAAAACCTTGTAAACAGACAGAAAACTAAGAACATAACAGATTGTGGAATCTGATCTTGGATCTGCACTGTCCAGTATTTTGCAAAATATTCTGGCCATGTATTTGTCTGTTTTTCTGACTGCAAAAATCCATTTCATTCATTTACTCTTAACCTGATGACAAAATCTAAGTCTTGTCCAAACTCATAGCAATTGCGGACAAAAATTTAATTTTTGCTCAATTTACGTAATTCGTCTTTGATAAGATAGGAAACATTGTGGGAAAAGGAGAAAATGCTGGTTATCAGCATTTTCTCCTTTTTCCACCGTGTTTTCCAAAGGCTTCTACCTCAGGGTCATTAAAACTCGGGAATGGGTGGTAAAGAATAAAGAGTTTTAACCTTTTTATCAAACAATCCGATGTTTTTATCTACCTCAGGTAGATGGCCTTTGAAAACATTCTTGGTACAGGTGAAAATGCTGATAGCCAGCACTTTCTCCTTTTCCCACAATGTTTTCTACTCCCATTATTTGAGCCATATTTAACCAGTTTTCTGCAGATGTTTTTCAAGTTGGATGAGTCTAAAATTTTGCTGTCTGGTAAAAAGTTAAAGGTTATGTTTCCATGAGAACTTTGCTTTTCCCCTACCTTTTCTCCGTTTTGTAGGTCCTTCTGATTTCCCTTTCGGTGTTGGTGTACTCGTATGTTTTGGTTTCATTACATCTAGCTTCCGTTTACGATTTCTAGAGCTAGGTTCTTTTTCAGTAGCTTTTTCCTCCTCCTTAACATTGCTTGAGACTGCCATCTTCTTTGTAAAACGTCGAGGGGTATCTACTAAATTATCTGTAACAAAAATTTCAATATATTGACAGGTATTGACATTGTGAAAATATTCTGAAATTTATGCCTTTACTAGACCATCACATACTTTATCACCCTGGGGAAAAAGGCTTTCGAAAACATTTCTGGAAATGGTGAAAATGATGATGAACAGCATGGCACCTAAACATGTCGGTTTTTTTGCTATTCAACCTCTAACACAACTAATGTTGGAAAAATGCACTGGAAAAAAAAAAGGCCTAATTAGTTGTAGATCATGTTCCAAGGATATAGAACTGAACTGCAGTCATGTTTACAGAAATAACCAGGTAAGCCCCAGAAACATATTTTGGGCCTCTCCTTTAATTTTTCTTTTCTTTTTTTTTTTTTTTGATAAGACAGTACAGCAGAAGTGCTTGATATCAAATTTTCATACTACAACAACACAAAAACAATTTTGCTACTGAGCAACTCATTTACAATACGGAAAAGCAAACTGGTTCCCTTACCTAAACTAACATCTCCAACATTGGCTGGTACTCCTGCTTGTCCAGGAACTTGGATCAAAATATCACTTCCTCTATCTGTTATCAGAAATGAAGCTTGATCTGCTGACAGTATGACTTGACTGAATGTGTAGCTGGAATATATAATGCAGGTTATGCCTTCCTGTTTTTTACTCAAATTGTTTTTTTTTTTCATTTTTTGTCAAACACTAATTAATACATAAAAATATACTTTCATCTGCAAACATAAAGAAACTGGATGGTAACATTCCGGTAAAAAGGTTAAGATTTGGCATTCAAATAATGGCTTGGTAGCTTTGCAATCAGTAACTCCTTCTATTTTTATGAGATCAAATATGACATCATCAATCTAACTCATTTGAATTTGATCCAATATAATGGACATATAACATTCCCACTAACCTTTGCAAAATTCTGGTACAAAATCTAAAAATGTCTTAAGAGGCAACATAACTTATTTAGGAAATAACACTGAAAAAACACTTTTTTTTTCCTTACATTTGTCTTTCTTCTTTACTGATGCCTTACCAGATATCACTATACTTAATTAAGTGATTAATCATTTTTGACATTTGGTGAGATTAAAAAATTCTGAAGAACTCCAAATAATGATACTTGCTCACTTTTATGCAATCTCACTTATTTGTTTCTGAAATTTCCTTCATTTTTTAAATTACACCTATCTCTTTCAGACTGACAGTACTTGCAGATGACAAATCAAATGTAGATCACTCGGAAGATGTTTCTGAGAAAGCTGAAAATATTGTGAGAAAAGGAGAAAATGCAGGTTACCAGCATTTTCTCCTTTTCTATTCATGTTTTCATAAGCCAATTTCCACAGTGTCATTTAAAATCAGGATTGTTTGGCAAACCTTACAAATCTCCTTGATTTGTGTGTGTGAAACTCACCAATTTTTGGCTTAAAAAATTACTGTTTAACACAGTTTCAATAACTTCTGCCTGAGATTTCCTTCATGAAAAAAAAAAAAACTTCATTCTCATTTTCTTTTACAAGAATCTCATCAATTTATATCTTGAAAACTTTATATGTCCAGTTTTCAAAAACCCTTTTTTCGTATGATTTTTATTTGTCCAGATTGTGTGGTTAAGTGTTTAAAAAAAAAAAAAAAAAAATGAAAACAAAATTACCTTCCAGATGTACCAGAATCAGTTTCCACTTGATAATGATCTTCACCCTGCTGTAAAATGAGCCCAGATTCAAAGTCCCCTTCCTCAGTAAGCACCATGACACTTTGACCCACTGGAAGTCTTTCTATCAGCAATATATCATGGATCTTTACACACATTGAGTCTCCATCATCAAATCGTACTTGACATCTATTGAAATACAATGGTTTGATAATTTTTATGGATCTTCTAGCATAGATGATGCTTAAACATATTCCATTCTAATAATATTTCTTTCCAAGTTGATGACTGGTTAAAACCTTACCCAGACAACAAAATTCTAATGGAAAGCATTTGCAGCTGAGAAATTAAATTTTGCTAAAGTAAAGGATTTTTTTTTTTTTTTTTGAGAAAGTGTAGAATAGGAGAAAAGGAGAAAATGCCCATACACTGCATTTTCTCCTTTTCACAATCTTTGCAAAGGTCTAATTTTCAAGGGTTTTATAGGTTTTATAAACTCAGGACTGTGTGCTAAAGGTCAAAAACAAGAGTGCCTTGATGGCCCTAAGTTGCTCTTCTGACGTACTGATCAAAGTTGTAAAAATGAATATTAGGTAATATCAGGTGTTCCATTGGTCTTGTTCAACTAGACTGAATAGCTATAGCTGTTCTGGCACATTCCTGTTACAGTATTTCCCAATCCTCCAATCTGTTCAAGTGGAGAAGCTGTTGAAAGGTTTTTCTTTATCTGGCAAAGGTGGTCAATGGAACAATTTAAGTAAATATGGTGAAGGGTCATAAAAAAACAGTCACATGGAAATAATGTGAAATCTCCAGTCCTATCAATTAAGGAGAAGAAGTAATCTAAATGTATTTTCTTTTATTTTATTGCTTTGCTCTCTCTCTCTCTTTCTCTCTCTCTCTCTCTTGAATGGTTCTTGCAATTTGGTGCAGTGTCATCCGCAGAACATTGCTGTAAAATTAATTCAAAATCATTTGACAGGTTTAAAACGAGAAGTTGTTTGAAGGTTTTCTACTTCTAGCTGTGGTGGTCATCTCGTTCAATGTAGTAAATCAGTTTAAGCAATATGGTGCAGGATCAACGAATAAACATTCCTGTGAAATTAATAAAAAATTCTTAGACTGGTTTATTGGTAGAAGTCATTTAAAGGTTTTTCTATTTCTTTATTTGCCAAGTCCCTGTAGCTCAGTGGGTAGCATTCAGGACTTGAGAACAGGAGGTCACTGGTTCGATCCCTGGCTCGGCCAATTTCTTTCCGAAGATTGATGATAGTCATAGTGACAGGATTCATTCCTCTCTCACCGCTGACCATTGTTTGACAATGGTTATGTGGGAAAGCAGCCATGGCTTGGACAGAATATTGTGTAGAATACTGGTAAAAGAAAATCCAGGAAAGCATCCATAGGTGCACTGGCCGCTGCAATATAACTAAAATAATGTTGAAAACAGTGTTAAACACCATCAATCAATCAGTCAATCAACTATTTCTTGGTCTGGTGGCCATTTTTTACGGCAGAAAGGAACAGTTTGACCAATTTTGGTGCTGGATCATACAATGGACCTATGGCGTTTTTTCAAAATTTGTCCTGCAGTGTTGGACAAAAACTTGTTAAAAGAAAAAGTTGACAATGGACACACTAACAACAAACACAGACAACAACAGCTCACCTATGAAAACTCTGTTTAATAGCGAGTTAAAAAGCAATTTACACTTCGATAAAACAGTCTAGTTTATCATTTTTGAAATCACAGAATTATTTTGTAAATGGTTTATTGTTAGGATTGGTTGGTTGGTTGTATTGGGGTTTAACGCCACTTTAACAGCTAAGGTCATATCATGGCGGTCGGTGACGCACATGTGTTTCCTGGCTTTCTCACACCAGTACTAACACAACTTTCTTTCCAAAGCCACCGACTACTTTTCTCACATGCTTCAGCAGAGGTGAGAGGCGAAAATACGCCGGAAAGAAAGTTCGCCTCAACCGGGTATCAAACTCACAACCACCAGGTCCGACACGCTCACCACTGAGCCACCCGGGCGGGGCGTTTATTGTTAGGAAATGGGTAAAATTGACTTCAAACTTACCTTGAATATCTATCAATGGATGACTTCAACATTCCTGGGTAAAAGAAGCCATCTCTCCATTTTGCCATTACCCGAGATCCTAGAATGAGATGTTAAACCATACACGGCCACTAGGACATGATGACATAGTCTTTCAAAACTTTATACATTGGAGTATTTTTTTTTTCCCTTCTTTTAACAGGCCATAACGGACCCGTTCCAAATCTGAAAATGCTAACATTTTCCACCAAAATTGACTAGTGGGCCCCTTGTCTGGAAACAGTTGTTAGGAAAAAAAATTATGCAATGGTTAGATTGGTAAAAACATTCTTTTTTTTTTCCAAGTAAAGGGTTAGTGAACAAGTATGGTTATAAATTTTGAAAGATTAAAAAGTTTAAAAACACACAGTGTCATTCCCTTTATTAGAATTTCTGCAATGGGTCAAGCCTCTCAGTGAAATCTGCTAGACTGGGACCTGACTGGATGCTGTATGGGAGACTATTCCACAGGTGAATGGTTCTAGAGCAGTTAGAATTTGCATGGTACTGAGTCCTAGATTGGGATATTTGACAGTATAGGTTTCTTGTGTGGGTAATATGATGGTGATCCACTCAGAGTGAGACAATGTTGTGCTACATTTTATAATAGAGGATTACAGAACTGATGCAGTGTCTCTTTTTTAGGGTTTGCCATGTTAGGTCCCTAATCATTTTTGAGACACTACTGATGTAAGAATAATCATTAAAGATATATCTGGCTGCTTACCTTTGAACTTGTTCTACTTTATTTGTAAGAAATTTTTGCCATGGATGCCAGATAGTGGAACAATATTCTACTTGGGGTCTTATGTATGTTGGTAAGATAAGATGAAAATAAAAGCATCATGATGCAACTATTAGCTCGTCCCAAAATGAAATCGATATTAAACCGATAATAAGGTTCGAATGTAGAACAGTGGTCATCGACAAAATTCATGGGTCAACTCTTAAATCCCCTCACACACTTACAAAAAGACAGTACTATTGACATCTTCAACAGCATGAGAAACAGGGACATTGTTTTCTTTTATGACATTGTTTTCAATATTCTGAATTTCTGGTGCAAAATGCTTTGATTCTAGTTCAAATAATTGAAAAGTATCCATTATGGATAATCAGTAACTTAATTCTGTGTTTATCATGAAAATTCCCAATTTCTGAGAAAACAACACATTTTTTCCCAATTTGCTTGGTTTTGGATCCATTCCCAAAACAGGGGAAAAAAAACCCGCTGCATCCAGACATAAATATTATTTAACCATAACAATAGTCAGGGGTGCGGAAATCCTACGTCCGACTCGTCCAACTCGGGTAAATTTGACGTCGGACAAGCGGCTTTTTGCAATCTACTCGTCCGCGGACAAGTAGAAAATGAGGAGGAAATTGAAAATAAAGATCTGTATTATATAACATTATCCTTGTGAAATTGAAATGTTCTCTTCGTCTCACTTCGTAAACAACAACATTTTTAAATTAAATTATGATAAACTATTCCCTAATATCTGGATTCAAAAACAAACGTGGCTGACTCTGATTTTATGGGCTTGACTGCGCTGCAGTACAGTCGAAATGTTGTGGTTTCTTCGCACCATTTGGTTTGTTTAATGGAGGCAACCATAACCGAACCGAGTCATTTTTTGCGCATTATAACACCACACGTAGACTTGACGCGGTTGTCATTTCCCTATCATTCAGTATTAAATTCTTTTTTGTCGTTCGCAAAAACTTGCAGCTGACAAAAGAAGTTGTCTTAATTTAACACTGTGGAACACATTCGTACTCGGTTGCAGTAAACGTATTTGAAAGAAAACCAAACACGCTGTCTCCAAGTAAAACATGTCAAGAACCGGGAAACATTAAAAAAAGTTTGTTAAAAGGGTTGTAGACGATAAAGGCCAGCGCAGCCTTTTTACTTTCGGCGTAAAACGTTCAAATTCTTTTCAGATCGATCTGCAGGTAATCGAATCTCCGCATACCAAGTCTCAATCTGAAGTGCCGGGTCTGTCGGACATCGCCGATCTTCCGTTGTCTGAAAAGTAGACAGTTATTATCACTGCACATGATGCAAACTCTACATCTCCAGACACAATAACCAAGCCTAGCATTTTAACTTCCACGGATAACGATTCCCTTGGATCATATGATGGCTGGTAAGCAGTTCTGCTGAATTATTGACTCTGGCACCCATAAGTGTACCACAGTAGTGTTAAAAAGGGCTTTAAGTGCAAACACTGAGATATTTAGCCGTGGTCTGAGCAGTTATAGTGTAACTGTTAAATCTTTTTCAATTATTAAATTGTTTCACCTTTCTATCTACTGTATGCATGCACAGTGCCATTGATTTGTTTTATTGATGTACCTTGAAAGTCAGTCTGCTTTTTCCCAATTTGGCCAAAATCACGCTTGAATATCCCAAAATGAAAGGCTAAGGCCCCTTCCCAATTTTTGGAAAAAAAAGTCTCGTAAAGGTTTGATTGATTTATTTTCATCATTATTATTAAAAACATAAGCAAAGCAAATTTAAACGGTTAAAAGAACATCATTATCTACAAACTAGGGTACATTCAGTTAGGTCTTTGTGTGCCATTTAAAATTGTTTTGTTTTGGACAAGTAAGCTTCTCTGACAAACAAGTAGATTTTTTAGATTTACTTGTCCATGGACAAGTAGATAATTTCAAGATTTCCACACCCCTGATAGTCCATCAATCATTATCAAAATTGCAGATGTAAAAGTTCCTAAGGTAAGAATACCTCCATTAAAGTTTAACATGTGTGTGTGTGTGTGCATGTGTGTGTGTGTGTGGGGGGGGGGGGAGAGAACTTTTTTTTTCCCCCTTTCCCTTGAATGGTTGTTTTTTGAGTTATTTGTCTGAATTGGTGTGTCTATAACAGTCTGTACAGTAACAGCCTCACAGGCTATCTCATTTTCCAGACTACAAAATTTAAACCTGCATTGAAAGCATATGCAGATAGCAAACTAATTTTGGCTCAATGGAAAATATTTGTCTTTAATACTGTAGAAAGCATCCTTTTCCAACATTACTATTTGAAAGCCTTCTTTCTCAACATCACTAAACAAGGAATTGTCAGATAAAGTTAAATAACCATTTCACTTTCCCATGCCATCTCAACTGCAGCCGCAGGATAATCATCACAAGAATAACGTTTCAGGCATAGTGTTCTTGAAAATATTGAATAGTGTAGTACAAACACCGGCCAATACTTTTTCTTTTTCTCCCTTTAATTCTCAAAAACAATCTCCTTCAGGGTAGTTACAACACCAGATTGTTCTGTAAAGGGTTGACAGACATACCTATTGTTCCAGTACTTGATATCAAACTGTTTCCTCTCTCACTGACACTGGAGGAACTTACACTCTGGACCTGATGGGGGATCTCCAAACTGAAATAATATACAAGCAAACTTATCTTATGCAACCAACCAGGAGAACAAACATAAGTTAAATTTAAAGGCAAGCAGCTGTTAGACACAGTCACTTTTATATTCAAGTTATATATCTACATGTATATTGATGATCTTAGCACTGACAGAAATATAAGGAATATGTCTGAAACCTTTATCAGACAAATCTGCTTTTCTTAACCCTTTACCACACAATGACGCCTTTTAACACCCCTGAAGAAGAGGCTTTTTGAAAACATTGTGGGAAAAGGAGAAAATGCTGGTAACCAGCATTTTCTCCTTTTCCACAAAGTTTTCTACCCAATCAAAGAAAAGTTGCGTCATTTGAGCCACTATGAAATTGTCGTCTGCAAATGCTTTCAATTTGGATAGGTCTTAAATTTTGCCATGTGGTAAAGGGTTAACGGCACTGAGGAGAATGGCATTTGAAAACACTTTGGGAAAAGAGGAAAATTCTGATAAACACAAATACTATCAAAACTGTCCAGCAATGAGCAAGACCCCTGATTATGAGCTCTGTCACTGACTAAGCAACCAATCATGGCAACTGATTAATCTGAACAGACAAAATCAACCAATTATGATCTCACTGACCTGTCCTTATCTTGGTCTGATCCGTTGTTGTCTACAACTTCCTTCATTTCTGGTTTGTTGGCATCTTCCTGTTGTCTAGTCCGCCCTTAAAAACATAAGGAAATTATATGTACATGGAATTCATAAATTGATCAAAGGATCTGTTCATAGGAAAATTCCTGTAAAATTCTTTCAGTTTGTATGCATAGTTCAAAGCCAGATGTATACACAGTTTTGCCCATAATGTGGGAGTCTGCATTAAAGACTTTAAAATCATAAGCCCTACAGTTTATGCTAAGAGGATCTTAAAAAAGTCTTATTCTAATCATGCAACAGTTAGGAACTATTGAACCATTAGAAGTTGAGCAAATCTGAAACAGAAATACTTCGGGATGATTTGTATCAAGTTTGAATGAAGTTGGCCATGTGCTTTAGGAGATGATATTCAAAGAAGTTGTTGACAGATGCCTGACTCTGACCAACCCTAGAAGCTACCCATAAGTAATTCATCCTCAGGTGAACTGCAAATGCATGAAAGTTATCTGTGTATATTGATTAATAGAGAAAAAAATGTTTCATGTCCCTTTCAATGTTATCATAGTTATAGATGATTCCTGGGTTTAACCACTTAAGGGCAGGGTCTATGATGTGCTTTGATCAATCACACTCCCGCAAAAAACCCAAAAAATTAGTGAGAAACGAACCTAGGACCCCTGACTAACTAATTCTTCACCAAACCACTGAGCCACCTGGATAAATTACTTATGATAATGAACAAGACTGTAAATTTTTTACTTGTGATAAGCTTCTTTCTTTCATCGGAACTGGAAAACAAGGAGTCTGACACTTTAGGACTCTCAACACTGCTGGTTCTGTCATGTAAATGGCTTCCAGTTTTGTTTATAGTAGAGCCTAAAGGTGTAAGAACATCTGAAAGAACAAACAAGGGAGGCATTAAAACCCTCAATCTTTGTTCAGTTTATTAACATTTAGATTTTTACTACTGGCTAATTATTTCCAATCATATAGCAGTCTACAGGGAGCTATTTAGGTTTTTATTATCTCACCAAACCTATAAGATGAACTGAATCAAGTAAGGCAACAGCTGACAAACCATCAGCAAAGAAGAAAAATAAATTTAAAGAAAAAAAAATTTTTTTCAGTAGTATGTCCTTCATTGGCTATGTATTTTAAGATTTCCTGCCAAAATTTTGCGAAGGCTTGTGGAAATGCAACATGATAAAAAATACACATTGATTATGTCAGGCCATATTCAAATAAGTATGATAATGTCATAATTGATCTCATTAAAGTTCACAAAATTACTGATCACAGTGACCAACCCATAACTAAAATTGCCAAGTTTGCACCTTTTTCAGTGCATATAACCATCCAGTTGCCTTACTTTTGCTGAGGAGAGTATATTCTAAAGTATAATCGGCATTAAACAAAAAACTTTAATTAATTAGTAAAGTACAAAAATCTAAAAAAGCCCTTTTAAGTGTTCATAGGTTTAATAGATACTGACTTAAGAAACACTCCTGTAAAGTTTGATGGCAAATGTCCATTTGGTTTAGGAGGAGTGTTTGACCCCTTCCCACACGATGAAATTTATGACTAATCTATATTGGAAAGCCCTGCAGACTAGAAGTTCGATGAGGCAGAAAAGATGAGATTTAATTTGAAAAGGAGTAGAAAACATTGTTTCAAAAGGAGAAAATGCTGGTAACAAGCACTCCCCACCCCCCTTGTTTTAAAAAGCCTTCTTTCTCAAAATCTTTAAAACTCAGAACTGTATAGTAAAGGGTTAAAGGCATTGTTGATACATCCCTCACACCAATGCACACTGGACAAGTGACTGATAACAAATGCTCACCTTCAGCACTTCATGATCAGGTGAGCAAGACAATAATTAAATTTTGTAGTGTACACCTCTACAGAAAAAACTAGAGCTGTCACTGAATGTGACTTAATACCCCCGCCAGCGCTTTGACAGAAACAGGCAATTATTTGTACACAGACGGACACACGGACGGACACATGGACGGACAAATGGACAGACAGGCTGATTCCAGTATACCCCCGAAAACATTCGTTTTGCAGGGGTATAAATGTCTTCATTACCTGAAACCTCTTGATCCGAAATAATGGCAGATGTAGAAGGAATGGCTGGCGTATTGTGTTTGGATTGAATCCCTGTTCTTAGTGATGGGGTGGATTGTTCAGCACTTGCTAGTTCACCAGATTTTTGTGTTGTTATTTGAGGAGCTGCAAATAAAGTAAGATTAGTTTGTACTTGAGTTTGACGCCGTTTTAACATTTTAGATCATATCACGGCAGCCAGTGCACCTATGCATGTATTTTCTGGCTTTCTCACACCAGTACTGACACAACTTTCTTTCTAAGTCACCAACTACTTTTCTGACATGCATCAGAGGTGAGAGGCAAAAAATCGCCAAAAAGAAAGTTTGCGTCAACAGGGTATCAAACCAGCAACCACCAGTCAGTTACTCTAACCACTGAGCTACCCAGCCTGGCTAAATAAAGAAAGAGTAAATTGGTAACACAACACTGACTATCTAGCCAAACCACCTGTGAGCAACAAAAAATAATATTTACAGTCAAATTTAAATTGGAAATACCACAAAATCATGATAGTCTATTACAAAAATATCATTACATACTGGACAGCATAGAACCAAAATCAGACTGCACATTTTGTGCAGTCTGAATTTGATCTACACTGTCTACAAAAGCAACTTCAGTCATGAATGGCCTTTAATAAGGGTTGAGAAACCTACTGCTTTAAGAGACCACTTTTCAATTCTGTATTCCTTCTTAAAATTAACTTAACTGCACATATATTATTGGACCACCTGCTGTAAGAAACCACTTTTCTTGCTTTCCTTTAGTTGTCTCTTAACCCTTTACTAGACGATAAAAATTTAGACTTGACAAATTGAATGTGACTCAAAAATTGAAATTTATTTTTGGTTAACAGCATTTTCTCCTTTTCCACCAATGTTTTCAAAGGCCTCTTCCTCATGGGTGTTAAAAGCTGGGATTGTGTAGTAAAGGATTAAAACAGGTATCTTCTATGGGGGGGGGGAAGTTGCTACACATGTGCACCCTTTGTTTGTTGACGTTACCTCCATTTGATAATATTACGGTGTTGATGTTGATAATTTTGCTACTTTTTCCAGTGATGTATGAAATTTGAATCTACCACTTCTTAGCTGTCTAGATGAAGTATACTGATAGGTACAAAGAAAGTGCACTTTACTTAAAAATTCATTCTTCCAGTCTTTACAAGACGACAAAATACATGTATATGACTTGTCCAAAATGATAGCTGATGATAAATTGAAAATGGCTGAAATGATTTTAGATTGAATACATATTGAAAATATCTATAGAAAACAAGGTACTTGTAATTGTGGTTTAAATTACTGGATTTGTCTTTCAATGGGTAGAACTATTACAGGAAAAAGAGAAAATACTAGTAACCATCTCCTTTTCCTGACACTAGCCTTGGTAACCAGCATTTTCTTCTTTTCTCAAAATAATGTTTTCTACCCTTTTACAAACAAATTTCATCATTTCAGCTACATCTGACTTGTCATCTGCATATGCTTTCCATTCAGACATGTCTAACATTTTTGTCACTGGTAAAGAAACAATTTATCATCTGCAAATTGCTCGAATCTATGAAAGAATCTAACATTTTGTTGCCTGGTAAAGCATTAAGTTATGCATTTTAAGTTACAATATTACACATACCAGATGTTAACTTTACAACAGTCGTAGACTCGTTCTGTTCAGTATTTTCAAGACTTGCTGATGACCGTAGGCTAACCTTTGACCCCAGACTTCCACTTGACACACTTGATTTTGACAATGATGAACTTACATCAGCAAGGTCACCCGAGGTCAAGGACGTTGCACTTCTTGAAGGTGAAGGTATGTAAATGTATTGCACTCTTTTGTGAGTATTCTCTTCTACTGTCACAGGTTCCATCTTTTTCTGAGGAAATTTTATTACATTATGAACTCTACACCCTCCAATCCCACATTTCAATCAGTGAGGAAGAACATTTTGGAAAACATTGCACTCACCAGTATTTTCTCTTTCCCACAATATTTTCTTACCTTTCAAACAATGACAGATACCATCAATTGAGACACTTTTAACTCTTTACCAAACGACAAAATTTTAGACCTGTCCAAATTGAAAGCATTTGCAGACGACAAAATAAATGTGACTCAAAAATTGAAACTTGACTTTAGAAGAGTAGAAAATATAGTGGGAAAAGGAGAAAATGCTGGTTACCAGCATTTTCTCCTTTTCCCACAATGTTTTCAGAAGGCTTCTTCCTCTGGGTCGTAAAAACCAGGGATTGCTTGGTAAAGGGTTAAATCTGTTATCTGTGTATCTTTCATACATATAAGACTGGCTCTGTGAAAAGGTGGTTTAATGCATCTGTAAACAGTATAGATGCAGGCCAGCAAGCCCAGTCCATGCAGGCTGACCTAGGTTGATACTTTTTACTGTTAGTAAATTTTAGATCATGGTAGAGAAATTTTTTCAGACAAAGATGCATTAAACCCCCATTTTCCTTTAACATCCCTCATATTATATTTTCTGGGTTTCAGCAGTGCTAAACTAAGGATTCGTAGTGTATCTCACACTGACAGCCCAAACTAATAGAAACACTTGCGGCAATGACTTAGTTTATCATGACAATAGGTAACATTCATATCTTCATGTCTTTACTGGGTTTTAGGGTTTCACCAGCTTAGACTTGGCTCAGCAGTGCCTCCCTGACTGAATGGACAGAGAGAGAGACAGAGAGAGACACAGGAAGAAACAGAGATACCAACCATATCCACAGTACTCTCTAGCACTGTTCCATCTGTCCCAACAACTTTCCTTGTAGTTGTGATTTCTCTGTACAACTTTTCAACTGTCTCTGTCACTATGGTAACCTTTTTGTAGTTATCTTCTTCGCTATGGTGTAACGGTATTGTATCTGGTAAAGACTGAAATGTAGATAAATAGGACATGATTAACTAGAACTGCTGGCATCCTAGGGCGAAATCCCCCTCACCAGTCACCATTTCACTGGACATTGGACAACGATAACAATTCGAAGAACCATAACTCTTTTTCAAGTCTACCAATCAAACAGAAAATTGAAGGCGCACAAGTTCCCGTAGTAGGAGGGCTTCCACTAATAAATTATCCAAATTGGTTGGAAACTATTGAATGAGAGGGGGACACATAATTGCCTCCACAGAAGGACAGACAGACAGGTGGATGGATGGGGGTGTAATTATATTTCAGTCAGGAAAGAAATTAAAATATTCAAATACTACATTTTAGAATTAGTGTAAAAATTCCATATCTTTCTTTTAAATTTAGGTAAGTACCTTGTATCATTAACCAGTAAAAATCAAAACTTACATGATCCACAGAAAGTCGTTTTCCAGACAACCTTGTGGAAATGTCCTCCATCACACTCTGTCTACTGCTGTTACTGGACGGTGACAAAATTGGTTCCAGGCTCGGACTCTTTTGACTTATCGAGGATGGTACTGACTGAAGGGAACCAGAACTGGTAGTGGTGACTGTGACATCACTTTGCTGGCTTACAACCTGACCTGGAGGACTTGATGCTTGGAAGGAGACATGGTGTCTTTCAGTGGAATCTACATGAATGCAATATAAAATTTGGTATTACCGCTTCACTTAAAAAAAAAAAAAAAAATCAAATCATACTGCCATGAGTAACAGGCCTTTTAAAAACAGAGTAGGAAAAGGAGAAAATACTGGTTACAGCATTTTCACCTTTTCCATAATGTTTTCTACTCTTTTAAAGACAAACTAGAATGTATATAACTCTATAACTAGGCTGAAAAATAACTCCCAGCTTGTCACTGGATCAGGAAAAGAATACAAAGGGCTACAACTCCTATAGTAGTTGACCAATCATAATGAAATATTGCAGGAACACAGGTTCCAATTCTAGCGAGGCATTTATTAATATTTCAGCCAAATTAATTGAAAATTGTAGGAGGAGAAGAGGACACAAAACTGAGTCTATGGACAGAAAGACAACCTGTTTCCAGGATACATCCTGACCCTGACTTTGGTAAGTGTGGGGATATAAAAAATCTAATCTTTTTCAAGGACAAATATCATAAACTAGAAGAAATATGCTCTTGCTCAGCCAAACAAGCTATGTCAAAAAATCAATTATTCCTTCAACACACTATCCATAGTTTTAACAAACCATGGGAGAGAGGATTTTTGAAAACATTGTTGGAAAAGGAGAAAATGCAGGTGACCAGCATTTTTTCCTTTTCCCACAATGTTTTCTACCCTATCTAAAACAATTTCAATAATTTTTGCTACAATTTATTTGTCCTCTGCAAATACTTCAAATTTGGACAAAATTTTGTTGTTTGGTAAAGATTTAACTGTCATTTACCTGTTGAAATTCGTTGCTTTTTCAACCCAGACTTTCTGTGCATCAGTCGTCTCTTTCTAGATGAGGATTCTTTTCTTGAGGACCTCTCATGCTTTTGAAAGTAAACAATGACTTACAAATTATTAGACTTGCATTTTTGTAATAGAGTAAATTTAACTGTTTACCAAAGAATTTCATGTTTTTTCACAACCCTCCAAAAGATTGCTTCAGAAAACATGGTGGTAAAATGCTTTCAGAGGCTTTGTTTTTACGGGTCTCTAAAACTTGGAATTGTATGGGAAATGGTAAAGAAATACCTTGCAAAGTAGTATCGTAAAAATTATCAAAGCAATAGGTCTTCTTTAAGTTTTTCCGAAGAAAATCACATGAACCAAGTAGTCCAAACTTTGAGCACTCTAAAGGTGGGTCATGAGTCGACAAAAAATTATCATTTTAACAACTTCATGAATATCACTCTTCAATGCTAGCTGATGTCTGATTCTTGTGTTTTGCGTATTTTATCACTGAGTGATCCCTATATTGGTCACATGATTTGAATTTCTTGGCCCTTTTTGTTTCTTTAATCCTGACCAGTATGTAATTGGAACCTTATTATATTTGATAAAGAAGGTTCTCAGAAGTTTTTTTTTCTCTACTTGTAGATGGACAGACAAATATACAAACAAAAATCACAGACTAGACTACGAGTTTGTATAATACAAACTGGACTTGAGCACTTGGTGTTCAGGAGAATTAAAAACCAGCAAATACATCTTACCTCAGGTGACATCTGTGACTGTGAACCATGGAAGGTATACGGATCTTGACCAGCACAGCTGCTTTTCTTTGACTGAAATCTTTGTGTAGAGGAGGTAAATGCTCCCGATGAGGTTTGAGAGCCCGGAGAATGAGCACTTTTGTGTAACGCATTCCTCTCCGACACTGCTTTCAACACCTTTTGTCTGTGTCTCACCTTTTTCCTTGATGCCAATGACTCTTTTTCTATAACAATTGGTGATCTGCTTTCTACCATGTGAGATATGTTGGTTAGTTGTACAGCTGGTGATTTTCTCTGAAAATCTGTGTTTTCTGTCCTTTCTAATGGTTGGTTTGACAATGTAACCTTGCTTGCTTCATTATGTTCGGCTGACGATGTTATTGTACCAGTTAGCTGAGCACTAACAAGGGGTAGAATAGATAGGTTTTCTATTATAGGACTACTTCTCACATTACTGTTATCTTGAAATCTACTCGCCTCATTGCTTTCACAAGGGTTGGGTATTTCTAGTTCATTGTCTTTAGAAGCTGAATTGTTTAAATTTATATTTCTTTTGTTCACATCATCCTCTTTTGTCCTTTCAGGTCGTCCATCTAAATTTGTTTGTTCCAGACTAGGAGACTTTTCCATTAGCGAGATGTTTGTCTTTGTTAAGCCTCCTTCTGTCCCTGGTTGGCTTACTAAAGCTACAAAACTTCCAGTGTTTTCTGTTTCAGACACAGATGAAATCTGGCGATCAAATATTCTTGAAGCTTTCTGTGCTTCCCCTTTGTCTGCTATCAGGGACTTACTTAATTCTGCTGGCAATGACTGAGTACTCAGCCTTCTTGGCTCTAGTTGTCCCCTTTTCATCGGGACCACAGCTTGTGAATTGGGTCTCTGTGAACTTGGTAAACCTTCCTCTCCATTGCGACTCTCTCCACTTTTTCTACGGTGTTTTGATTTTGAAAGAATGCTAGAGTATGTCTGTATAATATGCTTCACTTCCTCTGGACTCTTTGCAACTTGTTTATCCACACTTCCCTTCCGACCTGATGGAGTTCTTGGTTTTGGACCTTTATTGCCTTCCTTTTTTTGTGACACCGGAGTCTTTAGTGAATTATCTCCCTTTTCAGATCCCTCTCCAGTATGTGTGTCTGACAAATCAGTACATACACTGCTTGTGCGGCTTCTAGGTTGGATTCCTGTTTGTAGGTATTCCGCCACTTTCTGTACAACACTGTCCACAACTTCAATACTTCCTGGTCCTTTCTCTATAGTTTGTGTCGACATTTCTTTCCGCTCAGACTCAGTTTGACTTGGTTGTTTCTTTTCAACATCAGCAACATTTAATTCTCCAACCATAGGCTCTTCTAACTCTGTTCCAACTGATACGTGTTGTGTGTCTAATTCCTCCAGTACATTTTCTCCTCTTTCCACAACAGTTTCTTCACTGTAAAAGACCGATCTCATTATTTCAGATACGTTTAATTTGTAGACTGTAAAACCTTTCAGTAAGTATCTTTACTCTTTACTACACAACAAAATATCTAACTTGTACATAATAAACACTTCAATTTTTACAAGACAACAAAATTTAAGACTTGCCAATACTGAAAGCATTTGCAGATGATAACTGCAATGTTAATTAAAACTTGAAATTTGTTTTTTGACGAGTAGAAAACATTGTGGGAAAAGGAGAAAATGCTGGTTACCAGCATTTACTTCTTTTTCCACAATGCTTTCATAAGCCTTTTTCCTCCAGGTCTCTGAAAGTCATGATTGTTTAGTAAAGGGTTAAAGACAAAACAATCTATCATGTACCAAAAGATGGAATTTATTTTTGAAAGGTTTGAAAGCATTGTTGGAAAAGGGAGAAAATGCTGGTTACCAATATTTTCTTCTTTTCCCAAAGTGTTTTCAAACAGCTTCTCCTCAGGGTAGTTACAGCATGGGATTAATTGGTTGCAAGCTGGGCATAGGTTTTTTCAACAATATTTCTGTCCTATGGAGGTGAGAGTGCATTTATCTATGCGATGAATATTTAGGCTTTGGAAAATGGTTACCAGCATTTTCTCCTGTTCCCATGTTCAAAAGCCCTCTTATTCAGGGTTGTAAAAATGTAAAATTATTTTACAAAGGCTCAGCCCTTTACCCAACAAACCCACATTTTAACAATCCTGCCCCTCTGGTACGGGTTCCCTTTTGACAGTTAAGAACTAGCTTAGGCTGAAGTAACTAGAACTGCCAAAAAAGCCCACAAATACCCCCTACCAGCACCTTGTCACTACAGCAGCACAATTTTCGAACGGAAATGATTTTCAAAGCAAAATTCACCTGTGACCTTGACCTTTGACCCATGTGATCCAAAAACAATAGGGCACCTCCTTGGGTCATGAGCAACACTTGTGTAAAGTTTCCAAGGTCCTAGGCCAAATGGTTTTTGAGTTAGAGCACAGAAATGATTTTCAAACAAAGTTCACACATGACCTTGACCTTTGACCCAAAAACAATAGGACACCTCCTTCGGTCATGAGCAACACTTGTATAAAGCTTCAGGGTCCTACGTCAAACTGAATCTGAGTTAGAGCACAGAAACGAAAACACAGATAGATTGAGAGAGAGACATGGTGAAACCAGTATACCCCCCTCTACTTCGTAGGTGAGGGGTATAAGTATCTTAAATAATGACAGAGATATGTCTGTTTTTTGCAGCAGGCAATCCTACAGATGCAGATGCAGACAGCATTGCTATGACAAGTCCTCCTCTGATTTTTCTTCAAAAACATCTAAGCTTACAACAACAGACCCTTACATGACGACACAGATGATGACAGGGCTATGACAATACCATGAGGTTTACTTTGACAAGAGGGCCCTGAAGTCGCTCACCTGAGTCTTTTGACCAAACATGACCAATTTTCAATCTCTTTTGAGATATTATGACAAACATTCTACCAAGCTTTCATAATTATTGGACTGAAAATTTGGCCTTTCGCTTGTACACAAGCTTTTTTCTAGAATTTCTCTGTGACCTACTTTTTAGCCAAACATAGCCCATTTTCCCATTGTAGATATTATTAAAACAAAGATTCTGACCACCTTTCATAAGTATTAGACAGAAAATGTGGCCTCTAGAGTGTACACAAGGTTTTTCCAAGATTTGACATGGCGACCTAGTTTTATAACCAATGTGACCCATTTTCAATTTCATCATATTGATCATCAATAAAAACATTCTGACTAATTTTCATAAGTATTGGACAGAAAATGATGACTTTAGAGCTACACAAGCTATTTTAAAGATTTGACCAGGTGACCTACTTTTTGACCCAATGTGACCCATTTTCAAACTCATTCAAGATCTCATAATGACAAACATTCTGACCAACTTTCATGAGTATTTGACTGAAAATGTGGCCTCTAGAGGGTACACAAGGTTTTCAGGGTTCATACAGGCAAGGCCAAGTAAAATTCAAGGACTTTTCAAGGACAAATCTTTACATTTTCAAGGACTAATTTATGAATAATATCTACACATATTCGTGAAGTCAGTACATCATTTTTGGATACAAAGTTAGCAATAATAGGAGCACTAGATGATGCAACAGGCCCAGCAACGGTAGCTATTGGGGGTGGGGGTACTATCAGGTTGTCACCTGGGGCGGAAGATGTGGTCGCAGTTTGTGTTTTATTAACCTTGGTTTCCTCTTTAACAAAGACATTTGTGAAAATCCCGGACATAGACTTGTGTAGTTTCTTACGCCCCTCTCCCTTCGCATGTGACCGCAAGGCACTTTCAACCATCCGTGCCACATCAATATCTTTCCTACATGCTAGACAGTGCGCCTGATATGTTCGTTTCCTTTACCCACGGATACCCTTTCCGCCTGTCTCTGCTATAGATACACTTTCCCATTATGATAAAGAAAAAAGTTTGAAAGTTGAATTCAGGCTCCTTAGAATCATTTCAACGCCATTTTGGTTTTACTTAGTCTGGATATTGGAAGTGATTTTTTTCACGGATAAAAATGATGCAATCAAACGTAAACCAGTCAGCAAGGGAGGCAACCCAAACATACGAGTACGAACATTTGGACCATGTATGTTCGAACTTCGTTTTCGCCCCCAGCACATTTGCCCATTTTTATTGTGGTGCTCTCACACGTCTGTCATTGCTTAAAACGTGCCGATTTCCTTCTAGAAAGTCCGCTATTGACTTTTAGGCCGATTTCAAATTTCTTGAATACAAGAAAAAGTGAAACTCAAGTACTTTTCAAGGTGTATGGCCAGTTTTCAAGCACTTTTCAAGGCAAATTTTGTTTTCAAGGACTTTTCAAGACTGCCCTTCATTTTCAAGTACTTTTCAAGCCTGTGCGAACCCTGGTTTTTCTAAGATTTGACCCAGTGACCTAGTTTATGACCCAACATAACTCATTTTCAAACTCAGTCAAGAAATCATCAAGACAAACATTCTGACCAACTTTCAAGAGTTTTGGACTGAAAATGTGGCCTCTAGAGCATATGCAAGGTTTTTCTAAGATTTGACCTAGTGACCTAGTTTTTGACCTGACATGACCCAATTTCGAAGTTGTCTGAGATATTATCAAGACAAACATTCTGACTAAGTTTCATGAGTATCAGACTGAAAATGTGGCCTCTAGAACATACACAAGATAAAAGTTGACGACGGACGACGCACAACAGACGCCGGACACAGCACAATCACAAAAGCTCACCTTGAGCACTTTGTGCTCAGGTGAGGTAAAAACAACAATGCTACAAAAATACCTGTCTTCCTGTATTGGTTTTGGTTTGGATGTTTTTTTCCGCATGAACATGTCTTCTGTGTCATTCATGATATCATCCTCTACAATGCCTTCAATCTCGGGTCCTTCAAATGTGATAACAAAAAATAGGCTTATGGCTAGTTCAGAGCTGTTATCCTTTCCCTAACTATGGAGATAATGCTAAGTTCAGAACTATTACCCTTTTGAAACTATCCTGTATTTTTATAATCTTGAGGACAAAGGCATTTTCAAAACATTGTGGGAAATGGAGAAAATGCTGGTAACCAGCATTTTCTCCATTTCCTACTCTTTAGCAGACAAACCTTATCATCTGAGCCACAATCGATCAGTTGTCTGTGATCAACATGCTTGACTAACACGACTTTTAATAGAGGCCCTAATTTCAAGCTTTGCTTTTGGGTTCATTGTACACTCAGTGATATAGCCAGTGTATATGACTGCACCTACTTTAACTTTCAATAACTTTTGAAAGAATTAACCTATCAAAACAAAATTTCATGCCAGTATTCAAAATGATTTGCTTGTAAAAATACTGTTATTTCTGTGTGATACATATAGTATGGAGGCCTATTAGTGACACAATTAAATGAATGACCCTTGTAGTGGGGTTTTTGCCAGGACTATAGAAATTCCTTGAAAAATATGGGGTTCACGGATGTTCGAGATTGGAAATATCAAGGTTTTACTGTGCTTCTAACCTTTATCTGTGTATGTTTGTTTCACAGAAAATATCATTCCATTTCATCCATGGATGTTTAATTTGATGGAAATACTGATGACCTTAAGAGTGTTTGTGCTGTGAAAAGACCTTTTGTGACTACAAATTATCTGGAAGTTATCCAAAAAAACCTTTTGTTGTTTTGTGCAAGGAAAAACTAACTTACTGTCAAGTTTGAATACTGCCTGGGAAGTTGTCTCTGAGTCTGTATGTATCATACTAATAGTGAGGGCCCTTCGTATGCTGATATCTTCATCAATTCTGAAATAAAGTACATTCTACATATTTACCAAACAATCCCATGGTTTCAACAATCCGACAGAAGAGGCCTTTTAAAACCATTGTGGGAAAAAAAAGAAAATGCTGGTAACTAGCATTTTTTCCTTATCCTACAATGTTTTCAGCTATTTCAAAGACATCTCTGTATGAAGCAAGCACCTAAAAGACATTCAAAATGTGCTTGCTTAATTCAGGTATTTGTCTGAACAGGTAAATAAAAGTATGTTAAAATTTAGATAAATTACAAATAGGATAAATGAATGAATACGAATTTCTGTAGCTAACAGCTGACAAAAGGGTATGCCAAGCCAAGGAATTGTCGAAAACCACCATGTTGTGAGTGAACAGAATATCAGAAGTGATTTTTTGTTCAGATCTCAATAAGACTGAAAATCTGCATAACTTTCGTTTATGTTGTATTAAAATCATCAAAGACAAGCCATGAAAAGGATGTTTTTTACTGTTAACGCTCAGTTTCTGCCTGTTAATATATGCTTATGGCACAGAAACATACATTTTATTCAATAATGATGTTTTACCCCGCTTTCAACATTATATCAATCATATCACAGCAACAGCTTGCTAATTCGTGTATGTCCGAGGTTTCACCAGTACTAGGCTAGGGCTTTGAAGTATCTTGCCCTTTGGACACTCCAACGAAAAACCCTGTGCTTTCAGTGAGGCTCAAACCCGGAGCCTCCAGCTTATGAGTTCTACACTCCACCAGGACCTTTGTTGCATGCTTAACCCTTTATTAAACAACAAAGATTGGATTAGTCAAAATTGAATGCATTTGCAGATGACAATTAAAATGTGGATGAAATTGTGAGATTTGGTTTGTTTGTTTTTATTAAAGTTTAGTGCTCTTTTTTGACAGCTTTAGTCATATCATTGCTGCTATTGCACCTACACATGTGTTTTCTGGGTTTCTCACACCAGTGCTGACAAAACTTTCTTTCCAAGCCACTGACTGTTTTTTTCACATCAGAGGCGAGAGGCGAGAAATCAATGGAAAGAAAGAAAGCTGGTTACCAGCATTTTTTTCCTTTCCAACAATGTTTTCAAAAGCTTTCTTTCTCAGGGTTGCTAAAACTTGGGATTGTGAAGTATAGGATTAATACAGGTGGCCACTATGGCAGGTTTTACTGTCCTTTATATACATACTCTAGCAAACTGTCTTCCCTTTGTCCAGTACTTCTTTCTTCATCTTTATCTAATGGCTTGTTTTGAGCTATGTCTGACTTTGTTCCACTCTCCGGACCAGGCACAGGTTGCGAGATGTGTTCTGGTATTTTGATATCAGGAGGTTCTGATGGAGTATCTTTAGGTACTGATAAATGGAAATCTGTAATATAAATCAGAAACTTTCCACAGGGCTTGGGCTTAAGTTTTTTTGTGCAGGTGTCAGGATTTTCTCTGACAACCAGTAACTAGCATTTCACCTTTTCCTACAATGTTTTCTTCTCCTAATAGAAAATTCTAATTTTACAATCATGTCTACCTTCTCATCTCCAAAAAGATTTTGAGTTTAGACATGTATAAATTTCTGCCCTTGGGTAAAGAAAAATATTGAACGCTTAAAAATCAGAATCAGCCCATACTTTTTCAGGTTCCAAAATTCTTTACTACATGACAAGATCTCAGATTTGACTAGATTGGAAACATTTGCAGACAATTAAAAGTAGTTCAACTGATGATTTGTCTTTAAAAGAGTAGAAAGTGTTGTGGAAAACAAGAAAAGGTTAGGTTCCTATTCCAGCAGTAATTTCAAAAGCTGTCTTCCTCAGGATCATTAAAATTTGGGTTTGTTTGGAAAATGGTTAACTCTTTACCACACTACAAACTCAATATCTTTGTCTTACACTTTTTTTTTCTTATTTATTGTTGTTGGTAAACTATTTGCAAACTAAATTCAGTAATTAAAATTTTTGAAGTTTGGTATGATTATAAAAATCTGATCAGCCCTACTGTAAAGGTTAAAAAAGATCTTACCAATAAATTTTTCAGAGGACAGGGCTTTTGAAGATTTTGTTTCCAAAAGTTTTCTTTCTGAAAAAGACGAAAAATGAAAAATTAGTAATACCTAGGTCAAAAAGAAGACAGGTGCTGTCTTTTCTTTAGAATGGTAGACATGGCCAATTTTTTTGGAATTGGACAGGCATGTTGTTTTACACAACTTCTAATATTTATTTCAGGTGCATCATGGTAAAAGCTCACTTATTTATGTGTTTCCTGGGTTTCATTAGTACTAAGTTGGGCTGTGAAGTGCCTTGTCAAACAAAACTTATGCCAAAACCCAAGGATCAGGATCAAGCCAGGGATATCTGGGTAAACAATCCAACAACTACTGAGCCACAATGATACATTAATCCTCAGAGTGCCAAATGAACCCAGTGGTAATTTTCAGTCAAGAAATAAGACCCAAAATTATGCATTCTAAAGGTTGCTTTTGTTCAGAATGTCGTAGCAAAGTGGACAGTGTAGATCAATAATCCGACTGTATGTTTTAGGCAGTCGGATCATTAATACACTGGGAACAAGCTAAAGGACGATGTTGGCGAAGAACTTGCTTTCAATGGTTCAACTTCCCCTTGTCCAGCTTGCACAGCAAAAAAACTTGGCCTTCAAATTTCCCTACCTGATTATTTCAATGAAATATTGGCAGTCTAAGACAGTCTAAGGTTGACACTACTATCCTATATTAACATGGATAAGACAGCAAAGTGTTATCATCCTTATCAGCCACTGACTTGCAAATTCAACCCCTTTATCCCACGAAACCTGGTCTTTTTCCACAGGTAAAGCGTCTGCTAATTTGGTTAAATGACGTCACAAGATCAATAACGATTCTCAAGATATGGTAAGTTGTAAAATAAAGCAGAATTTCCCCTTCTTACAGCTGCAGATATTTATTACAAATGTTTTTTGATAAATTTCAATGATGGATGGTAAACTAAAGGAGCAAACAATCTTGGAAAAAAAAAAAAAAGGAAATAGCCTTCTTTAAATCGGCAAGTCCTACAATTTAACATTGCAGTTTCTATTTCTAGCAGTCTATTTTTAGAAGGTGTACACATATTGTATTGTGTATTATAGATTACGACTCTGTCAACCTTGTTAGGTTTATGGTAATTCTTTTAATTCATACCAAGTCCCAATCAGAATTGATATTGGTTCTCAATACAGCCGGGAAGAAGTTTTTTTTTTTTCAATAAGTCTGGACATTTTTTGTCCAATTTTTGAGAAATGTCAAGGCTTAATGCTACGTGTGACTGTGCATCAATGGGTCATAAATTACAAAGCAGTCAAAACCCATAATACACATTTCTGTTCTATGAGTCCACCAGTTGATACGAAACTTTTTTCTTCTTTACTATGCAAATCACATCCAAAATGAAAGTTAGAGTCTATTGTTTTTCACTTATGGTAGGAATACACAAATATGTTTGTCATTATCCTTAGATTTCTCCTGTAAAGTTCATGAGAGAATAAATGTCTACTTGCAGCATAAATCTGCTTCTAGACTCAAACAAAGAATTTAATTATTTAACCCTTTACCACACAAGTAACAACCCTGATGAAGAGGGCTTTTGAAAAGATAATGGGAAAAGGAGAACATGCTGGTAACCACCATTTTCTCCTTTTACCACAATCTTTTCTGCCCTTTCAAAGACAAATCCCATCATTTGATCGACACCTAATTTGTTCTGTTCCCTTGATCAAACTTCTCCCAATTTTTCCCAGAGTGAGAAGTCACATAGGCACCTAGAATTGTCAAAAGTGCTATAAACATTTATTTTAATATATTTTCTCCTTTTTTGACAATGCTTTCAAAAGCCAAATTTCTGAGTGTTTAACTCTTTACTGGACAACAACATTTTTGTCCATAAAATGAAAGCACTAGGTCAAGAAGAAATCAACATGACTCTAATGATGGGGCTCATATTTGAAAGTGTAGAAAACATTGTGGGGAAAGGAAAAAAAAATGCTAGCTACTATTAGCATTTTCTCCTTTTCCCCCAATGTTTTCAAGTGCCTCTAGGTTGATAAATGTTGGTTGATCAAATGGAGTTTTAACATTATTTCAGTCATATCACAGCGACATCTCACAGATGCATGTATGTCCTGGGCTTCACCAGTACTAGGCTAAGGCACTGAAGTGTCCACCAAAAAACCCAGTGCCTCTAACTTAAGATTTCTACACTTTGCCACTGAGCCATGCAAAACCTCAGGGTGTTAAGACAAGCTATTGTTCGGTAAAGGGTTACAACATGGAAATTGATAGGTAAAAAGTCAAACACACCTGAATCACTTTCATCTTTCCATATCACAGCTGGATTGGCGTTGACATCTGCAATTAATCTCTTTTCTCGACTATTTCTCCTTGACCTGGGCTTTCCTTCCTGTGTCTTTGACCCTTGAGAGTGTGACCCTTGTGACCTTGAACCTTGGGACATTGAACCCTGTGACCTCTGACCTTGTGACTTGTCAGCTTGTGTCCTTTGACCCAGCGACAACTGACTACTGGCTGGATTACTTTGTGAGGGAGTCAGGTGAAGGCTGAGATTCTGGGAATCTTCAACTATGTCTATGGAGAAAAATGTATATGCAAGACGTTGGTGCTATAACATTATCTACCGTTAAATTTGCTTGTAGCAAACACATTTATGAAGAATGATCAGTTACAGTGAGCATATTTAAAATCCACAATTCAGGTCCTGTTTAAATTGATGTATCAAATATGGTTAAAATAACTAAGATATATAGTAAATTTTCCAAGGAAAGGTTCACTGGCTTCTTTCCCAAGTAGTCATCATTGAAACAACAATCAGCTATGACAGGGGAATGAATCCTGTCACTCTGAATATCATCAATCCTTGGAAAGAAATTGGCCAAGTTGGAAATTTCAACAAGTAAACCTTAGTCTCAAGACCTGCACGCTACCTACTGCACTACCATGTTGGAAAGAGGCTGAAATAGGACAAAACTTTTTGCTATTGGTAAACTTTTGACATGTCACAGGACCATTTTACCTCATGATTCAGTCAGTAACTTGTTAGTAAAAATGCATTTTATGCATCCCAAATTATATGAAGACTTGCTTGGTATAATGTATCAAGGAGACGTGTTAACAACCCCTTTTGCCAAAGCACTGCTCATGTCCAAGTACACTGGAATTTCTGATATATCTTACTAATGGATTTTTTTCTTTCGTTTTTGTATAAGTAAAGCTAATGAAAACTGTTGAAGACCAACATATACCACCATCCCCTTTCACTTCACTGGATCAGAAAAAGAGCTTACAGGGCCATTCAATCAATGAAAATTGGAGGTACACAAGTTCATTCATACAAGTTCATTCAGAAGGAAAACTTCAGCTACACTGGTTGAAAACTGCAGGAGAGTAAGCAAAATTGCATCTTTGGATGGACAGATAGACAGACAATTGATTCCATTATACCTCCAAGAGTATAAAACATTGTGGAAAAAGAAGAAAATGCTGGTTACTTGCATTTTCTCCTTTTCCCATAATATTTTCAAAGCCATTTTCCATCAAGTAGTTTAAATAAGGGTTGTTTGTTAATGGGATAAGCAATACCATCATGCACTGTTTCCAAAGTCTCACTCTGAATAACAATGACTTCCTGTTCTTCTGGCTCTTTAGTAGTTAAAACCACATCCTCATCACTTGCTTTCTTCTTGCCCTGGAGTGATTCTACACTTGAGGTTAGATCAATTTCACTATCTCTCTGAAATGTAGAATACAGAGGATTCTGAGGTCAAATCCCTCTGAAAGGTTTGCAGTTGTAGTACTCAGCTCCAGTTTAATTGCTTATGGTGACAGTGTAGATCAAGATCAGAGGCACAGATCATGTTGTCCGATCTTGGATCTATACTGTCCACTTCTATGCCAGATATTTCAATAACTAGAAATTTGTAACTGACACGGATGCCCAGCACTGCGACCTTGATCTTTGAGCCGGCGACATGGTTGTTGTAGATGACATGTCATCTATACATGGTGATCATTTAAGCCAAATTAGTTTAGAATCGGACCATGCAACTCAAAGTTATTGGCCGGACATGATTCAGCACTGTCTACCAACAAACAAACATACCTAAATACATCTGTACATAGATACATACATCCACCCAAACACAGATAGGTGTAACACGACATGCCACCCTGCATTTTAATGGCTGAGGCATAAAAACAGGTTTGAAGTTGCAATATCTACATCTTAGGTACAGACTGAGAATGTCCGTTTCATTTCTGTAGGACTGTGTTTCAAAGATGGCAGAATACATCAGAAACTTTAAGTAGAAGTTTACTGTTCTTGTTCAATCTTGACTTTGGTGTATGCCAAAATATTGACCAGCACTTACTCCTTTTCCAATAATGTTTTCAAAACCATCTTTCACAAGATTAATAAAATATGGGTTTGTATTGCAGTTAAACGCCGTTTTACCAGCTTAGGTCATATCACGGCTGTCAGTGCACCTACACATTTTTCCTGGCTTTCTCACCAGTACTGACACAACTTTCTTTCCAAGTCACTGACTACTTTTCTCACATGCATCAGAGGTGAGAGGTGAAAAATCACCAGAAAGTAAGTTTGCCTCAACTGGCTATCCAACCCCCACCCACCAGGTCACGAGTCAGATACACTAACCACTGAGCTACCAGATGTGAGCTAAAATAAGAGATTTATTGGTAAAGGACTACAATTTGAGTTAATAAACTAATTCTACACTCATGGTCAATTAAAGCTATGCAGTGCCTTGTTAGACCAATCGGCCACACAGAACCCATTTAACATTACCAAATGAAAATGAAATTTTTAGACTTGTCCAATTGAATGGATTTGCAGACCACAAAACAATTGAGACTCAAAAATTGAAATTTGGTTCCAGAAAGGTAGAATAGTGTGTGAAAAGTCTAGACGAGTCTATTTTCTCTTTTTCCCATGGAAGCCTTCTATCTCAGAGTCAACCAAAAGATCAATCTAGCTTATTTGTCGAGAATCTCGAACATCGGTCTTGAATATTTATCACATTTTCAATATTTTTTGAGTTTGTTCCCATGGCAACCAGAGTTTTTCTGTGGTATCAAATTCTTTGAAGAAATCCTGATAAGAACCAAGGCAGAACCATTTCTGTGAAGTTACTATTGAGGGTAGTTTAAGAGAAGAGGATTTTTGTAATAAAACTTGACCCACAAACCAATAGACGAATGCACAAGGGTCAAAGGGCCATAACATTATGCTTGCTGGCCTTTGGCCATTGGAGTTGATAAAGAGTTAACTCTTTACCAAACGACAAAATTCTGGACTAGACCAAATTCAAAGCATTAGCAGACGATATATTCAATGGAGCTAAAATGATGATTTCTGTGTGTGATAGGGTAGAAAACATTGTGGGAAAAGGAGAAAATGCTGGTTACCAACATTTTCTCCTTTTCCCACAATGTTTTCAAAAGGCTTCTTCCCCAGGGTTGTTAAAACTCGGGATTGTGTGGTAAAGAGTTAAACAGTATGTGGTTACAATACAGCTATACACTCACTTTGGTGGACACATGAGATGCTTGAGTTGATTCTGTTAAGTGTAGGTGTAGTGACTCTGACCTTATGTCATCATTTAAAGTTGGAACGTCAAAAGCACCCTGGAAATCCTGAAATCAACCAGATCTATCACAAAGGTCATTTTAAGGAATGAGGAAGACAGCCTTTGAAAACAATGTGGGAAAATTAAAAAATGCTGATTACCAGCATTTTCTTCTCTTTCCACAATGCTTTCTATCCTTTCCCTTTCTTATTCAAGAGTTAGAATGTAACAAAATTTCTGATTGGCTTCATCATTTGGTTTTCACCAAACTATAGACCACTTGGTGAAGCCAATAACAAATTGTATTACTTTAAAAAAGTTAAAAAATTCTTGAGAATAACACTAACCAACTAGACAGATAAGCTTTTGACTCTCACACTTTCCTGCTTCACTGTTTAATTGATTTCCAAGCATAGCAGTATTATATAAAGTCAAGGCACTAGCCCATTTGTGAAACACTGAATTGATCACCCTTTCTGATTGACAATGGTTTTCATGTACAAGAAGCATCTGCTATGTTTGACCAGCCCGCATAGCTCAATAGGTAGAGCGGAGGACTCGTGAACGTAATGTTTTGAGTCACTTGAGGGTGTGGGTTCGATCCCCACGGCTGGCCATTTAAAATTACTAATAGTCTTTCGGATGAAACGTTAAACCGAGGTCCCGTGTGACGGTGCTATACACCAAGCACGTAAAAGAACCAGGCGTAACTTAGGATGGGTTTCGTCCTGTATCTGCACTATCCCCCGTAACAATACTAACAGCCTTCAGGGGGCGTCACCCATATGGGCAACCGGTGGCGACGATAAATAAAGGCAAATTCAATCAATCAATCTGCTATGTTTTACAGTGTTTATTGGGATAAGTAAACACTGTCACAAGTCATAAAAGATCACCAGATTAAATACACCACGTTTTGTTTCATTTTCAAACACTGGCAATATTACTTGTTCAGTATTAAAGGTGGTAGTTATCGCTTAGAGAAAATAGTCTGCTGCAATTTTTCAATTCTGCAGATCACAGTTTGCCACCTAAGAATGTAAGTGCAGCAGTTTACTTTACTGGCAATTAATGATCTTCACATGGAATTGTTAATTATAATTATAGCTGTCTACATTTTGAAGAGTATAATAGGCCCTGATTTAATCAAATACTCGTTTCATCAGTATTTATCATGGTTCAAAGAACATGATACAATTTTTCGGTGGTAGATTGAGTTCAAACAAATGTCCAAGGGAAGAGTCTGAGCCTCCACAGGACAGTCCAAAACCCAAAATCAAGAGAAAATTAAGGAAAGAATGGCTAGAACTTCATGGCTTGTTGGCTGAATAACTGGATTTCTAATGATCAAGTGCTTGGAACTAGTGAACAGTTGTTATCAATGTTTGAAAATGCACTCATAAATGTAAAATAATGAACAATATATTATAGTAGGAAAAAATGTGTTTATTTCACTCTTATCTTTTAGTTTCTATAACAAGCGAGCAGATTTGACCCTAGGACATTTCTCTTTGACTCTTGGAAATTCCATTTTGACTCTTGAAAGTTGGGGTCCAAGAGTCAATGACTCTTGAAATTCAGGACCTAGTGAGAGCCCTGCATGCACAAACCTATTCTAGCCAAAACAACACTGAATTTGCAATACTTTCTTGTGTTTGTTTGTCTACTTTGGTGGTACGGTCCATGTCATTAATTTAGCACTTGATGGGGTAATTAATTTAGTGATTTAACTCTTTACCAAACATCAAAATTTTAGACTCATCCAAATTGCGATCAATTGCAGACGACAAATCAAATGTAACTCAAATGATGAGATATGTCTCTGAATGACCAGAAAACATTATGGGAAAAGAAGAAAATGCTGGTTACCAGTGTTTTCACAAGGGCTTTTCCTAAGGACCCTTGAAAGGTGGGACTGTGTGGTAAAAGTTTAACTCATTTCCATGAAGAAAATTTTAGACTAGTCAAAACTGAAAACATTTCGAGACAACAAATCAAATGTAACTCAAATCATGAAATTTCTTCTTCAAAAGATAGAAAACATTGTGGCAAAAGGAGAAAATGATGTTAACCATCATTTCATCCTTTTCTCACATTGTTTTTAAAGCCTACTTCCTCTGAATCTGAAAAACAGGGTTAACCCTTTACCACATAGTTCCAGCTTTTAACAACCCTGGAAGAGAAGGCTTTTGAAAACATTGTTGCAAAAGGAGAAAATGCTGGTAGACAGCATTTTCTCCTTTTCCGAAAATGTTTTCTTTTTTTCAAAGACAGAAATCATCTTAGTAAAATCTAGTTTTTGAATGCAAATGCTTTCAATTTGAGCAAGTCCAAAGTTTTGTTGTCAAAAGTTTTGTTGTTTGGTAAAGAGTTACTGGTTGCAAATTTTCTTACAAGGGGGAAAAATTATCCTTAAAGTTCTGAAGGGAAATAATATTTGACACTGCTATCATACCATAGAGGGAACATCTTCAGGCTGTTCCGTTTCTTTTGTATTATCTCCAGCTGTGTCTTTTGTTCCATCTTGAGCGGAAGCTGTCCTATTTTCTGGCTCCACATCTACAGCTGATTTCTTTGTTGAAGATTTAGCATGCCCACCCTGTAAAGCATTTTCATACATGTTGTTGAAACACAAGTTACTGCTTGAACTGTGAACTTGCTTCGACGAGTTCTGATTTGCAAAAAAATTTGGTGGGGAAACCAGCATTTTCTCCAATTTCCACAATAGTTTCCACCCTGTCAAAGACAAATCCCAACTTTTGACTTGCATCAAAATTTGTCATCTGCAAATGTGTTCAATTTGAAAGTGACTAGAGATGAGATGCGCAGTAGCTTTATGTGTGTAACACAAAGTGCATGCAATCCAGGTTTTGCCTTTTGGGCTCCCAGCTCTACTATATTTTTTTAAGGACTGAAGGTAACATCGCAAAGAGATCCATTTGTGTCTCATTTCTGAGCATTGTTTCAACAATGCTTCAGTGCCAAAGCAGACAGTGGCTTGGAAAAAATGTGGTGCACAGCAGGAAAGGGTGGATAGGTGAACTTACCACCACAATAAAGTGAACCAATGTGAAAAACAGCATTACGTATCAAACAAAATGTGCCAAGGTTCAGTGAAATTTCTTTATCAAAAATGGAGCATAACTGTCCAAATACTGCTTTGAGGGTTACCTGCCCTTGTGGTATGGGTTACTCTTTTGTTAGAGAACAACTAGCCTCAGCATGAGGTAAAGATCTTCAATAAAACAAGGGAAATTAGAAAATATCGAAGTTTTTCGCACAATGACACAGACAGCAACTAGAGCTATCACTAAACGTGATTATACCCCCCACCAGCTCCTTGTCACAAAAACAGGTCTTTGTCACAGAATGCAGAATGTTTTAGTACAAAAGTAAGAGTTGAAAAAGGTTCAAGGGGAGATAATTCTGCAACAAATCGCAGATGGGTCATGAAAATTGCACATGCACAACTTCATATATATAGGAACACTGTATGTAAATTTGAGTTCAGTACCTTAAAAAGTGTTGGAGTATTGCTCCGGACAAATTTGTGTCTACGGACAGATGGACGGACGGACAGACAGCCATGGCGATTCCAGTATACCCCCCTCCACTTCGTAGTGGGGGGTATAATAACCGGCTAATAACATCACAAAAAAGTTTAGCTAAAACTGAAAATTAAGAGTGTTTTCAAAAGCTTTCATTCTCAGGGTTATTAAATATTGGAATTGTTAGGTAAAGTGTGAATCTCTTACTTTTGGATTATCTGTAAATGTATTTGTCACTGTAAAATCATATTCCTCCTCATCCTGTCCAGTCTCTGAACACTCTGAAAGAAACAAGCAATTTTGTTGAAATGATATTACCGCCGAAAAATACCTTTTCAAAACCTTACGCGACTGCGTAACTCAAAATCGCTCCCAGTCGGCCATTTTGCATTGAATCAAAAAAAGTAAAAAAGGATATCGGCAGAATAGGTTATTGTACACATGTATAAAGTTTCACGAAATTCCGTCCAATGGTATTGGAGATATTGTCTCGGATGGACACAAGGACGGACAGACAACGCTAAAACTATATCCTTCCGCCTTCGGCAGGGGATAAAAATATAACAAATTAGCATATTTATGAGGGATGGCAAGTGACACAGCATGTGCCATCAACTTAATCCTTTACCAAACAATCCTGTTTTGATAACCCTCAAGAGGATGATTTTCTGAAAACTGTGGGAAACAGAGAATATGCTTGCAACAAGCATTTTCTCAAAATCCCACTATGTTTTATACCCTTTCAAACAAAAATCTCATGAATTCAGCCATATTAATTTGTCATTTGCAAATGCTTTTTATTTGGTGTAAAATTTTGCTGTGGGGTAAAGACTCAATGTATTTGGTTACCCTTCTGTTTAAAGTAACAATAAAGCCCAAAAGTAAACAAAGCGGGCGTTTAAATGCATTCAAATTTATATCATACCATTTAAAAGTATGGAAATTATTCTGAAGATGACAATCTGTCATTATATAGTTGGCCCAAGTGTTAGTTGTTGACTGAGAAATTAATTTCAAAACTAGGTTAAAACCTGCCAGGTAGCTTTGTCTTTTGTTTACTTTTCGCCTGATTTTAAAAATTCTTTTTTCTGCCAGCGACTAACATATGGCCAGACCACACGATAACAGACTGTCATCTCCAAAATATTTTTCATACTTTTAAATGGTATGATTTAAATTTAAATGCACTACGACACCTGCTTTGATATTTTGGCCTTTACTTGGCTTTAACCCTTTACCACAAAACCCAGAGTTTTAAACACCCTGAAGAAGGTTTTCCAAAGTGTTGCAGGAAAAGGGGAAAATAAGCCATTACAAGCATTTTCTTCATTTCTTACAATACTTTCAAAGGCCTATTTCCTCAGGGTCTTTAAAAAGTGAGGTTGTGTGGTAAATGGCTACAGCAATTAAAACAACCTTACAATAAGTCTCCAAATTTTCTGTTCTAACAATCTGGGATCTAACACAGCCTGTATTCTTTTTTAACAAATAGAGTGCTGAAATAATGAAAATGACCTTTTCAATGACAAAAAAAAAAAGCCTGAGAATTGCAATTCAAAGACCTTTTGGTCAACAATATGTTACAAATAGCAGAAAGTATGGAACCAAGATCAGACTGCATGTTCTATGCAGTCTGATCTTGTTCTACACTGTCTGCAAAAGCATCGTAAATTGTGCTTAGAGCTCAAAGGGTGGATTACACAGTTACTAAGTTCATCCCATCAGAAACTTGTCAGTAATTCACACAAGTCAAAATCACTAACCTTGCTTGCCATCGTCCTGTGTGGGGGATCCAGGTATGATCATTGGTGTTGACCTATAATCCTCTTGTGATGGAGGAATCATATTGCTACAAGATAATATAGGAAGTACAGATATATAAATTAGCAGTGTTCTGACATGGGGAAGATTCTGACAAATTTTCCCACTGAACTGTTAAAATGTCCCATCACAATGTACACAGATAGGTCTTTGTCTTTTCAAATCTATTTGAGAAGCTGTCATGTGTGCCTTTGTCTCACTAATGTCTAAAGTATTTCATAATTTTGCAAGTTTATGAAATAATCATCCCTCTCTAAATAATCCTAGACAGAACATTGGAATCCAACGCAAGTCGGTATTTGAGATACAATGTTACTACAAAAGTTTATATGAGCCTTTGATGAGCTCAATAACTGTTTTTCTTGGCAATTCAAAAACAGTTTCATATTTAAACAAGAGCAGCAAATTGTCGCAAGATACGCCCGTCCCACCACCAGTTGTCGAGGGGGGTATGATAATCGTAAAGGGCAGGTAATGCAACAAACATGTTTACCAAAGTCTCAAGTCAATTTGACTTGAGGTGACAAAGTTCCATTCTGGACAAGCAAGAAATACTGTAAAAATGAAGATCAAAGTGGAATTACTCGAAATCCAAGTTTGAAGTCACTCTGACTTGAGATGACAAAGTTATATTCCGGACAAGCACTAAATGCTGTAAAAATGATGATTTAAGGGAAATAACTCAAAATTCGTGCTAGGAAGTTATGGTTCTTGTGTACTGCACTCCGTAAATTTTCAACAATCATGCATACCAAATTTGAAGATGTTCAGACTGGAGATGACAAAGTTATATTCCGGACAAGCAGAAAATGCTGTAGAAATGACGATCAAAGGGAAATAACTCAAAGACAGCACCAGGTAGAGTTATGGTTCTTTTGCACTGCACTCCGTATTATTGCAACAAACACAAATACCAAGTTTCAAGTCAATTGGACTGGAGATGACAAAGTTATGCTCCGGACAAGCAGAAAATGCTGTAAAAATGACAATCAAAGGGAAATAACTCAAAGACAGCACCAGGTAGAGTTATGGTTCTTTCGCACTGCACCCCGTATTATTGCAACAAACACACATGCCAAGTTTCAAGTCAATCAGACTAGAGATGACAAAGTTATGCTCCGGACAAGCAGAAAATGCTGTAAAAATGATGATCAAAGGGAAATAACTCAGACAGCACGAGGTAGAGTTATGGTTCTTTCGCACTGCACTCCGTATAATTGCAACAAACACACATGCCAAGTTTCAAGTCAATCGGACTGGAGATGACAAAGTTATGCGCCGGACAAAGAACTGGACGCCGCCCACCCGCCCGCCAGGACGCCCGCCCGGACGCCCACCTGCCCGTACGCCAAGGGTGATCCCATAATACGCCCTGTCTTCGACGGGCATATAAAAAAATGAAAGCCAATGAATGTCAGATTCCAATGTCAGATTCTTATTATCATAGAAACATTCCTGAACAATGTTTACAATTGGAAAATTTATCTTGGCCTAATTATATCACAAATGTTTTCAACTTGTAGGAGTCTTAAATTCCATCATATTCCAAAACTTTCAATCTGGACAAGTCTAAAATTTTGTTTAGCCCTTTACCAAACAATCCTGCATTTCCTAAGGAAAGAGGCCCCTTGACATAACACATGGCATACGGGGAAAATGTCTTTTATCAATGTTTTCTACTGTTTGAATGAAAAATCCATCATTTGAACCGCATTTTATTTGTTGGTGGCAAAATCACTGATTTTTGGAAAGTCCAAAATTTTGCTGTCTGGTGTTAAAAGGGTTAACTCATAAAAGGAATGTTATAGGATTGTACATACTCTGTGTCTTCCTCGGTCTCAGGCACCAACATAGGTTGTTGGGACAAGTGTAGACTGCCAAGATGTTCTGCTGGGGTGGATATGTGCCCATCTTCTTTATCTGAAACAAATATGATTGCAAAGTTCTAGCTTAATCAAAACTGAAAGCATTTGCACACAACAAATTAAAGGTGGCTTTAATGAAGGGATCCATAGTAGAAAGGGTAGAAAACATCGTGGGAAAAGGTGAAAATGCTGGTTACCAACATTTTCTGCTATACTCATAATTTTTTAGAAGCCTTTTTTGCCAGGGTCATTAAAACCTGGGATTGTTTGGTAAAAGGATATGTTTTTCTTTCCATCAAAAATATTGTAGTGGCTGCTTTCAAAAGATATGCTTGTTTCACCCTTTACCACACAATCCAGAGTTTTAATGACTTTGAGAAAGAAGGCTTTTTGATAACATTGTGGAAAAAGGAGAAAATGCTGGTAACCAGCATTAATATTTTCTACCTATTCAAGGACAAATACATTCTATCATTTGACAAACATTTGAGTTGTTGTCAGTAATTTCCTTCAATATGGACAACTGTAAAACTTGGCTGTGTGTTAAAAGGTCAAGCCAACACATCAACAAAAAGGGTTGCCATCAGCTTGAAAGATCAGATTCAATGTGTCTACAAAAGCATCACATGCAGGTTCCAACCCTAGGCAGCAGCTGCTTTTTCAGTGAAAATTCTAGGTCAATAAAGGAGCATAACTGTCAACCATGTTTTGAGGGTTACCTGCTCTTCTGGTATGGGCCCCCTTTTGATAGTCCCAGTTTGAAGCAAATATCCTCAGTAATGACCAAAATATGAAAAAAATGTCAGTTTTTTTCACCATCACCATGACAACACAGACAATTTCAGGGCTAAGACAGCGCCTTAATGTTTCAGAGTTGAATCTAGGTTTGCATAAGTATGGGCCAACTCCCCCATCATATTTCAAATTATGGGCCACCATTTTTCAGAGTTTGGCCAACAGTGACCATTAACTCTATCACACAATCTCTATGTTTAATTACCCTAAAAGAAAAAAAAAAAAGTTGAAAACATTGTGGAAAAAGAAGAAAGTATTGGTAAGCAGCATTTCTTAATTTTCCACAATGTCTTCTTTTCTTCTACTTAAGTAACAAATTAAAATTCTTTAGTCATTGTTGTTGTCTGCAAACGCTTTCAATTTGGTAAAGTCAAAAATTGTGTCATCTGGTACGCAGTTAATGATTACTAGATCTATATTCACTTTTCAATGTTGACTTTTTTCTATAGGAGTCGCCATTCTGGTTGTTGTTGTTGGTGTGTCGTTATATAATCAAGTCTGAAATTTACACAATTCAAACTTGCACATTTTCAACTCTGAAATCCTTAAAAAATAATGAAAATTTGTGTTCTCCGTACTTTTTTAAATAGGTTAAATAGATCTAGATATTATTAGGATGGGGGGGGGGGTTTAAAAATCGGTTTACATGACTCATATTTTGTCTAAGAGCTGCTTCTTTCATTGCCTCACAACGATCCTGAGGCTCAGATAAAACATGTATGCTTAGCGAATTCGTTTGAGAATTGTCACACTATCCAGTTGTGAAAGCGTTTTTCTTATTTTGAGCACTAGATGCTCTACATACTGCACAGAACACTCCTATGTCACTTTTCCTCAACCACAGATAGTTTTAAGCCAAGTCTTTTTGGAATGTGCGATCGAATTTCCGTTTTTTAATCGTCGGTTCACTATCATCCGTTGGCTGCACAGGAGTCTTCCAAACTCTGTGAAGCTGAATCGTCCTAGTTTACAGGTCTTTTATATTTTCCGAACAAACTCAGTTGCTTCGCTATGATCAAACAATTCCGTGACGTAGCTGATTACGTGCGGAAACATATCATATGACCCATTTGGCGGGCTTTACCATAGGTCCATATAAGGAAATTGGGGCATAGCAGATGCTATAAATAGAATACTACTACAGATTTCTATGGAGGGTAGATAATTATGTTGTAGCAGACTCTGTTGGGTATATTTTACGAGGGTTTTGACAGCCACATCTAACAAATTTATGTACGCATCATTGATTCAATTATGTGCCAATCTGTCTGAATTAGCGTGACCTGTGCCACAGTGACACTTGCTTTTTGCGCCAAGAAATATCTATGTGAGGAAATCCTGCAATCCTGCGGCCTATATTCAACTCTGTGTTTTCATCGAAACAACTTTGTAAATAATCAAACTAGAAAATAAGATTACAATGTACTCTGAATCAGAATTTTCCAGTGATCCAAAGACCAGGGCCCATATTCACCAACCTTTCTTAACCCTTTACCAGACGACGAAATTTTAGACTGGTCCAAATTGAAAGCATTTGCAGACGACAAAATACATGTGACTCAAAAATTGAAACTTGACTTTGGAAGAGTAGAAAACATTGTGGCAAAAGGAGAAAATGCTGGTTACCAGCATTTTCTCCTTTTCCCACAATGTTTTCAATAGGCTTCTTTCTTAGGGTCGTTAAAAGTCGGGATCATGTGGTAAAGGGTTAACTCTTTACCACACAATCCCGACTTTTAACAACCCTGAGAAAGAAGCCTTTCGAAAACATTGTGGGAAAAGGAGAAAATGCTGGTAACCAGCATTTTCTCCTTTTCCCACAATGTTTTTTCCCCTTCTCAAAACAAATTTCAATTTCTGAGCCACATTTATTTTGTCATCTGCAAATGCTCTCAATTTGGACAAGTCTACAATTTCGTTGTTTGGTAAAGAGTTAAGGAAGTTCTTTGTCTTATTCTCCAGAATTTTCCAAATTTTACTTTAACACAACTTCTGGTTGGCTAAACCAAATAACCATTTAGGTTAGCCAATCAGAAGCTGTGTTACTTTCAAATGTAGAAAATTTTGGAGAATAAGACAAAGAACTTTCTTAAGAATGGTTGGTGAATGTGGACCCAGATTCCAATATCTGTTAATTACCTTTATCTTCAAACACATCCTCTTGTGAGAAGGGGAAGAACTGAAATCTTGTGCCTTTAGCATGACTCTTTTGCGTTTCATACACTTCACATTGGTCATAACTTCCAAGATTTGAGCGGTGTTTGGACTGGAAACTAAAAAAGTTAAAATGTTGTGACATAATGACCATTCTAGGAACTGACAATCTGACAGACAGCAAATGGCTTGTGTCAGCAAAACCTTTCGTCTACAGCATGTTGTGCGAAGGACTTGTCACAGACAAACCAGGAAAGCGTGGGTAGGTACACTGGCCCCGCAATATTACTGAAAAGGCATTTAACACCACACAAGGAAAAAAAAGGACAAAAATGTGTAAAAAATCAGGGTTACTATCCCCTATTATATGGCTTCCCCTTTTGATAGTTCAGATTTAGCTCAAGATTGAAGTAAGCATCTTCAGTAATGAAAACGTAATAAAAAAAATGTCAAAGTTTTCACACCACTATTACTACAATGCAGACAACAAGGAAAGGGCTTAGTTATAATGGCAGTACCTTGGCATTTTCTTTTAAATTAGCAGAGCTAAAAGAGTCCTACCTTGAGTCAGTTGGACTGTTCGATGATGAACCATGCTGCTGAAGTTTAACTGCAATGAATTCTGGTTCAGTGGGTGCTCTGTCCCCATCACTCTCTTTTTCTACAGTTGTATCTTCAATACAAACACATAGGTAAATGTACCAACTAATGCCACATACATAGTGCTTTAACCATTGATTACCTCTTTACCAGAGGATGTAAATTTAGACTATAAGTTTAAGTCCACAATGAAAGCATTTGCAGATGCCAAATCTTAGTGTGGCTTTGACAATAAAAGAATTATCTTGGAAAGGGTTGAAAAACCATGAGGGAAAAGGGAGAAAATGCTGAAAACCAGCATTTTCTCCATTTCTTACAATGTTTCCAAAAAGTTTTTCCTCAGGGTTCTTCAAACTGATGAGTGTTTGATGAATGGTTATTAATTAATGGGCTGGTTAATGAATAGAAGTGGTGTCATAGTTGTACATTAACCTTGCCAAAGTACAAAATTTCACATATCAAATGCTTCTGCTTCATGTATTTTTAATAATATCAGTGGAGTTGTGCATTGCAGTAGTTTCATGACACTACTGTACCTTAGTATCACTGCTGTCCTTATGTATCTTTACCATTACTTTGCTCAACATTCTCTTGGTCCAGATTTGGGTTTCAAAGTTACAAACCCTGGATTACAAGCCCTGTTAACCCTTTACCACATAATCCCGAGTTTTAATGACCCTGATGAAAAAGCTTTTGAAAACATTGTGGGAAAAGGAGAAAATGCTGGTAACCAGCATTTTCTCCTTTTTCTACAATGTTTTACACTCTCTCAAAGAAAAATCCTATCATTTGATCCATGCTGAAATTGTGGTCTGCAAATGCTTTTAATTTGGATGAGTACGAAATGTTGTCGTTTGGTAAAGAGTTAAGCTCTTTGAATTTAGCATACCGGTATTCAGGCATTTGCTGCAGTGCAAACTGAATTGAATATATCACACACACACACACACACACAAAAGAAAGCTGTTTCAAGGAGCAACAAATTGAAAGTACGGCTTTATCAACGAATATCACTAGAGCACACAAGCAATACATGAAGGTGCTAAAGTTGGGCTGCAGGTGTTTTTTTCAGTGAAGTCGAAGAAGGGAAATAACTGTTTTAAAAATATTTTGAGGGTTACCTGTCCATCTAGTATAGGTTCCCCTTTTGATAATTAAATTTATTCCAAATTTGAAGTATATATCTTCAGTAATAAATACAGAGACGTAGAAAACATTTCAGTTTTTGCACTATGATGATGATGACACAAACAACATGGCTATGATAATGGCCAAGCTAAAAATTAGGAAAGTTTCTCTGCTACAACCAGTTTCGTTCATATCCTTGTCTCTGCTCAAGTATGCAAAAAATGTTAACAACTTCAAATACCTACCTGTAGGTTTTTCTACCTTTTCGTCCATAATGCTTGTACCCTGAAATGATACCGGTAATTCCATTACTGTGCTAGCTTATTTTCACAAGAAAGTTTCACATGAAGAATTCAACATCAGAGGCATTTTCTATTCTTTTTTTTTTTAACTTGGCCTTCTATAACCTGAATTATAAACTGTATTACCTGCACCCTTCATTTTCTCCTTTTCTTCAATGTTATCTACCCTTTCAAGGATAATCACAATCAGTAACCTCAAATCTAATTTGTTGTGTGTTAATGCTTTCAATTTGGGCCTGTTTACTATGTCATCACGTGATGATGAAACCCTCCTACATGTCTACCTATCCTTTAGAGTAACACTTGTCCTTTAGAACTGTTCTGCCAAGGGGGAGATTCTGGGCCATGAAAATGTAATTCATACAGGCGGACTTATGTACACTACTTTTCAAATTTAATAGAAAATTAGTTTAGAGCGTATTTGTCTCACCAATTTTGAAAGTGTCCCATATCTCTGCAAGTGTATGAGACAATTGTCCCTTATCTGACTAATCTTTTGCAGAGCACTGCTCTACTGAGAGTTGCAGATATTTTGGTTACAGACACATTTGGCATATTAAATTTCATGCAGCAAAACCAATTCAAAATTTCTGTAACAATGCATTACGTAGTACTGCTGCAGAATAACAATTTTCACAACCAATGTGTTTCTTGTGAATAAAACCAAGTTCTAAAAGGTAGAAATTTAGTATTTTGTCAATACTGACTCAGAAAGGAAAGTTAAATGAACCAACCAAAGCAAGGTACATGTATTGGGTGTGAAAAAAGCACAAGTAACAACTTTATAATTACGATTTAACTGAACCCTCAAATATGTTTACTATGCAAGTCCAACTACCAAACTTGTCTGGTAATGAAACTACCATTAATCCCTTACACATACCTCTGTCACCTGCTGTCTTACCTGAAGTGCTGGCAAACAAGCTACTGCTTCATTCAGTCCAACAACCTGTGATTCATCTTGTGATGGCAAAACTATGAAATCTTCATGACCCTCAGATAAGTTAGAATCTTCCATGTATATGTCCTATCAAAATAAGGAACACCTTATTCAAGACAAACATGAATTTAGAAAGTTATCTTGACATCATGATCAAGAATTTCAAGCAATTTTTAAAACATTTTATTTTCAAATCTAAATATCAAAATACCATATGTGACCTATCCCTCACTGTCACGATAAACATGGTATTGAAAAACTTCACCAAAACGGCCCAATTTAACGGGTACCAAATAGGCCCACTTTTTAAATGCAACTGTTATTTCAATCAATTTTGACAGAATGAATTGTAAGTTGCTACCCTTTTCTACTGTTAAAGAATGAAATCAATTTAATGAGCTTGGACCTTGATTCCCCCATACTTGTGTGGGTTATACTCTGGCTATCCAATGTTAACTTTTGTGTGCTCATTTGTTTGTCTTTCCCCCTCCCTGTTCTTTTCTCTTGGTCAGCTTGTTCTTCAAAAATATATATATACTTTGGTTTGTAGAAATGTCTGGTCACCTTCTGTTGTACACAAATCATAAATGTGGAAAACGACAGAGACATTCTGGAAAGGAGTACAGGAATGTCTCCACAATTTTGTAGATCATCTGTCTTGATTCACTTGATCAAAGTTCATGGTTAAATATATAAAAAAAACTAATTTTGTGATCCAAATGACTGTAAAGAACTTCCATGGTCTTTTCTAAGTAATGATAAAAAAGTGGTCTCTTTTGGTAATGGGCCGTTTTGGCATTGGGCCATTTTGGAAAAGGGACATCTTTTACCCCCATCCAGCAGCAATACAAAGGTGACACAGTGTTCCCACTAACGTTTTTTTATAAGGGTACACTTATCCCCTGGGTTGAAAATCTAGGGGTAAAATTAGATGATTTGCAGCAGAAAAATTATCCAGATATTCATTTAAATTTACTACTTAAAGTTAATATTTAAGCTGAAAAGACAGTCTGAAGTGACTCTGTTCGGACAATGTTAAAGTGACAGGACTGAAGTGACATTTCGTTGTGTTATGGGTTTTCACATTTTTTGCAGCAATCTGTTTTTCATGTCAGGTAATTTTTTGATAGGTATTTGACAGAAATGATTCAACATAAATTTGTCAAACAAGTAACTTCAAAAACTGCCATATTACACTAGATAAGCAGATTAACATAAATTATCATGTTTTTCATTAATGGCATTCCAGCTTGATAGCTATGATAAATAGTGACACATGCTTCTTCCACATTTGATATGTATTGTTTATGTCGGAGTTCAGATATTTTAAGATTCATAAAGATCTATAGGCATTACTTGTAGCCAGTTTTTCAACTTAGGAACTATAGATCAGTTACAAGTACATATATTTCTATTGATTGCATGCATGTTTCAAAAGATTGGCGTGGTGTATTTTCAATGTAAATTGTCGGTGAATTGTGTACACGTATGCGGTGGTTTTTTAAGTGAGTCCAGGGACTCACTAGGATGGAAAAAAAGATGAGTCTGCAGCAAACTTTGTGAGTCCCATCATTTAAACCCTATTTCAATAATTTGTTGAAGGATAGGGCACCTTAATGGGATTCATGTAACATTGCCAAAATCGTACTGATTCGGCTAAGACTCAAGTGTTCCATAATTGATGTGGGGAAGCAGCGTCTATCGGCCAATCGATTACAGATTACCTAAGTTATAGCCAAATCTGTATGTTTTTTCGGCAATGAAAGGCGATGTTACACAAATCCCATTATACTTAAATTGTAAAAATGACTCACAATAATTGTTCTTTTCTAATGAATGCTGGGGATATCGGACCTCACACGCTTTAATAGATCTGGATCAAACGAAATTTTGCAAAACGCATTGAAACCGAGATCAGTGCATCACAAAAATGCACATGTTGCAAAGTTTAGTGCCGTTGGCGATTTCTTTGCGTCTCTGATGCAGGACATGCAGATAAATGAAACACTGCATATGTTGATCAGATCTCGGCGTCCTGACCATTCATAAAGTTTAACGATTTAATTAAGTCATTTCAGTGTGAATATGCTCATGGCTACAGAGTATATGCAGGTTTCAAAGAACAAGAGGGCCATAATGGCCCTCTGTCGCTCACCTGAGTCTTTTGACCAAACATGACCCATTTTCAATCTGAGATATTAGGACAAACATTCTACCAAGATTTCATAATTATTGGACAGAAAATTTGGCCTCTAGCTTGTACACAAGCTTTTTCTAGAATTTCTCTTGGTGACCTACTTTTAAGCCATAGTCCATTTTCCCATTGTAGATATTATCAAAACAAAGATTCTAACCACCTTTCATAAGTATTGGACAGAAATGTGGCCTCTACAGTGTACACAAGGTTTTTCCAAGATCTGACATGGTGACCTTGTTTTTCACCCAGTGTGACCCATTTTCTATTTCATCATATTGATCGACACGACAAACATTTTAATTTTCATAAGAAGACAGAAGATGATGATTCTAGAGCTACACAAGCTATTTTAAAGATTTGACCTGGTGACCTAGTTTTTGGCCCGATGTGACCCATTTTCAAACTCATTCAAGATACCGTTATGGCAAACATTCTGACCAACTTTCGTTCGTATTTGACCGAAAATGTGGCCTCTAGAGCTTACACACGGTTTTTGTAAAATCTGACCTAGTTTTTGAGCCGACATGACCATTTTGCAAACTGGTCTGAGAAATCATCAAGACAAACATTCTGACTAAGTTTCATGAGTATTGCACTAAAACATTAGCCTCTAAAAGGTACACAAGGTTTTTCTAAGATTTGACCTTGTGACCTAGTTTTTGGCCCAACATGACCCATTTTCAAAATCGTCCGAGATATCATCAAGACTAACATTCTGACCACCTTTCAAGAGTTTTGGACTGGAAATGTGGCCTCTAGAGCATACACACAGTTTTTCTAAGAATTAAGTTAATGACCTAGTTTTTGATCCGACATGACCCATTTTCAATCTTGTCTGAAATATTATTAAGAAAAAAATTCTGACCAACTTTCAAGAGTTTTGGACTGAAAATGTGGCCTCCAGAGCATACACAAAGTTTTTCTAAGATTTGACCTGGTGACCTAGTTTTTGACAGGACATGACCCATTTTCGAACTCGTCTGAAATACTGTAATGACAAACATTCTGTTCAACTTTAAAGAGTTTTGGACTAAAATTGTGGCCTCTAGAGCATACACAAGGTTTTTCTAAGATTTGACCTAGTGACCTAGTTTTGGACCCAACATGACCCATTTTCAAACTCAACTGAGATATTATTAAGACAAACATTCTGACCATCTTTCAAGAGTTTTGGACTGAAAATGTGGCCTCTAGAGCGTACACAAGGTTTTTCAAAGATTTGAACTAGTGACCTAGTTTTTGACCCGACATGACCCATTTTCAAACCCATCCGCGATATTATCAAGACAATTATTCTGACCAAGTTTCATGAGTATCGGACTGAAAATGTGGCCTCTAGAGCACACACAAGGTAAAAGTTGACAACAGACACAGCACAATCACAAAAACTCACCTTGAGCACTTTTGTGCCCAGGTGAGCTAAAAATGTATCATTGATAAAACGCATAACTATACAATTTTTATATGTTTTGTGGTAGTTTGTCATGTACATTGATTGAATTATGGTGGTTCGTTGACTAGAGTTGCATACCTAATTATAGAAACACACATTTCAAATGTTTCAATCACGCAACCATCAGCCTTGCAGCACAAGGGTGAAAACCCTTCCTTCAGTATGAAGGGTTGCTCCAATGTTATTTTTGTGATTGTATCTCCGCACCCCTTCATAGCAGCCATTCTTTAAAACCTTCTGGAAATCTCAAAATATTACTGGTCATCTTTCAGTTGGCTTAATGTGTCTTTAATTTGCATGTCAGCTATGAAAATGGACATGAATCGATAGAGAAATGATTTAACTTCACACTGACACCAAGTGCAATGCATGGTTTCCATCAATCTTTTTGTAATTTACCTTTTATTGGACATAAACACATCATTCTGGTTAATTTGTTAACAAGCATTTATTATAAATTCAGTTAACTGTGCAATTTCATTTGGAAAAAATGACATCATGAGATCGGCAATTTAAGTGTTAAGTATGACTTGTTGTAATGATAAGTATCACTCGTTGTAAATGAAAAACATCCTGTACGATTTAGTTTCCCTTTCGATACCCAAGCTAATAAAACAGAAGTCGATAAAATGTGGAAAATAAAAAAAAAGAATTTTTTCTGTACAGGAGTCTGGAAATGACTTCCGGAACATGCCCAGTAAATGTCAAGCCTAGTTTTGATTTCCCAGGAAGTAGGTTAATAGATATTTACAGTTAAAAAAATATGGAATTACAAGGAGGTAACCTTAACTTTTTAAAAATATTTTGGTGTTTTTGCAAAGATTTATCATTAGTCTATCGATCAATGCCTTTATTGGTAGCTGACAAAGAAAAGATCAACATATACAGCCATGTGAAAAGATGCGGGTATGGTCATTTTTCAATACAGAATTTTGCGGGGGCTAAAGGAGACACAGTCACAAAAATAACATCGAAGCTAGTTACCACAGGGGTGTGGAAATCTTAGAAATTTCTATTTGTCCACGGACAAGTAAATTAAAAAAGTCCACTTGTCAGCCACTGCAGCTTACATGCGTTGTCCAAAACAACATATTTTTAAATGGCATTCAACCCAGGGAATCTTTCAGCCATGCCTCATTAAAATCATGCTATTTTTTGTTTTGTCATATTACTTGTTGCGGTCTGTTTCATATTCACATTTGGAGCCGCCAGATGCTTCTGAGGTCTCAGACTTCTCACGTTCTGTTTGCTTCAAAGATTTAATAAACAAGAGGACCATGATGGTCCTATATCGCTCACCTGAGTACTAAGCAGTAAAGGTCTACAATGAAGATAAATACCAAATACCAAGGCAAAATGATAATGAAACGAGCTGAAGATTGTCGCAAGATATGCCCTTCCCACCACCAGTTGTCAAGGAGGTATAATAATCGCAAAGGACAGGTAATGCAACAAACATGTTTGCCAAGTCTCAAGTCAATTTGACTAGAGACTTCAAAGTTCCGTTCCGGACGAGCAAGAAATACTGTAAAAAAATGAAGATCAAAGTAGAATTACTCAAAATCAGAGCTAGGTAGAGTTATTGTTCTTGCGCGATGTACTCGGTAATATTACAACAAACATGCACACCAAGTTTGAAGTCGTTCTGACTTGAGATGACAAAGTTATATTCCGGACAAGCACTAAATGCTGTAAAAATGACGATCAAAGGGAAATAACTCAAAGATAGCATGAGGTAGAGTTACAATGCTTGTGCACTGCACTTCCAAATATTTCAACAAATAAGCATACCATATTTCAAGTCATTCCTACTTAAGGTGACAAGTTTTGCTCTGGACAAGCAAGAAATGCTATAAAAATGAAGGTAAAAGGGGGAATAACTCAAAATTCGTGCTAGGAAGAGTTATGGTTCTTGTGCACTGCACCCTGTAATTTTTCAACAATCATGCATACCAAATATGAAGATGTTCAGGCTAGAGATGACAAAGTTATATTCCTGAGAAGCAGAAAATGCTGTAAAAACGACAAAGGGAAATAACTCATAGACAGTACGAGGTAGAGTTATGGTTCTTTTCACAATGCACTCCCTATTATTGCAACAAACACAAATGCCAAGTTTCAAGTCAATCGGACTGGAGATGACAAAGTTATGCTCCGGACAAAGAAATATTCTAAAGAACTTTCTAATTCAAGGGCAAATAACTCCAGTTGTTCTGGTCCGATTAGACCCATAATCAAACTCATCTGAGATCTTATAGTCATATATATTTTGACCAAGTTTGGTGCTGATTGGTTGATATTTGTAGATGCTAGAGTGTAAACAAAGTCAAATATAGCAATTTTTCTAATTCAAGGGCAAATAACTCGTTGTTCTGGTCCGATTAAACCCATAATCGAACTCATCCGAGATCTTATGGTCATATATATTTTGACCAAGTTTGGTGCTGATTGGTTGATATTTGTAGATGCTAGAGTGTAAACAAAGTCAAATATAGCAATTTTTCTAATTCAATGGCAAATAACTCCAGTTGTTCTGGTCCGATTAGACCCATAATCGAACTCATCCGAGATCTTATGGTCATATATATTTTAATCAAGTTTGGTGCTGATTGGTTAATATTTGTAGATGCTAGAGTGTAAACAAAGAAATGTGAATGGATGGACGGACGACAGACGGACGCCGACGGACGGTGAGTGATCACAATAGCTCATCCTGAGCACTTCGTGCTCAGGTAAGCTAAAAAGCAATCCACTTCCTCCAATTTTACACATTGACTGATTGCTGAAGAGCAAATTGTTTCGGTTTGAGATGGTTTCCAGCAGGAGATAATACCTAAACCAAGGCCCATTCGCACCGAATCTGTACCATCAGATTAAAGGCCAAAATATTCGTATGTGCAACATTGTCGTAAAAGATCTTTGAACTGGTGTTAAAATGATAATATTAAAAATATTTTAATCCATAATGGTGATCTTGAAAATATTTAGATGTTTTCTAAAGCAAAAAAATCGACGTGCAAAAACAGCCCCATATTATACCGTCGCAGTAAATGGGGAGGTAAACCAAATGTGTATTTTAGGTTTCCAGAATTCAGTGATCATCTCAAGCAGCTGTTTATCGATCGAATTGTCATTTTGTACAAAGATTGAACACTTGTATTTCACTGCGTAACGTTTACAACCAGTAGCCTTGTAGTTCATTGGTTCACGGTAGTTACGATCCGATCAAGAAAAAGTCAAAAGTTGAACAAAGTATAGAATAAATCACCAAATAATTTTCTAATTTCATCTTTTTCTTAGCATCATGGAAAATATCATTCAGTTTCATCCAAACATTTGAAAGAAAATTCACCTGCACCTTCACCACTATCTGTCTGGTATTTTGAAACAGATTCATGTGACTTCCACCATGGTTTTCGTAAAAAAAATCTTGCAACTCGATACATTTGGTGCCAATATGCAATCACATGATTTGAAAATATTGCCACATGACCTAGCAGATGATATTAAATTCATCATGATGTATGTTTTTTTGTTGTAAAACTTCATGTAATGAAGGGTTTTAGCTGGTTGGGTAAATGGCGATAAGCATGTTAGTGCTGATGACATCGTTTTCAATTCCCATATACTTTTCTTCCATTCTAAACTTTGATTTGGAAATTGAAGCTGGCTGAGGTAAAGAAATGTCCGAGTCAAGGTATTTACACTCAAAATAGAGACCAGAGAAGCAGCTAGAGGGCGCCGATTTTTAAGACAGAAAAATATACTGGTGTAATCGAATTTCGCCAACGCAAGGGAAACTGCTCTTTTGGATTGCACAAAACAATAGTAATTTTTTTTCTGGTTAAATATCTATGCACTTGTATCCAAATACTTTTTTAAAAATAATTTTTACCACTTAAACATCCAAATTTATGTCATAACATCGTTAGAAGTGAGACAGTACAAAGTCGCCATCTATAAAAAGAGTTAGCCAATTTCGACAACTCTGATTTTCCGAAAATTAGAGGCACCAGAGAGGGTAAAATGAAATAAAAAATTCACAGCATCATTTCAGCAATATTCATTGCCTCCCTTGGATATTAACTCTACATTTACTTCCTACGAGAAAACCTGAAGAAAATAAAACAAAATGCAGCTATTAGAAAATTAAAATCAACAGTTGTGTGATTTGTGGTGTAATTATTCTGCTGTGGAACTGAAATATTAGTCTTATCAGGATGACAGTGTTGGGGATAAAGAGGCTGTAAATCCAAAAAAAAAGAAAACCTTTTGTAGCTCTCAGAAAAAGGTATCTTCCTGTCTTAGCGGTAATTTTTGTACCCGATTTGATCTATTTTCTTAGGAATAAATCAATAAGGACCCCTCTGTCATTCATATGGATATATTTCCCTTTAGGTGCCCCATACGAAACTTCAGCTCTTAAAGTCTCAGTAGCGTCCAACTGAATAAACAACCTGTTTATAAAATAAAAGTAAATTTCATTTTTACCACGTAAAAATATGGCGATTATTATGACTTTCATGATATGTAAAGGTGCAGTTCGCAAAAGTTCCAGTCAGTGGTAGAAAAAAGAATTTTGAAACTAGAACAGATCCTACCATGCCGCATTATCTGTTTGTTTACATCGATGATCGCTGATGATTAGCCAACTTTTCGCCGTAAATGTCCGCAGTGACGTGTTAGTGACGTAAACACCACGTGATCATTCAAAGCGTCGAAACAAACCCTTCATTCACTTGATCGTTTTGTCCCCATTCTAGGCTTGAAAAACGTAAGTTTATCGACATCGTAAACAGAAACAACGACACAGGCTAATCATCGCTTATTCATTTATCATCAATACAGAAAGAGTTTACTACATCTAAATAAGAAAACAGGTTCAGAATGAGCAATCTTAATCTCCGACGACATAATGTTGGAATTGTAAACAATAGTCCTGTCTACGACGTCATAGCACTAATGAGATGCAATGTTATCATGTGATGTTCTCGAAGACCTAGTTCGAATATACACGAACGATAAAGAAGGTTGTCTCGATCAATGGCCTTTGTGAAATCGACGGGCTTCTCCATGCATTTTTGCTCACATATATTATGGCAACCAATGCAGTAACTGACACGTTTGAGTTTTTTCCGATCTTCTATATGTGTGTTGTGATGGGTTATCCAATATATTTTCGAGTTATAAACGGTGAAAATTACCTATTTTTGGCTTTACGGGGGCTTTAAAGTTCAAAAGATGACTTGTCAAACTGAAAATAGACGCCACAAATAAGTTTTAAGCCAAAAGAATCTTTTAAAATTTGCATATAAAGGAGACACCTGAAAAGTGATGATAAATGGCGGGGAAAAGCATGTGACAGGTCGCTTATGAACTTTTTCCCTATTGATAGGTATTTTTCTGTCATTAGATTCAAATGACAGTTCAAAACACCTTTGCTGCTATGATATCAATCATTTTTGTGAATGGATGACGTCACAGATACGAAAATATTGACTGAAAACAGAGTTGGCGAAATTCAATTACTAGCGAAATTTCGCTTACGCTCCAATACTGATTACCTCGAAGTATCATGTACTGAGAACCTACATGTTCGTGACTATATTTGTTTTAAAATTTTCTCTTTATTTTCTACTTGTCCGTGAACAACTAGATTGATAAATTCACTTGTCCGACGCCAAATCTTCCCGAGCCAGGCGTAGGATTTCCACACCCCTGCAAATCAAGGGGTAGTGAAAACCTGTGTCGCGAAAACTAATGACAATTAATGAAATGTAATTTGTGCTATTTTGAAATGCAAGATGTTTTAGAAGCTAAACTGAATCAGTATCTTTAAGGAGTATGAAATTATTTCTAATCTTCCAATCCTATAAACACTACCGCACAAGACTAAAAAATACACATCGACTGCTTACAAATTTGAAAGCGCGCTTAGACGACACAGATTTTTTTTTTATAGTCTATAAAAAAGTAGGCCCTGTTTAAGAAAGATATTTGAGAGAGGGTCTTATAAAACTTTATTCATCTAAAGAAATCATAATTATTCAAATCAACTCAATACTTCTAGCTTTTTTAAAATTTTTATAGTGAAATATCATTTTCTGGTGCAAAAGTTTTTGGTTTTAGAGAACTCATTAATTAGTTCCGGAAGTTGTCTTTCTCTTTTTCCGGTTGTAGCCGAGTTGGTCGTGAAAGATCAGCATGAAGGTACAAATAAATCGACTTCTCCAAGGCTATGAACGCGTAAAATACCCAAAAAAGCAACTCCAGCTGTTGAAGTAACTGTCTGTTGCTGATGATCCACTTTTCTAGCCATTCGAAAGTGATATAATGGATAGATTTACCGGATTTTCATTGGAACTCCAATGTTATAGAAGCTGCAGTTTGCTACTGCCTCTCTCCTCTTTAGTTACACTGGGAGAGATTGACCTTCAAATGGCAGTCAGTCGATCTTTACCCTTTTCCTAGCGATCTCAAGTTTTCAAACTTCTATTAAGTTCGTAGTAACATGGCATGACTTGAAGGCATTGGCATTCAGCATTTTTCTGATCTTTTCCAATGTCGAACCTTTACCAAACAGTCTAGTCCTATCTACAAGCCCCAAAGTACATTATTTTTTATTTCGTCATTCATTGGGTATGTCGAAACTTATCTGTTCCTTCATTCACAGACCTCGAAAATTCTGCTTTTCATGACGAGTGAGCTTGGGGGTTTAGGACAAGTAGAAATTTGGAAATGGTCTTCCCACTGGATGAATAAATAATGAGCAACTTTCCAAATGATGTAGTAGTGTCATGATTGAAGACAAATCTGAGTCTTTTGTGACAGAAAAATTTAAGTTTTTGTCCAGTAATCAACTTACGAATGTGATTTAAATGCGTCGTTATTAATTTGATCGGCAGGGCATTGATAATTCAACACTTAATTCAAGGCCAGAAGACAATGATCGATGTAGTATAAATCGCCACTGCCATCCCACATTGTTTCCTTCTTCAGAGCAATATGCACCTTGAAAAATTATAACTAAACCAGGGGTCAAATTTAACTCTTTTTTCAACTAGCAAAAATTTGCTAGTGACCATTTTTTCTACTAGCCAAAATCGATTTTGTACTAGCAATATTTTAGCCCATTGCCACTCAGTCCGGTGTTTTAACGACTCTGAAATGAGAAACTTATGAAAACATTGTGGCAAAAGGAGAAATTGCTCATAATGAGCAATTTCTCCATTTCCAACAATGTTTTCTACATTATTAGAGAATTAACTTTCCTTTGTACCAAATGCAGACGCTTTCAATTTGGGAGAGTCTAAATATTGTTGAGTGGGTCTCCTCTGTTTGCTCATACAATATTATAGCTCAAGCTCTACACATTCTGCATGGCAAAGAAATATCCTTTGTTTGGACAAACTGTTTGATCATTAATTTATATTAAATAAATATTCCGGCAATGTCACGGAATCCGGCCTATTGCCGAAAAAAATGGATATTTTCCGCTCCATACTCTCAGCGAGGCAATTCAGACGTATAAACAACGTCAGAATCGTCTACGCACTTTAAATATCGGATACATGTATTTACAATATCGCAACAAGCGTCTCTACGAATACCGGTCACGTGCTCGGTGATACTCTCAAAGGATAGTTCTACACCGCATACGGCAATTCAGTGTACACGAAAAACGATCGCATTTATGGATTAATTCAGATTTTTAAGTGGTAGGTTTGCCCATTTTCCGGCGCACTCGCAAATTATTTTGAGTGCTAGAATTTGGCACTCGCATTTTTTCATTTCAGCTCGCATTTTGCGAGTTTGCGACCGTTAAATTTGAACCTTGTAAACCCAAGCAGTGTGTGCTGTGCTTTTTCCAGCTGGAGGTTTTTGTAATACAGATAACTGTCCCCAAAGGTGATGTTACTTTTTGACTGGTCGCCTCTGGGTACAGAGACGATCAAGACAAAATCAGTTGAAAGCTCCGCACAGATTTTGTGCGCAAGTTTGAACTCTCATAATTTTGCAAATAGAGTACAAAACTAGGATTTAAACATACCTGTTGCTTGCAAACCCTTTGTTTGAAATACAAATATTGTTAGCTCCTCTGGCCAAAGGCCAGCGGGCTTATGTCATGGCCCGGTGTCCGTTGTCCGTCCGTGCGTTCACTTTTATTTCAAACATCTTCTCTGAAACTTCCCATCCAATTTTGATGAAACTTCATAGAAATGATCCTGCCATGGTCCTCTTCAGAGTTTCTTGAAAGAATTTGATTCCTTTAAAAACTGGTTGCCATGGCAACAAAACTGAAAAATATTGAAAATTTTTGAAAATCTTCGTCTGAAACCATAAGGCCTAGGGCTACCAAATTTGGGATGCAGCTTTATCTAGTGGACCTCTACCAAGTTTCTTCAAATTATAGCCCTTGAGTCAAATTTGGCCCCACCCCGGGAGTCACAAGTTTTATATGGGCATATATACCAATAATATAGGGAAAACTTTAAATTCTTCTGGTACCTAGCCATAGGGCTACCAAATTTGGCGTGTAGCATTATCTAGTGGGCTTCTACCAAGGGTGCCCAAATTATAGCTCTGGGGTCAAATTTGGCCCCGCCCCTCAGGGTCACAAGTTTTATATGGGCTTGTATAGGGAAAAATTTAAGAATCTTCTCGCACCTAGCCATAAGGCTTAGAGCTACCAAATTTTGCATGTAGCTTTATCTAGTGGGCCTCTACCAAGGGTGCCCAAAGTATAGCCCTGGGGCCAAATTTGCCCCTTCCCCGGGGGTCACAAGTTTTACATGGGCTTATATAGGGAAAACTTTAAAAATCTACTCATACCTAGCCATAAGGCCTAGGGCTACCAAGTCTTGCATATAGCTTTTTCTAGTGGGCCTCTACCAAGACGGCCCAAATTACAGCCCCTGGGTCAAGTTTGGTCGCACCCCAGGGGTCACATGTTTTACATGGGCTTATATAGTGAAAACTTCATAAATCTTCTTGTTACTAACCATAAGACCTAGGTCTACTAAATTTAGCCCTGTCTCAGGGCCTCAAGTTTTACAGGACCTTTTATTGAGGAAACTTTGTGAATCTTCTTGTCTCTAACCATACATTCTAGACCTGTATTTTTTGGTATGGGATTATCTTGTGGACCTCCACCAGGATTCAAGTAACTGTTGCTTTTTGGTCAAAAATGGCTTTGCCCTGGGGTCATAACTTTCTCATAGGATTTTTATAGAAAAAAATTTGCTTGTCTTCTAGTTTGAAACTAATTGGCCAAGTATTGTAATGTTTGGCTTGTAGTGTTTTGACTTATTAGCCAGTGGAGCGATACAGGGCAATCACGGCCCTCATGTTTTAATTTAGATAGATTAACATAGAGAAACACGTGCATTTCATCTGTTACTCGAGTTGTTTACGTTCCCAAAAGCCCCACACGGGTGGCTCAGTGGTGAGCGTGTCGGACTCATGACCTGGTGGTTGTGAGTTCGATACCCGGTTGAGGCGAACTTTCTTTCAGGCGTATTTTCGCCTCTCACCTCTGCTGAGGCATGTGAGAAAAGTAGTCGGTGGCTTTGGAAAGAAAGTTGTGTTAGTACTGGTGTGAGAAAGCCAGGAAACACATGTGCGTCACCGACCGCCATGATATGACCTTAGCTGTTAAAGTGGCGTTAAACCCCAATACAACCAACCAACGTTCCCAAAAACACACAAAATGGCCGCCACGCACGGTAAATTCGTCAGTGTTTTTTTCCGAGATTTACAAGTTATAAACAACTTCTGCAAGCTCTTTATGTAATGAAAGGTTTAATAATTTGTCTTTGGTCATGTTTGTTACTATAAGTAAATTGCATTTTGCTGCAATACAGATTAAACCGACAAAAACTAAGTCAGTATAGCGCTCTGTATTTGATGCCGGAAAATTTACGATGGACTTCAGATGGTATGGTGTACAATGAATGTCCAAATATGAAAAGAATCACCGTAGTGTCTCATTATTGAGACTAGAGGTTTTTGCCCGTAATGGTAACAGAAGTTGGGGGTATGTAAACAGATATGGGCAGAGTTCATTCTAGAAATCAAATCTATGGCACCAACTGGCCCCCCTCATCAAAAAAGTATGGGCCATTAGAAAAATTTATGGGGCCAAGAGAAAATTACCTTAATGAGTTTGATTTTATCCCTTCAACCGAAGTTATTCATTGTTCCATTAGTACCATAATGACCATTTCCCTCTGAATGCCTCGCGCATGTGCATGTGAGAAATTGTGTAAGCTTCAGTCAGCATATCTGCCTTTTGTGCTTAGAGCACTAAATACTGTATATCGCTTGTTTAGTTAGAACAGTTTTATGGTATTGACAACGACAAAATAATCTCAAGTATACTTGCTGATTTATAGATAAATTTCTACCTGTCACTGGTTTTGCTCCCAGCAACGTCTTGCTTATAACTAGAAGTGTTTGGTTGTCAGTGTTATCTTTACATTATTTCTTTGATTATTTGGGCCCAAAAATGTTAGAAAAAAATATCAGCTGAGACATCTGCATGGGGTTTTGGTAGGTTTTCTAGTACGGTATGCCTTTTTGATTGGATGATATCGGTGACACACCCACAGAAATAACCAATAAGAGCCCTCGTAACGATTCGCCGGTTATATGTTGGCTGCACTTGATTCTTCAGTAGTGTGAACTTAAGAACAAATTCTCATTATTACATTAACACCTTATGAAAAACGTGCACCATGTTGACCCTAAGGTAAGATTTTTCATGCCCCAAAGATGAAAAATATGTGCCAATGGCGCAAGGGCATGCTGTAGAATGAATTCTGAACTTGGACAAGTTTTTTAAAAAGAGAACATCAACAACAAGGACAGTTAAATATCAAAGTGTATTTGACACATTTTATGCATCTTTTTGAACTTTGCATCTTTTTCAACTTTCAAAGCTTTTTTGACAGACTTGTTAGGAACTTTGGATTGTGTAGTAAAGGGTAAAGTGTGGTTTTTGCCTTGATGTAAAAACATGTACAGTCTTGTACAATTTGACAGGTTGTGCAATCCCTGTTAAGGTGGGTATCTGAAATCCATTTTTACATCATTGTTATTTCAGCTCAACATATCTTATCCAGCCACTGGCTGTCAGAAACTTATAGAAATTGATGATGAGAAACGACTTCGACCTCTGTATGAGAAGCGTATGGCATCTGAGGTTCAGGCAGATTGTTTGGGTGATGAATGGAAGGTAAGATATGAAAGCAAATCAAGTTAAGTCTTTCAGAATGAAATAGAACAAAATATGCATGGGTGAGTTTAGCAAAATACTATGAAGAAGACAACAAAAATTTTTCAGATACAAAATTCGTCTTAAAAGGCCACTGACAACAACAAAAAACATTGGGGGGGGGGGGTCAAATTACAGACAAATTCAATAAACATCATTTGAAAGAATGGATATTGTCGTGCAGGGTCCAAAGAATCCACTCGTCCGCTCGTATTTGCGAGTAAGAAATGGATGAGGACGAGTGAATTATCAGTCGTTGTCCGACAGGGCGAGTGGTAAATAGGAGGCAGTAAACAAATAAGTTTTCAAGTTACATGTAACTTACAAGAAATAAAACAGCTATTCCATTATTGAATAAGCGAATTAAGGGTATTCAGGAATTCAAATATTGAAACAGGATATAAAATCGTGCAGGTCCCCAAGCCAAATATAGACCGGTTTCAAGGCAGCCTATTGATATGAAACAGTATCTTTCATTGCAAATAAAAATGTTTATGCTTTGGGTTATTAAATACGAGCGACAAATGATACTAACGCAAACACTTTCTTGAAACCAGTTGAAAAACCTTGTCGTTTTGGGTTTATTAGTTTCTATTACTTGACCGAATAAATGGTACAGGTTATTGGAACCCAGTATTTAAGGTTCGTTGCTACAGGAGACAATTTAATGAGCGTTTCCGTTTCATCTGAAAAAAAATGTCAGTCCTAAATTAGAAGGGTTTTTCCCATTGGACAAGTGAGGATCAAATCGGGCCAAGTGTTTTTTTGAAGGCACTTGTCCTGCAGGACGAGTGCCTTTTCTGGAAATTTTTGGACCCTGTCATAAGTCTGATAATGTGTTGCAGTTCCATCATTCAAAGCTTCAGCTGCTGGCAGAAAAATGTATTGTAAACTAGAAGAAGGGCTGCCACGATTTGTGCAATCACATCTTTATCTACTCTATCTTTGTAATGCAGTCTGATTCAATTCACATTTTCTTCAAAAAACCAGCAGAAATGTTCTTAGTACTGCAGAGACCTTAGACAATTAAAAATATCTTTCTGGCATATCATTCAAAGTTGCACAACTTCAGGGCTACATCCTTAGAATCACTGGTGGAAACGACAAACAAGGTTTCCCAATGAAGCAGGGAGTCCTGACCACTGGCCGTGTGAAGCTTCTCCTTGGAAAAGGAATGTCATGCTTCCGACCAAGAAGGAATGGCCAAAGACGAAGGAAGTCTGTCAGGGGCTGTATCGTAGATGCAAACCTTAGTGTCCTTGCTCTTAAAATAGTGAAAAAAGGTAAGCTCCTTCATGCTAAGAGTAAAAAGTTTCACACAAAATGAAATAGGGTTACCCATTTTGTTTTTTACAAAGAGATTAGTTTGATAGTCTCTTTGATACGGAATGTTTATTGGGCATAGTGTAGGAATTTTATCCAGGGTCAATTCCGACTCAAAACTTGCAACAAATGCTTTTGTTAACCCTTTGCCAAACAATTCCTGCTCTTATATGACCCTGAAGAGGAATGCTTTTGAAAACAGTGTGGGAACGAAAAACACGATGGTGGTAACCAGCATTTTCTTCTTTTCCCTCATAGTTTTCTACACTTTCAAAGACAATTAAATTTTTTGAACAATATTTAGATTGTTGTCTTCAACTGTTTTCAGTTGGAGATTTCCATAATTTTGTCATCTTGTGAAGAATTAACCCTATATTAATTTCGTAGCATAGCAACCCTGAGAAAAAAGTCTTATAAGACATTGCTGGAAAAAGAGAAACTGTTGGCAAGCAGTATTTTTTCCTTTGCCCACCATGTTTTCCACGATTCTAAAGACAGAAATCATCTTTTGAGCATGTCTGAATTGGTCCTCTGTAAATGTACAAATTTGGTAGTCTCCAAGATTTTGGTAAAGGGTTACACAGACAATGGAGACTGGTTCATTTACAACAATCTTTTAGTACATCCCTATTAACAAAACCGTTTTTGTTTTTAAATTTCCAGGAGAGAATGAGATCCCCGGTTTGACAGACAAAACTATTCCCCGACGTCTAGGACCCAAGAGGGCCAGCAAGATCAGAAAGTTGTTTAACTTGAGCAAGGAAGACGATGTACGGCAGTATGTTGTCAGACGACCCCTTCCCGTCAAAGAAGGTGTGTGTTAACACTTTACCAGACAACAATATTTAAGACTTGTCCGTATTCAAAGCATTTGCAGACAACAGATTCACTTGAACTCACATGATGAGATTTGTAGTGAAAAGTGTAGAAAAACCTTGTGCGAAAAGGAGAAAATGCTGGTTACCAGCATTCATTCTTTTTCCGCAAGGTTTTCAAAAACCCTTTTCATTTGGATCGTTAAAACTCGGGCTTGTGTGGTAAAGGGTTGATTAGATTATTGTGAAATAGTCCAGTTGTTGATGAAATTATGATATGCATTTTACTATTTCCTGAAGTGATGACATATGTTTATGCATTTCAGAAGTTCTATTACTGCTACTGGTCGAAGGCCACTAGAGCTTACGTCATGGATGGAGTTCTGTCCTTTCAGACTATCTCTTGTTAAGAAAAAGTATACATTTGTGGCCTGATTTTTGTTTATATCAACAAGAGCTTGAACCTTCATTGCAATGCAGGGAATCATACGATTTACCCTTCACCATACAATCCAGTTTTAGTTACCCTGAGAGAGACCACTTTTGAAAACGGGGGGGGGGGGGGGAAATAAAAAAGAAAATGCTGGTATTTCCCACAATATTTCCTTTGTTATCAAAGATAAATCTAACAATTTGTATTTTATTGTATGCAGATACTTACAATATGGACGAGTCTAGAATGATCTTTTGGTGTCGTAAAAAGTTAAAATTAATTACAATTTGTGTTTGTCATTTAAGAAATAATCTTTCTGTCGTGGTTTATTGTTCAATAAACTAGGGTTGTGAGTTAGGAGGCACAATAAATAAACCACCAGCAATAGGAAACAAGTTCATCCAAAGCAGATGTGGATTACTTTCCTTGAATATACCATGGCTGTTCCATTTATGAACCAAAAACAAAGGTCTACTGCCCAGTCAGTAAATTTAAAGAAAAAAAATCAAAATTTCACTAAAGCCTTAGGCATCAAAAACAACAACAAAAAATGCACAGCTTTACTGTTTTATGTTCTCCCTTTCAAACGACAAATAATAATAAATGTACCGTCAAGCATTGGAGTAGCAGTTGCTTCAAATGCTCTGAATATTATCTCGCCCACTCCAAATCCCATTTACAATGCAACACTGGCCAATTTTGATGTTAATCTTTCACAGGAAAAGATACTTGATTTAAACATGTTAACTGGTAACATTTCAATAGTTCCATCATTGTCAGTTTTTATCAAAAAATCAGTAAACAGCGGTAAATCTAAGTTTTTCTCTGAGTAGCGGACGGCATGTGTATGTCAAGTGACTTTCATTTTGAAATATCAGAGGGCGGACATAACCGGCACGGGCAGTTTACTATAGAATGACATCGATTTTACCATGCTTCCATCCCACTGTGTTTGTGGAGCTGAATTCACGTGTCATGTTAGAATGTTAATTTTACTTGTATTATTTTAGGCAAAAGAAAACGTACAACTGCCCCTAAAATACAGAGACTTGTAACACCTCAAGTTTTACAAAGAAAACGTCACAGATTGGCTTTGAAGAAGAAACGGGCTGCTAAAAGGCGCGATGAGGCTGCAGAATATGCTAAGCTGTTGGCCTTGAGATTAAAGCAGGCCAAACAAAGAAAGAAGAGCAGATCCAGGTCAAACAGCAGAACTGCTTCCACGTCAAAATCGGAATCGAAAGAAGATAAATCGTAAAATTTGTTATGTAAAGCAGCCAGAACTAATTAAAGGAGAAAAAAAAGAAATCTTGTGATTTTTATCAGCTTGGCTCCTTTTGAAAGAAAACTTTTAGGTATTGACATAGACCTGTCATCGTCTTTTCTGCCTTGCTAAAGATATTTATTACAAGCAGGTTTGTTTTTGATTGTTGAAAGGGAAACCCATACATAACAGGGCTGGTACCCCTAAAAGATTTGACTATGCCCCTTTGTTGACCCAAAGTTTTCAATAAAAAAGCAACTCCAGATGTGGTGGCACAGTCTATAGTGTGCTCGTCTCGAAACCAGTGGGTTGCTTGTTAGAATCCCCAGCTCTGAATTTCTTTCCAAGGATTGATGAGTCATTGCAACAGGTTTCATTCCTTTCTAACTGCTTATCATTGTTTTTGAAGATGATAATGTGGTAAATCAACCAGTTGCATAGGAAGAATACTGTATAAACAGGTAAAGGAAAATCCAAGAAAGCATGGATAGGTGCACTTGTTGCTAATATAACTTTCAATTAATATTGAAAATGGCGTAAACCGCCAAACAAGCAACTCCAGCTGAGTGTAGGCCCCCACATGATTGCATTATCATTATGTGTTTATACACTCTCTTGAAAATCAACTACATGTATTTATCATAAAGAGGTAATTTATGCTTAAAACTAAGTAGATACAGATTGCGGCTGTATCGAATCAACATTAAATACTGAGATAGCAGCAGATGATATTTAATTTAGCTGCATAGGGGTTAAGCATTTCAGAGGAAATAACTACTGACTCTACAATATTATTATGACTTGCCCAAGGCCATTTCCAACAGGACCAGTTCAACGGGGTTATCAAAGTTTAGTTCCACCCAGTGTACAGGTACAATTACATGTATGAGCTATAACGCCAGAAAGAGCCCTGATAACCTCCTACCATATTAGCCTGACTGGGCTTTTGAAAAATATGCACTGAAATGGAGGGAATGCTGGTAAACAGCATTTTTTCATTTTCCAACAAAGTTGTACTTTATCAAAGACAAGTCTAATAATTTTAGACAGGTATGTTGTCTGCAAATACTTTCAGCTCTGACAATCTTTAGTTTTAGCATCTGGTAAAGGTTTAAAGAGACTTTCGTCAATCGGGGAAAAAGGTTAACAACTATATATGAGCCATGCTCTGTGAAAAGGGGGCTTAATGCATCTGCGAAAAGTATCGACCCAGGTCAGGCTGCGCAGTCCGCACAGGCTGATCTGGGCCAAAACTTTTTGCTATCGGTCAATTTTCTGTATGTCCAAGGACCATTCTTCCTCCAGATTCAGTCATTCATTAGACTAGGTGGATTCTATGGATCCCTAATTATGTGATGATTTGCTTGGTATAATGGATCACGGAGATGCATTAATCCCCCTTTTGACGGAGCGTGGCTCATATACTTTGATCATAGGCCACTGAAACTCCGTTGGTCTTTCAAGGGATACCGAAATTTTGATTATCGGACACCGTTACTATGAATAGCAGATTGGCGACTGCTCTTTCGTACATAACAAACTCATCTGCACCAGTAGCTCGATTCATTTTTCCGATTTAGGTTAAATATTATCCCTGAAAGAGGGCGGGGGGGGATCAGATTACTTCGATTTCGTTGCACACCTTGTCTTACTATATACAACATAAAGGCAGTCGCCGTGTGCTTTTTATAGTAACGGTGTGAATGAATATTTTAGTATTCCGTGGTATACAGACGATGCACCAATGTGCTATCTAAAAAACTTTCAATAATCGAACAAGGAAAGTTTTAGCGTTCTGTGGTAGACTATTGGAGCTTCAAAGGCCTGTGCTTTGACACTGACCTGTCGCTATAACCATGCAAGATTATACTAATGTGTCATAAAAATCTGTTGACTCAACCATACTAACGAGTGTAATGTCGCTTTGAGCACTAATTCTGATATACCTCAGCGGCTAAAGCGCCTACAGTATCTATGCCTTCCAGGAGGTTTTTCTTTTCCAACACCTCGCACATCATTCTTTTAATTGATTGATTGAGTTGCGGTTATTTATCGTTGTAAATGGTTGCCCATATGGGCGTGCGACTCCATGTGACGGGACGTATGTTTAACGTCTCCTGTGAAAGACATATTAGTAATTTCAGGTGGCCAGTTTTGGGAATCGAACCCACACCCTCAAGTGGCCCAAGATTTGACGGTCACAAGTCTAATGCTTAGATACAACCTTAGCTATTTGGGCAGGTCATTTAAAGCCACTGGCTTCTTTCTGAAATGCATTAATATTCTCGAAATATTGTTCAGTAGACTTGCACATTTTGTAGATAATTCTGAGGACTTCATTTCGAGTGCTTAGTGCAGCTTTATGTACTGCATTTTCAAACAGTGTAGATCGTCCTAAGGCTGCACATAGCTCAGGCTGATCTTGGATGTCCTAAGTATAGTTTGTGAAATACTCTGGCAGTAGCGTGAAATTGTGATGGTTTGGTCTGCTTATAGCTACAAAGGCCAATAAGCAGCGAGCTTATGTGTGACCGTGGCTACCGCTTCTGTCCATCCACACGTCAACTTTTATTTTCAAGCATCTTGTTGATTAAATTTCACAGACACGATCTTTCTGTGGCCCTCTTCAGAATTTCTAAAAGTTTTTCATTCCATTTGGAACTCGGGTTGCAGTGGAAACAAAATAATATTTGAGCTTTTTTCATTTAAAAAAATCTTCGGCACCACAGATTGTATTTTTTTCACCTGCAAATTAGCTCAAATTGTCCTTCGGTCGGCCTCTTAGATTACGTAATACATGAATTGTTTTGATTTGTCGAACACACAGCTACTGTGGGCTTGGCTCATTTATTCCCGATTAGCAGCGCAGGTTAAGCTAGTGGTGATCATCGAAGGGAAATAACTCTACTTTATTATAGCTATTTGTTACCATTTATCTCCCTTGACAACCGTTTCGTATTCCGCTGAATGTATTTGATTGGTATCGCGTTTTCAAATTTTTTGAATAGAAAATGTTCAGCTTTCCTTCATGGTGCTGAAAAAATATATACATGTAGCTAAAATTATGTGTTTGTATATCATTCCTATTGAATTAATATGAGAGAAAGTTGCCGTTGCTGAATCTACACATGCCTATTTCCCGTTGCTTCAACAACTGCCCTTTTTCTTACAAGTTTTTCTGGCACTACCTGTAAGCCATTAATGCACTTACAACTACTTAATATAAGAAGTCGATTTTTCTTTACGATGCCAGTTTTTATCCTTCCGATATTCCTTTTGCTTTTCGCTTCAAAATACCGAAATTCCAGATTTTGCCTATTAAGTCAAAACCAGATGCCAAAAAAAAAATCTTGTAAATATTTAGGATAACATGTTTAATCGATTTATCCTATAAATAAGCTGAATCATGGAAATTAAATGAATTGCAGAATGATAATGAGCCAATCTCATCTCTAACGAAAATGAAACTGTCGGCCATTTTGTGTGATAGGCTTGCTTTTGCCGAAGAGATAAACTTGCAAAGGCTTTAATTATCTGCTTCTCTTTTTCCCGTGACAGAATATTGCATTTCTTTTATTTAGTGCTTTCTAGTACTTACCCTTTGGTCGCAAAATAAGCGAAGTCGAAATTTTCAGTTACGAAAAACCACCCGAACAGTTGTGGTTTTAAGGCTCCCAATAGCCAGAATCCATATGCATTGAGGACAGTGTAGATGCAAGATCAGACAGTACGTTTTGTGCAGTCTGATTTTGGATTTACACTGGCCGAAAAAACAATAATTGCTGTGATTGGCACCTCAACCGTTTACCAAACATTCTCACGTTTTGACGACCCTTCAGAAGAAAGCTTGAAAACAAAGTGGAAAAAGGGAAAATGCTTGTAAACGGCATTTTCTCCATTTCTCACAATGTTTTTACCTCTTCAAACAACCGTTTGCGTCACATTAATGTATTTTCTCGTCAGCAAAGGCTCTTAGTTCAGTATAGTAAAAATTTGTCGCTTGGTACAGAGTTCGGTGCTTATATTCTGGAATGCGTTCAGCTCGAGAACTACAAATAAACTCATTATCTTTTGTAGTTTTCACACCTGTGGATATTACCCTTCCTAAAACATGCCGTCTCAGTCGGAAACACAGGACTTGAAACCCAAGTGTTGCTTGGTTGATTCCCAGGCTCGACCAAATAATGGTGAAACATGACGAGACACGGTGTCCAAATGGATGATACATGGTGTCCATAAGGACTGGACAGAGTGTCATATTTGTAAGGACCGATCATTGTGCCCATAAAAAATGAACATAGTGCGCATAAGGACTTGTCAATAGGGACTGGACGTGGTCCCCATTAGGACTGTACATGATCAACATAAGGACTGGCCATGGTCCCCATAAAGACTGGACTAGACATAGTCCCCATAAGGCCTTGAGTTGCACATGAGACCATTGAGGGCTATGCAAGATGCCCATTAGGACTGTGTATGGTGCTTCAAAGGGCTGACTGTGCTCCCCTTAAGGAATGTACATTGTGCTCATAAGAGATGTGTATAATACTTATAGGGGCTGACTGTGGTGCTCAAAGTTGCTTGGCATGGTGTCAATATGGGCCAGGAATGGTGCAAATAAGGGCTGAACATTGTTCCTAGGGCTAGAGATGGTACCAATAAGGGCCATGCATAGTGCCATTTAGGCCAGACCATGGGGCCCACAGTGTCTGTGCATGGTGCCCATAAGGGCTGGGAATGGTGCCCATGAGAGCTTACCGTAGTTTCCCTATAGGCTAACCATGGTGCTTATATTTAAGGGCTCCGCACGATTTACACAAGGGCTGTAGTGGAAGTGAAGCGTCTGCTCTGTGTATAAATGCGCTGACCATAGTTCTAGTATTTAACTGCTGGCATAACACAGCGGCAAGTGCACCTATTCATTCGTTTCAGGGTTTTCTGTTTTACCAGTATTTCGCACAGCATTTTTTACAAGCCACCCACTGCTTCCCGACGACACTTTTGTCGAAACGATGTCTAGTGGTGGGAGAGGAATTGATCCTGTCTCAATGACTATCATCAATCCTCGAAAAGAAATTGTTTGAGCTCGCAAAACAACTCCATCAGGTTACCTTGTGTCCTACCAGGCGTGGCTGGAAATTTTACGTGACTGAATTGAGTTCCCAGCCTTGCAGGAAAGGATAGGCTACAGCTTACGGCAATAATATGCAAGAGTCATTTGAAATAGTTGGCCGTTTTCTAACGCAATCTACAGCTGTTATTACCGTTCACCCTTCATCAAGCAGTCCCTTGTTATTACGACCCTAGGGGAACGAGGCTTTCAAAAACAATGTGGGAAAGGAAGAAAATGCTGATAACCAGCATTTTCTCCTTTTCCCATAATGTTTTCTATCCTTTGAAAGATAAGTGTCATGTCAGGTTGAGGAATTTTCAATTTGTCGTCTGCAAATGCTTTCACTATGGACACGTTCAACATTTTGTGGTCGAATGAGGAGTGTCTTATCGTGCCCGATATGTGAAACTGACAATTCTTGTCGGTAAAAAAATCCAAACATTGCTGTATCAAGCCTGCTTTATCGAGTAGACCTATATCTCATATAACAATTAGAAAGGTATAGATCCAAGATCAGACTGCACTGTCTGTATCATCGTCTAATCTAAATCCAGACAGTCAACAAAAGAAACTTATATGTTGTCTTGCACACGAAGGGTGTTTCATCGTTTTATGCGAAACAACTGTTAGAAATCTAAAGCCTCTCTTTACTGAAATTTATTGCCTCGCTTGAAAGCGATTTGCCTTATTGAATCCTTGGGACACAGAGCACACCTAACGTTGCTTTTGCGGACTGTGTAGGTCAAGATCATACTACACAGGACATACAGTCTGATCTTGTATGCTCACTGTTCGCTACTTTGTTTCATATTCTGGCTAAAACAAACTTGAAATTTCAATATTTTTGACTTCGTTCTTTAATAGGTAAGTCCATTTTATTTATTCAGCGCTAAAAGTGAAATAATATTTTATTGCCGTTGTATATGTAACTAAATTAACAAATTTTTACGTTAAGATAATCATGAAATACAGCCAATGCAATACGGTCTGCCCAGTAACATAGATTCGACCAATGATTGTCCCTATGATACTAAGCAAGGTCTGGCTATTGGCTCTCTCGACTATTCCCTTTATGATTCTAAACTAGAAGGTCTGGTTGAGAGCGCTTTCTACATTCATTCGACCATGTCGTTCATGAAACTAAGCAAAAGACCTACTCAGTAGCTGTCTCAACATAGATTCGACCATTCACTTTATGATACCTAGCAAAAAAGGTCTGGTCTGTCGCTCCTCAACTAGACATAGATTTGACCCCATTCTCCTCACGATACTTAGCAAAAAGGTCTGGCCAGTGGCTCATTAATCAGATTCGACCATTCCCTTCATGATACTATACAAGAGGGTTACTCGTATACTCGAACATTCCCTTCACGAGGGCGAGTTGTTTTCCAGAGTAGATCTATTTTCAGAAGTTTAATTATTTACCACACAATTACGAGTTCTTACGGCCCCAAGAAAATAGATTTTGAAAACATCTGTAACCAGCATTTTCTCCTTTTTCTACAATCCTTGTTACCACTTTAAAGACAATACATGTACACATCATTTGCCCCCTTTCCCACAATGTTTTCTGTTATTTTTAGGACAAATTCCATTAGTTGACCTATATTTACGTTGTCCACTGCATATGCTTTCAAATTTGGACTTATCGAAAATTATGTCATCTAGTAAACGGCTAGTCCTTTCGTGCCTAAAGGCGGAAACAGCGGCTTTTACGGACGGCATAATATCGATATCAGGTTGTACGAAACGTGCAGTCTGATCTCTACCGTTCGCTTGTTTAGTGAAGCCTTTAACCCTTAGGCTGCTAAGCGCGACTCACTGACCTTTTGCGGACAGTGTAGATCAAGATCAGACTGCACAGAACGTGCAGTCTGATCTTTGATCTACACTGTCCGAAAAGGACATATTTCCCTCAAAGAAATAGCTTTGAAATAGAAATATTTGAGGGGTTTAGATCGGCTTAAAATTTTCATTTCATTTATTTAGCTGGATACGGGTTAAAATGAAACTCTTTCAGAGGTTCAGTGAACTATATTCTCAGCCGTCGATTGAGGTCGATTTTTATATGAACCATGCTCTGGGAAAAGGACGTTAAGAGCATCACCGTGATGCATTACACAAAGCAAGTCATTACATAATTATGGATTCATAAAATCCATTTTGTCTAACAACCGACTGAATTATAAGGGAGAATGGTCCTTGGACAAGCAGAAAATTTACATAAAGCTAAAAGTTTCTACTCGGGTCAGCCTGCGCGGACTGCGCAGGCTGACCTGAGTCGATACTTTTTGCATATGCATTAGACCCTCGTTTCATAGAGCATGAATCATATACATTTTGCGCTGAAATTGTTAAACAAACGTACAGGAATATTATAACAGAAAAGGAAAGTATTATAGTAATTCATTTATGCTATCTGATAAACCCGCTATTTCCAGTCTTTCTCAGGGTTTTGACTGACTTGGCTTATCAAGATGGCATACATTTCTTCCTGAGGAATGTCGTCTGCTGTTGTTTTTATTCGTTTGGCACAAGCCTTCCACATTGGAAAAAGCGGAACCTGAATTAAAGTAAGAAGAAACCTTCGGATCGTTTTGTCTCTATTATTTTTTTTCCACGTAGCTTTTGAAACACTTGTTCGTATCGTTTTCGAATGAATATCGAGTAGTAATTTGCGATTGGTAAAAAATATGGACAAGTTGACTGAGCAGCCTTGTTGCAGTCTACTTGTATTTTCAGATACACGATTTTTATCAGCAACTGCCCCTTTTCCAACGATGAGTTGGATGATATTGAATATTTGAAAATCTCAGTTCGCAACAATGTGCAAAACGGGGAGGAAAATAAGGCAATTGGTGGCGTGGTTACTTTTCGGTTTTTTTCCTTCGTTATATTGAACCACAAAAGAAGCTCACTATCATTATACATTCCAATACTTCTTATGCCGTCTTTTTTAAAAAGATATTCTTGTTAATTATACGACTTCTTATATAGCGGTATATCGTTAAATCCGATATCGTTATAAGTAGTGTTTACTTTATAGTTCAATCTCTTTACCAAAATAATCGTGTTAAAGACCCAAAACCCTGAATAAGAATGCACTTGAAAACAACGTTGGGAAAGGAGAAATTATCGGGTTACCACTTTTTTCTCCTTTTCTCGCATTGTTTTCTACTCTTTCGAAGATAAATTACATCTTTTGAAACCATAGTTAATTCATAATCTGCAAAAGCTTGCAACATCGACAAGTCTGAAATCAGTCAAGCTCGGTAGCTCTGTCGAATCTCGGCTTGACCAAAGTCTATTTCAGCGTTTCATGACTAAGTCACCAAAACAAGATCCATACTAGTATATTCAGCGCTTAAAATTAATCCGACAATGTGGGTCAGCAGCCAGTATCTCAGAAAGAGTACTAGTCTATGCTATGTTTTGGTGATGAAGCCTCAGGACATATGAATAGGTTTACTGACAGCCGTGACATAACTGAAACAATGTCGAAAAAGGCGTTAAGCACCAAACGAACAAAATACCCTTGAATTTACCTTGCTTTGGTCTGCTTTCCAAACTGAGGAAGTCCGTTTTATTGATTCAGCTTTAAGCGTTAAATTTTTAGGACATAAAAGTAGCCATATGGGAATTTCGCATAAAGAGAGAAAGAAAAACAGTTTTGTTTGATCTTTTGATAGAAGTGTGTTTTTAGATAAATAAATTCAAGAAATGAGATGAGGCAGTATTACTCTGCCACTTCCGCCATTGATTACCCATCATGCAACACCTGCCTCCCATCTAAAACTAAATGAATTCGAGTACCCGACATTTGGTAAGTGTGGTTTGTATATAACTGCCACCATTTACCATTTAATTGTGGTGCGTATTTTTGCGAAAATACTGATGGGTTTTGCTTTATCTAAAAACAATATGAGAGAGAGAGAGAGAGAGAGAGAGAGAGAGAGAGGGGGGGGGGGGAAAGACACAGCACACACACACACACAAGGGAGTCGAGAAAAGTGTTTGATGAAAGGGAAAATGTTTTGTGAAAAGCTTACTCTCTGGAAGGAGAGTGGAAAATGTTTCATGAAAAACTACGCCATGTTCAGAAAAACAAAATAGGGGTATGGAAGAATGCAGTAGAGATAAAATAAGGGAATACAAATAAAATCTTTCACGACCAGAAAATCATTGTTAAAAATCTAGAAAGTCTTTATTATTATAACAGTTGTTTCTCACACTGATTTCAAAGGTTCATCTGCTATAAGTGTGCCAAATGCCTCATCATCAACCCTTTACCAAAAAATCCATTTATAACGACCCTGAGAACGATGGCTTCCCAATTTATTGTGGGAAAAGGAGAAAATTCTAGTAACCAGCATTTACTGCTTTTCCCACAATAATTTCAACCCTTAAAAAGACAACCCCCATAGGCCTAATGAGAGCCACATTTAATTTGTCGTTTGAAAATACTTTCAATTTGGATGCGTTTAAAACTTTTATCGTCTGGTAAAGAATTAAAGAATCGATATTTAAGGTATTTACGATATGAACACATTTCCCAAGTCATTTTCGCCGGTTTCTGACGTCAAAAGAACAATTGTTCCACTTCTCGTATGCGAATATCTAATTCATGTCAATATCGATAGTTGATATCAATTCCCAGGCAAGACAAATTTTTGTGACGTTATTGAGAATATTTACCAAAGTTAACTGCACAAGAATTCTACATACAACTAACTATTTGTTGAGGCTCACTTTTCATTTTGTATGTGATTGATATTCAATATACATGTACATGTACTTGATATTGTTGGAAATCATGTTTACGGTTGGACTAAATATCCAAGTTTATTGACCCAGAATTAAAACAACGAAACATTTTACCAAGCTTTAAGGATGAATCAAGATCATGAACATCCGTTGAGTTTACAGAGCATCGCATGAAGATGCAAATGTATTCGGCAAACCTCGGGCGATTCGTTGATCAAGCTAGATACAGTACCAGAATAGGCATCCTCGGAACCCAGGTTTAAGCATTACGTTACTCTCCATGCATTACAGAATGAATCGAAACTGGGTCAACGAGGATGCAGAATAGGTCGAGTTCTGATGAGTGGGTGCAAACGCTTGGCTGCAGTTGCTTGAACAGAAATATAAAGGACATGTTTGGTTCTAAGCAACAGTGCTACTTAAATAGAATAACTGCATATCTGTATCAAAAATATTTTGAAGATTACTTGCCCAATCGGTATGTTGTGTTCCCCTGTTGGTAATTAAGAACTAACCCGAGTTTGAAGTGAACTTCTCCGGTTATGATAGATAAAATGTCGAAGTTTTAGCACGACATCATCGACACAGAAGAGAAGAGACGAATATACCTCGACCTTTTCTCCGACGATTTGGACTGGCAACCTGCTATCGATCTTCAACGCGTATCAATTACATACTGCACCCAAACTCTACCGGGCATGATTCTGCCCAGTGCGAGACTTCGACAGATAAAGCGAGACTCGGTTATATCATCATTTCAAGGTGAAGACAAATAGATCAACTTATTTTGAAAAGAAAAATAAAAACTAAAAGAGGTGTGAAGAAAGATCACAATCGCACATTTTTTCATCATTTATTAGTAATATAGCATATTTGGAGTGAAGAAAAGATATTTGATACATGTATAGTACAAATGCTAATGTGTATACAAAATCCCATTCAAACAAAACACTCATTTGCACAATATGAAATGACTAAACCCAAAGACTGCAAAGTGCGACTCAAGGACCTTTTGCAGTCAGTGTAGATTAAGGTCAGACTGCACAGAACGTGCAGTCTGATATTAGATCTACACTGTCTGATAAGGAGATGTATTTCCCCCAAAAATACTTTGAAATAGCAAAACTTTGGTTTCTACTATTGGCTTGAAAGTTTCATTACACTTACTAAGCAGGATATGGGTTAAGACTTCATAATTATGCATCAGGCATTCCTCCTCACATTGCACTAAACAAAGACTGAGCATGTGCCTGAAGACAATTCTGGGGAAACTTAAAAAGTACAAGTAAGTGGTCAAATCAAAGCGTTGAGAACGCTGATGTGGCATTTGTCAAGGAAGCCACTGTGTAGAATTAATAATTTGGAAACAGGAGGGCCATGATGGCCCTGGATTGCTCACCTGAGTCAATAGGCGAAATTCACTCCACATGCGTAATTCAATTTCTGACCAATTGTCTGGTCAATTGAGCTTAAAATGTGGCCTCTGGAGCGTCCACAAGGAATTTCCTGAAATTGACCTAGTGACCTAATTTATCACCCGATGTGACCCAATTTAGAACTCGTCAAAACATTTATTAAGACAAACATTCTGGTTTTCAAGTTAATTCAGCAATAAATGTGGCCTCTAGAGTGCCCACAAGGTATTTCTTAAATTTGACCAAGTGACCTAGTTCATGACCCCAGGTGACCCAATTCCAAACTCACCCAATATTTCATCAAGACAAACATTCTGACCAATTTTCAAGTCAATTGAGCAAAAAACATGGCCTCTAGAGTGCCCACAAAGTATTAGTTTAATTTAACCTTGAGACCTAGTTTATGACCCCAGGTGACCCAATTTTGAACTGACTGAACACGTTGTGCTCAGGTGGGCTAACAAACTTAGAACAGGTTCACTACATACCAAATAACAAAGCTCTATGCTTTCCAGTTTTAGAAAAGAAGAATTTTAAAGTTTTCCTTCTTTGTTCCTTTGTTCGAACTTGTGATCCCCGGGGCAGGGCCAGTTTTGACCCCAGCGGCATCATTGAACAAACTTGGTAGAGGTCCACTAGGAATTGCTACATACCAAATATCAAAGCTCCACACCTTCAGTTTTAGGGAAGGAGAATTTTAAAGTTTTCCTTCTTTGTTCCTATGTTCGAAATTGTGACCCCTGGGGCGGGGCCAGTTTTGACCCCAGGGGCATCATATAAACAAAATTGGTAGAGCTCCACTAGGAGATGCTAGATGCCAAATATCACAGCTCCATGCCTTCCAGTTTCAGAGAAGAAGAATTTTAAAGTTTTCTTTCTTTGTTCCTATGTTCGAACTTTTGACCCCCGGGGCGGGGCCAGTTTTAACCCCAGGGGCATCATATGAACAAACTTGGTAGAGGTCCACTAGGAGATGCTACACACCAAATATCAAAGCTCAACGCCTTCTAATGTCAGAGAAGAAGATTTTCAAAGATTTTGCTATTTTTTTCCTTTCTGTTGCCATAGCAACCAGAGTTAAGGGTGGAATTCAATCTCTTGCACAACTTTGGTAGAGCTTCACCCAAGGAACATCCCTGCCAAATTTCACCAAGATTGGCCCAGCGGTTTAGGAGGAGAAGATGTTTAAAGGAATTGTGGACAGATGGACAGATGGACGCCGGACAATGACCGATCACTATACCTCACCTTAGCACTTCGTGCTCAGGTGAGCTAAAAAAAAAAAAAAAGAGAAATATTATTTAAATATTTACTTGAAAATCAACCTCCTAAGCAAATTAATACGTCTCTTTGGTTAAAGGGAGATTACTGGTGCCTAAGTTTGCGTTATTTGTGTATTGGTGGTCTCCCTTTGATCTTTCAAGAGTAGTCAGGAGTAACGTCCCTTGACGGAAGGATGCATGATGGGTAGAGAGAGAAGCCATGTAAATATATTGAATTCAATTAAGTTTATACCTGAATACTATGATTTTGAGATATCTTTGGCCGTCAGGACCTAATTCCCAACATTACAATAAAGTTTTCTTCCTGTAAATATTCATGCACAATCAAATGAGTAGCGTGCAATCATGGGACGAACAAGCCCAGAGACGAACTGGTTTTGGAACGAACAACCCCGTAAGCAAAGCGGTCAGAAGACAAATTTTGTGCATATCATTGCGCCAATAGAAGGCTATGAAGAAGTGAAGCTATTTTTACTCAAAAAGAAGTATTTCCACGATCGACAGCCTTTTGCAGTTTATTTCAATACGCCATTTCCAATTATATATCTGAGTGCTATTGAAAAACTCATTTGTCTTGAAAAATTGAGTTTAATTGGGTTTACTTCCTTCGGTTTGGGACAAAATACCATACATGGTCTTCAAAATTCAATATTGAACATTTATTATTGATCTCATAGTGGCATTGTCTTCGACAAATGCCACAAAAACCAGTACCAGTTTCTGTTAACTATTTACCAGACAGCACAATTTTAGACTTCTTCAAATTGAAAGCATTTGCAGACGACAATTCAAATATGGCTCAAAGGGTTGGATTTGTCTTTGAAAGACAAGAAAGTATTGAGGGAATAAAGAAGAAAATGCTGGTATTAGCATTTTCTCCTTTTACCACATTGTTTTCAAGTCTTTTTGGGAAGGTTAAAGCATGGAAATGGGTGATAAAGGATTAAAGAACTTTGAGGCATAATACTATAAGGATGCCAAAATACAACTGTGGATTATGGGACGGGTAAAACAAGAGGGCCATGATGGCCCTGTATCATTCCACTGTCTTTACATAAATGAGCCATAATTTGCTAGACAGAAACTAATCTGTAAGCTGTTTAAAATAAAATAAGCCAAATCCAAAAAAGGTCATGTTTTACTTAAATGCAAGTTGAATGTCAATGAATCTGAAACAGGTCTTATCAAACTTCATTCATACCAAATATCTTTGAAATCAGGCAGTTTTTAAACAAGAAGAATTCCCCAAACTTTATAGCGTTTTTTTTTTGTTCAGCATTATTGTTTTAATGTTTTGGAACAAAAAATTAGAATGACATACAAAATGGCAAACTGTCATGACCAATCTGATAGCTTGTTTTTGAAGTACAGAAATAGCATACTATATGTATTTAGAATGAAAAGTCAATACTAGCCAAGAAAACTTAATAAGACTACGTATCAAAAGAATATAAATATCAATATATTTATAAAGAAAACAAACACTATCTCTCTAATGATACGTTTTTGTACTTAGTGTATACTTTGTTTATAACATGTGCCATATCATACACAATATACAAACATTCACAGTGAACAGTGCAGGTAATAAAACAATGAACTTTAACCTTGAGAAAGACTAACAGTATGGTGACTTAGTCATGGTAGACAATAAAAAGTACCCTATAATATAATTATGCAATAGCACAAGCATAGCCAGGAATGTAGCAAAGATAAAGCCAGTGACTTGGGCCTAGGCAAATCTTAAATGTACTCAGCTATTCCATTTGCCATTCTTGCTCAGAAAGGTGAACTTGGGAAATTTGATATTGAAGCCAAGGCTTCAAGGCTATCTGTCTGGCTGTGTGCCTGCATTAGTATGAACTCTGGATACTATCTAGATAAAATATATGTATATTCTAAATACCACTTCTCTACCTAAGCTTTAGAAAAGCAATCCAATAGAACACAAGGACATCAACACATCCGAAGGGAAAATAAAACACACACACAAAAAAACAAAGGAATGAACAGCTTTGTTAAGGAATATTTATACTAATACATTTCATTTATCTTACATCCCCTATTCATATAGTAAATATAGATATGAGTCTTTCTTAGCACAAAAGTGGTTAAATGCATCTGCAGAAAGTACCAGCCTAGCCCTTGCATACAGGACTTGAAATCAGGGTGTTGCTGGCTTGAATCCCCAGATTGGCAAATTTCTTTCTGACACATGATTTTCATTGCCACTGGATTCATTTCTCTTTCACTGCTGATCTTTGTTTCTAAGATAGTTTCATGGGAAAGTAGCCAGTGGCTTGGGAAGAATATTCCGAGAAGAAATGGTAAAAGAAACTCCAGGAAGGTGCACTCGCCACCCTAATAAAACATAATGTAAAATGGCATTAAAGATGCCCGTCTACAGCCGGTGAGCAAAAATGCTGTTAAATTTCAGACAATTTAGAATGGTACAGAAATCGGACCTCTGTGTAAACATGGATAAATTACTGACATATATGGTGTACTTGAAAAAAAGAAACACAGAGATTTGTATTAGAAACCGAACATTGGTCAGAAGAAAACTGGCTGATGATCGGAGCTGTAAACAATGGCGGTGCGTCACGGAAATTTATCGTTGGTTTCCGCCTAGAGTCGGATACAGTGTAATTTGCCTATATAGGCCGCGACCTCCGTCTGAAAATCGAGGCTGCAACAGAGAAGCCTCCATTTTCCTTCGTTTACCTCATTAGACACAGGGTGAAGGTCAAATATAGTCACGTGACAGAATGCATGATCATCATACGAATCTACCCGAGTGTATAACGGACATATTGAAATCTTCGATTAAAAAACCGCAAACGACGAGTCTGTTTACATGGAAGGCCGCAACTCAGCTAAATGCATTTTCTATCGACCGTAATCTAAGCAACCTTGCAACCGTGAGGCGCAATATTTGGCATGAAGATATGAGAATGTCTATAGTTTGATAAAATAAAGACAAAATGAGTTAAAACTGGCTGAAAATGAGTATCAGGGCCTCTTTAAACACCATACAAACAAACAAAGCAAAAATTATCAACTCATTTTCGCTAAGGCAGTCTGCCTAACAGTGTTCAGCCATGAGACAGACCCTATCACAATGCATACGGAATTCATGTATTATCAATTCTCAGAAAGAATTTGGCCAAGGTGGGATCCAAAGTCATGACCTCTGGGTTGTAAGCCCACTAGCACACTACACTGCACTGCCTCGATCAGCAAAACTGTGAAACGTGTTTATAATCTCGACTGTATCAGATGTACTGCTTGCTGATTATCAATTTCCTTCTTAATTATTGTGAAAATGAATCCAACATCAAATTTGTAATGTTCTGCCAACATACTTAGAATAATATCCCTATCAGGGGTGATTTACAGAGTTCTTCCAAATGAGGCTCTAATTCGATGCATCATTCACAGCTATCTGTGATGTGACCTAACTGTTTACCAAATAACAAAATTTTAGACTTGTCCAAATTGATAATGTTTGATGACAAAATAATTGTCACTCAATCACGGGATTTACCTTTGAACGGAGAGGCCTTTGTCCTCAAGGTTATTAAAGCTCTAATTGTGTAAGACTGAAGTCTTTATCAAATAACAAATTCATCCATAATGTTAAACATTTGTAGAAGACAATTAACCCTTTACCACACGGCAAAATTTTAGACCTATCCAAATTGAAAGCATTTGCAGATGACAATTTCATAGTGGCTCAAATGAAGCAACTTTTCTTTGATAGGGTAGAAAACTTTGTGGGAAAAGGAGAAAATGCTGGTTACCAGCATTTTCTCCTTTTCCCACAATGTTTTCAAAAGGCCTCTTCTTCAGGGGCGTTAAAAGGCGTCATTGTGTGGTAAAGGGTTAATGTGGCTCAAATGATTAATTTTGTCTCTGAAAGGATAGAGTACATTCTCCTTTTTCCATTCTCATGGTCATTAAAAAAAAAACAAGTTTGTTAGGCAAAAGATTCCTGTCTTTCAATGACCTTCATCAATCTTTGGAAAGAAATTAACAAAAGACATTGGCTGAGCTGGGAAATTGAGCCAGCAACCTCCAGGTTTCAAACTCTGTACATTAACAACTGAGCCACTGGGCTCAGCTCAGTAACACATTAACCCTTTCCCACACAATGCCAAGTTTTAAGGACCCTGAAAGAGAAGACTTTTGAAAACATTGTGGGAAAAGGAGAAAATGCTGTAACCAGCATTTTCTCCTTTTCCCACAATGTTTTCTAACTTTAAAAAGACAGATTTCATCATAAGAGCCACATTTAATTTGTCGCCTGCAAATGCTTTTAATTTAGTTAAGTCTATTATTTTGTTGTTTGGTAAAGGGTTAAATTGTGTCCTTCCTTGAGACACCTCAGCTCATGTTTTTAACTTTTCACCACACAATCCAAACTTTTCATGACCCCGTTGAAACAGGCTTTTGAAAACATTGTGGCAACCAGCATTTTCTCCTTTTCCTACAACGTTTCTTATCATATCACAGACAAATCGCGCCATTTGAGCAAAATTTAATTTGTCTTTTACATATGTTTTCATTTGGGCTAGTCAGAAATTTTGTTGTTTGAGAAGAGTTAAACCTGTATACAAAACTTCAACAACATTTTCTTTTTCTTCAAAAAAAGATGAGCAGGAATATTTTGGACACGGAATAATCACAGTATGATTTTTTTCCCCCACAATGTTTTTAGAGAGTAACATGTTGGTTATACCAAATATAGTGACAGTCCATCCATCATGTTGATGTGATTGCGGTCATTCCAACTGACCATAATTATTCATAAATCTGGTTTGATAATGATAGATCACTTCATTTTGCCTTGACCATGAGCCTTCACCAAATGGTCCCGAGTTTTAATGACCCTGAGGAATAAGGCTTTTAAAAACATTGTGGGGAAAGGCAAAAACGCTGGTAACCAACAGCATTTTCTTCTATTCGCACAATGCTTTCTTTCTTTCAAAGAATATTCTTATCATTTGAGCCACATTTTCTTTGTTGCCTGCAAATGCATTCAATATGGAAACATCTAATAATTTTTCTTGTGGTATGGAATTAAGGACCATGTTAGCAACTAGAATTGTGAAGCCATCCACTCCCATGAAAAACCTGGTGCCTCATATGAGGATCAAACCAAGGACCTCTGGGCTGCTAAATTAAAAACCAAGACAGAAAGAAAGTAAGACAATCCAGTTAAATTTCTACTGCTGAATTCCAGGAAAAAACGATCCCTCAAGCAAAATAATTATAACAAAAACCGAAAATGTATTTTCTGAATCCGACCTCTAAAATAAATAGAGAGACAGAAAGCCATAAACAAATCTGCTTTCCATGCTTTGAAATTTCCTGAGGTTTATCAACCCTTGGTCCCTTATCCCTTTACCACATCATCCCATGTTTTAACAACCCCAAGGAAGAAAATGTTTGAAAATATTGTGGGAAAAGGAGAAACTGGTAAATGAGCATTTTCTTACAATATTTTCTACTCTTTAAAAGCCCTATCTTTTTTTCTAAGTCAAACTTAACTCTATCAGATGCTAAAATCAAAGGCTGGTCCCAACTGAAATCATTAAACAAGACAAATTAACATAACATAATGGGATCTGAATTCATAACAGCAAGAAACAATGCTGGAAAAAAGCGAAAATGCTGGTCAACAGAATTTCTCCTTTTCCCTACAATATTTTCAAAGGCCTTTTTCCTTAGGTTCATAATACATGTATAACAGAAAGTATGGTACAGTCTTTATCTTCAAGATGCTTTTGTTAGTGCTTTGTATTGATAGTGTAGTTCAAGATCAGACTGCACATTCTGTGTGGTCTAATCTTGGATCTGCACTGCCCAATATGTCTTTTTTCAGATATTGGGACTAAAAAAGCATGAGAAGCATCACCTTAAATTTGTTTTACTGCCAGAATAGGTCCATTTCTACCACAGATCCATCTGCTCTACAAAAAAGGAATGCTGATAAAGTACATGTACATGTAGTTTCTAAATGCAGTTTCTTAAAGGTCACCCAAAACTTGTATAAGGAGGGAATGATTTTGGCAACTTAAATCATACTGTAATTAAATCAAATTTTACTGTGAAAAATACTGTAAAAAATGAGCCATTTCTCTTTTTAATTTTTCACAACAACCCCTTTTCATTTTTTTTCCCAATGTTTCCGTTTAAATTTCAAATGCTTATTTTTTTAAGATGCGAACAGCCTCTTTCATGTGTGAGAGACACAAAAACAAAATAAAGAGGTGGGCTAAGATGGAATTACTTTGATTTAAAGCCGTAATAATAGCTTTCACAATGACATTTGCAAGGCAAACTAGATATCAAAGGAGAATTTATTCTTCTCATTTTAACCTAATACTCTTTCTTCAAACCCTTACACATGGTGTTTGAGTGTTTTAGGCAGCTTTTGATTGACTGACTGAAGGACTGATTAATTGAATTAGTCTTTTTTAAGCTGCTTTCAATATTGTTTCAATCATACCACAGATCACATGTTCATGTAGGTCCTGGGTTTCACCAGCACTAGGCTACAGCTCTGAATTGTCTTGCAAAAGACACCCCCCCCCCCCTCCCCCCCCCCCCAAAAAAAAAAAAAAATCCAAGGCTCTGGGTCCTTCAGGTTTTGAACCTTACATGTTAAGCTCTGAGCCATCAGACCCTTAACACAGCTTTCAAATTCACTTCAGTTATGTATACGAATTGCCTGGCTCATCAACAATTAGTACTTGGCTTGCACTAAACAGTACCTTGCTAAGGACAACCTCATGAAACACATAGTGCCTATGAAAAGAAGATTTATTAAAGTAATGTGAAATAATCAGCATTTTGTCTTTTTCCCACAATGTTTACAAATCTTTCTAAGACAGAACTCATTATTTGAGTAACATTGATATGTTGTCTGCAAATGTTTTTAATTTTGACAAGCCTATAACTTACTGGTCTAGCAAATGATAAAATATTCTGGAATAGGTTTTAAAATGCATCCATTATACTTTTCAAATGACTTAAAAAGCCAATTCCTATCATGCTGGTAACAGGCATTTTCTCTTTTTTTTTTTCAGACAATGTTGCTATCCTATCATAGAAAACTCCTGTCCATAAAGCAGTATTTACTATGTCATCTGCAATTTCTTTAAGCTTGCATGCACCTAACTTTCTTCTCAGATACAGAATATTTTTTTTTCTGCAGGTCAAAATTCACTTGCATATGGTTTTTATTGACTATATGGTGTTTAACTCATTTTTCAACATTATTTCAGTTATATCGCTGCAGCAAGTGCACCTATCCATGCTTTCCTGGAGTCTTTTTTACCAATACTCCGCACAATTTACTTTCCAAGCCACTGGCTGCTTTCCCATATAACAATCGTCCAAGCAATGGTCAGCGGTGGGAGAGGAATGAATCCTGTCACAATGACTATCATCAATACTCGGAAGGAAATTGGCCGAGCCAGGGATCGAACCCATGACCCCCTGTACTCAAGTCCTGTACTCTCAAGAGTGCACATAAAGTTTTATAAAGATTTGTCCCAGTGACCTAATTTTTTTATTCAATCTGATCTGGTTTTAAACCTGTGTGAAATTTAATCAAGACAAATATTCTGACCAACTTTCATGAGTATCTGATGGAAAATGTAGCCTCAAGATAGCACATTAGCTCTCTTCAAGATTATACCCTGTGAGCTAATTTTGACCTGACATAGGCCGATTTCAAACTTAGTATATTCTGAAATAGTATGAGATGTTATCTAAACAAACATTCTAACCCACTTTCATGAGTATCGGAATGAAAATGTGGCCTCTTAAATGCAAACAAAGTTTTTCTAAGATTTGTCCCTGGAGAATCATCAAGACAATGACACTGGCCATTTTTCCTGAGAACTGGTGACTGAAACTGGCCTCTTGAGTGCACACATTTCTCTAAGATTTGACCAAGTGACCTACCTTTTGACCTATCATGACCCATTTTCCACATTGTCTGATACATTATCAAGACAAAGATTCTGACCAATTTCCATGGAAGTCAGACTGAAAATGTGGCCTCTAGAGTGCACACAAGGTATTTCCAAAATTTGTCCCAGTCTTCCCTACTTTTTGACCTAACTTGAACAATTTCAAAGCGTATATTACCAAGGCAAACATTCTGACCACTTTTCTGAGTATATGACTGAAAATGTGGCTTCTAGAGAGCACACAATGCTTTTCTAAGATTTGAGCCAGTGACCTTCTTTTTGACCTGACTTTCTGACCAATTTTTACAAGTATCCAACTTTAAAAGTGGCCTCCAGAGTGCACACAAGGTAATTGCTGACAACCACACAATGCAGGGCTCCCGCTGTCGATCGCCAGTGGCGCCAAATGCGAAAATTAAGTAAAATTGGCACCAAAAATGAAGCACTGGAGAATGTACTGGCGACAAGCAAATGTCTATAAACAATCATTAAAAGATCTTAACTCTGACATAAACTGTTTGTATCAAGTGTAAAGGAAGCCCGCGTTACTGTTTATCACACCTAATCAAGCTAGCATTCATTAACGGTTATGTCTAATTGCACACCATACTTGCATACACACCACGCAACGCTAATCAATCAAATATCGATTTCGCCACGCCCCGTTGAGCCCACAGAATTTTCCACACACTATCTACTGCGAACCAATCAGACATCAGACACAAGATTTAGTCTCTGCCCATGATTTCTAAAGCCACGCCTTGATTATGCCATGCCTGGTCAGCGTCCTCTCACTGGCTAGCATTTTATTGTGTGTATTTAACGATGTCATTAATGAAAAACGTGATAATGTTATCGATCTGCTTATCTAGCGTAAAAATGACAGATTTTGAAGTTAGTTGCAAGCCGTAACAAAAATTTTATATCAAATAATGCGGAAAAACTTTTCTGTAAATTAACTGACATGAAAAATGGATCGTCGAAAAAACGTGAAAACTCATGACACAACATGTCAGTTTGACGTTGTCCGATCAGGAAGCTCTTCAGACTGTCTTTATAGCTTTGATAATGACTTCAAACAATAAATTTACACAAATGTATTTATAAAACTATAAGTGAGTGCTAAAATACCTGTCTAATAATGAGGAAGAAACTCGGGTGATTTTATGAAATGAAAATGCTGAATGATGGCCGGGGGAGGGGGGGTTGCACTTTGTAGGCCACTTTGTCTTACAGTGATAGCACTGGAACAAGTGTCAGAGAAGGTATAGGACACTCATACAGAGAGAAAAGACCAGAATAAACGGACCTTTTAACAAATGTAACCTGTAGTATTTTTTCAGATAAAAAGAAATGATATACATGTATTAACCTTTTACAATACAATTCCAAATTGCCTCTTTAATTTCATTAAAACTGAAGGAATTCTAACAGATTGGCAGTTATAGAATTACAGCGCTGTATTTCTGTTCAAATACAACTTTATGTCCCTGCAGCTCACAACCTTGATAACCCTTGGGGAAAAAGGAACATAAGTAAGCATGTACAACTGAGCAATGGATTTAGTAGCTTTAACATGGGCCAATAAACTGAAGTGTCTAATGTACTATGTGGCTACCTCAGTTGGCTCCTACTGGCCCCAATTTTTATGAGTTGGCGAATTTGATGGCGCAAAAATTAAAACTTGCAGGGGAAGCCCTGCACAATGGATGACCCACACAAAAGCTCACCCTGAGAACTTCTTATTCAGCAGGTGAGCTAACAAAAGAAGAGCCAATTTAAAAACTTCAGGTCTGTTGGGCAGAAATTATTACCTGTATTTCAAGTTTTAATTGTATAGAATTCTTATGGATGCCATCATAACATATCTGTAACCTGTGCCTTACTTTAATCCTTTACCAAACAATCTCATGTTTTTATGACCCTGCTGAGAAAGGTTTTGGAAAACATTTTGAGAAAAAAAGAAAATGCTGATGACCAGAATTTGTTCTTTTCCCACAGTGCTTTATATCCTATCATAGACTAACTTCAACATTTGACTGTCAAATTTGAATAAGTCAAGCCTGGGAGGTCACATTGGTAACATCCAAGGACTGAAAATGCTGGTTTGATTTCCAAGATAAATAACACAAAGTGAGAATAGTATAAGTTGTTCCAGTAATGATTCATGAAAAGATATAATGAATACTAGCATACATATGTTTGTGAAATAAGTATTCTCTTGGGATGAGCATGGAACCTGTATCCTTGACCCCTTTCCAAACCATCTTGTGTTTCAGCCACCCTGAGGACAAAGGCTTCTAAAACATTTTGAGGAAAACGGTGAGAGTGCTGGTTAAAAAACAGTAGTAACCAGAATTTTCTCCCTTTTCCACAGTGTCTTTTCCTACCCTCTTAACCCTTTACCACACGACAAATTTTAGACCTATCCAAATTGAAAGTATTTGCAGACGACAATTTCAATGTGGTTCAAATGATGCAATTTTTTCTTTGATAGGGTAGAAAACTTTGTGGAAAAAGGAGAAAATGCTGGTTACCAGCATTTTCTCCTTTTCCCACAATGTTTTCAAAAGGCTTCTTCCTCAGGGTCGTTAAAAGTTGTCATTGTTTGGTAAAGGGTTGAAGACAAATTCAATTGTTTAAGCCACACTTATTTCATCATACACAATGACTTTCATTATAGACAACTGTAAAGTTCTGTTGTCTGTTAAGGAGATAACCAAACTCTGACACAAATGTAATTCTATGTTCTAATTGTGACCAAAACCTAACAATAAAATTTTCATTTTAATCTTGACCAAAACCTAACAATAATATTTTACTTCTATTCTTGACCAAAACCCGACACCTAAATTTTTGTTAAGAATTGACCAAAACCTGAAAGGTAGGTTTTTGTTGTTAATTTGACCAAAACCTGACTAAAATATTTTTGTTCTACATTTGACCAAAACCTGACAATTTTTTTTTTGATTTTAACTAATACGTATCTAAATAAAATCGATCTGAATCTGAAAAAAAAAATCCATTTTTGTTCTGAAACTGACCAAAATCTGGCAACTAGGTTTTGGTTCTAAATTTGAACAAAACCTGACTAAAAGTATATTTGTTCTTACATTGGCCAAAAACTTACCTTATAGACTTTGTTTTAAAACAGACAAGATCATGACAAATACATACTTGTTCTAATTCAGACGAAATCCTGACAAAAATATTTTTCTTCTAATCTTAATTTAAACCCATCAAATATATTTAATTCAAACAAAACCCTGAAAAAGATACACATGTTCGATCTTATTCAAGCTGACAAACCATTCAAAACCTCCTTCAGAAAGATATCTATATACGCATTTAGAAAATATATCATCATGCAATGGAATATTGCATATTATAGGAAGTCATTTTTAATCCTTTACCAAATAATCCCAAGTTTTAACAAACCCAAATAAGACTTCTGAGAGCATTGTTGAAAAAGGAGAAAATGCTTTTAATCATCATCTTTTCTTTCCTAAGAAAATATCCTTAGAAATATGAAGCTAAATTTTTCAGTCACATTTATTTTGTTGTTTGCAGATGCTTTCATTTGGACAAGTCTCAAATTTTGTCATCTGGTAAAGGGTTAAAATGGAATATTGCATAATAACTCAACACGAACACTATGATGCTCATAAATTTCCCTCGTCCATTAAAGTGTTCATATCTGCAGAAATTTTGTCCATGTATTCTTTATACATCCCTTCAACGAAGATAGCTTCCATTAACTTTGGATCTGTGAAAGTGTCAAACACTATGTCAACCCTGCTCTTTGTTTTATCTGTCAAGTGTCGATTTATCAGACTCTGCAGCAGTTGTCGACACTCTTCGATGGAGGCACTTAAAAATGCCTTGTCGTATGTAAAATCCACTGTATGAAAACTGACTACCGTCATCGACAGAAAATGAAATTTTTGCTTAAAAGTTTGAACAGTTTTCAGTTCCTCTGCATTGAACTGATCATTCTTATAGAGTATACCTACTTTAACAACAGTTTTGATGATGTATTTAAGAATTTTGTCGGCGTCTTTCTTTGTGGCCATAAATTCTTTAAGGACCTTGTGAGCATTATCAAGAACCCTTGCTGTGGTATCATCAATGAAAACTTTGGCGATCTTTTTGCTCGACATCTTCCCAAGTAACTTTTTCTGTGCTTTTAGGCCGAGACCCTTGGAGTCAAAACCTGCCCCTGGCTCTGATGCCACTGAAATAAAAGAGAAAAACTAAAATATTAACAAAAACAAATCTAACTCTTCCAGTTCAAAATTCATTTCAAACTGCTAAATATGTGCAATGAACATTTTGAAAACATTGTGGGAAAAGAGAAAATGCTGGTAACCAGCATTTTCTCCTTTTCCCACAATCTTTTCTACCTTTCCAAAAGGCCAGTTTCACTTTTTGAGGAACATATATTTTGTCATGTGCAAATGCTTTCAATTTGGTTAAGGCAAAAATTCTATAGTTTGGTAAAGGGTTAACTCGAATATTCCTTCAATATTTTTCCTTATTATACTAATATTAGACACTGCTTCGCAATGAAATGTGCCTCCGTTAGTATAAATGGCTGTGTTTGGTTGTACTTCAAATACAATGCCATTTGATTTTTGTGTATGCATGGTCCCTGTAGCATGTTTAAACGTGCCTAAAACTTGAAGAGTTCCACTAACAGAAATAAAAAGGTTATATCTACTTATTTGATTGAGAAATATTTCTCTTAAGCATTTGAAGAAGATTGTCCTACAAAAATAAATTTAAAGAATATCTATCTAATAGGAGAACTGAAGAATGTATTGAATCTTTTCAAACAGGCTGTCATATTTTTTCGACAATGAAGATGAGAGCTTTTGAAAATGTTGTGGGAAAAGGAGAAAAAGCTGGTCATCAGCATTTTCTCCTTTTCCCACAACATTTTCTACCATAGTGTCAAAGGTAATTCCTCTCATCTGAACCACATTCATGTGACTGTCTACAGTTATAAGCTTTCAATATGAATATTAGTTTAAAATTTTGCTGGCAGGTAAGGGTCTACATTCTGAAAGATATGGCTTCAAATAGAATAAAGAAATGATGACAAATCTTGTGTCAGATTATGCATCTCTCTCATCCTTTTTCCACAGCTTAAAATAGAAATGAACCTGTCTTCAATAGACACCACCTGCATTTAGCAACCCACTGTTAGAACCCTACACCAAACAGTCTCAAGTTCTAACAATCCCAAAGAAAAAAGTTTTATTTAAAATATTTTGGAAAAATCATGTTTTCTGCCTTTGTAACCCTTTAACACAGTTCCGACTTTTAACGACCCTGAGAAAAAAAAAAAAGACTTTTGAAAACATTGTTTACAATTTGGAATGGTCTACAATTTTGTCACGTAGTACAGTGTTAAAAAGAGTTGAATCGTTCATGCCTGTTCAATTTGCTGTTTGCATATGCTTCTATATGAAATAACCTAAGATTTTGTTGTCTGGTAAGGGTTTATCCAGGCTGTCACATTGGTAAATTAATTGTTCAACAATCTTCAAAGCTGTTGAAATATTAAATTCGCCATCATTCTTCCACTGTATCACACCATGTTGTTATAGAAACAACACTAACATTTCTCATATCATATTGAGACAGAGGTGAAAATCAAAGCATTGAGAACGCTGATGTGGCATTTGTCAAGGAAGCCACTGTGTAAAGTTAATAATTTGAAAACAGGAGGGCCATGATGGCCCTGGATCACTCACCTGAGTCAATAGGCGAAATTCACTCCAGGCGCGTAATTCAATTTCTGACCAATTGTCTGGTCAACTGAGCTTAAAATGTGGCCTCTGGAGCGTCCACAAGGAATTTCCTGAAGTTGACCTAGTGACCTAATTTATCACCCGATGTGACGCAATTTAGAACTCGTCAAAACATTTATCAAGACAAACATTCTGAACAGTTTTCAAGTTAATTCAGCAATAAATGTGGCCTCTAGAGTGCCCACAAGGTATTTCTTAAATTTACCAAGTGACCTAGTTCATGACCCCAGGTGACCCAATTCCAAACTCACCCAATATTTCATCAAGACAAACATTCTGACCAATTTTCAAGTCAATTGAGCAAAAGATATGGCCTCTAGAGTGCCCACAAAGTATTAGTTTAATTTATTCTTCAGACCTAGTTTATGACCCCAGGTGACCCAATTTTGAACTGACTGAACACGTTGTGCTCAGGTTGGCTAACAAACTTAGAACAGGTTCACTACATACCAAATAACAAAGCTCTATGCTTTCCAGTTTTAGAAAAGAAGAATTTTAAAGTTTTCCTTCTTTGTTCCTTTGTTCGAACTTGTGACCCCCGGGGCAGGGCCAGTTTAGACCCCAGCGGCATCATTAAACAAACTTGGTAGAGGTCCACTAGGAATTGCTACATACCAAATATCAAAGCTCCACACCTTCCAGTTTTAGGGAAGAAGAAGTTTTCCTTCTTTGTTCCTATGTTCGAAATTGTGACCCCTGGGGCGGGGCCAGTATTGACCCCAGGGGCATCATATAAAGAAAATTGGTAGAGGTCCACTAGGAGATGCTAGATGCCAAATATCACAGCTCCATGCCTTCCAGTTTCAGAGAAGAAGAATTCTAAAGTTTTCTTCCTTTGTTCCTATTTTCGAACTTGTGACCCCCGGGGCGGGGCCAGTTTTAACCCCAGGGGCATCATATGAACAAACTTGGTAGAGGTCCACTAGGAGATGCTACATACCAAATATCAAAGCTCTACGCCTTTTAATGTCAGAGAAGATTTTCAAAGATTTTGCTATTTTTTTTCCTTTCTGTTGCCATAGCAACCAGAGTTAAAGGTGGAATTCAATCTCTTGAACAACTTTGGTAGAGCTTCACCCAAGGAACATCCCTGCCAAATTTCACCAAGATTGGCCTAGCAGTTTAGGAGGAGAAGATGTTTAAAGGAATTGTGGACAGATGGACAGATGGACGCCGGACAATGACCGATCACTATACCTCACCTTAGCACTTCGTGCTCAGGTGAGCTAAAAAAAAAAAAGAGAAATATTATTTAAATATTTACTTGAAAATCAACCTCCTAAGCAAATTAATACGTCTCTTTGGTTAAAGGGAGATTACTGGTGCCTAAGTTTGCGTTATTTGTGTATTGGTGGTCTCCCTTTGATCTTTCAAGAGGAGTCAGGAGTAACGTCCCTTGACGGAAGGATGCACGATGGGTAGAGAGAGAAGCCATGTAAATATACTGAATTCAATTAAGTTTATACCTGAATACTATGATTTTAAGATATCTTTGGCTGTCAGGACCTAATTCCCAACATTACAATAAAGTTTTCTTCCTGTAAATATTCATGCACAATCAAATGAGTAGCGTGCTATCATGGGACGAACAAGCCCAGGGACGAACTGGTTTTGGAACGAACAACCCCGGAAGCAAAGCGGTCAGAAGACAAATTTTGTGCATATCATTGCGCCAATAGAAGGCTATGAAGAGGTGAAGCTAATTTTACTCAAAAAGAAGTATTTCCATGATCGATAGCCTTTTGCAGTTTATTTCATTACGCCATTTCCAATTATATATCTAAGTGCTATTGAAAAACATTTGTCTTGAAAAATTGAGTTTAATTGGGTTTACTTCCTTCGGTTTTGGACAAAATACCATACATGGTCTTCAAAATTCAATATTGAACATTTATTATTGATCTCATAGTGGCATTGTCTTCGACAAATGCCACAAAAAAACATAATCATTAAATTTTTAACCTAAAATCTAGTAGGAATATATAAGGCTGATTCGTTTGTTTCACTGCTTTCAAGAAAATCTCATAATATCTCCCCTCCCTCAAAAAAACAAGAGGGCAACTGAGTAAAGTCATCTAGCACGGGTAGGAAACTTCATATTCAGTGCCAATGGCTCCGACGAGAAAATGTTGTGTTGGTCTTCCGTTTCTGAAAATGTTGGCTGCAAAACAACCAAAAAACAGGTAAGCTTGTCATTATTTGTAATCATGTGTTCTTATACCTTTGAAATTCCAAAAAAGGAGAATGTCATGCAATGCTCTGGTCTTTCAACATGTTTTCTACACTACGGAAAGTTGTAACAAGTGTACGATGTTGTCTGAATCATTTGTGGTGTGGGTTGACCTTAGCTAAAATAATACGTCACGGACCTAAATTTAGTCTATTATTGCCATATAATTGGCAATCAAAAGAGATTCTTGCTGTCCCAAAAGCGTGAATTAATGTCTTGAAATGTTACATTCACTGCTGGTAAAGAATTGAAAAGAAATAGCACAAAAATGGTGAAAATAAAGAAGGGCTCCGATGATGTGGGCCGGCTCTGAATATGTAAGTAGGCACCAATTGATGAGGGCGTCCTTTCAGAAATTTAGTTTTCTGTAAAGATTTACTTAGGAAGTAGGCTTTGTTTTTCCGTTAATAGCTTTTAGTCCAAAATGTATTACTTTTGTAGGATGGACCATGACCGAATTTATGAACATACAAAGGACTGATATTGTCACGATTGAAAAATGCTGTCGGACATTAGTCTATCTAAATTTTGAAAATACTTTTATGTAGCTTTTGATTAACAGAATGGTTCATACATGTATATAGTATTTGTCATGCCAACGTCGTAAGTGCAGCCCACGTGTAAGCAAAAAAACAAAAACAAAAAAAGAAAAATATTTGGCATCTTTGGAAGACTATCTTGTGTTGAAACAGTCATTAAAAAGCTAGATGGAAAATGTACCGACCGTAGCAGAGATGATGAATAGAAAAAAACTTTTACAAAACGTGAGAAATACAATTGACCTATTCGCACTACACGCCTCAGGGTATATGTGTTACCACTCTTAACTCTTCTCGACACCTAACACGACACAACAGTATGCCGGGTGGGTGGGGTATATACAAGTCTTCAACAAAAAAAAAATAAATTTCACAAGCACGCCAAGACCAAAAATGTTCATAGATCCCTGATTTTGATTGTACTTACTCAGACCTTCAATGCAGAATATGTCATATATTAGTGTTACGGGAGACCACTCCTTCATGCATGGCTTCATCCCTAACAATACCAGACACCTGCGTTAAGGAGAATTCTCTTTGGCTCAGTGGTTACGGTATTGGCCTTTCGTCCGGGCGTTCTAGGTTCGAATCCTGCCCAGTCCCTGTATTTCTGCCATGCGTTTGTTCATTTGTTTCTTTGTTGCGGACTTTGTTCGTAAGATTAGTCATTTTCTAAACCTTTTTATCCTAAATAATGACTCAAAACAGCTAATTGCATACACAGTCAGTAAATCATGATATTGGAGCTGCAATCTCAATCTAATTACAGCGTAAAGTGAATGATTTCTAATGATTACATTAGCAATGGGGAGGGGTCGGTGTGAGATTTCTGAAACAAGTACAAACGACAATGTTTAGGACATTCATACAGGGTGTCCCAAAATATATGTCCCAGTAATGACGAAAAATTTTGTGATTTTAAGAAAAGAAATTTGCTAAGTCCTACATACCATTTTAAAGCTGACAATCTACATTTTTATGTAGAGTATACAAAACCGTCATAAAGCGTTGTGGTAACGCTGTAAGACGCCATTAATGACGTCATATGATATGTCGTTTATTTAACGATGGCTGAAGATGCTTAATTGTTAGACTCTTCTATGAGCTTGGAAATTAGCCTGCTTAAGTGATAAGGTAGTTATAAAAGCATTACACGAGTAGAACAATGCAGTCCAGAAAACAAATACGACGTTTGTCAAATTTCAAGTGTTTGGAACAGTATCAGACAGACGGAATGAAAATGAAGGATGTCCCAAGACAGCCTGGTCTGATGAAAATGTTGCTAAAGTCATCTAAGGTGATCACTATATTGATATTTGAAAAAAAAGTTTGTGCCTTAACTTTTAAAGAGATGTTTCTCATTAAATGAGTGTTGGTTTTAACAAGATGGAGCAGCACCTCATACAAGTAGAGCTGCTATTAACTCTCTGACCGATACTTGTGGAAGGAGGCTAATTTCATTGAAGACCACAGAAGAATGGCCACCTAAACTCGCCAAATTTAAACCTATTAGATTTTTTCTTTGGCAACTCATCAAAGACAAGATGTATGATTATAAACCAGCATGTTTTAGTGAACTTAGAACTGCTATATTCTTAGGCTAATACGGAAGATTACAGTTGGCACCTGCCAAAATGTCATTAACAATTTTTGACGCCATGTCAGACGCGTACAGCAGAAAATGGGTGGACATGTACAGCATGTATTATGAGGGATTGAGGGTGACCTAGTCCTTGAAATTAGTGTTTATACAAAATTTTAGATGTTTTTAATAATACTACAAAGAGCTATCTAGGTATGTTGAATATTTACCAGCAAAATTGGGCTTTGAAACTGGGACATATATTTTGGGACACCCTGTACAAATATCTAGGACGGAAAAAGAAAAATAGATAACTCAAAGCTACTCATTATGAACCCTTAAAGTGCCTGTCACAACTTAAGTTGGTTCTGCAGCCAGTATAGATCAATATTAGACTGTGATCGTTTGTTTGTTTGGACGAATACTTGTTTATCATCGGCTTGAAGATAACTGATATGTGACATTTTCTGATCTAATATGCATCTGGTTAAATGAACATTGAAAGATCTGAGTAAGTACTATCAGAATCAGGGATCTATGAACATCTTTGGTCTTGACGTGCTTGTGAAATAGAGTCTTTTTCGTTGTTAAAGACTTGTATATACCCCACTCACCTGACATACTGTTGTGTAGTGTTAAGTATTCTTTAAAAAAAGTTAAGAGGGTTCACACATATACCCTGAGGCGTGTAATGCGAATAGATCAATTGTATTTCTCACGTTTCGTAAAAGTTTTTTTTTTCTATTCATCATCTCTGCTACGGTCGGTACATTTTCCATCTAGCTTTTTAATGATTGTTTCAACACAAGATAGTCTTCCAAAGATGCCAAATATTTTTTTTTTTTTGTTTTTTTTTGCTTACACGTGAGCTGCACTTACGACGAAAGCATGACAAATACTATATACATGTATGAACCATTCTGTTAATCAAAAGCTACATAAAAGTATTTTCAAAATTTAGATAGACTAATGTCCGACAGCATTTTTCAATCGTGACAATATCAGTCCTTTGTATGTTCATAAATTCGGTCATGTTCCATCCTACAAAAGTAATACATTTTGGACTAAAAGCTATTAACGGAAAAACAAAGTCTACTTCCCAAGTAAATCTTTACAGAAAACTAAATTTCTGAAAGGACACCCTCATCAATCGGTGCCTACTTACATATTCAGAGCCCGCCCACACCATCGGAGCCCTTCTTTATTTTCACCATTTTTGTGCTATTTCTTTTCAATTCTTTACCAGCAGTGAATGTAACATTTCAAGATATTAATTCACACTTTTGGGACAGCAAGAATCTCATTTGATTGCCAATTATATGGCAATAATAGACTGAATTTAGGTCCGTGACGTATTATTTTGGCTAAGGTCAACCCATGCCACAAATGATTCAGACAACATCGTACACTTGTTACAACTTTCCGTAGTGTAGAAAACACGTTGAAAGACCAGAGCATTGCATGACATTCTCTTTTTTTTGAATTTCAAAGGTATAAGAACACATGATTACAAATAATGACAAGCTTACCTGTTTTTTGGTTTGTTTTTCAGCCGACATCTTCAGAAACGGAAGACAAACACAACATTTTTTCGTCGGAGCCATTGGCTCTGAATATGAAGTTTCCTACCCGTGTCTAGGGTTGATAAAGTTGAGGAGATCCTTGTTTTAATGATGTAAATGCACAGAGTCTAAGTGACATTTTTTTTTAAAAACTTGAAATATTTCTAAAGAGATATCATCAAGACAAAGTTTACACTCTGACCTATGTTCATGAGTATCAGGCTGAAAATATGGCCTCTAGACTGCACGCAAGATTTTACTAATATTTGGTCCAGTGACCTACTTTTTGACCTGACATGACCCAATTTTGAACTTGTCTAAGATATCATCAAGATAAAGATTCTGACAAGGTTTCATGGGTTACAGGCTGAAAATGTATCCTCTAGGGTCCACACAAGGTTTTTCTTAGATTTAGCTCAGTGACCTACTTTTTGACCTAACATGACCCAATTTCAAACTTGTCCAAGATATAATCAAGACAAACATTCTGAGCATGTTTCAAGAGTAAATGTTGACGACTGTACGATAGATGATGCACAACGGATGATGGACGCCGGACAAAGCACGATCACAAAAGCTCACCTTAAGCACTTCATGCTTAGGTGAGCTAAAAAGTCATGATCCAGGATTCATTAAGTTGAAGAGATCCTAGGTGATTATGTAAATCATGCACAAAATGTATTCAGAGTATATGAATATTAAGTTTTCTCTAAATTTTACAATTGTGTATGTAACATTGATTTAAATGAGTGCAGCCACAACTCTAAGATTTGTCCCAGTGACCTACTTTTTGACCGTATGTGACCCATTTTCATATTATTCAGAGATATTGAAAAAAGTATTCTGATCAACAGTCATGAGAACTGGACAAAATTAATAATGAGGCATCTAGGATGTGCCCAAGGTTTTTAACAGATTAGTCTCAGTGACCTAATTTTGGACAAAATTGGACTCAATTTCAAACACCTTTGTAGTATCATCATGGCAAACATTCTGACCTTTTTTCTCCTATGTACTGGACTGAAAATGTGGCTTCTACAGTGCACACAAGTTTTTTTTAAGATCTGTCTCAGTGACCTATTCCTTGATCCAATGTGACCAGTTTTTTAACTTGCCTGAAAAATCATCAAGAAAAACATTCTTACAAACCTTCTTAGGTAATTAACTGAATATGTGGCCTCTAGACAACACAAAATGTTATTCTAAGATATGTCTCAATAACCTTTTTTTTGACCCTATGTGACAAATGTGGCCTCTACACAACACAAAAGGTTATTCTAAGATATGTACCGGTAACCTTTTTTTTTTTTTGACCCTATGTGACATATTTCAAAATCATCTGGACTATCACCATGACAAACATTCTGATGAACTTTCATAAGTATTGGACTCAAAATGTGGTTTTTAGAGTGCAAACAAGGTTTTTTGGAGACTGGTCTCAATGTTCTACTTTTTGACCCAAAGTGACTCAATTTCACACTTAACCAAGATATCACCATGACAAACATTCTGACAAACTTTCATGAGAATTGAACAGATAATATGGCCTCTACTAGGTGCACACAAGGTTTCTGAAAGATTTGTCCCCAGACATTACTCAAATTTTAATCCAGCAGTGATATTATCAAGACAAATTTTTTGATAACCTTTCAAAATAATTGGGCTGATAATGAGGCCTCCTGAATGCACATATGATTTTTCTGAGCTTTGTCCAAGTGACCCACTTTTTGACTCAACATGACCCATTTGCAACTCCTCTGAAAAATCATCAAGACAAACGTTCTGACCAACCTTCATGAGTATCGGACTGAAAATGTGGCCTCTAGAGTCCACATAAGGTTTTTAAAAGATATGTCCCAGTGACATGTTTTAAAAACTAGCAGCCCACATTTTCTCCTGTTTCCACAATGCCTTTACCCTTTCACAGACTACCACTCTGATTAGATTTATGTTTAACTCTTTACCACACAATCCCGACTTTTAACGACCCTGAGAAAGAGGCCTTTTGAAAACACTGTTGGAAAAGGAGAAAATGCCTGTAACCAGCATTTTCTCCTTTTCTCACAATGTTTTCTACCCTTCCCAATACATTTTTCAATTTTCAAGTCACATTTACTTTGTCGTCTGCAAATGCTTTCAATTTGGACAAGTCTAAAATTTTGTCGTTTGGTAAAGAGTTAATTTATGGTCTGCCAATGATGTGGATTTTGACAATATTGACATTTTGTTGTCCAGTAAAGTGCAAGGACTACTTATTCAGAATATAGAATTTTCACAAAACAGCTGACCACACATTTCTGTGCAATCTGATCCATATCTAAACATTGTATGCAAAAGCTTTCTTCGAATAATAATTGAGTGGTACTCTGATTAAACGGCGTTCAGCGCATCTCTGTGACGCATTATACACGCACCAAGCAAATGGTAACATAATTTGAGATCCATAAAATCTATTTAGTCTAACAATATACTGAATATACTGGTAGAATGGTTCTCAAACAAGTGTAAAATTTACAAATAGCTAAGGTTTTGACCCACTAGTCAGCCAATGCAGACTGCACAGGCTGTCATAGGTCGGAACTTTTTGCAGATGTATTAAACATCCTTTTCACAGAGCATGGCTTGTGTTATTGCTGCCTTAACCCTTTAACACACAACTCAGACTTTGAACAACCCTAGCAGAGGTGGTTTTTGAAAACATTGTGGGAAAAGGGGAAAATGCTGGAAACCAGCATCTCCTTTTCTCGAAAATTTTCCTACTCTACTACGGGCAAGATCATCATTTGTGCCACTTCTGATTTGACTTCTGCAAATGCTTTGGATGTGGACAAGCCTACAATTTGTCATTTTGGTAAACAGTTAAAGATACATCTTCACTCGTTTTCATCCAGTTTTTTAACCAATTTTATCTTTATTTTATGAAACTAGAATCATTCTTGTATCTTTGTGCAAAATGTTGCCCCTGACGGTTGCAAGGTTGCACAGATTACGACGGATAGAAAATGCATTTCATTCTCTGGAGGCTATCCCTAGACATTACAACCACAGTTTCCAGTTTAAATCGAAGACAGATCCCTTGCATTTCTTTATCCCATACACCTTATATTGAATTTTTACCTATGTTTACTAGATACTACACACCCTTAAGTTTGAACAGCATTTGTTTACTCTCTGGCTGTAAAGATGTATCTTTACAGATATACTTTTTACCACACTTCAAGATTTTAGACTTGTACATTTAGCAAAAGCACTAATAGACGAAAACTTAAATGTAGATTGAATGACAGGGTTTGTCTTTCAAAGGGTAAAAAAAAAAAGTGGGGAAAAGAGAAAATGCTGGTGATCAGAATTTTCTTCTTTCCCCACAATGTTTTTCAGAGGCTTTATTCCCCAAAGGTCTTTTATTGGGAGATTGTTTGATAAAAGGGTTACAAGAGGTCTGTTAAGTCTCAGCAGCAAGTAAAAAAATACAAACAGGAAGAGGAAAAAAGTCAGATCCTAATCATTCTTTTTTTATATGAAACACATTTTTTGCCAACTGTAATTGTAATCTCTATCAGATGACAAAATTTCTTAGACTCGTCCAAATTGAAAGCAATTGCAGACAAAAAGTTAAATGCAACTCTAAATATGGGATTTATTTTGAATGGGTTAAAATATACTGTAGGAAAAGGAGAAAATGCTAGTAACCAGCATAAACAATAGGAGAAAATGCTGATAACCAGCATGCTTGCCTTTTCCCACATTGTTTTCTATCCTTTTAAGGCCAAATCCCATTGTTTTGAACATATTTAATTGGTTGTCTGCAAATGCTTTTAATTTGGATGAGCCAAATTTTAGAGATAAGTTATTGGGAAGGTCTGGCCAATACTTCAGTGTCAAACACTATGAAACTTGACAATTATGAAAGTTGACAATCATGTAGTGCAAGCGTTAAGCCTTGGTCACACCGAGCTAACGGACGAGTAACGGATAAAAAATCATTTCATCCGTTCGTGTCCGTTCGTATCCGTTTTATGTCCGTTTCTTATCCGGTAAATCCGCTACTTGTCCGGCGATGTCCGGCGATGTCCGTTCCGTCCGGTGGGAAGTTTTGAGCATGTTCAAAACTTTCCACCGGACAAAACGGACAGAGACATGCAAATGATAGACTTTGGATGCATCTGACAATTTATACCTTCGGCATGTCACGTGACCGGTACGTTCCTCGTGCGTTGGTGTTCGGTACATTTCCGTTTATCGTACGTTTTGTCCGGTTCTCATGCGTTGCACTTCCGTTTTATCCGGTACAAGTCCCTTACTCGTACGGTGATATCCGTTAAAAGACCGTTTATTATCCTGTACATATCCGTTAAACGTGCGTTTTTTCCTGTTACATGTGCGGTACTCGTGCGGTCATTGTGTGGCTTCCTCGCTCCACACACCGATCGCGTGAGCCTCGAGCGGCAGAGGAGATGAATTTTGTCACCGGATAACCAAATTCTGCATGTTTTTGTCCGTTTCCCCCCCGTTACATATCCGTTAGCCGGTCTGACCAAGCCTTTACATTTCAAGGGCACAACATTTTAAAACAAAAGAAATTATAGTTATGAGGCCATGATTTCATCCAATAAGGAATCAGAATAGAAATGGCCTCATTTCATTGCAAAACGCCTCTGCACCTCATTATATTGATAAGAATCAAGTTGCCAGGAAGACTGACCCTTAGAGCCCTGCATGAAAGAAAGAGAAAATTCCATAAAGATTGCCCAATTTTGGTGCTTCACCCTTTACCACACAATCCCAAGTTTTAACGACCCTGGGAATTTGGACATTTGAAAACATTGTGGGAAAAGGAGAAAATGCTGGTAACCAGCATTTCCTCCTTTTCCAACAATGGTTTCTTGCCTTTCAGAAACAAATCCAATCATATAAGTCACATTTAAATTGTTGTCAGCCAATGCTAAATTCTAGTGTGAAATCTGAAAATACCTCATGGGGCTACATATCACTTTAACTCTACCAAACGACAAAATTTTACACTTGTCTAAATACAAAGCTGTTGGAGACGACAAATTAAGTGTGGCTTGATTGATGAAACCCGACTTCAAAAGGGTAGAAACAATTTAGGAAAAGGAGAAAATGCTGCTTACAATTTTTTTTACTCTTCTTTTTCTTCTTTATTGGCAGTTTTAAGCCACTGCTTCACTAAATTCAGTGATAAGAAAAAAAAATAATAAAAAACGGATTATGCTCAATGTTTAATTCATATATATAGACCATAGAGAAATGAAAAATACACTTAAATTATGGACAATAAGATTAGTATGCCATTACAATGAAACCAGCAATGAGGAAGAAATAATATTTTTTCTCCATTACCAAACAAATAATTTTTCTGCACAAAACAACTTTTTCAGAAAAGTAACAATTTACTTTTTTGCATAATATTTCTTCTTTTGTATGCAGTTTAAAAAAAAAACATATTTTTCCCTTCAAATAATAGCCAAGCCCAGATAGCTCAGTCGGTAGCGTACAGGACTTGAGAACAGGAGGTTGAGGGTTCGATCCCCGGCTCGACCAATTTCTTTTCAAGGATTGATGATAGTCATTGCAACTGGATTCATTCCTTTTCCACTGCTGCCATTGTTTTGACAATGGTTATGTGGGAAAGCAGTCAGTGGCTTGGAAAGAATACTGTGCCGAGTACTGGTAACAGAGACTACATGAAAGCATGGATAGGTGCACTGGCCGCCATGATATAACTGGAATAATGTTGAAAACGGCATTAGACACCATACAATCAATCGATCCCTTGAAATATTCCTATTCTTATTTTTTCAACTATTTAGTGGAAAATATATTTTGGTTCAATTTTTGAGAATTCTCTTTGGAGAAGAGAAAACATTGCAGGAGAAAATACTGGTTAATACCAGATGGAAAGACCATAGTGGAGTCAATACTGAAAGCACTTGCTGAAGACAAAACAAAATTAATGTCGGCCAACTGATTTAGTTTGTCTTTGAAAGCATTTTCTCCTTTTCTCACAATTTTTCCCACAAACATTCTTCCTCCAAGTCTTAACCCTTTACCATACAATCCTGACTTAAAGACCCTTATAAAGAAACCCTTGTGGGAAAAGGAGAAAATGCTGGTAACCACAATGTTTTCTACCCTTCCATAAACAAATTTAGATATTTGAGTCACATGTATTTTTCGTATGAAAATGCTCTCATATTTCACAAGTCTAAAATTTTGTTGTTTGGTGAACAGTGGAATTCTTCAGTTAACAGAACTGACTTGTTACAGGAGATCACTCCTTCCTTACTGCATAGCTTCTTCCCGTATAAAATCAATACCTAACAACTGTGTTAGGGAGAATTCTCTTTAGCTCAGTGGTTATGGTGTTGGTCTTTTAAACCTCAAAAAATGGGGATCTTTTCCGCATGGGTTCGAATCCCGCCAGGTATGGTTTGTATTTCAGCTATGCATTTGTTGCGAACTTTCCTGTTTGTAAGAGAATTCATACAGAAAGTAAAACTATTATAAGTAACCAGAGTTCACCAAGGTCAGCAGACACCTAGTCATTTCTCATCCACCATAACAGACAGTAATACATCAGGCCAACAAGTCAAGAGTTAACATTTCATTTAATAAATAATGAATAATCATAAAAAGGACACAATTAACACTTTACCAAATGACAAAACTTTAGACTCACCAAAATTGAAAGCATTTGCAGACAACAAATCACATGTGACTCATATGTTCAGATTTGTCTTGGAAACAATAAGAAACATTCTGAGAAAGGGAGAAAATACTGGGTACCAGCACTTTCTTCTTTTCCCATGATGTTTTTCAAAACCCCTCTATCTCAGGTTCTTTAAAAGTCGGAGTAGTTTGGTAAGGAGTTAACCTTTTAACAACCAGATCTGTATTTGAAGGACCCTGAGGAATAAAGTTCTTTGAACCATTGTTGGAAATGGGGGAAAAATGCTGGTATTCATTACTGCAACAAGTTAAATTTAATATTTTCTTCAATAACCAATAAACAATAACAGGGAGACAATTAACACTTTGCCAAATAACCCTGTGTTTTAACAACCTTTCAGAACAAAGCTTTTAGAAACAGTGATGGTTGTGTTCTGCCAGAGACTGGACGTTTGTCCCATGAACTTGCAGAAATAGGGGACACTTTCAAAATCAGTCAGGCAAATACATCAAACCCTTTACCATACAATCCCAAGTTTTAATGACTCTAAGGAAAACATTGTGGGAAAAGGAGAAAATGCTGGTAACCAGCATTTTCTCCTTTTCCCACAGTGTTTTCTACCACATCAAAGAATAGTTCCATCGTTGACACATCTGAATTGTCGTTGCTTTAAATTTTGACAAGTCTACATTTTTGTCGTTTGATAAGAGTTAACATATAAATCTGCTGCGAACGAATTCCCATCTGTGGGCATTATGATTGGATATTTTCTTATTTCAATGAGACAATGTCTGATCGCCCCCTCACCAGACTGCAGTTGTGGGAACAAAAACAAAAATCTGGTAACCAGAATTTTCTCTTTTTCCATTATTTCTCATTGTGAAAGAATCTCTGATAATGTATAATGCAAGAAGCATGACACCACACCACAGCATGGCCCTACCTAAAAGCCCTTATAAGCAATTCATGCTTATGTGAGCTTGAAAAAAAAAAGTTTATTTTTATTGCCATTGTTCTTTTTCTCTTTCACTAGGCAAATGGGTTATCAAAATAAAGCGGGTCACCAAATAAAATTTTTGTCACATCAGAGAATAATATTTTTCTCATCATTTAATATCAGTTTGGTTGGGAGGCATAATGTTTTCAAAACCCTGGCTATGCCCTTGTATGACACTTAACTCTTTTCTAAGCGATAAATTTTGCAGTCGTCTAAATTGAAAGCATTTGCAGATGACAATTTAGATTTGTCTGGAATTATGCTCTTTGGTTGTGGAAGGGAAGAAAACAATGTGAAAAAAGAAGGAAATACCAGTTACCAGCATTTGCTCCTTTCTCCTTTTCCCTTAATGTTTTCAAAAGGCTCTTTCCTCAGGGTCATTAAAACTTGGAATTGTGTGGTAAAGGTTTGATCCTTAAGCACTGAACAATCCTGTGTTTAAACAAGCTTGAAGGAGTAAAAATGCTTGTAACCAGCAATGCTTCCCTTTCTCATACTGTTTTCCACCCTTTGAAAGAAAAATATAACCAGTTTGATCACATCTAATTTGGTCTGCAAAATGCTTTTAGTTCAGGCTTGTCCAAACTATTGTTGTCTGGTTGAAGAATTAATCCCTTTACTGAAAAACAACATTTTCTCCTGTTACAACCATGTTCCACCTTTTCAAAGATATAGTGCATGATTTGTGCCACATTTGAGTTGTACTCTGCAAATACTTTCAGTTTGGACTAGTCCAAAATTATATTGTCTGGAGTTTAAGATTAAAAAAGACTTACTGTATTGGTCATATTGTGTATCCAGATCCAGCTCCATGGATCCCATTTAGCCAAAATATTTCACACTCAGCGCAATATTCTTGTAACAACTAATGTCTTAATTCAAATCCTAGGGAGAAATCAATTTCTCTCCTCTGAACACACATTAATAAAGGATCCAAACAAAGAAATCCCAAATGCTGAGAATAGAAGTGGTGTAATTCAAATGGCTTCAAGACAATGCACATTACTCATTATAAATCATACTCAATTCTACTTGCACATAATTTTCTGTCTGCAATTATTATACCACACTCAGATATGTATCTCGACCAATCAAATTACTCTCTACTTTCGCTCTCATTTACTACATCTTAGCCCTCTAGCTGCATGGAGCCAAGGTTTAACCCTTTACCAAACAATCCAATTTTTAAACAACCCAGAGGTAGAAGGAATTGGAAAAAGGGAAAATGCTGGAAGCCAATGTTTTCTCCTTTTTTTTAATAATGATTTCCCCTCTTTCTAAGACAATTCCAGTTATTTGAGCCAAATCCTATATGTGTCTGCAAACGCCTTCAATATGAAGTGCCACACAATCCCGAATTTCAATAACCCTGAGGAAGAAGCTTTGTGAAAACATTGTGGGAAAAGGAGAAAATGCTGGTAACCAGCAATTTCTCCTTTTCCTACTATGTTTTTTTACCAAAATCCATCAACTGAACAACATATAAATTATCATCTGCAAATGCTTTCAGTTTTCTGCAGACTGATCTATATCTTCCTTGCCTGTAAATCATCAATAGCTCACACTAGTAAACTGTACTAAGATATAAATCATTAACGGCTAGCTGCAGCAACCTTATATTGGTAAATAATATGGATCCAGTCTACATCAGACTAGATTATCAATTTTAATCCCATTCTCTTTTTCAAGCCAAAATGTATAAATTCCCCTTCTTTCAAGGACCAAATCCACTGAACTTAAGAAAGATTTGTAACTTATGGGCTTGACTAAACAAGCAGATGGTATAGTTCCCAAGATCAGATTGCACAAAACTTGCAGTTTGAACTTTGATCTATGCTGTCTGCAAAAGCCAAAGTTTTTGCCTATGGCACTGAGAGGGTTAAACTTTTCTTTGCCAATACCAGACTGGAAAAGCTTTAGTAGAAGGTATGGAAGAAGATCAGACAACACAGAATGTGCAGTCTGATTTTAGATCTCTATCATCTGCTAACAGATGCCATTTACAAAAAACAATTACATTTGGAGTTGGATAAGAGCTATATTTTTAGACCTACAAAAAGTCATCTCTATTCAACTCTCTGTACATAAAATTGAAAGCATTAAAATTTTGGAGACAACAAATTAAATGTGACCCAAACCAGGAATCAATCTTTGGCAGTGTAGAAACCATTGTGGAGAAAAGGAGAAAATACTTGGAGTCCATAGTATGATTTTCACTTTGGCAAAATTCTTTCCAAGGACTGATGATAGTCCTTGAGACGACATTAATTCTTTTTCTCATCAATGACTTTGTTTTGACATCGTTCATTTGGGAAATTGGGGAAGGCAGCTGTGACTTGGAAAGAATTCTGTTAGAAGTACTGCTGAAAAAAGAAATGGGTAAGTGCACTAGCTGCTGCAATATTACTGAAATAATGTTGAAAACAAACTAACAAATAAGCAAAAACTTCATGATCCAAGGAAAATTCATTTTTACCATTATTACTGTATACATGTAGTTTCATTTTACAGAGAACAGGCATTATCTATTCCATCAACCCTTTACACCGAGTTTTAACAACCTTGAGGAAGAAGGCTTTTGAAAACATTGTGGGAAATGGAGAAACTGCCAGTAACCAGTATTTTCTCCTCCCAACACGTTGCCTTTCCTTAAAAATCAAATTTTAATTTCTGAAAGTAACATTTACTTTGTTGTCCACAAATGCTTTCATTTCAATTTGGACAAGTCCACAATTTTGTCAGTTAGTAAAAGGTTAAACAGTATTTCTCACATCAACAATACATTGTGAAAAACTTAACATGTATCACAAATTCCTCTGATTAAAACCTTCCCAAACAATCCTGTACTTTGATGACCCCGAGGAATAAAGCTATTGAAAACATGGGTCAGGAAAGGAGAAAATGCTCGTGACCAGGATTTTTTCCTTTTTCCACAATGTTTTCTACCCTTTCTAAGACAACCAACTGAGCCAAACATAAGTTGTTGTCTGCAAATCCATTCAACATGGAGAAGTCTAACATTTTGTCATCTGGTACAAGGGCAATCAATGCGATGGATTATTCATCCATTTCAGACTATGCTAATTGAATATTTTCATAGGTTTATCACTTCAGAGATTGCCAGCAGTGCTTTAACAATCAATTGCAATAAGATGTGGTTAAAGGGATGAAAACATTTTGGCAAATGTAACAAGAGGGCCATGATGGCCCTGTATCGCTCCACTGGCTATTAAGTAAAAACACTACAAGCCAAACATTACAATATTCAGCAAATTGATTTCAAACACGAGGACATGCAAACATTTTTCTATCTAATCCTACGAGAAAGTTGTGATCCATGGGCAAAGCCAATTTTGATCGCAAAGCTATAATTATTTGAATCCTGGTGCAGGTCCACAATATAAAGCTCCATACCAAATAATTCAGTTCTTGAATGTTATAAACAAGAAGATTTTCAAATTTTTCTCAATGAAAAGCCCTGTAAAACATGAAACCCATGAGACAGGGCTAAATCTAATAGCCTTAGTCTTTATAATGGTTAGTAACATGATGACTTAAGATAGTTTTCATTACAAAAGCCCATGTAAAACTGGTGACCTTGTGTTCCGTGGTGTGGGGACAAACTTGGGTCAAGGACTATAATTTGGGCCCTCCTTGTAGAGGCCCACTAGATAAAGCTACATGCAAAATTTGGTAGACCCCATGGCTATTATTTGAAGGAACTTGGTAGAGGCCCACTAGATACAGCTACATGCCAAATTTGGTAGCCCTAGGCCTTACAGTTTCAGAGAAGAAGATTTTTGAAAATTTTCTATATTTTTCAGTTTTGTTGCCATGGCAACCAGAGTTTTTGAAGGAATAAAATTCTGTCATGGGATTCTGAAGAAGACCATGGCAGGATCATTTCTTTGAAGTTTCATCAAAATTGGGTAAGTAGTTTCAGAGATGTTTGAAATAAAAGTTAATGCACGCACGGACAGATGGACGGACGGACCTTCAGTGCCAGTAAAAAACAAGTATATACATCAATCTCAGTTTGAAATATATCTTTTTAACCTATTACCAGACAATCCCTACTTTTGATGACCCTGAGAAAGAAGGCTTTAGAAAAGCATTTTCTCCTTTTCTTACAATGTTTTCTACTGTTCACAAAACAAATTTCAAATTTTCAATCACTTTTATTTTGTCGTCTGCAAGTGCTTTCGATTTAGACAAGCCTAAAATATTATCGTTTGGTAATGAGTTACATGTGTGCTAACAATTGTCATAATAAATCACTAAGATTTTTTTTCAAACTTATTTTATTAATACTTTTTCTAAGCTAGTCATCATCAAACAGTAGACATGGTGTATTAATATGAACACTTCATAGTTTGTAAACACAGTCAGATATGTGGAGGATAATTTTTTGTTTTGGTGTATGATTGAAAATTCTTTTATTGAGTTGAAACAAATGCTAAAAGCTCCCCTTGAGCACGTTGTGCTCAAATGAGCTAAAAAGTTAACATACGGATGGACGCACAACGGACAACGGGCCATAACATAAGCCTGCTGGCTTTCGGCCAGTGGAGCTAAAAAACTTGTCTAGCACCAATCATGTATCACTGCAGCTTCATAATCAAGGGAGGTAAATAGTAACAAACTTTATCTTTCATAAAAAGAGTTATTTCCCTTGATTAGTGTTTAAATTGAAGTGACAATATTTTGAAGCCCATGTTAAACTTGCGATCCCTGGAATGAAGGCAATTTTGACCCCAGACCTACAATATAAAAATAGAATGTGTGGTTATAAACAAAAAGATTTTTTAATCTTGCCCAATAAAAAGTCATGTAAAACAAGTTTGCTGAATAAAAGGCCCTGTAAAATATGTGATCCATGACACAGGTTTATCAAGTTTTCACTATAAAAGCCAATGTAAAACTTGTGACCCCTGGTGTGAAGTCAAACTTGACCCCCAAAGTTAAAATTTGGGCCCTCTTGGTAGAGGCCCATTATATAAAGTTACATGCAAAATTTGGTAGCCCTAGGCCTAAATATGGCTATGTACAAGTAGATTATTAAAGTTTCCTTATATAAGACCATGTAGAACTTGTGACCCCCTGGGGTGGGGCTACATTTGACCCCCTGGGCTATAATTTGGGCACCCTTGATAGAAACCCCCTAGATAAAGCTAAATGCAAAATTTGATAGCCCTAGCCCTTATAGCTAGATGTGAAAGATTTTCCTATATAAGCCCGCCCATGTAAAACATGTTACCCCCCGGAGCGAAGTCAAATTTGACCCTCGGCTATAATTTTGACACCCTTGGTACAGGTCCACTAGATAAAGCTACATGCCAAATTTGGTCGCCCTAGGCCCCATGGCTAAGTCAAAGAAGAATTTTAAAGTTCTCCCTATATAAGCCCATGTAAAACTTGTTATATAAGCCCATGTAAAACTTGTTACCCCCGGGCAGGGCCTAATTTGACCCCAGGGCTATAATTTGAACAATCTTGGCAGAGGTCCACTAGATAAAGCTACATGCCAAATTTGGTAGCTCTAGGCCCTATGGCTAGGTAGAAGAGGAATTTTAAAGTTCTCCCTAAATAAGCCCATGTATAACTTGTAACCCCCGGGGCGGGGCCAATTTTGACCCCAGGGCTATAAATTGAAGAAACTTGGTAGAGGTCCACTAGATAAAGCTACATGCCAAATTTGGTAGCCCTTGGCCTTACGGTTTCAGACAAGAAGATTTTCAAAGATTTTCAAAATTTTTCAGTTTTGTTGCCATGGCAACCAGAGTTTTTGAAGGAATTAAATTCTTTCAAGAAATTCTGAAGAGGACCATGGCAGGATCATTTCTGTGAAGTTTCATCAAAATTGGATGGGTAGTTTCAGAGAAGAAGACGTTTTAAAAAAAAGTTAACGCACGGACGGACGGACGGACGGACGACGGACAACAGGCCATGACATAAGCCCGCTGGCCTTCGGCCAGTGGAGCTAAAAATCACTAAAGAAGAACAATTATTTCCTTTTGTCACAAGGTTTTCAAGGGTCATTATGTGTACATTGGAAGAAATGGATAGATAAATATATAGTCTACCATCTATGGCCTCATGCTGACAAGATGAATAATCACTGGAGGGTAATAATGCTATGTATGTCACTGTTACATAAAATAAGAGATTTTGTTTCACCAGGCCCTCTCCCACCCACAAGGGATTGTTTATATCTAGTCCCTGCACCTATGGAATGTTACCTTGTTTTATATCTCACGAACAAAGTCCGTAACAAAGAAACAAATGAACAAATGCAAAGCAGAAATACAGGGACCGGGCAGGATTCGAACCTAGAATGCCCGGATGAAAGGCCAACACCATAACCACTGAGCTAAAGAGAATTCTCCCTAACGCAGTTGTTAGGTATTGTATTTAAATCAGGATGAAGCCATGCATGAAGGAGTGGTCTCCCGTAACATATAACAATCTAAAACAATTCAATACATGCAAGGTAAATACGTAATTACCAAAAAATAAATGGATTGATTGATTATAATTTTTATGGTGTTTAATGCTATTATCAGTATCATTGCAGTTAAATCACAGCAGCCAGTGTACCTATCCAACCTTTCCTGAAGTTTCTTTTCACAAGTACTTTACATTACATTCCATTTAAGCCACTGTCTGCTTTGCCACATAACCTTTGGAAAAACGATGATTAGCAGTAAGAGAGGAATGAATTGTGTTGCAACTACCATCATCAATCCTAGAAGAGAAATTGGCCATGATGGGGATTCCACCTACAATCCTATGGTTTCAAGTCCAAAATTACAGAACCAAATGCACTATGGGGCTTGGCACCTACTATCATTACCTACCTAGGGTTCAAGCTCAGAAGGGAGACATTTTACCTGAGCTAGAGTTCAGACTCACAACCCATGCTAACTGTGTTACTGACCAAGCTCACATGACGTGGGGCAGCATGTCAATACAAGATACAAAACTGGACCATTTCATGCTTGAACCACAAAATGTATCTATCTAGGGTGAATTTCTTTTAACTCTTTACCAAACAATCCTACGGATGTTAATGATCCTTGGGATATAGGCTTTTAAAACCATTGTGGGAAAAGGAGAAAATGCTGTTAAGCAGCATTTTCTCCTTTTCCCACAATGTTTTCTAACCTTCCAGAGGCAAACTTTCTCATCAAAACAACATTTGTTGTCTGCAGCTGCTTTGAATTCAGACAAGGAAAGAATTTTGTCATTTGGTATAGGGTTAACAAGGCTAGATAGAAACTTTTGCTGAGCAGGGAGGGGTTCAAGCTCCTAACCCATGGCTGGCTGTGTTACTAATCCAGCTATTAGGGCACACAGCACAAAATCTGAACAAGGGTATAAAAACCAAATGAGCCCTTGTCTGTGAAAAAGGGGCTTAATGCATCTGCAAAATGTTTGACACATGTCAACCTGCACAGTCCACACTTTCTGCTTTTGGTTAATTTTCTACATGTCCAAGGGCTATTCAACCTCATGATTCAGTTGATTATTAGACTAAATGGATTTTTATGGATCCATTATAATATGATGACTTGCTTGGTATGATGCATCATGATGATGCATTAAGCCCCCTTTTGCCAGAGCATGGCTTATTAATCATTTTATGCTCGACATACTAATGTATCTACAAAGGATGAATATCTTCTAGACAGCCTGGACGGAAAATTTGATTGTGCTGGGGTTCAAGCTCACAACCGATGTTGACTATCACTGGCCATGCTCACACACCCTGGAGCATCAATCTATACAAGGATATAAAACTGGACCATTTCATGCTTGACCTACTGTCATAATCTACCTACAGTGAATCTCTTATGAACTCATTCCATTGGGAGAAAATTAAATTAGTGGACAATAGTGTATTTACTTCACTCTTATTTATATTAACCCTAAACCCTTCACAATACAACAAAATTGTAGATCCATCAAAATTGAAAGCATTCAAATGTGACAAATGAGGTGTGGTTCAAAAGAATGAGTTTGTCTGTGAAAGGTTAGAAAACTGTGGGAAAAAGAGAAAATGCTGTTAACCAGCATTTTCTCCTTTACCCACAATGTTTTCAAATGCCCCCCCCCCCTTTTTTTCCTTGGGTTTATTAAACTCAGGAATATGTGGTAAAGGATTAAAGCTCTAAATAAATGAATTGGACTTCTCTAACAGGATAGCAGACCAAAGCATTGTTATTTCAAGACTTTTTGTCTTTTTGCCAGAATGCTAAAAAAATATGACAGTGCATGTTTAATGGTAATCAGCATTTTCTCCTTTTCCCCGCAATATTTTTTTTACTTTTTCAAAGACATATTCAATCATTGAACAACATCTAATTGGCTGTCTTAAACATTCTTTCAATTTGGACAATTCTAAAATCCTTTTGTCTGTTGAAGACTTGTATTTGAAAAATTATCTCCCTTTTATACTGAATTGTAGGTTGACATGATAGCCTCCCTTGGTACACAACTCTAACTTCAGCTAGACAACAACATTTTATAGAGTGTCTAAATTCGAAACATTTGCAGATGACAAATAAAAAGTGGCTCAATGGTTGAACTTGTCTTAGGTAAGGTACAAACAATGTCAGAAATGAAGATGCAGGATACTATTAAACAAGTCACATTTTGTACATAATCTGCAAAATCTTTCAATTCAGAAAAGTCAGTATTTTGTTGTCTGGTACACAGTTGACTTTTCCATTACCACTGACGATTTAAGCAGCTTTTGAGCACTGTCTAGATCAAGTTCAGAACGTGCAGTCTAATCTAAGATCAACACTGTCCTCTACCCGATTCTAAACTATGACAATAGCCGTCTTCAATAGAAGTAGGATTCTACTTTTAGAACTTTGGAAAAAAGTGAAATTTCTGAGATGGGTAGAGAAGATTTAAGTTGTAATTATCCATTTGTCTGTATGTTGGTTACACACTGTGAATGTTACATCCTTTACACTTCAGTCTGTTATAACTGCCAAGTTTGAATTCCGAGTTGATAATGTATAGGGCTTGTAATTCAGTGGTCAAGAGTGCACTTCCTAGTTCACCTTGTACCACACAATCCTAACGACCCTGTAGAAGAAGGCTTTAGAAAAAATTGTATGAAAGGAGAAAATGCTGCTAACCAGCATTTTCTCCTTTTCCAACAATCTTTTCTCTCCTTTCAAAAGCATCATTCATAAAAACTACATTTAGTTTGTTGTCTGCACAAGCTTTAACTTTGATCGAGGCCACAACTCTTTTGTTTCGTAAAACCAAAGTTAAACCAAATTCTGTCCAAGGATTGCTACAGGATTCACTCCTTTCTCAGTGCTTACTATTATTTTTATCATATTTATATATGGCAAAGTAGCCAGTGGCAAAAGGTTTAACTCTTTTACCAAATGACAAAGTTTTAGACTTGCCTAAATTGAAAGTTTTTGCATGAGACAAAATACATGTGACTCAAAAATTGAAATTGAACGGTATGAAAACATTGTGGAAAGAGGAAAAAATGGTTGTTACCAGCATTTTCTTCTTTCCCCACAATGTTTTCAATAGGCTTTTTCCTTGGGGTGGTTAGAAGTTGGGATTGTATGGTAAAGGGTTAACACTTTACCAAACAACAGCAATTGTGACTGGACCAAACTGAAAGCATTAGCAGACGAAAAATGAAATGTTGCTATATTAATGATTATTGTCTTTCAGAGGGTAGAAAACATTGTGGGAAAAGGAGAAAATGCTGGTTACCAGCATTTTCTCCTTTTCCCACAATGTTTTCAAAAGCCCCGTCTTTCAGGGTCGTTAAAAGTCAGGACTGTATGGTAAGGGTTAAGGGAGCTACAATTGTAACAGCTTTTATTTGCCACTCTATCATTATAGTCTGCATATTTTTTCTTTTCTTTTTATACTCATTGTAACAGATGCCATGCAGTTTGAAAAAGGTTAAATCTTTTAAAACTTTTTAAATTTGTTTGAAGATAGAGTCAGTAATACATGGTAAATAAAGAAGGGCTCAGTAAAAGCAAACTTCATTCAAATTTTAGCAAACTTCATTCAGATTTTATCTAAAACTAATACAAAACACAGTTGCTCAATTTTTCAAAAAAGGTTCCCTGATTTAACCCTTTACCACACGACAAAATTTTAGCCTTGTTCAAATTGTAAGTATCTGCAGACGACAATTCAAATGTGGCTCAAATGATTAGACTTTTTGTAAAAGGGTAGAAAACTTTGTGGGAAAAGGAGAAAATGCTGGTTACCAGCCTTTTCCCACAATGTTTTCAGAAGGCTTCTTCCCCGAGGTTGTTAAAAGTAGGGATTGTGTGGTAATGGGGGTAACCTTTACCAAACAATCATGCGTTTTAACAATCCTGAGAATGAATGCTTTTAGTATCAATGTAGGAAAAGATGAAAATACTGGTACTAATAACTGCAATTTCTCCATTTCACATAATGCTTTCTGCCATTGTAAAGACAAATGGTATCCTTTGCATTACAATGACCTTGTTGTCCTCAGATGCTTTTGAATTAAACAAGTCAAAAGTTTTTGTCCTCTGGTAAAAGGTCAAACATGGAAGAATAATATGTAACAGGGTGTGAAAATCATGTATAAATGTCAGATTTATTTTACACATAAAGCTCCTTTCACCACATAAGATGCCTGTGTGGCCAATTCAGATCAAGATCAGGCTGCACAAAATGTGCAGTCTGATCTTTGATATACACTGCCTGCTTTACTGAGACATTCTTACTAAAACAACCTTGGAATTTTAATCATCTGGGTCTTAATGTAAAATTTTCTTGACTGAAAGCCTCAGTTCCGTCTATTCTGCATTTTATGGATTATCATATTCATGTATTCTGTATAGACAAGGCACGCATTGTTACATGTATCTGACATTGTATGTAATAGGTATAGTTCTGACTGGTAATTGGTAATCAATAGGGTTCTTTCACATACTCAGAGATTAACTCTGTATCAAATGACAAAATGTCAAACTTGTCCATATCGGCAATGAACTGTATGTGTTCCAGTTGGGATCATGATTTAAGTTTCTGTTCTGTTTATATTGACAGCATTAACTCTTTCACTACTGAATAAATGAATAGCATTTACTCAGTGGCTACAAATGCAGTTTCGCTACAAGATCAAGTATGGATTGTTCATAATTTAGAATAAAGCAGTGGACAATGTAGATCACAATTCAGACTGCACATTCTGTGCAGTCTGATCTTGATCTACACCATCTACAAAAGCTTCTGGTATCGTCTATGGTATGGAAAGAGTTAAAGTTGACAAAACAATTGTGAGCTTAATGATGGGATTTGTCTTTGAAACGGAAGAAAACTGTTTGGGAAAAGAAGAAAATGTCAGTTTTCAACATTTTTTCCTACTCTCAGGGTATCTTCAATAGCCTTCCTCCCTACTTTGGGAAAGGAGGAAATTCTGGTTTTCAGCATTTTCTCTTTTTCCCAGGATATTTTCAACAGCCCTCCTCCTAAAGGTCATAAATCTAATCTAACTTAAATCTAAATCAATCCTAAAGTGCAAAAGATGTAGTGGGAAAAGCAGCTCTTGCTCCTTATCCTCCATTGATATTCTTTAAGAGTAAATTGCAGTTTAATGCTGTTTTCAACATTACTGAATCATAACAGTAACCAGTACCCAAAAGCTATCTATACATTTTTTGAATATCCCATACCGGTACTTTTAACAACCTCTTTCTTTATCTATCCCATACTGGTACTTTTAACAACACTCTTTCTTTATCTTAGAATTTACAAAACAAACCCAAATTTAAACAACCTCAATGAATTAGGCTTTTAAAACACTGAGAAAAAAATGCTGTAATCAGCATTTGTCTTTCTCCTTTCTTGTTAATTGCCCTTTAAATCTTAACCAAATGACAAAACTTTGGACTTGTAAAATGTTCAAATCAAAAGCGTTTGTAGACCAAAAATCGAATATGGCTAAAACTCTGAAAACTATCTGGAAGGGTTAAAAACACCGTGCTGGTAACAAAAAATACTGGTTACAAGCATTTTCTCCTTTTCCAATAATGTTTTGAAACACTTTTTCTCTCCAAGTTGCAAAAACTGGGGATTGTTTGGTAAATAAATGACAAATTCCATCATTAATTTTGATCTACATTTAATTTTGTAGTCTGCAAAATTAATGGTTTAACCCTTTACCAGATGACAAAATTTTAGCCTTGTCCAAATTGAAAGCATTTGCAGATGAAAATTTCAGTGTGGCTGAAATGGTGCAATTTTTCTTTGATAGGGCAGAAAACATTGTGGGGAGAAGGAGAAAATGCTGGTTACCAGCATTTTCTCCTTTTCCCACAATGTTTTCAAAAGGCATCTTTCCAAGGGTCGTTAAAAGTCGGCATTGTGTGGTAAAGTGTTAAATATAGACTAGTCCAAAATTCTGTCAACCAGTTAACCCTTAACCACACAATCCTGAGTTTAAGTGACCCTGAGGAAGAAGGCTTTTGAAACATTTTGGGAAAAGGAGAAAATGCTGATAATCCAAATGTTTTCTTCACTTTCAATGACAATTGCCAACATTGCAGTTGCATGTAATTTGTTGTCTGCAAATGCTTTCAAATTGGACATCTGGTACAGAGTTACGCAAAAACCAACAGAGAGGACAAAACTGTAGTCTTGTCTAAATACAAACAATTACAGATGACACATTAATTAACCCTTTACCAAGCAATACCATGTTTTAACGAACTTCAAGAAAGAGGTTTAGTTTAGTTTAGTTTAAACATATTTATTTTACATCGATTGAGAAACAAGTTCTTACAACTTATACTAATCTCTCTCGATTCTGCTTCCTGGGAACTTAACCAGTACTCGCGCCAAATGTATGGGCCAATGAAAAAGCCCAAAGTTGACACCCGCTCTCAGGTATCGAATTCAGGACCTTTTGGTTACGAGGCCGATGCTCTACCACACGACCATGGACACCACAAGAAAGAGGTTTTTGAAAATATTGTAAGAAAAGGAGAAAATAACGGTAACCACAATGTTTTCTTTCTAATCCAAATTCAATCATTTGTCCTGAATTCAAATTTGTCATCTGCAAAAGCTTTTAATTTGGACCTGCTGAAAATATTCTTGTTAAGTAGCGAGTTAAATACAGCAAAAAGAAAGGTTTAAGTCTTCAAAAGAGTAGAAAAACTAGTAGGAAAAGGAGAAAATACTGGTTACCAGCATTTTCTCCTTTTCGCACAATTTTTTCAAAAGCTGTAAATCTATGGGTCATAAAAACAAGGGATTACTAAGTGAAGAGTTAAGAAAACAAGAGGGCCATGATGGCCCTGTATCGCTCCACTGGCTATTAAGTAAAATTCTGACCAGTCGTTTCAGAGAAGAAGAATTTTTAAGAATTTCTAAATTTCCATATAGTGCAAGTAGCCCCCATTCACCAGAGCCACATTTTTTGACGGATCAAAATTTTACGAACAATTTTTGAAAAAGGTCACCCAAGCAACAATCCTGTGAAATTATTTCAAAATCTGACCTGCTGTTTCAGAGGAGAAGATTTTTAAAGAATTCCTTCATTTCTGTATAGTGCAAGAAGCCCCCATTCACCAGAGCCACGTTTTTTGACGGATCAAAATTTTACAAACAGTTTTTGAAAAGGGTCACCCAAGGAACAATCCTGTGAAATTATTTCGAAATCTGACCAGCGGTTTCAGAGAAGAAGAATTTTGAAGAATTCCTTCATTTCTATATGGTGCAAGAAACCCCCATTAACCAGAGCCACATTTTTTGAGGGTTCAAAATTTTACGAACAATTTTTAAAAAGGGTCACCCAAGGAGCATATCTGTGAAATTATTTCAAAATCTGACCCGTGGTTTCAGAGGAGAAGATTTTTAAAGAATTCCCTAAAAAATTCCATTTGGTTGCAATGGCAACCAGAGTTTTTGATGGAATCAAATTCTGTGAACAGTTTTTAAAGAGGACCTTCCAAGGAACATTCCAGCCAAGTTTGGTCCAAATCCGCCCAGTGGTTTAGGAGGAGTTGATGTTTAAAGAATTGTTGACGACACACGACGCACGACGCACACCAGGTGATCCTAAAAGCTCCCCTTGAGCACGTTGTGCTCAAGTGAGCTAAAAAGTTAACATACGGATGGACGCACAACGGACAACGGGCCATAACATAAGCCTGCTGGCTTTCGGCCAGTGGAGCTAAAAAACTTGTCTAGCACCAATCATGTATCACTGCAGCTTCATAATCAAGGGAGGTAAATAGTAACAAACTTTATCTTTCATAAAAAGAGTTATTTCCCTTGATTAATGATTAAATTGAAGTGACAATATTTTGAAGCCCATGTTAAACTTGCGATCCCTGGAATGAAGGCAATTTTGACCCCAGACCTACAATATAAAAATAGAATGTGTGGTTATAAACAAAAAGATTTTTTAATCTTGCCCAATAAAAAGTCATGTAAAACAAGTTTGCTGAATAAAAGGCCCTGTAAAATATGTGATCCATGACACAGGTTTATCAAGTTTTCACTATAAAAGCCAATGTAAAACTTGTGACCCCTGGTGTGGAGTCAAACTTGACCCCCAAAGTTAAAATTTGGGCCCTCTTGGTAGAGGCCCATTATATAAAGTTACATGCAAAATTTGGTAGCCCTAGGCCTAAATATGGCTATGTACAAGTAGATTATTAAAGTTTCCTTATATAAGACCATGTAGAACTTGTGACCCCCTGGGGTGGGGCTACATTTGACCCCCTGGGCTATAATTTGGGCACCCTTGATAGAGACCCCCTAGATAAAGCTAAATGCAAAATTTGATAGCCCTAGCCCTTATAGCTAGATGCGAAAGATTTTCCTATATAAGCCCGCCCATGTAAAACATGTTACCCCCTGGAGCGAAGTCAAGTTTGACCCTCGGCTATAATTTGGACACCCTTGGTACAGGTCCACTAGATAAAGCTACATGCCAAATTTGGTCGCCCTAGGCCCCATGGCTAGGTCAAAGAAGAATTTTAAAGTTCTCCCTATATAAGCCCATGTAAAACTTGTTATATAAGCCCATGTAAAACTTGTTACCCCCGGGCAGGGCCTAATTTGACCCCAGGGCTATAATTTGAACAATCTTGGCAGAGGTCCACTAGATAAAGCTACATGCCAAATTTGGTAGCTCTAGGCCCTATGGCTAGGTAGAAGAGGAATTTTAAAGTTCTCCCTAAATAAGCCCATGTATAACTTGTAACCCCCGGGACGGGGCCAATTTTGACCCCAGGGCTATAAATTGAAGAAACTTGGTAGAGGTCCACTAGATAAAGCTACATGCCAAATTTGGTAGCCCTTGGCCTTACGGTTTCAGACAAGAAGATTTTCAAAGATTTTCAAAATTTTTCAGTTTTGTTGCCATGGCAACCAGAGTTTTTGAAGGAATTAAATTCTTTCAAGAAATTCTGAAGAGGACCATGGCAGGATCATTTCTGTGAAGTTTCATCAAAATTGGATGGGTAGTTTCAGAGAAGAAGACGTTTTAAAAAAAAGTTAACGCACGGACGGACGGACGGACGGACGACGGACAACAGGCCATGACATAAGCCTGCTGGCCTTCGGCCAGTGGAGCTAAAAATATGGATGATTGAAATAAGGACGCTTACTTGTTAGTTTTGAAAGCTATCAGTCCCTTTGCTACAGAACTGCCAACCACTTCTGCATATAGAATAATTATATATAGTCCGACTGCTCACTGAATATTTATATCTGTAAAAGAGAAAAAACTAAATATTAATCAGGTGATATTTATTGTCAAAAATGCTAAGTATTAAACAAACTTCATTCAATAGTAAATTTGTAACCTTCTTACAAATGATCCCCTGCATTAAAAACCCTGAGAAAGAAGAGCTTTGAAATAGGAGAAAATGCAGATTACTGGTAATTTCTCCTATTCCTACAATGTTCCTTTTCAAGGACAAAACTTACCATTTGAGCCGCATTCACATTGTTGTCTACAAATGCTTTAATATGGACACATCTAGAATTTCATCATATCACTGTATGTAAGAGTTGGTACGAAAATTCTCAAGTACAAGTATTCTTAACAAAATTCTAAATGCTGACCAAGTTTGTACATGCACTATTTCATTTTTCACACAAAATTACTTGACTATTTCTGCTCAAACTTTTTAACAACACAAACAACTAGAGGGCCATGATAGCCCTGTATCACCACACTGACTTATAAATAAATGTATGATGCGCTTTATTGACACTGACAGAGACATGAATCATACCAATCATAAGAAGTTTGCATGGCAATAAACTTTAATAGAGAAAATACTTTAACTAGATTTTTGAAGTTTAGAGTACATAAGCCCATGTAAAACTTGTGAACTCTGGGGCAGAGCCAATTTTGACTCCAGTGCTGTAATTTAGATAACCTTAGTAGGGGTCCACTAGATAAAGCTACATACAACATTTGATAGCCCTATGCTTTATGGTTATTATCTCAAAGATATTTTTTAAGTTTTCAATATAATGTGAAATGTAAAACTTGTGAAACCCCAAAACTGGGCAAATTTTGACCCAAGGGCTACAATTTGAAGAATTTTAGTAGAGGTCTATAAGATGAAGCTACATACTTTAAAGCCTAGTAGACCTTATGGTTTCCAACTAAAGGATTTTTGAAGATTTTCAATATTTTCCAGTTTTGTTGCCATGCTATCAAGGGTTTTAACTAGAATCAAGTTCTTTGAAAAATTCTGAAGACAGCCAAGGTAGAATCATTTTAAGAAGTTTCATCAAAATTAGATAGATAGTTTCAGAGAAGATGTTTGAAAGAAAAGTTAATGCAAGCAGACGGCAGATGGTACTGAACAAACACAGGGCAATGACTATAGGTCACTGGGCTTCGCCAGTGGAGCTAAAACCTAAAACCTTAAAAACTATATAGATTATGATTCACTAAGAGCGCGAAATGGATTTTTTCAGTTGAGAAATGGCACCCAATTAAAAGAAATTTCAAGGTTTATTTCTCCAGAAAAGGCTGATTGTTTGCAGTCTGATCTTGATCTACACTGGCCTTAAATGTAACTACCGGTATACTGGTGAAAGGGTTAAAATAAGACTTCTTGGAAATTTCTTCCTTGTGATGCATACTAAATATAGATTACAAAATGTAACTTTAGTTGTGAAAGGCATTTTAAATGTTGAAATAACACCACTTATAAGTTGCTTCCTTATGACTCATCATCACTCATCATGTCATAATAAATACAACTTTTAAAACTGTCACTAAAAACAAAGGATAATTACAACAAGAGGGCCATGATGGCCCTGTATCGCTCCACTGGCTAATGAGTAACAAGAGGGCCATGATAGGCCTGAAGTCGCTCACCTGAGCCTTTGACCAAACATTATCCATTTTAAATCTCTTTCAAAAGTGTACACAAGGTTTTTCTAAGATTTGACATTGTGACCTAGTTTTCAACCCGACATGACCAATTTTCAAACTCATCCAAGATATCATCAAGACAAACATTCTGACCAATTTTCAAGAGTATTGGACTAAAAATCTGGCCTCTACAGCAAACACATGGTTTTTCGAAGATTTGGCCTATTGACCTAGTTTTTGACCCAACATAATCCATTTTCGAACTCGTCCGAGATATCACCAAGCCAAACATTTTGACCAATTTTCAAGAGTATTGGACTAAAAATGTGACCTCTAGAGCATACACAAGGTTTTTCTAAGACTTGACCTTGTGACCTAGTTTTTGAACCAACATAACCCACTTTCAAACTCATATGAGATATTATCAAGACAAACATTCTGACCAATTTTCAAGAGTTTTGGACTGAAAATATGGCCTCTAGAGCATACACAAGGTTTTTCTAAGATGTGACCTAGTGACCTAGTTTTTGACCCGAGATGACCCATTTTTGAACTCGTCCAAGATGTCATCAAGACAAACATTCTGACCAATTTTCAAGAAAATATGGCCTCTAGAGTGTACACAAGGTTTTTCTAAGATTTGCCCTAGTGACCTAGTTTTTGACCCGACATGATCCATTTTCGAACTCATCCGAGATATCATCAAGACAAACATTCTGACCAATTTTCAAGAGTTTTGGAATGAAAATATGGCCTCTAGAGCATACACAATGTTTTTCTAAGATTTGACCTAGTGACCTAGTTTTTGACCCGACATAACCCATTTTCAAACTCATTTGAGATATCATCAAGACAAACATTCTGACAAACTTTCAAGAGCATTGGACTGAAAATATGGCCCCTAGAGCTTACACAAGGTTTTTCTAAGATTTGCCCTAGTGACCTAGTTTTTGACCCGACATGACCCATTTTCAAACATGTCTGCGATATCATCAAGACAAACATTCTGACCAAGTTTCATGAGTATTGGACTGAAAATGTGGCCTCACCAGAGCGTACACAAGGTAAAAGTTGACGCCGGACACCGGACACAGCACGATCACAAAAGCTCATCATGAGCACTTTGTGCTCAGGTGAGCTAAAAACACTATAAGCCAAACATTACAGTACTTGGCCAATTGGTTTCAAACTAGAAGACATACAAAATTTTTTCTATTAAATCCTACGAGAAAGTTATGACCCCAGGGCAAAGCCATTTTTGACCACAAAGCTATAACTACTTGAATCCTGGTGGAGGGCCACAAGGTAAGCCCCATACCAAATAACACAGGTCTAGAACGTGTGGTTATAAACAAGAAGATTTTCAAAGTTTCCCCAGTAAAAGGCCCTGTAAAACATGAGACCCTTGAGACAGGGCTAAATTTAGTAGCCCTAGGTCTTATTATGGTTAGTAACAAGAGGATTAATAAAGCTTTCACTATAAAAGCCTATGTAAAACTTGTGACGCCTGGTGTGGGGACAAACTTGACCCGAAGGCTATAATTTAGGCACCCTCTGTAGACACCCACTAGATAAAGCTACATACCAAATTTGGTTCACCTAGGCCTTATGGCTACATACAAGAAGATTTTTAAAATTTTCCCTATATAAGCCCATATAAAAAATTGTGACCCCAACCGGGCTGGGCCCAATTTGACCCAAGGGCTATAATTTGGGCACTCTTGGTAGATGCCCACTTGATATAGCTACATACCAAATTTGGTAGCCCTAGGCCCTATGGCAAGGTACCAGAAGGATTTAAAAGTTTTCCCTATATAAGCCCAAATTGTGACCACTGGGGCAGGGCCAATTTTGACCCCAGGGCTATTATTTCAAGGAATTTGGTAGAGGTCCAATAGATGAAGCTACATGCCAAATTTGGTAGCCCTAGGCCTTATGGTTTCAGACAAGAAGATTTTCAAAGATTTTCAATATTTTTCAGTTTTGTTGCCATGGCAACCAGAGTTTTTGAAGGAATCAAATTCTTTCAAGAAATTCTGAAGAGTACCATGGCAGGATCATTCCTGTGAAGTTTCATCAAAATTGGATGGGTAGTTTCAGAGAAGATGTTTGAAATAAAAGTTAACCGACGGACAGACAGACGCACGGATGGAAGGACGCACGACAGACACTGGGCCATCACATAAGCCTGCTGGCCTTTGGCCAGTGGAGCTAAAAATCTGAAAAACCCATAACAAAATGAACAACACTTTCAACATCCCATATTTGTTTACTTTTGGTTTGTTTGTTTGTATTGGAGTTTAACACCGTTGCAACAGCTTAGGTGATATCACTGTAGTCAGTGCACCTACACTTAGGTTTTCTTTGCTTGCTCACACTGGTATTGATACAACTTTCCAAGCAACTGACTACTTTCTCACGTGCATAAGAGGTGAAAAGAAAGTTTGCCTCAACCTGGTACTGAGCTCACAACCACCAGGTCACCAGTCAGATATGCTAAGCATTGAGCTACCTAGCCAGGTTCTACTTTGGGAAACTACATCTACATGTATGTGGAAAGAAAACGCTATTGGAAAAAGAATAATTGCATATAAAAGGCAATAACCTTTCTTCCAAAGACATTTTTTCTATTTATCATTTAAAATAAAAAAGAAAAATTCTTTCCTTTGTATCAATTTTACTTTTTACAAACTTTTTCAGTATTCTTTCGGTTGTTGCTTTATGTTAACCCTTTACAGCACAATTCCGAGTCTTAATGACCCCAAGGAAGAAGCTTTTTGAAAACCAGTATTTTTTTCTTTTCCAACAATGTTTTCCATCTTTCCAAAAGCAAATTTTAGTTTTTGAGCATTGATTTGTCTTCTGCAAATGCTTTAAATCAGGACCAATCTAAAAATTTGTCGTGTGGTAAAGAGTTAAATGGCCATTCTAAACCTTATCTCTATTATACACATATCGTGGTAGACAGAGTTTCTTTAACCTGGAATTCACACAACATTTTTTCAAAGCCACTTGCTGCTTTCCTTTATCATTATCCTCAGAATTCTGCGCAAAGAGATGAATGAATCCTGTCTAATGATTATCATCAATCTTCTGAAAAAATTTAGCCTAGCTGGGAATCAAACCGTGGGGCCCTGCATTTCAAACCTTTTATGTTACTGACTGAGCAACAGGGCTGGGCAAATTTCTCAAGATAAATTACATTTAGTCTGTTAGGATCATGTAACTGATGGATACAAATCACTTCATGCTTTATTTTCTGATTTCATTCAACTAATAAATTACAGAGCTAGAAATGTGTCACCAACACGGACGCCCCTGCATCATGACAAAGATCAGAGGCAGAGTATAGTTCCAAACTCAATCAACGACCTATTGTCAAATTTATTGACAAAAACATGTTTTAATATATATATACACACACAAACACAGTATATGCAAAAATTTCTGCGAAGCACTGTGACCTTGACCTTTGAGCTGGCAAGATGGTTTTGCTCGTGACATGTTGTCTGTGGGAATCATTTGAGCCAAATTATTCTGAAGTCCAACTATGCACATCAAAGTTAAGGGCTGGACATGAACACCCCTTTTCCAAGACAACAAACACAAACAGACAGGGGTAACCTATATGCCCATCTGCCATTTATGGCGGAGGCATAGTAAAGGCAGTTGCCTTTGTTGTACGTGATAAAATGACTGATTAACTTTTACAGCTTGTTGAAGTATTATGAAAATATATATTAACAGGTTAAAGGGTTATGGCCTCCACAAAATTTAACAACTATAGGAAATAACTCATGGAGTCAACTAAGAATTGTGACCTTGACTTTTAACCTGGTGACACGGTTCTAGCATGCGACTCATTGTCTGTCCATGGTGATCTTTTGTGCCAAATCATCTCAAAATCCAACAAAGTGGGCTAGCCATGAACAACCAGGGGTGTGCAATTTTTCAATTTTCCCACTTGTCCACGGACAAGTTGGACTGACTTTTCCTCTTGTCCGCAGTTAAAGTTTACTTGTCCAAATTAATAGAGTAAATCAGTGTTGTATTGTAAATTTGTTTTGATGAATCTCACCCTGCAAGCATATGCTCTTAAAAAAATAAACATGGGTAAAAAAAGAAGTTGTTTGTAACTTTCTCTTACAGAGGGAACCAGGTTCGGAGTGACAACTTCCAACCTGATGGCCAGTAGAATTACCATTTCACTGTCAGTTTCAGAAACTTATTAGCTTTCACTTACTGCTCTACAGAAAGATTTATGTAAATGAACCGTTTAAAGTCATTATCAGAGCCAAAAAGACAGTTTAAAATGCCTTCGATCTTTATTGTGTCATGGGTTTTCGCGTTTTTTGTGTTTCAAGCCAGTTAATTTTTGGAGTGGTATTTCTGCATGATTTGACTTAAATTTGTCAATTAGCCTTACATTTAACTTCAAATCTATAATTTTACACTATATATGCGGATCAGTAACACTAAAAAGCATATTACATAAGCAACATACCACCTTGATTAGCTGTGATTATTGTGTGTCAGAGTTTTGATATTAAAAATATAATGCATACACGTGACTTGTTGCCTGTAGATTCTCTTGTGCTTCAGTTTGGAGACAATTCTTTCTAACTCGTGCCAATTGGTGCCACTGGTGATTGACAACGGGAGCCACGAAACCAGTGTGTGCCTACCCATTTCATTTCATATTTCTGTGCGTGGTTATTCAATTAAATGCGTGAATTACACACATATGTACTTGACTTGGAACCCGGAGGCTGAGGTTTTCCCAAGAACAGAGCTGAGGTCGTATCCGCGGACAATTCTACAAACATGACGTAGCATATTGGAACTATCATCCTCTTGGCGCCAATGAAGGCAGCAAATCGGCTTTTCTTAAACACACGCTTGCGCTTTGCATCATATTCTCTGTCTCTCTGTCCTTTAGATTTATGCTTTTCAGGATCTTTTAACCACCAGATCTAACAGCGAATTTATCCGTTTGGTAAGTGCAATAAAAACCACTTCGCGACTATTTTACCAGGCATCATATTACTACAACACCGCAAATTTGTCTCGATACAGACAATAGATAGCGTGTTTTTCTACTGAAATTAACGTAATGTAAGAGTGTCTATTTTTATACGAAGTACAGACATGGATTATGCAAAAGTTTGAATAAGTAGAGTGTTTGTGAGGATCGTCATTGATATAAAAACGGCATTTCCTTATTATGTATAGCTCCGAAATTCACTTGACCGCGGACAAGCGCCCTGGAAAAATCTATTTGTCCGCCGGCAAAAAGTCCCGAGTCGGATAAGTCGGGCATAGGAATTCCGCACCCCTGCCAACCATCATTTTTATAAATGTAGCAAAAAATGACAAAGTTCAAATGAGCACTGTGACCATGACCTTTCAGCTAGTGAAATGGTTTTTGCCCCTACACATTGTCTATCCATGGTGATCATTTGTACTAAACAATTTTGAAATCCATCCATAGGACACGAACACATGTCATCACTTTGTTGTATTGTAGCAAATAATGGCAAAGTTCAACCAAGCACTATGACCTTGATCTTTGAGCTGGCAACACATCCTGCATCCATGGTGATCATTTGTGCCACATCATTTTAGAATTAGATACTGAACCTGAAAGTTATTGATAAGACGGGAACACCTGTCGACTCTATAATTGTAGCAAATATTGACAAAGTCCAACCAAGCACTGTGACCTTGACCTTTGCACTGGCCACATGGTTGTTGCACACGACACATCATCTGCCCATAGTGAACATTTGTGCCGTACTACTTTAGAATTGGACCATGAATGTGCAGTTATTGGCTGGACACAAACCGAACGCACACAAACACCCACAGAGGTAACACTATATCCCCCCCTTTTATGGTAGGGGCATAATAAAAGAGATAATAGAAACAACTGAAAATTAATATATAGCACTTTACATACCAATACAAGAAAATTCTCCAATTAAAAAAATGTTCTTTGAATCCATCCTTTGTCAACCACACAAGAGCATATAGACATATATTTGGCTGATAATTAATTCCTGCAATTTGCATTACAACCCTTACTATCTCATTTGGATTCAAAGCATTTGCTGTACATCAAAGTAGCGAGAACAAAAATGCATTACTCTGGAAGAAAATTGATTTTTAAGTTCCGTCATTTAATCCTTTACAACATAATCATGCGTTTCACTAACCCTGAAGAAGAGGGCTTATAAAACATTGTAGAAGGGAGAAAATTCTTCTACCCAGCATTTCTTCTTTTTCCACAATGTTCTCTACCCTTTCAAAGATAAAATCTGTCATTTTAGCAACATTCAATTTCTCATGCTTTCAATTTGGACCATGATACAATTTTTGCATCTGGTTAAGAAATATGCACAATGCTTTCTTGTCAATCAATTTATTTACATGTATTTCAATATTGTCCTCCATTAGATGCTATCACTTGCAATGAGCACCAAAACAACATGTATGTAAATGCATTACATCAAACTTGGTTGCATCATTGTCTATGCTGTATGATTAATGCTTTGTGTCAAACACAATGACACCTTGCACAAGCGACAAAACCTGTATTATGGCTGTATAACAACACAAATAACTTCATTACTGTCAAACGCAGTCTTCGTTGACCTTTTCTATTCTGTCGCCTTCAAAATTATGATAATTTGTGGAATATTTTACCACTTAATGGATCCTTGAATATATCAACTACATAAATTTGCCCTTTGAGGATTTTTTTTCTAAAACATAGATCTGACTGGTATTTGTATCTTTTTTTGATTTTCTCAGTTTAGATGTATAAGTTGGCTTTTGACCGACTTCTTGGTATCTCTAATAAATAAATAGTATATACTTGTGATGGTAAAAATTGTTGGCATTTTTATTTTGCGGACAGCTTTGTGGGCCTATTTGCAGGCCCATTTACATCTTAACACTAGATCTATTATACAAGGGTTGTTACCATGAACCAATACCCTATGGCACATATTCACACCTTAGCAAATGAATATGATATGGGATAATCCTTTTCTTGTACTAATTAGTAATATTATATTTTTTATGCATTACTGTTATTATTATGATAATTAATATTTATTTTTGTTCCTCTTTTCCACTGCATGTCACAGTATTGTTGTTTAATTATGTATGATGAGAAACTGTAAAGTTTAAGTCAATAAAATATTGTGTATTGTCCAATAACCTATTACTGTACAGTTTAAGTCTTCAGACACACTATTTTAAGCAAGTGCTCTTTTTGCAATGGCGAGTTGAATTATCATCTATTCTTGAAAAATACATGTATATTAGGAAAAAGGTGGAAAAAGAGGCAATTGCTGGCAGGGTTATGATTCATAATTTCACACTGTGCTGTAAGTTGAGATATTTGATATCCATATTCCAGACCCTCTTACCAGCCCTTTCTTTTTCAAAAGAGTTTCCTGTTACTTTTTATCCAAAGCAACATTGTAGACAAGTAGAGGCCAGAATATAATATATACAATTGCCTTGGCTTGGGAACACTAAAAATGTGCTTGCTATCTATGCTTACCTAACACAGGCTGCTTGCTTAACTGAGGTGGTCACTTGGACAGGTTTTACTGTATTTCAATTTTTGGCAATAACTGATTATATTTGAGCCATGCTCTGGCAAAAGGGGGCTTTGCATTGTACCAAGCAAAACATCACAAAATCATGGATCTATAAAATCCTTTTTTTTCCCTAACAATTGACTGACTCTTGAGGTAGGTTGGTCCTGTGGCATACAGAAAATTTAACAAAAGCAAACAGTTTTGACCCAGGTCAGCCTGCGTTGACTGCCCAGGCTGACCGGGGATCGATACTGTTTTGTTGCAATAAGCCCCCTTTTAACAGAGTTTGGCATATGTACTTTCCACACTGGCTGCTTGCTTAACAGAGGTGGTCACTTGGAAAAGTTTTACTGTATCTCAATTTTTGGCAATAACTGAATATATATGAGCCATGCTCTGGCAAAAGAGGGCTTTGCATTGTACCAAGCAAAACATCACATGGCACATTTACTTTCCTGCACTGTTTAGAACCACTAGACACATAAATCTGGGTCTCTGACACAGCATAGTTATGTTGAACTAAACAGTCCAATTTACCACAACATTGGATTTGTCCATAGTGAAAGCAATCACAGATGAAAATTTCAGGGTGACTAAAAGGTTGTACATGTAATTTATTTTTTGCTATTTTTTTGATACCAAAGAAAACATTGTAGGAAAAGGATGAAAAGCTGGTTACCAGCATTTCCTCCTTTTTCAAAACTATGTTTTAAAAAGTCATTCATCTCAGGGTTGTTAAAACTAAGGATTGTGTGGTAATGGGTTAACCCTTTACCAAGCGATCCAGGGTTTTAATGACTTTTGGAAAGAGGGCTTTTGAAAATATTGTAGGAAAAGGAGAATATGCTGGTAATCAGCATTTTCTCCTCTTCCCACAATGTTTTCTACTCTACCAAAAACAAATTTCAGCATTTGAGCCATCTTTGTGTTCTGCAAATGCTTTCAATTTGAACCAGTCTGAAATTTTGTCATTTTGTAAAGAGTTAACCCTTTACTAAACGATGAAAATGTAAGCTTGTCCAAATTGAAAGCATTGGCAGACAATAAATTAAGTGTAGCCAAAATGATAGTAATTGTTTGTGAAAGTGTGGAAAACCTTTTAGGTAAAAGGAGAAAATGCGGGTTACTAGCATTTTCTCCTTTTCCTGCAAGATTTTCAAAAGGCTATTTCTCCCTGCGAAAAGATTATGGATTGTTCATGCACAATTCATGAAAAGTGATTCATGAATAGTCTGTGAACGACAAATGGCTGTTCAGTATTATACCCCTGTGAAAAGATTATGAACTGTTTATGCACAATTCATGAACAGTGATCATGAATAGTCTGTGAATGGCAAATGGCCGTTTATTATACCTCAGGGTCATTAAAAGTCGGGATTTTGTGGTACAAAGTTAAGGACTCACAGGAAGAGGGCTTTTGAAATTGCTCCTGGAATGGAAAATGATGGTAACATCATTTTCCCCTTTCCTCACGAAATTTTCTATCCTTTCAAAGATAATTTCAAAGATTATGCCCACTGGGTAAGTTTAAATAATTTCTCTGATAATGAGCCTTTACAAAAATATCCCAAGTTTTAATGACCCTGTGAAAAAAAAAGCTTTGAAAGACATTGTTGGAAAAACAGAAAATGCTGGTAACCAGCCTGCATTTTCTCATTTCTCCACAATGTAAACAAATACCATCACTTGAGCCACATTTTATTTGATATCTGCAGCTGCTTTTAATTTGGACAAGTCTAAGTTTTTTTCATCTGGGAATGAGTAAAGCCTTAATTAGTTACTAGGTTACGAACAATGTTGTGTAGATGACCCTAGGAAAGAAGGCTGGTACCCAGTATTTTCTCTTTTTCTTACAATATTTTCTTCCCTTTAAGGATAAGTCCAATTTCTTGAGTCCCATTTAATTTTGTCCTCTATGTATGTTTTGAATTTGGACAAGTCCACTTTCTGTCTGGTGTGGAGTTAATGGATTGTAACATTGTAGTTGTTACAATGTAGGGTGAATTACAAAGTTTTGCGACAATGACAATGTTGTTACACGACATTTACGAGAACAACGTGATAATTTCTTTTTTATGCAACAGATATATGAATATTATACACAACTGTTGCACAGTTAACACTTTACTCATAGACAGAAAGTATTTTAGGCTCACCCATATTGTAAGCCTTGTATATGCCAAATTTGATATGCCACAAATGATAAAAAACTGTCTTTAAAAGCATAGAAAATATTGTGAGAAAAGGAGGAAATGCTTGAACCCAGCATATTCTCCTTTTCCCACAATGTCTTTAAAAAGTTCTATTCCTCAATCATTGAAACACAAGACTGTTTTGAAACAGGTTAAAACGGCTGTGAAAGGCAACATGTTTTCTATCCATTTTTACACACCTTTTTTTTTTCACATACCTATAAACAAGAGGGCCTTTATGGCCCTGAGTTCGCTCGCCTGAGCCTTTTGACCAAACATGACCAGTTTCCAGTCTCTTTTGAGATATAATGGCAAACATTCTAACAAGCTTTCATAAATATTTGACTGAAAATTTGGCCTCTAGTGTGTACAAAACTTTTTTCTAGAATTTGTCTCGGTGACATACTTTTAGTCCAACATAGCCCATTTTACAACTTGTTGCAGATATTATGAAAACAAAGATTCTGACCAACTTTCATGTGTATTGGACATTTAAATGTGGCCTCCAGAGTGTACACAAGGTCTTTCCAAGATCTGACCTGGCAACCTACTTTTTGACACAATGTGACCCACTTTCAATCTCATTTATTATCAAGAATAACATGCTGACTAATTTTCATAAGTATTAGACAGAGAATTAATTTTGGCCTCTAGAGTGTACACATGCTACTTTACAGTTTTTACCCTGTGACCTATTTTTGACCTGATGTGACCCATTTTCGATGTCATTTATGATATCATCAAGACAAACATTTTGACCCACTTTCATGAGCATTGGAATGAAAATGTGGCCTCTAGAGCATACAAAGGGTTTTTCTAAGATTTGACCTAGTAACCTAGTTTTTTACCTATCGTGACTGGTTTCCAAACTCATCTAAAATATCTTAAAGACATACTTTCTGACCAAATTACATGAGTATAAAACTGAAACTTTGGCCTTTAGAGCATACACAAGGTTTTTCAAAGATTTGACCTAGTGACCTAGTTTTTGACTTAACGTGACCCATTTTCAAAGTTGTCTGAGATAACAACAAGACAACATTTTGACCAACTTTCATGAGTATATGACTGAAAATGGGGCCTCTAGAGAGTACACAAGGTTTTTGGAAGATTTGACATAGAGACCTAGTTTTTGATCCGACATGACCCATTTTCAAACTGATCCGAGATTACGGAGAACATCATCAAGACAAACATTCTGACAAAGTTTCATAGGTATTGGACTGAATATATGGCCTCTAGAGCGAACACAAGGTTTTTCTAAGATCTGACCAAGTGACCTAGTTTTTGACCTGACATGAATCATTTTCAAACTAGTCCAAGATACCATCAAGACGAACATTCTGACCAACTTTCATGAGTTTTGGACTGAAAATGTGGCCTCTAGAGTGTACTAAAGGTTTTTCTTAGATTTGACCTAGTGACCTAGTTTTTGACCCGAGGTGACCCATTTTAGACCTCATGCGATATATCATCAAGCCAAACCTTCTGACAAAGTTTCATAAGTACTGGACAGAAAATGTGACCTTAAGAGCTTACACAAGCTAAAAGTTGATGACGCACAACGCATGCTGGACGATGCATGCCAGACACAGCACAATCACAAAAGCACATCTTGAGCACTTTGTACTCAGATAAGCTAAAAAACTAGAGGCTCTTGAGGGCCTTAATCGCTCTTCTGGCAGAAATTTTGCCTATTTTTCTGGCATACATCATTTATTTACCATGCAAAAAAAGGGAAAAGACAAACACACACACACACACACAAAAGGTGAGGGGGTGGGGGTTGTTGCAACTAGGCTTGAACTCACTGAAACAGCATGGTGAGTAGTCAGAGTGAATTGAACAGATATTGAAATAACTTAAGTGCAATTTCTCAAAACCAATGGTTTTGGAATCCAGCCAAATTTGATAGGGTTTTAGAACTCCTTGTATAAAAGAATCCCTGCAAATATGAAATGTGACAAATAATACTGATGTGTTCAGTAAACAAGACTAAGTCATCAAATAGCTGCTTTTGCTTAATTAATAGCATGATTTTCTTTTTTTATAGAGTCCAATCCCTTAATAATACATGTACAAATGATCTGTGCAAGTTTCAAAGAAATGAATCAAACATGCAGACTTAATCACATTAACAAGAAATGTATGTTTTCACTTTTAAACAGCTACTTTTCCTGTACTAATTTTCATTTTTTTTTTTCAAAATTTGTAGGCTTCAAGCTATTGATGATATAAAGCAGCTGTGCAAGTTTCATGAAAATCAAATAAAAAAAAATGCGGACTAAATCACATACACAAGAAATGTAAATTTTCAACTTGAAATGGCTATTTTTCCCTTACTGATTGTCAAATTCTTTTTAAACCAAAGGGTTGAAGCTTTTGATGATATAGACAGACTGCAAGTTTCACAAAAATCCAACTCCAAATGTAGTTTCACAAAAATCCGACTCCAAATGTAGATTTTATAACAAACTGTGCAAGTTTCACAAAAATCCGACCACAATCCAGACTTTACATGAAATGCAAATTTTCAACTTGAAATGGCTACTTATATCTTACTGACTGTCAGGTTTTTTTCAAATCAATAGGGTTTAAGCTTTTGATGATATAGACAGACTGCAAGTTTCACAAAAATCCGACTCCAAATGTAGTTTCACGAAAATCCGACTCCAAATGTAGACTTTATCTCGTAAACAAAAACAAGACTAACAGGCAGACAGACGGATGACAATGGAAACCACACCGAGACATAAGCTCTGCTGGCTTTTTTGCCATTGGTCAATTTTATGTATGTCCAAGGACCAGTCTGCCTCATGATTTAATTGGTTTTTATACAAAACAAATTTTACGGATTTATAATACTGTGACCAGCTGCTTGGTACATGCATAATGCATCATGGAGAATGCATGAACCCTTTGCCAGACAACAAAATTTTGCACTGGTCCAATCTGAAAGCAATTACAAACGACAAATCTGATACTTCCTAAATGATAAAATTTGTATCACGAAGGGTAGAAAACATTGTGGAAAAAGAAAAAAATGCTGGTTACCAGCATGTTCTTCTTTTCCACCAATGTTCTCCAAAGCTTTCTCCTTTGGGGGTCGTTAAAACTCGGGATTGTGTGGTAATGAGTCAAGCCCCCTTTGCACAGTGTATGGATCAATTAATTGATCTTATTTAATGATATGGTGAAAAAAGGAGCATTAGCTTACCACATTCAAAGGCAATTGCTCCTTTCTTATGATTTCAAACGCTGTTTTTTGTGTTGGCATAAAAAGTTGTATTTAAAGGCCAAATGGTAGCCAAAAGTAAAAAATGCGGGTGTTAAGATGTACATATATTTGAATTTAAATCATAACATTTTAAAGTATGAAAAGTATTGTGAAGATGACAATCTTTCACTGAGCCGTCAGTCAAAGTATTAGTCGCTGACAGAAAAATGAATTCTAAAATTAGGTAAAAGTAGACAAAACATACAGCAACTTTGCAACTTTTGACCTAGTTTTAAAGTTCATTTTTCTGTCAGTAATTAATACTCTGTTCAGGCGTACAATAAGAGATTGTCATCTTCACAATAACTTTCATACTTTCAAATGGTCTGATTTAAAACTTAAATGCATTTAATACCCCCATTGTTTACTTTTGGCTGCTTTAGTTATGTAAAACTTACGCAAATTTGTCCGTAACCGCCTTATGTTTACTTTTCTTAAAACCAAGTCATGCTGCAACTTACTTTATATACAGATTTTCAAATAATCAGATGTGCTACAATGATATGTATACTACATGTAAATATCATACAAATTTTTATTTGATTAATCAGTTACTAGGAAATCAAACAGAGGTTCCTGTGGTGATTCCTACATGGCTGAGTGGTAAAGACGTAGGATTCCATCATTTGAGGAAATTGATGCTCGAAGTTTTTCATTGACATAATACCTCGGAGCCTTGGTCTAGTGCTGTTGCTGTGATAAGACTAAAATAATGTTGAAAGCAGCTGAGAAAACTTTTCCTAAAATGGAAAATCAAGAAAAAATGACCAATTTGTGAACAAGATTCAAAATTTCATGTGATTTTTTTTTGTAATTTGAATAATTATCAAAATAATAACCAATTCAATTACTTAGTCTTTGTTGGATCCAAATAATGTAGATTTTGCATTATCTTTTTTTATGCACCCAGTTAACCCTTAACCCCACAATGCTGACTTACAATGACCCTTGAAAAGCCTTTTGAAAACATTGTACAAAAAGGAGAACATGCTAGTGACCAGCATTTTCTCCTTTTCCAACAATGTTTTCTACCCTATCAAAGAAAAATTGTAGCATTTGAGCCACACTGAAATTGTTGTCTGCAAATGCTTTCATTTTGGACTAGGCAAAAATTATATCGTTAGGTAAAGGGTTAAATGTAACTCAGGTCAACATATGTGTATTAAAAGAGATCAGAGACTCACATGACTCTTTGCCATACAATCATGTGTTCCAACAATCCCGATAAAATAGCTTTTGAAAAAAATGTGGCAATAGGAGAAAATGCTGGTTACTAACTCCTTTTTCACAATGATTTATTCAAAGACAAGTTCCTTCATGCTAGCCACAATCTAAATTTGTCAACTGCAAATGCATTCAATTTTGAAGCCTGTAAAACTTTTGTTGTCTGTTACTGAAATAAAAGTTTACCAGATGAGCTACAGATAACAAAATTTTAGACTTGTCCATTTTAAAAGCATTTTGCAGATGGTGACTAATTATACCGTGTTCTGATGACTGAATTTGCTTTTAACAGAAGGGAAAACGTTGAGGGAAAACGTGAAATGCTGGTTATCAGAATTTTCTCCTATTCCCACAATGTTTTCAAAAGCCTTCTCCCACTGGTAGCTGTGCAAACAAAGGATTGTTAGGTTGATATGTAATGACAGGAAATGGGCACTTGAGTTACTTTCCTGGTGTAAATCTAAAGTTTGATATTTTGTGAGTCAAAAGTCTCATAAGTAGAACCTTGCCCACTTTAGGCCTTATAACGCCGTTTTACTTGTAACACATTTTCAACATTATTTCAGTAATATCTAGGTGGCCAGTGCAACTATACATGGTTTCCCCAAGTTTCGTCTACAAGCAATTCTATCAGCAGGTCAGTTGCTACCATACAAGACTAAAACCTCAGGGGTCTTGGATATTTCTAACAAGAAAAAATGTTTTCTCAGGACTGATGGTAGTCATTTTAACAGGATTCACACTTCTATAATTTTACATTTGAACAGTGTTTCCATGATGTTTATTGGGATCAGCAGCCAGTGGCTTGAAAGTATGTTGTGCAAAGTACTGGTAACAGAAAATCCAGGAGAGCATTCATAGGTGTGCTGGCCGCAACGATACAACTGACACATGTTTAAAAAAAAGGATTAAACAACACACAAAGATAGAAAAAAAGAAACAAATAAATATGAGAAGGATAAGGTATACTATAAATTGTGAAAATCTTTATGATCATAAGTAAATTTACCATGAAGATGATTTTTCATGGCTGGATTACTTTTGACTTTGGTGTGGCAAAATTCCAGTCAAGGGTAAAAAGATATAGCCCTCCTGGCTTAACATAAAACTTTTCAACCTTCACAAGCCAATATCAGAAAGGGGATGTTATTCTATAAAACACATCCTTTCTAAAAAAAAAAAAACCTATTTTGTAGTTACTCAATATTCATAGGTCATATCAAAGGGAGCATGTTATTCTATAAAATGTATCTTTTCTATAAGCATCCCATATCTTGTGGGTACTCAATGATTGAAGGCCAAATTAAGACTGGCAATGTTGAATCCTACAAAAACATAATTTTAAGTAACAAGAGGGCCATTATGGCCCTGTATCGCTCCACTGGCTCATAAGTAAAAACATTCCAAACATTACAATACATGGCCAATTGGATTCGAACTTGAAGACATACACAATTTTCTCTATAAAATTTCACCAGAAAGTGACAACCCCAGAGCAAAGCCATTTTTACCGGAGCTATAATTACTTGAATCCTGGTAGAGGTCCACAAGATAAAGCCCCATACCAAATAATACAGGTCTAAAATATTTGGTTATAAACAAAAAGATTTTCAAAGTTTCCTCCATAAAAGACTCTGTAAAACATGAGACCCCTGAGACAGGGCTAAATTTAGTAGCCAAAGGTCTTATGGTAAGAAACGAGAAGATTTCTATAGTTTTCATTATATATGCCCATGTAAAACTTGTGATCTATGGGGCGGGGCCAATTTGATCCCAGGGCTACAATTTGGGCCCCCTTGGTAGAGGCCCACTAGATAAAGCTGCATGCAAAATTTGGTAGCACTAGGCCTTATGGCTAGGTACAGGAAGATTTCTAAAGTTTATACTATATATAAGCCCATGTAAAACTTGTGACCTACAGGGCTGGGCCAATTAGATCCCAGGGCTATAATTTGGGCCCCCTTGGTATAGGCCCACTAGATAAAGCTACATGAAAAATTTGGTAGCCCTAAGCCTTATGGCTAGGAACAAAAAGACTTTTAAAGTTTTCCCTATGTAAGCCCATGTAAAATTTGTGACCCGGGGCGGAGCCAAATTTGACCCCAGGCTATAATTTGGGCCATCTTGGGAGAAGTCCACTAGATAAAGCTACATGATAAATTTGGTAGCACTAAGCCTTATGGCTAGGTACAGGACGATTTCTAAAGTTTTTACTATATATAAGCCAATATAAAACTTGTGTCCCCTGGGGCTGGGCCAATTTTGACCCCAGGGCTATAATTTGAAGAGACTTGGTAAAGGTCTATTAGATAAAGCTTCATGCCAAATTTGGTAGCCCTGGGCCTTATGGTTTCAGGCAAGAAGATTTTCACAGATTTTCAATATTTGTTCAGTTTTGTTGTCATGGCAACCAGAGTTTTTGAAGGAATTAAATTCTTTCAAGAAATTCTAAGAGGACCATGGCAGGATCATTTTTGTGAAGTTTCATCAAAATTGGATCAGTAGTTTCAGAGAAAAAGAAGTTTGAAATAAAAGTTAACACACGGACGGACTGGCGGATGGATGCACGCACGACGGACACCAGGCCATGACATAAGCCAGCTGGCCTTTGGCCAATGGAGCTAAAAATTAATGTGGTGGGTGCTTATTTCAGTCATATCACAGTAGCCTGTTTATGTTTCCATGGTATCCTATTGAGTTCTTTTACCAATGCTTACCACAATACTCAAGCCACCAGCTGCTTTCCCACACAAAAATAGTTAAAACAGCATTTAGCTATGGAGGAATGATTCCTGTTGCATAATGGCTATCATAAGTCCATAGAAAGAGCTTTTCCACAAATTCATATGTAGTAACTTCTCCAGAAATGTTCCTAAAGTCTTTGACATATTTTCACTCACAAAATTTTCATGCTGAAATTCTTTAGTTGCGTCTTTTCTGATGCCCTCAAATCAAAATCCATCATCTGATTGAAAAAATATGGGTGATGAATACGAGTGATAAACTAAACTGGTCCCTGAATATGTACCCCACTAGGCTTGCTGCAAAAGTTGGGACCACTTGTATTGGTATCTGATACTAAATGCAACAGCTTTGGCGTAAAACTTGGAACTGATTAGTGTCAAAGAAATCTTGACTATTCTTTGGGATAAGTTGTTGTCCACACCAAAGAAACTGACTTTTGACAGCATTTCAAGCAAAAGAAGGCAAACAAGCTGATTTCGCTAGTAAAGCTTCACAAAAATTGTCGTACCAAATCTTGACTTTTACATGGAATAAAATGTATTCCACACTGAACAAGTGGAGACTTTGAAGGCGTTTTTTTGTGAAGACTGTAAATTTTCACAATTAGTAACAAAGTTTATCATAGGACTGACCATACTGAAATTTGTTGAAATCAATAAAACACAAATAATTTATTTAAAAATCACACAAAGAAATTTGACCCCCAGTTTTGGGATTTGACCCCTTAATTTATGGATCGGGAGTAAAAAATGACCTGCAACATTTTACATGTGAGGAAAACATTGCTTTTACATGTGGGGAAAACACTGGTAGAATATCAACTGAGCTACCATGCTTAGCAAAACTATAAGTGTTAATCCTTTACCACACAAACCCAATTTTTAATGACCCTACCGAAGAAGGCTTTGGAAAACATAGTGGGAAAAGGAGAAAATGCTGGTAACCAGCATTTTCTCCTTTTCCCACTATGTTTTCTACCCTATCAAAAACGAATTCCATCATGAGAACCATATTTTGAATAGTCATCTGCAAACGTTTTCTTTCTGGACAAATCTATTGATTGACTGATTGTGTTGGAGCTTAATAGGTCCTATCACAGTACACCTATCACAGTACACCTATGCATGTGTTTCCTGGCTTTCTCACACCAGTACTGACAGAACTTTCTTTCCAAGTCACTGACTACTTTTCTCACATGCATCAGCGGTAAGAAGCAAGAAATCGCCGGACAGACAGTTTGCCTCAACCGAGTATTGAACTTACAACCACCAGGTCATGAGTTGGATACAATAACCACTGAGCTTCCCAGCCAGGTTGGACAAGTCTAAAATTTTGTTGTTTGGTAAAGAGTAAATGACAAAATTTTAGACAGTGACTCATCCAAATTCAAATTAAATAACTAGTATAAATGGTTAGAAAGGGCAGAAAGCATTGTGGGAAAAGGATCAAATGCTGGTTACCAACACTTCTCCTTTTCCCACATTGTTTCAAAACCTTTCTCCCTCACGGTTGTTAAAACTCGGATCATTGGGTAAAGGATAGTTTAGTTCACTTTGTAATAATGTTACATCAGAGCTCTGAAAGGGTCTTGTAAAATAAATCCCACAGACCTTCAACTTGTATCTGATTTCAATCAATTCAAAACAAATCCAAATCACATGACATTATGACTTAAATCTTTACCACACAGTCCTGTTTTTTTAGTGACCTTCAGGAAGAAAACATTGCGGGAAAAGGGGCAAATGCTGGTAACCAGCATTTTCTCCTCTTCCCACTGTGTTTTCTACCCTATAAAAGACAAGTTTCATAATTTTGACTACCGGTAGTGATTTACAACTTTTGTCACGAAATTTTTTATATTTACTTACGTATTGTGCGTAATGGGTGCTACATCCTTCGGTGTAAAGATGTCTTTTATGCTGGCAAAGGATTGAATCAATTAGCTGTTGAAAGCTAGACAAAAGACTATCTTTTAGTTTTATCCGCTTGGGCGCATACTGGGAAATAGAGTAGCCACTCTTGTTGAGAGTCTTCATCAAAATTGGACTGTACAGAACATTAAGCCTGATATTGGATCTAAAGTTGTCAAATATTGTACATGATATTCCCGTCAAAACGACGTTCATTCCTATTAAAAGATCTTTTCTACATTCCAGATGGCCCTTCCTGACTGTCCAAGCATACTGTATGTCTTTTTAATTCACTAAAAGCCCAAGGGTTAACTGTTTTATGAGACAACAGAATTTTGGACTTGTCAATAATTGAAAGTATCTGCAAAGAATGAAGTAAATGTGGATGAAATGACGGAAATGATTTTAAAAAGCAGAAAGCATTGTTTGGGAAAAAGAGAAATTGTTGCTTACCAGCCCAGCATTTTCTCTTTTACCCACTGTATTTTCAAAAGCCGTCTTCCTTAGAGTAGTAGAAACGGTGCAAGGTTTGGTAAAGAGAATCCTTTACCAAACAATCTCGAGTTATAACTACCATGAAGACGAAGGCCTTTGAAAACGGTGACCTTTGCCCACAATGTGTACTCTTTTACATGCACATTCCAGTATTGAGCCACAATTATTTTGTTGTCCACAAATTCTTTCAAATTCTTTCTGTATATCATAATTTATGCTTTAGTTTTTCTCTCAATCTGCACTCCTTTTTAGCGAAAATAGACGCATTATAACCAGAACTGTTACAGGCCGACAAATATCCCCCTCAAATAACCTTGTACATAGATAAGGAAAAATCTTCATAGGGCCATAGCTCACTGCAACAGCCATAAAACCATTATGAAAATTGCACGTGCACAAATTCCCATGGTAGGGAGGCTTCCATTCACCCTTTACAATATAATACTGAGTTTAAACGATCCTGAGAATGAAGCCTTTTGAAAACATTGTGAGGAAAGGAGAAAATGCTGGTATTCTACCTGTTCAACGACAAATACTATCATGTGAAAACCATTTGAAGCGTTGTCTGTAAATTCTCTAAATTTGAAGAAGTCTAAAATTGTGACATTTGGTAAAGGGTGTAGATGTTGAAAAGTCAAAACTGGAAAAGGCAAAGAGCAATGTTCTGCCTAGGACTCAGTAAGGGGACAATTGTCCCAATGATTTCTAGAAATAGGGGGTATTTTTAAAACAAGAGGGCCACGATGGCCCTGTATCGCTCCACTGGCTAATAAGTAAAAACACTACAAGCCAAACAGTACAATACTTGGCGAATTGGTTTCGAACTAAAAGATATACAAAATTTTTTCTATAAAATCCTACGAGAAAGTTATGACATCAGGGCAAAGCCATTTTTGACCACAGAGCTATACTTACTTGAATCCTGGCGGAGGTCCACAAGATAAAAGCCCCATACCAAACAATACAGGTCTAGAATGTGTGGTTATAAACAAGAAGATTTTCAAAGTTTCCTCGATAAAAGGCCCTGTAAAACATAAGATCCCTGAGACAGGGCTAAATTTAGTAGCCCTAGGTCTTATGGTTAGTAAAAAGAAGATTTATAAAGTTTTCACTATATAAGCCCATGTAAAATTTGTGACCACTGGGGTGGGGCCAAACTTGACCCGAGGGCTATAATTTGGGAACTATTGGTAGACGTTCACTAGATAAAGCTAAATTTAGTAGCCCTAGGCCTTATGGCTTGGTACAAGAAGATTTTTAAAGTTTTCCCTATGTAAGCCCATGTAAAACTTGTGACCCCCGGGGCAGGGCCAAATTTGACCCAGGGCTATAATTTGGGCACACTTGGTAGATGCCCACTAGATAAAGCTACATGCAAAATTTGGTAGCCCTAGGCCTTATGGCTAGGTACAAGAAGATTTTCAAAGTTGTCCCTATATAAGCCCATGTAAAATTTGTGACCCCTGGGGCAGGGCCAAATTTGACCCCAGGTCTATAATTTGGGCACTCTTGGTAGATAACCACTAGATAAAGCTACATGCAAAAATTGGTAGCCCTAGGCCTTATGGCTAGGTATAAGAAGATTTTTAAAGTTTTCCCTATTTTAGCCCATATAAAACTAGTGACCCCCAGGACAGGGACAAATTTGACCCCAGGGCTATAACTTGAAGAAACTTGGTATAGGTCCACTAGATAAAGCTACCAGAGTTTTTGAAGGATTCAAATCCTTCAAGAAATTCTGAAGAGGACCATAGCAGGATCATTTCTTTGAAGTTTCATTAAAATTGAATGGGCAATTTCAGAGAAGAAGATGTTTGAAATAAAAGTTAACACATGCATGGATAGACGCACCCACAGACGGACGCAAGACGGACACCGGGCTATGACATAAGCCCTTTGGTCTTCGGCCAGTGGAGGTAATAAGTCAGACAACAGTTACTGTACTCAAAACTCAAATAAATTTGAAAAGCGCTAAGTCCCATCTGTGTACATTATGATGGGACATATTCCTAAACCAATGGGGCAACATCCCACAATCTCCATCCTTGGCATTAAAAGGCATGGGGATCCATACAAGATTGCATCTACAGACAGACAGACAGACAACATGTTCAATGAAATAATGTTCAGCTGTGAAAGGATGTTACAGATCATGACAATGATCAATGTCACTGTCATCCTGTCTCACATGCATGCTACACTGACTAACAACTGGATCAAAGTGCATTAACTCTTCACCACACAATCCAGTTTTAATGATCCTGAGGAAATAGCCTTTCGAAAACCTTGAGGGAAATGGAGAAAATGCTGGTTACCAGCATTTTCTCCTTTTCCCACAAGGTTTTCTAACCTTTCCCAAACAAATACCATCATTTCAGCTAACTTAAAAATGCTGTCTGCAAATGCTTTCAATTTGGACCAGTCTAAAATTTTGGGTGTTTTTGGTAAAAAGTTAAACCCTTCAAATTATAGGTTGCTGAGCCCTACTTTCACTCAACAATACTTTGACCTTTCCAAATCCATATCACTTGCAAAGGACATATTAAATGTGGTTAAAATGGTGGAAATTGTCTCTGAAAGGGTAGAAAATTTAGTGCTTCCTAATGGTGTTTTCAAAAGCCTTCTTTCTCATCGTTGTTATAACTTTGGATTGTGTAGCGTAGGGTTAATTTCTTACCACACAGCACGACTAGAGAAAGACATAAATTGAAAACATTTTAAGAGAAAAAAATTGCATAAATCTAAAATGATGGAATTTGTCTTTGAAAGGGTGGAAAACATTGTGGGAAGATAATGACAGGCCAGTTTTTCCGTTTCCACTCAAATTGTTTGGAAGTTTTTTCCGTCACCACTGTCAAAACACAAGATTGTTTTGTCTTCTCCTTCATGATTGTTGGGGTCCTACGTGCCTCAGTGATAAAGTGTGAGACTCATAACCTGAAGGCCCTGGGTTCAAGCTGCACTGGATTCCCTGGGTTTTTTGTGGGAGTGTCCCTGGGCAAGAAACTTTAGAGCCCTAGCCTAGTACTGGTAAAACCCAGGAAATACATGAATATGTGAGCTGTCACCGTGATATGACTGAAATAATGTTGAAAGCGGTGTAAAACATCATTCAATCAATCAATCAATCAACCCTCGTGATTGTTAAAACACAGGATAATTTGGTAAGAGTTAACTCTTTACCAAACAACAAAATTTTAGACTTGTCCAAATTGAAAGCAGTTGCAGACGACAAAATCAATGTAACTGAAAAATTGAACTTTGTTTTAGGAAGGGTAGAAAACATTGTGGAAAAAGGAGAAAATGCTGGTTACCAGCATTTTCTCCTTTTCCTACAATAATTTCCTGCAAAAAGAACTTTGAAACAGCAATATTTACTAAACCCTTGTGGAGCTGAATCCCTGATTTAACTGCTTAGAAAGGCACAGAAGACTGCACTGAAAGGGCACTTTGATCTTAGATCTACACAGACCACTTCTTCACCAGATATTCTGATAAAAACAGCTTTAAAATGGCAACATTTGCATCTTTAGTGCTGACTGAAAAAAGGATAATCTCATTTATTTCACTTTAACTCTTTACCACACGGTCCCGACTTTAAACGACCCTAAGGAAGAAGCCTTTTGAAAACATTGTGAGAAAAGGAGAAAATGCTGGTAACCAGCATTTTCTCCTTTTCCCACAATGTTTTCTGCTCTATCAAGGAAAAATTGTGTCATTTTTCCACCTTTAATTTGTCATCTGCAATTGCTTTCAATTTGGACAAGTCCAAAATTTTGTTGTTTGGTAATGAGTTAAAGGGTTACTACCATTGTCTTGGAAAGTTTCATTGATTTGAATGTACATGAGTGGCAGCCATGCTCCGTGAAAATGGGTTTTCATGCATCTGCAAAAAGTACCAGTCCAAGTCTGCCTGTGCAGTCTGCCCAGTGTCAAAAATTTTTGTTTTCGGTAAATTTCCTACAAGTCCAAAGGCCATTCTACCTCTGGATTCATTTGGTTGTGAAACAAAATGGATTTTAAGGATCCATAATTATGTGATGACTTAATGGTATAATGCATCACATAGATGCAATAGACCCCTTTTTGCCAGAGCATGGAACACAAGGAAGTTTAACCCTTTACCAAACAATCCAAAGTTTACACAACCCTTCGAAAGGAGGATTCTGAAAACATTGTTGGAATAGAAGAAAATGCTGGTAACTCACATTTTCACCTTCTCTCACAATGTTTCACCATTTCAGAAAAAAATGATAATTTGGGCTTAATTTGTTCTCTGCAAATATTTTTAGTTTGATCTGGTCTAAAATTTGCCTTTTGGTAATGATTCAAGGATAGAGAACAACAAAAGGATTTCATACTTGAACTTTGACATTGCTGCAGATATCTACTCTATAAAATCATGACTGTTTTGTGTTAAAACAATATGCATTAGCCTATTATAATACATCTCCCCAAACTTTTAAGCCTTAAAGCACCGAATAAACCTATAAGACATTTTCATCCTAGAAATAAAACCGAAATAATAACAATTTTGTGTTTGCTGGTTGCTTCTATCTACATTGTTTCAGCAAAGCCAACAAAGTAGATCAAAGATTAGGTTGCACACCTGACTCGTTTTCATCCCATTATAGTCAAAATAATGTCAGAATGTCTTCATAACTTCCACTTCTTAGTCGTTAAAGCTCATGATTACATAGCAAAGACTTAAAAAACCCACCCAGGGGATGAGGCAAAAATGGTCTCTTACAGAAGGCGGTCTTTAAATGCAGTATGAATTAAGTCAATTTAAGAAGAGGTGTAGAAACAATAGTCTTATAACACAGTGACTTGCTTAAATAATGCAGGTGGTCTCTGGGAGAAGTTCACCTGTATTTGAAACGAAACAAACCTAAAATCAAACTGACCCAGTCACAACGTAGAGCTTTACCTACTAGTAGTAATGTAAATATATACCAAACCACATGCAGGTTTTTGGTAAGTCTATATCAACAAAGACTTTTAAATTCTTAAACAACCCTTTACACTTTACCAAACAATCCAGAGTTGACCCTGTGGGAATAAAACTTTTGAAAACACTGTGGGAAAAGGAGAAAATGGTTGTAACTAGCATTTTCTCCTTTATACAAGGTTTTCTACCCTGTCAAAGACAACTCCTGCCCATTTAAGCCATATCTAATATGTCTGCAAAAGCTTCCAACTGGACAAGTCTAAAAATTTCTGTTGTCTTGCAACGATTTTTAGTGTCTTACGCAACTATGGTAGCTTGTGTGGTCAGTGGAGATCAAGATTAGACTGCACAAAATGTGCAGTCTGATCTTTGATCTACACTGTCTACATAGCCAAGAAATTCTAGATAAGAGATAAATGCAATTGCAATTATTTGGGTCTTCCTTCTAGAACAAAAATGTCTGTTGAGTTTAGTCTGTGCTCTAAGGGTTACATAATATCAGAAACATAAAGACAATAAATTACGGACCTGTACAAGAATAAAGAATGTTGGAATGTACAAAGTTCATCTCATATAAATTCTGATATTTTCAGTTTGTGGGAAAAAAGACAATTTTTCAAAGTTTTCACAGAATACTATAGCAGATATAGACAAAAACAGGGTACAAAAATACCTCTACACATTTTTGAAAAACAGCGGATTTAACCATATACCAAACAATTCTGGGTTTTAACAACCATATAGAAGAAGACTTTTGCTGTAACAAGCATTTTGCCTTTTCCCACAATGTTTTCTAACTCTAACACAAACACAAATTTTATTTTGTGAGCCAAATTTATTTTGTCATTTGAAAAAATGTTTTCAATTTAGACAAGTCTTATACAGTAGTTTGTTGTGTTATTAACTCTTTACCAAACGACAAAACTTTGGACTCAACCAAATTGAAAGCAATTGCAGATGACAAAATTATTGTAGCTCAAAAGGTGACTGCTCTCTTTGATAGGGTAGAAAACAGTATGGGAAAAGGAGAAAATGCTGGTTACCAGCATTTTCTCCTTTTCCCACAATGTTTTCAAAAGGCTTCTCTTTCAGGGTCTTATAAAATCGGGATTGTGTGGTAAAGAGTTAAGGGTAAAAACAGATTTTTAACACCAAGAATGCACATATCTACACCTGTTGCTTTTGTACTTAGTGCAGTCTAGTCTAGATCAAGATCAGACTGACTTACAGATGGGGTGGATAAAGATCAGCTAAACTGAGCAGAATAGCTTGATGATGTACACAGAGGTTTTATCCCTTTAAAACTCAATCCTGTGTTTCAACTACCTGAGATGAGACTGCTTACCAGCAGTTTCTCCTTTTACCACAATGATTTTTAACCTTTGAAAGACAAATTCTATAATTAGTGTAACATTTAGCATGTGGTTATCTGCCAATGCTTTTAATATGGACAAGACTCAGTTTACATTTTCTTGTCTAGTGAGACTATTTACCAATGGACAAAAATTTTATAAGGTCCAGGCAATAAATCAAATGTTGCTCAAATGATTGACATTACACTAGCAAGAATAGAAAACATTGTGGAAAAAAGAGAGAATGATGGTTCCCAAAAGGTTTTCTCCTTTCACGATGTTTTCCTGACTTTTGGAGATACTAGGAAACAAGGCTTTTGTAACTAGCATTTTTTCCTTTTCCCACTATGTTTTCAATCCTGTTAAAGACAAATTTCACCAATTGAGCAATGTTTTATTTGTTATATGCAAATGCTTTCAATTGAGACCAGCCTAAAATTTTGTTGTTTGGTTAAGCGTGAAGTCTCCACATCACTGGCATGTGTTAATGTAATCCCAAGATCAGACTGCACAGACAATGCAGTCTGATCTTGGAATTGCACTGTCAAACATTCGGTGAGATCTTGTACAGTAACATACATGGACACACAATCCCAACTGAAATGTTTTTGCCTAGAAAACCGAAATTTTCAGTTTTCTTTTGCGAGTTACTCAGAGCTCCAGATAAGAGGGGGTGATGGTATTCTCAATCCATTATTTCTCTTCCAAACCCTATGTTGTGGGTACTCATTAGAATCATCTCGATGAGACGATTCTAATGAGTATCAATAACATAGGGTTTAGTGTAGAATAATTAATATTTTCAATTTTGAAATCAAAATCACTCCCTCTATCTGGAGCTTTGGTTACTCATTGTCAATGATCATCTAGATTTAAACTAATTGTGTAGATTTATTTTTAATACACACACGCACACGGATGTCTAGCGAGTGTCCCGTGACTATTTACACATCACATAAAACTTGGCAATTATTAAGTTTTTTTTTACTGACTTCACTTACCAGTATGGAAAAAGCGCTTGATCTATGTGTTTAAATCATAAACGGCTGTCAATCACTCCAATATATCTAGTGTATATTTCATTTCCGGTTGACGGATTAACAAGTTATTAGAGCCTATTAATACTTACTGTCCAAAGTTACACCGAAGTGAATGTCCGCTACTTGTGACATACTAAATTACAAGAATATTTTACACATTTACAGACGAATCTGAATAACAGATAAGAGTTTACCTACCACAAGTATATGGTTTTAGAGGTCATGCTTTTCACAGTCTGTCAACACTTGGGATTTAAATGTCCTTCGCTACGGCGAGGTATAATATTTCCACAGTATAATAAAAAACTTCCTGAACTTTTATGTACACCGTATTCAAAGTTAGCTGTCTGTGACGTCACTTCTCGATACACAACTCGCGACCCTTCGCTCATCCGCCCTTTACCAAATACTCCCCTCTTTTGAGGCCTAAAAAAAGTTTGTCATCGGTACAGTATGGTTTTTAGTTCGTCTTGTATTTAACTCTTTAGTACTGGTGAAACCCAGGAAATACATGAATATGTGAGATGTCGCCGTGATATGATTGAAATAAACTTGAAAGTGGCATGAAACATCAATCAGTCAGTCAGTCAATCAATCAATCAATCAACCAATCAACTGTTTACCAAACAAATTCTAGTCTCCTCCAAATTGAGAGTCACTGCAGACGACAAGTTAAAGTCATGCAAATGAACCAAAGTTCTCTGACAGAGTAGAAAACATTGTGGGAAAAGGTGAAAATGCTGGCTACCAGCATTTTCACCTCTTCCCACAGTGTTTTCAGGGTTGTTTATGCTGCTTTCCACATTACGTCATGTAGTTATATCATGGCAGTGAGAGCACCTATCCAGTACTTCTCACAATATTCTCCTTAAGCCACTGTTCTTCTTAGGGCTGTTTTTCTCGGTGGACGGACGTTTTGGCCAAGGACGTTCTGGCCAGGACGTTTTGGCCAGCTAAATGTGCAAAGTAGGGCGTTTTGGCCAAATGCTTTTTAACATAGACAAATGCAGTAAATGAACTTTCTTAAGTATACATTTTTTGAAGCAAAAAAGCATATTCAGTTCATTTCATGCATTTTTTTTTTTCTTTAAAATAAGATTTGGCCAAAACATACTTTGACTTTGATTTGCAATCTTCTATAGAAAACTGCTTAGATTTTTTATACTTTGTTTAAAACTATTGTTGCAATTAGAAATATTAAGTTATTGTTCAATCATTATTAACTGACAGAGTTGATAACTGGCAATTAAAGCAATCATCAAATACAGTTTTGTCCTTAGTTGAGTATAAAATCAAAATGACACTTGAAAAGAAAAGTAATTTTATTCTGTAACACCAATCAATTAAAAAATTAAGAAGTTAACAATTTGTAACTTCAATAATAATTTTAAAAAGAAATTAACCCAATACTCCGTATTACATATATGTCAAATATTTTAATTTCTCATTTTCCTACAATGTTTTTTATATGTTTAATGGGGCAAAAATTCACAAAATTAACCTTTGGCCAAAACGTCCTACTTTCACCTGACCAAAACATTCATGGCCAAAATGTCTGTGGCCAAAACGTCCTGCATTCGTTTTTCTCACATGGGATGTTTGCAAAAGTAAGTATGATCTTGATCAAATTCCTTAAAAATGCTCAAGGTCAAGGTGTTCGTTTTGTCACAAAGTTCACCACATTGCATCTTATACTATAGATGGGGAAGTTTGTCACAAAACTAATGACTTTGGCTCAAAGGATACGCCTTAAGTATTATTATAATGAACCTTTTCAGCCTTAGGCAAAAATGTGTGGACTCTTGCACATAGCACAGAATATGCAGTCCTGGATCTTGCATGAATTCTGTCCGCTTTTGTAGTCAAGCCTATCTGATAGAAATCTTGCACAGTTACAATGTTTTGTAATTTCAGTCTGAAGAGGTCGAGTTTAAGTATTTGGCGCTAGAAAAATTAACCCACAACACCTGAAAGATTGACAAAATTAATGCTGAAAAAACAAGTGCAGTTGCACTTTGGCTTCTAAAGGTAATGCCAATGATATGCAATATCCATGGGCAAAAAGAGGGTAAATTGTTGTATTATTCAGCCAATGGGCTTTTATATTTTCGCACTACTAAATGTCAGCTTGATCAAATGAATAGTTAAAACAAGACAAATCCAATGCTTAGGTAATAAATGCTTTACTCTCTCTCTGTTTTTTTTTCTGTCTGTGTCTCTGCATCTAGTTCTGTCTCCTTGTCTGTCTCTGTCTCTCTATCTGTTCCCCGTGTGTCTATCTCTTTCTCTCTGGCTGTCTGTCTATCTGCATCATTGAAGGCCCCTCTGTCTGTCTGTCTGTCTTTTCTCTGTGTATCTATCTCTGTGTGTATCTGAGTCTCTGTGTGTCTTTGTTTGCATGTCTGTCCGTCTGTCTGTCTTTTTCTCCGTGTATCTATCTCTCTGTGTATCTGAGTCTTTGTGTGTGTTTGTTTGCATGTCCATGTGTCTGTCTGTCTGTCCATGTGTCTGTCTGTCTGTCTGTCTCCCTCTCTCATTTCTGATGTATGATAGATTATACCTCAGTATGACTTTGTTGGTATTTCCTCCATAAAAGTTCTACCTGGTAAGTGATGGGCGTTCAAAAACTCATTACCTGGCAAAAAACAGCATTTTACTTCTCTGCATCAGACAGCCACTGATAAAATTGTCACAAAAGGTGCAATCTATTGTTTGCTGTCCTTTAAAATTTTTCTTACAGGTCCCTGTCCCTGCCATCAAGTTTTCAACTGAAATGAAAGTTGAGACCTAGAAATAACAGCATCCTAATTTTGACTCTTCTGGCTGGATCATTTCTATGAGAAGAAAAAAAAGAGGAGTCTATTTCCTTGACTATTATCAAGAACCTGTTTGTTTTTTCAACCAAAAATCTATGAAGAAAAGTTGAAAATAGTGCATGCCAATTGTCATGAATTTCATGGTAAACAGCTAGGCAGAAAAGTCAAAAGGTTGAGCCTAAGTGACCTCTTAAGTCTTTGCTAGACAAAAAGATTTTAGAACAGTCAGAATTGAAAGCATTTGTGGATGACAAATTACATGTGACTTAAGTGAGCAGATTTGTCTTCAAAATAGTATAGAATATTGTGTGAAAAGGAGAAAATGCTGGTTAGAATCTTTTTCTCTTTTTATCACAATGTTTTCAAAAGAATTTTTTTCAGGGTTGTTAAAGTGTTTAGTTAAGAGTAAAGAACGTAAACTATGGATCAAATTCCTGTTTTTATGAGGCCTATATGCAGTATTTTTATTCACACTTAGCAAACTTCAATCTTTTAACTCTGCACCAAATGATGTAACTCTGAACTTTTGCAGACAATAAGTTAAATGGTGCTAGATAATGGGATTTGTCTTTGAAAAGGAAGTAAAAGTTGGGGGAAAAACGGAAAATTGCTGGTTACCAGCATTCTGGTAGCCAGCATTTTCACCTTTTTCAAAAAGCTGTTATCTTCAAGGTTGTTAAGCATGGAATTTTGTGGTAAAGGGTTAAGATAGAAAATATTACATAAGTAACCACCCATCATGTTAAAAAGATACAATGTAGGTGACTGCAAACAGTAGGACGTAGGGGGTCACTGATAATGTTTTATATACAAGGGAGGTAATCAAATGTAAAAATTGTCTAAAGCTTATCTGGTCAAGGGGCCAATCACACACAAAAGGAATGCAATTCCTTTATGTACTGTGTTGTTGTCTTTTTTGTACTATTTATAATAATTGTATTTCATATAAGTTAGCCAATTTCATGACATAAACATGGACTAATATGTAACCAACTATGCCTTTTTATCTCTCCACCACCCTTACTTTTCTCCATTTACTTTTTCAGCAACAAATATAGAGACGCAACCTCTTTCAATGGCTAAGAATTGAATCCACTGGACCCCAGTAAGATTTTTATCTTACATGCTTTAGTAAATAAGCAGATGGTATTGATTCAATATCAGAGTGCAAGTTTTGTGCAGCCTGATCTTGATCTATACCATCCACAAAAGCCCCTGTTTTAGAATATGGCACTAAAAAGGTTATTGCACAAAATAACTGAAATGTATTCTCTATATATGGAAAACAGACCAAAAACATTGCTATTGCAATGGTCTCTCTGTCAGAATATTTCACAAAATAGCAGACACTGTACATCCTATATCAGACTCGACATTCTATGTGATCTGATCTTGCTGTTAACTATTAAAAATGCAGTCTGATCTTGATCTAAATTGTCCACAAAGACTAAGTTGAATTCAGCATGTTCATACTGGACAACAGAATTTTAGACAAGTCAAAATTGAAAGCATTTGCAGACACAACAAATTTAAGATGGCTAAAATGATGGGATTTATCTATTGATGGGGTGCAAAATACGTGGATGGAAAAGGAAAAATGCCTTTTAATTGAATTGGAATAGAAATTAAACCAAATTTTGACCAAATTTTTTTTTTTGAGGGAGAAAGCTGATATTTTGTAAGGAAATAAAAGGACAAGGCTAACCTGAGATGGGAAGGGATAAAAATCTGAAAAAAGAATGGCTGACAAGGGGCAAAACTTTTCACAATCTTCAAACTTTCTGCATTTTAAAGGATGATTCTACCTTATGATTCAGTCTGTTGTTTGACAAAATAAATTTCATAGATCCATAATAAGGTGATGTCTTGCTTGGTATCATGCATCACAGAGATGCATTAAGCCCCCTTTTGCCAGAGCATGGCTCAAATATATTTGTCTCTTGTTATGCAATAAAGGCTACACTGTTACTAGAGGAGTAGGAACTTTTACAGTAAAACTACAAAAGTTTCAGTAATTCCCTCATGTTTTCAACATGTATGTGAGCCATAACCTGGGAAAAGAGGGCTTAACCCTTAACCTGCTAAATAACTAAAACTAAATTTTCAATTCGATATTAAAAAAACCAAATATTGCTATTTCAAAGTTATTTTTAGGGGAATGATATCTCCTTATCGGGCAGTGTAGATCAAAGATCAGACTGCACGTTCTGTGCAGTCTGATCTTGATCTACACTGTCCGCAAAAGGTCAGTGAGTCGCGCTCAGCAGCCTAAGGGTTAATGCATGTCCGTGATGCATTATACCATTCAGGTAATCACATAATTATGGAGCCATTATATCCTATGGTAGAATGGTCCTTTGAAATATTGAAAACTGACCAATAGCGAAAAGTTCCAGCCCAGGTCAACCTGTGCAGACTGCACAGGCACTTTTCATAGATGCATTAAGCCCCCTTTTCACAGAGCGCTGCTCATATCTATCTCTATTTTAATTATAAAGTCATCTTACATGCAAATGAAAAAAAAAGCAATCTTTGTTGAAATTTTCTAAAAATCTTGCAAAAAGAAATCTAGTTTAATGCCCATTTAATGTTCTCCTTTTCATGCAATGTTTTCAGAGACCTTCTCCCTCAGAATCATAGATACACATCTTTGTTTGATAAAAGATTAAATGATAACCTCATTAAACAAGGAACAACTTCATATTGGTTTTAAATTCATATTGGTCAACCCAAAACAATATGAATTCAGGTAAGTAAATAGGAGGAATTAATAAAATTTGCAAATTAAATTCCTGTCACTAGCAATTTCTTTCATTAACATAATAATTTCATAAGTGGTCTGTTGTCTTGAGTGTTTTGCATGGTAATAGTTATCATGGATTAAATGATAATTTACGCGATTTCTCTTTTATCAAACTACGAGTAATTGAACAAGATTTCTCGATAATTTTACGGTATAAGGGAGAAAACTCGTACAATCTTAGTCAAAGTTATTTAAAGTGACCTCCCTTATTGAGCCGATTTTCCCGACCCTCTTCTTAACAAATAAAACGTTCGACTAACAGAATTGCAGGTAAGAATCAACAATCAATCCTTTTTTAAATTAAAATCTGTTATTCAATTTCCGCTGCATTATGACGAGATATCTTTAATGATTTCCACCTTTAGCGGTATCCAGCTGTGTCGGATAAAAAAGATGAAGACAGCCGAGATTTGCTGTAGGCCCTACGGCAGCAGCTCGAAATCATTGCATGGGGCTATTTATACTCTCGAAATTTTTCTAGTGAAAGGTAGATCTACTTAGGGGTCTATATATACGACCCCCAATCTACTGAACTCATAAAAGTTGACGATATTTGTTGATAACCTTGAGTGAATGAGCTGTGACCTAGTCCTAGATATGTACAGTAATATTTCTAAAGGTTCGATTAGTGATCTCAGTGAAAACATATAGCCCACTTATTAACTGTTTTCAAATGTTTTATTACCTAAATTAACTTTACTTACTGTGTGGGATATTATCTCGATGAAATAAAAAACGTTGTTTGCACATTTGAATTTTGGCGGATGTCTTGTTTACAAATTCGACAAATTCAAGGGAGACTACCGATTACAAAATCGCTTTCAATTTATTCAACTGCTTTTTCTTTTGTTTGATGTTATGATTTCTTCGAAACTGTCGATAGCTATAAAACTATTCCCGAAAAATCAACGATGATAATTCATAAAAACTCAGCGGAAGAAATAGTTTTTGTACCGATCGTCTTTACAGGCTTTACTGGAGTACCATATTTTATTCGTCTTTGGTTTTAAGCTGTCCGTACCCATAGGGAACGCAACTCCAAAAGTTAAGACAGGAGTGAATAAGAGTTTTCTCCCTTGGACCAATAATATCGTTCAACGATTCGCCAGTTTACCCCATTTTATAAAATACTCAACTTATTCATTTTTCCTTTTGAAAAAAAAACTCACACACACAGGAAAGAGAAGGGAGAAAAGCAACGAAGAGTTGAATATAAAACAAAAAGGGAACAAATGGATTGACGGACGGATGGATGGGCGGACGGAAGGACGGCGGACGGGACAGGACAGGACAGGAGAGAGAGAGAGAGAGAGAGAGAGAGAGAGAGAGAGAGAGAGAGAGAGAGAGAGAGAGAGAGAGAGAGAGGGGGGGAGGTATTTGTATTTGAATACTTTTGAAAGTATACGACCCCAGTTCTACGGCTCAGTAGCTTTTGTCTTAAAAGTGAAAGAAACGATTTTGCTTCACTCCATTAATTCTTTTGTTTTAACTCTTAACTTAAAGACAAAGTTTTAGACCTGCCCAAATTGAAAGCATTTGCAGACGATAAAAAAATTATGTTTCTCAAATGGCGGGATTTTTTTGAATGGGTTGGAAACACTGTGAGTAAAGGAGAAAATGCTGTTTACCATGATTTTTATCCTTCTCGTACAATGTTTTGTGAAGCCTTCTACTTTAGGGTCGTAAAATAAGGGATTACTTTTAAAGAGTGGGTAGCCAACCTAAAAGTTAGTATTTTTCTTCATGCAAATTATATTTTCAACTCAAAACTGCAAAAAAAAGAGAAAGGCGTATTGTAGCATACAGTTACGACATTTTTTCGGCATTTTTTTTTGGTCAGCGGAATGAACATATTATTCGAAACATAGATAATTATTATGATAGATTTTTTTTTTCAAACCGGATTTCATTGTGCAGACTTAATTTGAGTACTGAAAAAAACTGTAAACGTACAAACGACCCACAAAACCTTAAAAGGGTAAAATTCTTTTATGAATATGTAATTCTCTTTGTCTTCTCTATCTAGGTTCTGATTTGTATAAGTGAAATGGATTATATTTAAATTTTACATAAAAGTTGTTGATTGATTTTGTTCGATTTCGAAGATAAGACGATACAATCGTAAATATGTAAGTAATAATAATAATAATAATAATAGCTATTTCTGTACATGTTTTTCATGTTAGAAACTAAACGGTACTTGTCAGTGACATAAAGGAAATATTTGTTTGAAAAGATTGTTTTCAATACATACCGATTGTTAGAGATGAAGCGATTGCTTGCTACGAGCGATCGTTCCTTTTCTCTCACAATGTTTTTGAAATTTTCCTTGAGCTATGCCGTCCACAAAAGCCCCCGATTACTGTGGTGAAAGAGTTAAATACTTGGACTCTTGATAAAATCCATTGCCCTATGAAAGTTTTGTTCTGGACTAACAGAATCCGATTTTCGATCTTATGGCGTTTTGTCGTAGAGCGTCCAATGAAAGTAATAGATCTATGGTAGTATCTCTTTCGTTTGAGACCAAAAGAAACCTTTTCTCTCTTTTGAGTCTGTGTTGATGCGTCAACAAAACTAAAAAAAAAGTTTCTGTTCTACTCTAGAGTAACACGCACCAATCTGCGACGTTATGGCGTTTTGTGGTGAGGCGTCAACCTGGGCTAAGATTGCCCTTGTCCTAACAATCATTGCCTTTGCCATGCACTGTGCTGGATATGGAACAAACTACTGGATGGTCAGGTAAGTAGTGGATTTTTATGACCTAATATCAATTGTTTTATGTGTGATATTATAGCCATTACAAATCTTATACACATTTGAGATATATAGGATCTGACATGAGTTGGCTTTGAGATAAGATTTTATTAAACGAGTCTAGGGAAAATGTTATTAAGCGAGCCTATGGCGAGCTTAACAACATTTTTTCTTGACGAGTTTAATAAAATTTTATCTCAAACGCCAACGAATGACAGATTCTTTTTATCACATAACGATATTTCACAAATTATATATCAGAAGATGCAAGACCATCTGTAGATGAAACCCATTCACTTCTATGAAATACGTACAAAATTACGTCAAAAATGGCGTCACACAAATGTGATATCAAACGTGTATAAGATAAGAAAATTCGTAATGGGTATATTACACTGAATAGAAGGGAGGTGATAAAAAGCTTTTAGACTTCATAATAGAAAATGTATGACGTCATTTCCTAAAGCACTGTATTTCTGTCTATCATTTCAAACAAGTTGCGCACGTTTTTCAGGACAATTTAACTGTTAGAACTGATTATTGTAGAAGAGCTACAGCTTCTTTTATTTTTAGATTTAAGACCAACTATTTAATGCTAGCTTCTCTGGTACTATTTTGATCCCAAACGCACATCCCTGTCAAAGCAGTGGGTCGGTCTTATTGGACAAGTCTTAACAATCGAGCTTCAGCAAGTCCAATGACATATTTTTCCTAGACGAGAAGAATGAAATCTTAAACGCCAACTTATGTAAGATAATCATAAAATGGCTTGCCACACCCGAAAAGGGGTATTCGGACATTTGCGTAAAGTGTCGTCTCGGATCCACGCAGGCTGATCTGAGATGGCATTTTACGACTACATTAGATTTTGTTCTTCAGTGGACTTGCGCAGTACAGAAAATTACATAAAAATGGAAAAGGTCGTTTCGGATTAGCCTGCGCGGACTGCGCAGGCTGATCCAAGACGACACTTTACGCAAATGTCCGAATTCCCCTTTTTGCATGTTGCAGACCAAATGGAATGAGGAGTTCATATCTGAATTTTTTACCATACGACAAAGTTGTTTTTTTTACTTACCCTTTTTTAAACCATTTGCAGACGGCAAACTAGAAAGTCAAGTAGGACTGGTTTTATCCCCTTCTAATATAAACTGAATTCGGGGGTTTATGACCAGGCATTTACCACACAATCCCAACCAAGAGAAGAATTTTCTCTTTTTCCCACACTGCTTTCAAAAGTATTAATCGGGGTCGAACTTTGGTAAATGGCTAAATGTGTCATGGATTACTGACAGTGAACAGTAAACCTTGTATGAGTGGCCACCTCTGTTCAGCAAGTAACTTGTATTATACAAGTATATACTCAGTTCTCAGGAGTACCTTTCACTATACTGCGAAGATTTGCGCATATTGTCGGGGATTGAATTTATACGCATACCATCCCTGCTTTACTCAAACTGGTATGACCAAGCGTAAAGTTATACAAATATTTACCCAAGTCGTAAGGTTACGCAGTCCTGTGAAACTTATTTTCAGACTTGATGCTTGCCTAACTAAACTGCTTACGCAAGTTTCGTGTGCACGCAGTTTAGAGAAAAGTAGGCCTACCCCTGAAGAGGCTAATACAAGTATGTAGAAAAGTCCCTGTATTAGACAAGCGTTTTTCTTATGCAACATTATTTCTGGAATCCTTCAACTGCTTGCTTAACCCTTTTACCAAACAATCCCTGGTTTTTACGACCCTGAGATAGAAGCCTTTTGAAAACATTGTTGGGAAAGGAGAAAATGCTGGTAACCAGCATTTTCTCCTTTTCCCACATTGTTTTCTACCCTGCTGGAAACAAATTTCAGTTTTTGAGTAACGTTTATTTTGTCGTCTGCAAGTGCTGTCAATTTGGACCAGTCTAAAATTTTGTCGTTTGGTAAAGAGTTAAAGGGGCTTAGACCAGAGTTTGACCCCATTTTATAGGAAGTGGGGGGTGGGGCTTAAAGAAGGAAGAAGGGAGGTAGTTCATATTTTGTAAGAAAAAGAATTATAAGGTCGTAATTGTTTACCCTTAGTTGGGTAGTAAAACGCTGGGGAAAAACAGACCGTCAAAGGGGACTCGAACATACGACCTTCAAAACCATCATCGGTGTTGAATGCCTCTTTAATGCAGGTTGAACTTTCTAGCTTATACATATCTGTATAGGATAGACGAGTGAGGTTGTCTGTCCCTTTACCACACTACAAAATTTTAGATTGCTCCAAATTGAAAGCATTCTCAGACGACAAATTAGATACGGCTCATATGGTGGGACTTGTCTCTAATAGGGTAGAAAACATTGTGGGAAAAGGAGAAAATGCTGGTACCAGCATTTTCTCCTTTTTCCACAATGTTTTTAAAAAGTTATATCCTTAGAATGTTTAAAACTTGGGATTGTGTGGTAAAGGGCTATGTGATGTAGACTCGAGTGTTAGCAGAACAATAGAACAGAACAGAACAAATTTTAATTCGTGACAAGTACACAGTTACACGTAGTCAAATTGAAAACATATATCAAAAATAAACATGAAAAATCACCAGATAGTAGGCGAGCATGACGGCAGAAGTAACATACTAGTACATACATGTATTTAGTACTCTCAGCAAAGCCTTGAATCCTTCTTAGGTAATTAAGTTTACCGGGCAGTACCAAACATATACTTGCCTTTTTGATGGCAAAATATCTAACATTACGAATTATGCACACCCTCAACTCGCCAGAGATTTGATGTTTACGCTCTACCACTTGAGCTGTGCGGGCTGCGTTGTCTGCGCATGTCATATTTTTCGAAGATTTGACCTGTCTTCTATGACGCATCACTATCCTGTACAGGATAAATATTAATACGCGGTGTGTAAACTAAACTCTGAGCTAATAAAGTAGCAATGGAGAAAATGGCTATAAACATTACTTATATCGAAAAATCTAGCCTTTTAATTGCTCCAAATTACTTAAAAAGTATTTTTTTTTCAAACGAGAAAAATAGTTTTTACAATACCATTGTTTTACTGCACATCTTTGAATGTAGATTCTAAATATAGATTTTAGGGAAACCATGATCTATGCAGGGTTTTTCCACAGACTTATCAACATGAAATGTCTGGGCTTTTTCCTAAGCCTGTAGCGCCTGTGTTTATAAATGACTGGTGCTTTGGTTACATACTAGCTAACCATGGCTGGATGAATCGTATCAGGTAGCGTTAAATTGAGTAAAACGTTTATTTTGAAATTCGAAGTAACGGTTGTCGTTTTGAAAAGTAGTCCCGTTCTGTACCCAGAATGCCCAAATCAGATAGGTCTGCATTTGAAAAATGCCACCCATCGGAAGATGATGGCGCGGGCTTGTCAATGGAATGATAAAACGCTGTATTTGCGATATGTACAGACTAAATACTAAGCGCTGACTGGCTGATTTGTCGGATCCGTGGTCTAAATTTCAGATACACTGTTAGAGATGACTTTAACTACGGTATTGGGCTGTGGAAAAAGACGGACTGTTCTGGCTACTATAACGCACCGTGTTCGGACTCGGACTTCCCGGAAGATTTGAAGAAAGGTAAGAGACTTTAGAGTATTCAAGCATCAAGGGGAACACTGAAATGATCATATAAACGAAGCCGAGAGATGACTTGGAGTTTGCCTTTCTTTTTATTGCCATTTACAGGGTAGATTACCGTAGATTTTCATCACGGAAGTGGTGGATGATCACCCCCCGTAGACCATATTTTACAAAAACACATTGGCATGATAAAACAAAAACAACAGCAGCAGCAACCACAACAAAAACAAGAGCAACAAAAACTGCAAATACTACAACTATTTCTAGTAATACTACAATATATTAGTTTAATTGAGCAAAACTATTACTCCAGTATTTCTGTACATTAATCTGATCAAGCAGATTTTTGTTTTCAGAAATATCCTAGAAGCATTAACCATGCTTTACCATAACTACACCCTGGAGAGACCTTACGTTCTTGCTCCAGATCAACGTTACTGCTCCTGTCAATTGAATGTACCCGCTCCTGGTAAAAACATTGCTGCGCCCTAGAATTTTGCTAGGTAAGCACCAAAACATACTTCTTTGACAATCAGATGAATAGATATGCAGTAGACGGTTGTCGCACGGAATGTCTGGGATGTCAGTGCATATTTCTGTATGGTTCCTGTGGTGGATGGCTGTCTGTTGAAGACGTTTAACCCGACAAACTTCCGTCAGCGACTATGATTTCTTGAAAATGAACACGCGGAAGTCAACAAAAGCTTTTTTAAACATACAAACACGATATTCTGAAGTTTTTGCCCCGCCAAGTGATTCATATATGCTTTATTCACCACACTTCTAAACAAAAAATATACGATGTTCATTATAGAGCAGCTTTCTATCATTTTTCATAGGCAGCGCTCCACGCTCTAAAACTAAAACGATCCAGCTCCTGAGTTGAAACAGAGTACGATATTATATGTGATCGTCTACGAGTTTAATCAAACAATTGGCCTTTTTGATCAATATGTATAACTGTCAGTCAGCTTTCTTGTCCTGATTTTTGATGCTTTTGAAATGAAATGTCATTATATAAATGAAGAGCTTGATGACAGACAGAATCATGCACAAGGTCCATAACTATCATAACTATCATGCACAAGATCCATAAATATTATTTATAACTATCATCTTCGATATCGTCATTACAAGACTCCTCTTCGTTAATGTAACTAAACTGAAAGATACTTATCTCATTGGATATCTAGAACATAATGTGAGAAAAGGAAAAAATGCCCAATGTTTTGCTTAGTATTCTACATCAGTTTACTTAAATTAGGAAATATTTGGTAAAGGGTTAAAACATACAGGTTTTACAGTAGGCTGTGTAAAATATACTACTCAAAATTTGCTAGGGGTCACCATGTTTTTCGCCATCCCATTTAATTTCAGAAAATCTGTTTTGATATATAGAACTAGGGCATATATTTTAAGTGTGCTATATTTTGGATACTTGAATAATTCATTGTGACTCTGATTAAACTGACTGCTATGGAAACGCATATTTTTCTAATGCGAAACTAAATTGTAATTTTTTTCGAAATATCAAAATGATCCCTATCAAAGTGTGAGTAGTATGTATTCACTAACCACAACACCAAATAAGGATGACAATGTAATCTTTGAGATGTGGCTATGCCACAGTGTTGAACACTGCACTTGTTCTTTTGGGGTGTATTATATCCCTGTAGAATTTACTATTTAGCCTCAAACTAATACATTAACCGATGTCTATAGATGTTCAGCTGATGTGGAATATATAGTTGGTCGTTCATAATGACAATTATTGCTATAATCAACGATGATGAACCTATGACTGTGACCACGATAATTAATATAGAATCTTGACCAAAATGACAAAATTGTTTACTGTAACACGAAGACTTACACTTACCGTGATTCAACTCAGGAGCTGGATCGTCGTATTGAATTCAGGAGCATGTTACGTTGTAATACAAAAATGGCAAAATATCGCTTTATAATTGCAATGTAATTTTTTTCGGTTTATAGTTGTGAGGAATAATCATTATATAGGCCATCTGACAAGGTACACACTTCAGAATACCGAGTATATATGTTTTACAAAGGTTTTTGGAGACTCCAAGTATTGCTTTTCCAGAAATCGTAGTCGCCTACGGAAGTTTGTCGGATTAAACGTCTTCAACAAACGATTAACCACCAAAAGAACTACAGATTAAGGTGCACTGACATCCCAGACATTCCCTGCGACAACCTTCAACTGCATATCTATTCATTAACATGTCAAAAAATTATGTTTCTGTGCATACCTTGCAAAATCTTATGGGCGTGGCAATGTTTTTACCTGGAGCGGGTACGTTCAATTGGCAGGAGCAGTAACCTTGATCTGGAGCAAGAACGTAAGGTCTCTCCAGGGTGAACTATACCTCTTTCACATTCACGAGTTAGTTTATCCTTCACACTTGTTGGTCCCTTTTAGCTCTATACAACACATTCACGAGTTTTAACGACCCTGAGGTAGAAGCCTTATGAAAACATTGTGAGAAAAGGAGAAAATGCTGGTAACCAGCATTTTCTCCTTTTCCCACAATGTTTTCCATCCTATCAAAGACAAATTCCGTCATTCGAGCCATGTTGTAATGTCGTCTGCTATTGCTTTCAATTTGAATATGTCTCTATTTTTGTCGTGTGGTAAAGAGTTAAATGAATCAAAGTCTTTGAAAAAAGGGTTTAAAGCATGAGCAGGAAGTCTGCGTAGGCTGACCTGCGTCGAAAATTTTTGCTTTTAGTAAATATTCTGCATGTCCAAGGATCATTCTACCTCAGGATGCAGTTGTTTGTCAGACAAAATAATTTTTTTTTATAGATCCATAATTATGGGATGACTTGTTTGGTACATTGCTTCACAGATATGCATTAAACCCCGTTTTCTCTAGAGCATGGCTCAAATGAATCTGACCAAATAACCTCCAGAATTAAATCAAGTATCTTTGGTGACATCCTTGTAAAATATGGATAATCAACTTGAATTTATGGTTAGTGCATGTAAAATGTTAAAAAAATGCGAAACTTTCTTGCTAAAGGAGACATTGTTTGAATTAATCGACACCCTAAAATTGTTCCATTTCGAATGGCTACACGAAATTCTACTGTATTCTGATATTATTTTGAGTAAAACTAGAATAGCATCAAATCAAAGTCATTTGAGCTGTACTCAAAAGGGGGTGTAACACATCTGTGTGATGAACTGTTGATCTACCAAGCGAGTCATCTCATAATTATGGATCCATAAAACCCATTTTGTCTAAAAACCGACTTAGTTATGAGGTAGAATGGTCCTTGGACGTGCAGAAAACTTACAAATATCAAAAAGTTTCGACCCATGTCAGCCTGCGCGGACTGCGCAGGCTGACATGGTCGATACTTTTTGCAGATGCATTAGAAATCCCCCTCCCCCATTTTTCACAGAGAATGGCTTATTTTTTCCTACAGATTACGTAAAAGCAACGCAAGGAATGGAGACCATTGCTCTGATCGTGTTCTTTATCGGAATGATCTGTCTGTTCTTTTACGTGGCTTCCAAAAGGTCAAGGACGCGAGGGATGGCCATTGCCGTCATGGTTATACTCTTCTCTGGCTGTAAGTTCTTTCAGATTTATAATGGAGGCTAAAGTAGCCGTTGTTGACTACTGTACGGGTGCAAAAGCTCATAATGAATGCTTACTTTCATAAACGTTCTACTAAAATCTGTCATGTTTATGTTCATTGGTTCTCATATGATTATGCATATATAAATTCTGACTAACATACGACTCAGATAATGACTTATGTTCTTAGAAACATTTGAAATTCTTAGTTCAAGGGCAGATTATATTAACTTTGTAACGCTCATGAAACAGGGCTCAGAAGTAATATCTTGTACAATTTTCAGGCTGTAATATACTCGTATAGCCCCAGTTTTTATGTTGAAATTGAGCGACTTCTCCCAAAACGTATATTCTGTGTTTGCTAACGATAAATCTCAGCTCTCAATTCTTCCAATCTTTGATTTTGTTTGATTTAACATGATCGTTACTGTGATATTTTCAGCCCTAGCTTCCATCATGGGAATGATGCTCTGGTTATTGAACATGCCTCAATATCACTACGCCAATTACTCAATGGGTCTTACAGTATTTGCACTCACTCTGAACATCACGGCCGGTATTCTACTGATTCCAGACATTCGCCAATACGATTACAAAGATGTAATGAAGGTACGAATTTTGACTTTCTTATGTATTAGGTAATGTGTGAAGGTTTTATCTGTCTTACGTTGGTATATTTGTACTAGTTTTATTTGTCCCATGTCGGTATATTTGTGTTGGTTTTTATTTGTCCCATGAAGGAATACTTGTGTTGGTTTTATTTGTCTCATGTCGGTATATTTGTGTTGGTTTTATTTGTCTCATGTCGGTATATTTGTGTTTTTATTTGTCCCATGTCGGTATATTTGTGTTTGTTTATCAATCTATCCTCCGTATTTTTGTGTTTATTAATCTGTCTCATATCGGAATATTCGTGTTGGTCATATCTGCATTTTGTCAGTCTATTTGTGTGTTATCGTTCTCATGTCGGCATATTTATATTGGTTTTATCGATGACCTGTCCGTATTTTTGTAGTTATTATATTTGTCTTATGTTGGTATATTTCTGTTCGTTTATCTGTCTAGTTCAGCATATTTGTGTGTTTTGTTTGTCATTATCATGTTGGTTCGATCTGTTCCACATCGGTACATTTGTGTTGTTTCATCTGTATCTTATGGGCATATTTGTGTTGGCTTTATTTGTCTCATGTCGGTATATCTGTGTCGGCTTTATCTGTCTTATGTCACCATATTATTGTTGGGTTTGCTTGTCCGATGATAAATCGGCATAATCAGCGCTATGTAGGTATATCTGGGTTGTTTCATCTGTCTCATGAATATCGGGCCGAGCCCCAGTAGCTCAGTCAGAAGCTTGCAGGACTTCAGAACAGGGATGTGTTCGATCTTTGGTTCGGCCAATTTCTTTCCGAGGATTGATGATAGTCACTGTGAGAGGATTCATTCCTCTTCCACCACTGACCATTGTCTCGACGATGGTATTATGTGGGAAAGCAGCCAGTGGTTTGGAAAGAAAATTGTGCGGAGTATCGGTAAAAGAGACTCCATGAAAGCTAAGATAGGTGCACTGGCCACCGCGATATAACTGAAATAATTTTGAAAACGGCGTTAAACACGATAAATCAATCAATCATGAATATCGGGTTATTTGTATTGGTTTTATTAATCTCATGTCGGTAAAATGCGTAAGTCTATATGGTACGTATATTTGTATTGACTTTCTCTGGTACTTGAAGTAGGGCCCGTGTTAAAATAAAAACTTACTATTGAATTATATATATGGCCCGTATTAAAATCAAGACTTACCATTTATCAAATGTCCCAATTTTAAGTTCGTCTAACTCGTTCAAGCATCTGAAGACAACGATTAAATGAGTGTTAAAGGATGAATGTTTTTTGCTGAATGGCCGGACACTATTGTGGGAAAAGGAGAAAATGCTGGTTACTAACATTTTCTCTATTTCCCTCAATGTTTTTAAAACCATTCTCTTTCAGGAACGAAAAAAATCGGAATTTGTAGTACAGGGTCAAGTGTACTTTTTCTGCTCGTTACAGGTCGGAGGCGAATTCCAGAACTTCAAAGCATTACCTGTTTTACCGGAAGAGGTGACTTCGCCACACCCACCCCCGATCGAAAACTTCAGCCCAACAGTTATACCCCAGAACCCAATGGCCGCGCCAGAGTATCGATACATGCAGTACAAAAAGAAACGTGGTAAACTGGACGGGTTTTAACCCAAACGTCCAGCGTGCAGTTTTTTTTTTGTGTTAATTTCGGAGTTTCTTCTATCTTAATGTAGTTCCGTTCTTTAAATGAACTTTGACATAAGTGAATAATATGAATGACATTTCAAGCAGTCATTGGTGAAATCAAATGCTCACGCTTCAAATTAGATTTGAAATAAGAGCCACTTCTTTTTCACGGAGACATATTGGATTTTACATACGGTGACGTTTGAGAAAGATTGTATTAAACGCTTCTAGAAAAAAAAATGTTATAATCGAGCTATGAGTGAGCTTAATGCGCTATTAAAAGTTAGTTGAATGCATCTGCGAAAAGTATGTGCCCATGTCAGCCTGCGCAGTCGAATTTTCGCATAGAGCATGTCCAAGGACCTTTCTACTTCATGATTCAGTTAGTTGTTGGACAAAATGGATCCAGTTATGTGATGACTTGCTTAGTATAATGCATCACGGAGAAACATTAAATCTCCTTTTGCCAGAGTGTGGCTGAACTTTTTTTTTTAATTGTGTACATACCGTTTAGTTGAGTTTTCCCAAACAAATCCCGAGTTCAGAACCCTTAGGAATAAAGCTCCTGAAAGCATTGTCTGAAAAAGAAAAAATTGCTCTTAACCAGCAATTTCTCCTTTCCCCACAAAGTTTTCTACCCTTTCAAGGACAAGGTCGGTTTTTGAGCAACATTTTATTTGCTGTCTGCAATTGCTTTCTGTTTGGACAAGTATAAATTTTTTTCGTCTGATAAAGGGTTAAACTCGTTAGTAAACTGTGACATAGATTCTATATACAAAACTAAAAAACAAACCAGATAACAGGTTACTCGCATATATGTAAAGGACTAGCATATTCAGGTATTTCAGGTTTGGTGACCAACAATTAATTAACTAACTTTCTTTCCAACAAAACAGTTCACGGATAGGAAACTTCATATTCGGAGCCAATGGCTCTGACGAGAAAATGTTGTGTTGGTCTTCCGTTTCTGAAAAGGTCGGCTGAAAAACAATCAAAAAAGGTAAGCTTGTCATTATTTGTAATCATGTGTTCTTATGTATTTGAAATTCCAAAAAAGGAGAATGTCATGCAATGCTCTGGTCTTTCAACGTATTTTCTACACTACGGAAAGTTGTAACAAGTGTACGATGTTGTCTGAATCATTTGTGGCGTGGGTTGACCATAGTCGAAATAATACGTCACGGACCTAAATTTAGTCTATTATTGCCATTTAATTGGCAAATAAGAGAAAATCTTGCTGTCCCAAATAGCGTGAATTAATGTCATGAAATGTTACATTGACTGTTGGTAAAGAATTGAAAAGAAATAGCACAAAAAATGATAAAAATAAAGAAGGGCTCCGATAATGTGGACCGGCTCTGAATATGTAAGTCGGCACTGATTGATGAAGGCTTCCTTTCAAAAATTTAGTTTTCTGTTAAAAATTACTTAGCAAGTAGGCTTTGTTTTTCCGTTGATACCTTTTCCAAAATGTAGTACTTTGTTGGGTGGAACATGACCGAATTTATGAAAATACAAAGGACTGGTATTGTCACGATTGAAAAATGCTGTCGAGCATTAGTCTTTCTAAATTTTGAAAATACTTTTGTGTAGCCTTTGATTAACAGAATGGTCTCTACATGTATATAGCATTTGTCATGCTTTCGTCGTAAGTGCAGCCCACACGTAAGCAAAAATTATGAAAAATATTTGGCATCTTCAGAAGACTATTTGGTCTTGAAACAGTCATTAAAAAGTTAAATGGAAAATGTACCGACCGTAGCAGAGATATTGAATAGAAACCCCCCCCCCCCCCCAAACTTTTACAAAGCGTGAGAAATACAATTGAGCTTTTAGCATTACATGCCTCAGGGTATATGTGTGAACACTCTTTTCAACACTTAACACGACACGACAGTATGTCAGGTGGGTGGGATATATACAAGTTTATAACAGCGAAAAAGAATCAATTTCACAAACACGTGAAGACCACAAATGTTCATAGATCCTTGATTTTGATTGTGCTCATTTAGATCTTTCAATGCTCAATTAACCAAACGCATATTAAATCAGAATATGTCATATATCAGTTATTTTCTCAGCCGATGATAAACAAATATCCATCCAAACGAACGACCACGTTTTGTGCAGTCTAAATTACTCGTCACGGCAAAACACGAAAACCCACGACAAAGCAGGTGCCAAATTTACATCATCCGCTCAAAGACCCTTCAAAATGCCTTTTTATTCTAAATAATGACTCTAAACACTTAATTTGCATACACACTCAGTAAATCATGATACTGGAGCTGGAATCTCAATCTAATTACAGCGTAAAGTGAATGATTTCTATATTAGAAAGGGGGAGGGGTCGGCGTGAGATTTCTGAAACAAGTGCAAACGACAATGTGTTGGACATTCATACACATATCTAGGACGGAAAAAGAAAAATAAATAACTCGAAGCTATTCATTATGAACCCTTAGAGTGCCTGTCACAACTTTAGTTGCTTCTGCAGCCAGTGTAGATCAAGATTGGACTGCACAAAACGTGATCGTTCGTTTGGATGGATGTTTGTTTATCATCGGCTTAGAAAATAACTGATATGTGACATTTTCTGATCTAATATGCATCTGGTTAATTGAACATTGAAAGATCTGAGTAAGTACAATCAGAATCAGGGATCTATGAACATTTTTTGGTCTTGACGTGCTTGTGAAATTGATTCTTTTTCGTTGTTATAGACTTGTATATATCCCACCCACCTGACATACTGTTGTGTCGTGTTAAGTATCAAAAAGAGTTAAGAGTGTTCACACATATACCCTGAAGCGTGTATTGCGAAAAGGTCAATTGTATTTCTCACCCTTTGTAAAAGATTTTTTTTCCCATTCATTATCTCTGCTACGGTCGGTACATTTTCCATGTAGCTTTTTAAGATGCCAAATATTTTTCATAATTTTTGCTTACGTGTGGGCTGCACTTACGACGAAAGCATGACAAATGCTATATACATGTAGAGACCATTCTGTTAATCAAAGGCTACACAAAAGTATTTTCAAAATTTAGAAAGACTAATGCTCGACAGCATTTTTCAACCATGACAATACCAGTCCTTTGTGTTTTCATAAATTCGGTCATGTTCCACCCAACAAAAGTACTACATTTTGGAAAAGGTATCAACGGAAAAACAAAGCCTACTTTCTAAGTAATTTTTAACAGAAAACTGAATTTTTGAAAGGAAGCCCTCATCAATCGGTGCCGACTTACATATTCAGAGACGGTCCACATTATCGGAGCCCTTTATTTTTATCATTTTTTGTGCTATTTCTTTTCAATTCTTTACCAGCAGTCAATGTAACATTTCAAGACATTAATTCACGCTTTTGGGACAGCAAGACTCTCTCTTATTTGCTAATTAAATGGCAATAATAGACTGAATTTAGGTCCGTGACGTATTATTTCGGCTACGGTCAACCCACGCCACAAATGATTCAGACAACATCGTACACTTGTTACAACTTTCCGTAGTGTAGAAAATACGTTGAAAGACCAGAGCATTGCATGACATTCTCCTTTTTTGGAATTTCAAATACATAAGAACACATGATTACAAATAATGACAAGCTTACCTTTTTTTGATTGTTTTTCAGCCGACATTTTCAGAAACGGAAGACCAACACAACATTTTCTCGTCAGAGCCATTGACTCCGAATATGAAGTTTCCTACCCGTGAGTTGTGAAATTCGAATAGATCTATAAGTAAAAGAAGTTCTACCCAATCCAAAAGACAACCCCGCGTTCTTTTCATGACTTGCAGGATATGACATAAGTTGACATTTTAGACAAGTTTTCTAAAACGAATCTAGAAAAAATGTTATTGAGCGAGCCTCTGGCGAGCTTAATAACAATTTTACTGACGAGCTGAATAAAGTTTTACCTAAAAACCCAAAGAATATCAGATCTTTTTTTATCACATGACGATATCTTACAAATCATGTGTCAGAATATGCAATACTATACGGTCACGTGTAGGAATTTCATTTGTTAAACTCGACTTCTTTGAAAAATAGTATAAAATGACGTCACTTATGACCTTACATAATGCTTCTCTCAAATGGTAATGGCTGAATAATTCTGACATTAGGGAGATTATGTATGGTGGCATATTTCTTCCGCGAGCTACGAGATAGCTATTGCGATAATCTAAGAGACCTATCGTGATAAAACAAAATTTCCTGGAAATATTATCTAGATAATAAAAATTTTCACGATAAAAATATCGCGATAATTCTAACTGTTATCATGATTTTTTTGCTTTCGTGCCCATAACTGACATTCACGGTATCTACAATTAGATACAGTTTCGGAACATCTTCGTCTACAACCTTATGAATTCTCCTTTTCCCTGAATGGTTTTAAAGTTGTTCGTAGGAGGCATTTCGAGTCGTCTTTGTGATTTTTATGTATAAACAGACTTCTGTTCATTGCGAGTCTTGTCAAAATTTACCAACTAAGCTACAATTTTTAATGATTCGAATTTTTACTTACTGCAATCTTGTGAAGCCAAAAACTACCGTGTTCATCCAAATGATAAATTGTCTATAGATCTATATAGATATCGAGAAACAGATAGAACTATCACGATAATTTTATCTCAAATGTCAGCTTCGTGCACGATTGAGAACTTTTACGTTAAAATATTAAGTTTATCGTGATATTTTTTTCAGGAAACTTTTCACTATCTCGATGAAATTTCCAGGAAACTTTGATTTATCGCGATAGTTTTCTAAAATTATCATGATAGGTATCTCGTGGCAGAAATGTGCCACCATAATTATGTGGTGAAACTTACTTATTAAAACATTTTTAGCAGAATCTACAGTTAAGGTCTACGACCACTAGCTCTCATATTAAAAAACAGAAGCTGCCGAGATTGGCCGAATAGCCTTTACGAAAACGTCGATGTTACACGATATTTACCGATGAGTTAGGGGTCGTAGACCTTAAGTTATACAATACGGTTCAGCCATGCGCTGTGAAGAGGGGGTTTAATGCATTTGCAAAAAGTGTCAACAAATGTCAGCCAGTGCAATCCACGCAAGTTGACGGGGTCCAAATCTTTTGCTATTTGTAAATTTTCTGCATGTCTAATGATCACTCTACCTCATGATTCAGTCGGTTATTAGACAAAATGGATATCATGGATCAATAATAATATGATGACTTGCTTGTATCATGTGTCACGGAGATGCATTCTTAAATCCCTTTATTCAAGAGCGCCGCTTATTTCTAAAATGTTAATTGAATTATCGTACACTGACAACAATTTTTTCTGATGTCTCTTTATTCGAAGTAACAGTGCTGATTCGAGGTTTTGTGCAGTCTGGTCTTAATCCACACTGCTCGCAAAAGCAGCTATAGTTGTGAAATGCTATTTTAGAGGATTAATAAAAAAAAAAAAAAAAAACCGGCGAGATTCCTAGCCACAACAAATTGTCTGAGGTTCGTGGAACGAGATAGAAATTGAATCTCTCTGACATTTGCCACCTGCGTATAGCCTTCCTTATAACTCTTTCAGCGCCAAATATAATCTGAGACATGCTTCGTAAAAAGATGGTTGAAATGGATCTACAAAACTCCTGTTAGCTCGGACAGTACGTGTAGCCTGACCTGGGTCGAAAATTTTTGCTATTGATCAATTTGCTGCATGTCAAAAGACCAGTCTATTTATGATTAAGTCGATTTTTGTACAAAAACAGATCATTTTGATGCAACGACTTGCTTCGTATAGTGCATTACGAAGAGGTTTTAAGCCTTCTTTTCTCAGAATGCAGCACATTATTTAGATTTAAATTGTTATATTATCCGGTCTCTTTCGCCGGCTGAAAATACAATCCACTGAAACTCAGACATGTTTTTTTAATTGATAGGTTTAATGTAGTAGGCAATTTATCCTGTATTCTTTCACCCCTGGGCTGCTAAGCGCGACTCACTGACCTTTTGCGGACAGTATAGATCAAGATCAGACTGCACTGAACGTGAGATATCTTTCCCCAAAAATATACCTTTTGAAATAGAAAAAGTTGGGTTTTTACAGACGATAAACTTAGAAGCAGGTTCAAGTTGAAAGCATTTGCAGACGACAAATCACATATGGCTCATATGGTTGGATTTATCTTGGAAAACAGATTTGGAAAAATAAGAAACTACTGGTTACCAGCATTGTATCCTTTTCATGAAACGTTTTAGAAGCTTATTTTTTCTGGGTCGCTATTTACCAAACGAAAGAAATAGAAAAAATGGAATTGTCCAAATCAAAAGCATTTGCAGGCAACAAACACGAGATTGTTGACAAAGGATTAATGAATTGAATGAAATGAATTGTTTCAACCAGGAAAACAGACCAAGACATTGTGATTTCTAAATTTCTTTTGCCACACATTCTATTCAATCTCATCTTGTTTCACACTGTCCGTAAAAAGGTATTCTGTTGACGTATTTTGTCAACAAAAAAATGTCTAAATTTGTGCGTAGCGCTTCTGGGCTTAAAGCAAATCACAACTGAATATGGTATCTGTAATTCAAATCGTTCTACGTACTAAAAATCTATATTCGTCGTAAAGGTTTCCATTGAATTAACCCTGTACGAAATGATCCCGGGTTTTAACAATGCTGAGAAAGAACGCTATTGAAAACATATTGGGAAAAATGACAAAAAGCTGGTAACAAGACAAATCTTGATTTGAACGAAATTAAATTTGTAGTCTGCAAATGCTTTGAATTTGGGTATGTTTGAATGCATTTTTTTTTGTGGGATGAAGTATTAAGATGATAACAGACAAATGCATCGAAACATATCGAATGCCTGCACCCGCCTTTTTTTTTTTATGTTTTCTTGTTTTGATAGTTACGGATTAGTTACTGTCAAATTACAACAATAAGCGTTTTGTTAACTGAAAACTGTGAAAGACAGCATGTACCTTTTAATAGAGCCATGTTACATGAAAAGGGGGCTTAACGCATTTGCAAAAAGTATCTACCCAGGATAGCCTGCGCAGTCCGCGCAGGCTGACCTGGTCCGAAACTTTTTGCTATTGATCAATTTTCTGCATGTCCAAGGACCAGTTTACCTCATGATTCAGTCGGTTGTTAGATGAAATGGACTTTATGGATCCATGATCAAGTGATGACTTGGTTGGTATCATGCATCACAGACATGCATTAAGCCCCCTTTTGCAAAAACATGGCTCATTTATTTTTTTATCAAAACGCCCGGTAGTTCTGTCGAGAGTGAACAGGGCTTGAAACACATGAGGCGCTGGTTCGATTTTGAATTTGATGGGTCAAACTCTGTTCGAGAACTGATGATAGTCATTGTGACAGGATTCATTTCTCTTTCATGCTGAATATTTTATCAACGACATCAGTGCGAGAAAGCAGCGCTTGAGTACTGATAAGAGAACCTCCAGGGAAGCATGGATAAGTACACTGGCCCCCTGGATATTACTAAATAATGTTGAAAACGGCGTTTAACAACGAAAAAGCAGATAGTCTTTTTTGTTTAAGTTCATACATTCTTGTTATAGAAAAGACAAATCTTAACCATTAGGCTGCTAAGCGCGACTCACTGACCTTTTACGGACAGTGTAGACCAAGATCAGACTGTACAGAACGTGCAGTCTGTTCTTGGATCTACATAGGCCGATAAAGAGATATTTTTCTACAAAAAATAAGGTTGAAGTAGCATTATTCGGGTTTTTACTATCGGCTTGAAAGTTTCACTTCAGTTATTTTGCAGGTTAAGGGTTAACCTATAGGGTACATGCGAAGACTATCTCACGTGTTCTTGAAATTCCCCTTTTGAAACCAGATACCTTACCAACTGTCTAAGAACCAAATATACTACTCACACTTTGATAGGGATCATTTAGGTATTTAAATATGGGTATATGTTGCAACTATGCAGTTTTGAATTATAAGCATTCATTTCCAAAGGTGATATATTTCATCAGTGTAGCAATGTATCCTATTAAAAAACCATAACTGATACAGGTCACACATATTATGTCGGTTGAATTTAATATGGTGATCCCTAGCAAATTTTGAGTAGTATATATAAACTCAATCTCTTTCGACGCCTGAAAATACAATCCACTATAACTAAGAAAAAAAATGTATTATAGACTTGACTGAACAAGCGGACGGCATAGATCTAAGATCAGACTGCACGTTCTGTGCAGTCTGATCTTAGATTTATGCCGTCCGCAAAAGCGCTCGTTATATATCGCCTATGGCGCTAAGAGGGCTACAGCTGTAACCGATGCTACACGTTAAATAGTACAGTTCAGTGCCTGAAATCAACTTTGTTCTTTGTCACAAGCAATTGTTATCGTGGGGAATAAAATTTTAGCTTGGAATATCATATTTCTACTTGGAATTACTTTTTGTCAAAGATAAAAAAAAAACTTGTGTAAAATAAACATAAACATTGTATTTTTTTTAAAAAAAATGTTATAGTTGTTCTGTTACTGTTGACGGGTGAAATAACATAATAGAATTTAAAATAGTTGTGTGTTTTTTTAATGATTTTAGTGAATAGAATTTGTCTAAACTGCAAGAAAATAGTCCTGATGAATACCAAATTACGTATGTAGTGCCGTGAACGCAGCCGTTGAGGACATAAGTGTTGCCTAGCAACGTGTGTTAAGGAATTACCATGGAGATGCGAGTCAACGATTGAAATGGCGTGAGATTATAATGAGGGAATTTAAACACAAAATGTACGCACATCTGCTCATATTTTAAAAATTAAGCAATTCTCACTATTTATCGGATGACCCTCGAATATTCAAATGATAGTAAGTACCTGTACAAGTAATGGGCACAATTGCATTCTCTGGTTTTACAGGTACAACGTATGTAGCAAACGTGATCATTTTTTCACTTTCAACTTCGATGACTCTAAGGTTGGTGGGTCTAAAAGAGATTTAGATTATAAATTGATACAAGAAAAGGGTTATTCCCTATCACACCCATTTGCTAATGTGTAAAAAAGCGAAGCGGGGTATCGATTAACAGTAGCAACTCTTGTATAATGGTGTCGTAAATTTGCCCTCAAATAGGTCTGTAAAATGGCACACGGAGACCCGCAGAATATACATGTTCATATTTTTTACCAATGACAAATTACTATCTATTCCTTCGAGACTAATACCAAGAAGTAGGTCAAAAGCCAGCTTATACAGCAACGCCGAAAAAAATGTAGGATGTACATGTACCTATAACGAAAATGGAATAAATTCATAATTTCTTTTCTTTATTTCAAAGAAACAATTTAATACAGAGCATTATGCTAACGGAAAGTATCCTATAAACTGAAAGAAAAACGTCAAATGTACCAGAGTGTGCGCGAAAGTTTTCTTTGATTGTGTAACCTGATTCGTTGTTGAAACACAATCTCTGAGAGTTTTCTTTTATCAAAGAACATTCTCTGTCTTCACAAACACAGTTTCTAAGTTTTGCAGCTTTCGATTGTCTGTACAGTATTTTCAAACTGTCCCTACAGCTGTCCGTACATTTTAGACCGTGATACATAGCTTGACAATGATTAAGAAAGTACGTAAACGCCGTTTGACAATGAGCATCCGCTTCACAGAGCCATTGAGCAAGACTGCAAGATACCACGGTACTTGTGTCCTGTAAACTTTGCATGGCGTCCAAAACGGAAGTAGCACAAACGTTGACCTTCTTTTTAACCCAGTTACAAAAGCTATCACCTTGACAATCACAGGTGATCAGAGATCTACCAATGCTCTCTTCTGTGGAAAATAACGAAATGAGAGCACGTGTGCACTGCGAGGTACAATTTATTGTCTGTCCACTTATAACTGTGTCGCAGCCTAGCAGAAAGTTATGGAGCGCCATCCCACAGCCAACACGCGCGGTACAGTTCTTATTTACTGCTTCACATTTTGTCTGAACTTCCAGTCCCATGTCTTTTGCATGACATGTGACAATTGCAACCACCATGGAGAGGACATAACTCGTCAGCCGTCGATAGTTTTCCATATCAAATGCTATCAAAATTAGAACCCTGCAAAATAACAATGACTTGTGAACATTACACTGTGTTAACCCATTACCACAAGACAAAAATTAGACTTGTCCAAAGTCAAAGCATTGGCAGACGACACATCTAATTTAGCTGAAGTCAAGGTTTTACCAGCATTTTCTCCTTTATTCACAAAGTTTTCAAAAGACTTCTACCTCAGAGTCGTTAAAACACGGGATCGTGTGGTAACGGATGAAGGCCTCTTACTGTTTTTTTTTTTTTTTTTCTTTCTTTTTTTCAATTTTTTCCTTAGGAAGGTGTAATATTACTGAAATTTTGTGAAATCAATTGAACAAATCGATAATAGATAACTAATAGGCTGTATTTTTCTTTAAAAACATTTCCTGGTACTCGTGAAAATAGCACAAGTTGATTGACGTACCTAAAAATAGACCTTGGGACGGAAACTCAGTGACAGGGTTTTTCGCTACCTGTCGGTGTTCCCGTTTTTTTTTTCATATAAAGATGGATATGTCGTGTCATGTAACAAAGTAAAAAAAACGCACACAGTATGGGCATAAGGCAAGTAAGCGATAATTGCGAGTTTCAAAATGGCTTCTTTCCTTAGGTACCCCTCCCCCCTCCCAAACAAGGACTTCAAAAGCTACTCAATGGAAAGAGTCTCTAACACTGGTTGCATACTCACGTGGCAGTGGGGGTAACTCTTTACCAGAATGAAATATTTAAGTTTTGTCCAAACTGACAGCATTAGATGTCAGATCGTAAATTAGATGATGCCGAAATATTGGTATTTGTACTTTGAAAGGGAAGAAGATAATGTGAGAGATGTAGAAAATGTTAGCTATTTTTTTTTTCATCGGGTCGCACAAACTTTGGATCGTTTGCAAAACGTTGATCTTTAAGAGAACAATCCTGTTTTTTCATGACTCTTTGTAAAAAGTCTTGTAAAACATTGTGAGAAAAGTAGGAAATGCTGGTATCTAGCATTTTCTCCTTTTCCCAAAATGTTTTCTTCCCTGTTTTTGGACAGATCCTATCATCTGTGCCCTATTTTATTTGTTGTCTGTGAATTCCTTCAATTTGAACACGTCAAAAAGTTCAGCGTTTGGTATTGAATTGATGAAGCCTTTTCTTTATAATGTCAGACACAGATGATGATTACGCAGACACGGTTCTATTGATGTGTCAACGCCAGCTATAATGACCTTGTTTTTAACAAAAGCATATTGAACTTGCCAGGAGGAAAAATGGTACTAATAGAAGCTAAATTTTTTTTTCCTCGTGCTCTGAGAAAAAACGAAGCAGAATTTCAATCGAGATTTTGCTGGTAAACGTGATGTTCATGACCATAAAAATTACCAAAATCATCATCATCATCATCATCATCATTGTTGTCGTCATTGTTGTCGTCATCATCGTCGTCGTCTTCATCAAATTAACACACCATCATTTCCCATAATGCTTTGTACCCTTAAGTGACAAATCTTTTTATTTCAGTCACACGCTATTTGTTGTCTGTAAACGCTTTTAATATGCATGAGTCAAATATTTTGTCGTCTGGTAAAAATTTTGCATGTTAACATGCTTACCTAATTACTGCTTGAATTGCATAGATTTCACAGTAATAAACAAAGAAAATAACGATGGCCAATAGTTCTCATTCAATTGTTTTAAGTCAGATGAATGACGTCTTTAAATGGAACGATGGTGCCGACGGCATGAACATCTACAAGGTCGATAAGAAAATGAGCATGCTGAGAAGAACAATGACGACGCCGAAAAGAACAATAAAACACCGACAAAAATAGCAATACTAAGAACAACGACGACCCCTGACAAGAACAAGAACGACCCCAACAAAAATGACGACAGAGCCGAATAGAACAACGCAGACGCCATAATTAACAACACACTAGGAATACCGAGGCCAAAAAGAAAAACACAGACGCCGACAACAGTAAGTCGCAACAAATAAGAACACTGACGACGCTGACAAGAACAATGACGTAAACTAGGCTGACATGGAAAAAAAAAAAAGACACCGACGACTCTCAGAACAACAAATCCTCGAAAAGAAGGATGACGAAGCCGCAGACGAATACAACAAAAAAGCTGCTAAGTTCAACAAAGACGACGCTGACAAGAACAGCGCTACGCCAACGTCGAAAAGAACAACGATGACACCAACAAGAACAAAGACTGTATCGTTAAGCTCATAGACTACGCAGAAAGAAAAATTGACGATTACAAGAACAATCACGATGAAGCTGACAAACGTAGCGACGACGACGATGACAAGAACGACGACGACTATGCCTACTTGAACAACGAGACAACAACGATTTTGATAGCGCGGAAAGTCTTGACGACAGCTCTGAAGACTTTGACGACGATGGTGCCTGCAATGCAAAAACAGCAGAAAATGTGATAATGAATTTAATAAACATTACCTGTATTTCTCCAAAACATAGATAACAGTCAGATTTGCTGAACTTTAAGAAAGAGAAACAAGGCAATTATTTTGACAACCGTGGAATGACTGCACCGTATTACACTCCATTAGCTTCCCTGTATAATTACTCTGTGATTCCGCTATATATCGACACATCAATATTTATAGCCAGTGGGAACGCTTTTCTTAACCTGTTACCAAACGATCCTAAGTATGTTCTGACAGCACTTAGGAACGAGGTTTTGGAAAACATTGTGGTAAAAGGAGAAAATGCTGGAGACCAGCATTTTATCTTTTTTTCGCACTGTTTTCTATAGATTCAGAGACAAATATATTATTGCGACACTGAAATAGGGAATGCTTATAGGCAGTTTGTTTTCATTAACCTGTATTTTTTCTATCTTTTCAAACGGATAATTTCCACCATTTGAATCACTGTCAATTTGTCATCTGTGCGATGAATGCTTTGATAACCCTTTATCTCACAATGTTGAGTTTTAACGACCATGAGGAAGAAGACTTTTGAAAACATTGTGAGAAAAGGAGAAAATGCTGCTTAACAGCATTTTCTCCTTTTCCCACAATGTTTTCCGCTCTTTCACTCCCATTTGAGCCACATTTATTTTGTCGTCTGCAAATACTTTGAATTTGAACAATTCCAAAATTTTGTCGTTTGGTAAAGGGATAAGGGCCGAGTCTTAGATTTTGTCGTCTGATGTGAACTTATACCATAGTTTTAATAGATCAATATTTGTACTCGAAGTAAAAACGAGAAATTATCCATTTAAGACTCGCCCATAATTTAAAACATTCGCTGACAAAATGTAAATATGGCTCTAGTGATGGAATTAATCTTTGAATGGGGAGAAAACATTGTGGGAAATGTAGAAAAGAAAATGCTGACTACCACTCTGTAACTCTGTCATTCTGACACTCTGTCACTGAAGGGATTCGTATTTTGATGAATAGAAGACGCTGTGGAGGGAAGAAGGATGAAATCTTGATTACCAGCAGTTTCTCCATTTCCCACAGTATTTTTAAAAGCCTTCTTTCCAAGGGTCGTATGGGATGGTTCAGTAAAAAGGCTAGTAGGTAAAATTGTGAGTCCAATGATTGGGAAAAATGGATTTCAAAATTAATCTGTGTTAAATGATAGTATTGCATCGCACTGTATATTATACTTCGGTAGGATAAAATATGTTTATGAACTGGTTCTTGCTTTCTATGTGTAAAAGTTGAAAACGGCAAATTTAGAAGAGCTGCATCAAATGTCGTTGGGACAAGATATGTATCTCTCTCCGCGCTAATCATTGTTTTGATGACGGTTATGTGGGAAAGAAGCCAATGGCTTTGGAAGATTGGAACATTGTGATGAGCAGTGATAAAAGAAACTACAAAAACGTATGGACTGGTGCACTGACCGCCGCGTTATAAGCGAAATACAGTTGAAAACGGCGTAAACATTTTACCACATGAAGAAATTCTGGACTCGTTTGCATTGAAAGTACTTGCAGACGACATATCAAATGTGGCTCAGATTCTGAGATTTGTCTGTGATAGGGTAGGAAATATTGTGGGAAATGGCGGGATGCTGGTAACGAAAGCCGTCTACACCAGGGTCGTTAAAAAATCCGGGATTTTTTGGTAAAGGGTAAAACATCGATCAATAAATCAGTCAATGCATCAAATGCAGTCAAACGCAGTGTGTTTCATATGCTAGCCATGGGGAGGCAACTCTTATACTGGTCGGTAACTTCTATACAGCAGTTACTGTTCTTATACGAATCGTTTAACTCTCTGGGCTAAGCGCAGACAAAGACCGTTTGCGGACAGCGTAGATTAAGATCAGACTGCACAGAACGTGCAGTCTGATCTAATATCTACACTGTCTGTTATGGCGATATTTTTCCCCTAAAAATAATATCGAAATAGCAAAATTTGGCTTCTTAATATCAGCTTGAAAGTTTCATTTCACTTTTTTAGCAGGTTAAGGGTTGAAACCTGTATTTTTTTTTTTATAGCGTATTATTCTATTATTTAGAGTATTTAACTTATCGTGGCGGTCAGTGCCCCTATCCAAAGTCTCCTGAGTTTGTTTTACCAGTACTTTGCACATTATTCTCCCAAAACCACTTGCTGCTTTCCCACACAACCATTCTCGAAGCAATTGTCACTGAGCGAGAAATGAATCTTGTCGCAACCGCTACAATCAATACTCGAAAAGAAATTGGCCGAGCTGGAGGATTCGATCCAGAGGCCTCTGTAAGTTCTTGACTAAGCTACCAGGCTGACCTACAGATAGTCAGACATCTGCCGTCGTATTCCAAGAGAGGAAAAGCGTTCAAAATGTTTAAAACATTGTCTGGCAAATGGGGATTAATGCATCCCCATGGTGCATCATAACAAGGAAATTATCACATTAGTGGTCCTTGGACATGCAGAAAATTGACCGATATGGAAAAAGTTTTGACCCAGTCTGCGCTGACTGACCTGGGTCAATATTTTTCAGAGATGCCCTCTAAACCCCCTATTCACAGAGATTTAGATTTCTTGTGCGAAATGTTTTCGAAGACCTTTTCACAAAAGACGAATAGTATAGCTCCTTTTCTCTAAAAGACATTTTTGCACCAATACATGGAAAGTATCCTCTTTACCAGAAGACAAACTGTTACATCTGTCAAAATTGAAAGGATTTGCAGACAACAAATTGAATTGGAAAGAATAATGGTATCTTGCTTCACATGGGTTTGGAAACATTGTGGGAACAGAAGAAAATGATGGTTGCTAGCTTTTACTCTTTTCGCCACAATGTTTTCAAAAGCTTTATTCTTCAGTCCGCACAGGCTGACATGGTCCGAAACTTTTCCCTATCTTCTAATTTTCTGCATGTCCAAGGACCATTCTACCTCATAATTCATTTAGTTGTTTGACAAAATAGATCTTAATGGATCCATAATTATGTAATGACTTGCTTGGTATAATGCATCACGGAGATGCATTAAACCCCCTTTTGTCAGAGCATGAATCATTTGAATTCGTATGGAGTATTAGGCACACAAATAAATACAATATAGATATATAAACCTGCCTTTTTGACGAAAATAACAATCTCGAGTGTTCTACTGATAACTGTCAACATTTACACTTCGAACAAGTTCTTTGTCAGACTCATATATGTTCGAAATATCGAATACATTCTATTATAAGTAAAACATAACTCTTCATTTTCATGTCATTTTTATTGCATTAGTGAAGTGCGTCTTACAGTTACATGTACAAGTTGTGGCTGAAGTAGAATCGGGTAACAGGCCTCACGCTCCACATCTGAAAGAAAAAGTTAAAAACAGAAGAAGAAGAAGAAGAAGAAGACGAAGAAGAAGAAGAAGAAGAAGAAGAAGAAGAAGAAGAAGAAGGAGGAGGAGGAGGAGGAGGAGGAAGAAGGGGAGGAGGATGGGGAGGAGGAGGAGGATGGAGGGAGGAGAAGGACAAGAAGAAGAAGAAGAAGAAGAAGAAGAAGAAGAAGAAGAAGAAGAAGAAGAAGAAGGAGAGGAGGAGGAGGAGGAGGAGAAGAAGAAGAAGAAGAAGAAGAAGAAGAAGGAGAGGAGGAGAAGAAGAAGAAGAAGAAGAAGAAGAAGATGATGATGATGATTGAGAAGAAGGAGGAGGAGGGCTGCAGATAGTTATGCAGTCTGGAGAAATGTAATGAAATACTCAATTTCACTTTTTGGACACAACAAATGCTGAATAGTGTGTGGTGTAGCTCTAGCAAAAAAATACAATTTATTCGTTAGCTTCCAAGGGAACCAATATCAACCGTAACAGGAATCTAGGGCTCTATGTTTGAAGGGCAATTCAAATCCATTGATGCATCGTCAAAATTTTCCTTCCGGTGTCATTTTGTAGGGAGCCAACCTTTTTCTGTGAGAAAAAATATATTTCAAAAAGAAAAAGACGTTGGAGAACCAAACTTTACTTGATATTACGATGTTTCCCTTATTTATTCGGCACTGTCGAGTTCGGACTTGATCGTCATTGTCCATGAGAATAACTCACTGGTTTATCGTCTTTGGCATGGACAGGGTTATCTCTTTACCAGATGAGAATATTTCAGACAATTTCATGTTGAAAGCACTTGCACAAGATAACTTAAAATTGGCTATAATGAATAGGATTTGTCTGTAAAAAGGGTAAACAAGATTGTGAGAGAAAGAAAAAAATGCTGGTTATGAGCATTTCTTCGTCTACATGTACGTTTTCAAAAGATTTTACCCCGGGATCGAAAAAAAAAAAAACCTCGGGATTGCTGGGTAAAGGATTAAAACTCGTGATACCAACCTTCCCATTTCTCCGAGAGGAACGTCGAATAATCCGCTACCATGGCACGTGAGGGATACGTCACAAGGGCACGAAAATACAACGTCGTTCGGTTTTCCCGCTCCCATTTTTACGAAACAATCTGTCAATGATATCATGTAGGAAAAGAATGTTACCATATAGCTACACTTGTTTTAGTGTAATACAGCCATCATGAATTATCTTACTTTACACGCATTTCAGATAAGCACTGTGTGACGTTATAGGTATAACTACGATATCCATATCCTGTAATTTCAGAAAAATGGCAAACGATATTTTTTTCAGAATCAATCATTGTGACAAAGCTAAGATTTGATTCCTGATTTGATTTCAGACCAAAGAGATACATACAAAGTTCTTTGGATTTGTTTTTCAAACCCAAACGATTACTCCTGTCAAAGAATTGAGTCGGCATCGTTCATGTTTCTGCATTTAATGCTATAACTGCTAAATACACGAAATGAAGAGCCCGAATAATGCTATTTCAAACTTATATTTTGAAGAAAAATATGTCCTCATTGGACAGTGTAGATCAAATATCAGACTGCAGGTTCTGTGCAATCTGATCTTGATCTACACGGTCCGCAAAAGGCCAGTGAGTCGCGCTTAGCAGCCTAAAGGTTAATACTACTCTCTTATGACACGTTTATGTGATAAAAAGCATTTAGCATTCTTTCGCTTTTCGAACAAAATATGATTTGAAAAAATAAATCTTGAGAGAATATTTTGGGAAGCTGGAGAAAAATATACTGAAGGAGCTTGATATTTCTTAACAAAATTTTTCCATGGGTTAAAAACCTGACGATTTGCTTCTTAAGAAACTGACTAAAGTTTTAATTGTTGATGGCTTTTCGAAACTCAGATATCATACAAAATGTGAACTCATGTTTTACCTGAATACTCAGAATTTTGTAATCACAGTAGTAATGATAAAAGAATTATCATTTATATAATAGAGGTCTTGACGAAATGTAAATTAGTTACTTGATCCAGCCGTTCCCATTGGTTGACAATGACCATGTGGTGCTCTAGCTTGTCGCTCACTGGTTCGCTTCCCGATTGGCCTGAAGTCACTCATGCAACACTCGTCAACTGAACAGTCGGCCCCGCTGGAACACCTACGCAAGGCTCGCTTCGCAGTTTTATTGCAGGTACCTATCAAATACAAGTCAGTGACTCAATTTTGAAGACTGATGCTATTCATTTATCTCCTATTGCTCAGCAATTGCCCAATGGCTTGGCAAGAATGTTATGCGAAGTGCTAATGAAAGGTCTCGGCCCTCTGTTGAATAGTTGACCCTCGAAGTTCGTGAATTCACGGAATGGCCCTAGTCAATTAGAGTGACGAAAAATACTGAACTTTTGCAAATTCCAATGATATTTGACCAGGTTATGTTACAAAAATGGTGGACATTATAGATCCTTTATCAGAGTCCGTATTCACAAACCATTCTTATACTCTTTTTATCCAAGATTTTCTAAATTTGAAAGTAACATAACTTCTGATTGGCTAAACCAAATGGTTTAGTCAGGCAGAGGTAGTGTTACTTTCAAATTTAGAAAATTCTGGAGTATGAGACTAAGAGTGTTCTTAAGAAAGGTTTGATGAATATGACTGCACGTTCTCTTGATCTTATTCTACACTGTCCGCATAAGCTGTGCTATGCACTTTAATATTTAAACATAAAACAACAGATGCTTGTTGAGAAATCTCTTTTTTTTAACAACCAAGTTTCGACCTATAGCACAGATAGTCGACTCCAAAGATCAATAGAGATAAAGTTACAGAATGTCATGGCAGTCTAAGGTTTCTTTCTAGGATTTTTTTTTTTATGTGTGTGGGTTAGGTTTTGAATGTCGATTTTCAACACTATTTCACTGATATCGCGGCGATGTCCCTATTCGAAATTCACACCATTTTTCCGTTTCTTCTAGTTCGACACTTGAAATGCCCTTTTCAGGCATGATAGGTAATCCCCAATTGTAAATCATGACGGCTGAGCCTGCAAGAAGTAAATTGCTATTTTGTTTGTCTGTCTGTCTGTCTTTCTGTCTGTCTGTCTGTCTGTCTTTCTCTCTCTCATTAGTATGAAAATATATGTGTAAGTGTCAGCTTATGAATAACCACTGCATAAACATTGCTATATTCTTTTTGCAGTTTTCTAATATTGTTATAACTTGACCCAAATCCTGTCCACGTTTTTTTTTAAGGAAATACGTATTCTAAACCCTTTTCCAAACATTCTCGATTTTTAACAATCCTGACGAAGATTTTTGATATACACTGTCGGAAAATGAGAATTGTTATGTAACAGCAAAGCTTCTTTTCTAATTCTTTTCAAGACTAATACCATCATTGCATCCACATTTAATTCGTGATCTGCAAATACTTTTGATTTGGAATTGTCTGGTCAAAAGTTAAATGAATTCTTTACCAAACAACATAGTTTTGGAGTTGTCCATATTGAAAACCTTGGCAGACGACAAAAGTTACTTAGATTATGAAATTTGTCTTTGAAAGAGTAGGAACATTGTAGGAATTGGAGAAAATGCTGGTTATCAGCATTTTCTCCATTTCCCAAAATGTTTTTAAAGGTCTTCTCCCTCAGGATCGTTAAAACACGGGATTGTTTGGTGAAATATTAAACCAAAATCAAAGAAAAACAAGTATCCAACCTATCTCGCCGTCCGGTAAGGCCATTCTCCCCGTCCCCGCACAAGTATAGCCCGACATACACGGGCAGTGGTAGAACAAATCGGCCTGGGCCGGCATGGCTCCATTTAGTATACAATCTGATACAAACAATATTGTTTAACACTTTAACAGACGACAAAATTTTAGATTTCTCCGCACTAAAAGCATTTGCAGACGACAAATTGAATCTGCGTGAAATGAGGGAATATGTCTGTAGGAGGGAAAACATTGTTAGAAATAGAGAAAAAAAACTGGTTACCAGCATTTTCTGCGTTTCCAACAATGTTTCAAAAACCTTCTTCCTCAGGGTCGTTAAAAGTCGGAATAGTATGGTAAAAGGTTAAACCTTTACTGCACAATCCCGTGTTTCAGGGATCCTGAAGACGAAGGATTTGGAAACCATCATTTTCGCATTTTTCCACAACGCTTTCAAGATCCCTCTTTTTCAGGATCGTTAAAGACAATCAGTCCACCAAGGTACAGTGAAACCGATTGCTTTGTGAAGTATGGAGTGTTCATTGCTCTTCCCCTCCCATTAAATATTGTATTTGCCCTGAAGGTGATTTCGCGGGGAACTTATTTTTCATTATAACAGTACCTTCTATTGAGAATCTATAAAGATTCAACGATAGAAATACATGTGTAGTGTGCAGAGCTTCAGTAGAATTTCCTTATTTTCCTTTTCTAAATTTTGTGTTGAATAGTAAAGTCATTAAAAAACCTCGACAAAACTAAAATGGTCAAGAGGTCCCGAAACGAATATAAAGGATCTGACATAAGTTGCCATTTGAGATGAGACTTTATTAATCGAGTATAGAAAATGTTATTAAGTGAGCCACTGGCGGACTAAATAACATTCATACAAACGAGTTTCATAGTTTTTTTTTAATCACATAACCTCCCTTGGTTTCAGTGTATTATACCCATTACGAATTTTCTTATATTATACGCGTTTGATATTACAATTGTGACGTTATTTTCGACGTCATTTTTGTACGTAAAGATCTCATAAAAGTAAATGGGTTTTATCGATATTATCGCGGGCGCATCTATAGATTGTTTTGCATCTTCCGATCTTAAATTTGTGAAATATCGTTATGCGATAAAAAGAATCTGACATTCATTGACATTTATGATAAGATTTTATTAAACTCGCCAAGAAAAAATGTTATTGAGCGAGCCTTTTTATCACAAACACCAACGAATGTCAAATTCTTTTTATCACATAAATATACTTCAAAAATTAAACGAGGTCACATAATTGTGATATCAAATGTGTACAAGATAAGAAAATTCATAATGGATATATTACACTAAACAAGGGAGGTTATGTGATAAAATCTCGTTCCATGTATTTTACCTTAAAACTTCTATGATTTCCCTTTTGACAACGGGTAGCCATGATTGTGTAACAACTGATAGATCTAGATACATTTTAGCACACGTTCTGTGAATTATGATCTTGATCTACATTATCCGCAAAATGTAGTCTTATTTTGATTTATATTGTTTAAAAACTTGACAAAGATGTGCTAGGCTCTTTAAGGTGCTAATATCTATTTTGCTGGAGGATAAACGACAAAAAATAGAAAGACAGAAAGAAAGAAAGAAAGAAAGAAAGAAAGAAAGAAAGAAAGAAAGAGATAGTTCGAAGAAAATTTGAAATAAATTGGGCTTCATTCATACTACATGCTGGAAACCATTATTTTCTCTATTTCCCACAATGTTTTCTACCCTGTGAAAGACAATTCATATACATGTAGTTTGAGCCTTATCTAAGTTGCAGTCTGCAAGTATTGACACCTGATGTTGATGAGTTTAAATTTTTTTGTCGTCTGGTAAAGTATTTAATTAAGCCTTTATCAAACGACAAAATTTTAGACTACTCCAAATTGAAAGCATTTACAGACAACAAATCAAATGTGGCTTAATGAATGGGATTTGTCTTTGATAGTGTAGAAAACGTTGTAGGAAAAGGAGAAAATGCTGGTTATCAGCATTTTCTCCTTATCCCACAATGTTTTCATAAGGTTTCTTTCTCAGGGTCGTTAAAACTCGAGAATGTGTGATTAAGGGTGATGGTAACTTACAATCTGTAGGTTTATCTACTCCTCTCCTGACACATTTTCCTTTTACAAGTCGCTCCAGTTCGGGCGGCAAGTCGGTTATCCACAACCTTTTACCTCTCGGCTGAATGAAACTCACGCAACATTCGTCAGAATGGCAGTCAGAGCTTGTCATGCAATATCCGGCTAGCGCTCCGTGACCGGGTCTAGGAATAGCCTATCAATTGCAATACATTTATGTACTATTACACTTGATAGAACAACACAATTTAGGACTTGTCCAAATTCAGGGCATTTACTGGCGAGAAATTATGTTGGGCTTAATTTGTTGTAATTTTGATTGGAATGGTAGAAAACATAATAGGAAAAGGAAAAAAATGCTGTTTGCTAGCATTTTCTCCTTTTCCCAAATGCTTTGAAAAGCCTTCTTCCTCAAGCTCGTCAACATTCGGGATTGTACGGTACAGGATGAAAATGATTAAAAAAACCTCCGACCTTATCGCTGTCTTTGAAAAGCACACACCTACATTCCTAAGACCTAGCACCTAACCATTCAAAGTTGACCTCTGTAGCCTTTTGCAGAACTTTTTTTGAACATCGTTTTCAAATATTGCAAGAAAAATATGAGCAGTTTTACCTGTTACAGGACTATATTCTTTTTATGCGGAAGAGTGGTTTTTTTATCCTTCCAATATTTCTCCATTGGGTCTTTTTAATTTGGGATTTTTCCCTTCTTTATCGTCGCCACCGGTTGAGCATATGGGAAATCCTCCCCCCTCCCCGAAGAGTGTAAGTCATTTTAGAGCAAAGCGCAACACGAAATAGATTTTAAGATACGAATCCTAAGTTGGTTCCTTAACGTGCTCGGTGTATAGCACTGTCGATTGGGACCTCGACTGAAAGTCTCGCGCGAAAAACAATTAATAATTTTAGTTGACCAGTCGTTGGAATCGAAACCATACCCTCAAATATCCCTAGAATTTAAATTCCCAGCTTTACCACTTGAGTAAATCCGGCTGACAATTCTAAATTAGATAATTTTTTACACGTGTCTTGACAGAGCCTAAATGATTAGCATTGTGTGCGGTAATTGCTTTTCGTCAGTTGTTTCAGTCAAAACATATTCTATCACATTATACTCGTAATTTGTGAAATGTAGCGGCAAGAAAAGGTGTTTCGAACCTGAGTAGCTTGAACAAAAATCCCAGCGCAGATTATGGCCGCCGTCACAACCATGCTTGCATATGTTTACTTATCTGAGTCTCTAAACGTTTCTTATCTGTGGACGTTGTTAGTTCAACGGTAAATTTGACATCGTGTTGTCATTCAAGTTGACCCTATAACAAACAATCCGATGTTTAACAACCATTTGGATGAAATACTTATAAATACATTTTGGGCAAAGGAGGAAATGCTGATATCCGTTACAACAAAGTACTGGTACATTGCCTAAGGCATGGTAAGCTACAGTACCAGTGTATTGTTTTTGGTTAGGTACACCTCAATGCTAGTATATTGCTGTTGGCAAGGCACACCAGTAAACTAGTGTATTGCTTTTGGCAAGTTACACCAAAATTCCTGTTAACTGTCTTGGCAAGGTTCGGCACAACCTTGGTAATTTGCTAAATAGCCAAGCACATTGCAATACTAGAATATGACTTATGGCATGGCAGACTACAATGCTGGTCATTTGCTTTTGGCAAGGTACATTTAACCACTTATTAAGTGCATTTGGGACACGACTACATTAGCAAGGCACACCGTAACACAATGGTATTTCTTTAAGTAAGACGTCCCATTATACATAATGGCAAGTGACGGACATAACTGTATAACACAAGTGTGCTGCTCTTAGTTAGACATACCATTTTATATCAGAACGTTGCTTTTCAATCGAGCAAGTAAGGGACATAACTCAATATGACACAACGTTATATGCGTTGTTACTTACCGTAGTTATCCTTTTGTAGCAGCTGGCGGTTTAATCAGATTAGCCTCTAAAAATTGAGGTTCAATGTTGGAGCTGAAGGTTGTGCGGGTTCAGCACCTATGATATTTCATAGAAACTGGTGCGAATACTGGTCTTATCATGGACAATGATTACCAATTTCCTTTTTTAATTCCACAGACAACTGAAGAACCTTTAGGGGACGTCGAAAATCAAGAAAAGACCACAACTTTCCTTCAATACATTGCAAGCATTTAGACTTTTCACAGCTATAAATGGCAGTAGTTTGAACTCTCTCTCTCTCTCTCTCTCTCTCTCTCTCTCTCTCTCTCTCTCTCTCTACGAAAAAAAGCAAAGAAAAGTATTGTCGAGAATCTTTTATAAAACAAACATAAATTCTTATCACAGTTACGGAACAAAAGACAACCGAAGGAACAAATGTGTTAAATTGTTTTGGAGTAAAGAAGGAACACAATTTTAACTACATTGCACACATTTGCGTGCGTGTTCTTCTAGCAAAACTAAATCGGCGCACTCAATAACCATTTTAAATAACAGTCTTAGTCTAAGTTTGAATTCTGTTTCATATATGACAATTTGGTCGTTCTGTGTCGTTAAGGGCCGACCCTTGAGATATTCTTGTAATTTACTAAAGTTTTAAATTCCTAGTCGGTCTTTGTCGGCGAATTTCGTAAATGGCCGGAAATTTTTCAACACCACGGGTTAAAAAATCGATAATATTAGACGAACTTTTTGAACCGTTGTGATACTAAAACCCTTCATCTTGATGTATTTACTAAAAATACATTTGCAGCATAATAATTCAGATCGCAACGCAGTTTTCTGACTTGCCTACCAATTTTGGTCACGCCAATCAGAAATTGCGTTTCTTTGACATAATACGTAGTTTTTGAGAAATTATGATAAGAACGTCGTTTAGAATGGTTGTTGAATACAGTCCCTGGATTTTCCTACCAAACAGCTAAATAATAAACGATAAAAAAAAGTCCTTTTTCCAATGACATAACAAGTAGTTGCAAACACATCAATAGCATACCCATTTGCCCCTTTACCAAAAAACCGCGTGTTTTAACGAACCTGAATAAGAAGACATTTGAAAACACTGTGGGAAAAGGAGAAAATGCTGGTATCCCGCATTTTCTCCTTTTTTCACGATGTTTTCTACCCTGTAAAAACAATGGAAAAATAATGACAACCTCGCCAGCAATTGTTTCTTTTTCCTCATTCTTTTGCATATTATTGAAAAGTGAAAATTTTGACTAGATATGTTTTTTTGTTCAAGATTATAACTGTTATGTTAATCCAAATAATCGTTGGAAAAGGAGCAGCTGCTGCTAGAAATGATGTGTCTCAAAAGTCATGTAGACATACAGGTATGGGTTATAGGGTAACGCTAAAATTTTTTAATTACCAATTTGTATGAGAAAAGGATGACCCTGCTATCATATTCATTTGCTGTGGTGTAAATAAAGGCCCAGGGTATCGATTATCGGTGTTATAAATTTGCCTGCAAATAGGGCTGCAGGGCTCCGTCAAAGAAATGTGACCATGTTTTTGACCAATCGCAAATTACTACTTATTTATTTGAGTATATCAATACCAAGAAATAGGTTACAAGCCAGCGTATTCAGCTACGCTGAAAAAATGGCTGATATGAGTTCAAGACACAATCGACGATAAAACAGAAAGCTTACAGACAGTCATAACAATAACATACAATCATATCGATTAAAAATAGTACAAAAAATAAGAATTCAATTATATTATCAAGAATTCAGTTAAATCTCGACGGGTAATACGAGCAATGATTTCGAGTTGAGGGTAGATAATCAAATGCATTCGTGTAGAAAGTACATGTATGTCACGAGATATGGCTGTTAAAGGACCACTAGCGGGTTCTACGATTGAGTTTTTAACCGGACAACAACCCGTTTCTGTGACATACGGGTATTTTGCAAGCGCAATTAATTATTTTTTCTTATATTATTGACGTTTTTAAAAAGATGGACACAAAATGTAATTAGTTTTCATCCTCGTATCTTCTATTAACTTTATTACAAACTAGGATACACGTGTAAATATCTGAGAAAGCTGATGCAATTTATTGCAAATACATGTATTTTTAATTTACGCAGAAAAACATAATAGTCCTAGCAAAAATCGATTTCGTCACTACAAAAGTGATATCACCACCGGTGATGATATTAACCGCAGTATCTCTAAAAACGATATTTGTCGGATAAATCCCTGTAATAATTTGATAGGTATGTATTTTATCACTTTACTTTTACTTTTAGTACTTGTCATGTATTGACAGTGTATTTGAAATTTCGAGGTCTTCCCCTAATATCCCTATACCTTAAGATTCGAACTGAAGTCAAGGTGCCTCCCGTACTTCGTCTATAAGCCAGTTATACATTGATACGATGGTCTATAAACCATTTATACACTGATACGAGGGATGTACAGAGAAGTCCTGTATGCACGTTGTAAGCAGGTTGTTTATGACAGTTTCCTATTCATTTTCTGCTGCTAGCACCAAACTGTGTTCTTTTGGACGGAATAAGCATTTAGTCTCTATACAATTGAAAATATCGTTTTTATTATGAGGGAAAAAAGAAGCAGAAGTTCTTATTGCTTGAGTTGTGAAGACAGTTGTGTAGGGGTAGAGCGTAGGGTTGGTTCAGTGTTTGAATGCCCTTTAAACAGGGTCATCGTGACGGCAGTACGGATTTGATTTCTAAAATTTAGAAGAGCTGCTCTTTCACCCAAAACGTTTAAGCGTCATGGATTGAAATGAAATACAACGATATTTTGAAATTATCCCTTACTGGTCAGATATAAATGTTGTTGTAGATATAAAATTTCTGAGATTTGATATTCAATTACAATTGGTATGTAGAACGACCTTTTACAAACACAGCTTACATTAAGAACGATCTTCAACCAATAAAACTAGTAAATCGCAGGACCTTTTAAAGGCATAGATGGCATTTAGAAGGACCTTCAACAAGTATTCATAACAATCTTCAACAAAAATAATCAGTATTGACAAAGATCTTCTAAAGATATGATAGTTATTTAAAAAGATCTTCAACGAAACACAATTGGTTTTTAGAACGATCTTCAAACAGCGATTGGTAGGCTACTCAGAATGACCGTCAACAATATAATCGGTCCTGAGAACGACCTTCAACAAAGTTGTGTTTGGAACGACTTTCAACAAGGATAAACGGTACTTAGGACAATCTTCAGCAAGTTCGCACAGGCTGACCAGGGTTGATACTTTTTGTTTTTGTTATCTTTTCTGCATGTCCAAGGACTATTCTACCTCATGATTCAGTCGGCTATTAGACCTAACAGATTTTATGAATCCGTAATAATGCGACAATTGCTAGTTACAATGCATTAGGACTACTAAGATGCACAAAATTCTCTTTTTCTAAAGTGCAGTTCAAGTATAAATGGTATTTAGAACTATCCTAATCAAATATATTGTGTATTTAAACAATACTAAGTATTCAACAAGTATTATTTTGTATTTAGGACGGTTTCTAACAAGTACATGGTAATTTGGACGATCCTCGAGAAGTAAACAGTGTATTTAGAACTGTCTTTAACAATTATAAAGAGTATTTAGAGCGATCTTTAATAAGTACATTGTATGTTTAGAACGATATTCCAAGTATATTTTGTATTTAGAACAGTATTCAACAAGAGCATTCTATACTTAAAACTATCCTCAACAAATACAATTGGTATTTAGAATCATAGTCATCAAGTTTATTTAGTATTATTAAGCATTTAGAACGACCTTCAAGATATATCATTAGTATTTAAAATGATCTTCAACAATATAATTCGTTTTCAGCATGATCTTTGCAAAGTAAAATTAATATTGGTATTTAGAAAGATCATCAACAAATATAACTGGTATTTAGAACGTTCTCTAAAAAATATAAATAGTATTTAAAACAATACCCACAAAAGTAAGGGTACTAGAAAAAACTAGTCGATAAATTCAAGATGAAGTCAAAATAAATTGTTCTATTGGAAAGTTTTACAACAATTTATAGATCGTCTTCTTGTTTATCAATGATGCCGAGTTTCTGGCCTACCCAAGTGCATTTAGCAATGATTTCATCTTGCATGAGGGCGAAACACATCGACAGAATAGCCATACCTGAAACAAAATTGGAAAATGAAGGAAACCAGTAATATAATTTAATTTGGGGAATGAAGTCGATTTATTACAACAAATTATTACGCTGATTTGAAAATAACTAAAACAGCCTGTCATACCGAACAAGATGAAGGAAAGAGATTACGCCTTAGGGCGCCATTGTATTTCTATTGAATTTCAATATTTTCTTTTTAACTAGTCCGAAATATTTCCTTGCCTTGTTTACTTTAGATTTCTATATTGACGTTTATTTATACGTGAACTGTATCGCAGGAAAAGTCGATACGTTTTAAGTACCATAGTAGTCCAGTTAAAAGTCAGGCAGTCGGTATGTCGGTCATGAATTCAACCCTTTAATTGCTAAACATGTTAGATAGAAATTTCCAGCCAACAGTGAAAAGTTGTAGAACCCAACTTTTATGTTTCGGTTCAAAACCTTTTTCGCCAAGGAAAAAAAAGTTGAAATGTCGAGAAAGATTAGGTTAGACGTTCTGTGCAGTCTTAACTTGATTTACAGAGACAACAACATAACGTTGAGCTTAGCAGCCTAAAGCTTAACTTTGTCGCTGTTCACTACGTAAACTTGACTGTTTTTGATGTCGTAAAGTAGGTTTCCCTTCAACTAAAGATGATATGGTCAAAGTTTAGCATCAGGTAACGGACAGACAGACAGACGGACGGACGGACGGACGGACGGGCATCATCATCATTTGGATTAATTGTTTTTGTGTTCAAACCATAGGTTTCTTTCATGGTAACAACCTGGAAGTTCAAGCTTCAGGTGATCTCACAGAGGTAACCAAAGGAAGAAGTGCTTTTTTTCGAAGGGCAGAATAAACAATGACTATATCGACAACTCTGCGAACTGAATCCTTATCTATATGATGACAGCACTAGGTGTAGCCAACTTACCAAATAAGACATAAATTGCACCGAGAATGAGCTGTGCTGACGCCTGTGGATTTTCGAAATCTGTTCCGGGTGTGACGTCACCAAAACCAATGGTACTCAGCGTAATGAAGCAAAAGTAAGCGCTCTGTAACCAGTCCCAGCCTTCCCACAGTCCAAACAAAACGGCCCCACCAAAAATGTATCCTACAATTATAGATTATTAGATCTAATGACTTTTATTTAGTTTTCTCTGCCGTGGATCAAAGTTTTTTGTAAAGATCCGATAAATCCTAGATCTACTAAATACGAGTATAAAGAAACTGGACGATTACATTAAACATTAATGTATTTTTTTTATCAAATACGACATCATATTACCCATTTCAATACGATCCCTGATAAGCGTCTTACAAATGGAATCACATTCTGAAATGCATCAAATGGCTTTAAAAAAAAAAATCTAAATATGTCTTAAGAAGAAGCATATCACTTCAGGGAAATATTATCTAAATTTTTTCACATGTAACTTAAAACTATCTTCTTGATTTTTTTAAAAGTTTCTCTCATTTTTTGACAAAGCAATCAGCTCCAGTGGAGACTGTATTCACAAACCGTTCTGAAAAAAACATTCTCAGTCAAGCTCTATATATATCATATAAAGAAAAGTAACGCAATTTTTTAGCCAATCATGAGTTGCATTCGTTTAAAACTTAGAATGAAAATTCTTGAAAACTACAATTAAAATCCTATTCAAAATGGTTATGAATACAACCCTTGGATAATAAGAATGTCTTCTACATTCGATACATTTCCATCAGTAGGCCTACTTACCCGCGATTACAATCATCGTAACTGTGAGTGGAACTGTTATCTTCTTTTCGTCAAGGTCATCGTCTTCGTCATCGCTGTCGTCGTCTAATATCATTGGTTGGTTTCTAATTGCTTGATTCCGATTGGCTAAATCCGCTTTATTCAGCGTCTTTATCTCCAGTGGGAGAATCTTTGGTTTATCGGAGTTGAGACCCATCTTTGGTTCATCCTTAAATGTTTCAAAAGATTTCAACATTTCTTTTTGTAATCGTAAATGATGTTATTATTGTGAGGTCATGTTTTGTCGGAAAGAGCGTTTAATGTATCTGCGAAAAGTATCGACCTAGGGCAGTCTGTGCAGTTCACACAGGCTGACCTAGGCCTAAAAGTTTTGCTATTTGCCAATTTTCTGAATGACAGAGAACCAGTCTACCTCATTATTTGGTGGGTTGTTAGACAAAATGGATTTTATAGACCCCCATAATTAAGTGATGACTTGCTTGGTATAATGCATCACGGAGATGCTTTAAACTCTTCTTGTCGCCTTTGTATGTAAGCAACTTATATTTAGCAAGCATATACGGCCTGCAACACGCGAAAAGGGGCATTCGGACATTTGCGTAAAGTGTCGTCTCGGATCAGCCTGCGCAGGTCGCGCAGGCTAATCCGAGACGGCACTTTACGACTACACTAGATTCTGTCCTACAGTAGACTTGCGCAAAACAGAAAATTACATAAAAACGGAAAGTGTCGTTTTGGATTAGTTTGCGCGGACTGCGCAGGCTGATCCGAGACGACACTTTACGCAAATGTCCGAATGCCACTTTTCGCATGATGCAAGCCATACAGAATTTCCACAGAAGGCAAATAGGTTGAAATATATCTGTACTAAGCAAACACACTTTGGGTAACCCGAAGCTGATTGCTTAATACAGGTTATACTGTTTTCTTAATTAAAAAAAGATAATGATGTTACATTTCTCAGACTGGCAAGCTGATTTATCCCTGTTTACTTTTTGTTTACCCCTTTCTCCGCTCCCCTTTCCCGCGGGTGTGGCTCAGTGTCAGGCAGGGTGTAAGATTCGAAACTATGAGGCCCTGGGTTCGATTCTCTCCGGAAGACACTTTTTTTTTTGTGGGAGTGTCCGTGGTCAAGACACTTTAGAGTTCTAGCCTTGTGCCGGTGAAATTTAAGACATTCATAAATAAGCGAATATGAATAAGCGAGCTGTCACCGTGATATGACTAAAATAGCTTAAAAAAGTGGCATAAAACACCATTTATCAATAACTCAGTCTCTCATTTTCTTTGAAAATTCATCCCCCAGGTGATTCTAAAAAAAAAAAAAAAAAAAATGTCCAGGCAATCGATTCTTGGAAATTTTCAACCAATCAATAAACGCAGCTATCTCAGCAGTACTTTATGCTAATTAACAATTAATCATTTGAACATTGTCGGATACAACGAGTGACGTATATGCAGATTCGTAATGATTTAACTCTTATCCTGCTAAGTAACTAAACTGAAATTTTCAATTCGATAGTAAAAACCCAAATACTGCTATTTCAAAGTTATGTTTTGGGGAATAATATCTCCTTATCGGACAGTGTAGATCCAAGATCAGACTGCACGTTATGTGCAGTCTGATCTTGATCTGCACTGTCCGCAAAAGGTCAGTGAGTCGCGCTTAGCAGCCTAAGGGTTAATCCTTTACCAAACAATCCCCTGTTTTTACGACCCTCGAGGAGAATGCTTTTTGTTTCCGTCGTCCGATTAAAGTTAAGTGGTGAGGGGAATGAATCCCATCGCAGTGACTATCATCAATCTTAGCATAAAATTTGGACGCTGTAAAGGATTAAAGGTATACATTGACACAATGGTGACAAACAACAAAGGAGATCGATTTAATGAATCAATTGCGTCCCGCACCGGCTCTAGATAGATCTACACTACATATTCTTCTCTTTTCCCCATCTATAAGGTTAAATGTCTACCATTAATCCATAATCATGATCTTGCAGATGGGCATCAAGAATTATGTGCAGATGCAAACATTCAATGACCCAGGGCAAATATCAAGGTCAATGAATGCTTGCATCTGCACTTAATTGTTAAGGAACCTGAACGACGATGAATATAACTTAATGGTGGATGGTTTACCGTCCAGAATTTGAAACGGAAAAAAACAGTATTGTTTGGTAATTTACTAAGGGTTAAGGGTGTGAATTGACACCAGTGGTGACAAACAACAGTGGAGATCGATTTTTATAAATCAATCGCGTCCCGTACAGGCACTGGATGGATCTACATCTGCACATTCTTCTGCATTTTTTCACCATAGAAACATTGATAAGAGAAACTATAGTGTAGCGTAATTTATTCTTTGAAAACATATATGGAAAAAGAAATCGTAGACATAATCTATGTTGAAAGTCTTTGCAAGACTCGAAATTTAAGTGAAGCATAATTGATTGGAAAGATTTGTCTTTTACAGAGTCGAAAACAGTGTTACAACTAGACAAAATGCTGGTAGCAAGTGTAATAGGAGATAATGCAGGATTTCTCCTTTTTACACAATACTTTCCAAGGCATCTCTTCCACGTAGTCGTAATAACACGACTGACTTTCTGTTGACTATCATAAAAACAGATTTCGCTTGGTTTATTGGCATTAAATTGTGTACTATCCCTTCACAAAACAATTCCTCGCTTTAACTATCCGGCTGAAGAAAAAAGACTTTGAAAACATTGTGGGAAAAGGAGAAAATGCTGGTAACCAGCATTTTCTCCTTTTCTCACAATGGTTCCCACCCTTTCAAAAACAAGTTTTAGCACTTGAGCCGCATTTAATTTGTCGTCTGCCAATGCTTGCAATATGGATGAATCTAACCGATTTTGTCGTCTGGTTAATGGTTAATGTTGTGTTATTTGTCTGTAACCGTAAACAGGAACTGACCTTTTAACAGCATATTTTCTTAGAAAATGGCGCAGAGGCTGATCTAAAAAGCACCAACTTCAATGTTCAGAACCGCTGTTTATCCCTTTACCGGAGAAACCAGTATTCAAAACTCCCCGAAGGAACTAAATGGCTTGTGAAAACATTGTCAAAAAATGCTTGTTTTCCTACGATGTTTTCTAACGTTTCGGAGACAAATATTATCTTTGATTCATTTTGTCGTCTGCAACGACTTTCGATTTCGATAAATATAAAATTTTGTCGCCCAGTGAAGTGTTTAATAGATGTCGTCGTAAACAGACGCTGATCTTTGAACGATAACTTTTCGCAGAGAAAACAGTGCAGACACTGTTCTGAATGCCCATCTCAAATTCAATAACTGCTGTCGCACTTTTCTTCTCAACAGATATCCTATATATCACCCTAAATTTTGTATAAATCTTTATTTTCGAATTATTTCATGTCCGAATTATCGAAGTTGCGCTGTGTGTCTATAGAAGAAGCAATGAAGAAACAAAAGATAACAAACGAAACATAACAATAATTACATCTTTTTAGCTTGCTTTTTAAGGATGATGGATGATCTACATCTTTTTAGCTTGTTTTTAAGGATGATCTGAGAGAGAGAGAGAGAGAGAGAGAGAGAGAGAGAGAGGGGGGGGGGGCAGGCAAAGCTCTTTTCCATCAAAGCTCCAAATGTCACAACTCATAGTAAGTTCCCTTTCCCATAAGCCTGAGTTCCAGCCTGATCATTATTTGTTTTTCGTTTTTATATGTTTTTATATCTTCTGACGTTATTTGTCAAAAATGACCGTGTTAACGAAACTTCGATATACAGAGTGATTAAGAAATCAATTGGGCAAGGACCTAGGCTACTGCGAAAGAGAAAACAGCCAATATCCAGGATAGAATGTTGCGCACATTACTAACGAAGAAAACACTCGTAATACACAGATAGGTTCACTGGGTGCCGTGATATAAAAGAAGATTGTGGAAAATGGCCTTAAATATCGGACAAACAAATCAGCTTATGGGTCACTTCAATGACATGAAAATCTGGATTAGATTAAAGTTACGAACTGTCATTGTCAGTCGTTTCTATAATCCTTTACTGAGTAAACTCGTCATTTAACAACTCAGAGAAATAAACCCTTTAACAACACTGAAGGGGAAAAAGCAGAAAATTCTGATTTCCTACATTTTCTCCTTTCTTTTTCCATACAATATTTTCTAACATTTCAAGAACAAAGGAATCGTCATTTAAGCGGCATTTAATTTGTCGTCTGCAAATGCTTTCAATTTGGCAGAGTGTTAAAAAAAATTATCGTTTGGTAAAAGGGATTAATCAATAAGTCGTTCTATACGGGCTCCAAACAAAACCAACTGAAGGTAACAAAAGTATATTGAACGTCGAAGCTAATCCGGTGAGTTTTCATGGCGACAAAGCAATGCCCAGGTGATTATGAAAAAGCGATTTAGCAACCTCAGGAAACTCGGTACACCTAAGTATAGGACGATATTCTTTTTTGTTCCTCACATGCAGTGATATTTTTTCCTCTTTTCTTAGAAACAACGTTTGATCAACGGGTACATCAAAAGCACGACTAACTGTTTAGCGTATCATGCATTGAGCTTTAAAGTGCATAACTCTTTACCAGGGCCCAGTTTCACGAAAAAAAAAACCTAAAGTTTCTTATTTTACTCAAATCCTTGAGTTTTTTATTCCAGACGCATTTCACTAATATTGACAGACTCATGTAACATTCTCAAGTCCTTACATGACACAAGGTTTTAGACTCAACTCAGTAAAATAATGGACTTAAGTCTGTTAATTGATTTAAGTCCATTTATTTTGCTTAGCTGAGTCTGAAACGTAGTGTCAGCTCTGGATTTTAGAACGTTAAGTATTACAGTAAGTTAATGTTACTGGAATGCGTCTGGAATAACAAACTCAACTTAAGTCAGAATCTGGACCCGTCAGTACATTTGAGTAAAATAACATGACGAGCGAGGTCAACCGTTGGGACTACCCATGCCACGGTGCAAATACTTATTAAGGTTTTCAGGAAGTTATCGGTGATGAATAACGTTATAAGATGTAAGAACTTGTTTCACAACCGGTGTAAAGTAAATATATGAACCATGCTCTGACAAAAGGGGGCTTAATGCATCTCCGTGATGCATTATACCAAGCAAGTCATTACATTATTATAAATCTATAAAAATCTGTTTTGTCTTACAATCGTCTCGATATGGAGGCAGAACGGTCTTTTGCTTTGCAGGAAATTTAAGAACATCAAAAAGTTTCGATCCATGTCAGCCTGTGCGGACTGCGCAGGCTGACATGGGTCGATACTTTTTGCAGATGTATTAAGCCCCCTTTTTACAGCGCACGGCCCAATTATGTATGTTTTAACTATTTCGGCATATCGGTTCAAGCTTATACGAACGAACCAACAAATATATAATAATTACCATTATTGCATAATTTGAACAAGCATCGATTCCACACCGTCCTGAAAATACTACTGTAATGGAAGAAAGGGGAATTAAATTTGGTCTTACCTGTGTCGGTGATTTGGACGGTATTCGTGTAAACTCGGTTTGTATCGGCGCGGAGGCATTCGGAATGATTCGAGCCCTGTCGTTCCAAGCCGAGTCTGGCTCTTTCGACGAGGCTTGTATAGAGACCACTTTGTTCTTTTGCTTTCGTCTGCAGCAGCCGCAACAACAGATCTTGGCATATATAAATCTGAAGATGTCCGCCAAAACGTCACCGATGTTTGCCAAGCACAGCAACATTAGCGGGATTCCAAGTACGGAATATGCAATGCAGACTAGACGTCCCCAGTATGTTTTGGGTGCTATATGTCCGTACCCTGCAATGTGAGGACATAATAGGTGAATAGACTTTAATAAAACATGGAAAAAGAAAGTACATAATTATAAGTCTTTTGACTGTTACCAGTAAACAATATTTTAGGCTCATCCAATTTGAAACCATAAGCAGAGGACAAATTAAATTTGGTTTACCGGTAATTGTTTGAATTCTGTCTAAAAAAAAAAAAAAAGGGCAACGTTATGTGATAGAGACACTGGCGATTTTGGAGTAATGTTGCACTAGTAAACGAAAAATGGATAAGTGCACCGGCCGCCGCGATATAACTGAAATAACGATAATATCCATTAAAACACCAAACGAAACAAATAAACAAAGCAGTCCAAACATTTCCATATTATAACAACCCTAAGGGAGAAGGTTTCAGAAAACATCGTGGAAAAAGGAAAAATACATGTTCTGGCAAATAGTTGGAACAATGAACAAACCTATTGTAGTAATAACTGTCACTGAAAACATCAGTGCTCCGGCCCACTGCCACTCGTACACGGGACCATTGGGCTCTCCATAGCGATCACAATCTCGGCCATCATACCCTATGGCCAGGGAGTTATTTCTAAACGTCTGCAAGATAGACTTCATCTGTATCATCATGGCGTCTGTGTTCAAATTATTCTCCAAAATCACCTTCTTCAAATTATCTAAGGTCCGTTCCTGCATCGGCAGGTATTCACGACGGGACTCGTAGCAAATTTCCAATTCGTTTGCCTTTTCTAAATGTTCAAAGATAAAGCCTCCTGCCACGCTGTACAGTACTACCATTGCGCACAGACCTATGTGCGAAAACATGAACTTCCAGAACACTTTACAGCAGCCATCTCTACCCTTGTCGTTTTCCTCGGCTTCGGCAGGCTCTGCTCCCATTTCTGCGTCTTTGGTGATGATGGTTGGTTGGGGAGAATCAATTGTCGATGTTCTTTGCGTTTATCTAATGTCTCTGTACTTCTGACTGATTTTGTTTTACATCATACGCAATTTCCTGTAAATATTAAATATACCAATATAGTTTCCATCGTCAGCATATATCCTGTGTAATTGAGAAGATCTATGTCATTAATCAAATGTTCTGAGGACGCAGATCAAGGCACATATTCAATAACCACTCAAAATTGCATCTGAGCCACACTCTGGCAAAAGGAGGCTTAATGCATCTCCGTAATGCATTACACCTTGCAAGTCATCATATAATAAGGGATCCATAAAATACACTTTGTTTAACAACCGACTGATCCATGATGTAGACTGGTCCTTTGACATGCAGAAAATTGACCTACAGCAAAAAGTTTCGGCCCAGGTCAGCCTGCGCGGACTGCGCAGGCTGACCAGGGTCGATACTTTTTGCAGATGCATTAAGCCCCCTTTTCACAGAGCATGACTCATTTAAAAGTAGTCTTATTCTAGAGTAAATAAGTAAAATGAAACTTTCAAGCAAATAGTAGAAAAAACAAATTTTGCTATTTCAAAGGTAATTTTTGGGGAAAAATATCTCCTTATTGGACAGTGCAGATCCAAGATCAGACTGCACGTTCTGTGCAATCTGATCTTGGTGTAGACTGTCAGAAAAAGGTTATTGAGTGACCCTTAGCAGCACATAGGTTAATACAGTAACACAATTTCTGATTGTCTAAACCGCTTGGTTTAGGTTACCCGAAAATGCGTTGCTCAGAAGTTTAGATATTTGTTAGAATTAGACTAAGAGTCCCAAATACGGACACAGGATTTTCATCTTATTTCTGTATTGGGTCATGAATAATCATGTTGGGTTTCAAAGAAATCTTAACTACTATCTGCCATCCGAAAGCAACATCACGACAATATAGGGAAAAAAGTAACATAATTTGACATATAATTTTGTCACGTAGATTTGTTTGTTTGCACTTGCATAAGTGTTTTCTGGCTTTCTCACACCAGTACTGACACAACTTTCTTTCCAAGCCACTGACTAATTTTTTTACATATACTGACAGAAAAAAGTTTAGCAACAAATTTCAAACTAACACTACTTTACAAAAAAGCAACTGTTAATATCCAAACCTTATACGCATAGGATGCATGTCGACTGAGGTTAGCCCCATAGCATTTTTATGTGCTATTGTCTGTCTATCCGTGATATTGGGTCGATTTTACGAAAATCACGCTCTGCGCGTGCACAAGCCTAATGTCTGTACATGTTTCAAACTGGTACATGTGGATAGACTGATCGTTTATCGAATTAAAAGAAAACGCTTAAAAAATCTTTGAAAATTGTTATGGGGCGCCGACCTGGTATGACGTTAGATCAACGTCAGATGGCAATCGATATGTTGATAGGTGGTATAAGTGCAAGTAACGTTGCACGGCATTTCGGTGTTCACAGAAGCACAATAAGCCGTCTCCAGGCAAGACACCTGCAAACTGGACATGTTGCAGACAGGCCACGTTCGGGGAGGCCAAGGACGACTTCGCCACGTGCAGACAATTACATTATCACTTTATCAAGACGTAACCGCTTTTGGTCCAGTAGCAATATCACTAGCCATGTTCAAAATGCGACTGGTACAAGAACTTCATCTCGAACAGTACGTAATCGTCTGAGGTCTGCAGGTTTGACAGCCTATCGACCGTACGTTGGCGTTCCACTTACGTTACGTCATCGTCAAGCAAGGTTTCAACGGGCTAGAGCTCAACGTAGACGGACTAGAAGCCAATGGAATGAAGTTGTTTTCACCGATGAGTCTCGCTTTAATGTTGACTTTGGCGATGGACGAGCCAGAGTGTGGCGGCCTCGGGGTGAAAGATTCCTTGCTGAAAACGTCATTGAGCACGATCGTTATGGCAGAGGTACGTCATGATATGGGGCGGGATAAGTCACAGAGCAAAGACAGACATTATCATCGTTGCAGGAAACCTAACAGCTGACCGATACTGCAACGAAATTCTTTATCCTGTGCTTATCCCGTTTTTACGCAATGGTCATACACGTATGCTGCAACAGGACAATGTCCGCCCTCATACCGCACGCCAAACTGGGTTGTTTTTACAGCGACACGGTGTTCGTACACTTGCATGGCCTGCCAAATCCCCCGATCTCTCGCCTATTGAGCATCTGTGGGATCACCTGGGACGGCAAGTACGTAAACGTCATGACGTCAATAACGTCCAAGACCTCGAACGAACTTTACGCAGAGAGTGGGAAAGAATCCCTTTGCACATTGTGAGAACCCTCATCGCTAGCATGAAGCGTAGGTGCACTGCTGTCATTACCCACAGGGGAGGTCATACACAATATTGACTGTGACAATTCCTTCTGCTACTGACGTCAATTTACGTCTTCGAGTAACCTCATTTTCAAATTGGCTTGATTGGTTTTTACATCCCCTAGTCAGTTAAAGGGTAAATAATTGAATGGCGGCAGGTTTTTTCCTCCGTAAACCCCCTATAGTTGCTCAATTCCTAAAAATATCGCGTGTTGCTAAACTTTTTTCCCACAGAATATATTAGAGGTGTAAGTCGAAAACACGCTGGAAAGAAAGTTTACCTCAACCGGGTATCGAACCCACAACCACCAGGTCACAAGTCAGATACGCTAAGCACTGAGCTACCCAGCCGTGCCCTGACATGTGAAAAAATATGGTCTTGATTACCAAACTGGAATGCATGATAACTATTTTTCACCAGTTTCATTCTATTTTTCACCCTATCAGAAATGGTCGATAGCTGACAACACTACGTTACACGCAACTTAACACTGGCAGGGCCTACTGAATGAAAACAAAATTTCTAGCACAATTTCCGTCATTCTGAAGTCAATCTGCTCTGTAGGACCAAACTGAAGGTACACGGATAAGGTTTTTATCAAAGTTTCATTCTTGCTTTTACCCTGTGATCCCAGAATCGGCCGATGGCAAACAAAACTAGGTCACACGCGATTCAGTCCTGAGTGGATTAACTAACTGATATGGGTATGTAGCCAACAGTCTCTAGAATAACAACATGAATATTGCGTTTTAGAATCTCTATCAGAATACATTACATATCAAACAAAGTTGGGCCAGTATTCATCAATCAGTCTTAAAAGCATTTATAATCTAAATCTCAACAGATTCCTAAATTTCAAAGTAACAAAATTACTGTGATATACTGGCAGAAAAAGTAACTATAAATTTACTCTAATTACGGACCAGATACTTTGAGAAAAATAATGTTGTCATCTGCCTGCAATTAATAGCCACGGACATATATAATTCCTTTATAAAATTATCTGGACATTGAAAAAAAAAATGCTCTTCTGTGCAGCTATTTATCTAGTTATGAACCACTTTTCGCCCTTTCCAAATTGGCACACACGTGACAAAAAGTAGGTCGACAGTCGCAGTAACACTACGCAATTTAAATGTGATACGTCTGTAACTGTTTTAAGCGTTATCTATGTTGAATCGACCTCGACAGAAAATATATTCAACTGAAACCTAGAAAAAGACTTGACTTAAAAAGCGAACGATAAAGATCCAAGATCACACTGAATGTAATGTGCAGTCTGACCTTGATCTATGCCGCTCGGAAAAGCCCATATTTTCGCACGTGACCCTGAAAGTGTAAATCTAATAATAGTGTTGACAATATTTTTCCGGAAATTAATAAACTCGCGCCATATTGCATTTTACGTTCTACAGCTCTTTTCGCTATAGTAATGATTATAACCGAGCTTTAAATGATTATCGAATCGGGCTATATGTCTTCGAACTATCTACGAAATGAAGTATCATTACAAACTTTTCAATGGAGTCATTTTGCTAAAACAGGGCCAGTTTTGGTTTATTGAAATTGATAATCTATCGCAGCAATGTATATTACGGGGTTACCAAGCTGGAGATAAGTGACGATACAAAAAAGCTAGGGCAACTGCAACACACTAGTATGGGGAAGGGGGTATGAAAACGCCAAATCATTCATACGCCTATTGCCCTTGTTGTGCACTTTACATGTAACTTTCATCTTTTTGTTCTATCATGTGCCTAAAAACTGATGTAAACCTATGTCTATGTCTTGATATACCTGGGTCAAAGCTATGGGATGAGCTCTAGCAAAAAGGGGTCTAATGCATCCCCTTGATGCATGATACCATGCAAGTCATCACATAACTATGGATCCATAAAATCCATTTTGTCTAACAATTGACTGAATCATGAGGTAGTTTGATCTTTTGAAAAACAAAAATTTACAATTAGCAAAAAGTTCCGACCCATTGACAGGAGTCTGGGACTGCGCAGGCTGACACTGGTTACTTTTTAATAGATGCATTAAACCCCCTTTTCACAGAGCATGGCCCATATGTTCCATTTTCTCCTTATGCCTGTGAGTTTATAAAACTTGCTTTACAGTGCAATAGAAATTGACCATGATCCATAATGTTCATAGGATAGAAGTTACCTTGTACCAATCTTGTTTTATATTACATTTTGCTGTGAACTTCTCCTAAGTAAGCCCGCCCGGGTGGCTCAGTGGTGAGCGTGTCGGACTCATGACCTGGTGGTTGTGAGCTCGATACCCGGTTAAGGCGAACTTTCTTTCCGGCGTATTTTCGCCTCTCACCTCTGCTGAAGCATGTGAGAAAAGTAGTCGGTGGCTTTGGAAAGAAAGTTGTGTTAGTACTGGTGTGAGAAAGCCAGGAAACACATGTGCGTCACCGACCGCCATGATATGACCTCAGCTGTTAAAGTGGCGTTAAACCCCAATACAACCAACCAACCATCTCCTAAGTAAATAAAGGTATGCATTTTGCACTTTTAACTTTTCTACATTTATTTATTAAATCTGCCTAAAGTAAAAGAGTAAATAGAATGTAAGTATTTGTATTTAAAACTTGAAATGAAATGCTGTCTTCAGACTAGAGTACTGATGGTTCAATGGAATGAAACTTTCTATTTATTAAAGCGACATGGTTTGAGTTTTCAAAATTATTAATCTTGCATTTTGCGTTCTACGTCTGATAGCCCTGTATATATTGATCAATGTGTCACAAAACTGGGACATATTATCTTTCACTTCAAAGACATGCACCCTATAATGCATGCCTTAATCTTGAAATGTATCCATACAAAACTGGAGACGCATTTAACTCTTTGCCAGACGACCACATTTTAGACTTGTCCATATTGTACACGACAATTTCAGTGTGACTCAAATGACTGAAGCTGTCTTTGTTTTGAGTAGAAAATTTTAAGAGATAAGGAGAAAATGCTGAGTACCAGTGGTTTCTCACAATATTTTCAAAAGCCTCAAAACATGGGGTCTTTGATAAATCATTAAGTTCTGGAAATTCACCTTGTACACTTTTTTCCTTCCAAGGAATTTGCTGACATACGTCAAAACTAGGTAAACATAACTTGCAGACAAGCTGTGCGACGTCTGTGTTTTTCTAATACCGTCAATGAAAAAAAAAACAGGCCACTCTATTTCTGGACAGTGATAAGCTTGCAGCCATTGCATGTTCTAGTTTAGCTTGATGAATGATAAAACTAGGTCATTCTTCGTTGACGTGCTATACAAATTGCAACGCCCCAACTTGCATTCTAGTAGATCTACCTGGCACCGCTACTGATTACGATGAATACAGTTTACCCAGATCAGCAGCCATCGCCAGGGCTGTATTCACAAATTATTCTAAATTGCATTCTTTGTCTACTTCTCAGTACAGTTTAGGCAATCAAAATTTGTAGAAGTTCAAATATTTGGAAAATATCTCGAGAATTAGACTAAGAATGCAATGAAAAATGGTTGGTGAATATGGGTCGCAGTGATACATATGGCCAAAGGACGATGTATATTAAGAAAATTAATGATATTTGTGCAGTAGGTTGCATTTTGTTATCAGTAAAATCATTCACGATTGCTAATAAAATGACACTGCACTGACATGAAATGTTATGATCAAGGCCTCGAAAACAAGTGACGTCAACAGAATCGACCTTGAAACAATAACCGGATGCATCAAATGGTGTCAATTTCGCATTTTGACACACCTGGGCTGGTCTTCAACGATCATTCCTGCTGACGTTCGAAGAACTTTCAAAATTTCAAACTAACACAATTTCTGATTGGCTAACCGAATACTTTAGTCACTCAGAACGTGTTTTCCTTAAAGTAACACAATTTTATAATCAGAAAGTATGTTATTTTGAAATTTGAAAATTGCTCTTAATCTTGAAAAAGTTGTTGTTGCTAGTGACCTGTCTTAGGTTTCTCTTGTACCCTACAATACTTTCTACCGTTTAACCGACAAATACCACAAAGTGATAACATGGCTGCCTTTGAATGCTTTGAAGTTGCAGCGTTCGTTGCGCGATTTTTTGAGAAAATCTTAACAAGGACTAGTAATTTCTGTTTGCGTGCACAGATGGCTTTAATACTAAAATATAGACAGAAACACATAAATGAAATATGAGGAATGACCTAGTTTTTGGTAAATTTTGTTTCCCTGTAAAAATTTCCTAACCCGTATAATAGGTCATGGTTTTGAAAGTCGCAGGTTCATATAACAGCAGATGCACTTTTGCACTACTTTAGTGAGTTTCACACAACTAGGTGTAGGCAGTCACGTCCTTATGACTTTTTACTTACAATAAATAATTTTTTCTTCCCCCTCCCCCCTCCTCCGCCTCAAAAGAGAAAGGAAAATTGGGTCAAAATCTAGTTTAATGCTGCCTTAAAGATGCCCGTCCATAGCCGGTGAGCAAAAACGCTGTTAAATTTCAAACAATTTAGAATGGTACAGAAATCAGTCCTTTGTGTAAACATGGATAAATTACTGACATATATGGTGTACTTGAAAAAAAGAAACAGAGATTTGTATTAGAAACCGAACATTGGTCAGAAGAAAACTGGCTGAAGATCGGACCTGTAAACAATGGCGGTGCGTCACGGAAATTTATCGTTGGTTTCCGCCTAGAGTCGGATACGGTGTAATTTGCATATATAGGCCGCGACCTCCGTCTGAAAATCGAGGCTGCAACAGAGAAGCCTCCATTTTCCTTCGTTTACCTCATTAGACACAGGGCGAAGGTCAAATATAGTCACGTGACAGAATGCATGATCATCATACGAATCTACCCGAGTGTATAACGGACATATCGAAATCTTCGATTCGAAAACCGGAAACGACGAGTCTGTTTACATGGAAGGCCGCAACTCAGCGACATGCATTTTCTATCGACCGTCATCTAAGCAATCGTGCAACCGTGAGGCGCAATATTTGGCATGAAGATATGAGAATGACTATAGTTTGATTAAATAAAGACAAAATGAGTTAAAACTGGCTGAAAATGAGTATCAGGGCCTCTTTAAACCATCAAACTGCTAAACAAAATATATATGGAAAAATCATACCAAAAGTAAAAGCTCAAAATATGCTGTTTCAAAGTTGTTTTATACCAGAAGTCTTATCCTTGTCAGACAATGTAGATCAAGATCAGACCGTACGTTTGGTGCAGTCTGGTCTTGATCTACGCTGGCCTCAAAAAAGTTATGAGTCTCTTTTACCACCCTAATGGCTTATATGGCTTTGTACATAATTTCGCGATAAGGTGATCATAAAATGTGTGTATAAATACCGGCTTTTCTGAAGTACATGTACCATTTGAGAAATCAAGCATTGTGAGCTGTGAAAGTGCACAGTTCAATTTCAGTTCAATGAAAATCCCCTGTCACAGTATCTTCATTCTACCTTCCTTATGACAAAATAGACTCTTTACTGCACGACAAAACTGCAGACTTGTCCAAATAGAAAGCAAATGCATACGACAATTTAAGGTCTACGGCCCCTAACTCTCATATCAAAAAGACGGAAGTTGCCGAGATTGGCCGAATAGCCTTTACGAAAACGTCGATGTTTACCGATGAGTTAGGGGTCGTAGACCTTAAATGTGTTTCAGATGATTGGATGGGGTTCAAATGATTGAATTTGTCTTTGGTAACCGGGTTGAAAACATTGTGGGAAAAGGAGAAAATGGTTTCAAAAGGCTTGTTCCTCAGGATAGTTAAGACTCAGGATTATGTAGTTTGTTTGTTAGTCTGAATGGTGCTTGACGTCGTTTGCAACATTTCAATTATACCGCGGCGGCCAGTGCACCTATTCATACTTTCCTGGAGTTTTGTTGACTAGTACTTCGCACAATATTATTTCCAAGCCACTGACTGCTTTCCGACATGACTATCGTCGAAACAATGATCAGCGCTAAGAGAAGAATGAGTATTGTCGCAACGATTATCATCAATCCTCGGGAAAAAAATAACCGAGCTGGGAATTCGAACTAGTGACCCCTGTTTTCTCGGATTGTGTAGATAGAGTTAACCAGTAACAGTACAAATACGACTTTTCATGCGCCTTGCGGTGAGAAACGTTTGAAATAAAACTTGTGGGTAAAGGAAGAACTCCATGTAAAAAAGACGAAAATATTTCCAAAAGATGCATCTAATTAGGGATCGTATATACACATATAGGATCCCTGATCTAATGTATGTCTTGGAATGCATTTTGATTTTTGATATTGATTAAAAAAAAAAAAAAAAAAAGGAAAAATGTGAATTTAGAAATAGAGAAAACTTAAGTTTTGGTATAATCATAGAATATTTGAAGAATATATAGAAGAGTTTGTATATCAGAAGAAATATTTCCAAAGTCCAATAAAAAAAGCATTTGTAAAAAGGAAGGGGGAAAGAAAGTAATAAAAAGGACAAATACATGTCGACAGATGTCTGTATGTGTACACGTGATTATTGATGAAAAAAGTAGATTGATCGAAATATTATGTGTGAGTAAACACGACGTTTGAGAACGTTTCTGCCTGTCTGTCTGTCTGATCGTTCGTCTAGCTGTTTATCTATCCATACGTCTGTATTCTATCCGTTCAACCGTTCATCCTTCCGCCCGACTGTCTTTGTCGATAATCAGCTAAAAAACTGCATTTTTTTATATGTTCTACATACATGTATCCATCTTGATATCTATAGTGTATGAACAATATGAGTGAAAAGTATATGCCCTGTATTGATAAGATGAATAAACAAACATTCCTAAACATTAGGATAAAGTTAATAACAGACGAGGTGGCCGAGTGGTTAAGGCGATGGACTGCTAATCCATTGGGCTCTGCCCGCGTGGGTTCGAATCCCATCCTCGTCGATATACTTTTTTTTGTCATCGGAGACATCGATAATGATAATATAAATTTTTGATGAAAAATTTCACTAGACATTTTTGATGAATTGTATGAATTATTATTTTTCTTTTTAATGGATTTTTTACGTACATATATTTCAATAATTGGATAAGAGTGGGGTTGGAATGGCTGGTGTTAAGGGTTAAAGTAAGATAAAACTCTTCGAATAAAAGTAAATGAGAGAGAGAGAGAGAGAGAGTGAGTAATGGTTTCTAAATCAAAAGGGTATCGGACACATACTAAGTGAAAATTTGTCATTTTGTTATTATTGAAACAATTTATGTTATTTAAAAACACTGTCACATAATAAGACTGAGTAATAATGTCCTCTTAGTCATTTTTTAAATAGTTCTTGAAATATGTCATATTGGATGCCTTGAATTCAATTAGTCTGACCATGCAGCTTTTGTGCTTATAAGTCAAATTAAATCTCTTTTCTATATGTATTTATAAAATCCAAAGGTTAGCTTATAAGATTACAGTACATGCATAAAAGATATGTGTCTCGCTGTTAGTGGCAATTAGATGAATTCCGCATTTTTCGGGGTTTTAAAGTAGATTTAAAATTGAAGTTTTAAAGAAGTAGTTATCGAATGGTGAAGATCCGAAATCGGAAGGCACGTACTGCGCAGTCTGATCTTGATCTACACCGTCCAAAAAGAGAAATTCAACTCTTTTCAAACAACAAAATTCTAGACTTGTCCCAAGTGAAAGCATATGCAGACGGCAAAATAAATGTGACTCAAAAACTGATTTTTTTGAAGGGTAGAAAACATTGTTGGAAAAGGAAAAATGCTGGTGACCGGCATTTTTCCTTTTTCCCCACAATGTTTTCAACAATTTTCTTTTTCATGGACGTTAAAAAGTTGAGTTTTTGTTGTAGAGGGTTAAGTCGAAGTTACCAGTACAAGATCTAGAAAAAAGCAGAAATAACTCACCACCAAATATAGTTTACGAAAAAACTCACACGTAAAATTTAGTAGTCCATCGAAAACATTTAGCTAAGTACAACTAACGGTCAACGAGGAACTTTATTACTGATGTGCATTCAGTGACTCTATCCCAATAGATTATTGTTGCGACATTTCCCACAGCGCTATAATTGCCTCTACTCAATCCTAACTCTACCGGAGCGTAAAATATAGAAATCAATTGCTATCAGTCCGACGTGAATTCTGGTCCATTAAAAATGTATTGTTTAACTAGAGCTTGGCGAAAAATAAATATTGATTTAACTTTTATGGCCTGTTATAGATCTACGTATACAATTTTTTTCTTATTCAACGATACTGAACATACGGGTACTTTATGTGAATGAACATACGGTTACTTTATGTGAATGAACATACGTTTACTCTGTATGTTTGAACATACGGATATTCCATGTGACTTAACATATGGGTATTTTATGTGACTAAACATACGGGCACTCTATGTGACGTAATTTGGGCACTTCATTTGACTAAACACACGGGTACTCTAAATGAATGAACATACGGGTACTCCATGTGACTGAACATAGTGGCACTCAATATGACTGAACATATACCAACGAGTACTCTGTTTGACTGAACATATGGGTACTCTGTGTGACTGAACATATGGGTACTGTATGTGGCTGAGCATATGGGTACTGTATGTGACTGAACATACGGGTACTGTATGTGGCTGAGCATATGGGTACTGTATGTGACTAAACATATACCTACGGATTCTCTGCGTGACTGAACATATGGGTACTGTATGTGACTAAACATACGGGCACTCAATGTGACTGAACATATACCTACGGGTACTCTGTGTGACTGAACATATGGGGACTGTATGTGACAGAACATATGGGTAATGTATGTGACTAAACATACGGGCACTCAATGTGACTGAACATATACCTACAGGTTCCTTTGTGTGACTGAACATATGGGTACTGTATGTGACTAAACATACGGGCACTCAACGTGACTGAACATATACCTACGGGTACTCTGTGTCACTGAACATATGGGTACTCTATATGACAGAACATATGGGTAATGTATGTGACTAAACATACGGGCACTCAATGTGACTAAACATATACCTACGGGTACTCTGTGTGACTGAACATATAGGTACTCTATGTGACTACACATACAGTTACTCCATGTAAGGTTCCTGGGTGTGGACTCCTATCATGACCCAACTCGATCTATACTGAAATCCAGCGTCTGACTCTCTTCTATTAGAGCTTTAAAAATACACTTGTTACGATAAAGCACTATAGTGCCTCTTCGAAGAGGTAAAATCTTGTACCCGAAATTTCCATGCTTCCGGTTCTCTCTCTGAAAAGCTCCGTACCAAATATTCCTAGAATACAGAGAAGCTTAAATCACCCAGAATTCCTAAACCCTTAATTTTAGACATGTATACTGTAAGCTAGTGTCAATGACGCAAAGAAAAAAACGTATTTTTGAATAAAAGAGAGTGTAAAGTTTGGGTGAAACGATAGACATTATGGGAAAAGGTAACCGACGTCTCACGTACGGGCGTAAAAACTCGTAGTATTCTTCTGATATTTGGCTACGCTTTTTTTTATCACGATCTCTTATTTTCAAGATCTTGACGAACGTGGGCTTTTGACGATAGTGTTGGAAAAGGAAAAATTGCTGATAACCAGCATTTTCTCCTTTTCCCCATTGTTTTTTTCTACCCTTCCAAAAGAACAAATTCCATTATCTTAGCTGCATTTAAATTGTTGTCTACAAATACAAATGAGCTATGATCTTTGAAAAGGGGGCTTTATGCATCTACAAAAAGTATCGACCCAGGTCAGCCTGCGCAGTCCTTGCAGGTTGACCTGAGTCAAAACTATTTGCTGTAAGTAGATTTTCTGCATATCAAAGGACCAGTCTACCTCGTTATTCAGCCGGTTGTTAGAAAAAAGAAAATACATGTTTACTGTAATTGAAAATAATAATAACAATAAAAATAAAAAAATAAAAAAATATCTGAAAATAAAAACCGGGTAGTTTGGATCCAAGATCAGACTGCACGTTCTGTGCAGCCTGATCTTGATCATCAGTGTCCGCAAAAACACATAACCTTGTCCCGAGTACTTTTAGAGTTCCGTTCTATTCTGTTTATATAAGTTAACCCTTTCCCACACAATCCCGACTTTTAACGACCCTGAGAAAGAAGCCTTTTGAAAACATTGTGGGAAAAGGAGAAAATGCTGGAAACCAGCATTTTCTCCTTTTCCCACAATGTTTTCTATGCTTCCTAAAACAAATTTCAGTATTTAAGTCACATTTATTTTGTCGTCTGCAAATGCTTTCAATTTGGAACAGTCCAAAATTTTGTCGTTTGGTAAAGAGTTAACGGAAAAGCTTCTACCGTGTCGAATCGATATTAGCTTATTACGTTCCTGTGTGGTGATACATCAAAATAATTATTTTAGGTGTACGTTAACAAATCGAAACTTTTTTAATTCAAAATATTGATTTCTCAAAATGATGATAATTTCTTGACAGCATGAATGAATGAAGGAAGGAAGGACGGAAGGAAGGAAGGAAGGAAGGAAGGAAAGAAAGAACTAACGCACGAACGAACGAACGAACGAATGAACGAATAGTGATCGAATGAACGAATCCTTTCCCGAACCTGCGTAATTTTCACCGGACAAATATCAGTTTGATTGATGACGATTATTCGTTAGTTACACAACATACTTGAACTATTGTTTGCACAATAAACAATATTGTTTAACCTGAGTATTATCTCACAAAATGTACATCACTTTTATCTTTTCTGGATTCATAGATCTAGATCATAATGCACAAAATTTGCAGTCTGAACTTGGGTCTGCACTTTCTAAAATTTCGTAAGATGTTCTGACCAAAACTCCCTTTTAATAACATTTGAGGCGCATATATGAATTTTAGACTTTATATTTCATTGATAATTAAAAGCTGTTGTATATTAATTGATATTTAACCGTTATCCTGCTAAATAACTAAAATGAAATTTTAAATTCGATAATAAAAACCCAAATATTGCTCTTTCAAAATCATGTTTTGGGGAATAATATCACCTTATCGGACAGTGTAGATCCAAGATCAGACTGCACGTTCTGTGCAGTCTGATCTTGATCTATACTGTTCGCAAAAGGTCAGTGAGTCGCGCTTAGCAGCCTGAATGTGGTGATAATTTTTCCTCTGTGATTATTCGTTAGCTGTGTCTGTTGCATTTGAATTTCATTTGATGATTTAAGCTATTTTCAACAATATATTAAAATAAAATGCGGTGATTATTCAGTTTCTAGTGATTCTTTGCTGGCCGTGTAGATGTGTACATGTAAAACCTTTTTTAAAGACTATTGGCTAAATTCCTCAAATCGACAAAATATTAAGCTTGACCAAACTGGAGGGAAAAAAAAACTTCAACGGAAAGAAATGCAGAAGACAAATTACATGTGAGCTATGCTCTGTGAAAAGGGGGCTTAATGCATCTGCGAAAAGTATCGACTCAGGTCAGCCTGCGCACCCCGCGCAGGCTGACCTGGGCCGAAACTTTTCGCTATTGATAAATTTTCTGTATGTCTTGGGACCAGTCTACCTCAGGATTAAGTCGGTTGTTAAAAAAGGTGGCTATTATGGATCCATAAGTAAGTTATGGCTTGCTTGGTACCATGGATAACGGAGATGCATTAAGTCCCCTTTTCACAGAGCATGGCTCATGTAGATATAGCACCGACTATAGAATTTGTCTTTGAAAAGATTATCTCTCGTAATAAAAAAAAAAAAAACGTATTACATGTGTAATTATTTCGGGACGAAAGGGTTCATCCTTTACGACAAAAATGCAAGTTTGAACGACCCTGTGCAGGGAGCCTCTTGAAAACATTGTGGGAAAAGAAGAAAATGTTGGTATCCAGCACTTTCTTCTTTTCCTACAATGTTTTCTAACCTATCATTGAACGTAAGCTCATCTGTACCAATTTTGAATTTTGTCGTTTGCAGATGTTTCCAAGTTGGAAGAGTCTAAAAATTTGTCATTAGGGAAGCTTAAAGAAAAGGCTAAAGTTTCAGATATTTGTTGATATTGGTGCTTTTTAAGTTATCTACATGTATTAACCAGACGACGAAATTGAGAGACTAATTCAGATTCTAAGCTCTTGCAGACGACAAAATAAGAGTTGTTTAGAACTGATGCATGTCACGTTATTCATATGATTTTCAACACATTGCAGGAATAGAAGAAAAAGTGATGATTGCCAGCATTTCTTTCTATTCCACAATATTTGAAGCTTGTTATTTAGAATTTTTTTCTAACTGCCTATCAAGTTCGTCCAAATTGAAAGCACTTGCAGAAGACAAAGTAATTGTGATTTGAATTTGAGAGAGAGAGAGAGAGAGAGAGAGAGAGAGAGAGAGAGAGAGAGAGAGAGAGAGAGATGGTTCTCCATTTTCTCGGAATGTTTTCAAAAGCCTTCTTTGTCAGGGTCGTTAAGCACGAGATCGATTTGTGTAAGATTAAGATATAATCATATTAGAATAAAAAATACAATTATAAATAAATAAATTAATTAAAAAAAAAAAACATACCTAATAAACAATTAGAAAAGTATCCGAAAGCAGCAAAGTCCGTAACCAGCGATTGAACCTGTTTGTCACATAGAAATTTTCCTAACGGCTAATCGAATTTTGAAGTCAATAAATTATGTTGCGAACGTTAAAAACCTTGTCGGATCCGCATTTGGTCTTGGAACAAAAGGCGCGCAACGGGACGCTGGGAAAGATCGATATTACGGGCCACGGTACCTGTACAGGTGCTGTATACAATAGGAATTTCAAGACGTCGATAATTCTTCAATAAACTTTTAGTTTTTACCCTTTATCACACGAGAAGAATGTCTCGCTGTCTAAATTGAAAGCAATAGCAAAAGAAAATTCAAATGTGGCTCGAATGACATAATTGGTCTTTGAAAGGATTGAAAACATTGTGGAAAAGGAGAAAATGCTGGTTACCAGCATTTTTTCATTCTCCAACAATGTTTTCAAAAAGATTTGTTTTTAGGGTCGGTAAAACTCAGAAATGTATGGTAAAGGATTAACCTATGACCATTTATCATACAGACCCGTATTTTAATGACTCTTTGAGAACATGTTCTTCTTTTCTCATAATGTTTTCTAGCCTTTTAAATACAAACCCCATCGTTTGAACCGAAAATTGTTTTGTGCTAGATAAATCAATCTCTTCAATGAAAGAGATTTCGTATTCCATTAAAATCTATTTCTAGTCTTCTTCATGTATTAAGTGAACATAAAAATTAAAGGACCCAAAGTCCTGAAAAGCGGATTTTAAACTGGTCCCCCTTGTACATGTACAGATATATTGTTGTATCAGGGGAGGTAACCAATCTAAAGCGTATTTGCGGAGCAATAATGATATAGAGGAATAAAATCTTAGCATTTCACCAAATATCATACAGTCATTTTGATGAGATTAATTTATGAGACAAGATGGAGTTGGTAAAATTCAGGGTCGTTTAGCCAAGCAGGCTAACTGTGATTTCATTTCTTATGACCGACCCTTTATGAGTAGTTTGTTGATTCAGAGGACTGAAAAGCGTTGTCTGCGCGTTGTCTGCGCATGTCATATTCTTCGAAGACTCGACCTGTCTGCTATGACGCATCACCCATCTCATATACAGGGGAAAAGTAGGGATTATACCGAAGCTATTACCAAAGCCTGTTGGGGCTGTTTTAATACATGGCCGGTGCATAGGTTACATGTTAGCTAATCATAGCTGAATGAATCGAAACAGGTAGCGTTTTATCGAGTAAACGTTTATTTTATTTTGAAAATTCGAAGTAACGGTTGTCGTTTTGAAAAGTAGTCCGGTTCTGTACCCAGCATGCCCAAATCAGATAGATGTGTATTTGAAGAATGCCACCTAGCGGAAGATAATGACAAGCTAGCACATTAGTTTGATGTGCGGTTGGTTTGATATGCAGGTCTGTACACGTGTATATATTGTAAAGACTATATATAGAGCAAGGTTAATGTTAATGAGCAAAAACTGAAAGTCGAATGCGTAGAGCGCATGCGTGTATGACAGTATTTGATTCCGGTCAGAGCGATCACAATAAACGGATTAGCTATACAAACTCGCCGATACTGTTCACTAACGTATCCAAATAAAAGATACATGTCCGATGCTGTTAACCCTTTACCATACAATCCCGAGTTTTAACCACCCTAAGATAAAACGCTTTTGAAAACATTGTGGGAAAAGAAGAAAATGCTGGTAACCAGCATTTTCTTCTTTTCCCACATTTTTTTCTACCCTTTCAAAGACAAGCTCATCTTCTGAGCCATTCAGTTTAAATTTGTCGTTTGCATAGCATATGCTCTCAATTTGACAAATCTAAAAATGTGTCGTTTGGTAAAGAGTTAAATACCTTTACTGTGGTTTATAAATACAGATCAGAAGCGAACAAAAGCATTAAAAAGGGAAACTTGTAATTTAATAAAAACGAACAAAAGCATTAAAAAGGGAAACTTGTAATTTAATAAAAAATTCTTAACTCTATACCACACAATCCCGCCTTTAAACGGCCCCGAGAAGAGGCTTTTGAAAACTTTATGGCGAAAGGAGAAAATGCTGGTAACCAGCATTTTCTTCTTTTCCCATCATGTTTTCAACCCTTCCGAAAGCAAATTTCAAGTTTTGAGTTACATTTCTTTGTCGTCTGCAAATGCTTTGAATTTGGAATGTCTAAAATGTTGTCGTTTTGTAAAGAGTTAAGCTGATTTGGAGCAGAGCATTTTTCAAGTATTTGGTGTCTTTTGTTTTCGTTTTTCACTGTTTTCAGTACTTACTGCCCTGGAGTGCCTATCACCCGTTTTCTATTTTCCCCCATTGAAATCTGCGGGTTGACCATTTACATGAAAGTTGGTTCAGGTTGCACTTGTAAATTCAGGACGAAGATGTCTGAAAGAAAAGTTAACGCACACACGGATGCAAGGACCCGTGCATGCGCGACGAACGCAGGGCCATTATACGTATAAGCTTGCTGACATTAAACCAGAGAAGCAATTTAAACGATAAGTGTGTCCCCTTAACCTTGGTTCCGTTCTAATTTTATGAGTAGGAAGCAAATACCACGGTTGTTAGATACAATGTTGATCAGTATTTTTTTTTTATGGCGCAGCTATATAGCTGGCTTTTGACGCACTTCTTGGTATTGGACTCGAATAAATAAAGAGTAAGTTGCGATTGGTCGAAAATATGAACATGTTTATTCTGCAGACCCTTTTGCGAACTTACGAGTTTGAGTCGTGGGCAAGTAGAGCTAGCTACCCGTCCCTCTGCAATATGTTACATGTTCGGGACGAAAGCGTCAGTTTAAGTGATACTCATGTATAGATTAGCGCCAATTTGTTTAAAATATACTCAAAAAAAAAAAAAAAAAGGGAGATTGTGTTCAGAGGCTATGACAAAAGATCTAAAACACTTTAAGAATTTTGAATTTCACAGTATTATAAAGTGTCCATTTTTCTTTAGAAGGATGCTTTATTTGAGTTTATAGCACCTTTTGCGGCTTAAATTGGCTGGTCTTCCCGCCATTTTTCGCAAAATTGCAAGATTGATTGGTGTGAGTAAAGAGTATCACTATAGAGTCCCCCCCCCCCCCCCCCCAACACACACACACACACACACACACACACACACAAATGCCTTCAGTTGGACCTTCGGCTATTAACTTATCTCAGATGGTTTGAGCAATACTTTCCCGACTGAGCCGACATTTCAATTTTCAAATCACTTCAAAATCTCTATTGCTATCGTCCAGAATAGTCCAACATTCTTTTGTCAGAAAACTTTGTGCTCCTCGACTGGACAGCGTGCTCACCAGACATGTCTCCCATTCAACATGTGTGGGACATTTTGGACTAAGGGTCCGAGGCAGAATACTGGCACCACTCCAGGCTCTTGTTGTGACGCTACAGGAGGAGTGGAGGCTGGTCCCTCAGCTCCAAATTGCCAGAATAATTTGGCGAATGCGACGACAGTGCGAGTCCTTATTTGCGGTTGAAGGGGGATATATACTTGTTACTGAAGTGATACTTTGAACACTCTCTTCTTCCATACGTGGCATTTGAGGCTATCATGGGAAGGGATTTGTGTAAATTTCATGTTAGAAAGGAATTGAATTTCAGGCAATTCCTTTGTTTAAGCTTATTCACGACTGTGTTAAGCGTAAAAAGAGGAAATTCTCTGTGGTCACTTGCTTTTGCGAAAACGACTTTCACCCCTGGGTTACTTGACACAGTGCTACGACAAGGATATTAGTGCTATCAAGCCGTATAGGAAACATTTTTTTTCAAACGATGAAATGAATCTTATGAAATAAATAAAAATTGAATGATTGTTCGTTTTAGTATTCTTTTGTTCAATGGTTTTCTTAGAATTCCTTACATTTTTCTGTTGAGTATAATTTAAGAAAATAATTTTGCGAAAAAGAAAGATGTTCCTAGTCAGTTAAAGAATTGAAAAAAAAAAAAAATTCTGTGCGTCGGCCGGGAATCGAACCCGGATCGACTGCTTGGAAGGCAACCATGCTAACCTTTACACCACCGACGCTTGTTGTCCAGTACGGTTTATTTTATATTTTTAAAATCTATATTATAAAAAAAAAACTAATTTTCCACTGAATAAAAAAAATGCTGTATAATATCTATATTTTTCTTGACTGATTTGTAATTGATTGCCAGACATACTTTTTTTATTTGGCCACATTCGACTGGATAATAAACTTAACCTCGTACACCTTAGGAAACTATTTTCAAGGCAATCAAGTACTGAAAACATTATTTATTCATTTTTCTGTCACAGCGCACCTCTTTTTCCTCCATGTAAAATGAATTTACAAACATTGTAAACAAAGATAATGCCACGTGAACGTTTTTGTATAATTTATATTTTAGTATTCTTAATAAACACCGCCGGTACATTCGGATGCCAAATTGCAACGGCGTTTATCCTCTGCATCGAAACTGACGAGTTCAGAAAGTAGAAAATTGAGAAAATTGAATATTTTACGTTGACATGCCGTATATCCTTTTAGAATAGTCACAATTTTTATCAAATGTTTGCCTATAGGTGAATATTAACTAGAATTTAAGAAAGATATGTTTATTTAGCCCTTAAAACGTCAGCCAATCAGTTTGGTCCACGGAAGTGTAACATATTCAGCTTGCTCGAGTCTGTTAGAACGACTTACCATTGTCCGTCATAGCTTTGTAGAATATTGCACATTTGGTTAGTACTTTTTAATCGTTTCATAATTGGTCACTCAACTGACTGTCATAGCCTTTTCAATTTTCTTGAACAGATGCAAACCTTAATTACTTGAGTGTACGTACTTTTAAACCTATCCGATACTGATGGGTCCTTTTTGGTCCTTTAGTGAAGGTGTAGGATTTGCAATCAAATTGCCATGGTGTGATCCTCACTCAGGATACTGGGAGTGTCTTAGGACAAGACCCTAAAGAGCTCCAGTCTGATACTGATGAAAGCCAGGACACACGTCGGCGGGCCGTCTCCTAAATGTGATTTGTTTTTGATAGGGCAGAAAACAGTATTGAAAAGGAAGAGTTCTGATTATCAGCATGTTCTCTCTTAACCACAATGCTTTCTTTAAACTTAAAATTACCAGCAAACCCCAACCTCTTGGTAGTTAAACTTTGGAATCCTTTTGTAAAGGGTAAAAGGTAACCTGTTAAAACACAATTGTTACATTTGACAATTTATATCAATATATATTTCAGTCCAGGATGGATTTCAGGATAGCTTTGCTTTGGCTGTTTATGTTCATTAAAACTGGTTTGTCACTGGATACAGACCTTTCGTGTGCAGGTAAGGGCTTTTTTAATGTGCATCAGGAAGATCATTCTCAGAGATAATTCATTCGTGTATATAGTCTGACTGGTATCTGTTTTGCTTCTTGCATTGTCCCTGTAATGGTAGCAAATTCAAATTGAACAAGAAAAAAAGGAACAAACCAGAAATGTAAATAGTTTTAAAGCACTTTTAAATAAGTACTGGAAGAATATTCCATTCAAATGTCCACCATTGTATTTTGCACCAGAAGAGGAAGTAGTTTTTACATGTACAGAAGGATCAGAGAGGCTTATGTCTAATTGAAGACACCTCAACTAGGCAAACAAGGTAGAAAACAATGGTTGTGGTATATGTATGATGAACAACAACAAATACATTAAAGAGAGCAAAAAAAATCAAAGGTTCAAAATTTGATTTTTAAAGACCTGTGTTCAATATTCTATTATCAAATCAATAAAGATTCTCAAAAATTTTTCGGAAAGTCTCATGAATCTCCTTTTCCAATACCCTTCTTGGTGTATATTGTCTGCTTAAAGCCCCAATAGTGGCCAAAAATATACAATGTAGGTGTTAAAAATCATACAATTTAAAGAATGGAAATCGTAGTGAAGACAACATTCTTTTTTTGTATGGTAGGTTCAAGTGGTAGTTGCTGGCAGAAAAATTAATTTTTAGAAGTAGGTCAAAAGTCGCCAGGTCTCTCTAGTTTACTTTTTTTACCTGGCTTTTACATTCATTTTTCTGCCATTGCACCGTCTGTACAGTAACAGATTGTCATCTTCACAATAATTTCCATACTTTTAAATTCAATATAAGGTATGCAGGGTTTTCCCTTAGCTTTAAAAATTGGGGGTCATTGTGAGCCCTTACCTCAATAGTTGAGGGTCATTTCTTTAACTTAGGGGGTCAAAATAAAGGGATCTCTTCGTCGTCAAGCATGGATTACAATGCATTTCACCTTTAAACTCGAAGAAATTAAAGTCTGTAAGTCATTTCTGACGGAAAGCTCGATTTCAATTTTTGACAGACGAAACATTGTTGTCCGAATGGTTTGACGTGGCTTGATAGGCAGCTGTAGGAAGCAGACAATAAAAAAAAATGCTACAGTTTACTTTGTCGTGACATTATTTCCGCGAACAGAACAGTCTGGTAATTTGTACTTTTATATACTGGAAGTCGCGTAAAATAACTATGAAATACAGAGAACCCAACCAACACATGTCCGATGTACTTTACGGCAAAATAATGCGTAAATCAGTCTTATTCTATAAATAAATTACCAGAAAACCACTTTTATCGAAATTAAACCTAGTAGTTAAAAAAAGAACGGTGTTCGTCTGATATTGAAGCAAGAACAGACTTGGATTTATGACGGTTTATTCAGTGTCCTAGATGATACAGATTTTGGAAAGTTGCGTCACTAATGACGCACTGTTATTTCTTTTTGGGGTCATTTGAGTTAAAATCACTCCAATGATGCAGGATTTGTGCGTCATGGAAAACCCTGGGTATGGTTTAAATTTAAATTCATTTTAACACCACATTATTTACTTTTGGTTGCTATTGAGGCTTTAATTCTATGTTCTATATTTTTTGTGTTTTATTCCGTACCCATGATATTGCTCACCTTTTCCTCAAAGTGAATAGATGGTTCTCTGTAGAGGCTTTTGAAATAATCCTTGATCCAATTTATGATTGTAACACAGCATTGTTCCTGAACTTTCTAATTAGAGGGTCATTTGATCCCCTTTGAAGGAATGAAAGAAGGCAGACATTTAAATTTTAAGGGGCATTTGGAAAATTTTTTGGTCCAAATTCAAAGAAACAGGGAATCAGGGAAAACCCTTGTGGCATTAGCAGAGAGTTTGAAGGTGATAATGCAATCCTTTTCAGCTTCCAGACAACTATTTCCTAAATGATATAAATTATGTAATGGGTTTTTGAATGTTCATATATTAAACCTTTCCCAAACATTTATGTGACATTATTTTTGCAACTCTTTGGAAGGGGTTTTTAGAATCATCATTGGAAAAGGAGAAAATGATGGTGACAAATGATTTCTATCCTTTCAAAAGCAAACTATGGTTTTTGCTACATTTAATAATCATTTGCAAATGTTCTAAAGTGGATCAGCCTAAAATTTTGTCACCTGGTAAGGGTTAACCCTTTACCACACAATGACGACTTTTAACACCCCTGAAAGAGAAGGCTTTTGAAAACATTGTGGGAAAAGAAGAAAATGCTGGTAACCAGCATTTTCTCCTTTTCCCACAATGTTTTCTACCCTATCAAAGAAAAATCATTTCATATGAGCCACATTAGAACTGTCATCTACAAATGCTTTCAATTTGGACAGGTCTAAAATTTTGTCGTGTGGTAAAGGGTTAACAGATAGCATGATGTCCAAGAGTTCAAGTTATTCCTCTTTGGTTATCTACATGATGGTGAGATGCTTTATACATTTCAGTTTGCAGAGCTTTGGTGGATGAAGTTAACTATAGTATTAGCAAAGTAGATCCAAAGAAAAAGATACAGGTCGGCAGTTTTAGAGTTGATTCAAGAGGCAATCAGGGCACTTACAAGGTTAGTAACTGCAGACCTGTTCTATGCGTTTATGATGCTTTTGACCATGATATTCTGGCATTATATTTCATACCAGAGAATGATGCATATGAATAACATTTAATTTCCAGTCTATTTTAAAAAGGAGTCTTGGGCTTAACCTAGAGTTATTGCTTCTTACATTCACAAGAATGTTTTGATTTTGATCTTTTCTCACAATGTCAATACTGGGTCTTTCATGCCTAGGAAAAATTCAATTTTTGTCCAGCCCGCTTGCAGTAAGTGAGACATGGTTGGTGTATGTGTTTCTGTGCATGCCTCCGTCTGAATTTGTCTGGACCAGAACTCCAACATTTTTGGATGGATCTTAAAATAATGTGGCACAATTATTCTCCTTTATGTGTAAAAGAGCCATTTGAAATATTTGTTCCAGTAGGCCCAAGGTCAAGGTCACACTTAAAGGTCAAATGATAAAATTGTCATAAATGGAGCTTGTTCAAGCTACAGCTTCTAAATTTATCTATGGACTTATAAATAATTTTACACAAGTGTTCCCTTTTACCAGCAGAAGTGCCATTTGAATCATTTGTTCTGTTAGGTCCAAGGTCAAGGTCACACTGAAAGGTCAGATGATAAATTGTCATAGCATGGCATGTTCTAGCCGTAAATTCTATGTTTTGGATGGATTTCAAAATAATTTGGCACAATTATTCTCCTTCATTAGTAGTTGTTCCATTTAAACCCCCATAGTGGGCTCTACATATTTGCCCCTGGGCAATCTTCTAGTTGTTGTTATACAGCATAAAGAATGCAAAAACAGAAGAAAAATACTGAAGTGAACAGAGTACTGATGGCAAGAAAGGGCCAAAGAAAAATGGGAATTTAGAGGTGTAATTAATCCTGTGAACATATGTTTACCTCTTTTTGCAACTGTGGGGGAAAGTATGATATTAAAATGTGTGAGTTTGATTGTGATGGTTTGATCTTGAAACACTCTTGTTTGTTATACAGATAATAAAGGTTTAGTTTGGCTGTATATCAAGCAAGTGAAACTTGCGCCTAGGGCTCAAAGGGTTAATGATTTCCTTTGTTTCAGAAACCATATGCAAGATCTGAAGTACACTTGTTGGAAATATTCGAAACAATTTGTGAGAGCTTCAAGAATTATGCAGAGACGACCAACATTGCTGGAAAAAAGAGTATTGCTCGGACAGAAGTAAGGGATGGAAAAACTTTATCCCTTAGTAATATTAAGATAAGTGCAGAGACGGGAAAACAGCTTAAACATAAGGTAATTAGTGACTGTATTGTAGCTCTTAGAGAACTATATTAATGAAATTGGGTCCTGTGTGGCTCTGTGGTAAGGTGTAGGTTTCTTAACCTGGAGGCCAAGGGTTGGATCCTCGAAGTTCTGGGTGTTTTAGTCAGGGAGTATCCTTTGGCAATACTGCTCAGAGCCCTAGCCTAGTACTGATGAAACCTAGGACACACATGAACAAGTGCGCTATTGCTGTGATAAGACTGAAATCATGTTGGAGAGGGCATAAAACACCATTCAGTCAACGAAATTTGTAATAAGGCCCTATCAATTTTGAAAAAGATGAAAATATTATTGCAACTTAAAGTTTTTTTTTTCCAGAATATGAAACAAAGTAATGGACAGTATAGATCCAAAATCAGACTGCATATTCTGTGCTGTCTGATCTTACTCTACAGCCTGCAAAAGCGGTACAAGTTATGCCTATTTCCCTAAGTGTAAAGAGGTTGTATGAAGACAAATCCTAATAGCTCAGGTTAAAAGATACAGGCCCAGTAATCCTGGGATTGGGAGTTTAATTTCTAGCCTGCTTAAATTCTGTCTAATTGTTTGGTGTTTTATGTCTTTTTTCAACATTACTTCAGTTGTTTCATAGAGGCAAAAGTACTCATCCATGCTTTTCTTGAGTTCCTTGAGTTTCATTTAATGGTACAACTTTGCAAGCCACTGGCTGCTTTCCCACTTAAACATTATTTAGACAATGTTCAGAGAGAGGAATGAATCCTGTCGCAATGATAATCTTCAATCCTTTGATAAGAAGAATTGCCATTTTCTCCTTTTCTCTACTATCGTTTTAGAGACAAATATCACATTTCATACTCGTCTAATTTGTCACCTGCAAATGTTTTCAATTCGGACAAGTTTGAAATTTTGTTGTCTGGTAGAGATAAACGTCACTTTCTCTGGCAGTTCTAGTCATGTGGATTGTGACAGGTGCTGGAATACACGGATCCGTGGAAATCGATATTTGACCATTCAGGTCACCGCATTTATTTTACCTGATGTTCAGCCTTGCTGTCTGCTATTTGGGCTCCCAAATAAATGACTGTTAACCTTGGAGATGTGCAATACTATTTACGTATTTTCTGTTTAAAATGCTTGATTTTAAGACAAAGTTTAAAAGATGTGCTTAGTGAACATGGACTGCTGACATGAGATATACGCAAAGGCTACAAGTGACAAGATAATGTTTAGCAATGGGACCTGTGCAAAGAGGTCTGATCAGTGCTGTGTATATTACACAATGAATTAATCAATGCTAGTTTTTTTTTTTTGCTCTGGAAGACTCTGAAAGAGACACAAAATCATACAAAGTGGAAAATAAAGCTTAAAATATATGAAATACATGTACTAACAAAGAGAAAGTATGTTCACTTGAATATCTAACATGTTTAATAACCTTTGCACATCAGGAAAGTGGCACATGTCATCAATGTTTCAGTTTGACATTAATTTTAACCCTTGGTGTGTGAAAAATATGCTGAATGTATAGATATGGATCAGATTGCAAACAGCATGCAGTGTAATCTTGGATTTAAACTATCTGCTACTTACATTAAGCATATTTACGTGTATTCCTTACTGAAAGTGGAATTTCAAGTTCATTTCTGTTCTGTTTTAGAAGTTCAGCTCAAAAGGCGACTTATGTTAGGTAAATCAAGTTTTGATTTAGCCATATTTAAGTGGATTAGCACATCTGCCATTTCAAAGGGTGTGTAGGTAAACTGTTAATTGATAGGGTGTGTGTTTGATTGCAAACCAAATTGCCACTCTAATCCAATTGACAACCCGTTGTCTCAGTATATCATAAGATAAAACAAAGTACCATCAATAATATTAACAAGTTTGTTTATTGACAGCAAACTAAACACATTTTAAAGTCATCAGACTATCAGTTTTTCTTTAACCTGAAATTGAACTTTTCTGACTTATACCTCTCTGTTGAATCAGACAATCTATGAATTTTTCGAAATGCTTGTGATTCAGTGTAATTTATTATCGATTATGATGTTGAGACAACTTAACTAGCCTCACAAAAACAATAAGCATTGTTACTTTTTCCATTATTCTTTGGCAAAACTAAGGTTTATTCAGGTGTATCATTCTTTCTCATTGAATTTCAAAACTTTGCTGAATCTAGTATACAGGGTTCATTCTAGAAATCAAATCTATGGGGCTCACTGGCCCCCCTCATCAGAAAAAGTAGGGGCCATTAGAGAAATTTATGGGACCAAGAGAAAGCTACCTTAACCCTTTACCACACGACCAATTTTAGACCTGTCTGAATTGAAAGCATTTGCAGAGGACAGTTTCAATGTGGATCATATGAAATGATTTTTCTTTGATAGGGTAGAAAACATTGTGGGAAAAGGAGAAAATGCTGGTTACCAGCATTTTCTCCTTTTCCCACAATGTTTTCAAAAGCCTTCTCTATCAGGGGTGTCAAAAGTCGTCATTGTGTGGTAAAGGGTTAATCAATGATTTTGATTTTATCCCTTCAACCAAAGTTATTTTTTATTCCATTACTGCCATAATGACCATTTCCCTCTGAATACCTCACACACGTGCATGTGAAAAAAAAATGTGTAAGTTTCAGTCAGCATATCTGTCTTTTGTGATTAGAGCACAAAATACTGTTTATCTTTTGTTTAATTAGAACAGTTTTATGATATTGACAACAACAAAATAATCTCTACTGATGCATGTTACGTAGCCCCAGAAATTTGCACTTTTTGTACATATGTTTGTGTGAATTGATTCAAGCATCTCGTAATTTCTTACTGAGAATTCATCATCAGAAGGAACATTGACAATAGGAATATTTTTCCAGAATTTCATCAAGGGAAACAGTCATAATGGCACGATTTGATTAGCCTATCTGCTATACTGTATACATGTATGTATTTACTTTGGTTGTTTGGGAGCCCGTAGCAACAGTAACCATGGAAGCCGGTTTATCTTATCACCACGGATCCATGTGTTGAAAGGGACCAGTCATTTGTATTTTTGTTTTCGAAGCATTTTCTTTCAATTTAATACTATACAAACAACAGCTTTTAGACTGGTTTGTATTGAAAGTATTAGCAGTCTGCAAACTGAATTTTGCCCAAATGTTAGGGTTCATCCTTGATAGGATGAAAAATACTTTAAGAAAATGAGAAAGTGTTGTTTGAAATATTTCCACTTTTTCTTTGTTTAGAATTTGTGAGGAATGAATGTGTAACACTAGGTCTTACCATTCTTTTGATTGATAGTGTTTTTCAACACATTCAACATTACTGCTGTTATATTACCTTGACAGCTCTCATATTTATGCTTGTTCTGGGTTTTGTCCTGGGTTTTACCAGTACTAGGCTGGGGTTCAGAAGTGTCCTGTCCAAGGACATTCCCATTAAAAACTTAGTGCTTCAAGTAAGGAATGAACCCATGTTTCCTTGCTAAGAGTTCAACAATTTACCACTGAGTCATGTTCTCAGAATACAGATTTGAACTCTCTCAGAATACAGATTTGACAGTTCTGCAAGGCTCAGTGATGAACATGTAAGATTCATAACCTGGCAGTTGGGGTTTGTTTCCTGCCAAAGGCACTTCATATATCACAGGAGTGTCCTTTGGCAAAACTCTTTAGAGCCTCAGCCAAGTAATGGTGAAACCCAGGACACACATGTGGAAGTGAGCTTTTGCCATGATATGACTAAAATAATGTTGAAAAGGTCTTAGAATAATCAATCAATCAATCAATCAACCAACCAACCAACCAATCAATGTGAAAGTACTTGTACATTTTCAGTGTGAATCTCTGATAGAAGAATTTGAGGATGAGATGATTGCTGTGTTTAGAAAAGACTTTGTGATTGATGTTGATTATTCCTTGTGTGTGGAGACCACAAGTAAGTTTATAAACATACCTGCTCTATCACGTTACATGCAAGTTTAGACTTTTAACTCTTTATTTGCGGACAAAATTTTACACATATCAAAGTTGCAAGCATTTGAAGACATCAACTGGAATATGGATTACATTTTGGACCTGTCCATTTGCAAAACATTTACAGTTGGCAAATTCATTTTGGCTCAAAAGGTGGGATTTGTCTTTGAAAGGTTGGAAAACATTGAGGGAAAAGGAGAAAATGTTGGTTTTCAGCATTTTCACCTTTCCTATAATGTTTTCAAAAGTCTTCTACCTCAGGGCTGTTAAAACTCTGGATTATGCAGCAAAGAAAAAAGCTATGAGTGGTTGGTAAAGTCATTGGATTGAACTGGATCAGATTTAATAACCTGATCGGATCGGACGGAACCGGATATGCCCTAATGACTGATTGGATCAGATCAAATGAGATCCGTCTTTGAAAGGGTAGAAAACACTGTGAAGAAAAGGAGCAAATACTGATTACACTGTTTTTAAAAGCCTTCGTCTTTTAAAGTTCTGGGAGAAATAGGAGCAACTGCCTGTAGAAGGTAGGTTATGTCAAATAGCAAGTAGGGACATATTAGTAAATGCTTTGCTTTAAGCATAGATCAAATTTAGAAATATATACCATCCCTTGTTTTACAGATAAGCACAGTTTCCACTCACTTGATGAGATTGTATAAGACATTTTTTTCTTTTAATGGTAAGCTATGACCACCAGGGACAGCTTGACCAAATTTTTGCCAAGGATTGATGTTATATTTTGTGAAAGGATTCATCCATTTGCCATTTTTTCAATAATGTTTATGTTGGAAACTAGCCAGTGACTTAGAAAGATTGTTGTTCAAAGTACAGTTAAAATAAACTCCAGGATAACATGAAGAAGGGCACTGACTACAGTGGTATAAGTGAAATAAGTTTTGAAACAGTGTTTACTCTTTACCAACTGTTACCATCCCTGAAAAGGAAACATTTTGAAAACATTTTGGAAGAAAGGAAAAATTATTGGTTACAGCGTTTTCTCCTTTTCTAACAATGTTTTCTACCCTATCAATGACAGAAATCATCATTTGAGCGACATGTAATTTATCATCTGCAAATGCTTTCAATTTGGTTCCATCCAAAATTTTATCGTTTGGTAAAGAGTTAAAAACCAAACAAACAAGCAATGTTGATAATGATGATTATGATTTAATTTTGACAGAACAATGTACAGTAGAAGATATAGTGATACCAATGCCACAGACAGAATACATGGGCAAAGAAGCTATGATGAAAGCTGAAAAAGAAATGCTACAAAGTGATTCAGAGGAAATCGATGAAGAATTGCTAGAAAGTTTTATTGGTGATAGTCCTGATATAGCTGGTATGTAGAAAGTATTTATCACTTTTCACTCTTAAAGCTTCTGTTAAAACTTAAAGTGCCTTTGTTGCCTGTATAGTTTAAGATCAGACTGCACAAAACATGCAGTCTGATCTTTTATTGACTCTGTCTGCTTTGGTAAGACATTCTGGCCATGAGCAACCTTACTCAATTAAAATTATTTTGGTCAAACTGCAAGACTGAAGGGTCTGTTTATTGGCCGCTTTAGTTGTGAATCCATTATCCCTGCAGACACCATTTTTAGCTTGCCTATTTTAGAAGCTCTTTCATTGTCTCTATGGGTGTTTCAGCAAAAACTTTGACATTTTCAGATACATGTACCTGTCATTACTGAAGAAATTTACTGGAAACTCTGGCTAGTTGTCAACTATCAAAAGGGAAACCATTATTAATAGGGCAGGTAACCCTTAAAATATTTTGAGACACAGTTAGGCCTCTTTTTTTTTTACCTAAACATTTCACTGAAATAGCACCTGCAGCGGAAGTACACTTGTTTATTAGTTGATGCTATACGTTTTTTTCTTTGAAACATGTAGATTTCACTTAAGACTATTGTTTAATCAACAAATTTCTTTTTGACAGAAAATATACCAGCAGACAAAGTTGTAGAACAGAACATTCAGCCAGACCCTTCCACGACAGCAGGAGATTCACAAAAGGAAGAGTTGTGACCCATCTTTAGAACAGAAACAGATATTTTTGTACTAACTCAAACATTGTGATATCAAAATAGCCATTTTATATTGTCTCTAACTTTCACTCACACTTATGTCCTTGTTGCTTAATTAGGATCTATTCATGCATGATCAATAAGTATTTTTCTATGGAAGTAGGTTGCAATTTCATGGATCCTTTTGCTAGAATATTGTACAATATAGCAGATGTCCTAGATCAAAGATTTTATAACATTTTCTGAGCATTCTGATCTTGAGCTGCATTTTCTGCAAAAGCAACTTAAATTGTCATGGTCATACGAGTGTCAGTTTGCCTGCTCTTCTTCCGTTTTTCTCATTCATGTCTACTGTGTTGTAATTTTGTGACACAACTGAAATAACGGTGTCAGTAGGCGAAAACACCAATCATTCATCAATCAATTAATCAATCAATCAACCACAATCAGTCAACCACAATCAACCAAAATGATGTCTCTGAGAAGTAGACAAGAACCTTCAGGACCCAGATGTGGTAATTAATGGCCCGACTTGTTGAAGAATGCATGTGTTAGTAGGTATTTCATTGAGTTCAATTCCCACTAGGACACTGTTTGGAGGATTTGATGCTTTATGTCACTTTCATCATTATCTCAGTCATTTCATGGTGACAGCTCAGTTATTCATGTGTGTCACAGGTTTCACCAATACAAGGTTAGGGCTCTTGAATGTCTTGCCTTGAGACACTCCAACGTGAAGCCTAGCGTTCCCTTGAGGATTTAACATGGGACCATGGGATTGCAAATCCTTCCCAGCTGATTCACTTAGGACTCCAGTGGAGAACGTTTTTGTAGGCAAGACATTCTTCTCCAGCCATGGTACTGCTAGATGATCAGTGGAGTATGTATTTTAACTAAAATTTCATAGCTTTAGGGATCACTATAGTGGAGACTTTAAACTTTTTGTCAGTTGTTGATGAGTAGCAAATTGTTAGCTCTTATTCAGAATTTTTGAATAATAATTCATAATCATACAAGCTTAAAGCATTTGAATTTAAGAAAAAGTTGACAAACTTCTCATTAATCACAGACAGAAAAACAGATATAAGATTGCAATGATGTTTGGTGATCCTTACAAAGTTTTGAGCAGTGTATAAAAGTAATGGAGCTGCAATATTATGAAAAAAGGTCTGTGTGAATTAGTGTTGAATCAATCAACAGGCGGGTTCTACTTATTCTTCATACAAATTGTTTTGTAGAGCTGGTCTAACTTTTAACCCTTAACCCTTTACCAAACAACAAAATTTTTGACTTGTCCAAATTGAAAGCATTTGCAGACGACAAATCAAATGTTGCTCAAATGACTGGATTTTTCTATGTATGTTAGAAAACGTGGGTAAAGGAGGAAATGCTGGTTACCAGCATTTTCTCCTTTTTCCACAATTTTTTCAAAAGCCGCCTTCTTCAGGGTTGTTAAAACTCGGGATTGTGTAGTAAAGAGTTAAAGAGGTAAACAGCAGGAAAACAGACCAAGCATTGCAATCTGAAGGGCATTTTTGTCCAGAATATATTTGACTAAATAACAGACAGTGTAGAACCAAGATCAGACTGCACATTCTGTGTAGTCTGATCTTGATCTACAATCTTTGCCGAAGGTAGCCAGATTTATTTACACTGTCTTCAGAAACAACTTAGGTTTGCTCACTATTTACCACTATGATAGTTCAAGTTGTGTCTAATGAAAAAATGGTTTTAGAGTTTATAAATGAGCTGTTTGCATTCCTGTGAGTCATGCACTGTGGAAAGGGGGCTAATGCATATGCAAAAAGTATCGAACCACGTCAGCCTGCGTAGTCCCCGCAGGCTGACCTGGGCCGAAACTTTCTGCTTTTAGTCAATTTTCTAATTTTCAAAAGACCATTCTACCTCATGATTCAGCCAGTTGTTAGATAAAATGGATTTTATGGATCCATTATTATGAGAAGACTTGCTTGGTATAATGGGTCACGAAGATGCATTTAATCCCCCTTTGCCAGAGTGCGGCTCATATATATATGAGCCATGCTCTGTGAAAAGGGGGCTTAATGCATCTGCGAAAAGTATCGACCCAGGTCAGCCTGCGCAATCTGCGCAGGCTGACCTGGGCCGAAACTTTTCGCTATTGGTCAATTTTCTGTATGTCAAAGGACCAAACTACCTCATGATTAAGTCGGTTGATCAAAAAGTGGCTCTTATTGATCCATATTTATGTGATGACCTTGGCTGGTATCATGGATCACAGAGATGCGTTAAGCCCCCCTTTTCCCAGAGCATGGCTCACATATATATAGTGAAGAAAATCTTGATTAAAGTTTATTTTCTGCTTGATTTTTCCCCTGTAGTTTTTCTTTTCTTTATACATTGTGTTATTTTGGTGGTAGATATTTTGAATGATTTTTTTTATGATAGGAAATGGAGAGAATCTCATGAAAAATTAAACTCTGTATGGATTGTTCCTTAATGTGAGTATATAATGTAGTTGTAATTCTCATTTGTCGATATGTCAGCCTATAGACTGCTGGAGACGTAGAACTGTTTTTAGTTTGCAATGCAGAATATGCAAAGATATGGAAATTGGAAGGTTGTATTGACAACCATGTTTGATATAGCATTGGGCAGAGCAGCAGGGTTAGATTTTATGCCATGTACCTGTGTGGTTTGAATGTATACTGATCACATAAACATTTTATATTGTTTTGTTGAAAATGAAAAATGTGACTTACTTGAATGTGTCGAAAGAGCAATAATTCTGTCTGAGGTATCTAATATCAGTCATTTATGAAATTCTCTGGTGAATTAACAATGAATGTCCTGTTGCAGTGTTTACGTTTCTTGTTTTTGCCCACAGTAACTTACAGGTATAAGATTATGTTGATTAGAGTATAAGTTATCTAAAAAGCAGTGTTCGTATACTTTAAAGCATTTTGAGTTCGATTTTAGCTTTAAATTTCAAGACTTGCTGAGACGTACTGTCTCGACCAATCAAGTAGCTAGCCTTGGAATTTAGTATAGAATTCTGAATGGTTGGTGTATAATTGGCCCGCAACATGCGGAAGGGGGCATTCGGACATTTGTGTAAAGTGTCGTCCTGGATCAGCCTGCGCAGTCAGCGCAGGCTGATCCGGGATAACACTTTCCGATCGTGTGTGATTATCTGTTTCACGCAAGTCTACTGTATGACAAAATCTAATGTTGGCGCAAAGTGCCGTCTCATATTAGTGGACTGCGCAGGCTGATCTGAGACGACACTTTACACAGATGTCCGAAAGCCCCTTTTCATGTGTTGCAGACCATTTATTATTATGGTCTATTATTGGGTGTTCGCCTATGTCTTCTTTTTTATTTTTTGAGTGTACAAACATGATAGTCATATCTTGTTTGTTTAACTCGTGCTAAAATTCTCATGCAGTTATACTCGAACCTGATGATTGTTAGTGGTGCAAGAAATACATTTGAGTAATGTTTTGTACTACAGCCTACAGGATTATCTGCCATTGATTTTTTTGCTTACATGTTGCACTGCAAACATGTACCATTAACTTAACTCTACGCTGCCAGTAATCTGCAGCCTTTTGCTCCCTTAGAAGTTGCTGTCAGACTTAGAGATCAGTTATTAAGACTCGGCTACACGTATCTTTCAGAGGTCCAGAGAGAGTTTGTAGAATCCTTAAATCATTTGAGTCACGCTTTGGCAAAAGGGAGTTTGATGCATCTTCGTGATGCATTTTACCAAGCCAGTCATCATAAGATTGTGGATCTATAAAATCCATTTTGTCTAACAACCGACTGAATCATGAGGTAAACTGGTCCTTTGTCACACAGAAAATTGACTTAAAGCAAAAAGTTTTGACTCGGGTCAGCCTGCGCGGAGCAGACTGCGCAGGCTGACATGGTCGATACTTTTTTGCAGATGCATTAAACCCTCTTTTCACAGAGTAGGACTCATTTCTTTTTTTACTGTGTTTTACTGTAATGAGAGCCCATAACTTGTGTTATGGGTACTCATTACAAGTGTCTTACCTAGGTAAATCTAAATGGTACCCACACCATAGGTTTCAGGGAAGAGCTAGGGCGGTGTTACTCTTTGAGCCCCAAAATACTACCCGTACCTGTGCAGTTGTCTGTTATATATGACTCGTCAAAGTATTGGGGGAAACAAAAGAAAACAGAAAGCAGATATCAACCAACAACGTGTGTTTTTTCATAAATATTTTTCTTTCCTATTCACGTCAATTATTTAGTCCAAGAAAAGTCTTTAGTCTGGCAAGATCTTTGCTAAGTTTTTCCATTTTCCTTTTTTTCATGTGGGTAACAGACTGAAAGTATATGACAAAAGAAAGAATAAGACACTGGGCCTGTAGGCCTATCCACCGGCCAGACTAAATTGCACCATTAGTCGAATTCTAAATTTCTAGACTATTTTCATTCTGTTTTGGCCAACTGGAAAGTGTGTTACTTTTGAATTTAAATCCTATGAAGTTAGGATGCAATTTAGAATGGTTGGTAAATATGATTTCTTGCAGATTTCTATAGTAAGTACATCTGGCTCGCATTACGCGAAAAGGGGCATCCGGACATAAGCGTAAAGTGTCGTCTCGGATCAGCCTGCGCAGTCCGCGCAGGCTAATCCGAGACGGCACTTTACGACTACATTAGATTTTGTGCTACAGCAGACTTGGCGCAAAACAGAAAAATACATAAAAAACGAAAAGTGTTGTTTCGGATTAGCCTGAGCGGACTGCGCAGGCTGATCCGAGACGACACTTTAAGCAAATGTCCGAATGCCCCTTTTCGCGTGTTGCAAGCCAATTTTTTATCTCCCTGGCTCAGTGCTATAGATGGTAATTTATAATTGATTGGATCTGGGTTCGTAATCACCAACAGATTTTAAGAACAGTCTTTGTCTTTATTTCTGAGACTTTGTAAATTTCACAGTAACACAACTACTGGTTGGCTAAATCATTTGGTTTAGCTAATCAGTAGTTGTGTTACTTTTAAATTTAAAATATACCCGAGAATAAGACTAAGAGTGTCCATATGTCTATTCCAAAACAACAAAAAAGACTGGTCCAAACTGAATGCATTTGCAAATGACAATTTAGATGTGGCTCAAATAATGTGATTTGTCTGTGAAAGGGTAAAAAACATTGTGGAAAAAGGAGAAAATGCTGGTTACCAGCATTTTCTCCTTTTCCCACAATGTTTTCAAAAGTCATCTTTCCTCGGGTCGTTAAAACTTTGGGATTGTTTGGGAAAGAGTTAAGAACGGTTGATGAATAGAGACCCTGGATACGAATCTCGCCGGCAGCCCTGAAAGTGCTTATAGAAACAGCACTGCATAACAAGTTAGAACTAATGAAGCTGAAGAAAAGGATAGAAAAGTAGGCTGGCAGCGATATATGATTAAAATGACTTAAAGACGTCACAAAACACGATTGTATCAAATAAATCAGATGACAACCAAACAAACGGATTTTCAGAATAAGGGAGACAATTCTAAATTATACAAAGCAAGATTTACCATTCTGTCATCAACAACGTTGTTATAATGCTGATTATAAAATCGTCTACCACCTCCCTTTCGTACATGAGAAGGCATTTCTCTTGTCCCATGTAAAATGAGGCGAACAGATTTTATAACACCGGTATTTGATGTCCCTGCCTGCAAATTGATTGGAGGAGGAAAACGTAAGTTATCGAGATTTATTCATTGCAAATTTATACGCAGTAAGTGGCCTTAAATATTTCATCAAATTCCAATTGACTTGCATGTATTTTTCAGTGTGCAAGAAATTAGTTATGCTTCTTCCGATCATGTGATCAAAAGTTAAACTTTAAGAGTAAGAAGCAAGGTTAATGGAGCTATTTATATTGATGTGCTATTTGTTTTTGTCTCAATAGTGTTGTATTTTTGCTAAATTTTGGCGACGTCGCCATTGACGTCAATGTAAAGAACATTTTTCCAAAATATTGATCATATCTAAACAGCTATATTTATAAAATGTTACATGGTCTCTAGTTTGAAAATATACATTTCAATATCAAATTAATTTTGCTTTATTCTCATGTAAGTTTCATAACTATAGCTTCAGTTTTTAACCAACAATAGATAAAATACTAAAGTTGGAAATGCATCTAGGTCAATTGGGATTAGGACCTTTATGAAATACTTATGACCACAAAGTGTAAATAGAAATTTCGCTTTTCACCCTCTGGGTCAAAAGTGTTTACGCAAGAAAGAAAATGGTTCTAATGTCTCGGGCATTACAGCATGTGGCCAACCTTTTAGCTACGTAAGGATGGCTTGTAAGCCAGGGATCATGAGCTCACATTCCAGCCCGATTAAATTCGTTTTAACAATGTTTCTTTGGTAAAGCAGGCAATGCCTTAAAAAAGTTGTGCCAAGTACAGATTGAAGAAGCTCTAGGAACACATGGATACCTGTCGATCCTGATATGACTGACATTATGTTGAACATGGTATTAACAATTATCAAACTTCACTCAAAATAAATTAATCCGCTTTTGTTCTCTGTCATCTGTTTAAGCGTTGACCGGAAATCACAGTAAGAAGACATCCTATGATAACCGTTTACCTGATCCTTAATTCCAAGTTTCCATAAACCTCGGGGTGCCTCGCCCCAATTATGTACCGACATGAACGTCCAGTTTCGGAAACCCTCATCAGACACGTCATTGGGTCGTTCAGATAACAGAACTGTGACAGTTCCTGGAAGAACAAAACCGGGGTAGATCTACATTACGTAATTAGTTTCAGTGCTAAATTAGCCGACATTTTTTGTCATGAAACTTTATTGCAGTGAAAAACGAAGAGAGTATTAATACTACTCAAAATTTGAAAGGAACCATTTAGATATTTCAATGTATTTTACACCAACTCAGTTTTGCATCGAAAAATTACTGTACAACAGGTGGCTGATTTCATCGGTGACTCTGTGTAGCAAACTGAAATATCTGATGTATACTTTACATTTTATTGAATGAGCCGTATGTCAAAATAGTTTTGTAAAGTTTGGGAAAAAACATGGTGATCCCTAGCAAATTTTGAGTAGTATATTTATGGTTTCCAAACTTGAAGGAGAATGCGTTGTTTTATTAAAGGTCAGTTTTTACATTTTGTTACTTGCTCATGATCTAAACCATCCACTATTCTATTGCCGATGTGACAGGTTTTAGTCGGAGCAAAACAGGCCAAACAACAGCACAGTACAAACAACAAGGGGCAATAAAGCTGGAAAATTGTTATCTAAGGTGGTTGTCTGATGCTGGAGTATGCAAAATTAGTATCTAATAACCCTTTATCACACAATCCCGAGTGTTAACGACCCTGAAAGAGAAGGATTATGAAAACATTGTAGGAAAAGGCAAAAATGCTGATAACCAGTATTTTCTCATTTTCCCACGATGTTTTCTACTAGATTCAAGACAGAAATCATTATTTAAGCAAAATTTGTCGTCTGCATATGCTTTCAAATTGGTCCAGACCAAAATTTTGGCGTTTGGCAAAGAGTTAATAGAAAAAGACCGACAATTACCTCATACCACGTTGACCATCGTTGTTTGACCTTCAACTGAGGCCTTTTTTACTGCTGTTATCATTATATATCTCGACCTTTTTCCTTTTTTCATTTCGGGAGTGGGGGAGAAGAAGAGACAGATTGGTATATTTCTTACATTTCGTCGCCGCGTAGAGTTTACACTCTAGTATCACGCGTTGAAGAAATAAGGTTTTCTTTTGACAATATCAGTTGTACAAAACCATCGTTAAGAGTTAGCTAAGTTACAGAAAAGACAATTGGGTTTCTAGCGAAATGCTTCAAATTTAATTGTTTTCTTGAAATATTCCTGTAAATGAAAAGAGAAAAAGCTGGCCGGTGTTTTTGCACACTGGGTAATATTTCACCCCCTGTCGAAGAGTTTATTCACCCGAGTATTTTCTAAAACTGACTAGATTCTATAATAATTGGCTTGCAACGCGCGAAAAGGGGCATTCGGACATTTGTGTAAAGTGTCGTCTCGGATCAGCCTGCGCAGTCCGCGCAGGCTAATTCGAGACGACACTTTACGTCAATATTAGATTTTGTCCTACAGTAGACTTGCGTGAAACAGAAAATCAGACACGATCGGACTGCGCAGGCTGATCCGGGACGACACATTACGCAAATGTCCGAATGCCCCTTTTCGCGTGTTGCAGGCCATATTATATGATATAAGTAAGTGAGAAACGATATAGAAACTGCGAACGCTGTGGCTGAATTACTACAATGTTTAATGTGCTCACTCTTGAGAACATAACAGGAACTGTGAACATAAGTGAGGTAATTACCATTTTATCTACCTGTAGGTTTATTAACCCGTACATCGGTCAGTGCCACCAAATGAGCTTTAACGGGCAGTGTAGATCCGAAATCAGACTGCACAGAACATGCAATCTGATTTTGGATCTACACTACCCTATACGGTGAGATGTTTTCCGAGGAAAAAAAAAACTAGAAATCACAATATTTTGGTTCTCACAGATTGGCTGGAACTCGTATATTTTATTAGAGCATTTTTTTTTAGAGTAAAATAGTTATTAAACTCTGTTCTTTTGGTGGAATTGTCTTTTAGCGTTACCAATCAGAGCCCTAGCATATTTCTGACGAAACAAAATACCTATACACGTATTATACACTTACAAATTTTAACAACAAAACTTGTAGGTATATACTTTGACGAAAACGATTCTCACCAGAGGGGGATTCTAGTGTTATTGAGAGGTCTCCCCGTTTTGAAAATTCCATGTCGAGTTCTAGTTCCACGTGTTCTAGATAGTTGATTTCGTTCCGCTGACCTTTACACCCGGATGATAACATGGCAATGTCGGCAATCTGCCCACTCTTCATTTTCCTTTGAACAGTAAGAAAAAAAGAAATACTTTAGTTTAAGTATAAATGGCAGAACATAACGATAAATCTTACTCTGAACTGGTAGAGTATAAGAGTAGGTATTTCCGTATGATAGTTTAGTAACATGTAGAGTATTCTAAGAGTGTGTGTAAGATCCCGAGTAAAGGGTTCAAGTACCGGTGTTGCTGCAAGTTTAAATGTACCGCTACCCGAGACACTGGAGCCCAATTAGAATATGTGAAAGTGAGGGTGTTGCTTGGTCCAGATTAAGGTGCATTCCATGGACTTTTGGAACTAATTGAAGAACTAATTGACGAAAGAAGTCCATTTTTTTCCAACTGAATTTCTATAGTGGATAAACTCCCAGGCAGGCAAATCTTTAAAAGAGACTATGTTAGTGGCCCTGTAGCATTATTAGCATAGTTAAGCGCACGTTATGGGAAAAAGTTCCGGGATCGAACCACAGTCTTGCTACATGCCGTCGCTGCATATTTCGTTTTACTGGAATAATAATAGTATTTGCACTGTATGCAGATAGTTCAGGGTTTGTGCCTCAGTTTGCTGCTTATCTCCCCTCGAATGATTCAACAATAGAACTACTTTTTATTTTCTTTAGCAATACTTACATTGGCAGGTTCGAACTTATAGATGTTACAACCGAACAGATGAATTTGTCCGGCACTTGACGCCAAGTGCGAGGATTTGCCACTCTTACCATGCGAGCAGCATTGAGGAGGCCAAAGCCGAAGGCAGAGTTTACCATATACCCTGCCCCATTTTTAAACCAACCCAAGTTGTCCTTCAAAGAAGAGTACTCGGATGTCCATGCTATAATGTGCTGCATATCTCTCCAGGTGAGGTTTGGACTGAAAATAAACGAAGAAAAACAGTTAAAAATCGAAGCCTCTATTCAAAATGCCTTGATTTAATGAACCCTAAAGAACAATATTAATCCACTTTTTATACACCTAGAAGAATTTATTTCAAGTAATCTTAAGTACAAACATATACATACAATTGAGCCATGCTCTGTGAAAAGGGGGCTTAATGCATCTGCGAAAAGTATCGACCCAGGTCAGCCTGTGCAGTCCGCGCAGGCTGACCTGGGCCGAAACTTTTCGCTATTGGTCAATTTTCTGTTTGTCAAATGACCAGTTTACCTCATGATTAAGTTGATTATTTAAGAAAGTAGCTCTTATGGATCCATATTTATGTAATGACTTGGGCTGGTATCATTTATCACGGAGATGCATTAAGCCCCCCTTTTGCTAGAGCCATGTTGTGTGAAAAGGGGGTTTAATACATCTGCAAAGAGTATTTAGCTAGGTCAGCCTGCGCAGTCCGCGCAGTCTGACCTTGGTCGAAACTTTTTGCTACAGGTCAATTTTCTGTATGTCAAAAGACCAGTCTAAGTCATGATTTAGTCGGTTGTTAAGACAACAGACTTTGTCTATCAATAATTATGTGATGACTTGCTTTTGTGTAATACTTCACGGAGATACATTGAACCCCCTATATTTTGAGCATGGCTCATGTACATAAAGCGTACTAAAGAAGAGAATTTGTGGAAAAATAACCTCTATATCTATTCATTAGGTATGTATGCAACATAATGTATATGGAAAAAACTGTATTAGATGAAATGGCCTGCAACACGCGAAAAAGGGCATTCGGACATTTGTGTAAAGTGTCGTGTCGGATCAGCCTGCGCAGTCCGCGCAGGGTAATCCGAAACGACACTTTCCGTTTTCAAGTAATTTTCTGTTTTGGGCAAATCTACTGTAGCACAAAATCTAATGTAGTCGTAAAGTGCCGTCTCGGATTAGCCTGCGCGGACTGCGCAGGCTGATTCGAGACGACGCTTTACGCAAATGTCCGAATGCCCGTTTTCGCGTGTTGCAAGCCAAATATATTCCTTCCCGCCCCTCCCCACATCCCAGACATATGAAATCAGAAAATATAATGTATGTCCTGATATCCTTGCACTCTTACTTTGATTCTAAATCTAGCCACTAGTAAACACGATTTCTGATTGGCTGAACCATTTTGCTCTGAAATTTAGAAACTTAGATTTAGAATGCAATTAGAATGGTAGGTGAAAACGGCGCTTGAAATACAGACTTTAGCAGTTTTGTTACTTACTTGACTTCGAGTACTAGTGCGAAAATACCCGCCGCTAGGGGCGCTGCAGCGGAAGTGCCCGTATGAGAACTGGTACACATGTTATGGAGATCTGCACTGGCCTTTAACAAATGAAAGTAAAATTGTGCTTGAATATGAAAGCCTGTCTAGAGAAATCCACGTGCAGAATAATTGACTTTGAAAATACCACAATTTCCATAGGTATGTCTCCAAATTGAGTGAATGAAACGTAAAGTATTTGAAAAGTTCCTTGAAGAAAGTTTGGAACATATCTAACCAAAACACATTCTAACTCTTCATATGAAAAAAATTAGGAGCACAAAATAATGGACCCGTTAATTTTGAGAACATATGTAGACGACGAAATGAATGCTAAAATGATGGTTATTTGTTTTTAAGAGGGAAAAAGATAACATTGGAATAGGAGAATTAAATACTGGCTGGCAGAAACCAACCTTTACAAAAAAAGGAAAGGTCACCTAAACTGACTTGGTTTGCTTACATGTTAAATCAAAATGAAAATCAAACACCATTTATCATAATCTTCGGGTCCACCGTGGTGCAGTGTTTAAGATAGTGGGTTTGTAACCAGGAACTATTATGGTACAACACAGGCTTAAGGCGCTGGTCTAGTGGGAATGTCCAAAGACAATGGATCACCAAGCCGTACATGATATACTTCTGGTGAAACCAAAGAGTGAGAAGCACTCTACAGTTCTAAATGTTTGTCCCTATGCGTTTTTTTTTCAGTATACATGTCATAATATTGTATTGTATTTCGTACGGCGTATTCTTATTTGATGAACACTACTGATATATATGTTAAAAGCTTTCGTTTTTAACCATTTCTGTAGAATATTTGTCATAAGATTATACTGTATTCCGCTGTCGCCGTGATTTAGCTGAAATACTGTTGAAAACCGGATAAAAACCTTACTCAAACAGACAAAAGGTAAAAATATTTTTGTTCACAAAATACATGTAAAAGAAATGACTTACGATTCGTTGGTCGTTATAGGCTCCACTGGAGTAGGTTGTGGCCATGGTTGAGGCACATTTCTCGGCGTACCATGGCGTCTGTTGTTGTTGTGATGCACTACTTATCGATATTGTGTATATACTTCCTGTATAACCATCGCAGTCACAGTTATCCTTCAAATGGCCTCCGTTACCAGACGCCCAGGCGTAAATAACACCTTTGCCGTTTCTTCCCTGTGAATATTAAAAAAAAAAAAGATTTAATAATATATGGTAGAAACCCCTTTCCAAACGGCCCCATGTTATTCAGCATTTCCTCCCTTTTCCACAACCTTGTCATCCCATTCAAAGACAATTGAACACTGAAGAAAGGTGTTGCTACGGTTGGCGCGAATTCCTCGGCGTACAACAGTTTCTGTTGTTGTGATTCACTGCTTATCGTTACCGGACGCCCAGGCGTAAACAACACCTTTACCTTTTCTTCCCTGTGAATAGTCAAACATTTTGAACGATCGTATGGAATGTCTAAGCTAAATATCTGTCACAAATATAATTGCCAAACCTGCATGGAAGTTGACAGATATTGCATTACTTGGATCAAATGATATGATTAAAATTTGATATAGTTTGTGATTAACCAACAAATAAGCCAGAGTTTTCTTTAAAAAAGAAGCGGAAAAATAAATAAATAGATACATGAGTAATACGAGGGTAAAAAACATGAAGAAACAATCCAGTGATTTACGACACTGAAGAAGAAGACAGTTTGTGTGAAAAGGATGAAATGCTGGTTACCAGCATTTTGCTTCTTTTCCCACCATGATTACTGTCTTTCATACATCTTATCTAATTGCAGATGTTCTAGTCATGTTTCAAATGTAGAAAAAGGTAAGCTTAAAATATTGATTGTAACGTTAGATTCTGTAACTCATTTTTGAAGCATAACGTATTCGTAATAGAAGATGAATTCCACTTCCTACTTAATTGTCCTCAATATGACAAATTACGACTCATGTTTGAAACGTAACGTATTTGTAATAGAAGATGAATTCCATTTCTTCCTTACTTGTCCTCAATATGACGATTTACGATGTCTTTACTTTTTTGGCGAGTGGGAAAAATGCATATCCAACTATAACATTGTTTTATAGAATCATGTGTGATAGCACAGAGATATAAAAAACAAACTTGCTAGATACCTAATAGGAGCGTTTAAATAATAAAGGAATCTATTTGAAAATGAAACTAATTTGTAATATGCCCTGTCCTTTACAAGTGTGTTGATATGTTTATTCATATGCATGCAGGTATGTGTGAGCATTTATATGTCTATGTAATATGTGAAAAATTCAAAAACCAGAAATTTGTAATCTCTACATAATTTATTATTAATTTTGTCACTCATGTTAACACATTTCAAACGTATATGTATAACGGACTGGAGGCCTAAATTACTGAAATGAAATATGTTATGTTATGCTATGTTATGTTTTCCAACCATGTGAGTTTCATTTAGTGTGTCGTCTACAAATGCTTTAAATTTAGACAAGTCCGTAATTGTGTCGTCTGGTAGGATTTAATTATTCATTCAGTTAATTATACCTCAAATATTCCTTTTTCAAAAGCCTTTCTAGCGAGTTCACCGGGCCCCTCAACCGTTTTGCCGTCGTCATTTGGTCCCCAACTTGCACTGTATATGTCTATATAGCGGTGATTGAAGGCAATGGCTTCGGCTTCGAGCTCGTCCGTAACTGTCCCGTCCAGCATACGGACACCTGGAATATTTTTTTCAAAAATTAAACGTTGTTCTGAAGAAAAAACAACGATACTACTACTACTTCTTCTACTACTACTACTTAAAATAATACAAATAATAATAACCTGGAGTAAAAAAAAAACAACGTATTTGAGTAAAAAAATCGTTTTATTATGAATATGAAGAGAAATATTTATATCTGTTGCAGAAATATCACATTCAAATTTCTAAGCAGCGTTTTAACTCTGGTTACACTTTCGCTCTAAGCATTTACTTTCTAAGTTTTTTAATACTACACAACCTTGCAATATTCTCTGCCGTGTATACACACATGTATTCAGCCCTAAATCTAATGTAAGCTGGAATCCTTGACAGGTTGATAGTAGTAAAGGAAGGGAGAATAGGGTACTACCTAGGGCATGGGTAGTACCCTATTCTCCCTTCCCTGAGTGCCCTACATCACCGTCCCTGACAAAAATGTGTCCCTATTTGCTGTCCCCGAAAGATTTTTTTTTTATTTTGTCCCTACGCTCCCTTCCCTGAGTGTAATTTTTCTGCAGTTAAAGCAGCAGATGTCGGCCAAAAATGATACATCTTCGAGTGCTCTATAGTGATCTGCCAGGTCTGGTCATTGAGTTGGACTTAGTTTTTCTACTCATATGCTATTAGGATTGCTTTATTGTTTTACTTCTATCCATTACTTGGGCTTTAAGTGGTTTCTAAATGTCTGAGCACTGAGTTGAACTTAGACTTTTTTTACCCTATGTATGATTTTTTCTTTCTAAATGTCTGAGCACTGAGTTGAACTTAGACTTTTTTTACCCTATGAATGATTTTTTCTCTTTTCTAAAAGCCTGATCATTGAGTTGGACTTAGACTTTTTTCTTCACCTATGTATGATTTTTTCTCTCTAAAAGACTGAGCACTGAGTTGAACTTAGCTTTTTTTTTACCCTATGTATGATTTTTTTCTTTCTAAATGTCTGACCATTGAGTTGGACTTAGTCTTTTTTTACATCTATGAATGATTTTTCTCTTTCTAAAAGCCTGATCATTGAGTTGGACTTAGTTTTTTCTTCCCCTATGAATGATTTTCTCTCTTTCTAAAAGGTTGACCATTGAGTTGCACTTAGTCTTTTTACATCTCTATGAATGATTTTTTTCTTTTCTAAATGTCTGGACATTGAGTTGGACTTAGTCTTTTTCTGCATCTATGAATGATTCTGACTCTTTGCAGTATAACTCTCTGGAGTATAACTCTTTTGGAATGCGTCTCTTCTAAAAGAAAGATAGAACTTTCGTGGTAGATGGTTAGTCCTGAAAAGGACTGTTGGGTTAGCTCTGAAAAGAGCTGTGACAATTTGAAGAAATGACAACTTGAAGATAGAACTTTCGTCTGACAGCTTGAAGATAGAACTTTCGTCTGACATCTTGAAGATAGAACTTTCGTGGTAGATGGTTAGTCCTGAAAAGGACTGTTGGGTTAGCTCTGAAAAGAGCTGTGACAATTTGAAGAAATGACAACTTGAAGATAGAACTTTCGTCTGACATCTTGAAGATAGAACTTTCGTGGTAGATGGTTAGTCCTGAAAAGGACTGTTGGGTTAGCTCTGAAAAGAGCTGTGACAATTTGAAGAAATGACAACTTGAAGATAGAACTTTCGTCTAACAGCTTAAAGGTAGAACTTTCGTCTGACAATTTGAAGAAATGACAATTTGAAGAAAAGATAGAACTTACGTCTGACAATTTGAAGAAAGGTAGATCTTCCGTGGTAGATGGTTAGCCCTGAAAAGGGCTGTTGGGGTGTCCCTAAAAGGGACCTGGTTTTGGAGGTTGTGTTTTTAAGCACAACCTCCAACCTTCCTGCACGCCGGACAGCTACTCGCAGCCCGCTTCCTTAGCCTTTTTAACTGCTGTGCACTCAGATTGTACTTCAGCGAAAATGGTGGTTCGTTATCGCTGTTCCAATCTTCGGTAGAAGGCACTACGAACTCCTTTTTCTCCTTCTTGCTTTGTGGTAATTGGGCAAAGTCCCAAAAGTCCCACCCGGTAAATAGCAGTTTCTCTTCGAAGCCATATCTCTGCCTCCTCGCTGCCTCAGCTTCAAACTTTTCTAGCTGACGATCTGCCTCTCCCACCGTCTTTCTTAGCTCTTCCACCGTCTTTCTTAGCTCTTCCACCGTCTTTCTTAGCTCTTCCATCGTGAAAATGAAAATGAACAATGTGCGGGAAATGTCGCTGGGTTTTATAGCTTTTCAGACGGATTGAACTAATTGACCCATGACGTCATTTTCTCCTATGTTTTTCCCGCGTCGGCGTTTCATGCTGTTTTGGCTCCAAATTAATGTTATCCAATCAGAACCAGCGTTTTATTTCTAATACTAAATGTTTTATTGTTGACCAATCCGTGGGTTTGTTACATTTTCTTGTTCGGGTTAGAAAAAACTAGAGTTTAACTAACCTATGACTTTTTTGATTATGAGTCTTCTGACAAAATGAAAAGAAAGATGATTATTTAAGATAGCTAGCCCTGAAAAGAGTTGCTTTTTTTGTACAGAATGCACTTTTTTATACCCCTCTCTTTCTTTTGATTGATTCCATTTTATCTAGCATTTGCATCAGATGTTCAATTTCATGTCTGATATATCTGAAACGTTCTCTTTCTTCTAACCAGAAGAGCAATAAGAGAAAAAATGTTAATCAAACATTGTACGATACTGGCTCAGGTTTTACAAAAAGTTAATGGTGATGAGAAAAAATAATCAAGAGTTTAGTGTTTTATATGTGTAATGGATCACTTTTTAGTTTTTTCATCCTATGAATGATTTTTTTCTCTCTAAATGGAATTTGCCCCTATATCGCTGAATTGAACTTAGATTTTTTTTGCACTATAAATGATTTCTAAATGTCTGAGCACTGAGTTGAACTTAGACTTTTTTTACCCTATGTATGATTTTTTCTTTCTAAATGTCTGAGCACTGAGTTGAACTTAGACTTTTTTTACCCTATGAATGATTTTTTCTCTTTTCTAAAAGCCTGATCATTGAGTTGGACTTAGTTTTTTCTTCACCTATGTATGATTTTTTCTCTCTAAAAGACTGAGCACTGGGTTGGACTTAGCTTTTTTTTATTCTATGAATGATTTTTTTCTAAATGTCTGAACATTGAGTTGGACTTAGTCTTTTTTCTGCATCTATGAATGATTTTTTTACTCTTTGGAGTGTAACTCTCTGGAGTGTGAGTCTTTGGAGTGTAACTCTTCTAAAAGAAAGAAGTTTGACAATTTGAAGAAATGACAATTTGAAGAAAGATAGAACTTTCGTGGTAGATGGTTAGCCCTGAAAAGGGCTGTTTTGAGAAGAGCTGATTTTATGAAAATGTTTATTCAGTATCAGCATCAGTCGATTCGCTGTCTGACTCACTCCTTTCCGTGGCGATTTGCGCACGGAAAAGACGGGTCACCTGCTCAGTTTTTAAAATAACATACTGAAAATACATCTCAAGCATGCCCTCAATAATGATTTCCTTCATCCGAAGGTTATAACAGAACACCCTGTTATTAGCAAGCTCAGCCCTCTCGTATCGTCTTCTCACTCCAGCTAGGCGTTGTTTAAGTAAGACGATTTGTCTCCTTGCTCTTATTAACTTTCGCTCAGTATCCATCCAAGTGACGACTGGTGATTGTCTTGAAGCCATTGTGAAAAAATGAAATGCATGGAAAATAAATCGCCGAGATTTATAGCTTTTCAGACGGATTGAACTAGTTGACCCATGACGTCATTTTCTCCTATGTTTTTCCCGCGTCGGCGTTTCATGCTGTTTTGGCTCCAAATTAATGTTATCCAATCAGAACCAGCGTTTTATTTCTAATACTAAATGTTTTATTGTTGACCAATCCGTGGGTTTGTTACATTTTCTTGTTCGGGTTAGAAAAAACTAGAGTTTAACTAACCTATGACTTTTTGATTGTAAATCTTTGCAGTGTAACTCTTCTAAAAGAAAGAAGTTTGACAATTTGAAGAAATGACAATTTGAAGAAAGATAGAACTTTCGTGGTAGATGGGTAGCCCTGAAAAGGGCTGTTTTTTTGGAGGCTGTGTTTTTTCCAGTTCTAATGACAACACCCGAAATTCGCTTGGCAAATGGGGCATGCTGTAATCTTCCTCCCAAATTCGATATCAACCAAGATGATATCCGGTGTTGTCTTTAATAATAGCTGAACTAATCTTTCGCCGAGATCTTTGTATGGTTGTGTTATACGTCGCAGTTGGTTTTGTTCCTCCTCTCCTACGAGACGAGTGGTTAGTTGCAATAACTGCTGGCCGGCATTTAGATACTCTTGGAGAGCCTCACGTAGTTGATGATTTACCTCTTCCATATTGATATTGCTTCCGAATATTGACACTGCTTTCGAAGTGATCGTTAACTGAGATTCAAAGAAATGGTGAATGTGTGAAAAATAACGCAGGCTTTATACGTTTACAGAGGATTGAAATTTTTTAAAGAGCTCGGACCTGGCAGAAAGCACATACATTTTTTCCATGCTACGTTTCATGCTAATATAGCAAAAAAGTTATGAGACGTTGTATGGGAAAAATGTAACCAGAACAAGTCTTTTGGGGGAAAAACAGAATGAAGAACTCTATTGTTTTTGAACTTTTATTTATTGAACTTTTATTTACTGAACAGAACTAAACATTGAAACATTTTTTTGCAATGCATCATAAAAAAATTTCTTGACAATAAAAAAATTTCTTGACAATGAAAAAAAATCACAATGAAACATTTTTTTTGCAATGCATCATAAAAAATTTCTTGACAATGAAAAAACATTTTCTTAACAATGAAAAAATCACAAGCAAACATTTTTTGCAATGCATCATAAAAAATTTCTTGACAATGAAAAAACATTTTCTTAACAATGAAAAAATCGCACTGAAATATTTTTTTCACAATGAATTATTCACAACGAATTAATCGCAATGAATTAATCACAATGAATTATTTTTTCGCAACGAATTATTTTACAATGAATTATTCTCAAAAAACAGTATATAACAAATTTTTTACAATGCAAATTCGCAAACACCACGAGTTTCACGTTTGTTTTCATATTCCGTAATGTCTTTATGCAATTGGTCATACCCAAAAAACATTGTATACTCACTGTCCATATCGTCGAAATCTCGTAGTCCTATGAATGGAGCAACATGTCTATAAGCGTCTTTTGTTGAAAGAGCTGAATTCACTACTTCTTCTGTAACATCTCTATCAAATAGAATATACCCTGACATGGTTTCAATTGTTTCTCCGTAGGAATCATGAACAGATCCTTTTTTGTAGCGTAAGTAAAAGTCAAATAGAACTGATTTCATTTTCACAACGTTAAGAAAACTTTCTTCTGTTGGTCCTATGATAAAAAATGTCCATCGGCTTGTGGATCGAAACAGTTTACTAATAACATTGTCTTTCATACAGCTATCTGCTAAATAAGTCTTGAGAACGAGATCCAGCCCCGAATCGTCCACCATCATCGCAATAAAGTTGAATATAGCATACACTTTGTATGACTTTTCTCCTTTTGCAACCCATTTAAACATTTTTTTGATCCAAATTTTCACACAGAAAAATTTAATGTTAAGCTGTGTTTGTTCATCAAGCGTATGCTGTCGAACAAATTCTCCATAAATTTTTTCACGTAGTTCTATTGGTAGCGGCAACATGATTGTTATTTTTTGAACAGTTGTTAATATTTTTTCCCCGACTTACTTTGAGTGATTGGTACACAACAATGTGATATGAAATTATTTTCTCAAGCTTTTATAACCATAGGGTACAGTATCAGCACCATTTACAATGACTCTCTTGGTGTATACAGAACGAAACGTTTTTGTTTGTGGTTCACTGGTAACCGTTCTATCTCTGTGTCTTTTAATTTTACAATCATACTGAATTTTGATTTCTACTGTACGATCCAAAGCACATTTCGAATATGTATCGAAATTTACCACCTGTTTTGTATTGTAATCCAGAGTAATCCCCTTTACTTTACATTTGCTTATCTCTTTTCCATCTTTTGTTTTCATTTTGTAAGCATAATTCTTAGGGCCAAGTCCTCTGAATTGAGTAATTTTACAAGTAGGCTCTTCATCAGTCCATTTTCCTAACCGACTGTTAATAATAGGGGGATTCCATAATTCGGGGTCGTGAATGTACATACAACTATCTGTATCGAAATACAGAACTCTATCTTTTAACTTTTCAAGAACACTGTACAATTCCAACCTTGCATAAGCTGTTACGTAAGAACCTACTATCACATTGGCTGTAGCATGGGTGTCAATATGTTCCAACTTTGATTCATAGTTAACCAAGATGAATGAACAGTTCTCATCAAAGATTTCTACATGCTTTACAATGAAATTGGGATTGGTGACTAATTCAAAATATTTAGACGGATCACTGATGTATTCCGTCTGGGTCATTTTTTCACGCTGAGCTAATTTTCCCCAAAGACAGTTCAACATAATCTTAGCAAATGATCTTCTCCCAGGATTTCTTTGAATAAAACTTGGATCAAGACGAACACCTTCTGCTTTCTCATATTCACAAACGAACTGATCTTTTTCTGAGTCTGATTGACAGCAATCTGGATAACCACTGGCTTCTTGCTTAATTTTCAAGAAATTGTCCACATAATGTTTAAAGAACTGATCTGACACAGAATTGAAATGCCAAATTTCATACACTTGCAATAATCGATAACCACAGTCAAGAGCCTTGAATAATTCAAAAGTAACCCAAGTTCCGACCAAAGCCCTCTCTTCTTTACCATGTCTACAAATGTTTGAGCTTTCTTCTGCACATTTCATACAGAGGGGAAACATCATTTTGTTGTTACAGTGAACTGGGAGAACGGGGTGAAACAAATCAGTTGGAGGCAAAACTTTGCATTTGATTAATCCCTCATATTGGCGAATATTGTTCATATCAATATTCTCAGAAGACAAAATTTTTGGCTGACCTACAGGATAGGATTTGTATTTACAAACATAAGGGTATAGAGAACAGATATCGATGTACTTGATTTCCTTTTTGTTTTTTTCATCAACATCATATCCAATTTTTATTGCATTACATCTTCCCCCGGACAAACCATCCCTCGGATCGATAGGGTCCCAATGTGGATATAACTTTTCAATGAGTTTTTTGTACTCTTTATCCTTCATCTTAGCATCAAATTCGTGTTCCCAAATGTACACTACATTATATCCCATGTCTTCGATATCTGCTATACGTTCAAAAGTACGTTCGTACAATTCAGACATGGGTTTTCCATTAATAGGATTGATCTGTTTTCGATCTGTATAGCATACAGGACAACCATGATACAAATCCCCAAGAAATTCATAAACAGTGTTTGATTGATGGTGAAAACCATCTACACTATATTTCCCGATTTGAGCTTCACCACCATTTTTTGCATGCTGAATATTAATACCTTTTTCCTGAGCAACGCTTTGAACCCATCGTATCGCTTTCATAGAAAAGCGACGTCTGGATGAGTCTTTACTTGAAATGATAGCTATTTGATTTTCTGGTAAATATTTGCTTCGCCACACCTTGTTACAGGCATCTGCGATGGTAATCGCCTCTAAAAATGGACAAATACCACCCTGTTCGATAAACAGCTTTCTGAATTCAGCACATCCCCGTCTGAGGATATCAACGTCTGACCTACAGTACATTTCCATCTCCTTCTGAAAATTGAATTCCTCACCATTTCGAACTTTGTCATTATACCAAACTATAAATTTCGACCTAGCCTCTTCAGACATTGAGTCGGGCTTGTAATAAGACATATCCAAGTAGGGTCCGATGTAACTCCAAAATTCATCTGTATTCGCCCAGTGAGGAAAGTAACCTTTTTTCATTTCTTGAAGGCCAAAGGTGGATGGAAATTTTGCCAAACCAAAACTCATGAAATTGAAAGAATCGATCAGACGTACACCGTTCAGTTCTAACTTCATAATATTGTTTCCATTCATGATCAATTTTGGAAGTTTTAACCCAACTTTGACAATATAGTCAAGAATGAACTGCCCGTCATAGCCTTTGAAATTATGGGCAATAGCCGTAACCCCTTTATGATGTTTTGAAAAGAGCCAGTTGCAAAATTGACTCAAAGTTTTTTCACCTTGAAAAATAACTTCCCTACCCTCTTCAAATTCACTGCATGTAGAACAATGAAAATCAAGTGATTTATCGATACATTCATCACACGCTCTGTGTGCGATACAATAATTTGGGATGTGTACACCTGTGTCTTGTTTGCATTCAAAATCAAAGAAAATAAACTGTGGTTTTTTGACTACAGAAGAACTCGTCTTGTCATCGCTGCCATGGTTCAACTTACTTTGGTAAGGTTGAATATAGCATTGGTGAGAAAAGTTAACAATTCTCTTACAGATATGACATCTTTTCTTTCCATTGCAAACATGATTTTTCTTTCTGATATGATATTGTGCACCGCATTTCGAACAGAGTTTCACTAATTCACAAATGGATTTCTTTTCTTTACCTTGAACATTTCTGTGATTTTCAAAGCATTCAGCACTAAAAAAACGTCTACTGCAATCACTGCAAACATATTCTTTTGATTCTGATGGACATTTTCCTTTGCGATAACAACCTTTACAGATATTTGAACAAGCATGACTTTCCCGTTGAGGGTAACCCACATCACAGAACTCACAATAATATGCACAACTAAGAAAACCTTTGATAGATTTAATGTAGTCATAATGGTTTTGATGAAAGTACAAATGTATGATCTTACTATTGGCTTTCACTTTTGGATGTTTAAATATTTTTTCCACTTTTGAATGCTGTTGGTGAACTTTAATGACATAGCCTTTTTCATACAAGATTGTTTGAATTTTTTTGTATTCATCAATTCCTACAGACTGTGTTGATGAAACTCCAGCTTCATGTAACAATTTCTCAGCTTCAGTCTTTTGAAGGAGGTAATTTGAACGACGAATACGATCCCATTTTCTATTCCATACTTCGGTGTTTTCACGTTCACTGTAGCAAATTCCCACAACAACAGCTCTTGCAAAACATAGTTGGTCATGATTGTCAATTTGAATAATAGATTTCTTCTTCTGGGCAAAAAACTTTGAATCTAATTCTGACGATCTATATTTTGGTTTTCCGCTACCACTTGGTGGTATTGTATGTGTGATGTCAAATGTCATGAATCCATCGTTCAAGACGAACTCTGTATTCGATTGTAAAACTCGTTCAATTTCATTCAGCATAGTTTCACCTTGTAACTGGTCTGCAGCTAAAAAAGGAATATGGATTCCTATTTCCAACGAAGGATGATTGATGGTAATTCTAATCATGTCCGTCGGGTTGGCATTTAACTTTCGAATGATTTCACGGGTAACATCGTCAAATAATCCAAGGAGTCTCTGAGGTGTTAATTCTTCAAATTTCTTAAAACTCAGCATCAGCACATGTGATTCTGTTTTAAATTTTCTTGACTTCTTATTACCCTTTTCTGTTAAATCATATAGACTTTTCATGTCTAAGTTAGAGTTGGTACTTTCATCGTCGCTATCATTTTCTTCTTTCAACGGTTTAGTTTTTTTCTTTTTTGTTGGTGGAAACACCTCATCGTCACTTTCTTCTTTCAACGGTTTAGTTTTTTTCTTTTTTGTTGGTGGAAACACCTCATCGTCACTTTCTTCTTTCAACGGTTTAGTTTTTTTCTTTTTTATTGATGGAAACACCTCATCGTCACTTTCTTCTTTCAAAGGTCTAGTTTTTTTCTTTTTTATTGGTGGAAACACCTCATCGTCACTTTCGCTGTCTGAATAGGTTATTATTCTTTTTCTTTTACCCATCGTTTTAGCTCTGAGTGAAAAGACAATAATGCAGAAGTGAGAAAAAACTAGCAATTTATATACCCTCTCCGTTGTAACAGTGTATAAATAAGCCGTTAGTTGTGAAAATCTATTCATTCTCCTACTCGATCTCAGTCAGTACAGCTGATAAAAAATATGAGTGAGTTAAAGCTGCAAAATACATCACCACTTAGTAAGAGGGTGTATCTGTATGTTAATCCATACACCCACGATTATGAGATCAGCAATATACCATCAAAGTATAATGTTAAACATATCGGAAACTATGTGGGATCATTTTTATCCCAGCAACATTTAGAAGAAAAAGATGTTTACCGTACTACCAGCTACAGAGTTTTGGATCAAGCGACGATTGACAAACGATATGGTGCGAATGGTGTGAGAACAAATATTTGTTTTATGTGCAACGAAGCAGGACATTGGGCCAAAGAATGTGCAGAAAAAGAAAATCAGCTAGGAACAATTGTTTTTGTCTACGTGAATCCACACAGTCACGACATTGAGATTTTACCATCGTTTTACAACGTTGATGGTCTCAAAGATATAAAATTCGTCGGGACACTAAATTCATTCTGTAGTGAAAATACATGGAAAAAAAGTTCACCACAAGCTACATCCTCATCGGATGAAACTCAGATCGTAGACATGCAGAGCGATACAGCGGCTAACAGTGATTCAGAAATCTGCAAAATAACAGAACAGACAGAGAAAAAAATATCTACAAACGATAATCTAAGAAAACAACAAACTTTGGATCTAAAAAACGAATTTTCTGCAGAACCGGGTTGTTCGTACGGAAAGGAAAAACAGCAAAACATCGAAAAGAAGAAAAAACGAGTAACAAAGAACTATTTCTTTTACAAATCAACAAAACATGAGGACAAAAACTGCCCAGATGTGGAATTAAAAACCAACGATAGGAAAAGAAAACGTAAAAACAAATGTGAATCTGACATCTCAAAGAAAAAGAAAAAACATACTGAGTGAAAAAAAGATTTCAATAAAATATTGATTATAAACAAAAAAAGACTGACTTGATTTTTTTCATTCATTTTTTGTCTTTTACAGTTCATTCATTTTTTTGTCTTTACAGTTCATGATTTGATTTTTTCATTGTACATAAGTTCTTTTTGAAATAAAAAATATAAAAATAATTACTTCTTACTTTTGACTTTTTTCTAGTTATGACTGTAAGTCTTTTTTTACTTTTGACAATTTGAGAAGAAAGATCTTTCGTGCTAAATGGTTAGCCCTGAAAAGGGCTTTTTTTTTGAAGGATCTCACATTGACATCCAGCTCTACGATTCTTCCGCCCGATCCACTGGGATGATTTCACATCCACAGTGTTCGCAGCAAATCATCGAACCTTCATCATCATCATAAAATCCTTCATCTGTATCTGGACAGTTATGCTTCTGCCCAAGATACTCGAGTATGGAAAAACATTTCCCACACTCTATCAGACATCTGTTTGCACAGTGAGGACATACAAGAATTCGAACCATTCTGGAACAAATATGATTTTATGTAAAATATCACTGGGCTTTATAGCTTTACAGGAGGATTGAACTAACTGACCTATGACGTCATTTTCTCCTATGTTTTTTCCCGCGTCGGCGTTTCATTAACATTGTGCAATCAAATCGACGGTTATATTGGTGTTTTTTTACCACTCCTAATTCGGTGTCACACAGTACAATACCGGTGCTTTCCGCCAGGTCCGCCCTCTTTAAAAATTTCAATCCTCTGTAAACGTATAAAGCTCGGTGTTATTTTCATACATTCACCATTTCTTTGATTCTCAGCTAACGATCACTTCGGAAGCAGTATCAATATTCAGAGACAGTTACAATATGAAGCACAACTTAGATGAAATCAACTTGAGCGATTTTCCATCAGTGGAAAACAATGGAGACGTTCTTTCATCAGTTATGAATTCGACAATTATCAATCCACCACCGGAGTTAAATTCGACAACCATCATTCCAGCGACAGTGTTTGACAACATTTATGAAGAGGTAAAGCAGCTAAATTTGAAACAAGATAGCATGATGATCCGAATCATAGATCAGTTGGAGACTTTAAACAGACATTTGGAGGAAATTAAAACTTTAACCGCAAGTACTGATCAGCTCAGTAGAAATATCGAGGTTCTACGTCAACAGGATCAGCTCATTTCAACACCTCCTGTGAAGATTCCTGTGGAGTTCGAGTTTGATAAATCCAATCTTCACAACTTAGTGGACTCTATCGTAAGTGTTGTGAAGAAAAATCAACCAAAGAAAAATCAACCAAAGGAAAAACAACCAAGAAAAACAACAAAACGGAAATCTGAGGAAGATGGTAACCATCTCCACAAGAAGCAGCGAGTTGATCAAAAACCAACTATACCAATATTGACAGGGCAGGGCAAATACGGGAAAAACATTGACAATCACGTTGATTTCAAGATCCCGAAAAAACCAAAGACAGAACGAAAACAACCAAGAAAAAACAACAAAACGGTAGGAATATGAAAACAAATATGAAACTCGTGGTGTTTGCGAATTTACATTGCATAAAATTTGTTATATACTGTTTTTTGCGATTAATTCATTGTAAAATAATTCGTTGCGAAAAAATAATTCATTGTGATTAATTCATTGCGATTAATTCGTTGTGAATAATTCATTGTGAAAAAAATATTTCAGTGCGATTTTTTCATTGTTAAGAAAATGTTTTTTCATTGTCAAGAAATTTTTTATGATGCATTGCAAAAAAATGTTTGCTTGTGATTTTTTCATTGTTAAGAAAATGTTTTTTCATTGTCAAGAAATTTTTTATGATGCATTGCAAAAAAAATGTTTCATTGTGATTTTTTTTCATTGTCAAGAAATTTTTTTATTGTCAAGAAATTTTTTTATGATGCATTGCAAAAAAATGTTTCAATGTTTAGTTCTGTTCAGTAAATAAAAGTTCAATAAATAAAAGTTCAAAAACAATAGAGTTCTTCATTCTGTTTTTCCCCCAAAAGACTTGTTCTGGTTACATTTTTCCCATACAACGTCTCATAACTTTTTTGCTATATTAGCATGAAACGTAGCATGGAAAAAATGTATGTGCTTTCTGCCAGGTCCGAGCTCTTTAAAAAATTTCAATCCTCTGTAAACGTATAAAGCCTGCGTTATTTTTCACACATTCACCATTTCTTTGAATCTCAGTTAACGATCACTTCGAAAGCAGTGTCAATATTCGGAAGCAATATCAATATGGAAGAGGTAAATCATCAACTACGTGAGACTCTCCAAGAGTATCTAAATGCCGGCCAGCAGTTATTGCAACTAACCACTCGTCTCGTAGGAGAGGAGGAACAAAACCAACTGCGACGTATAACACAACCATACAAAGATCTCGGCGAAAGATTAGTTCAGCTATTATTAAAGACAACACCGGATATCATCTTGGTTGATATCGAATTTGGGAGGAAGATTACAGCATGCCCCATTTGCCAAGCGAATTTCGGGTGTTGCCATTAGAACTGGAAAAAACACAGCCTCCAAAAAAACAGCCCTTTTCAGGGCTACCCATCTACCACGAAAGTTCTATCTTTCTTCAAATTGTCATTTCTTCAAATTGTCAAACTTCTTTCTTTTAGAAGAGTTACACTGCAAAGATTTACAATCAAAAAGTCATAGGTTAGTTAAACTCTAGTTTTTTCTAACCCAAACAAGAAAATGTAACAAACCCATGGAATGGTCAACAATAAAATCCCCGAACAAGAAAATGTAACAAATTCATGGATTGGTCAACAATAAAATCCACGAACAAGAAAATGTAACAAACCCACGGGTTGGCCAACAATAAAACATTTAGTAATAGAAAAACAACGGTGAATCTGATTGGATAACATTAATTTGGAGCCAAAACAGCATGAAACGCCGACGCGGGAAAAACATAGGAGAAAATGACGTCATGGGTCAACTAGTTCAATCCGTCTGAAAACCTATAAAACCCAGTGTCATTTCCCGCACATCGTTCATTCTCTTCGACTTGTAGACAATATGGAGTGTGCTTTAAGAGATATGGATTTCTGGGACCTTGCCCAGCTATCATCCAGAAAAAAGATGGACGACAAGAAGAAGAAGGAGTTCGTCGTACCCCAGACCGAGTGCTGGGATGATGACAACAAGCCAGCGTTCTCGCTAAACTTCAACCTAGACGCCCAGGAGCTGAAAAGGTTAAAGAGGCGGACAGCGAGTAGCTGCGCAGCCTGCAGGAAGGTTGGAGGTTGTGCTTAAAAACACAACCTCCAAAACCAGGTCCCTTTTAGGGACACCCCAACAGCCCTTTTCAGGGCTAACCATCTACCACGGAAGATCTACCTTTCTTCAAATTGTCAGACGTAAGTTCTATCTTTTCTTCAAATTGTCATTTCTTCAAATTGTCAGACGAAAGTTCTACCTTTAAGCTGTTAGACGAAAGTTCTATCTTCAAGTTGTCATTTCTTCAAATTGTCACAGCTCTTTTCAGAGCTAACCCAACAGTCCTTTTCAGGACTAACCATCTACCACGAAAGTTCTATCTTCAAGATGTCAGACGAAAGTTCTATCTTCAAGCTGTTAGACGAAAGTTCTATCTTCAAGTTGTCATTTCTTCAAATTGTCACAGCTCTTTTCAGAGCTAACCCAACAGTCCTTTTCAGGACTAACCATCTACCACGAAAGTTCTATCTTCAAGATGTCAGACGAAAGTTCTATCTTCAAGCTGTCAGACGAAAGTTCTATCTTCAAGTTGTCATTTCTTCAAATTGTCACAGCTCTTTTCAGAGCTAACCCAACAGTCCTTTTCAGGACTAACCATCTACCACGAAAGTTCTATCTTTCTTTTAGAAGAGACGCATTCCAAAAGAGTTATACTCCAGAGAGTTATACTGCAAAGAGTAAGAATCATTCATAGATGCAGAAAAAGACTAAGTCCAACTCAATGTCCAGACATTTAGAAAAGAAAAAAATCATTCATAGAGATGTAAAAAGACTAAGTGCAACTCAATGGTCAACCTTTTAGAAAGAGAGAAAATCATTCATAGGGGAAGAAAAAACTAAGTCCAACTCAATGATCAGGCTTTTAGAAAGAGAAAAATCATTCATAGATGTAAAAAAAGACTAAGTCCAACTCAATGGTCAGACATTTAGAAAGAAAAAAATCATACATAGGGTAAAAAAAAGTCTAAGTTCAACTCAGTGCTCAGACATTTAGAAATCATTCATAGAGATGCAGAAAAAAGTCTAAGTCCAACTCAATGATCAGTCTTTTAGAAAGAGAAAAATCATTCATAGAGATGTAAAAAGACTAAGTCCAACTCAATGGTCAACCTTTTAGAAAGAGAGAAAATCATTCATAGGGTAAAAAAAAGTCTAAGTTCAACTCAGTGCTCAGACATTTAGAAATCATTCATAGAGATGCAGAAAAAAGTCTAAGTCCAACTCAATGGTCAGGCAATTAGAAAGAAAAAAATCATCCATAGGGTGAAAAAACTAAGTCCAACTCAGTGATCTGACCATTTTTTACCCAGCCTGTCAGTCATAAGATCTGCACTTTGAATGCTAAATCCCTCTCAGGGTAGAGAGCCTGGGAAAAACTCCCCCCCTTTTCCCTTTTTTGCAAAAAATTCCGCTCAGGGACGGGAGCCTGGGGCATTTTTGTCCGCGGTTGCTGTCCACACGGCCGCCATTTTGAATGCTAAATCCCTCTCAGGGACGTGAGTATGGGATATTTTTTTAAAAAATTCTTTCGGGAGGGCAAACTAGGGACACATTTTTGTCAGGGACGGTGATGTAGGGCACTCAGGGAAGGGAGAATAGGGTACTACCTAGGGCATGGGTAGTACCCTATTCTCCCTTCCTTTACTACTGTTGATGCGCTGGCTTAATATCCCATTGAATAAATTAATTACTCGTAAGTAATAAAATCCCAGTACGCTTGCTGGGCTGACCAGCTTTGATTTTCATTGTCCTTGCTTGTTTTATAAATAATGTCATAATCATGCATAAAATGTGATGACAGACTTTTTTTTGTCCTCCAATTCGTTACAAAATTGTATTACAAAAATCCACTTTTAATAGCTGTCAGTCCTTTGATTTTACTGTGTGTAGTGATATGAATTCCAGTGATTGCCCAGTAAATTAATATTATATAGATGCCTAATCGCATGCGCAATGGAAAGGTTTGTCATGGAATTATGAATTACAAACCCATTGACAACTAGCTAATGTAAACGGCGACAGTCCAACCATGCAAAATTCAGGTCAAATTTCCAACTCACCCCCAATTTTAGCGTTGAAAGCAATACCAACACCGCAATAACCATTGTTTGCTGTCATTGCTATCTCACCAGCACATCTTGTTCCGTGTCTGGAGAATAAATGAAATCTTTAGTAGACGAGGAAATTTGGAACTTGTCCAATTTTAAAGCATTTGCAGACGACTACATGATTGTGGCTTAAGTAGTTGTGTTTGTCTTTGAAAATGTAGAAAACATTTTTGACGAGTGGAAAATGTTGGTTAGCTTAGTTTTCTCCTTTTCCCAAAATAATTACAAAAGCAATTCATCTTAGATCGTTAAAAACATGATGTTTTGGTAAAGTGTACCTTAACTGGATAATAACAAATTTTGTAGTTATAAATACAAAAATTCAGATGTCATTGAAAATATCCAGTACAGAAAAATAGTGATATTAAGTACAAATATCAAATACAAACAAAACATAGATGTTATGTGAAAATATCCAATACATTAAGATATGAGTACAGATATTACGCAAAAATATCCAATACATACCAAAATAGAGATATTATGCGATAAAGACGAAATATTATGTTGCCGTAACTTTCCTGGTTCTTGTATTTGATTCGAGCAGCGTAAGAATATTTGATATGACGCGGGACCAAAGGTCAAGAGAGATATCAAAATTTTCTTACAAGGCGAGAAGCACATATATGAAGAAGCACCAGGAAAGTTACTACAACATAATATTCCTTTTATTAAATACCTACAACAATGAAGTACAAAATTTTGCAATTATTGAAATTTTATTCGAAAACGGTAAACAAAATGAGACAACCAGTGGTGTGGAGGGTAGTATCTCTGTTTTTATGAATGGCGGATTTACATTTCAGGGTGACCGTGATTTTGACTAATCAAATCGGAAATCAATGCAAGCCCGCGAGGCGTGTTTCTTGAGCCGGAAAAGTTATTTGTATATAATAAATACGGAATACCATGTTGCAGTTACTTTGCTGGTGTTCGTATTTGATTCGAGCAGGTTGAGAAAATTTGTCTATCGAGAAGTCAAAATTTTATTACTCAGCAAGAAGCAAGTACAAGCACCAGGAAATTTACTTGTTCATACTATTCCTTTTATTTTATATATTATAGTTAACGAACATATCCAAGACATAAAGATACTAATATTACGCAAAAATATCTAACACGTACATTCCAAAATAAAGGTATTATGTTATAAAAAAAGTATTATCATGTCGTAGTAACTTTCCTGGTGCTTGTATGTGATTCGAGCAGCGTAAGAGAATTCGATATTGCGCGAGACCAAAGGTTTAGGGAGATGTCAAAATTTTCTTACACAGCAAGAAGCACATACAGGAACAAGCACCAGGAAAGCTACTTCAACATAATATTCCTTTATTCTATAACTACAAAACATTCAAGGACGAAATTTTTGCAGTTACTGACATTTTATTCGAAAACGGTAATCAAAATGAGACAATAAATGGTGTTCAGGGTAGTTTCTTTATGAATGGCGGATTTACATTTCATGGTGACATTTTGACTAATGAAATCGCAAATCAATGCATGCTTTGTCCGTGCGCAAAATGCGTCATCATACTTTATTTGGAATTGCTTTTGACAATTTGTAGATAAGGATTTTTATTTGTCGTGTGTGTGTTTTTTTATCCCCTTGCGACGCATATTTTTGAGCTGGAAAACTTACTGCTTTATAATAATATCTAATACATACAAACATACAGATATTATGCTAATATATGAAATACATGAAAACAGATAATATACGAAAGATTCCAAGAAATTCGCCTTTGTTTGTACAGAAAGGTAGATTGGCAGATGGAATTCGAAAAGTGGACTTGGTTAAGATAAGACTTGACTGGTCCATGCAGGATTGAAGAAAAAATTATCCTATTCGGTGTTTAAGTCCGATTCGGTTCAATCCTTTGACTTTATCCACCGCTCATAGTCATTTACTTGTCACAATAGGAAATAACATCAAAAAAAATTGTTTGTGTATCTTTAATTGAAAAAAGGCAAATAAAGAACATAATCGATATGATGATTTGGCGTTAAATACTTTCTAGAGTTCACTTTTAGATAAATTTTTCATGTTTTTTCACTTTCTTATTGGTTGCATGATTTCATTGCTAGACGGGACCTACAACACCGGCGAAAACAAGAGCAGAAAAAAAGGTCGATTTGGGATATGTAAACGTGAGCCTCATTTGCATATTTCACTGACTCAAGTTACATATGAGCAAACATCTTGTACTTTGTCAATGACATCTTGTTCAGTCTATGAACTTTAAGAAGACATCGTTTAAATTGGAGTGGTAGATGTTTTGTAATTCATTTCAACACTGTCTTAGTTAACAGAAGTTTAACTATTTCCAACAGAAAGATTTATTTTCCGTGAGGCAGTATATGTCGACTGTGGTTTTGTTTGTTTACATATGAATCTGTGTCACTCGCGATCTTATAATCGCCAGTCTAAAAACGTTATACAGACTCCACTATTTGAACTGATTTACACATAATCATAAAGTGGATCATAACAAATTAACAATACTAATCAATCATCAAAACCCGGCCGATTCCGTAACTTCATAGAATGGATCATCCGATCTTAGCCAAATGAATACTACACTTACTTGTTTTCATTCGTGGGATCATATCTTGGGAATGGATTGGGGTCGTGATCATTCAAATCGTAACTGGATTCAGGATCCTGTAATTGTGAGGAAAAACACCTAAAATTAGTTGATAATCGGTGGAAGTTCTAAATACACATATAAATTACAAACTCTATATATTGAAAAAAAAGTACAAAAAATCAGTTCAGAACCAAAATGGGAGTTTCACGGGATGTAGACTCTAATTTGGTACTTGAGAGAGAGAGAGAGAGAGAGAGAGAGAGAGAGAGAGAGACTGACTCGCATTATTAAAATGATAGCCGTGAGGTAATTTTAAAAAGTGATGAAGAGATCAACGATTTGGTTCAAAGATTCAAAACATGCACAAACTCAAAACTTACGTAATTGTTAATGATATCTGTATGATTATGTTCTAGTCCTGAAAAGTATAAAAGATGTAATTGTAGATATACCTCACGTCACGAAAATTTGAATATCGATATTTCAGACACTGTAAAACTTAGAATATTTCGTGGGAAGAATTTTTTGCGTTTCCTGTCAATAGACATTTTGACGAAAACTTGTTTTCAATTATTGAAAGCAGTCGCAAATTCCTAAAAATCAAAGTGCATGTACTATCTACCTGCAAAACTACATTTTTCTTTTTCTTTTTTTTTTTCCAGCTTCATCTTTGCATAACTTGCACTAGTATTTGGTTGGACTAGGATTTATCGTATGTTTCAAATAATCAAAACCTGAACCCTTTTCCAGATTATAAAATTTAAACTTGTCCAAGTTGTAGAAGACGAGGCCGTAAGTGATATCATTTGTCTTTGAAATGGTTGAAAAACTTCGTATGAAAAGGAGAAAATGCTGGTTATCTGGTTGCCAGCATTTCTACCTCTTTCCTCAATGTTTTCAAAAACCTCTTTTCTGCCATGTTAAAACACAGGATTATGACAAGAGGGATTAATGTACAACCAATACTACCAATACGTACCATCATCTAATACCGAAACTTTTACTCCAAATCCTGTTATATTCTGTTTCCAAACGGGTATCACATTTAAATCGAGTTTGGGTAATTTTGTATTTCCAGCCCTTGTATCTTTCTAGTGATAAAAAGCAAGAAAGAGTAATGACATTAATACAGGCATAACTAATAATTAAGTGAACTATATATATATTTCAGATGCATTCACACGTGCTGAAGGTCAGTATCAAAATGCACAGATCGTGCATTCCTATCTTAGATGTACACGATTCGATGATGCATTTAGCGAATTTGTATAGGACTCCTCCGTAACATTAGAACATTAACATCATGGCTCATTCATAGTCAGGCACAAATCCGGTTCGGGACTTTCAGCCCTTTGATTTGATAAAGTAGGCAAATCAGCCTTGAATTTCTTTTTATCACAACACAAAATAATTTATTTATCTAATTCATACACGTGAGCCATGCAATGGAAAAAAAGGAGGTTGAATGCACCTCCGTGATGCGTGTTACCGAGCAAGTCATCACATGATTATGGATCCATAAATTCTACTTTGTTTACGAACCGACTGAATCACGATGTACAGTAGTCCCTTGATATGCAGAAAATTGACCGATAGCAAAATATTTTGACCCGGGTCAGCCTGCACAGACTACGCATGCTGATCTGGGTCGGTCGGCATCAAGCCCAGCCCTTTTTAAGGAGTATGGGGGGTCTTGCGTGGCTTAGTGATAAAGAGTGAGACTCGCAACCTGAAGGTCCCAGGCTCAAGCCGCACTGGATCAACTGAGCTTTTTCGTGGGAGTGCCCTTGGGCATTACACTTCAGAGCCCTAGCCTAGTACTGGTAAAACCTAGGAAAACATCAATATGTGAGCTGTCGCCGTGATAGGACTAAAATGATGTTAAAAGCTGCGTAAAACACCAATCAATCAATCAATCAGTCAATCAATCAAAGAGTGTGGCTCATATATAACTATTCATGCAAGAACAAGGGAGCAGAAGGGTTTCGATATTTGTTTATTTGTGTATATACGAGTAGTTTAGCTATTCAAAAAAATGTGCATTTTAGTCCAGTTGTAGATTTAGAAAATAACGCAATTTCAGCCAATCAAAAATTACGTTATTTTCAAATGTAGATAAATTCTTGGGAATTAGATTGAGAATGTTGTTATCAAGATTGATTGGTGAATACGGGCCCTGATATTCTCACGTAAAAGAAACTGCATAAATGATGTAACTATATTGTAACTCTAAAAACAAACTTTATGGACCCACCAAATACCATTCTTTAACCCAGTCGGGATCGTTAAAGACAATACTTCTATAGTCACGCTTTGTTCGGCTTTTTGCCACTTGTTGTTCTGCCCACGTGACCTGTGAAGAAAGAGAAAAGAATAAGACTATTACATTTATAGGCAATCAGTTCATCTAAAACTTGTACTTGGTGTTCAAGAATTCAACGTATCTCATCGTAGCTTCGAGATCAAGCGGTACTTCGTTCCGTTACGTGATCATAAAGTTATTTTGTCTTGGAAAAGAACTTTTGATGAACAAATCGTACTAAAGAATAAAATATTAAATAGAATTAAAAAAAATATTTTATTGAAAAAAAAACATAATATGATAATTTGTTCAAGAGTGTTGAGAAAACCATTTAGTCTATTTGTCTTTGTGTTGTATGCATCGCGAGTTCTCTCTCTATGTCTCTGTCTCTCTGTCTCTCTTTGTCTCTCTCTATCCCTGTCTCTCTCTTTTTCTCTCTGTCTGTCTCTGTGTGTGTGTGTCTCTCTGTCTCTGTCTGTCTCTCTCTCTCTCTGTCTGTCTCTGTGTCTCTGTCTCTATCTCTCTGTCTCTGTCTGTCTGTCTGTCTGTCTGTCTGTCTGTCTCTCTTTCTCTGTCTGTCTCTCCCTCTTTCTGTTTGTCTGTCCGTCTGTACGCCTGTCTGTCTGTCTGTCGCTCTCTCTCTTTATCTATCTGTCTTTCTGTCTATCTGTCTCTGTCTTTGTCTCTGTCTGTCTGTCTGTCTCTCTCTCTTTAGTTCGACTGTCAGTTTTACAAGACAACCCGCCTCTATGCCCTTTAGTCCTTCGATTCTATTACAACAGCAGTTATTATGTAAAAAGTATGTGTTTACATAAATGGTTGAATTAATGCATATAGAAATGTCTATAACTTCTCCAGTCTTTTAAAAAAAAATCGAAATTTCAAGGCCACTCCCGCCGAATCAGTTTCCTGGACGGCTCAGGGTAGACAATAAATCAGAACGTAGTTTTTGTGAAGTCTGATCCACAAGTACACCTGAAGTTGTCCGTGATGTCAAAACTTCGCAAAAGAGTAAGTAATATCAGTCGACCTGAAGAAATACACGAAAGAAACATATTGAGAGATAGATCTGCAAGATATTAGGGAACCTTTCTACTGTCCGTAAAGTCCTATACATAGTGGCATTACTGTGGAACTATTTCTTGTACATATATGTGCCTTTGTATCGTTTAAGGGTTGTTCATCGTATAAAAAAAAAAAGAGACCAAAAAATACAACCATACGTTAACTATATTTCACAGAGCTTAAAATTTGTTTGATTCCTAAATAGTGCAATCTGCTCATTATCGAACATAAGAACAAACGTCTAGAAATAAATCAAATGTCAAAATGTCAGATGATTCACAGTTTATCTTGGATTATCGTTTATTTCCTTCGAAACAACTATATCGGAGCCAAGATCCAGCCGAATGGACTTAAAGGATTTATAGATATCCGTTCATTTCCGGAACGTGTCGCTCATTTTTGTTATTGTCGCTACTTTAGACGAAATGTCACGCACGCGATTTAGGAAAGCAAATAGATTTCAGACAAGCCGCGGAATGTTTAATAAGATTGTTAGCTGGAAAACAATCTGTATATTGCACTCTTGACTTGAACCGGCATCAGTGCGCCTAATTGGGACTTTTACGAACAGCATAGATCAAGACCAGACTGCATAGAATGTGCGGTCTGATCTTGGATCTATACCGGCTTCTTGTTTAGTCAAGCTAATAAGATAAAAAAGAAAATTCTAAGTTCAAGTAAAGTAGATTTTCATCCGTTGAAAGATGTCGAGTTTAGACATTTTGCACAGAAAAAGTTAGAAATTATATGAGCCAAGCCATGTGAAAAGGGGGCATAATGCATCTGCGAAAAGTATCGACCCAGGTCAGCCTGCGCAGTCCGCGCAGGCTGACCTGGGCCGAAACTTTTCGCTATTGGTCAATTTTCTGTATGTCCAGGGATCACTCTATCTCATGATTCAATTTGTTGTTGGACAAAATGAATTTTACAGATCCACGATTATTTGATGGCTTGCTTTGAATAATGCATCACGGAGATGCATTAAGCCCCCTTTTGTCAGAGCATGGCTCATATTTGTAAGCAGCTTTTATCCAGTGCCTGTAACGACCAGAAGTTCGCAACAAACAACAACTGAGAAGGCGTCTGGCTTGAGCTCTAAACGCAGACAAACAGACCGAGGTATTTAAACGATTTACGTACAAATGATCCATTGCTCTGTAAAAAAGGTGTTTAATGCATTTGCAAAAGGTAACGACCCAGGTCAGCCTGCGCAGTCCGTGCAACTGACCCGGGTCGAAACTTTTGGCTATTGGTCATTTTTTCTGTATGTCTAAGGACCATTCTACCTCATGATACATTCGTTTGTTACACAAATTAGATTTTATGGATCCATAATTATATGATGATTTGCTTGGTATAATGCGTCAAGGGTGTGCATTTAACCCTCTTTCCCAGTAGCGCAGCTCGAATGCTTCTGTCTCTTCTGATATATCTTCCTACATAAGCGACCAAACACTTAGCATAGCTTGTCTAGGCTGTATCTTGGCGCATTTAAGTATGATATTTCACAAAACATTGGGCAATGCAGATCAAATACAAGACGTTATTATGGAGTCTGACTTTGGTCTCCGACATCCGAAGTTGTGCGTACCGCTATATGACTTAGTGTAAGACTGGTAGATGAATTGAATAGATTTCAGCCAGATTCTCTCTAGCCGGGTAGAGCACGGGATTAGTAATCTCGATATTTTGGAGGGTGTGGGTTAGATTTCCACTGCTAGCAAAACAATTTACTAGTAATCTCTCGGACGTAATTTTAGATCCCATAAAGGTGCTATACAAAGAACATGTTAAAGAACCGGGATTAACTAAGGATGGGTTTCGTCCTGTATCTTACATTGTCCCGCAACAGCCTGGGAGGGGGGGGGGGCGTCGCCCATGTAGGCAACCAACCGCGACAATAAATAAACGCAAAATTAAATCAAACAGAGCATTTAATTGCCCATTTTGTGACAGAAACTTTCCAAGACATGATATATCGTACCCGTTATAGCCAAATGGTCGAAATTTCAAGGTCATTTTGACCAGAACCCGTAACAAGGCTGCGGACTGTGTAGATCCAAGATCAGTCTGCACGTAATGTGAAAAGCAACATAAGTTGTGCTACGGGCAGCAAGGGTTAAGGTGATTGGTTTCATAAAATTAGCATCATTTTTATTTTCATTTAATGACTAATAAGCATTGTTATTTTCATTATTTATTTTTTCATCGAGATCAATGCTCGGAAGAGATATATAGCGATCTCAAATTTCCATTTCGGGGAAAGGTATTTCAAGGGACATTATTGCATGAAAAGTTAACTCTGTATCAGGCGAAAAAAATCTACAGTAGACAGTAGTTGCAGACAACAAACTGAATATGGTTCAAATGATGGAAGTTGTCTTGAAAAAGGTATAAAACATTGCGGGAAAAAGTTGAAAATGTTGATCCCTGACAAATTTGTAGAGTTTCCTAAGTTGAGTTGAATTAATGCGCCTCAAATAATGGAATAGATTGCCAGACGTCAGAAAAAAAAAAGGCTGTTTCAAGTTGAAAACATTTGGGCACGAAAAACTGAATCAAGCAGAATGTGAGCCACGCTCTGGCAAAAGGGGGCTTAATGCATCTCTGTGATGCATTATACCAAGCAAGCCATCACATAGTTATGGATCTATAATAGACACTTTCTTTAACAACCGACGTAATCATACGGTAGACTGTCCTTGGACATACAGAAAATTGACCAATAGCGAAAAGTTTCGGCCCAGGTCAGCCTGCGCGGACTGTGCAGGCTGACCTGGGTCGATACTTTTCGCAGATGCCTTAAGCCACCTTTTCAAAGAGCATAGCTCATTTATTTTGGAAAGGGTTAATGGTTACAGGCATTTTCTCCCTTTCCCACAATGTTTTCAAAAGCCGTTTTCCACGTAGTTGTACAATCAGCAGATTGTTTAGTAAAGGTCTACCGGCAAAAATAATTATCAACGGATTTTCTTGGCACTGTAGGCGTTTAAGGCAATCATTATTTAGGTCTGATTTTTCTTCGATAAGTATTTACAACGAAAAAAGGCCGACGAGAAACTGTCGCCCTAATCGGACATCAGCAGCTAGGGTCATGCTGGAAAAGAAACGATATTAACTCGCATTTGCTCCTTTTCCTACATTGTTTTCTATCCCTTCAGAGACATATACTTTTATTTGAGCCACATTTAATTATCGCTTTCAATAAGGATGTCTAAAAATAAGTTTCCTGGTATGGAGCTTATCTTATACTTTCTACATAAAGTTTATTGCTATATAGAGGATCCTCGTCCTCGCAAATCCGATCAAAATCGGTGATCGTTCTGACCAGAACCAACACTCTCACATGCGCATACACTGTACGCATTCTACTTTTAGTTTTAGCTGGTAGACCTTGAACATCATATCGGCATTCAGTAGTGGAAAATTCTTCAATTCAAGCTATTTACTAAAAAAATGAAATCAGAGTCCGAAAAAGAAATATTCTAAATAACGTAATTCATACCAAAACTTCATAGTCGTATTAGGTATAGTAAAAGAACTTTTAAATAATAAACCAAACCAGGAACGATAATTCACAGGTTAAACATACTCTTTCCAAGTTTATCATGCAGATGTGACCCTGTACTTTATTTTAACACTTCCACTGCTTTGTGCAATACGTAAGAAAGGAGTTGGTTAAAACTTCTGAAGAAGGAATAGAAAGGAAAATGGGAAATTACAATAAACATACTTCTGTAACTATTGCCACATTAAGAAATCGTCTAAAATAAAGCAAATACACGGTGGTTAGTAGCTTTATAACAGAGTGTCTGGTGAAACCCAAACTACCTTGTTTAACCAATAACTCAATATGGCTATAATCTGTACCGAGCTTTTGAAGGTTAGTAATCATCGGAGTGCTTACATTGGTATAAAAAAGCATGCTTTTGCAAAGCATTATGACCTGTTGTCTTGCTTGAAATCCTTGTTTTAGTTCTTGTTATTCCCACAGTGGTCAGTGCTTTTACCACACATCCTGTATTTAGCACACTATCTGCGCAAGTATTGTGCGAGGATTTTCACCCCTTGTATGTTAAACAAAGTGATTAGAACATCAGATTTCATGAAAAACATACAAAGGATTAAAAATGATTTTCATTTCTGCCATAACATTGCTGTTCCATTCATAGTCCAGCACGAATCCGTTTCTTTTTTTCAGGACTTTCAGTCCTTTGATTTTTCTTGCATTCAGTAAGTCTGTATTGTATTGATTTAACTGCTTACCAAACACCAAAACGTGAGACTTGTCCAAATTCAAAACAATTGCAGATGACAAAATAAATGTGACTTAAAAAACTTGAAATATGTTGGTGGAAGGATAGAAAGCATTGTTGAGAAAGGAGAAAATGCTGGTCACCAGCATTTTTCTCCTTTTTCAACAATGTTTTCAAAAAATCTTCTCCTTTAGGGTCGTTAAAAGTCGGGGTTTGTATTAAGGGGGTTAACTCTTTTTCTGTAAATAGCGACCTAATCCTCTCAGCGCCATGGACTAAAACGAGGGGACTGTATCGGAAGGCATAAAGATCAGACTGGAAAGAACGTGCAGTCTGATCTTGTATCTATACCGTCGGCTTGTCTGTGGATTGTTTTATCAGCCGTAAAAATAGGTCGAGTGTACATGCTTCGTGCTGAAAGGTTTAAATTGCTTCTTTGAATGATGTAGATTCAGATCAGACTGCACAAAACGTACAGTCTGATCTTGGATCCGCACCGCCCGATCATTAATGTTTTACATTTATAATGATGAAACGTACTGTGAGACCTTAGAAAAAAAGTCAAAATTATTTATTCAACAACAAAAGACTTCTCGGCTGAATGCACTTTTGCAGACAAAGTAGATCTAAGATCACACTGCACAGAACGTGCAGTCTGATCTTAGTTCTACCCTGTCTGATACGGTGATATAATATTGGGGATGTTAAAATGTATCAGGACTTGAAATTTGCAATATACGGGATTTAACTTAGCGGCACTCGTCAATACTGAAAGCATTTGCATACGGCGATTTAAACGTATCTCAAATGATAAGACAGATCTATATCTTTGAAAGGGTAGAAAAAATGTTTAAAAAAAAAAATGAGCCGTGCTCTGTGAAAAATGGGCTTCGTGCATCTGCGAAAAGTATCGACCCAGGCCAGCCTGCGCAGTCCACGCAGGCTGACCTGGGCCGAAACTTTTCGCTACTAGTCAATTTTCTGTTTGTCAAAGGACCAATCTACCCTATGATTAAATCGGTTATTGAAAAAAGTGGCTCCTATGGATCCATAATTATGTGATGATTTGGCAGATATCAAGTATAATGAAGATGCATTAAGCCCCCTTCTGCCAGAGCACGGCTCAAATGTTGTTGACCAGCATTTTCTCCGTTTTCCACAGTGGTTTCAAACGCCTTCTTTCGTAGGTTCGTTAAAAAACGGGAGCGTTTGGTATGAAAAATTAAAGAATACGATAGCGGCTTTGTAACGAAGGACGGCCCCTGCAAATAGAGGGGGAACGAAACTCCCCGAGGGCGAAACATTAATTTAGAAATTTGTCGAGCAATTAATTTTCTCCTATATTAGCGCTATATTATAAAGAGAATATTAGCAATTGATGATTAATATTTGTGTTATCCAACACAGCCGGGATTTTGTGTAGCCCTTTCACCAACCAATCCCGTGTTTCAATTTAAACATATGAGCCATGCTCTGTGAAAATGGGGTTTAATGCGTCTGGAAAAAAGTATCCATCCAGGTGAGCCTGCACAATCCACGCAGATTAATTCGAGTCAGAACTTTCTGCAATGAGTAAATTTTCTACACCCTTTTACCTCATGATTCGGTCTGTTATTAGGCAAAATGGATTTTTATTGATCGAAATGATTGAATGACTTTCTTGTTATAATGTTTCACGGAAATGCATTAAACCCCCTTTTGCCAGAGCGCTGCACATTTTCGTTTTTACATCGAATGTGAAACAAGTTCTAACGAAATATGGCCTGCAACACGCGAAAAAGGGCATTCGGACATTTGCGTAAAGTGTCATCCCTGATCAGCCTGCGCAGTCCGTGCAGGCTAATCCGAGACGACATTTTCCGTTCTTATGTAATTTTCTGTTTTGTGCAAGTCTACTGTAGGACAAAATCGAATGTATTCGTAAAGTGTCGTCTCGGATCAGTCTGCGCGGACTGCGCAGGCTGATCCGAGACGACACTTTACGCAAATGTCCGAATGCCCCTTTTCGCGTGTTACACACCATATATTAAAGGCCCTATAGGGGCCTAAAAAAACAACGCAGGTGTTACAATGCATCTAAATTTAAATCACACCATTTAAACATATGTAAAACATTGTGAAGACGATAATCTGTTACTGTGGGGGTCGGTCCAAGTGTCGCTGGCAGAAAAAAAGAGAAAGTTTTTTTTTTCCCGGGGTCGTTAAAACATGGCGTTATTTGGTGAAGGGTTAACTCTTATCCTGCTAAATAAGTGAAATGAATCTTTCAAGCGGATAGTAAACCCTAAAATTTGCTATTTCAAAGGTATTTTCGAGGGAAAGATATGTCATTATCGGACTATCTGTGCAATCTGATCTTGATCTACACTGTCCGCAAAAGGTCCTTGAATCGTGCTTAGCAGCCTAATGGATAATACAGGCGAGACTGACTATCAGGGAGACAAGTGATGCGTGATGCCGCGTGGAAATCTGAGAATTTTGTGATAGACAAAAGTTATCTAATTTGGAAAAAATAGATGAGAACGAAAGCTGAGTAATGTCTTTGTATGCTAAGGTAAAGCTGAGGTACAGCTGATAATACTGTTTTTTTTTTTATGAGTCATGCTCTGACAAATGGGGGTTTAATGCATCTTTTTGGGGCATAATACCAAGCAAGTGATTACATAATTATGGATCCACAAAACCTATTTTGTGTAACACACGGCTAGGTCCTGAGGTAGAATGGTCCCTGGACATACAGAAAATTTACCAAAAGCAAAAGGTTTCGAAACAAGTCAGCCTGCATGGACTGCGCAGGCTGACTTGAGTCGATACCTTTTCAAATGCTTTAAACTCCCTTTTCAGTGAGTATGGCCAAAATAAATTTGAATTAATGAACAGAAGTAAAGCAATTTTAATTTTTGCATATTTTCAAACACTGCTTTTATTTAGAATCTTTTTTTCCCCCCTAACTTTTTGTAAATGTTTACTGATAGGAAGTAATTCTTTACTTATTTTGTATTGAAATTTAAGCGAATTAATAACGGTAATTTTACGAAATCCAAACTGGAAGATATGGCTCGATTAAGTTTATATAATTGTTTCAAATTCTAAAAATATCAATTTTTTGAGGTGTAATTAGACAAATCTGTTACCTATTCCTTACTTTAAAGGGGCCCTATTTAGATTTTTTCGCAGCCTATCATTTTTTTCTTTTGTTAAATACAGATAAACACTACAAAACATACTTTTCTCTACATGCACACGTAAAGAAACTGGATTACTAAAGGCAGATGAAGACGCAAATTTGACATTAGAGGAAATACTACTGAAAAATATTTTTTTCAAACAATTATCTTTTTTCTTTACTGATATTTACTGCCAATTATTAGTAAACTTAAGTCAGTGATTAACCATTTTCTTTTTTAAATTTTGAAGAGATTTTAAAAATTTGAGAAACTCGCTTTAACACGCATACACTGTCCTTTTTTCCCGAAAAATTTTGCCCCTTATAATATAATATACATTTTAGCCTAAAGAAAGCGAAAAGTTCGTTTAAAAGTATCAAGCGGTTTTGATTAAAAGCGAAGGCTAGAAATTTATATCCTTCCATTTAGGAGGTGTTTCTCAGAAACAGTGCAGCAGCAATTATTATAGCTCATTATTAAGTCAAAGCCGAACTGCTATTTACACATCATCCCCAGGGAACCAGCATATTCTCGTTTTCCAACATTGTTTTCCTACCATTTCAAAGACCAATCCCTTCACTTGAGCAACATTTAATTTGTCGTCTGCAAAAACTTAAAATTTGGACCAGCCTAAAATTTTGTCGTCTGGTAATGGATAAAATGAGCGTCATTTTTTGAATTACCAAACAAATTAGTGTTATACATAGGGGATGTTTCAATATCAAAAAAAGCCATGATTAATAATTCAAGCCAAATCTGGCAGATAGAAATGTCAAACATTTTACCCTGTCACATCGTGTTACTTTTGCGGGTAGTGTATATCCAAGATCAGACTGTAGAAAACATGCAGCCTGATCTATGATTGACACAGTCCGATGATTTGGGAGATAGTTTTACTGTTTCTATCCTAGACAAAGGCAGCAGTTGAGTCTTTATCCACGTAATTTTAGCACCCTTTAAAATAATGTGTCTGTCTGAGAATAAACTCTTTACCGAATGACACAATTTTAGACTCGACCAAATTGAAAGGAATTTTGAAGATGATGAAATGTATAAAGGTTAATGATACAGTAAACTTAAACGATGATTTGTCTTTGAAATAGGTAAAAACGTTTTGGGAAAAAGAGAAAACGCTGATACCGGTAATCAGCATTTTCTCCTTTTCCCACAGTGTTTTCAAAAGCCTTCTTCTTCTTCCTGCTAAATAAGTTCAATGAAACTTTCAAGCCGGTTGTTAAAGACCAGAATTATGCTATTTCAGACTCATTCTTTGGAGAAAATATCTTCTTATCGGACAGTGTAGATCCAAGATCAGACTGCACGTTCTGTGCAGTCTGATCTTGATCCACACTGTCTGCACGAAGTCAGTAAGTCGCTCTTAGCAGCCTAAGAGTTAACTCACGTGATTGTTTGGCAAAGCAGATCTGGGTTGAGTTATAGAACAATCGATGTTTTTTTTTTTGGTATACATGTCATTCATGAGCGAATAACCATAAATAAAAGGGCGGTTCGCTGCACAGTTGTTGTTGTTGTTGCCATTTTCATCGGTCTCTCGGCTGTTACTTTCGTACAATCGTCCAGACTATTGCGGGTGAAATATAAGTTTATAATCCTTACCGGTGGTTTCGAAACTTTTTACAGAATTTCTGTATGTCAAAGGACCAGTCTACCTCATGATTCAGTCGGTTGTTTGACATAAGGATTTTATGAATATATAGTTATTTGATGACTTACTCGGTATAATGCATCGCGAAGCTGCATTAAACCCTCTTTTACCAGAGCATGGTCCATTTATGAAGTGATAAGGAATGTTACAAGACATCGTTCACGTTCCACTAGCGCGGGCAAAACGACCGTCAAGCTCTGACTCAAATCTTGGCGAAAAGTGCGTTGTATCCAAAACGGTTTGTTGACACAGTAATGAAGACGAAAAATAGCCTTTACTAATTTTTGTTGCTGTTTAACTCTTTACCAGACGGGAACGCGTAAGATTTGTGCGAATTACAAGAAATTGCAGACGAAATTTCGAATCCGGCTGAAATGATGACACATTTCTTTGTGCGATAGAGGCGAACGTGCTGGTTACCAGCATTATCTCCCTTTCTCACAAATGTCTGTTTAAGTCTTGTCCATCTCAGGACCGTTAAATCACGAAATTGTTTAGTACAGGATTATATCAGAATTCGTTGCCAATTAACTGTTGGAAAGGACTTTAAATTGAAAGCAAAGAGATGAAAGAAATGAAGGAAGAAAATGTTTCTTAAAATTGAGTTTAATTAAACAGTTCAAAGGCACGATGAAATTAAGTCTCTAGTCAAAAGGAAACTCGTAAAGTTTAGCCACCGGCCCTTTTGTTCCTTTGGGTTCATTTTTTCCTGACATGTTCCGTAACCGTAAAGTTTCGAAGACTGAGAGAAAAAACTTCCATTGAAAAACAGTCGAAAGTAGTTCCGGCTCTTTTTTTTCGGCTCATAAGACAACTAGGAAAGTTAAACCACTGACCCTTTTCTTCGTTTCAGTTTAATCTTTCCCTCTATATCGCGTAAATATTAAGGACTTGGGGACAAAACTACCATTTAGTGAGAGTCGAAAGTAGTTCAAGCTCTTTTCATTCCAATCAAAAGACAGCTAGAAAGTGCAGCTACTTGCCGTCTTGTTCGTTAAGTTTAATAATTTTCGTAACCGTAAAATGTCAGACTGAGAGATAAAAAAAAAACAAAAAAACAACGGGTAAAAGGCAACAGTAGGTCCGTCTCGGTGTTTACGCTCGTTTAACAATTCCACGCAACAGGCCAAAGAACAAGGGTTAATAAAACGTGCAGGACTAACGGAAAAAAACTATGTCATAACAAGTTCGATTCTAGTATAGTTAATACATTTAGAAGCTTAATTTCTTTCCTCAAATTTCATAGAATACAGCTACGGGATTGGTACTACAGGTGGCAAAAAATAGATCTAATTTCAAAAATATTTTAAGGCCTAGTTTTGGTTTCTTTGATAATGATTTTTTTTATTGCAGGCGAAGGAAGTCGATTTTTATTCCATCAGATACATTAAGATACCAAATCTCGAAGATTTATCTTACTGATATTTATTTCCGCATTGACGCTGAGCCAAGGTCACAATGAGTAAACCCCTTCCCCCCCCCCCCATTCTTTGACAATTTCAGTTGAGCTCCATAGACTCAATTAGACTATATAATAACACACGAAGACTACCCTTTCAAAGACAACCAACGTCATTGGACCAAGATTTTCATTTTTTGTCTATAGATACCCTCAAATTCGGATAAAGTAAACAAAACTGAAATAATGTAGTCTGCTAAAAAGGTAAAGCTTACCCGAAAATCCGAAACCAATCTTTTAGAATGGTGATCCGCACTTCTTCTAGATCTATGAGGTACATCTATGTGCTTGAGAACGTAGTGATGGTCGAAGGCACGTAACTGCAAAAAAAGAAAACTTCCAAGTATGAAAAGGGAATCTTTGAGTAGTTTTGTGGCCGTTGTAGATCAAAATTAGCCTACCAACAGATCTTGGTGTATCAAAAACGGGTAGAAAAGTGTGCTCTAAAGAAAGCAGAAGTTCTGACGTCCTTGATAATTTCAGATTTACCGTCAACACTTTGTCCCTGTCTGTCTGTCTGTCTGTCTGTCAATGAAAATTAATTTAAAACTCCCTTTAAGTGATAATTAAAGGTACAAGATAGTTTGAGAGTTTAGTCTCTGGACTGGTCCTTCCATTCACTTTATTATGCAATCCATTCTGTATCCACGTTTGCATGCAACCTTTATTTCTTATACAAGTGAACCATGCTCTGTAAAAAGGGGGCTTAATGCATCTGCAAAAAGTATTGACCCATGTCAGCCTGCGCAGTCCGCGCAGGCTGACCTGGGCCGAAACATTTTGCCATCCATCAATTTTCTGCATGTCCAACGACCATTCTACCTCATAATTCAGTCGGTTGCAACAAAAGATATTTCTTTTATGGATTCATGATCATGTGATGACTTGCTTGGTTTGGTATTATGCATCACGGAGATACATTAAACCCCCCCCCCCCTTTTGCCAGAGCATGGCACATTATATCTAAAAACAAATAGTATACGTAAACGTATTATTTCCTGTCATTAAAATATGCATGATAAGAAGATAAAATGAAAACCGAACTGATCTCAACGATTTAAAAATAAAAAATGGGGTCGTTGAAAATGTTATTGTTTAAGCCTTTATCAAACAATACTATGTTTGACGACCCTGGTGAAACAGACCTTTGAATTAGTACACTCAACCCTTTACCACACAATCCCAAATTTTATCGAATCTGAAGAAAAGGCCTTTTGAAAACATTGAGGGAAACGGAGAAAATGCTGGTAACCAGCATTTTCTCCTTTTCCCACAATGTTTTCTACCTTTCCCAAAGCAAATTTCAACTTTTGAGTCTAGTTTATTTTGTTGTCTGCAAATAATCTGGATTCGGGTCAGACTAAAATTTTGTCGTTTGGTAAAGAGTTAAACGTATTATTACATACGAGCATATCGTAATATGCATGATAAGAAGATAAATGATAGTAGGACCGATAAAAATATAATTTCAAAAAAAGGTCGCTTAAATTGTTATCAATGAGGTATTCACAAAACAATCACATGTTTAACAACCCTAATGAAAGAGAAAATTGAAATAGTATGCGTAAAACATGTCAAAATATGCATGATATGAAGATAGAGTGATAACAGGAGTGGTCGAATAAAAAAAAGGTCGCTGAACTAAACAATGTGTTTTGCCGATCATTAAGTGGAAGAATGTGAAAAAATTGTGGGGAAAGGGAAAACATATTTTGCTATACATGTCAAAATATGCATGGCAAATAGATGAAATTACACCAGGATTGGATGGTTAAAAAAAGAGCTCGCTTAAAATGTTGTTATTTAATCCTTTGCCAAACAATTCCACGTTTTGATGACCCTGATGAATGTGGGTTTTGAAACGTGGGAAAAGGAGAAAATGTTGGTAATCAGCGTTTTCTCCTTTTTCTACAATGTTTTCTACCTTTCAAAAGACAATTCCATCATTTGAGACATAGACGAGTTGACTACAAATGCTTTCAGTATGGATAAGTCTAGAATTTTGTCGTATGGTATTGGGCTAAGGCCCGGACAATATCATGACAGATAATATTGGTAGTAATATTTCTTCTTAGATTTAATGATATATGAGTTATTCGCGCTATATTTCTACGTCACGACATGCTGTGTTTTGGCTTGAACATATCAAATACGACTAGTAAATATATCAGATAAACAGAGACGAAAGAAAATTGCTCAGTTAAATAACTAGAAAATCGTGTCTATATTTTTGTAAATTCGTTCAATTATATGGATAGCATAATTACACCCTTTTAATCCTTATCGTGCTAAATAAAAGAAATGAATGATTGATTGATTGTATGGTGTTTAACGCCGTTTTCAACATTATTTCAGTTATATCGCGGCGGCCAGTACACCTATCCATGCTTTCCTGGAGTCTCTTTTACCAGTACTCCGCACAATTTTCTTTCCAAGCAACTGGCTGCTTTCCGACATAATCATCGTCGAGACAGTGGTCAGCGGTGGGTGAAAAGAAATGAAACTTTCAAGCCGACTATAAAAACCCAAATATTGCTATTTGAAATGTAGTTTTGGAGGAAAGATATCTACTCATCGGACAGCGTAGATCCAAGATCAGACTGCACGTTCTGTGCAGTCTGATCTTGATCTACGCTGTCCGCAAAAGGTCAGCAAGTCGCGCTTAGCAGCTTAAGCCTTAAGGATTAATGAATGCAAATGATATAGGATGGGAAAAGTGTTGGGGTGTTTGTGTAGGTGTAGTAGCTGCAGCTGAAATTACGTACAATGTCGCATGCCTCATTTTGCTTGACTACATTTACCCTCTATCATTGCTGGTAACTAGCCTTTTCACTTTTCCCCACAATATTTTCTACCCTATTAAAGATAAAACCAACCATTTGAGCCAAATTTAATTTGTCGTCTGCAAATGCTTTGGGTTTGAACACGTCCATTTTTTTTACGTTTGGTAAGGAGTGCACCAGCTAGGTGCCTCCCCAATATTTGAACCATCTTTAGTGAAGAGAGGGTTTAATGCATCTGCAAATGAAAAATCGACCCAGGTCAGCCTGCAGAATCCGCTTTTCATTCTGAATTGCATTTCATTACAAATTTAAACCACACAATCTTGGATCGTATTTACTAACCATTGTAAAATGCATTCTAAATTCACCTCTCAAGAATTGTCTTCATTTCAAAGGAACTCAAGTTCTGATTGGGTTAAACCAAATGGTTTGGCCAATCAGAGATTGTGCTACTTTGTAAATTTAAATCAAGACTAATTTAAGTGATATTTAGAACGGATAATGAATCCGGCCCAAGATAGGATAAACATTTAAACTACAATTTACTGTAGATATATTTAGAGCCCGTTCATTAGAATGTGTCATTAAAAAAAAAGTAGGAATTTAATTAGAACCATGTCGTGCCGTCACGATACGGAAAATAAGCAAAAAGGCTCAATTTACGCATGTCATTCATGGCTATTACATTTTGCTGTAAATCCAGTCAAAGTGTTTGTTCTTTCCTTTAATGATGTGCAAAGTGAAGTGATGGTGATTGTTCTTTGTACTATTGATATTATGGTATCAGTCCTGTTGAAAGAGTCAGCCATCATTCGACTTATGAGACTTAAAGGATCTGACATAAGTTGGCAGTTGAGATAAGATCTAATATAAAAAGTAACGAAGAGAGCCTTTGGTGCACTTTATAGGACTTTTACTAGCCGAGATTAATAAAAGTTTATCTAAAAAGCCAACGACTGTCAGATGTATTTTGGCACGTAATTTTATTTCAAGAATTATTACAGCTTATAATGACTGAATCGTATGTACATGTATACACATTTACGCCTGAAAAACCTGCGTGAAGAGGAACTTTGCACTGCTTTGCCAAGGGTATATGTCCGACCAAAATAAATACATAGTTCCAAAGAATCTTATATATTACTGTCTAGTTTTAAATCTAAAATAAAAAAGGAATACTATATAGCCTTACAAAGGTCACCAATTTTAACAATCAAATTGGCCAGTAATATTTGTGTCTTCCAAGTGTTGGAAAGTGGGCAGGAATACACTCCTTTAACAAATGACGTCACATACTGTTCATAACATCTAAAACGTGATGAATATTCGTAATGGGAATAAACTTCCTGAAAACAAGGGTAGTAATGCCGACTACTATTGTAATGCTGCTGACCAGCAGTTTCTTCTTTTCCAAAATACGGTTTTTGAAATCCTTCTTCCGTGGGAACCTTAAACAGCAACACGGGATCGTTTAAAAAAAGGGTTATCGGCATGGTGAAAAATCAAGAAATTACTCGAAATGGAAATCTCCGTTTCTCACAATAATTTAGAATACATTCTGCTGCAAGTGTATTTACTTTGAAAAATTTCCAAGAAAGGGTAATATTCATTGCACCGAAGCTGGTGTGTGGAATTCGTGTCAATTTTTGTGCAATCACATCAATTTGTGTAATTTTCACATTAGTATTGTGTACTGTGTTTATAAATTGTAGCCTAAATGTCAAGAATAATGTACAATTACCGTAATACGTTGCAGAAGAATTCTTCTTCAACCCTTTCAGTGCCGTAGGTGAAAACAGAGGCCTTCACGGACGGCACAGATCAAGATCAGACTGCACATAACGTACAGTCTGACCTCGGATCTTTACCGTCCGTTTGGCTTTTCAAACCTATAAAATAATATTCTTTTTGAGTTTCAGTGAATTGTATTTTCAGCCATCGACAGAGGTTGATTTTAAATGCTTGGGGCTGACACTTACTATACAAGGGGCCAAATTTACTTTGTAGTAAGAGCTGTGAAGATCAAGATTAGACTGTACAGAAAGGACGTTCTGCTAATACTTTCAATATGGATGAGTCTAGAAGTGTCGTCTTGTTAAGTTTTAAATACTAATGGTAACGGAGCAAACACGGGCAAACTTAAGGTCATATTCTTTTCGGTGTGCGGACAATTAGCCAGCGGACGACAACTTCGGCAAGTCAAAATTTCTGGGTAGTCCAAACCGGTCCACCGGGCCACATCCTCCGCTGCCTGAATTGTCCTATATTTATTCTTTCCGGTCTGAAACGGCAGTGGGAGAAATCAGTGTACCAGAAAACAAACACACAATACCAATATTGATATTTATTTCACAAATCATGATACTTCGTCATTTATTTGTCCTTTTCAAAAGCACACTCCAGCACCCTTTATCCTTTAACTTACAGTCCAGTGTTCAATGACTTTCAGAAGAAAGACTGTTGAAAATAAAGTGGGGAAAGGAGAAAACCAGGTAACTTGCATTTCTTCTTCTCCTACAATGTTTTCTACCCCTGCAAAGATAGATTCCATCAATTTACACATTTTGCACTAGTCGTTTGTAATTGCTTTCAATATGGACAAGTTAAACAGTTAATATGCTTCTCTAAGATTTACCTTATGCACTGAATGCATTAATCAGTTTTTTAAAAGAGGGAACTTTGGTCCTCGTGTATGAATTCCCAAAAAAAATTACTGCTCCTTTCATCTCAATGTTTTAGAAAAAGGGTTTAACAGCATGGTTATGAGAACGAGAGCGAAAGACTGGAAAACTCACGAAATCATGACATTTTTCACTTCTAAACTATCATAGATCTCATCCATCTTACAACTTCCGGAAGATGTCTCGTATAGTACGATATCCAGTTCGCGCCATAGACTTTTCAACCTAAACGAAAGTAGAAAACTCGGAAGTAGGACACACTGATTTTGACTTTTCTAAGTAAATGGCTTAAATGAAAAGACGAAGAATTTAGTGAAGGTAAAAAACTTCAACTTACTCTCGACTTTCCGACCAATCTGTTTCCCATGAAAAGTTATAATAAGCTATTGATAATATACAGATCGAAAAGTTTAAACGTTGAAATTCAGCAAAATACGAGCTACTTCACTTTTCTTTCTTTCAGCCTAGCTATTAATCTAAAAAAAAACTAAAGCAAAACATTATGATTTCGACCTTTCCTACGTAAATCTTAAGTCAAAAAGCAGGCTGTTATATGGTTTATGTCAAGAAATATCTTCGAACGTGTTGTACGTTGTTGACTCTAAATAAACCACCGTCGTCAAATTTTAAACAAATCATCTTTAGCAGAGATTAAGATGATCGCCAGTTACCAGAACAGAGCATAATTTTATTTAGACTATTATAAAAACGAGGAAACTGTTAAAATGGCAGCCTCGTAACACTTATCGGCGCAGACTTAGTAGTTTTAACATATTACCAAGCAATCCCTTGAATCTAAGAATCCCTGGATAAGAGACTTATACAAAAAAACATGGGAAGATGAGTATTTATGTAGGGTATTCTTAAACCCACCAAGTTGCATCAGAGTTACGCACAGCTCCATTACATTATATTTTTAGTCATAATGCTACCCTTCTTCGCTGTGATGATTATTACGTTCCGGCACTTTATCAGAAAATTTCCTTCTTATATAAGAAAGAAGTCCTTGTAACAATTTGGATTTTGTCTTTTTGTGGCATGAAAGAGTTTGTACCTGACAAGAAACCTTATTTTAACCCCAGCGAGTCCCAAAAGGGGTTTCTGCAGATCAGATGTAAGTACCTAACAGGCCAATTATTGAAGGCAAACACACTGAGACATCCAGCTTCTCAATATTTGACTTGCCTGTCACTTTTGCGTACCTTAAAGGGAGGTAATTATGTAAGCAATAACACTATTTATCTCAATGAGGCAATACCACCAAAAGACTTCCTTTCACACTCATATTCTTTTCCTTATGGATACTGGTAGCCAGCATTTTCTCCTTTTCCCACAATGCTTTCTGGCTTTTCAAAGACAACTTCTATAGCTTAGGCTTTATTTGATTTGTGGTCTGCAAATGCGTTCAGTTTTAAAACGTTAAAGAGGCCCTTATACTCATTTTCAGCGAGTTTTAACTCCTTGCGTCTTTATTTTATCAAACTATAGTCATTCTTATATCTTCATGTCAAATATTGCGCCTCACGGTTGCAAGGTTGCTTAGATTACGGTCGATAGAAAATGCAGTTCGCTGAGTTGCGGCCTTCCATGTAAACACACTCGTCGTTTCCGGTTTTTGAATCGAAGATTTCGATATATCCGTTATACACTCAGGTAGATTCGTATGAAGATCATACATTCTGTCACGTGACTATATTTGACCTTCGCCCTGCGTCTAATGAGATAAACAAAGGAAAATGGAGGCTTCTCTGTTGCAGCCTCAATTTTCAGACGGAGGTCGCGACCTATATGCAAATTACACCGTATCCGACTCTAGGCGGAAACCAACGATAAATTTCCGTGACGCACCGCCATTGTTTACAGCTTCGATCGTCAGCCAGTTTTCTTCTGACCAATGTTCGGTTTTTGATACAAATCTCCGCGTTTCTTTTTTTTCAAGTACACCATATATGTCAGTAATTTATCCATGTTTACGCAAAGGACTGATTTCTGTACCATTCTAAATTGTTTGAAATTTAACAGCGGTTTTGCTTACCGGCTGTAGACGGGCATCTTTAAGGGAAAATGTGTTATCTCATGTTGACAGGTGTAGATAAGGTTAAAGTCTCAAGGTGGCCTTTAACCCTTGGACTTTTAATCGCGATTCAAGAGGCTTTTAGGACAGTGTAGAGTAAGATCAGACCACACAGAACGTTTAGTCTGATTTAAGATCTACACTTTTCGATTCGGCGAAAATTTTCTACTTGAAAGGAGTTTTGAAACTGAAGTATTTTAAAAGATTTAATTTTAGCTATTAATATTGAATCAATTCTTATAGCAGTTAAACCCTGTTAGTGCCAAAGGAAAAAAAAAGGGGGGAGGGATGTTTTCTATTTTGATATACATAAAATTTTATCGTCTGGTAAAGTGCTGAGATGTATTGTATTGTATTGTATTGTATTGTATGGTGTTAACGCCGCTTTCAACATTGATTCAGTTATATCGCGGAAGGCAGTGCACCTATCCATGCTTTTCTGAGGTTTCTTTTACAAGTACTCCGCGCAATTTTCTTTCCAAGCAACTGGCTGCTTTCCCACATAACCAGCGTCGACACAATGGTCAGCGTTGAGAGAGGAATGAATCTTGTCGCAATTACAATCATCAATCCTAGCAAAGAAATTGGCCGAGTCAGGGATCGAACCAGTGACCCCCTGTTTTCAAGTCCTGTACGTGCTAAGATGTCATCAGCAATGAGGGATTTAATTCAGCAGCGTATAGAACATTACATGTCATAACACAATGATTATGCATACATGTACGGCTCTTGTTACTTAGTGTATAGTTTTTTAATCCCTTATCACAGAATTCCGAGTTTTAACAACCCTGAGAAAGAAGGCTTTTGAAAACATTTTTGGGAAAGGGGAAAATGATGGTAACCACCATTTTTCTCTTTTTTCCCACATTTTCAATCCTTCTAAAAACGAATCTTACTATGTGAGTCACATCTATTCTGTCATCTGAAAATACTTTCAATTTGGACCAGTCTAAAATATTGTTACTTGGTAAAGAGTTAAGCTTTTACATGGAGGTAAAATTGTGGGTTTGCCTGAATTAAATTCTTTTGCAGACAGCAGATCAAAATGGTTCAAACTGTGGGCTTTGTATTCTGGGGGAAATGTGAGAAAAGGAGAAAGAATTTTCTCTTTTACCTATAATACTTTTAAAATGTCTTTTTGCCCTCAGGGTCATCAAACCAAAGTATTGTTTCGTGAAAGGTTGAGACAGTAACTGATAGGGAAAAAAGGGTGAATGCTACTTATCAGTAATTTTCATACAAACTGAACCTTGAGCGTGTAAGCCTTGTTGCATTCATTATATATTGCTGCATATGCCATACGGATACGGTCTTTATTCTTTAGATGTACACAGTTTGATAAGAAAGAGATCTATATGAATATCATGAAGCATGACAAAGGACTGTGGACTTTTGTCAATGGAAGAACAACGGAAGAAAGAAAGAAAGAAAGATAGAAAGAAAGAAAGAAAGAAAGAAAGCAAGAAAGAAAAGATTTAGGCTCTTCCCTCCATGAAAAGAGTGTAATTTTTTCAGATAGCATATAAAAAAAATGGTAATTAGCCCCCATGTCTTGGATTATAGAAGAACACTGTGACTAAACCCACAAGGAACAGTCAGAATATATTACATAACCGGAAGTATTGAGCTCACATAAGATTTCTAGGGAATAAAAAGTTCGGAGGCAGCAGTTCTAGTTGCCCTTGCTACACTGTTTTTTAGAAAGGTCTTTCTTGCGCATTTCTATGAATACTGAATTGCCAAATAAATGCAGTGAGACCTGTCTGAGTTACACATCTGTTAACTCTCTGGACGACAAAATCTTCGACCCGTCCAATTTAAAAGCAGCTGCAGACGACAAATTAAATGTGGTTCAAACGATGTGACTTGTCTTTGAAAGGGTAGAAATCATTGTGTGTGTGAAAGGGAGAAAATGCTGGTTACCAGCATTTTCTCTTTTTCCTACAATGTTTTCAAAGCTATTATCCTTACGTTAAAAGGTTAAGCAGGCAACCTGTATTAAGCAGGGTTACGAGTTCCAAGAAAAAAGAAAGAAGATATATCCAGCCTATATTAAGAAAGCACCCAAGGGACATTAAAAATGTGATTGCTTCAGACAGGTACTTGCTTAGTACAGTTACAATTAAGCATATTTGCCCACTCTTGGAAGTTAATATAATGTCTGTATAACACAGATTGCTTGCTGGGAGGCCCACCGTCAGCCAAAAGTAAACAGTTCAGAGTTCAAAATGCAGATAAGTTTAATTCATACCAATTAAAAGTATGGCTATTATCATCATCAGTCTGGTAATACGTTACAGTGGGGTCTGTCCAAGTTCGAGTTCTTGGTAGAAAAAAGTATTGTGAAACAAGGACAAAAGTTGCTAACATTTGTTCTAGTTTTACCATACATTATTCTGCCAGCAACTGGAACTTTGACAGACTGTACTGTAAAACATTGTTAGACTCATAATAATATCCATACTTTTTAACGATATGAATCAAATTTGTCTGTATTTTAACTCCTGAATTGTCAACATTTGGCAGCCTGTAGGCCTTTGGTTTAAACATATTTATTTTACATCGACTGAGAAACAAGTTCTTGCAACTTAATCTAATCTCTCTCGATTTTGCTTCCTGAAAACTACATCAGTACTCGCACCGAATATGTGGGCCAATAAACGTACCAAAGTTGACACCCGCTCCTGGGTATCTAACTCAGGACCTTATGGTTACGAGACCAACGCTCTACCTCACAACCACGGACACCACAGTAGGCCTTTAAGAGAGTTGGCCTCTGTGACAGGTTTTCCTGTACATTGAAATGTGCCTGAACAAAGCGAACACCTTTTTATAGCAAGCAAAATTTGATTATCCAGGAGGTGAAAGGTCAAATGAATGTCAATATTTCGTACATGGACTTGTAAGTTCTTGCTCCCTCTTTTATTCGATTTCTCGATTTTTGAATGTGCTTAACTCTTTACAGAAAGACAACATTTCAGACATGTCCAAATTGAAAGCAATTGCAGACGACAAGATACTTGGTAGTTAGGGCTCATTTGGTGAGTTTTTCCTTTGAAAGGTCAGATAACATTGTGGGAATAGGTGAGAAAGCTAAGAGAAAGGAATGAATTCTGTTACAATGACTATCATCAATGCCTGGGGGAAAAAAAGCTGTGCTGGGAATCGAACAGTCAAACCCCTTACGTTACCGACTGATCTAGACGGGTCGAATGAAGTTATGTCAGACGTGTCCAAAGTAAAAGCATCTATAAACGACAATTTAAAATTTGCTCTAAAGGGGGAATTTGTCTGTGAAAGAGCATTTTTCTCCTTTTTTTGAAAACGTTTTCAAGACCCTTAGGGTCGTTAAAACTAGAGGTTGTGTTGTAAAGGGTGATAAAAGAGTACATGTACATGTACGTCTTATCAGCTAATCCTTGGAAATTTAGAGTTTGAACTTGAAGTAAGAATGTTTTTTTATAAATATTGGCCCAAGGTTGTTATTATCCCATAAGCTTCTGTATGATCAGAGAAGCCTACTCAAATACGTGTTCGAGCTTAAGTACAGAAGAACACAAAGGAAAAAAATATATGAGCCATGCTCTGGCAAAAGGCGGTTAAATGCATTTCCTCGATGTATTTTTCCAAGCAAACCATCTAGTATATGGCCTGCAACACACGAAAAGGGGCATTCGGACATTTGCGTAAAGTGTCGTCTCGGATCAGCCTGCGCAGTCCGCGCAGGCTAATCCGAAACGACACTTTCCGTTTTTATGTAATTTACTGTTTTTCCCAAGTCTGCTGTAGCACAAAATCTAGTGTAGTCGTAAAGTGCCGTCTCGGATTAGCCTGCGCGGACTGCGCAGGCTGATCCGGGACGACACTTTACGCAAATGTCCGAATGCCCCTTTTCGCGTGTTACAAGCCATCTATAGATTCATAAAATCCATTTTGTCTTACAAACGGCTGAATCCGTCCTTCGACATGCAGAAAATTTGCCAAATGCACAAGGTTTCGACTCAGTTCAGCCTGCGCAGCTGACCTGGGTCGATATTTTTTGCATATGTATTAACTCTTTACCACACAATCCCGACTTTTAACTACCCTGAGAAAGAAGCCTTTTGAAAACATTGTGGGAAAAGGAGAAAATGCTGGTAACCAGCATTTTCTCCTTTTACCACAATGTTTTCTACCTTTCCAAGCCAAATTTCAATTTTTCAGTCACATTTATTTTGTTGTCTGCAAATGCTTTCAATTTGGACTAGTCTATAATTTTGTCGTTTGGTAAAGAGTTAAACCCCCTTTTTACAGAACATGTCTCATATAGAGGAGGTAAATGTAATCATAATGAAAATATTGCAATGAAAAGCAACGACTGCTTGTTACAAGTGGCTTCGGGGCTTTCTACCAACTTTTAAAAAGCTTGCTGCTCCAGAAACGTTTATTTGGGCGGAGAACACACAAAAGGGGTCGCGAGTTTTTATGATTCTGGTGGGTCATTGGCTGCCCCTTGACCTTTCACGTTAGGGTTATCAATGGAATTTTGAGAAGGCCTCACTAGTGCTGTGATTTATATCTTATAATTAGCTTGAGTCGAATAGTTTTAACCCATTACCACATAATCCCGAGTTTTTAATGACACTGAGGTAAAAGGCTTTTGAAAACATTGTAGAATAAGAAAAAATTCGGGGAACCAGCATTTTCAACTTTTCTCACAAAATTTCTACCTTTTGTAAGACAATTTCCTTCGTTTGACCAACATCCAAAATGTCGTCTGCAAATGCTTTGAACTTGGATAATCATGTCGTTTGGTAAAGAATTAAGCCTGTGTCAGGACCGTAGTAACGTATCTAAAATGCTGTTTATATACTCAGTTCCATAAATAAGTGTGCACTTAATTTTATTTTATTTCTCGTAACATGTTTTACTGAAGACCAACAAATTTGGTATCATACTTTAGTTCAGAGTCTGTAGAAAATGCCAGGCTAATCAGATTTTGACTAACAGAAAATTTAAGTTAGGTTTTTGTAGTTTAAATGAAAGTGGTACTAAAACCAAAGTTGCAAAAGTACTCAAAGACTAAGGTAACATTAAAGTTAGGTTTTTCTTAAAGTTCTTGTAATTTTTCAATCAATATCTTGTATGGCCACCTCTGCTGTCGATACAGGCAACTATTCGACGTCGCATAGACCTTACATAACGTAAAATCATTGCATCAGGAATGTTATTCCATTCCTGAACGAGAGCGGTGGCCAAAACCTAACTTTAATGTTACCTTAGTCTTTGAGTACTTTTGCAACTTTGGTTTTAGTACCACCTTCATTTAAACTGCAAAAACCTAACTTAAACTTTCTGTTAGTCAAAATCTGATTAGCCTGGCATTTTCTACAGACTCTGAACTAAAGTATGATACCAAATTTGTTGGTCTTCAGTAAAACATGCGACGAGAAATAAAAGAAAATTAAGTGCACACTTATTTATGGAACTGAGTATATGAAGATGACGGATTTAGGACAGACAACCTCGAGAAAAATTTTGTGAATTAGACTAGAACGTTCTTAGGAATGGTTGGTGACTACGCGCCCTGATTGAATTTGAACATTTCCTTTGTCGTGTTTCCCTTCTGTCGCCGATGTTCTAGACAGTATGATGTACGGTTTACTTACTTGACGAACGATTTCATATCCATGTTCGGCAGCGACTCTTTTAGCAATCTCTATACCTCCAGGAATTTCCACGGCCCAAGTATTCGTATAGGTCTTCTCCTCGGACGATACTAACTCCCCATATTTAAGTAATGCAACTATTAAAAGAACCACTATCTTTGAAGACATAGCACTAGCGAGCGATCCAATCAGAGAAATTCGTCAGTAAATAAACAATGTTGGTTCGACCGACTGTTTTCGTGAACTAAACGAACCAACTTTTTGACCATAAGAACAGGAACCAAAGATAAGAACATAAACATTTCTATTATTTCCTTCACGATAAGATTATTTTTTCTCGTTATGAGAAAAAAGGCTTACAGCACAGATGGCATCGTATCAAACTTCGTCAACACAATTGGCCTCGTTACGAGTATGTATGCTCTTTTTTTCTTTGTCAAACAAGATACAGTATATTTCTTCTTCTAGCAATGTTCCCCTTGTTTATCAAGTTTTATATTAAATTATTTCTTAGTCTTATTACTTTATCGTATCAAATCTTTTTATTATGATTATTATTATTTTCTTTCAAAAAAGTTCACCCCAAAAAACAGTCTAAACGCACACACACGCAAAAAACTTCCATGTTACTTGAAACGTCATTTCCCATTCATCACTCAGGCCACTTTCATTACAAATGCACTCTTTTACTACTAAATAGGAAGCTTTATCCAATTCTATTGAATATTCATATATGTGCACATATACGGGCAAAACGCCTAGCGTTTTGTTGCCATAAATAAATATCCCTACAGCTTATCAGTTTAATCCGTTACCACGCAAAAAAAAAACGATATCTAAACGCCCCCTAAAATAGACAGGGTTTGGAAAAAAAATTAGCAAGGCAGAAATTTGCTTGCCTAACCCTTTACTAACAAACCAACATTTCAATGACCCTTTGGAAGAACGTTTTTGAAAACATTGCGGGAAAAGGAGAAAATGCTGGTAACTAGCATTTCCCCTTTTCTCACAATGTTTTTTGCTCTTTCACGGATTAATTCCTTCACTTTAGCCATATTTCATATGTTGTCTGCTATTACGTTTGATATGTAAGCATCTGAAATATTATCGTTTGACAAAGCTAATGATAGTCATTGCCCCTTTTCCCACAATAATTTATAGAACAACCGGACAAAAAAACCTTTTATTCAAAATATTTCCCAGTGTTCCTACGTGGTTCAGCGGTGAAGATGTTAGATTCATAACCTGTAGGCTCATGGTTTCATCCTCATTCGAGGTGGCGCTAAGTTTTCGTAGAAATGTCCATGGATAAAAATTGTAGGGAAGGGGGTGGCTCATGATTCTATACAAAGGTTCACTTAACTTTAGGTATCTTGCCATAGAAATGTGACCCCAAAGATCATATTAATATATTGTAATCTGACCCCGGGGGTCACTTTTCTATGGGGTCAAAATAATACATGACACCGACAAGACACATCAGAGCGCTAGCCTAGTACTTGTTAAATTAAGGACTAGCTGTACGTGCTTGAATAAATAAGCTGTTGGCGTGACTGAAATAATGCTGAAAGCGACTTAAACATCAATCAATCAATCAATCAATATTTTCAAAATATAACCTGCACGATTGACTTTATATGTATTTCGGTCATTTTCTGTCTATTCCTGTATTGACTGATATCAAAGCCTACAAAGATATGTTATTGACGAGTATTGAGCTGTTTTATCCTTCACCGCACAATCCCGTATTCCAACGACTCTGAGAAAGGCGACTTTTGAAAACATCATTCGAGAAGGGGATAAATTTTCTCTTTTTCAAAAAAAGTTTTCTACCCTTTCATCGAATGATTTAATTTTTTTTTTGTGCCGCTTTTGACAATTTTTCGGCCAAATCACTTTGATTGCTCTAATCATACGTGTCCTGGGTTTTACCAGCACTATGTCAGGACTTGAAGTGTTTTACCCATGGACACTTCAATGAAAAGCCCTGCTCTTCGAGTCAGGATCAAACACAGAATCTCCAGATTTCGAATCATACACCTTCGCTACTGAGCCACACAAGACCCGTTTCATCGAAGAGTCTAGATTCAGATCAGTCACTTCCATGCAGGCTAATTTTGTGCACCTTCTTTGCTAAACACACGAGACACGCGAGGAAAAAAAAAGAAAACTGGGTAGATGAAATATAATTTGTACCACCGTGTACAAATTCATTTAATTTTTCAAAGGTTCTTCAAAGGCGAAACGTTTAACCTTTTACCACACAGTCCCGAGTTTTAATGATCCTGAGGAGAAAGCCTTTTGAAAACATTATGGGAAAAGAAGAAAATGCTGGTAACCAGCATTTTCTTCTTTTTCCATAATGTTTTCTACTCTTTTGATACGATTCCAATCATTTTTACCACATAAATTCTGTCATCTGGAAATGCTTTCAATTTCGATCAGTGTTAAAGACTTAATGTGGTAAAGACTTAATGAAAATGAGAAATCTGTTTTTCTATCAGATACAAAGACAAGTCGCTTGAACGGAAAATCGCATGTTCATAAGCTTTTCTCTTTAGTTGGGCTTTGTAGCGATACATCGAACCTTATTTCCTTGTCTGTTTTTATTTTTTTTATAAACATTATTGAAATCCAACAGATTCCTTATTACATGGAAAACACTTCCTTTCTTTTTATATTTAATTCCATTCAGATAGATATTCTAAAACATATTCCAACACTTTATCTTATCAATTATCATTAAACTCTTTACCAAACTACACAAATTTGGACTGGACAAAACTGAAAGCATTTGGAGTCGACAAATTAAATGTAGCCCAAAGAATGATATCTGCCTTCGGCAGAGTTGAAAACGTTGTGGGAAAGGAGAAAATGCTGGTTACCAGCGTTTTCTCCTTTTTCCACAATGTTTTCAAAAGCCTTCTTCCTCTGGGTCGTTAAAAGTCGGGTTTGTGTGGTAAAGGGTTAAATGTATGCACTTTCCAAACAAATCCGATCTCAAACTCTCCTCAAAATCACAAAATATCCCATAAAATTACCAAGACATTGTCATGTTGCCCCAACTGCCGATAGCTGTAATAGTATCAGGCACCTGATACACGAAACACTCACGATTGTTAACGTCTGTATTCAGTTTGTCACGCTCCGCCATAGCTTAGATCTATACGTTATAAAACTTATAAACCGCCACTTATAAGCTGTAATTCCTCGTAGACCCTTTAAAAAAAAACTGTCCAGAAAAGTGATGTTTCATGTGGTTTGATTTTTTGCAGAATAATTGATCAGTGTAAAAACATACGTCAGCCTAAGTCTAAAAAGAATTTATTGACTTGTTCTCATTAAAGAAACTTATTTAACATCTATTCACGTAACACTGAAAATAGAAAAATCAAATTCTTGAAAACTTTATACTCGTTTTCATTACATGTTTGTGCGGAAAGTTATTTCCATTTTTTTTTTTTTTAATCGCTGATTTTAGCTTCTCTTTTTAACCTGTTTTGGCTCGTACACACCACCCATGCGCAAACAATGTATTTTCCCTACTTCTTAAAAAGACATACCTTTCGTTGGCAGAATCGAGAATCTTTTCATTACAATACTATGGCTAACGTCAAGATGTATGTTACAATTTATTTCCATTTACCTGTCTAATACTTGGTCAAATTTGCAGGAGAAACAAAAGTGACGGTTTATAAGTTTTGCCGAGTGTATATGTTACAAAAGTGAGATTACACCGTGTGGTGTGACACCTCTAATGTGTCTTACTGCAATCTTTGTAACTGCTATTATGAAAGTGAAGGAATCCAAAATTTAGTCTGTGCAACGCATAATAGACGAGTCTATTTTTTTTTTCTGAAAGCAAGTATTACGTACCTGTCTTTATAATGTTATTAAGGATTCATAGTGTCATATTTCAAAAAAAAAATCTTTTGCTGTGAATTTCTGACTATTAAGTGTTTCATCATTACAACGAAGAAATACGAAATATAGTGTGCAATTCATTCTTTCGTCACAAAAACACTAATTGGCCTGCAACACGCGAAAAGGGGCATTCGGACATTTGCGTAAAGCGTAGTCTTGGATCAGCCTGCACATGCCCCCGCAGGCTAATCCGAGCCGGCACTTCCCGTTTTTATGTAATTTTCTGTTTTTCGGAAGTCTACTGTAGCACAAAATCTAATGTAGTCGTAAAGTGCAGTCTCGGATTAGCCTGCGCGTACTGCGCAGGCTGATCCGAGACGACACTTTACGTAAATGTCTAAATGCCCCTTTTCACGTGTTGCAAGCCAATTAGTAACACATTCTTTCATCACAGACATACTAATAACCCAATCTCCTCTTTTTACTCTTCTAGCACAAAATATATGAGCAGTGCTCTGGCAAACTGGGATTTAATACATCTCCGTGATGCCTTATACCAAGCAAGTCATCCTATATCCATAGATCCATAAAATCCTTCTTGTCCAACAACCGATTCAATACTGAGGCCGAATGGTCCTTATACATGCAGAAAATTGACCGCTAGCAAAGTTTCGACTCAGGTCGGCCTCAGGTCGACTCAAGTCGACTGCGCGTATTGCGAAGACCGACCTGAGTTGATGCATTCTGCAGATGCATTAAGCCTCCTTTTCACAGAGCATGACTTATAAACTCGACCTCTTCCGGCGACAGCAGATACAAGCCATGGAAACTCAAATAGATTACTATTTTATGGGTTTGACAAGAAATGTGGACGTCCTGTGCAGTCTGATCTGAATCTATGCCGTCTGCAATGGATACATCTTACTGCTCTTCGGGCTGAAAGGCTCATAAATGGTTCCGGTTGATAGAAAGTACCACAAAATGTATCTGACACTCTACATTCAGCGTCAAACTAAATGTTCTAAACGGTCAAACAGTGAGTCTACACTTGACATACAGAAAGCTTCCGTTATAGAAGATAGAGGACGAAATGTACTGCCAGCTTAATGCGGCAGTCGCGCAATGCAACGAAAAAGATTTTTGACTGAGAAAACTTGCACCCACATGAAATCAAGAAATTTTCTCCTCATACCACGATGTCTTCAAATTTCTGGTTTCACAGGATCGTTAAAAGACGAGATTGTTTGTTAAAGGATTCAATGCAGTGTTCAATTTACCTCATGTGAACCATGAAGATCAAGATCAGACAGCACCAGAATGTTTAATATGATATTGGAATAGCATTGTTCGAAGTTTTAGGTCTGATGCTTTTTTTTTCCCCTGAAACTGCTTTAAAAGGGAAAAAAAAACTAGACTGTATTGCCATAGGGTACAATCAGAAAAAATGAAATGGCAGCTTAATAAAAATTCATAAACAAACCTTAGAATTGCAAGCCGAAATTGTAAAAGATCTATGAACAATCTAATGGACTATTTCGTGATTGACCATAGACAAGGAAAAATTACAAATGAGTCAAGAAAACTACATTCTAAATCTCCACAAGAATACTAGAAAACCGAACTTTTTTTTTCTACCGAGTGACAATATTTTAGTTGATAAACCACAAAAACTGAAATGACAAGTGTAATAACCTTTAAAGCGCCTTTGCAGCCAATATTGATAAAAGATTAGACTGCACAAAACGGTCCGCTTTACGCAGACATTCTGAACAAAACACCCTGTACATACATGTAACAATTATTTGTGGTTTTGTTTCCACACTGAAAGCATTTATTAGGTTTAGCCAGCGCCCAAAGGGATATCAAGGAGATATCGTTATCGGAATATTCAAGCTAATGGCTCTTTTACATCGTTTAGATTAGTCAATTAGTTGTCGGTTTACAATGGCTTGTTACAGCACACGAACAACCGGCGACATTGTGTTTGTGCAGGAGCGGCTGCTCTCTTTATTGATGGGACGATCGGGTATTAGAGTAGCGCCTTGCTTTGTTGCTGTATTAGTCTGTACCTCAGCTGTTTATCTTTATATGGATTTTTACCTCCATCCTGTCATAGAGGGGCCCATTTAGACATTTTTGCTGTGAATGTAACTTTTTTTTTTATATTAAAGAAAAATACTAACAGATCCAATATCACTATTTTCTTTGCAAACGTAAAACTACTGGACGGTTAAACTCAATAACAGGGTGCAACTTTCGGTGTTTAACCCTTAAACTGCTAAATAAATGAAACGGAATTTCCAAAAAAAGTAAAAAAACCCTAATACTGGGTTTTTAAAGATGATTAGGTCGCAAAGAAAATACCACATCGGACAGTGCAGATCAAAGATCAGACTGCACACTTTGTGCAGTCTGATCTTGATCTACACTGTCCGCAAAAAGGTTCGCTATTCGCGCTTAGCAGGCTAAGGGTTAAATTGCGTGAAGGTCGATTTATAATCGGGGAACTCCTTTTATTTTTAGGAGACCAGATATGACGTCATTGTACTTATTTGTGTACGATTTCACATAATGGACGAGTGTCTTTGAACATGTGACATTCCCAAAAGCTTTGCGAATAAATGAATGAATTTACGTTTATTTATCATCGCCACCGGTTGGCCATGTAGGCACACCCCTTGAAGACTGTTAGTTTTGTTACGGGGATTGTGCAAGATACAGGACGGAGCCCATCCTAAGTTTCTGCCTTGTTCTTTAACGTACCCGATGTAGATCTATAGCACCGTCACTTAGACCTCGGTTTAACGTCCCATCCTAAAGACTTCTAGTAAATAGATGGCCAGCCGTAGTACTCGAACCCACACCCTCGATTTTCCCAAGACCTGATGTTTACAAGATTTTATTGAATACTTGTACATACACATGCATTTCGTATACATACACATACATATTTCACATCTAATATGTCATTTCAAAAAATTAGTTTAAATAATCAAATGCCATAACAAGACATGAGAGAGAGAACAGGAAAGAAAGCCGGAAAGTGGAGAATGAGCACGGATGATTAAGGTATTTTGTCACTGCATAGCATCGTATACATTTTCCTTACAGATGGCAAACGATAGACTTCTTTCTGCATTGATCATATAGTCAATTACAAAAGCTAATCAATCGACCAGCCATATTACTATAATTATAACTATATAGTGTGGAAATGTTTTGGTTAAACACTTAACACTTTGCCAAACGATCCAATGTTCTAATGACCCCGAAAAGCAAAATTTTGAAGCCACTGTGTGAAGGGGGGGTTGAAACGGTGACAAGAATTATCTCCCCTTCCCACAATGCTCTCCGCTCCTCCAGAGACCAGACTTATCGTTGGATCCGAAGTAAAATTCGGCGTCTTTAACTGATTGTATTTGGACGAGAAAAGAATGGCAAAGAGTTAATTAGACTTGAAAAGTTATAGAAACGCACAGGAAGTGAAGCGCTGTAGCTAAGTTAATACATAATACCCGTACATACAGACTATATAAATGATCTAAGTCCTGAAAAAAGAAAGTTTAAAAACATATGGATACATTATTATACAAGTCCTGCGCTCTACCACCTGAGCTGAGCCCCGGTAGCTCAGTCGGTAGCGTGCAGGACTTGAGAACACGGGGCTCCAGGATTCGATCCCTGGCTACGACCCCTGGCGCGGCCAATTTCTTTCCGAGGATTGATGATAGTCACTGCGACAGGATGCATTCCTCTCTCACCGCTGACCATTGTTTCGACGATGATTATGTGGGAAAGCAGCCAGTGGCTTGGAAAGAAAATTGTGCGGAGTACTGGTAAAAGAGACTCCAGGAAAGCATGGATAGGTGCACTGGCCGCCGCGATATAACTGAAATAATGTTGAAAACGATGTTAAACACAATACAATACAACTACCACCTGAGCTATGAGGGCTGATCAAGCTTTGTGAAATTTCTGGTTGGAATCTAAAGATACCTTAAAGAGGCCCTGATACTCATTTTCAGCCAGTTTTAACTCATTTTGTCTTTATTTTATCAAACTATAGTCATTCTCATATCTTCATGCCAAATATTGCGCCTCACGGTTGCAAGGTTGCTTAGATTACGGTCGATAGAAAATGCATTTCGCTGAGTTGCGGCCTTCCATGTAAACAGACTCGTCGTTTCCGGTTTTTGAATCGAAGATTACGATATGTCCGTTATACACTCGGGTAGATTCGTATGATGATCATGCATTCTGTCACGTGACTATATTTGACCTTCGCCCTGTGTCTAATGAGGTAAACAAAGGAAAATGGAGGCTTCTCTGTTGCAGCCTCGATTTTCAGACGGAGGTCGCGGCCTATATATGCAAATTACACCGTATCCGACTCTAGGCGGAAACCAACGATAAATTTCCGTGACGCACCGCCATTGTTTACAGCTTCGATCGTCAGCCAGTTTTCTTCTGACCAATGTTCGGTTTCTAATACAAATCTCTGTGTTTCTTTTTTTCAAGTACACCATATATGTCAGTAATTTATCTATGTTTACACAAAGGACTGATTTCTGTACCATTCTAAATTGTTTGAAATTTAACAGCGTTTTTGCTCACCGGCTGTAGACGGGCATCTTTAAAGGGCCATGTATTATTTTCAGGAAGTTGCACTGCCATTTGTTTTTCCTTATTCTTCTTGATAGTATGATCTATTGATAGTTTACAAAGGATTGCCTTACTAAAACTACAAATAAAATATTTTTGAAGTTTGGTCTGATTATAATTAATAGGTAGCATGTCCATTGGCATCTTCACCAAAGGACAAAGCTTTAGTCTGATCATTTTTGAAAGTTTTTCAGACGGCAAATGACGTAAGGCTTATACGATATGATATGGCCTGCATTACACAAAAAGGGGCATTCGGACATTTGCGTAAAGTGTCGTCTCGGATCAGCCTGTGCAGTCCGCGCAGGCTAATCCGAGACGGCACTTTACGACTACATTGGATTTTGTCCCACAGTAGACTTGCGAAAAACAGAAAATTGCATAAAAACGGAAAGTGGCGTTTCGGATTAGCCTGGGCGGAGTGCGCTGGCTGATCCGGGACGACACTTTAGGCAAATGTCCGAATGTCCCTTGTCGCGTATTGAAGGCCATATATCTTTGACAACACTGTGCGAAAATGAGAAAATACGCGTAACCAGCATTTTCTCGTTTATCTTCAGTGTTTTTCGAAAGTCTTCAGTATCGTTATGAGTTTGGAATTGTTTGAATAAAGGTAACAATAATAAGTTTGCGCTAAAATTTTACTTGATTTTCTTGACTTATCGAGTTTACAGAGTCAATTAAAAATTTGGACTTGACCAAATAGCAAGCATTTGCAGACGACAAGGTACGTGTGACTCAAATGATTTTTTTTCTTTTATGGGTAGAAAACATTGTGGGAAAAGGAGAAAATGCTGGTTACCAGCATTTTCTCCTTTTCCCACAATTTTTTCAAAAGCCTTCTCGTTCAGGGTCGTTAAAACTCAGGATTGTGTGGAAAAGGGTTAATGATTACAAAACTGTTCCTTCTGCAAAGTTAAAAAATCTTTTACTAAACTTTTTTCATTGTCTATTGTCTATTATTACACAATTTATCACAATTCCAACATGGAATTAAAGTAAAACTAAAGTAAGATCTTTAACAACAGCAGCAACAACAACAACAATAACAACAAAAAAGAAACCTCATCAAACGAATTTCAAAAGACATAAACTATATTGCCTGTGTATGCCATCTCGGCTTTATCATTCTCAAGAATTTCCTAAATTTGAAAGTAACGCATTTTCTGATTGGCTAACCCAAATGGTTTAGCCAATCAAATACTGTGTTACTTTATAAACTCAGAATTAGACTTACAGTGCAATGAAGGAAGGTTAATTAATACGGACCTGCTTAACATAAACTGGGAGTTTCATTATTTTGATTTGTTTTAGCTGACTTGAAAATTTTGTTTTGACATGCTTGTAATCTAATGGATGCGATATCTCAGCAAAATGTACATGTAATTAACAATCAGCTGCCGTATCGACCTCCAGTTTTAAACTTCATAGAATACTTCATGTTAAGGTATAAAAAGAAATTATATTTACAACAACAATAACAACACACACACGAGTCAAAACATCTATATTATTATTATTATTATTATCATAATCATCATCATCATCACTATTATTATTATCATCATCACTATTATTATTATAATTATTATTATTTAAATCATCTATGCAATCAATGTAAACATTATCTTCAAGGCCCTATTCGTCATTATCAACATAAAGAACTTTGTCCTAAAGTTTCAAGTATACAAGAATGCAGTGAACCTATAGGTCATTAATTCTAATCTCGCCAGATATATTTGAGTCGTGCCCTGTGAAAAGGTGGTTAAATGCACCTGCCAAAAAGTTTCGACCCATGTCAACCTGCGCAGTCTGCGCAGGCTGACATGGTTCGAAACAGTTTGCTACTGGCAATTTTTGTGCATGTGAATGAACCAGATTACTTCATAGTTCAGCCAGTTTTTAGAAAAAAATGGAATCATCGTATGGGACGACTTAGTATGTTAAATCACGAAGATGCATGAAACCTCGTTTTTCCAGACATCCGCTCATTTGTAATGTATGTACAATAAACTGTCCAGACATAACCGAACATTACATCACGTTCGCTCTAATCCTCTTCCTCATTGTCGGAAAGCTCCATTCTAGTCGAAACGTTGGGGTTAAGGTCGTCCTGTATCAAAATCGAATTTAGATTTGACCCCGTACTCACGTGACGTTTACTTGGAACCTTATTCTCCCTCCGATATGATATCGGGTGCACACAGATTCCCATGGCTGAGGAAAGAAAAATGCAAAAAAAGAAAATGAGCGTAGACTTATGATAAAAATCAGACAGACAGACAGACAGACAGACTCAGATAGAATAAGTCGGTCCAATGATACTCGTAGATCTACTTATAGATGCAGCAAGTCATGCAATTTTCTTTTGCACATAGCGTGGGAAAATAAACGGCCACGTGATTTAAGGAATTGTAAATACATGTACTTCGACACAATTTGCCATCCTCACGGATAACATCGTAACGGCAATTTTCATGAGGGCTTTGATGTTTTTTCAGCTTTGCTATTTGCAGCGACATTGATGCTATGCATTAATATTTTCTTGTTTAGAGCTTGATAAAGAAACATCAATCTTACCACGGCCTGGCGCGCGGTTAAAGCAATTGTGTCCCGTACAACTGTGTGATGATTTCATTCGTCTTCTCCGTCTTCTCCGTCTTTGACGAATAATTCTTTCCGGATAGCAAAGCTGCTGGCATTCATAACATGGACTCTTCGAGGGATTCCCCATGGACCCGTATCCGCTGTGACAGAAGATGTTAGATCTTTTGAATAAACACAATTAGTAAGGCCAAGATATGTTGTAAAAGGCTATATTTGGTAAGATTTATTATCAACAGGAATGGTATCTTAATATTGGTCTACAACAGCATACGACCAAACGACAGTCGATAGAATGCTCCACCAACTGATATCACGTGATACGCGAACGATATACCATTAAGGCCTAGTTGGTAGACGTGTGCAAGCTACCAAAAGACTTTGGACACTGTTTTAACAATAAAAGAATAGTTTTAGATAAACTAAGATTGAGCAAAGACAGAACTTTACGTGTTAAGGATTGAAAGTTTTATAAAATGAACTCCTTTAATTTGTCCTAAAATCACTCATCTGATATCAAAATATATCCAAAAATCTCTCTTGAAATCATGGTTGAAATGTAAAAATGAGATTTAAGATTTTTACATACATACATTTGTAGTATATCATAACTGCTAATATGATAGTTCCGAACGTCCACGGAAAATGGCGGCGAGACGACTTCTGTTTTGAATTTGGGGAATAAAAAAAAGACTGCCAATTGCTTAATAGAATCTTTTGATTGGCAGCTGCCATTTGGTCAATTAAAAAATGGGTACAGTTCAACATGTTGTCAGATTGTTAGAGAATAGCCTTGTACCAAAATCGGATATACTTTAAGACTTCAACTTTGAAAGAATGTGCAGACGATAATTCAAAATTGGTACATACAAATTGAATATTGCGGAACTTCTTTTATTGGGTAGAAAACATTGTGGGAAACGAAACAAATACTGTTTATCAATTAACCCAGACAACAGCCCAGAGTTTTTGGGAAGATGGTTTCTGAAAAAATTGTAGGAAAAGGAGAATTTTAACGCTGGTAATCAGCATTTTCTCCCTATTTGCAATCCTTTTTCTATTATTTCAAAGACAAATCCCGACAATTAGACCATCTTTAATTTGTTGTCTGTAAAGTCTTTCAATATGGACTAGTCTAAAATTCTGAAGGCTGGTAAAGAGACGCTGAAAATGATGTCGTCACAAATGATGATATCAATTCTACAGAGACGAAGGGTTTTTTTTTTTTTTAACAGAACTACTTTTTTTTGTACAAATTGAATTTAAAAAGATGGCAAATAAGATAAACAGATTTTTTTTCAGAACATTACCCATTCTTAATTGATTATCTGTAGACGGTTTTTCTTTCTTCTTCATTTTATTTCAGAAAAAGATAATCACTGAAGAATTCCTTACAATATATTTCTATCTCCACTGTACTTTTTTCCATACTTCTCGATGTTGCACAGAAAACCATATATCCTAAGTTACAGATGCATATTTTTGGCTCTTTGAAGATTCGAGATAATTATTCAAGGAATAAAACAAAACCTGAATGTCCGGTGACAGTTTTTGCAATGATATCTGCACCATCCATTTTCCTGACCTCTTGGTATGGTGTCGTATTTCAGGCGAGACTTTGGACATTTTGAAACCTGTTGTTGAAAAATAAATTTGGACATAAGTATTTTTCACTAACTATGCTATATAGAATGGCTGATGAAAACGGGCTCAGAATTTATGAAACTGGATTTTTAGAATTACTTAGGATTAATTTTTTTATCTTTGTCATTTTTCTAGCTCACCTGTGCTGATCTTTTGTGATCGTGCTGTGTTCGTCGTCCGTCTTGCTGTATCCGTTATGCGGTTGTAAACAATTACCTTGTGTGAACTATATATGCCATAATTTCCGTCAGATACCCATGAAACTTGATCAGAATGTTTGTCTTTATAATATATCGGATAAGTTCGAAATTGGTTCATGTAGGGTCAAAAGGTAGGTCACTGGTAAAAACCTTAGGAAAAATGTAACTATCCCTTGTTATGCAATAAAGGCCATACCTTTACCAACGTAATCGGACATTTTAGAGTAAAATTATAAAAAAAAAACTTACATAAATGTTCAAACATCATAGAAACACTTGGTGAAAACTTCATCGATGATCTGCCCTATTCACAAGCGAAAATGCAGTCTACCTCTTTTTCTGACTTTTTTTTTTAAATGTATAACCAGCAAAACTTCTGACTGGCCTAAACAAATGGTTCAGCCAATCAGAAATTGTATATTTGCTAGATTTATGAGCAGACAAAAAATCTATTTGAATACGAGTCTAGCATTCACAATTCTGTACATTTATCAATAGACAAGCAAAAACTAAAAAAAAAAAGAAAGGTTTTTGCTCAAAGTGATAAATATCCCCATGAGGTAACATTATATTTCGCGCTGGATTATTAAGAAGGCTTGTGTCATGTGATAGATAATAAGCATCAATAATACGGGATCGCAGATAGGATGACATCTTTGCAAGCCAAGGTGACGATCACTACGTAGATCTTGGTAAGATCTACGTAGTGATCGCCACCTTGGCTTGCGAAGATAATAGGATGACGTCATATCTGTTTTCTTAAAAATAAACGGGTTCCCGGCTGTGAAAATACCAAACTTTATTTAAACGTCAAAATTGCACCTTTTTACTTTGTAAACATCTTGAGCAATGTATTTGAGCCTTGCTCTATGGAAAGGGGGTTTAATGCATCTACAAAACCTATCGACCCAGGTCAGCCTATCCATGGTTCTGAGGCTGACTTTGACCTTCGGCGCGAGTACTGGTGTAGTTTCCAGGAAGCAGAATCGGGAGAGATATAATAAAATACAAAAAAAAAAAAATGTTTCTCAATCGATGAATAATAAATATGTTTACACAGGTGTGCCTGCGCAGGCTGATATGTGTCGAAGCTTTACGCTATTGGTCAATTTTCCACAGCTCAAAGAACCAGTTTACCTCCTGATTCAGCCGGTTTTTAGACAAAATGGGGTTTATTGATTTTAAATTATGTGATGACTTGCTTGGTGCGATGCATCATGGAGATGCATTAAATCTCCTTTGCTAGAGTATGACTTTATTAGTTGTACGGTCAGGTGGCAGGGGACTTGGAAACTTGTTCACGGCTGTGGTGAATGATGTCGCCCCGAGCCGAAGGCGAGGTGGCGACATGATTCACCACAGCCGTGAACAAGTTTCTAAGTCCCCTGCCGCCTGACCGTACAACGAATTTATTATACTGCAAAGTTTTACCATTACAACGTGTGTTAAGCGAATTTTACCTGTTTTTTTTTTGTTTCAAAAATTGAGTACGCTGACGAAGTAGAATTTCCCTTCTGAGTGCCCCAATTCAATGAAAACTGACGTCACTGGGAACTGACGTCACTGAAACCTTGGTAAAACGTGCTAAAACGTGCAATTTGGCACATAATCTTGATGTTAATCTTGATCGAAGCCGCCAGTTTGGATGTTGTGTTGAAAGTGTAGTCATGTATACGGGGCTCCCCGAAAGGGAAACTGCTTTTACGTTGGTTTTGCCAGTGTACATGATATATATGTTCGGGGCATATTATCCAATCAGATCACGAGAAATTTCTTTGCAGTATGATAAATTTATATGACGATATTTTTTCCAGTAAAAAAGTAACAACATGGATGTTAGAGGCTATGGTATATATTTATATGATTATTTTGGAATGTAACCGCCCAATGTCTTTACGCCAAAAAAGATGGTTTCAATGTTTAGAAAAGAAGTAAGACTGAAAATCACCGTGGAAAAAGGAGAAAATGCTGGCAACCAGCATCCTCTTCTGTTGCAATAATGGTTAAAAAAGCCATTTTTCATAGAGTCGGAAAAAATATATTAAATGCTTTCCGAAATGCGCATACCAACAGAAATGCAAATGTATGACAGATAAGAAAACTGAGGTAAATGATCCATCTAAGAATTGATAGACCGTTTGATGGATGGATGGATGGATGGATGGATGGATGGATGGGGTGGCATGAACAGTCCGATGGATAGGGCAACAGTCGTGCGTTACCTTTTTTGAGTTGCTGTTCAAGACTTTTGTCCTGGTGGCGATTTTCTTGCTCGATGAACTAAGTTTTCTTGTTAAAGGCATTTTTGAACGTCCTTCGTTACCTGTCTGCAAAGCGATCTTCTTGTTTAATAGGCTAACTCTTCTCGTTGAAGGCTTTTTTGAACGTCCTTCGTTACCTGTTTGAAATAAAATTACGACGCAGTTTATCCCGTAAAAGTAGTGGTTATTCTTATAAAAATAAAGTAACAAATGCAAATCAACGACATAAAATGACCAGAAAGAAATAAAACCAATGTCTTCGGAAACAATGTTGGAAATGGAGCAAATATCTATTTCAAGTGAATTCGTATTTCTCTACGGTGTTCAAAAAGTTCCTGCTGCGGGTGCGGGTAAAAGATATTACTGAATAAATCTGGACATTTTCCTCAGGTATTTCAGATTTTGAAGCACTAAATTTACAACTAAATTGAAAATAATCACAAGTTTCTAGAAAGACATGATTACACGTCCTTGCGTAAAACATCTATCTAGAAAAAAAAGGAGAGAGAAAAAAAAAAACATTGACTTATCATTGGTGCGTTTTTCCGCAGTCCTTACCTATTGACATCTCTAGTTTGTATCTTTAATGCTAATTATTAGTCAGTTAAACTTCAAAAATATTCTCCTTTCGAACCCCGAAACTTATATCATGAATGAAACTGTGTAGACAAAAACTGGTAAGGAGAATGGTTGGTAAATACGATTCCCGAACTTAACGAGGCACTGTGTTGAACCGATATTAACCTTTAATCTGCTCAATAACTAAAATGAAATTTTCAATTCGGTATTAAAAACCCAAATATTGCTATTTCAGTTATGTTTTGAGGAATAATATCTCCTTATCGGACAGTGTAGATCCAAGATCAGACTGCACGTTCTGTGCAGTCTGATCTTGATCTACACTGTCCGCAAAAGGTCAGTGAGTCGCGCTTAGCAGCCTAAGGGTTAAAAAGAAATAAGATGTAAGAATGGACGGAATTTCCCCGAACCGATATATAGAAATATTAAATATAAAAACGGACGGACAGGCAAACGTGTGGATAACGCCAAGAGAAATATTCTTCTACCTCGCTCTGTAATTAGTAGTAGTTTTTAAATAAAATCCGAAATCGAAATTAATATTTGTGAAAGAGCCAAAATGCACATATAACGTTTCGTCCCTCTAAAATTTTATTGTTACTTCACATTTAAACACCAACATTGGTATGTTTTCATATCAGTAAATGTATTGTTTATTAAATGATAGGCCTCAAATAATCACAAGGCAAATAATTGGAATCAAAACTGAAAGCTACGAAAGACAGGTTACATATGGCCTGCAACACGCGAATAGGGGCATTCGGACATTTGCGTAAAGTGTCGTCTCGGATCAGCCTGCGCACTCCGCGCAGGCTAATCCGAAACATCACTTTCCGTTTTTATGTAATTTTCTGTTTTGCACAAGTCAACTGTAGCAAAAAATCTAATGTAGTCGTAAAGTGCCGTCTCGGATTAGCCGGCGCGGACTGCGCAGGCTGATCCGAGACGACACTTTACGCAAATGTCCGAATGCCCCTTTTCGCGTGTTGCAAGCCAATTATTATGTTATCGCAATCATAAACTCCTATTTCATGTTTATCACGTACGCGGAAGTAAAACACTAAAAAATATGCAACTTTATTTCGACTTTTCTGACAGATTATTCTCACGATAAATTGAGACGTGGAAGTTTTTATCTAAAAATTATAATAAGCTTTTGACTTTTCGAAATAATTTTTTGTAGGTTAAAAAAAATCGAGAAACTAAACATTTTTTGACAAGTTTTCAACTTTTTGACTTATAAAGTTAGTGGCCTAGAAAAGTCGAAATAAGAGCTTCAGTAATTTTTACCATTTTTGGTAAATCTTAGGTCGGAAAATCGAAAGCGCAAATAACCTGGATTAATCACTCGTAACGATTGCTTCAGGGAAACCTCCACCAATCATTCTAAAAAACATGTTTTGTCTTATTCTCAAAAATTTCTAAATTTGTAAGTAGGCCTAACACAACTTCTGATTGGCTTAACCGAAAGGTTTAGCCAGTCAGAAATTGTGTTACTTTCTAAATCTAGAATTAGAGTTAGAATGAAATAGAGAATATTTGGTCAATATGGACACAGGTCTTTGATGTACATGTAGGTAGATACATATGTTACCGAACAATCCGGAGTTTTAATAACCCAACGAAAGAAGGCTTTTGAAAACATCGAGGGAGGAGGAGAAAATGCTAAATCCTAGCATTTCCTCCTTTTTCCGGCATTGTTTTCTACCCAACCACAGACAAATTTTATCAATAGAGATACTTTGAATTTGGCGTCTGCATATGCTTTCAATTTCAACAATTTTAAGATTTTGTCGTCTGGTAAACAGTCAACCCCACACATCACAGGATCTCAACTCTGAGACTGAGGGTCCGTATTCACCAACCATTTTAACCCTTATCCTGCTAAATAACTAAAATGAAATTTTCAAGCCCATAGTAAAAATCCAAATTTTGCTATTTCAAAGGTAATTTCGGGAGGAAAATTATCTCCTTATCCGACAGTGTAGATCCAAGATCAGACTGCACGTTCTGTGCAGTCTGATCTTGATCTACACTGTCCGCAAAAGGTCAGTGAGTCGCGCTTAGTCTTATTATCCAGAATTCTCTAATTGTGAAAGCAAAACAACTTCTGACTGACCAAAGCATTTGGTAGCAAGCCGACATCCTTTTTTGCCCTTTTTTCCCATAATAGACAAATATTACGCTCTAGTCCATTTAATTACAAAACATGTTAAGTTTTCATGTTTCCCATAGATAATATAGGCCTATTGCCCTTAATGTATATTTGTCTTACCTGGGCAAATTTAAAAGAAATGTTTTGTTCTGTATCCCCTCTTGCAATTTGAAAGCTTCTTGAACCCCTTAAAACAAGAGAGTCGCGGCGGCCCTTTATCGTCCCACTTGCTTATAATATTTGTAAGCCAACTGTTATTTCCCGAAGGTGGAATGTCTTTTACAGATCGAAATTTTATCGAGAATTCTAATAAACATCTGCCAAGGGATCATTCATGCCAAACTGCAAAGATGCACGAACTCACAGGCGTAAGCCCATATATAGGCACGACCAAAGGCCCATAACATGAGCTGGCTGACCTTCCACCAGCGGAGATAAAACAGTTGAAATGGCGTGTGTTGGATGATCATTTCCTTTAGTGAATGTTGGAAGGTTGTCAACGAAATGTTCGAGGAGAAAATGACGGGAAAAATACGCTTTAAACGAAAATTAAAAAAAGAACCCTGTTATTCTATATAACAACAACAATAACGACAACAATAGTTGTTGTTGTCGTCGATGTTGTTATTTAAGGATGGGAAAGAATTTCACATGACAACAAGCAGACGACTTTTTGCTGCAATAACTCCTTTTGTCCCATATTTTCACATAGATCCACATATTAAGCCTCAATCCACACTGAGCAGTCATTTTTAAAGTTGTAATTCTGAAAGGCGTCCGCTGCATTTGTTTGTTTATTTACGTATTTAGTGAAAGGGAAGGAAATTAATTGTGTTCTTCGTGTTAGCTTCAGGATTAACTCTTTTGCTACTACCTGAAACAAGGGCACCTCATGCAGACGCCAACGCTGGACTGCAGTTGCTTATTCTAAGTCGGAAAGGGGCACAACTGTGTTTAAAAGGTACTGATTGTAATCCGCCCTACCGGTATTAGTTTTGATTATTCAGTGAAATGCATGACTGTGTGTCAAATATATTTTTCAGTGTTACTTACTCTTTGGCTATGAGTTTTCCTCGTTGATAGTTAGTAACTATGCTAAGTTTGAAGTAAACATCTTCAGAAATAACAGAGATAGGAGAAATTGTGAATGTTTTAGACGACAACCCAGACTACGACGACACAAATGGAAATAATTCTACGACAATACCTCTAGAGATGTTTTCTTCGAAAACAGGCAAGTTGAAAATCGACCTTTTCGATATTTAAAGGTAGAATTCCGCTTCTGATTATGTCAGTTGTAGTTTAGTGTATGGTCGAGTAGGGTGTAGATCCAAAACCAGACTGCTCGTCCTGTGTAGTCTGATCATGATCTACACCGTTCGAAAAAAAGCTCATAAGTCGCCACTGACAGTGACAGAACTGATGCACGGAGATTTAAGATACATAAAAAGATCTTAAAGTTTCTTTATATTTTTATTTATCACAATAACAGCTCAAGCAAAACATACACAATTTAAATATAACATCGATCACAGGACCTGTTCGATCTTTTATTATTTATAAATAAACTATTGAATAATCGTTTCATTTTTTTCTGTATGCTTTCAAGGCACGTATTCACCATCCATTCTATTCTCAATTTCATTCGAAGTCTTATTTTATATTTAGCAAGTCATGCAACTTCTAATTGGCTAAATCATTTGGTTTAGCCAATTAGGCTACTTTCAAACCAAGGAAACTCTTGAGAATTAGACTACGAATGATTTTAAAAATGGTTGGTGAATACGGACCAATGAGTTCTGCATGGCTCAGTTGCAAAAATGTAGAATTTGCAATGCGGGGACCTCGGGTTAGATCCTCATTCCAGGCGCTGGTATGGGTCTTTGGTGACAATGTCCTTATGCAAGACACTTCAGAGCCCTTGCCTATTATAGACTGTCGTTGCGTGATGGCTTTGATAATACTGAATGAGGCCTAAAGTATTATAACGATCAAATTTGCAATCAAGAGCAAATGAGTCAAGACAGATAAATACTGCGAGGGCGTGTAGCTGGAGCACTTAAAAGGTAAAGTGGCAGTCAAAAGTAAACATTGCATGTGATAAAGTCTATCTAAATAATACCTTTTAAAAAAAATTCTGCCAGCGACTAACTCTTGGACTTTCTGTACAATAACAGACTATCATCTTCACAATAATTTCCATACTTTTGAATAGGATGGTTCAAATTTGAACACATTTTTACACCTGCAGTGTTTACTTTTGGCGGCTACCGGGCCTTTAATGCAGACAAACAGACTGAGATGTCCGAAACTCTTTAGAAATGTTTCAGCGTCAGCTGATATACCTATACAGGCACCCAAGCATTTCACATAGCTTTTCTCATTTGATTATCAACATTTTATCCTTTCCCCACAATGATTTGTGCCATGTTCTGGCAACAAGGGATTTAATGTACCTTCGTGATACCATCAAGTCTTCAAATAAATATGGATCTTTAAAATCCATTTTGTTTAACTACCGGCCCAATCTTTAGGGAGAATGTTCCTTGGGCATGCAGAACATTTACTAATAGCAAAAAAGGTTCGACACAGATCAACCTGCGCGGACTGCGCAGGTTGATCTGGGTCGATACTTTTTGCAGATGCATTAAACCCCCTTTTGACAAAGCATGGCTTATAATAAAGGCTTTTTCCCGAGGGTCGTAAAAATACGAGTCACAGTGCGATCTGTATTAACCAAGGGCTCCATGGATTCATAAAGTACTTGCTGAAGACAGGTGCTCGCGTAGTACAGGTGCCTTCCAACATATTTGCCCACTCTTGGTGCCTTCCAACATATTTGCCCACTCTTGGATATCCCCTTTGGCAAACAATCTTCTAAAGAAGAACACTTTTCACAACATTTGTAACCAGTATTTTCTCCTTTTCCCAAATTGTCTTCCACCCATCCAAGAACAAATTTTAATGTTTGAATCACTTTTATATTGTGGTCTGCAAATGCTTTCAGTTTGGCCAAGTCTAAAATTCTGTCGTTTGGTAAAGACTTAATAGAAGTTACTTGCTAAAGGGAGGTAGCTACCAAGACAGGTTTTAAGTTTCCTCTTTTTTTAATTTTCGTAATAAAGTATCGTTTTCAATCCGTTATTGTCCGTGTTCAATGCTCTGAATACTGAAAAACTGTTTACCAGAGGTTACGAATTTAGATTTACTAGCATCATAATTGAAAGCATTTGCAGACAGCAAATGAAGAAATGGCTTTAATGCTGGGATTTGTCATTGATAATGCAAAAAAAAAAACATTGTGGGAAAAGGAGAAAATGCTGGTTACCAGCATTTTCTCATTTTCCCACCATGTTTTCAAAAGGCCTGTTCCTCATAAAAACATTGGATTGTTTGGCAAAAGAATAGTTCGTTTTCCAGCTCGGCCAATTTCTTTCCAGAGATTCATGCTTGTCATTACTACAGATTTCATCCCTCTCTCACCGCTAAACATTTTTCGATTACGGTCATGTAAGAAAGCAGCCAGCGACTCGGGAAGAAAATTTTGCAAAGTACTGGTAAAAGAAACTCTGCGAAAGCATAGATCGATGCACTGGCCGCCTTGAAATAACTTAATGATTGTTGACAACAGCGTTAAACATTATACAAACAAAGTATCACAGTACAGGGTTTAATACCAGGACTATGAGCTTTAACAGTCACTACTGGCGTTGTCGTTTGCTCTTGGGGTGCACGCACTGGCCTCTTGCTGAAACAAAAAGGGAGTAAATGAAAGTGGTTTTGAACGCTAATACAAAATTCTCTTTCTGTCTGTCTGTCTCTGTCGTTTCTCTATCTCTCTCTGTTTTTCCTTCTCTCTCCTTTTCCATCTCTATCTGTCTTTCTGTCTGTCTGCCTGGTTTTCCGCCTGTCTGGCTCTCTCTGTCTCTGCCTTTCTCGCTCTGAGTAGATTTATCACTGTATCTATAGAAGATTCGATTTCTGATTTTCGACAAGTTGTGAAAACAAAACGCGTTTAAGCGTTTTTGAAGATACTGGAAACAGGGAAGAAAAACATCTTGTACCTTTTTCAAACAACCTCGTGATGTCAGAAAGTTATTACTACCCACTTACCTCTCTCTCTCTCTCTCTCACCATTAAGAATTCTTTGTACCCTACTGTTACAATTTAGACCTGTACATCTAAATGAGGGTTATCTGATTTTCGTATATCTCTGAAATACCGCAGGACTCTTTCTGGGGCACAGTTATTCTCATATATCCACACTTTCTTCCTCTCCTTGTTTAATTACCTGGAATTCCTTGTACCCTGTTGTAACAGTTCACTCCTGTACAACTGTGACGGTTTTCTGATCTTTGTGGTCTATTGTTGCCAAACCGAAGGACCCTTTCTGGGGCACAGTTAGTCCCACACACGTAACATGGACTCTCTGCCGGGTCGATAAGGGTTGCAAAACCACTAGAAGAAGATAATAATGGACAAATAGATAAATCTAACTACATGCACGTACAAGAAACTATTACGACTGTTTAAGAAAATCTTAGGGATTTTTTTTGGGGGGGAGGGGGGCAAGCTTAAACTTTCACCAAACAATCACTTTTTTAACGAACCCTTCGAACAACACTGTTAAAAACATTGTAGCAAAAGGAGAAAAGTTTGGTAACAAACATCCTATACTTTTCTAACATTTCTTTATCCTTTTAACGACAAACCCGATCGATTGTGCCTCATCTGATTTCTTTTTTTGTTTGTTTGTTTAGTCGAGTTTTAACGACTTCGATGAAGAAGGCTTTTGTAAACAGCGCGGAAAAGGGAGAAAATACTGATTACCAGCATTTTCTCCACTTCCCACAATATTTTCTACCCTTTCAGAAACGAACTCCAATTTTCCAGTCACTTTTGTTTTGTCGTCTGCAAGAACATGTACTTTGAATTAGGGCAAGACTAATTTTCTGACGTCTGGTAAGGAGCTAAAAGTTAAGCGGGCTCCTACGTTATGGTGAAATGCTTTTTAAAAGGTGGTTTTTAGATATGTCCGAAATTGAAGGGTTTTGCAGGCAACAAAATAATGTTGTTTAAAAGAATAAATTTTGCTTGGAATGAGCAGAAAACAGCATGGAAAGAAGAAACTGCTGGTTGCCAGCATTCTCTCCTTTCCCCTATAATGTTTTCAATATTCTTCTTTTCCGGGATCATTTGGTGAAGCGTAAATGAAGCCGCTTAAATCAATGATAATAAACAAGATTTCACGCGGATGTAGTCGGTGCACCTTTTTTCTTGCTCTAGTATTTATTAGCATATGAAGGACTTTATATGAAGTAAACTTGCTTAATCATTACTTTGCACATATATCTATTCTGTATACATGTATTGTATTTGCTTAAATTTTCTGAGAGAATCGCCGATTTCATTTGATTTAATAAGGATAATTACCAGTGAATTATTCAGTACATGTATATTAAATGCAATGAGATCACCTATAATGCCACGTACAAGCCTAATAACGATGTCATACATCACATCACTTCATCTATCTCTACATAAGGAAATATTTTTTACAGTTTTTACCTAAAACTGATGACAGTGCCACCACATCGTTCACCTTTTTAGATACATTTATATATATATACTCACGAGAACTCATTTCCACATTCACACTCAAACTTGGCCCAACCGCTTTCCTCTTCAGGCGGAAGTACGTCACATTCTGTTCTACACCGTCGACATTCTGAAACCTGCGAGAAAAAATACCAAAGCACTGAAGTTATTTTGACGTTTATTTCATCGAATAGCCCAGATTAAAAAGCAAAGAAAAAATACTACATGGGAATTACAAGGTAAACATTTAAAAAATCTGTAATAAAAGAAAGAAGACACCGAGGATAGGAGATATGTAATTTAGCTCATGTTCCTTGTTTCATTTCATCTTTCCCCCCCCCCCCCCCCGTGTCATTTGCAATTTATAATTTATTCACGATTTTTTTCTTCAACCAATTTATGTTAAAGATTTTTTTTTGTCGTCTATAAAATTGCTTTTCTTCAAAGGACAATCACCATTGATCATACAATATGAACGGAAAAACAAACTGATGAGATTCGATAGGGTGGTTACTTCATGAATACTTCTAACTAATGCGAAAGACTGACATACATACATTATGTAACAACCACAGTTGCAGCGAAAAATAAAACCAAGGAAAATGCATGAAAAATTTATATCATAACCAAATCGCTGAAATTAAGAATATCTTATTGACGGTAGATCGTGATCAAGCATCAGAAATAATTTTTACAAATTTGTGAGGACTGCAAAGAAATTCAGAAATAATGTTTATTGACAGTGATGTGAAACTTTCATCAACAAACTGAATGATCAATGAAGACATACGTATCACGGCTACAGCATATATACTCATACATTCATGTCTTTCTTGAATTCCACTACAGTCTTTGTAAGATTCTGCGGTGCCTTGACCGAGGAACCTGTTCCAGATGACAAGAGTCTTGAGCAAGGATTGAACATGGATCCCTCGATTACAAATCTGAGTCAAGGAGGAACCTCTACTTAATACTTTGCAAAACAATCCCTCGTTGTAACGACCCGGAAGAAGTGTTTAATATGACTACTTTCGGAATCTGCATTTTTCACGATGTCCAACAATGTGTTCCGTCCGCTATCTCACAGATAAATCTAAATGTAAAGGTCAAATTTCATTTGTTGTTTGAAATATTTTCAAAATGGACTGGTTCAAAATTTGTCTGGTAAACAATTACAAATGAAGTTAGAAAGAAACTTGAAATAAGGATGTAAGCCGGCAGATCTTGATAATTTTGATAATTACTGGATCATCCCCTTCCTCCCTCGCCCACCATCTTCTTGAACAATCATCGCACTGAAACTGGCGTAATGGGGGTCGTCGGTGTCGTGGCATGACTGAAAAGTAGAATCACACTTTGACACGACTTAGTTGTACATTCATTTTGCACAAATCGAAATTCATGTAAACTGTACATTCTTGCATACTTTTAAATACCTATGTCACTTGACAAAAAGCAATAATGAAATAGACAGAACTAAAATCATCAAATTCCCTTAACATTCATAAGATAATTCCAATTTTGGTTCACGGTCTGATTTCAAGATCAGTTTTGACTTTTACACTTTAGCACTGTGTTTCTAATCTTAATCAGCTCCGCCTGAACAAGAAGCCTAGGCAGACGCAAGTTCACGGTACTTAGGGTTCGATCAAGAACAATGCCAAAATTTGAACAGAGTATAAAATCAATTACAAAATCATTTTTTAATTTCATCTTTTAGCTAGCATCATAGAAAATATTCAATTTCATCAAAACGTTTGAAATGAAACCGACCTTGACCTACATTACTATCCCGCAGCCATTTTGAAATTGAATCATGTAACTTCGATGGTTTACATCAAAAATTCATTGTAACTTGATACAGTTGACGCCAACTTGTAATCAGTCTCCTTTTCTCATAATGTTTATTAAAAGCCTTCTTTGCCAGGGTCGTTAAAAGTCGGAATTGTGTGGCAAAGGGTTAACCATACACCAAACAATTCCGTGTTTCTAATGACCCTGAGAAATAAGGCTTTTGAATTCAACGAGGGAAAAGTGGGAAAATGCTAGTAACCTCAATATTTTCGACCGTTTCATAGATATTCCCATCATTTGATTGGTATTTGTTTTGGAGACCTCCATGAACCTCTCACTTTGGAATGGTCAAACATTTTGTCATCTAGTTAACCCTTTACCAGACGACAAAATTTTAGCCCATCCAAATTGAAAGTATTTGCAGACAACAATTTTAATGTGACTCAAATGGTGCAACTGCTAGTTGATAGGGTAGAAAACATTGTGGGAAAAGGAGAAAATGCTGGTTACCAGCATTTTCTCCTTTTCCCACAATGTTTTCAAAAGGCTTCTTTCCAAAGGTCGTCAAAAGTCGTCATTGTGTGGTAAAGGGTTAAGAGATAAGCAAATATACACCGTTGAATCATTACCAAAACAATCATGAGTTTTAACGAACCTAAGGAAGAGTTTATTCGAAAACACCGTGGAAAAAGGACACAATGTAGGAAACCAATATTTTCTCGTTTTCCTACATAGTTTTCTACCCTTTTAAAGGCAAACTTCATGCTTAGAGTAACATTTAATTTGTCGTCTGGAAATGCTTTCAATTTTGACGTTGTTTTGCAACTCTTCGCAAGACGACAAAATTTAACAGCCCAGATTGAAAGCGTTTACAGACGACAAATGAGATATGGCTCAAATGATCAAACTTGTCTCGTAAGGGATAAAAACATAGTGGAAAAAGGAGAAAATGCCGCTCACAATGTTTTTAGAAGACTTCGTCGCAAGGGTTATCAAAACACGTAAAAATTGATTGAGAAAGGATTACACTTTAAACATTTGCACAATGCTATCAAACTACGTAACTTTCTGTGATTTGTTAAGTCTAATCAAGTTTCAGTTTTCTTCTATAAATAGTCTAAAAAAAAAACAAAAGAAATTTTCATGCAAGGTCTATGTACAGTTGTCGACATTGTGAAGCGTAGTGCGTGAAAACCTACATGAATAATTTAATCTTTGGATGATCTTAATTTCTTAATTCTTAGGCTGCTATGCGCGACTCACTGACATTTAGCAGACAGTGTAGATCAAGATCAGACTGCACAGAACGTGCAGTCTGATCTTGATTTTACACTGTCCGATAAGGAGATATTATACCCCAAAACATAGCTTTAAAACAGCAATATTTTGGTTTTTACTATCTAATTGTGAATTTCATTTTAGTTATTTAGCGGGATAAGGGTTAGATTTAGATAGATAGATTTATTTCTGTATAAAATATATGACATCATAAAAGCACTATACATGAGATTACATGGACATGATAATAAAATTATGACAAACTATATTTAAATACAAAGGACGACACAAAAAAGGGATTATAAATCCCTTACTTCCATTGTGGTCCTTGAATTAAGGGTTAAAATACAAACGAACATTCTGAGTTTAGCTGAGCCGAAATAGACGTGTGTGGCCTAAAATTTTATTTCTAGCCACCCAGATTAAAGGCCCAACAGCAGTCTAAGTAAACTGTTAGAACAATTATGGATTAAACAATCAGTTAATTTTAATTAACACAATTTGAAAGTATGGATACTTTAATGAGTCTGCCAACGTGTTACCTACAGTCTGTCGAAGGTTGCGTTCTCTGGAGAGAAAAAAAAAAGGGGGGGGGTCCTAAAACTAGAATGAAAGTTGCCAGCTTTAATTCTAGTTTTACGATATATTTTATTCAGACTGTATTATAACTGTATTGTCAAACTAATAATAATATCACTATACCATAGGTCACTTGTGGTCCTTTAAAACGAGCTCTACCACCGCCTCTTTTCTGCCTGTTCTTTCGACCATGTATTTTAAAATTCTCTTTCTCTGTCTCTCTCTGTCGGTCTCTCTCTCTCTCTCTCTCTCTGATTATCTTTTTTCCTTCTCTCCCTCTTCCTCTGGCAAAAGAAGTATCTTTTTAAATATCGGCACGCCAAGTATAAACCACGAAAAACGCAAATATTAATATACATGTAAGTGCCTACCCCTCTTTAATCCCCCCCCCCATGAAGATAAAGACAAAATGTTCATACCTGATCACTTTTCAATATTTTTAAGTTTTAAATACGGTAGGTAATCGATGTTCCCAAAATTCTGCAATAAGTTATGCGTTGGTAGAATTTGCACTTATATACAGTATATAGTGCACATTGATCTACTGAGAGGTGTATTTTACACCTTGGCTAACGTGTAACCCTGAAAGTGTCAGATAAACCCAACATGCATTTTCGTTTTACAAGTAAGACCATAATAAGAGTAGTTCTGGAGTTACCATTGTCCAGGATGTCTCGGCTAAGCAGACAGTGTAGATAAAGAATCAGACTGCACATCTTGTGCTGTGTGATCTTAATCTACACAGGTCGAGTGGTGACGCTGCTTTAAGGGGTAACGGGTAAGGCTGGAATTTTCCGGGAATGACGTATCTACTTTCGTTTTCGTTTATCTATAAATAGGTCTGATACAAAATTTGGAAAAATGACGCTTGCGAATTTCCGTATCTTTCAGGTATTTGTTTCTTCGTCAGTGATTATGTCATGGTCACATGAGACAGACAGACAGACAGACCTATCCATGTTTTGGCAAGCCTGTTACCCTCTGGCTGCTTTTCGTTCCACTCATGCCGAGCCCTGTACATAGCGCAGTCGGTAGCGCACAGGACTTGAACACAAGGAGGTCGCTGGTTTTAATCCCCCGCTCCATGGCTCGGCGAATTTCATTCCGAGGATTGATGATACTCATTGAGACAGGAATTATTTCTCTTTCACTGCTGGTCATTGTTTTGACGAAGGTTGTGTGACAAACCAGCCATTGGCTTGGAAAAAAAAGTGCTAAGTACTGGTAAAAGAAACTCAATGAGATATGCTTTATTTAGTAGTGGGATCTTGCATGTGGCATAATGGTAAAGTGCAGAACTCGTAGCCTGGAGGCCCCAAGTTTGAGCTTCACTGCACATCTCAAAGCCCTAGCCTAGCAGTGGTGAAACCCGGGACACACATGAATGTCGTTGTAAAATGATTGAAATAAAGTTGAGAAACAGATACAGGGGGAGTAACTCGACCTCAGTTTCAGACTTATTTGTATGAGTTAACTTTCTTGTGTGCCTTTATAAAGCAGTATTAACGACGTTCGCGACAGTGACCAGCCCGCATAGCTCAATAGGTAGAGCGCAGGACTCGTGAACGTGATGTTTCGAGTCACTTGAGGGTGTGGGTTCGATCCCCACGGCTGGCCATCTAAAATTACTAATAGTCTTTCGGATGAGACGTTAAACTGAGGTTCCGTGTGATGGTGCTATACACCGAGCACGTAAAAGAACCAGGCGTAACTTAAGATGGGTTTCGTCCTGTATCTGCACTATCCCTCGTAACAATACTAACAGCCTTCAGGGGGCGTCGCCCATATGGGAAACCGGTGGCGACGATAAATAAACGCAAGTTCATTCATTCGTTCGCGACAGTTTCCATTATCACGCTTCGTGTAACTATCACGCTCACCTTTTACTCGAAAACGGTGAGCACCTAACACAGTTGATCTTGCCACACTTGTCAATGTCTGCAGAATGGATAAACCAAGAACTAAAACGGGTCATTTCATGTCAGCAAAACGAAGAAAAAAGTATTTGAATCAAGCCAAATAGTTATATGCGAGGCATGAATCCGAAATTTCGCTTTGAAAAGGTCGGACTGAAAGTCAAAGTGAATCACCTAACTGCGTCACGTAACAACGGAAATACGGACACATGCTACTAGCGATCTATCTGGCAGACGTATCGTCGAGCTAAAACATCTTTTCAGATGCAGATGCTTTCAGTTTGGTCTATTCCAAAATTATGTCACTTGGTAAAGACTTGCAGAAAACAAGGGGCTGTAACTCTTTCTCCTTTACTAGGTTAGCCTATCCCTTAGCTTGATGAGTCTGCAGCAGACAACATTAGAAAACATTGCTGTCAAAAGGAGAAATTGCTTCTAATGACTGATTTCTCCTTTTCGCACAATGATTTCTGACCCATCAAAGGACTGTGATACATGAATACCAGGTTCTGGTTTAGCGTCTGCAAACACGTCAAATTTAGAAGTCTAGAATTAGTCCTTTGGTAATGGGTTAAATGCTAACATCAGTATTACATTTATATGCTATGGATTGGTTTATTATGACAAACAAACTTAATTCTTATAAACATTGTTGAATTGTTGAAAAAATTGAGATAATTTACTTCATAGTATGTTTTTGTCTTTGACAAACCCTACATTTACTCATTAGTTATTGCCCCACCCACAAACTTAAAATATATTTTCTTAAAAAATAAGGCTGGTGACCTATTTGTTTTAAGCCTGATTCTTTTAGTTTAGTACCTGAATATTATTTATAGAAAAAAAATTAAAAAAAAAAAATAAGAAAAATCTGAATGTTAGAACATTTAAAAAAATAACTTTAAAAGATACTCTTTGTTCTTTTGGATTTTTTCCGAAATAAAGGTGTTTTAGCCATAAGTTAAGGGTATTTTTTTTTAAGATTGATACTCAGTATACTCTAAGTTATTTTTTTCATTAAATTTGATGTTTCACCAATACAATGAGATAAAATTTGCTTATAATTGTTGTCATTTAAAAAAAATATACATAGACTTAGTTTTCATAGGTGAAATTTCATCCTGAACTGCCGCAATTCAGGGTGTACTAAAAGAAATATTCATAGAATGTTCACGAAGCTGGTGACCCACTTTTTTATCTCCTATTTTTTTAGGTCAGATAATATACAATCACCACACAAAGTTTCATGAAATTCTGAATGTTTTCAAAAAATGGTGAAACTGTAGCGATCGTCTTTAAGACAAACAATTGCTTGATTGAACGTTTGACCCCAATACCTTTACGGTTACAAGTTTATACAAATCTCAGTTAATTTTCCAAATTCCATAAAGTAGGCTTCTGAATGTCAGACTTGAAACTTTTCAACCAGTGCGAAGCTTGTTGTTGGCATGCGCGGATTTAGCAATTCTTCTCAAGGATGGTCCGCCCAAACCCCTACAATAACAAAAAATGAGCCATACTCTATGAACAAGGGGTTTAATGCATCTGCAAAAAGTATCGACACAGGTCAGCCTGTGCAGTCCGCTCAGGCTGACCTTTGTCAAATGTTTTGCTTTTGGTAAATTTTCTGCATGTCAGAGGACCATTCAACCTCACGATTCAGCCGGTTGTTGGACATTATGGATTTTATGTATCCATAACTTTGTGATAATATGCTTGGTAAATTGCATCACGGAGATGCATGAAGCCCCCTTTTGACATAGCATGGCTCTCATCCGTCTAAACGATAAATAAGCCAAACCCAGGAAGCTAGGTCAGTAACAGCTTGGCTTCTAATCCTTGGGTCTCGAGTTCGATACCCGGCCGTCCAACATCCTTTACAAGCGTCATTTGTCTTTCATCAAAGGGCGAATGATAAGTTCATCGATATTTGTAAAAATAATCAATAGGAAGAATTCGTAAACAAGTTTAAAAAAAAAACCTTCGGGGCAGTGGGGGCAGGCCCCCGGAATCAACCTCTGGGCCCGCCCTTGGTTGGAAAGAAGAAATAAAAGTAAATTAAAGTAGATCGTGGTTTTTTTTTTTAGTGCTTAAGGCCCTTTTCAACAGTATTTCAGCCATATCATGACGACCAGTGTACCTATCCATGCGTTCCTGTGGTCGTGCCTTTTACCAGTAGTGCTTTTTATGGCATTTTTGCCGACCTACTGGCTGCTTTCCATTACACACATGTGGAGCCCCGGTAGCGCAGTCGGTAGCGTACAGGATTTCAGAAAAGGGGGTCGCTGGTTTGAATCTCCAGCTCTGCTGATCATTGTTTCGACGATGGTTAACTGAAAAAAGCAGCCAGTTGCTTAGGAAGAATATTGTGCTAAGTACTGCTGATAGAAACTCCAGCAAGGCATGGATAGGAGCACTTACCGCCTCCATATAACTGAGCTAATGCTGAAAACTGCATCTAACACCATACAATCAATCAATCAATCAATCAATCAATACCTAACACACATCTATGAGATTGTGCTCAACCGCGATACAGGAATAGTTGTTTGTTTGTTTGTTTGGTTTGGTTTGTTTGTATGTGTGGTGTTTAACGCCGTTTTCAACATCAATTCAGTTATGTCGCCCGACCATTGCACCCATCCTTGCTTTTCTGGAGTTTTATTTAACAGTACTTCGCACAATATTCTTCCCAAGCCATCGGCTGATTTCTCTCAGAATCATCGTCGGGAAAAAATGATCAGTGGTGAGAGAGGAATGAATCCTGTCGCAATGACTTACATGACTATTGTTAGTCCTCGGAGAGGATTTGGCCTAGCCAGGGATCCGAACCAGCGACCCCTTGGTTTTAAGTCCTGTACACGAACGACCGGGCTACTGGGCTTGGCAGATAGATATGAATAACTATCACTGTCACAATGAGTTTCAATATACATGAAATTTTTAGTCATGCTCTGTGAACAGGAAGCTTAATGCATCTGTAAAAAGTATCGACCTATGTCAGCCTGCGCAGTCTGCGCAGGCTGATATGGGACAAAACGTTTTGCCATTTGTAAATTTTCTGCATGCCAAAGGATCAGACTACATCCAGATCCACTTGATTGCTAGACTAAATAGATTTTATGGATCCATAATTATGTGATAACTTGCTTGTTATAATGTACCACGGAGATGCATTCAGCCCCCTTTGTCAGAGCGCGGCCCATTTTAAATGGATATCAAGGGAAAACTGGTAACAGCAGACTTCGGTGAGGGTCAGATTAAAATTGTCGCTGAGCTCATTACAGACTCGATACTAGTTCCATTCGGCATTGTCTTTTAACCCTTCAGTTGCTAAGCGCTACTCATTGACCTTTTGCGGACAGTGTAGATCATGATCAGACTGCACAGAACGTGCAGTCTGATCTTGGATCTACACGTTCCGATAAGAAGATTTTTTCTCACCCAAAAATGAATTGAAACAATATCATTCGGGTTTTTTACTATCGACTGGAAAGTTTCATTTCATTTATTTAGCAGGATAAGGGTTATGCGGAAGGTCGTAGGACCGAACCCTGACTAGGTCATACCTAGGAACCTACAGCAATAGCAGTTAGCTTTTCTCGCCAACCCAACCCAGAAAGCGCTCAATATAAAAGGGTTAGCAGTATTCTTTCAGTGGTTGGGAGTTTGTGACATTGTCCCAGAGACTTGAATAAAATATTGCCTGCAACACGTGAAAAGGGACATTCGGACATTTGCGTAAAGTTTCGTCTCGGATCACCCTGCGCAGTCCTCGAAGGCTAATCCGAAACGACACTTCCCGTTTTTATGTAATTTTCTGTTTTGCGCAAGTCTACTCTAGCACAAAATCTAATGTATTCGTAAAGTGCCGTCTCGGATTAGCCTGCGCGGAGTGCGCAGGCTGATCCGAGACGACACTACGCAAATGTCCCAATACCCCTTTTCGCGTGTTGCAAGCCATATTGCATCATAATACACATTCCAGTAGGTTGGACTTTCTCCTCTTTAAAATTTATTTGAGAATTAGACTTGAGTACGTTTGTCTAGCTTATTTTAATATTCGCTCTTATTTCTGAACGTTTCGAGTACAGTTGTCCCATCTGTAAATAATTCTATGCAGAAAACTTGATGAATGTTTCTTTTGGTCTGCACGTATCAATACACTAGAAGTGGCAAAAGCACTGGCTGGAATATAAAGTCGAGGAAAATGAATAAGTAGCTTGTCAACACACACACACAAAAAAAAAAAATCGCTTGGCTTATCCTCAACCTCTTCACTGCTGGTTGTGAATCAGACAGCTTAACTCTTTTACAAACGACAAAATTTTAGATTTGTCTAAATTGAAAGGATTTGATTTTTTTTTTTTGAGTTTAACGCCATTTAAGCAGCTTAGGTCATATCATGGCGGTCAGTGACGCACCATTTGCTTCCTGGCTTTCTCACACTAGTACTGACAAACTTTCTTTCCAAAGCCACTGACTACTTTTCTCACATGTCGAACCCGCAACCTCCAGGGCACGAGTCAGATACGCTAACCACTGAGCCACCCGGCCGGGCTGAAAGGACTTGAAGACGACAAATTATATGTGGCTAAAATGATTAGAATTGTATTTTAGAGAGAAGAAAACATGGTGAGTAACGAAGAAAATCCTAGTTTATACCAGCATTTTCACGGAAACATTTCAAAATGCTTCATCCGCAGGCCCGGTCGTTAAATTTCTGGATTGTTTGGTAAAATGTGAAAAGATCAAGATCTGCCTGCCCAGAACGTACCGTCTGATCTTTTATCTAAACCATTTGCTGGCTGATGCTAAAGTGTGACCAAAAAGTTTCTTTATTAACATTTTTATCAACTGGAAACATGAGAGATGTTTTCTGAGAAAGATAATCAGCTTAAAAGATACTGCAAAATTACAGTCAAAACTCTTTTTGTGGTTCAACATGAAGAGAAGTTATGAAAATGAACCGCGCCAGCCTCTTTTTTTCCTCAATATTTTGCATATTGTTGAAAAGTAAATTTGTTAGTTAGATGTATTTTTCAGGATTGGATCTTAATCCATTCATCGTTGAAAAGGAGCAGTTCCTGCTAAAAATGATGTGTCTGAAAATACATACAAACTGTACAGTTATGGGCTAGATTCATATAGGGTAGATCTTACAAAAAATTATCAGTCAGTGAACGGTAACGTTAGTGTCAACTCTTGTCTAATTATTTTTGTTAATATTAGGCGTGTTAATAGGTTTGCAAAATGGCCTACGGAGGCCCGCAGAATAAACAGTCTACATTTTTTCACCAATCGCATATCACAATTTATTCATTGGCGACTAATACCAGAAAGTTGGTCAAAAGCAAGCTTTTACAGCTACGCCGAAAAAAAAGAGAGGCAAATGTGTTCATTTAACTGCAAAAGAAATAAATACAGTGAACTTGACTGTTTCAGCTGACCATAACTTTGGAAGTTTATCTGTGAATAACCTTCATGTCTTTTCCCCTAAGATTGCCTGGGGATATTGAATCAGACAGTTACGCTCCACAATGCTGTCCTATCTTGGATATACACTTTGCGATCTGATTGTCTTTTTCCCAATAACAAGCGGGAGTCAGATTTAGAAATCGATCTAGAAAGTTTTGTTTTTTCTATAGGTTGAGAGTTCTATTTAAGTTGTTTTAAAAGCAGTTCATGGTATGAACCGCAAGGTTTTTCCATGCCAATAGATAGAGAGAAGGCCACAGAGATGTATCATCTTATTCTCCGACGAGTCCTTCAAAAAAAAAAATATACACACACGTGATTTCATTGACACGCAGTGAACACATTTCTCATAAACTAACTACAATGGACAAGTCCATTTCTGATACTCGAATAGGAATACAAGGCTTTATTTAGATAGTCTATCTACCATTTTCAGCTTCTCTGGACGTTTGAGAATTTGTATTAGTAATCTAAAATTTCAGTTGGCATGAGTTATGGGACATTCCGCTCTTGTCTTGATTCGCCATCTAAAATAATTTGGATATAATCCTCCAAAGTATAGCCTTCCACCCCTTTTTCTTGGACGATTCTAAAAATTGTTGTAAACAGAAAAAGTTGACACATAGCGGGTAAAATTATGACCAAATGAGCGTTGAGAAAGATAAATTTGCAAATTCTGAATTTTGAGCAAAAAGCGAAACAACTTGGCGACGTAAGAGAAAATGAGCAGTGCAGAAGGGAGTTGTTTAATAGTTTCAAATCCTGGTGAGCTCTTAGAACGAAATAACGCAGAATTTGACGATGTTATTTCTTCAGCAAAGAGCCATATCAAATTTGCTGATGGAGAGGATGAAGGAATTGAGGTGAGTTCGATAGTGGTTGAATTTACTATTGACATATAAAAATACTGACAATGGACAAATTCTTGGACTTATTACTAACAGTTTATCACCTCGCGTACAACCGTTTTTTCCAGATTTTTAACAGGGTACAGTATGTATTTAATGAATGGCTAAAAAAAATGTATTCTAGGGTTAGAAGGACCAGGGATCTTATATACGATCCCTGGAAGGACTAACGTTAGATTGTAGGCTACTTGTATAAAGTGTGTGTATTGCGTAAACTGCAACACGTGGAAGATCGAATAAAATCTTTTCATTTTTTCCTCTTTCTTGAATTGGAACTGTACAGAAGGACATAGCCCATATCCTTAGTATACATTGCCTCTCTCAAATTTTCTTGACCTGGCACTACACAACCGAGTTTTAGACTTGTCCTAAGGGATTATAGACCCTAATTGAAAGCATTTTGTTGATAGCCAGTTAGATCTGAGTGTGGCTCTAATGACAGAGTTGTCTTCAAAAGAAAGTATTGTGGGCAGAAAAAAGGGCAATAATATTTCAGCATTTTCTCTTTATTTTTCATTTTTTCACAAACCTTTTTCTCAGGATATTATCAAGTTGTAATCAGTTGGTAAAGGATTAATGGCAGGAATGTGAGCATAATAACCCAGCCTGGTGATGGATGCAAAAGGTTCCAACAACATGGTGATTGATCAGGAATTATCTTTTCAATTGTTAAGCCTTTACAAAACAGCACTGTGCTTTTACCACTTTGAGGAAGAAGGCCTTTGGAAAAAGGGTGGGAAAAGGAGAAAACACTGGTCACCAGCATTATCTCCTTTTGTACAATGTTTTCTACCCTATATACATAAACATCAGGTTATATGTACTGATTTAAATGTGTTCCATGCAGATTCTATTTATTTTGAAGAGTCCAAAAGTGTTTGTTAAGGATTATACACACACATTTTGCAAGACAAACTATAAGTAGTAAAGATGATGTTTACCAAGTAACTGGTACCACTGGAGAAAGAAGGTGCTGCCTGGGGAGGGGCCTGAAGGGGAAGAGAACAAGATTAAATAAGAACCATAACTTACGACTCTTCTCATAGCCCTTAGGGTCAGTTATGATTTATTTCTGTTTGGTAAGTGTGGTACCAGCCTTTTTAGCACCACAGACTTGAGGCCATAGGCCTAGTCTGTGTCATCTGTTTGTATTTGGGGTGACATTCAGTTGAAAAATCTTCACTTGATACTACAGCACCAATTTGAAAGAGATAATATTCCTGGCACGGTTGTTTTGAAGGACTTTTAATTAATCTCACTGAAGTACTCCATGGACAATCTTACACCAGTACTGGAAAAGTGTTTGGCTCTTCTGAACAAGATAGCTACCAGAGCTAGAGATGTAAAGTTCTAAACAGCTCCCTAATAGATGAGATACACTTTGGCAAAAGTGGGTTTATACATGTATGTAATGCATCTTACTTTTGCCTCTCTTACCAAGCAATTCCTCATATTATATTGATCTATAAAATCCATTATAATATATAATTACCAGGGTCCTGAATGGCTTAGTGGTAAAGTTTTGGAGGCAGCACTGAGTTTTTCATGGGAGTGTCCTTGGGTAGGACACTTCAGAGCCCCAACCTATTACAGGTGAAACCTTGGACATACAAGAATATGTGAGCTGTCGACAAGATACAACTGAAATAATGTTGAAAGCGGTGTAAAGCATCAATCAATCGAGCAGTCTAACTATTAGTTGAATAATGAGGTAAAACAGTCCTTATATATGCAGAAAATTGACCAATAGCCAAAAATATTGACCCATGTCAGCCTGACAGGCTGACATGGGTCAACACTTTTTGCCAATGCATTAAACCCCCTTTTCACAAAGCATGGATCAAACAAATGGAAAAAATTTAAATAGATTTCATCAGAATGATACTTTGGTTACCCAGCACTAAATTTGGACAGAGAGCAAAGTTATGTAAACTATTCCACTCTGCTGAACAAAAGAGCTGCCAGTGCAGGGAAGCTTTTAAATGACTCCTGGTCACAGTCAAAGTATTTTACTTAATTTCACAGGAATGTTACCTGAGAGATCTTACGTTAAAACTACTCAAAGGTTCTGCTCAGCTGAGCAAGATGGCCAACAGAGCAATAAAATCAATGGAAGACCTTTGAACAGCTGCTTTTGATACAGCAAAGATTTTGGTATATTATCACAGGAGAGTTCCTTGAGTGATCTGGCACCAAAATTGCATAATTGCTAGAATTATATGAATAAGATGGCTACCAGAGCTAAAGATAGTAAAACCTTGAAATAAATTCTCAACCATTTGAAAAACTTTGAATAATTTCACAGATTCCCCCCCTCCCCACTGAACAAGATAGCTACCATCACTAAATTCAGAAAAAAAACTTTAATCAACTTCATCGCCTAAAAGATTGCATAATTATCAAAATATTCTACAGGTATGTTCCTGTGGTGATTCTGTGGTAAAATTACTCAAACAGTTTTGCTCAGCAGAATAGGAACAGGGTAACACACCATAATTACCTAACATTTCGTTTTTAGTATTTTGATCAGATGAGCACTACAGGGCAATCATGACCCTCTTGTTACTGATGTCATGCTCATATCATCAACATTTAAAAAATATTGCCATGATCATGGAGTAATCACATATCATTATGAATATGATGATTATTCCTCAGGGGGTTACGAATCAGACTCATCATATGTTTTTTTCTCACCTGCGCACAAAGTGCTCAAGGTGAGCATTTGTGATAGTGCTGTGTCCATCGTGCGTCGTCCAGGCATCAACAGTTACCTTGTGTGCACTCTAGAAGCCACATTTTCAGTACAGTACTCATGAAACTTAGTCAGGCTGTTTGGCTTCATAATATCTCGGACAGGATTGATATTGGGTCATGTTGGGCGAAAAAGTAGGTCAATGGGCCAATCTTAGAAAAATCTTGTGCTCACTCTAGAGGCCACATTTTCAGTCTGATACTCTTGAAACCTGGTCAGAATGTTTGTTTTGATAATATCTCAGACAATTTTGATATTGGGTCATGTTGGGCCAAAAAGTAGGTAAGCAGGTCAAATCTTAGAAAAGCCTTGTACATCACTCTAGAGGTCACATTTTCAGTCTGATACTCATAAAACTTGGTCAGAATGTTTGTATTGATGATGTCTCAGACATTGTTGAAAAAAGGTCCCTTGGGGTCAAAAAGTAGGTCACTGAAGCAAATCTTAGAAAAACCTTGTGTGCACTCTAGAGGCCACATTATCAGCCTAAAACTCATGAAACTTGGTCAGAATATTTGTCTAGGTGGTATCATGGATAAGTTTGAAATTGCATCACTTCAGTTCAAAAGAAGGTCACTTGGCCAAATCTTAGAAAAACCTTGTGTGCACTCAAGAGGCCACATTTTCAGCCTAATACTCATGAAACATGGTCAGAAAATTTGTCGTGATGATATATTGGACAAAAAGTTGGTTACTAACACACATTCGTTTTACATTATCACAACCAGGATCTCCTCAGCTTTATTTATCTTACATGACTTTACTCAGGTTATTGCTTTAAGGCTAATGGCCTTATTGTTTGATTCATATCCTTGCAAACACAGATTCGCATGCCCCCAGTCAGATCTTGCTTTTTTAACACTTTAACACACAGTCTAGAGTTTTAACAACCCTGCAAGAGAAGTCTTCTGAAGACATGGTTGGAAAAGGAGAAACTGCTGGTAACCAACATTTCCTCCTTTTCCCATAATGTATTATAACCTCTCATGCAAGAATCCAGACATATTATCCATGATTCATTTGTTGTTTGCAAATTGCTTTCAACTTGGATGATTCTTGGATTTTGTTGATTGGTAAAGACATAAAAACATTTTGGGAAAGGGGACAATTATTTTTCTGAAGCAATGGCTGATTTTCATAGTTTTCCGATACCATTCATAAAAGATATTTCCTCACCTTTCTTCTTAGCATCATTTGTAACAGTTTTTAGTAATTCTGAAAATACCCTGTACAGCAAAAATATTGGAACAATTAGCCTTCTACCAGAGAACAAAATTGTAATATTGTCCGATCAGAAATGACTTGCAGAGGAGAAGTTAAAGATGGCAAAAATGTTTAGGATTTGACTTTCAAAGGATAGAAAACATTGTAGGAAAAGGTGCTGGTTACCAGCATTTTCTCCTTTTTTCTACAATGTTTTCTGAAGCCTTATTCCTCAGGGTCATTAAGGCATCAGTTTGTTTGGTTAACCCTTTACCAAATAATCCCTGGTTTTTACGACCCAGAGGAAGAAGCCTTCTGAAAACATTGTGGGAAAAGGAGAAAATGCTGGTAACCAGCATTTTCTCCTTTTCCCACAATTTTTTCTACTCTTCTAAAGTTAATTTTCAATTTTTAGTCACGTTTACTTTTTCGTCTGCAAATGCTTTCAATTTGGACAAGTCTAAAATTTTGTCGTTTGGTAAAGGCTTAAGGCATATACAGAAATTAAAATATACAATATAAAGAAGATTGCTATTCTTCCTTTTCAGCTTCATGTTACAGATTTTCATGGGAGTTCCTTGGACAAGACACTTCAGAGCCTTAGCCTTGCTCTGTTGAAACTCAGGACTTTCATGAATAAGTGATTTGTTATCATAATTGGACAAAAATAATACTGAAAGGAGCAAAATAGACCAATCAGCACAATCAATTTATGAACCAGATTGACATGTTTAAGGTTTTTAGGTTTTGCATGTCTTTCAGATCCTTGAAATATCAGATAGCTTTCAAATGTCGCCGGACGACCTAATGAGCAACTCCTCTCTCTGTGACTCTGGATTTGCAGATTCATTGGAAGACTTAGACCTTAAATGTCTGGAATGTGTTTTGGAATGGCCTTCCAAACATGAAGAGAATCTTGAGTCTGCTGGAGCTGGATGCACATGCAATGTGCAGGAACACACAGGTTTTGAAGAATATGTAAATGAAATATTTATGCATCGACTGAGCCTAGAGGAGAAGTATCATGTGCCTAGATGTCTCTCCAATCAGCCAGAGGTACCTGGGCTTGTATTCACAAGCCTTTTTCACAGCATTGTTGATCTAATTCTTAGGATTTTTTCTAAATATCTGAGTTACACAACTTCTGAGTGGGGAACTATTTGGTGCAGCAAATCAGAAATCGTGTTACTTTATAATCTCAGATTACAATAATATAGCAATTAGTGATGGTTTTATGTTGAGATGTGTTGAATATTTAATATAAAGGAGGATTTATTAAATTTTGTGTTCCAGAACTTACCATTTATGCCACTGAAAACATGTTTCCTGCTTCTAAGATTTTGAAATATTCTTGTCAAAGCATTATTTGTTGGAGTTCATTGATATTTGGTATGAATGACACTTGATGAAACATACTTATATTTATATACATAATCTTTCTATTATGAATGTAAAAAGATGAAACTTTTGTTGCGGGGGGAAGGTGCAGGGCTAATTTTTCTTTTAAAGTTTATTGCAATACAGACTCCTTGTGATTAATGTCTCTGTTAATGCCAGTTAAGTTCATAACACATTTATTTAAAAGGCAGTGGAGCAATACAGGGCCATCATGGCCCTCTTGTCATAAGCATACCAAACTTCAAAAACGCAGCTACATGCAGTGCTCTTGTTAGATTTTGCACCAGAATTTTGCTAAGGTTTGTGGGAATGTCACATGATCCGTTACATGTGGGATGATATTCAAATGTCATAGGTGTAATGGCATCATATCTGGTTTCAAGGGAAGAGACAGAGTTCCTGATTGCAAAATGATCATCCTGTTGTTTAAATCCCAGAGATGCACCTTTTTTTCTGGATGTAGCTCTACAATTTCTTTAGGCTTGCAAGTAAATGGTTCAGTACTGTAGTATTTATCTGTGTTTTACAAGAAATTTTGATACACAGATACATTAGACTTGTCTCAAATGATGGGATTTATCTTTGAAAGGATAGAAAGCATTGTGAGAAAAGGAAAGAGTGCTGGTAACCAGCATTCTTTCCTTTCTCCCACATTGTCTTCTTATCATGAATTTTATCATTTGAGCTACATTTGATTTGCCATCTGCTGTAACTGAGAGGCAGTAGTATGGGGATAAAGTGTAGGCCTCGCAGTCATTCAACAGGTTTGAATCCTATGGTGAACTTGATTGACCTTTGGAACTGATCACATGTAGCAGATAGGTTTTCCAGGAAGCAGTCATTGAAAGGGATTGATGAAATTTGTAAGAACTTTTTACACAGTCTATGTGAAATAAGTGTAAGTTTATGGACAAGTAAAAATTTTTGTAAGTATTATTGGTATGTTTTCAGATAACTCCAGCCGTACGAGGTTCCCTCATACAGTGGTTGACTACGGTTCATCATGACTTCAAACTTTGTCAGGACACATTGTACATAGCATTGAACATTATAGACAGAGTGTTCGATCTGATGCAGGTCTCAAGAGACTGTCTGGAGTTGTTGGGAATTACTTGCTTGTTGGTGGCATCTAAACAGGTGCATCTGTTGTTTTCTCTTGCTATTTGCTAAAGATAACTTTATGTAAACAAAGATTGTGAAGGAGGGATTCTCTTTTTAAAAAGTTTGCCTGTTCTGGGAACTCAATATATGGGCCATGCTCTGTGAAAAGGGGGCTTCATGCATCTGCAAAAAGTATCAACCCAGGTCAGTCTGCACAGTCAGCCCAGGCTGACCTGAGTCGAAACCGTTTGCTATTAGTCGATTTTCTGCCTGTCAAAGGACTAGTGTACCTCATGATTCAGTTGGTTGGAAGACAAAATTAATTTTATGGACCAATAATTATGTATGTGATGAGTTGCTTAGTATCATGCATCAGGTAGATGAATTAAACCCCCTTTTGCCATAGCATTGCACATATGTTTGCTTCATACAGGTTGCTTGCACAATAGAGGTTGCAAGCACAGACAGGTTTGACTGTGATTTATTTTTTACTATTTTTCAGTCAAGGTCACTTTATCTGCAAGGTAATGAAAACTACAATTTCAAAAATTACTTTCAAATTGTATGCATACTTTGGAACTTAATTCAATTACCAATTAGAGTATCAATTCTTTACCAAACAACAAAACTTTAGATTGGTCCAAAGTCAAACCATTTGCAGACCACAAAATAAACACGATTCAAAAATTGAAATTTGTTTTGGAAAGGCTAGAAAGCATCGGGGGGAAAAAGAGAAAATGCTGGTTACCAGCATTTTCTCCTTTTCCCACAATGTTTTCTTAAGGCTATTTTGTCAACGTTGTTAAAACTTGGGATTGTATGGTAAATAGTTTATCCATACTGCCTGAAATGGACCTTTTCAATTCGGAAAAACAGCCAAGATATTGCAATTTTGAGTTGGTTTTTTGCCACAGCATTTTATAAAGTAGCAGACATAGTAGATCAAACTGCGAATTCTGTGCAGTCTGATCATCACCAAAACTGTCTGCTAAAGGCAGCATGCAACATTAGTTGCTAAGAAAATAGTTTGTTTGTTCTTTCTGTTGTGGGTAGCAATGTGAGAGTTTATCCATTACTACAAGGACAGAAGGTTTTTTTTTCCAATATAGGGAATGAAAGAACTGTATCCATCTTAAAGGCCCAATGATAAAAAAAAAACTTAAACAATGTGGGTGTTTAAATGCATTTAAATTAAACCATACCATTTAAAAGTATGGAATAAATTATGTATATTACAGTCTGTTTAATTCGTCTCAGTAGTTGGCAGAAAAATGAATTTTAAAAGTAGGTCAAAAGTTGACAAGTCACTTCATCATCTGTTTACTTTTTAATTGGTTTTATTTTGCCAACACCTGGACTGAGCTTACAATAACAGATTTATCATCTTCACCATAATTTCCATAGCTTTAAAGGTATAATTTAAATTTAGATACATTTTAACACCTGCACTGTTTATTTTTGACGGCCCTTTAAATTGTATATACTAGTATCGCATACATTGTATATGTTTTATGAATTGAAAACATCTTTATTCTTGAATTGTATACATTTGTTATTGTATGACACAGAATGAGGTCACACCTCCAGAGATAAATGAACTGTTGGAGAAATGCGGGGACCAGTTTACAAGGCACCAAGTGCGACAGCTGGAGGTGATTGTACTTCTTGCAACAAGTTTTGACCTCATGGTACCCACAGTGCAACAGTTTCTGGAATATTTTGCTTCCTTTTGTTTGACAGCAAGTGGTGAAGATAGGGAACAGATTTACAGATTAAAGTAAATTTGCTTATTGTTTCTAACCAATTGGACACAACTAAATTAACTTTTCAACCTTTAATTGAGAAATCCAGAGTTTTGATGACCATGCAATATAGGGGTCATGAAAACACTGTGTTTTCAAACAGTCCTAAATTTTAACAACCCTGTGATAGAAGGCTCTTGAAAACATTGTGGGAAATAGAGAAAATGCTGGTAACCAGCATTTTCTCCTTTTCCCACAATGTTTTCTGGCCTTTCAAAGGCAAATTCCATCACTTGAGCTTGGTTCAATTTGTTGTTAGTAAAAGCTTTCATTATGGAAGAGCCTTAAATTGTCTGGTACAGAGTTACTGAAGGTCAAAATTTCAGACTTACCAAACAAGTCCAGGTAGCCCAGTGGGTAGCTTACAGGACTTGAGAATGGGGGTTGCTGGTTTGAATCCCCAGCTGGGCATATTTCTTTCCAAGGGTTAATGATAGCAGCTAGTCATTGTGACAGGATTCATTCCTCTCTCACAACTGATCATTGTTTTAACAATGGTTAAGTTTTAAAGCAGCCAGTGGCTTGGGAAGAACATTGTGGGAAGTAATGGTAAAGGAAACTCCAGGAAAGGATGGATAGGTGCCCTGGCTGCTGTGATATAACTAAAATAATGTAGAAAACAGCATTAGACAATTAGTCAGACTTGTCCATATTGAAAGCACTTGTGGGCAACAAAATAGATATAGCTCAGGTTATGGACTTTTTTCTCAGACATGGTAAAAAACATAGAAAAGGAGAAGATATATGTGTTGAACACCAGCCAATAACAGCAGAAAACCATGTCAGATGGAAGCACTGGCTTATCAGTCCACTGGCGTGATTCAAGGATCTTTTATGTACACTGTAGATCGTGGATCTACACGGTCTTTTAGGAGATATTGCTCCCCTAAAAATAACCTTGAAATAGCATCACTTGGGTTTTACTATCGACTTGAAGGTATCATTTAACTTATCCAGAAGGATAAGGGTTTGTCTGATGGGCTGATAAACTATGATTGTCCCTGAACCTACTTGTTACATTAAGTAATTTTATAACCATGTTCCCTAACCCTGCTTGTTCCAGCAAGTAATTTTATAAACATGTTCACTAACCCTACTTGTTCCATCAAGTAATTTTATAAACATATTCCCTCACCCTACTTGTTCCATCAAGTAATTTGATAAAACATATTCCCTCACCCTGCTTGTTCCATCAAGTAATTCTTTAAACATGTTCACTAACCCTGCTTGTTTCATCAAGTAATTTTATAAACATGTTCTCTGACCCTGCTTGTTCCAGCAAGTAATTTTATAAAAATTTATCATTACATGTCAAGGACAGCTTATAGTTTATTTCTCTCATACATCATTGCTAAATACTGCTAAACAAATATCTTTTTCAAGACTTTGATTCCTATGCATTTTGGCAAGACTAGGAACTCAAATGGTAATGTACACGGCATAAAACCCAGGGATTTAAGGTTGGATTCCCAGGAAAGCTAAATTCTTTCCAAGGATTGATGATAGTGATGATGACAGAATTTTTTCCTCTCTCAGAGCTAAACATTATTTCAATGATGTTTAAGTTAGAAAGCAGCGAGTGACATGAAAAGAATTCTGTTTGAAGTATGGTAAAAGAAACTCCAGAAAAGTGTGAATAGGTGCACAGGGTGGTGTGATAAAATCACAATAATATTGAAAATGGATTTAAACCTTTACTACACTATCCCTTTTTGTAAAGATCCTGAGAAATAAAGCTTAAAACATTTTGGAAAAAGAAAATAAAGGTAACCAGCTTTTTCTCCCTTTTCCATTGTGTCTTCTACCCCATATCAAGCAAATCCCATCATTAAAGCTACACTTAGTATGTGTTTTGCAAATGCTTTCAATTTAGACATGTCTTAAATTATATTTTTTGGTAAAAATTAAAAAAAAGAAACCTTTGCTTTATTGTAGGATGGCTCGTGCTGTTGGACGCTGTGTGCTTGAATTGTCTCTACAAGAGTATGATTTCTGTCGGTTTAAACCATCTTTACTTGCTCTCTGTGTTTGGAAGGCTTCTGTTGAGTACCTAAAAACCCATGATGGAAACTTCTATCCTCAGGGCATGACTTTTTCACAGATTGACTATGATTTGTGCTTGGCTGAGGTACATATGTTTATAAGTAATATACAGAGGACAAATGCAGATGTGTCATCTTTACGTAAGAGGTATAAAAGTTCGTATTATGGTGAGTGACAATTTTGAATGTTTATATATAATATCCTGTTAAGTTCTGCCAAGGCAGAGATTCTGGGACAATGTCCCATTGATTTATCAAAATGTCCAATCCAAATGGACACAGGTGGGACACAGGGAAACTGTGTCCCTTTCAAGTGTATCTGAGAAATGTTCATTCGTGCATTTGTCACGTTTAGTTTGAAAACACCCCCTATTTCTACAAATATATTGGATAGTTTTTGCCTTTGATGAAAATCATTGGAGAAAAATAATGTTCAGGGGCATGCCTTGGGCAAAATAAATAATACACACTATAGGGCTGGAGTAGGGGTCCTCTATTGGACATGCTTTCTCAGGCATATATTTCTTTCTAAAATGCAACATGCATAAATAATGCTATTGAAAAAGTACTCTTTCATAAAAGAAATACTCTATTTGATTATTTATTTCTAAAAAACCTAAAAATGTGTTTTGGTCACTTTTGACCTTTCCAGTGCCATACGCAAAAAAGGGGGCCTCTGCGGCAAGCGTAGAACAAGATTAGCCTGCTCATGACATGCAGTCTGATCTTTCATCAATATCTTCTGCTGGTTTAGTCAAGCCTATAAGATAAAAATCTTTTGAACTTTTGTTTGTGTTTTCAGCAGTCAAAAGAGCTTGTGTTAAAATAAATTGAGTGGCACTCAGGCAAAAGGGGTTCTAATGCATCGACATGAGGCTTTATATGAAGCAAGTCATTGTATGAGCCATGCTGTGGCAAAAGGGGGCTTAATGCATCACCATGATACATGATACCAGCCCAAGTCATCACGTAATTATGGATCCATAAGAGCTACATTTTTAAATAACTGACTTAATCATGAGGTAGACTGGTTCTTTGACAAACAGAAAATTGACCAATAGTGAAAAGTTTCGGCCCAGGTCAGCCTGCACAGACTACGCAGGCTGACCTGGGTCGATACTTTCGCAGATGCATTAAGCCCCCTTTTCACAGAACATGGCTCATAACTTGTTGTACCATAACAGGTTGAACCATGAGATAAAAAGGTCCTTGGGCGAGTCGAAAATTTATGAATAGCAAAAATGTTTCGACGTAGATCAACCAGTGTGGACTGCACAGGCTGTCTTGGACCAATACTATTTGTGGATGTATTAAACCCACTTTTCACTGAGCATAGCTCATATTCGGGCTGAAAGAGTCAAAGTCTCAGTTACCTGGAGGAGTTATATAATTACATTAAAATGTATGTGCCTAAGCTTTGTACTAGACTTTGTGTCCAGTCTCTAGAGCCTGTTTTGAACTATTCACCATCCAAAGTTACTATCATCTGTAGTCTAATTTTGCATTTTAAAGTAAAACATTTTCTGACTGGCTTAACTATTTGAATGTAGAATAAGACTGAGAATGCAATTTAGAATGGTCAGTGAATACAGGTCCATTCATCAACATGTTGATCCACAATTTTGGGAAATATATTAGATATTGGTGTGATCCTTCATAGTTTCAACCATGAAACATGTGAAGAACAGGATTTTACTGTATGTCAAATCTTTATTATGTCTTTCCCCCCCCCCCCCCCCCCCGTCAGGGTCGGGAGACATTGTTTTTCCCCGTGCGTCTGTCTGTCTGTCTGTCCGTCTGTCTGTCTGTCCGTCACAAATTGTGTCCGCTCTATAACTCAAAAACCTTTTAAGATATTTTGATAAAACTTCACACATTTGTAAAGCACCATGAGACGAAGTGTCATGCACAAGAACCATAACTCTGGCTTTTATCTTTTTCGAGTTATTTCCCTTTGATTATTTTCCTTACTCATGTTACATACTATTTCATGTCCGCTCTATAATTCGAAAACCGTTCGAGAAAAATGAACATTATTTCAGTTAGAAATTGCCTTGGTGAATTCTGACACCAAAAAGAGGGAGACATCTGTTTTTTTTTTGTAGAAAAACAAGTTCTAGTATACAGACTGTTTTTCTCTGCTTTTTTGCTTTCATTTAGAAGGATTGTATATCACTATGAAGTGCTGATTACTGTAAATGCTGTTATGATTTTTTTCTGTCTTTTTAGCTCCACAAACTTATTTCATGGCCCCTTGTCCATCATATATCCATGCATCCATACATCAGAGCGTGCGTGGTTGTAAAGTTTTATCTCAAACATCTTCTCTGAAACTACCCATCAAAATTTGTTGAAACTTTACAGAAGTTTTCTTTGCATAGCCCTCTTCAGACTGTCTTCAAAAAAAGAATTCGATTCCATTTATAACTCTAGCTGCCATGGCAACAAGCCTGAATAATATTGAACATCTTTAAAGTTTCCTTCTCCAAAACAGCAGTTTGGAAATCTTTATAAATCTGCCCAAAACGGACCCTTTGCTTGATGTCTTCAAGATTTCATTATGTTATTTTCAGCAAAAAACATCATTTTTACCTGCATTTGGTTTGGCTTAAGTATTAGTACTAAATAGCTCAAGGTAATAGATGAGCTTAAGAATATTTAAGGGAAGTAACTCCTGTTTTCCTCATGACGGTATATTACCATTTATCGATCTTGATTGTTATAATACGCTGTAATAAAATAGTAAGTATTGTAAATTCTAGTTACTCGGATAAAAAAATATTCAGCTTTTATTCATGATCATTTAATTTGATGTTAATAATTATGCTTTGATGTGTTTTAATATTTACAGGCAAGTTTTGTATCTTTTTATTTCTTTTCCCAAAGCTTTACCTATTACTGCTTTTTACTGTTGTTCTGCTATAAAATTTCTGAAAATCTGATAAACGCTCTTTGTCATAGTTCACTGATATTTGGTGTGAATGATACTAAAATAGACAGCTTGCATTCATGGACATCATCTTGGCATGTGGAAAAGATAGGACTTTGGGGAGGGGGGGCTAGACTTATTTCTGCTTTGAAAATACATTTCAGTACAGGCTACTCACCGTCACATGTCTCTATCAATGCCATTTATGTGTATGACATATTTGATTGTAATATGGCAGTGGAGCAATGCAGTGCCATCATGACCCACTTAGTTTCTTCAAAATGCTCATTTTTGTTTTCATTTTCCTTTTTTCTACTTTCATAAGCAAAGTGTAAAATTGTCTATAAAAGCAGATACAGTTGGTGGTTACCTTTTTTTAAACCATGTTTTTTTTTCCATATTCAGAGTGTAAAATTGTCCACAAAAGTAAATACAGTTTGTGGTTCACATTTAAGGTTTAGAAACTTAAAGTTTGAGTTGCTTTCCCCTTTACCAAATAATCCCGATGATTGTTTAACTTTTAACCACAAAGCCAAGGAGGACCCCTATAACCCTTTGGAAAAAGACCCTTGAAGACATTGTGGGAAAGGAATGAATGCTGGTAATCAGCTTTTTTTTCCTTACTCTTTTGAAGGGTATTTTGAAAACAATCACTCTTTCTCAGTGTTTTTAAGACATTAGATTGTTTCGTAAAGCCTTAAACCTTAACTCTTTACCACACAATCCCGACTTTTAATGACTCTGAGGAAGAAGGCTTTTGAAAACATTGCGGGAAAAGGAGAAAATGCTGGTAACCAGCATTTTCTTCTTTTCCCACAATGTTTTCTATGCTAACAAAGACAACAATGATTATTTGGGCCACATTTTGTTCCTGTCTGCAAATGCTTTCAATTTGGTCAAGTCCAAAATTTTGTTGTTTGGTAAAGAGTTAACTCGTATTGATTAGCCCTATTTTACAAGGATGTTTTCTGCTGCACTGTTTTTTTTTCTGCTGGGGGGAGAAATTAGGGAAAATGTTGATTTGTTGTCTTTGTCTCACGGGAATGTGTTATGTCATGAAAAAAGTGTTAAACTATGTTATGTTTGCAAGATAAGTTTATATACAGTCAAAAGATTTGTTTTTCTCATCTGTATCATTATTGTGATGTAAAATATCAATAAACACAGATTATGTTTTGTTACATGTGTTTAAAACCATTCTACGTTTTGCTATTTTTTGTTGATTTCTGTTCAAATGAAAATAAACTTCTACACCTTCCTTCACATGTACATCGTTTTTTCTTTATTCTTATCCCCTTTATTATACGATCTCATGTTTCAGTTAATCCATGGAAATGCAGCTGTGTCTGTTGTAACAGAATCCTCAAGAATGTGATACTATTAATTTGAAATAAACTTGATCGAGCTTGGCTTCTTCAGTTTTCGTGTATAAATGTAAATATTCTCGATACTTTGATTCTCGATACTTTCCAGAAAATTGATGACAAAAAACCACCCAAGCACATCATAATAACTAAGAAGTGAATTTTAAGCAAGTATTCATAGGAAATAATTTTTGTTTTAAACAAGGGTTATCGAAACTGTGCTAGAGTCTCAGTGATATGTTACGCATACCGAACCTCGATTAAGTTTAGGTAACCTCACACTGTTTTGAAATTGGAACAAGATGGGAAAATGGAACGTGTAATTCCGTTTCTAGTAAGTTAAACCGGAATATTGAACAATAGCCACTCAAGAGCTGCAACAGAAACGATGCCTACAGGAAGCCAAACGATGGTCCAAGAGGTCCATACGAATTGTCCTATAAGTTTTACGGTCAGGGTCAAAGTTAAACATTTCCTATACCATATTTCAATCCTTGCTTAATTTCGGTAAAACGTGAAGCCTGTATATAAAAAAAAAGCCAAACGACTTCTGTAAGAGTAAGCAATTCTGACGGTACTTGGACTTGTAATAAAAGAATCTTAGGTAAGGCTTGGGCAACAGGAAACAGCTTTGTTACAACGGATGTCCTTAAGAATTTGACTCATCAAACCTGACTTTGCCTCATTTTTTGAGTTTGGCTTTCAGTTTACATTATCGTTTATAATTAATTATTTTCTCTATTTTAATTACAAAAATCGTACGGTATTTTTTCTCTTTGGTGGAAATTTACAAAATACATCACAATCATTTGTTAAAATGAAATTTGGTGTTGCTGTTGTTTTCACAACTGCGGTAGTAGCATTACCCATGCCTTTACTGTAATTGTTTTCCAGACGACAATAGTGAAGATTTGTCCAAATTTAAAGCATTTGCAGACGACAGATTACATATGGCGCAAATGACGTGGTTTGTCACTGGAAAGGTAGAAAACATTGTGGGGGAAAAAAGGAGAGAATGCAAGTTGCCCGTATTTTCTCCTTTTCCAACAAGGTTTTCGAAACCCTACTTTCTGAGGATCGTTAAAACTCGTGATTGTTTTGTAAAGAGTGGTAGTTTTTAATGACTGATTGTAAGCGAATGAAATGCTTAGTTCCTAAAAGGTATTCTTCAGATATTTACAAACACATTTCAACGAAGTGAGGGATGAAAAAGATAACAAAAGAGAAACCCACAAAAATTTAATTAAGTTGACGCATATTTACCTCGTTTTTAGTCAACAAATGGGAAAATTGACACGTGAGTTGTGTAATATGAGCGGGCTTAAATTAAAACGTGATAGTTTGACTACTTTACCAAACGACAAAATATAGACTTGTCCAAATTGAATGCAATTGCAGACGACGGAGATGAGTTTTAATTTTGAAAGGATAGAACATATGCTTAGAAAAAGAGAAAATGTTTGTAACCAGCATTTCTTCTTTTCCCAGTGTTTTCCAAAAGCCTTTTTCCTCAGGGTCGTTAAAAACAAGAAACGTTTGGTAAAAGGTTAACCCTTAGACTCGGTTAATTCCGGATCCAATATGCAAAGAGTGGTTTTGATAATATTATGCTGTATTTTGACAGTTCAGGTCCAGATCAGAATGCACAGATTATGAGTTCTGAACTTGGATGTCAACTGTTCAGTCAATTTATTTGGTTATCTGATTGAAAACATACCTTGTGGTTCTTTTTCTTTATCAGTTAGAGACTTTTCTTGTTTGTGTATAGATCGAGCTGTTGAAACCTCTATCGAACAATTCCGTGTTTCAACAACTCCGAGGAAGAGGACTTCGAAAACTGTTTGAAAGGAGAAAATGCTTTTCCCACGTTTTTCTACTTACACCATCAGTTTAGCCAATTTATCTCTGTACTTCACCTGGTTGAAAATACAATGATCATTTGCCGCAAATTTAGGTTTTTTTTTTTTTTAGCTCGTTTGGTGATTAATTTCTAAATAATTCCTTGAAGGCCATCTATAAATAAATACATGCCGATATAAAATGTTTATAAATTATTTGAGAATTCAAAAACACTTCATGCAATTGTGAACACAATGCCTGCCTATCTTAAGAGTAGTACAGATCTAATACAGCGCAACCTCTGTTGAGCAGGCATCTTAGGGACACTCAAACTGTGCTTGCTCTTAAAAGACAAGTGCTCTTGCCTGGTACACGTAGTCTACATTTCAGCATACTCCCCTTCTATGGGACCTCAATATATGCTTGATAATACAGGTTGCTTGCTTAGTAGAGCTAGCCGCTTAACTTGCTATATGACTAAAATGAAACATTCAAGTCGATAGTAAAAACCCAAATGTTGCTGCTTCGAAGTTACTTTTTTGGGGAAACATTTCTTTATCGGACAGTGTAGATCCAATATCAGACTGCACGTTTTGTGCAGTCTGATCTTGATTTACACTGTCCGCAAAAGGTCCTTGAGTAGCACTTAGCAGCCTTAGGGTTAAGACAGGTTTTACTGTAGTTTAGACTGCTTCCTAGCAAACATGGCGTAGCAGAAACCAAAGGAATTGCTCTTTTCTTATTTCGTCGTTTATTACACGGCGCCCAGGGTCATCCGATCTCATCAGAAAATACAAACGAATGAATAGATTCTACAGTGTTTTAAATTCAATTAAGCTCTTATGTAGAAACTCGATGTCAGAGTTTGCCGTACCTTGGGGCAGTAAAATGATCAAGTTAATGCTTTCAAACCTTTTTGCAATTATATTTCGCTATTTATTCAGGTTTTAGGTTAATTGAAAGGTGTCGGGTTGCTTTTAAAACATTATTTCAAGGACTAGGTAAAAATTAGATTTTGTATAACTGCCAATGAAACAGCAGCATTCGATTCACCTCATTTATTGCTATAATTATGTAAACCACTTTAACTCTTTACCAAACGACAGAATTTTGCACTCGACCAAATTGAAAGCATTTGCAGATGACAAAAAAATGAAAAAATGGAGATGATTTCTGTCTTTGAAAAGGTAGAAAACATTGCTGGGAAAAGAGAAAATGCTAGTTACCAGCATTTTCTCCTTTTCCCACAATGTTTTCCAAAGCCGTCTTTCTTCATGGTCTTAAAATACTCGGGACTGTTTGGCAGAGGGTCCAAATACCACTATATCCTCGGAGTATATACATATATAACATGAAATTTAAGTCTGTCGAACTCGAAATATTTAGAACTGAATCGGAATATAACTTGGATCTGATCCTCCTTCCCCGTCAGCTCTCCTTCCATTTCATCGTTTTTATAAGTGTTCCATTTAAAGCCCGACTAGCGATCAGAAGGAAAAAAAGCCAACTTTTACTTTATTCAAAAATTCATTTTTCTGTCAGCGACTGGAATTTGGAGAGACTTTTTACAATGGCACATTGCAGACTTATAATTATACCAATACTAGTACATGTACTTTTACATGACGTGAATTAAATTTACATGTTCTTTTATCCCCCAATCGTTTACTTTTGGCCGCTACTTGGCCTTTCAGGAACAATTTATGTTGGTATTGGTGTTGTTTCACCTTAAATTCAAATAAGTTCCAAACAATCAAATCAGAGAAAGCAAATCAACAAACATCGCATATGGCCTGCAACACGCGAAAAGGGACAGTCGGACATTTGCGTTAAGTGTCTCTCGGATCAGCCTGCGCAGCCGCGCAGGCTAATCCGAGACGGCACTTTAAGACTGCATTGGATTTTGTCCTACAGTAGACTTGCGCAAAAAAGAAAATTACATAAAAACGGAAAGTTTCGTTTCGGATTAGTCAGCGCGGAGTGCGCAGGCTGATCCGGGGCTACATTTTACGAATGCTCCTTTTCGCGTGTTGCATGCCAAATTATTATGGATCAACCCTTTACCAAACAATCCACTGTTCTTACGACCCTGAAGAAGAAAGCTTTTGTAAATATTGTGGAAAAGGGAGAAAATGGTGGTTATCAGCATTTTCCCATTTTTCCACAAAAATTTCTACCATATCAAAGCAAAAAATTAATTGGCCTACTGCAAATGCTTTCAACTTTGTCAAATCCAAATTTTTGTCGTCTTGGTAAAGAGTTAAACATTTTTTTCCTCAGGGTCGCCTTATGGATTGTTTGGAAATGGGTAAAGAGTGAAGAAAAGAATAAAAAGGGCAATCAACTCTTTCAGCCAGTTCATAGAATTAAAATCATTGTAGAGAATCAATCAGTTTTCTAAAAAGTAAATATTTACCAAATATGGAAGCATTACCGTCTATTGACGCCCTAGACGAATAGACTCCCCTCGCACGTGCCGAGCGCCCTCCCCCTTTTTTTCAACCCTTAAACTGATAAATGTATTCGTCCCATAACCAAACAATTCCATGTTTAAACGACCCTGGGGAAGAATCTTTTTGAAAACGTTCTGGGGAAAAAAAAATGCTGGTAACCAGCATTTTCTACCTTTCCTACAATGTTTTTCTACCTTTTCAAAGACAAATCCATCCCTGTTAGCCACATTTTATTTGTGCGCATGCAAATACTTTTAATTTGTAGGTGTATAAAATTATATCATTTGGTAAAGAGATAAATGCAAATTCCAGCAGATGGTAAAATCGCAAGTTTTTGAATTTCACAGTTCTTTTTGCCAGAAAAATATCATCGTGTCGCATTCTCGAAACCCAAGATCAGACTGCATATTTTGAGAAGTTTAATTTGTACATCTAGGTTTACAGTCCACAGAAGCGACCAGAACCATGCTCAGAAACTTTAGGGTTGATCCGTGTCCGTGCAAATATGACTGTCAAAACCCTGCAGTGGAAGCCTTTCGAGGGGGGGGGGGGGGGAAAGCATTGCCTGAGAAAGAAATGACCGCACTATTTTCTATTTTCGAACGTTGAGTATTTTTTTTTTTTAATTTCCTTCAGTTGTTTCATTTTGGTGTCGTGTATCAGTGTTGAGTTGTTCTAGAACAGTATTGTTCTTGATACACACTCCAAAGTTGCCAAAGAAAGGGGGTGTTACCTTCCTGTGTAGTCCGATATTGATCTACATTTTACTGCCATACTGTAAATATTTCATGAAATTCAAAATTTTCATTGACTTACGTTTGTGTGTGTCTGTGCGCGCACAATTACGTCGCTTCTGATAATGTTATTATAAGGAGAATTATACCGGTAGAAAGCAAGGTTACTGGAGTTACTTACATTTAAAAATCTGTTAGTGGGCGTCGCCTGATATAAAAGTTGTAGCTCTCTAAAACCCAGTGGTGTTATTTTATCCGCTAAACCTTGGCGACGTCGCAATGGACGTCAATGTAAAAAACGCTTTTCGAAAATTTTGATAACTTTTTAAACAGCTGCATTTATATCCTATTACACTGTATCGTGTCTGAAAATATCCATTTCATATCAAATATTTCGCTTTATTTCATATAAGTTTAACTATAACATCATTTTTAGCTCGCCTGTTTTCTAAGAAATCGTCGAGGTGTTGTCATAGCCCTGTCATCGTCGTCTGTGTCCTCGTTGTCGTGGTCATACAAAATCTTTGACATTTTAGGATATTGTTGTCATTACTGAAGATACTGACTGCAAACTCGGACTAGTTCTAAACTATCAAACGCGAAAGCTATGCAACAGGGGAAGATAACCATTAGAAAATATTGAAATATTTTGACACAGTTATACCCCTTCTTGTCTTAAAATTTTCAATGAAAATCAATCTATTTTTAAATGCAAAGAGTTTGCACCCGGCTCCGGTGCTACTGTTTAACCCAAAATAAGAAATAGAGTTGAAAATGCTCTTTGAAAAGAGGGATTAATGCTTCTTTAAAAAGTATCGACTCAGCTCAATTCATGCAGGCTGACTTGTGTTAAACCTTTTTTTCGTCTGGTAAATTTGCTTCATGTCAAAGGACCAGTGTACGTTACGATTCAGTCAGTTGTTAGACAAAATTGATTTATCTTTTTATCCACAATTATGTGATGAATTGTGTGGTATAATGAATGACGGAAAAGCACTAAACCCCCTTTTCACAGAGCATGGCTCACATGTAAGAGGGCTGATTGATAAGTTGCGAGCCTTGTATTGAAGGAGTTGAGCAGGTATGTCCTTTTTCAGCCCCACTATTACCTGACTATTTAAGGCTCTTTACCAGAAGACCCGTGTCATTTGGTCAATGTATGTTGAAGAGGTAGCACCTTATCAAAGTAGTCAAGGCAAGATAATTTTGCAAAACGAAAAAAATCTCTGAAAGGGCAATGATTCAATACTTGCATAAGACCACCTAAGGATATCCCATCTGATATGGTAGCAACATTAGAGAATGATGCCTGTTCATATGCTACAGTGAAAAGGTGGTCGGCGGAACTTAAGCGTGGCAGGCAGAGCTTTGAGGATTACGCCCGTCCTGGAAGGCCCGTCCCTGCTGCAACCCCAGGAATGGTCAATGTAGTCTATAATATTGTTATGGTTGATAGGCGAGTTACAACGAGAAAATTTGCTAGTACGGCTAGGATTTCACAGGAAAGAGTACATTTAATTCCAACTGAAGATCTTACAATAAGAAAGCTGCCATCCGTTAGGTACTACGACTTCTAACAGTTAATCAGAAGCACACCAGGCACTCTTTGTAGCCTGTTGATCTGAACATTTCGAAGGAACATCCTGCTAACTTTCTGCAGAGGTTTGTGACTATAGATGAAACGTGAGTGTATCATTTAACCCCAGAGGCCAAACAATAGCCTAATCAATGGAAGCACTCTGACTCAACCCCGCCAAAGAAGGCAAAGGCTGCTCCATCAGCTGGAAAGGTTATGACCTCGGTTTTCTGGGATTCGGATTGTATTCTGATATTCTGCTAAAGGGGCTAACAATCAATAGCACATTTAATGCTTCACCTCTTAGGTAGTTAAGAGAAAATATCAAGCCCAGAAGACTTTCGAAAACATCGTGAGAAGATGAGAAATTATTGGTGATCAGCATTTCTTCCTTTTCCCACAATATTTTTATACCCCCCACCTACAAAATAGAAGGGGATATGCTGGTTTTACCATGTCTGTCTATCCGTCCACCAGTCCGTTCGTCCATCTGTCAATCCGTCCGTCTATAGACTTTTTTGTTTCCAAGCTCTAACTCAAAAGGCGTTTGACTTAGGACCCTGAAACTTTATACAAGTGTTGCTCATGATCCAAGGAGATGCCCTATTGTTACAGGGTCACATGGGTCAAAGGTCAACGTCACAGGTGAACTTTGTTTGATAATACTTTTCGTGCTCTTACTCAATAGCTTTTTGACCTAGGATAATTAAACTTTTATACAAGTATTGCCCATGATGCAAGGAGGTGCCCTATCGTTTTTGGGTCACATGAGTCAAAAGTCAAGGTCACAGGTGATCTTTGTTTTGAAAATCATTTCCGTTCTCTGATTGTGCTGCTTTGATCAGTGACAATGTGCTGGTGGGGGTATTTGTTCGCTTGGCGACATTTCTAGTTATTCTTATAAATAAAATGATTTGATGCATTTGATGCACACTTAATTTGTCCTCTACAGTCTCTTTTAATTTGGACCAGCCTAAGATTTAGTTGTCTGGTAAAGAATTAAAAGGCCAACTTTATATAGTGTCACTTGCACTGATTACATCGTTTGCTTTCGAAAAAAAAAATGTTGAGGTCTTGTCATAGCCCAGCCTTCATCGGCGCCGTCTTAGTGCAAAAACGATAATTATTTTTCCTGATATCTCTGTCATTACTGAAGGTACTTGCTTCAAACTTAGGTCAACTGTAAATTGGAAACCTATACCAACAGGGAAGGAAACCCTTCTAAATAATTTTAACATAGTTATTCCTCTTTTTCGATGTAAGTAGTATTGTTGCTTGGAATCAAAAACACCTTATATATATTTTTTAAGCAACTGCATCCGAGTATTGGAGCCCGAATGCGGTTTTCTCCTTTACGATTGATCTCGAATAAACATGTATACGTTTTGATGTATTAAAAGGTTCTTCCCTGGGAAAGGGTGACGATCACTACGTTGATAGATCGTCAACCTTGCTAGCGAGGACGCATTAAAAGGCATTTTCGTAGTCCCACTTGCACTTATTAGCTCGATTGTCTTCGGACAAAAATGGAGATTTTGTCATAGCCCAGCCGTCATCGACGCCGTCCTCGCGCTAAAACGTTGACATTTTCTGATATCTCTGTAATTACTGAAGATACTGATTTCAAATCTGGCTGGTTTTTACCTATAAAAAAGGAACCTGTGCCATAAAGGACTGGTAACCCATAAAATATTTTTGACATGGTCATTCTCCTTGTTTGACTTATGTAGGCAATGTTTCTTGGAATCGAACATATCTAATACATGTACATTTCAAAACGCAGTCGCAGCCGAGCGTTTAAGCTGGTACCTGCTGTCTCTCCCATTAGTTAACAATCTCCGAGCAGAGTTGTCGTTTGTTACTCTAACCATACATCTCTGCAAGGGGCTAAATGACAAGAATCTTGTCAAACCGAGGAAAACATGTTTTGTTTCTGTTTAACTGTTTCATGTGTAACATAATAAAGTAGACAAAGGAAATATGATTCCGGATACATTATAGGTGCATTCAAACTGATGAATTTACCTGTATACAATGGAACTAATTTTCAAGCTTCTTTACTGATCAGAATCTTACGCCAATTGTAAAAAAGATGGCTGCGCCCGTGAATGATAACAACAGTTTCGACACACCGATGGATCTAAGTTTGTAAGATTAAAAAACAAATTATCGTCCTTTAAAAGACATTTAAGCATCTCAGAAAATCCCTCTTTTTCACATTTCCTACCACTAAGTCTGATTGGCCGTATGCTGTTTGAACAGCACACAAAACAATCGATTGGTCTTTCTTTCACCGGCGTTTGTGTCGCCATTTTGAGTTATGGTCATGTGACGAAAATATCACGTGATGACGGACTATTTTCTGAGCCAACTACAGAGGTGAATGGGAATGATCCGTAGTGCAAGAGAGTGATAAGTTAACTGGCGGCCTGTTATCGATCTACCTATCAACTATCGGACGATTAGAGGAGATACAACGGGTACCAGTTTATTCCATAAGATTCGTCTTATGCGAGGATCGATAGCAGGCTACCACTTTACCGAGCGCTGGCACCTGAATGCGGTGTTCTTCTATACGGTAGATCTAAAATAGAAAATGTACTGTCATTTGCTAAATAAAACAGATCGCGTTTTCAGGTTTCAGTTAATTTGATTGTAATTACTTTTAACAAATTCATTTTGGGCTGTCTTTTCAATGTTTCGTATTACATAATCCCTTGAAAGCGGGCAGTCGGCGCCGCATTTTATTTCTGTTGCGACAAAGAAACGGTTGTCTGGGCTTTGCAGAATGAGCATTTTTTAGACTATACAAAAATGTAATCTTTTATACACAATTCATTGAAATCATCACTAAAAATGAATTAGGAGTATAAAGAAACTGTTATAACCTATTTACTTTGTATCAACATGGATGTACAACTCTATTAACCGCCTCTTACAATGCTTTTGGAAAGAAATTGTCAGACTTCGTTTAGTAAACGCAACTAAATACGCTTTTACGGACAACGTTGATCAAGATCAGACTGCATTGAACGGGCAGTCTGTTTTTTGCATCTACACTGTCCGATACTATTTTTTTCTTTCCCGAAAAGAACTTTGTCACCATAGTTGAGTTTTTCTGTTAGTTTGAATTTATCATTTGATTTAATTCGGTAGTTGAAGTGTTAAATATATGAAGATGTAAGAATAATAATGAAAAAGAGGTTACATTTCATTTTAAAAGATAATCATGGAATATAACAAGGTTCCTTCCATTAATATGTTCAGCGGCGGCCTCCATGTCTTTCGTAAGAAAGCGGGTGTAATAAACCGAGACACTGAGAACTTAAATGAATTTTCATGAAGTCATACATTCCAATTTAGAACTTCACAATCGCAAAGAGCAGCATTAATTTGTGATCTGAGTAATTGTCATTAGGCTATGTAACTTTTTAATCATTTCCTAAACAGCGAATCTTTATATTGTCTTTTTAATTACCTCTTATAACCGATTTCTATTAAAGCAAATATTTCTCTGTCCCTAACCTTGTTTGTTTAAAATTTTGTCGTTTCAATTGTTAAATGGAAACAGTTCTTATATTCATTTTCCCCTTGCTATTCTAAATTCTATTTTGCTATGACCACGATCACACTGCAGTTAAGGATACAATGTATACAAAAGTACAATCAGGATCCATATTCACGAACGATTCTTAATTTCTTTGTAAGTCTAATTCTAGATTTAAGAACTTTTATTTCGTGCTTTTCGATAGTTTATCGGGAAATAATGGTACATTATAAATCATGAGAGGAAATTCGGAATCTTGTAAGTGAAGTTCTAAATTTATCTTTGATGATGTCTAGGTAGCTTTCAAAATTAAATGAATGTTTAAACAAGAAAGTATTGATGCATAACATCAATGGCGCCATCAATCAGTTGTTTCTGAAATAGGGCACATTACAGCGGGTTAATTTTTTACGTCAAGGGCATCACTTGAACAAACTTCGTAGACTCCACGTGGTGATATTACAGGACAAATATTTAAACTCTGGGCCATCTGGGATACGATCTGGCTTTTATCGATCTGGCAATGAAAGTACGGTATTTTACATGTTAAAAAACAAAAAATCAGTCCAAGTAGAAAAAAAAAAAGTTGGTACGGGCTCGATCTGGTAATGAAAGTACAGTATTTTTACATGTATGTTTAAAAAAAAAACAACACTGAACCAGTCCATATAGTAAACGATATGGCTACCTCCACAGGCACTTTTCAAAAGCGAATAAAAACATAGTGCCGCCGCTCATGCGGCGCCACAATGAGGTTTGATAATTCATGGTTACGACCACAGAGAAATTAACCATAAATGTTTCTGTAACTATTAAATTGAAGGCGTAAACAGTAGGTCAACAGTGCGTACCAATCAACCAGACGGAAATATGACGTAATTTACGCGCATTTACACTACATCTCTCGCGCTTTACGTAATATTGTAATGCGTTCTTATGGAGGAGGGGGTACGCCATGGGGAATTACCGAAAACTACTGTACTGGATTTTGTTGAAAGTCACAACAAAAAAGGGGGGTAAGAAGATTGAAATATATAGAATATTTGCTTTTTTTAAATGAAAGATCGAAATTTATTACGAATGAACATCATCGGTAATATTTTCACTCGTGACTGCTCCGGTCGTGAAAATATTACCATTGATGTTCAGTCGATGAAATAAATTTAGATCTTTCACCGAAAAATAACGACTATCCTCTATAAGTCTAATTCTGGATTAAAGAAAAAACACAACTTCTGATTGGCTATAACATTTGAGTTTAGCCCATCAGACGTTGTGCTACTTTTTATCAGAATTCTTTTGGAATAAGACTAAGAATGTTCTTAGGGTGGTTGGTGAATACGGTCCCGATACCCGGTTTATGCTGTCCGACCATGTACCACTGTAAGATAGTTTAATAGGCTATATTGTAGTTCTCAAGCAGACAGTGCCTCTGGTTTTCATTTTTCTTCCGTCTGGTACCTGGAGTAGCTGATATCCAACCACCAATAAGACCCAATTGGTCCAATTTTAGTGCTACTTCAAGCTAACTGGTCACTCTCTCGGTAGTGGCCCAGGTTTCTTCAAGTTGGACACGGTTACACACAGTCACCAAACCGGGACTAACAAGGCTTTCCAACTCGGACAGTGAAAATCGATCGTAAGACAATATCTAACAAAAATATCGGACGGTGAAGACTCAAGATCAGACTGAAAGTTCTTGACCATCCACAAAAGCACCTTGAATCACCCTCTTTCAGTATGTGTACTAGTATGCTATAAATATGTTAAAACCATGTGGACAGTTCAAAATGTTGATAACGTTCATCATGGTATTCAAACCTGGAACCTGTCTTCCACCAACTTTACATAAAGTTGACCCTGCTTTTTTTTAATACGAGGGCTGATTGATAAATTGTGAGCCTTGTATTGTTTAAGATCAGCAGGGATGTCCTTTTACAGCCCTATTTTTCCTTGACTATTTAAGGCTGTGTACCCAGAGACTGGTGTCATTATGTCAGTTTATGTTGAAGAGGTTAACATGGTAAGTGACTTTTGCAAAATAGACAAATTCGCTGAAAGAAAAGTGATTCGATATTTGCATAAAAAAGGTCTTATACCTGAGGATATCCATACTGATATGGTAGCAATTCTAGGGAATGATGCCCCTTCATACGATGTAGTGAAAAGGTAGGTGGTTGAATTTAAGCGTGGCAAGCAGAGCCCTGAGGATTACGCCTGTCCTAAAAGACCTGACACTGTTGCAACCACAGCAACGGTCAATAAAGTCTATGGTATTGTTATGGCTGACAGGCGAGGTACAGAGAGACATATATCCAGTACAGTTGGGATTTCACAGGAAATAGTACATTTCATTCTTACGAAAGATCTTGCAATGAGAAAGTTTTCAGCCCTTTAAGTACCAAGACGTCTTACAGTTGATCAGAGGCACACCAGACGGACTTTGTCGTGTGCTGATCTGAACCTTTTAGAGGCAGATCCTGATAACTTTCTGCAGAGATTTGTGACTATGGATGAAACAGGTCCATCATTTCTCCACAGAAGCCAAACAACAGTCAAAACAATGGAAACACCCTAGTTCACCCCCCCCCCCCATCCCTCCCCCCACGCACCCCTAAAGAAGGCAAAGATTGTTCCATCAACTAAGGTAGTTATAGCCCAAGTTTTTTTTGTTTTTTTTTTTCTGGTATTCTGATGGTAGAATATTTGCAAAAGGGACAAACAATCAATGGCACATATTATGCATCACCTCTTAAGCAATTAAGAGAAAATATTCAATTTAATCGCCGGGTAAAATTCAGTAAAGATTTTTTTCTACCGGGACAATGCCCCTGTTCACAAGACTGTTATTGTTATCGCTGCCATTAACGATTGAATTGATTGATCATTTGCATTATTAGGCTGATTTTGCCCAATCAGACTTTCATCGATTTCTTAATTCAAAAGACCATTTCTGGTACCCTCTTTCATACATACAGTGGAGGACTTTTTAAACCATCAAGAAAAGACCTTTTTTAAAAGTGGCATTGAGGCCACATCGCTGGCAAAGGTGTATAAATACTGAAGAGGGTTATATTGAAAAAGAGTGCAATCTGACCGCCAAAAACCAAACCGTTACATATGGCCTGCAACACGCGAAAAGGGGCATTCGGGCGTTTGCGTAAAGTGTCGTCCCGAATCAGCCTGCGCAGTCCACGGAAGCTGATAAGAGACGACACTTTCCGATCGTGTGTGATTTTCTGTTTCACGCAAGTCTACTGTAGGACAAAATCTAATGTTGACGTAAAGTGCCGTCTCGGAGTCCGCGCAGGCTGATCCGAGACGACACTTTTCGCAAATGTCCGAAAGCCCCTTTTCGCATGTTGCAGACCTCTCTGAGGCTCACAACTCATCAATCAGCCCGCGTACCTCAAGGTCCGGTTTTACGTGGACAAACAGATGGGAGAACCTACAGAAAGGTGGAAAGACGGACGGACGAACCGGCGGACGGAAGAAGAAACCGTGCAATTGGGGACTTAGACTTAGGCGATTCTTATAATCCTACCTATTCTATATTCCTACCTATTTTCTTATGTATCTTGACTTATGGCGTTCTTGGCTGAGAAAACAGAATGAATTTTCAAGTAATGCAATTTCTGATTGGCCAGTCAAAATGGTTAGGTCAGTCGGAAATTGCGTCCCTTTCTACTGTTAGAAAATGACTACAGATGCGATTTAGAATAGTTCATGAATACGGGTCAATCCATCGTTGAAAATGTCACCCTTTACCCACGCCATTAAATTATTTCAACAAAAAAGTGTTTGTAAAGAAAATATAAGGATGAAAAGAGTAACCACGAACCGCAAACTATTCCATCAGCAAAGACATCAAAACGATATAGGCCTACCGTGTTTTATCGGGGAACCGCTTCATCCCCATACTGATGATATTTAATAAAAGTATATGGAGGATATTTGTTTTTTACGGTGAAAGATCGAAATTTATTTCATCGAGTGAACATCTTCGGTAATATTTTCAAGAGTGGCGCAGCCACGAGTGAAAATATTACCGATTTTGTTCACGAGATGAAATAAATAGAGGATATTTGTTTTTTACGGTGAAAGATCGAAATTTATTTCATCGTGTGAACATCATCGGTAATATTTTCACGAGTGGCGCAGCCACGAGTGAAAATATTACCGATGATGTTCACGAGATGAAATAAATTTAGATCTTTCACCGAAAAAAAAAAACAAATATAAAACAAATATTCTATTTATTTCATGCTTTTAACCCTGTGGGGGGGGGGGGGAAAGGGGAAAACTTAATCAAAATCCAGTACAGTTCTTTTCGGTTATTCCCCGTGGCGTACCCTCTCCGCATAGCAACGCATTACAATATTACGTCAAGTGCGAGAAATGTAAGGTAAATTACGTCATATTTCCATCTGGTTGTGAGGCACGCGCATTTTACCTAGGTAACTAGTGCGCGGGAACAACTGTTTCCGCTTTCAGTTGAAGAGTTAGAATATAAAAATCGGTATTTTCACTGGTCGTAATCATGAAATATCGAAAAATATTTCACCGATATTTCTCGATAATCTACCGGAAAGCATGAAATAAATAGAAATAATGTTTGAGTTATGCTGGTTTAGTGCATCTGCAAAAAGTATCTATTTATGTCAGCCTGGGAAGTCCGCACACGCTTACATTAGTCTAAGCTTTATGCTATTGGCCAATTTTCGGGATATCAAAGAACCACTCTACCACAAGAATGTCATGCTTTTCAAATTTATCTATACTGTGTGACCACTTGCTTGGTATATAGGCGAAGGCGGATTACGAAGATACATTAAACCCCCTCTCCCAAAAATCGTCGCCTATTTAATTCCCACTACCACACAATGCCGAGTTTTGACGCGCCTGAGAAATTATACTTTTGAAAACGGTGGGAAAAGAAGAAAATGCTGGTAACTAGCATTTTCTCCTTTTCCCACAATCTTTTCTAACCTTTCAAAAAGAAATCCCATCATTTGAGCCACATTAGTTTTTCGTCTTCAAATGCTTTGAATTTGGACCAGTCTAAAATTTTGTGATGTGGTAAAGAATTAACAGATGACGCAACTATAGATTCATCCATACTGAAAGCATTCTTAGACAACAGAATAAATCATAGCCCTAATGACAGACTTTTTCTTTGAAAAAGACAGAGAACTTTATGGGACATGGAGGTATTTCTGGATTTTTTTTAACCCTCTTGGTCGTTTAGATACGAGATTATTTAGTAAACGGTTAATGAAACAGTTTATAAGTAATATTTAACCTTACCAGACGACAATTGTATACGCTCGTCCATATTGAAAACAGTTACAGATGACAATATAGATATGGTCGAAATAATTGAATTTATTACAGTAAAGATAAAAAACCTTAGTGGGAATATGAGAAAATGTTAGTAACCAGTATTTTCTCCTTCTCACAAAATGCTTTCGACGGTTTTTCTCACAATGTTTTCAAAATCTTTTTGTTTTACTTCAAAGTCATAATAAGCAGCGGATAGTTTGATTTAAAAAAAAAAAGTTAATTAAACGCGTTAACACGCAAGAAAAGGTAAGAAAGCCTCCGTCCCTGTCTATATCTCCATGTTCGGGTAATAGATTTACTGTCAATGTTGAAAATCCAATCACCAAATATTTCATTGACTATAATGAACTAATTTCGCACTCCCATTGGTTAAGGACCCGATCTAAACACACTCGACGACGGCTCTCCAACGCCCATCAATTGTCCCAACCCAGCAGGACGTCAAATCACGTTGTATACAACTTTTTGTCAAGTCCCTCTTGAAGCTATGAGGCTAGATTGAATTATTAGGAAGGCCTATTTTGTGGAAATGTTCACTAAATGAGCCGGTTGATTCTTGATAATCGGATATTCCGACAACAGGGACTCATAAGATTATTTTGCGAGTTTTCAATCCGTTGTCAGCTTTGTTTTGTGTTTAGCTATCACGTAATTGAAGGAAAGGCCCGCGTCTTCCCTAATCCGAAGAAGCACGTTAACTCTTTCCTCTGTAAGCTCTTCCTTAATCGCAATAAAAGTCTTCCAAAATTCATTGAGGGAAAGAGAATTCTTGTTATTTGGAGCATTTGTCGTCATTATTTTTGTAAAACAAGATGGATCCGAAGCCGTAAGTTAGCACTAAATTCCCAGAGGACAACTGATTTTCGTGGCATTACTTCTAATTTGGTTGTGTCCAAAAATTGTCCAAAAGTGAATTAGTTAACACAATCATCGTCTGAGAGAATAGTGGGACATTATTTTGGAATTACATTTAGCTTTTATTTTTCCTCTCTCTCGTAAACTTGTCAATGGCTTATATCTGTATTATCGCAATCTTTTGGACAGTGCGATGACATAGCGTTGATAATTTCTGAGCCTTTTTCTTTATTTATTAAACAGTAAACAAATATTTGTCTTTGATATTAGGTAGTCCTGATACCAAGTGTTCATCATTGAGACATGCGTAACAATCGTCCCTTTTTCCAAACTATATTCTAAAACGTTGATTATAGTTGACGGATTTGATTTCCGGATTTGATAAACCTAAATCATTAAAAAGGGATTAGACAGTGAAATCTTCAGAATTGAAAATATAAGTGTTTTTGTTCTTTAAGACTCAAGAGAAGGACGGAAAAGCAACAATATTAAGGAAAAATTAGGTAGTAACTAGACAGACAAGAAAAAAAAAAACGCTTTTAAATACGGGATTTGGACTTTGGAATACCTGTAACGATACGAAGCAACGCAACGAATGGCGACATCTTTGACGAATCATTATCCGAATTTTCACAGCATAGATGCACTTCTAGGGGTGCATGAAAATTCTTTCTTCGGACAGGACTACTTAAAAAAGTTCTCTGGTGCCGTCAGAATGATACAGGAGTCAAATGACAGCGTTAAATGTAGAGACGCCGAATTGTATAAACCAAATGCGGAGTCGAAGAACCGGAAAGACAATGGTAAGTTGGTCTGCCTTCTGTTGTCGAGTTCGCTGGTTGTGTTTAGTTTTTTCCCCCGCTGCTAATTAACAGGTGGTTGGCTTTTTTATGAAGTTTTCACCAAGAATTACTCGTAAGCTGCTTCCCTTTTACCAAAAGACAGTATTTCAAACTGGATCAAACTGAAAGCATTTGCAGACGACAAATTAATCATAGCCCAATAGATGACTTCTGTCTTGGTTACCAGCATCATCTTCTTTTCCCACAATGTTTTCAAAAGCCCTCTTCTTTAGGGTCGTTAAAAGTCGTGATTGTGTGTTAAAGGGCTACGGAAGATTTTAAGATTATACATGTAGTTTACCATTAGGTAGCGGACGTAGTAGATCCAAAGTCTGCGCACGTTCTGTGCAGTCTAATTTTGAGTTACAGCGTCCACTAAAGCTTGATCAATTTTTCTCATCGTTGGTGCAGCAGTGACAGTGATAAATTTTGTATTGCCGTGAATTTTGGAATAAGTTTTTTTTGGGACCAAATTATTCTCCTTGGTCTGTTCTTCTTTTGACTAACAAAAGTTTATATAAAATTTGCTGTATTATTTATTACCTGTATCGTTAGAAAACACATTTAGACTAAGGACTATTTATGTAAGATGCCTTTCAAATATAAAGTTGGATAATGCATCATTACTTTGTCTGAGACCGTGACTTTACCCGATCTTACGGGCGGTTTCTGTATGCTGATGAATTCGGAGAGAGAGAGAGTTTTGTCAAAACTGTAGTACCTGCTTTTGGATGTCATAAGATATTGTTTGAGTTCTGTTTCCATTGGAATAAATTAGACAAGTCGACAGAGTCAGATCTTGTAGAACTCTTATCTTTTGTAAAGGTCGATTTTGTTAATAGAAGTTGTATTTCAACATCCATAGATCAAGAATGTTAATGAACTTGTGTAGCTGTAAAATTTGGATCATGCGTGTTTCTAAAAAAAATTAAAAGGAGGATACGTATGAATTTCTTAGTCTAAATGGTTTTTAATACAATAAGGTGGACATTTACTTGTTGGTCACCAATCTAACGGATTGGCAGAATACCAAATTTTGTGGTTTTTTCAATACATTTACATGTATATCCAGTCTGACATAAATGATCGAGGGAAAAGTATATTTTAGTTTGTTTTTATTTAGCGGTTTTCCTTCCCAAGAGTCAATTGGTTTGTAGCTATAATTGTATCTCAAAATGTTTTACCCAGAATTCTGTCATTGACAGTTTACATAAAAAAATAAGATACACACTGATACAAGATATTGCTGTTTAATGAAAACAAGCATAACATGCGCATGTAATAATCTTATTGCTATTATTGCCAGGCACATGTAAATAATTTTCAACTTGAAATAATTTGGACAAATGGCTTACATGAAAAGTCGGCTCCAGTTAAATACCTTTATCGAAAATTCTACAAATTCAATTTATATTCGATTTGACTTTTTTCCTTTATTTTTACAAATTCAATTTCATTCGATTTTTACCCATTATTTTTCCCACTTAGGTCTGTATCATACATATTTAAGAGACGAATATTGAAGCCATTTGGCACCTTATTGTTCACTTTCTTCTATGCACCATCTTTCTCTATTTTTCTGTAAGTTTATGTGGATATCTTAAGTATTATTTAGTCGAATAGAAAGTATAGAAGAAATAGGTATAGATGGTCACTTAAAAGTTAGGGACGGTTATAAATACAAAAGGTCCTTGTCTTTTGTAGAAACAGATCCCCTGACGTTATAGAAATCTATCACAGTTATTAAAAGTTCTTCCCTATTTTATTTACAACAATATGGAAGGCGGTGCCTGTGATTAAGTCGACAAAAATGTGCTTTATAATTTAATTTGACTTATTAAATATTGACTATTCATTTCAAGCCGGTGTCAAATATATATTTATTGAAAAAACGACTTGTACACATACGAATAGAAAATTTAATTAATTTAAATATGTATTGTTATTGAAGAAGGACATGTTTTTTTGCTTTGAACAATTATCAATCGAGTCATCTTGCGTCGTGTTAAATGAACAACTATTAAATAAACCAAATCAGGCATGTAAATAATGCATAAAAAAACTACAAAATTTCAGTCCAGTTTTGGATTTGTCTCTCAGTTTTGGATTTACCTCTAAAGGCGACCCTTATGAGAAATCGACTATTAAAGAGCATGAAGCAAGCGTGCAAAATTTTGTTTGACTCACACACATTGACAGAATTGACCTTTTCAGGAAAAATCTTTTCTAATAACAGGGATTTAATAAAACTTGAGCTTTACACAGAAAGCTTTGTACGGTATCTTGAACTGAAATTTCATCGATGAAGTTTTGTCTAGTGCAGACATCTTGCATAGTCACAACAATGACTTCCGTCGTTGGAAAGACCTCATCATGACTCTGGTATCGTGTCGATGACTTATTAATACTTATTGAAGTCTGTGATTTTCCATTTTCAGTTTGTTCTGTGTACAAAAAAATGTGTAAAATGTACAAATATAGTTTCAAAAAAGTAACCCTTTATGTTTTTCTTTGATGAAAGGCCGTCGACTGAAAATATCGGAAGAGAGTGATTTTGTGTATGTGTTACAAATTCTTTTTTTTTTCATTACTTCATTACTATTGAGGTTTTTTTACTCCTCACCATGCGGCGAGCAGAGTTTTTTTTTTCTGTTACTTGACTATCAGTCTTTACAGTTTGCCCCTTATCTGCACTGTTCACAAAAGCATCAGAAGTTAATCTTGGCGCACTAAGCATTAAGAGAATCTTTTCCAAGTCATCTTTTCGTTTTTACGACGCATCGAACTCAGAAATGTTGATGCAATATCTGAAACGCCTTTACCGTACATATCTGTTGAAGAAACGCTTTTATAACGATCATTTTTCGAACGTTTATTTCACTATTTACAAAAGTGTTCTTCCCTTTAAAAGAATTCTTTAAATAAAGATTATAGTATCGGCACCTTTGTATCGCAGCCATGTTTACTTATACTAGAAGACTTAAAAAATAATTATGAGTTTCTACTTCACCAAATCCTTCTGTGTAATACTCTTGATCGACTTAGTGTTCGTGTCGTGGAGAAAATGGTTATTGAAAACATGGAGAGGACAGACATGCTGGTCACCAGCATTTTCTCATTGCCTCTCAAAGTTTTTATCCATTTTAAGATATAATCCATCATTTTAGCCATATATTTTGTCGTCTGCATTTATTTTCAATTCGGACAATTTCGTCGTCTTTAAAATGTTAGCATGTTTGCATTTCATTTCCATGGCGCCAGCATTTTCTGTCTGCTCTTGTAAAACATAAAAAGTCCTTGTGACGAAAGGGAGATTTTTTATTGTATGAAGGATAGGATTAAACCCTAAGATCGTATTCAACTTAAAAAAGCTTTTTATAGACAGAGTAGTTCAGGATCAGGCTACAAAACTTTTATCTGCACCGTCCGATATTTCGTGAGAGCATTGTGTTATGTTGGCGAATATTTTGGAAATCTTAAAACGTGACTCGCTAAATTGATCACCTGTGAGTGTTATTACAAATACTAGTACAATTGGTAATGGTGATGTTAAAGGGGGCTATTCAGATTTATTTCAACTCACGAAACTTCAAAATGATTTATCACCGACTTCATTAAGGCGATACCTGACAAACCATATCATCAAAGAAGGGAGACAACCGTAACAAAAATATTTTTCAGGGGCATATCCTTAATGCTTTCAAGGTATGTTAAGATTTCGTGGCAGAATTTCGCAAAAATTGGTGGTAATCAATAACATGCGTCGATAACTTGAGATGATATTCAAAAGTATTTTTGTGGTATTATCAGTTTTCAACAAACTGATTTAATTCGCAGAAAAAAAAGGCAATTTCAATATTGTTAACGATGATAAGTCGGAACTAATTCTTTGCGTGACGACAAACTGTAGACTCGTCACTGAAGAAACGATTTGCATGTGACAAATATAACCTAATCACCCAAGAACTTGGAATCTGTCTACGTTAAGCTGTTCGTATATACTTGCACAAATACCCTTAAAATGGCAACGTTTTTTATTGTTTATGAAGTAAGGAAAGTTCATGTCGCACATTCATCACTTTCGAAGATTGATTTAGGTCAATATTGTATTTATTTTCGGTTTCAGAATCAATCCCCCACAGCACGAACGTTACCAACGATAAATCAAACAGAAAAATAGGGAAGATATCAACACAAGAACTGCAGGAAGCGGAAGCGCGGAAAAAGACACGGCGCAACCGAACTACTTTTACAACGTATCAACTGCATGAACTTGAGAGAGCCTTTGAGAAGTCGCACTATCCAGATGTATACAGCCGAGAAGAACTGGCGCTGAAAATCAATCTGCCGGAAGTGAGAGTTCAGGTAACTGAGGTACCATTTGTCGTGTGTAAAACTCTAATAGTTATCTCATTATCAGACGGTAAAATCATGGATTTGTCCAATTTCAAAGCATCTGCAGACGATATAGTATACTGGATTCAAAAGATAATTTTTCTTTTCTTTTTGTTAAGAGAAGAAAACCTTGTCAGAAAAGGAGTCTTTTTGCACAATGTTTCCAAAAACTTTCTTTCTGGAGGTCGTTAAGACTCGGAATTGTATGGTAAATGGTTAACTTAACCAGACGACAAAGTTTCAGACTCGTCCATAATGACAGCATTTGCATAGAACAATTGAATGAGACTCAAATGATTTTGGCCTTTTCTGTGATATTGTGAGGAAAGGAGAACAATGTTGGTAGCAGCATTTCTGCTTTCCCCACAGTGTTTTTAAAATTTTTATTCCTCGTGGTCGTAAAACACGAGATTACTTAGTAAGTAGGTCTTCGACTCATTTTTCTCCTTAAACCAAATAGTTACAGACGAGTTTGAAAATATCCTTTTCTAAACATACCTTATCTTAAAGTGTGGATGTCAAACTTTATGTCATAGATGTAGTGAAAAAGCTTTTCGATCCGATAAGTGTTTATTCATCATTTATGTATGTACTGATGAAACGTTTCCTTAAATTTTGCAGAAATCAAACTCCATTTTTCCCCCTGCAGAGATCAGATTTCTAATTTTAAGTTTTGCAGCAATCAGACATCTAATTTTAAATTTTGCTACGATCAGACCTCTAATTTTAAATTTTGCAAGGATCAGAACTTTTTTTTAAATTTCTGTTATTATACGAGGCCTTCAGTTTTGGATATACCTCGTTTTTGTGTTTCGTCAATCTCTTTTCATACAAAACAAATGCCTTACAGGGTTTCCTTTCAGGCCTTCCAGAGCATTTTTGAAAATAAATCTTCGAATAATTCATAATTATTATCAATGATAATAACTTCAACTTTTTCTACTACTACTATTTATTTATTTATTTATTTATTTATTTATTTGTGTGTGTGAATGAGATTTTTTTTTAGGCTGTGTTTGTTCACGTTGTGCCATGCTATCAAAGCGCCAATAATTACTTAACATATGTAACAAATATTGATGCCGCTATAGTGTACATTCACTAAACCATTCGAGAATAACAAATCAACGAGACAATCTTTTTACGAAAGAAAAAAAAAGTGTCTATTGTAGTAGCGCACAATATAACTATCTTTCTACCTTGAGGATAAAAACACATGCCAGATATCAAAGTTCTGTAATCTTTTTTTCGGCGGGATTATCAACGCTCCTTTGATCGCATTAATTAAACTCTCATACGATCATTAGATCTAATCGCCATAGTGACGAGGACCCACTTCAGCCTCATTATGGGCTGTTACGAACTCAAAACTATTTTCCAGTCATTTAGTTTTCATATCCAATTATTTCTCTTGACCCTTCACAATTAAAAATTCCGAGCTTTGAAAACACTTAGAAAGAAGGCATGTGAAAACATTGTTTGAAAAGGAGAAAATGCTGGTAACCAGCATTTTCTCCTTTTCCAACAATGTTTTCTGTCCTTTCATAGACAAATCACACCATTCGAATCACCTTTACCTTCTCTGTCTGCAAATACTTTCTATATGGGAAAGTCTAAAATCATTTTGTCGTTTGGTAAAGAGTTAATACTTCGAGCTCCGAAATAAACCCAAAGGACATTTTCATTTGTAGTCCAGAAGAAATAATACCTTATTGTAATTTCATTTTTTGCTCTAGTTCAGAATGTCTCGGTTAGGCCGAAAGTGTAGACCAATGATCAGACTACGCTTTTTGTGCAGTCTGATCTTGATCTACAACTAGTTGTGCAAGTGCAAGTTGTGGAAGGCGTTTGAAGGGTTAAAATCCTTTTTTTTTACATGATGGTAATGTTGGTTTTATGCTCGAACGACCGAACAGAAATGAAATGTCATAGGCGAGTTGATGTCCACGTGTTCAATTCGGCATTTACATTAATTAATTTTTTCGGTGGTTTGAAGACAAAAACTTAATAAACTCATCCTATAAATCAATAGATATTTTTTTGATGATTCATTTGTAAATGTTTAATAAAAAGCCTTCTGCACTAGAGTAAGAGAAGCGTCTAGCACCCTCCTTTTTGTCGAGCGAAAGCTTATTTTTTGTTAAACCTCAGAGAGTGAGATAGATGAATCGACATTTTAGTAAAAAAAAAACCCCGACACTTTTTTGTATCAAGTCTCGATTTGGTCACATCCTCTCCAAATATTTCTGACTGAAGGCTGCACGTTCTTAGCAATCTTAATCTGATCTAAACTGTCTGCAAAGCAACCTATCAGGCCAGAGATAAAAGCCTAAAAGTTTTAGCTGTATGAGGGAAAATCAGAACTACACCCTTTTCGGTTTATTCTATCAAGCCCCGCCCCCTCATTGTCTAGGAAATTCACTGCCCCGGGGTAGTGGCACCGCTTGAAACCCCAGATGTTTTATTCAATGTCGTTCAGCGTGAATAAAGATGTTTGGCGGTCTTGCGGCCGAGCCAATTGTGACAAGGGGCAGGCAAATTAGGGAAGCATTTTGCGAAACTCGTATTATCTCTGATGTTAGCTTTAATTTGGAATTTGAGCTGCACAAAATAAATTTCATTATCATTATCCTTTTAGAAGATTACCCTATAAGAATCAATTATTTACTCTCGCCAGCGACACACAGGGGAAAATGAAGTGAATCGAGGAGCGGGGCGTAACGTGACTTTTCAGTCACTCATTATAAATCCATTAGCTCGTTAGCGCTCTTAATACGTTTGTCGTTGATTTGTCGGAATCATCCTTCACTGTAGAAGAGGCTTTTGGTCACTTTAGTGTCCTCGATTTGTTTTCCAAATTGACCAAAAAGTGGGGAATGAGTTAAATTTATCATAAGTTTGCATTTGAGATAATAGATTTTTAAACGAGGCTAGGAAATGTTATTAAATGAGCCTTAGGCGAAAACCTTTTTTTTTTTCGACGAGTCAAATAAAATTTTACGACAAAAGGCAACAAGTCTTAGATTCTTTATTTTGCATAACTGCATCTGAAGCATAAGAGTTCATAATGGATTATTTCAAACACTGATTGGCCTATGTGTACTGAAATTTACTTTTAAAGATTTATTCGCTTCATTGATAGGTGTGTATATCCAGAGGCAAAAGATGATTCCATAATTCCATAGAATCGTTTAAATTCTGAAGTAGGCCTAAATCCAAACGTGAAAAATCGCATTTTTTTGTCACGGTGATCACGTTTGACAGTTAATTTCGCATGGAATTCTAATTCTTTAGCAGTAGTCATTCGACGTTGCTGCTGCCAATGAATAAAATATGATAGAGATAGGCCCTTTGGCAAAGTTTGGAAATACATGTACTTATATCAGTTTTGATTACCTTTCTCATACGGTCTATGAAAGTCACTTTTCAGCTTAGTTTAGCTTGGTTTAAAAGAGCGGTGACATCACTTTTTTTGATAAATGTTTTCGCCAGACTTTAAAGATAAATCTATACATGTTTTCCGCTAGTTTTAAACCAGTTCATCTCCGTTTTATCAAACTATAGTCATTCTTGTACCTTCATGACGTTTGCAAGGTTTCATCGATTACGACCAATAGAAAATGCATTTCATTTACTTGGGGCATTCAAAGAAACCATCGTTTTGACATTTCCGGTTTTAAATCTAAGATTTCCGACACATGTAGGTCGATTTATCCCTTACACCATATATATCCGAAATTTATTAATGTTTACACTGCTGACTAAATTCTGAATCATTCTACAGTCTATCAAATTTTACCTTTTTTTTCTATAAGAATGAATCTTTAAAAGAAACTTTGAGAAGGGAAAATAAGATAACTTTTTCCTGTTACAGGTTTGGTTTCAAAACAGACGAGCCAAGTGGAGACGACAGGAAAAATTGGAAAGCGCTGGGTTTAAACTCAGTGAAGCGTTTCCTATGTCAACAATTACACCGAGAAATACGGGTGGCTCACTTCCGCTGGATCCATGGATGACGTCACCAATGTCAGCATCAAGCTGCACTGTAAGTCATACGTCACAAAATCAGATGACAACATCCCCATCGCCTCCCAACGTTGCAGCTTACAGTCCTTACTTAACATCCCACGCGCTTGGCGGCACCGGAAATACCACGATTCATACACTGTTTGGTGGTCTGGGTCGAGTAGAAGATGGTGACCCGCGTAACTCAAGTATCGTGTCCCTGCGGATGAGGGCAAGAGAACACATGGAACATTTAAGCGCTATAGACCGGAAGTATCATCTGTAAAATATGATGTACATTTAATTAAGGTAACTTTCATTCACGTGTCAAGCCTAAAATCGAATGTTTGGACCAATTGAAAGAGCAGGTTCAGCTGGCTTAAATAACGACCAAGAAAGCATTTAAGAGTAGATCAACTAACAGACAAATAGAGTAAAATATTGTAAAACTTTAACTCTTTCACTTCTGAATAAATAAATACATTTTCTCAAAGGCTGAAAATACATTTCCTCCGCAAAATCAAGAGATAGTTCGGTCATAACCTAGAATATAGCAGTGAACAGTGTAGGTCAGAGATCAGACTGCACGTTCTGTGCAGTCTTATCTTGATCTACATTGGTCACAGAAGCTTATGGTGTAGCTTATGGTATGGACTTCTTGTTGAACACCGTTTTATTTTGTCTGCTGCAACCACGAGAAAACGTAGTCTTACCTTGTGAAATTACATTAGAGAAAAAAAATTAGATTTACATGTTTATAGATAATTTAACTTCTTGTCTAGAATTATGTGATGACTTGCTCAGTATGATGCATCATTGAGATGCAGTAAGCCCCTTTCTGTCAGAGTATTGCTCATTTATTGGTGTAATGTAATTTTATATACACAACTGAAGATGGTGAATATTGCTTTTTGCCATGGCCAAAATAAATATTGCGATATAGATCTAACACTCTGACAACAGGGTTGGCATTGGACACAATACATAATTGTGGGGGAAAAAAAAAAAGGATGTACGCTATAGAAGAAAATTCATTTCATGACATAACCTCCCTTGTTTTCAGTGGGATATACCCATTACGAATTTTCTTATCCTACACACGTTTAATATCACAATTATGTGACGTCATTTTTGACGTCATTTTGAACGTATTTTTATAGAAGTGAATGGGTTTTATGGATATTACTGCGAGTGCATCTATAGATGGTTTTGTGTCATCTGATCTATAATTTGTAAAATATTGTTATGTGATTAAAAAAAATCTGACATTCGTTGGCGTTTGAGATGAAATTTTATTAAACACGCGTCTAGAAAAGAAGTTATTAAGCTCGCCAAAGGCTTGCTTTATAGCTTTTTACCTAGATTCGTTTAATAAAATTTTATCTCAAACGCCGACTCTTGTCATCTGGATCCTGTATATCTTCAATATGTTAAAGAAGATAACAATTTTATGTCAGTTGGTGAACGCATTAATTAGAAAGAACCAGTTTTTTTCTCAACCTGGACAGCTTCAGAGGTAGCAAATCAATAAGCCAAGCGCTGTGAAAGGGGGACTTTATGCATCTGCAAAAAAAGATCGATTCATGTCAACCTATGCAGTTCGCACAGACTGACATGGGTCGAAACAGTTCGCTGTGTGTAAGTTTTCTGTATGTCAAAGGACTATTTTACTTTCAAATCTAGTCAATTATTAGACTAGATGGATTTTGTGGATCCATAATTAGGTGATGACTTGCTTGATAATATGGCCTGCAACACTCGAAAAGGGACATTCGGACATTTGCGTAAAGTGTCGTCTTGGATCAGCCTGCGCAGTCCGCGCAGGCTAATCCGAGACGGCACTTTACGACTACATTAGATTTTGTCCCACAGTAGACTTGCGCAAAACAGAAAATTACATAAAAACGGAAAGGGTCGTTTCGGATTAGCCTGCGCGGAGTGCGCAGGCTGATCCGAAATGACACTTTACGCAGATGTTCGAATGCCCCTTTTCGCGTGTTGCAGGCCAATTATAATAACTCACAGAGATGCATTAAATCCCGTTTTGCCAGAGAATGGCTCAAATGTTAAGTATATTTTTATTTGTACTTTGTGTGAGTTTCTTTCCCTCACCCCTTCTGGCGTCATAAATACCTTTTAGGGCGTTGTAGATCAAGATCCTTCTTAACAATGACCGATTATTCTATTTCTTTTCGTAAGTATTTTTTTTTTTCGAAGCAATTCTATAGAAACAAAATTTTGAACATGTTTGTGACTGAATATTCAATTCCTTGCGTATTTATCCATCGTTCTTGAAATTGTGGATGCTAGCAATAATTGATACAGTATCTTTTTTCCCCAACATGAACTTAGTGGTAGTTGCTTGACAAGATCGATGGCTTTACGTGACAATTAATGCACCTACACAAGTTTGTCTTTTTAGTGCCCTTATTTTCAAAGCAGCTAGATTAGTTAGAAGCATAGTGTTGATGACCTTAATTATGACATGTTCATTGTAGTTTTGTATGTATTGTATGATTTTATCTTCCATTATGAGATGCAATTATGTTCATGTATATTATAAATTGTTTTTGTAAACAAAAACCTTCTTGCAGATATTTTCAACCCTTCACTCTTTCTCAGTCGTAATCAGTGCAGTTTTCATCATCATCATCATCATCATCATCATTATTATTATTATTATTATCTTATACTTCAGATGCAGCGAGCAAGGCCGCATTCACCAAACAATTTCAATATCATTCTTAATCTAATTCTCCAGAATTTTCTTAATTTAAAAGTAACAGAGTTTTTGAACTGATAAACCTAACGGTCTTGCCAGTCAGAAACCGCCTTACTTTCAAAATCCAGAATAAGTCCTAGAATGCAATTTAAAATGGTTTTAGAATATAGGCCAAGAAAAATTTGTCAATTCTCATAATCTAGCATTTTAATAGCTATCATATGGTCTGCAACACGCGAAAAAGGGCATTCGGACATTTGTGTAAAATGTCGTCTCGGATCAGCCTGCGCAGTCCGCGCAGACTAATCCGAGACGGCACTATATGACTACATTAGATTTTTCCTCTCAGTAGTCATGCGCAAAACAGAAAATTATATAAAAACGGAAAGTGTCGTTTCGGATTAGCCTGCGCGGATTGCGCAGGCTGATCCGAGACGACACTTTACGCAAATGTCCGAATACCCCTTTTCGCGTGTTGCAGGCCAATATTATAGTTTGAATCCCAATCTTTTTTCGCTCAGAAACTTCGTATGATGACATGTTTATAACGGCTTCGCGCAGTACTTATGTCAACAGGTTTTGAAGACAGTTGGGTACCCAGCTAAATGACGATTCAGTTGAATTATAAGCATGTGGTAAACCATGGCAACCAAAACTTTTTTATATGCAAGTTAGATAGACAGCGCTGTAGTATGTCAACCAAAAACCAAAGAAAGAATCGTTTGTTCGGGGGCATAGTCAATGAAAATATGACAGGATGTCAAAAATATTGTGACGAAAACTATTAAAGCCATTTCCGGTTATTTACCTTTTTTAAAGACATGCCAGAAAAATTAATTTGATATAGGATATTTATATTTCCCACTGATTAAGGGAAAAAAATTCTTACCAGATGACAACACTATAGACTGTTCCAGATTAAAGGGTTTTGAAAACAACAAATTGGATGTCTCTCGAAAGATCAATGAGCCATGCTCTGACAAAAGGGGGCTTAATACATCTCCGTGATCCATGGTACCAAGCAAGCCATCACATACTTATGGATCCATAATATCCACTCTTTTTAACAACCAACTTAATCATAAGATAGACTGGTCCTTGGGCATACAGAAAATTGACCAATAGCGAAAAGTTTCGGCCCAAGTCAGCCTGCGCGGACTGCGCAGGCTGACCTGGGCCGAAACTTTTCGCAGATGCAGTAAGCCCCCTTTTCACAGAGCATTACTCAGATTTTATCTTTTTAGGGTAGAAGAATAGTGTGAGAAAGAGAAAATACTGGAGTTACCACCATTTTATCCTTTTCCAGTGATGATTCTAAAAACTTTTTTTTTTTTTCTCAAAGTCGTTCAAATCCGGGATTTATTGACAAAAAATTAAGGAAATTAACAACAAAATGCACGTTGTTTTTTTTTTTTTCTTCGTATTCCTACATTTCAGGGGTAAAACCTAAAATTGAAAAGAGATCCGTGTTTAAATGTGGCGGGATGACAATTAAATTAAAAACGGCAATACAGGAAATGCAACCAGATTTCATGAGCCTTTTTCTTGCAACCTGAGAGAATTTGATGATGTCAAAGATAAGGCGATGGTAAAAAGTATTTTTCTCCATATCTCACAATATTTTCTTCACTTTCATAGGTCACTATCTTAATTCGAGCCATATTTAGCATTCTGCAACTGTTTTGAAAATGGACAAGTTTAAAATTCTGTAATCTGGTAAAGAACATATTTGCAACTTAAATATGAGTGATTTTTTAAGGATACCAGGGACCTGCTAATCGTCACCAGCATTTTCCCCTTTTCCCACGATGTTTTCAACATATTTACAGGTGAATTCCATTATCTAAGCCGTATTTGATATTTCGTCTGCAAATGCTTTGAATATGGCGAACTTTGAAATTTTGTCCTCTGGCAGAATTCATTTGGGGACAAAATATGAGCGAGGTTTTGACAATACCAAAGTCCACCAAATGGTAACTACAATTTTTCTTTTTCCATGCTGTTTTATACACTTTAAAAGTAAATTCAAAGCAGTTTGGTCTACATTTAATATGTCATAAGGAAAAGCCTAGAATTTTGAAAAGTCTTGTCGCCTGGTAGAGAGTTAATTGGGGGCTTGAATATAAGCAAGCTTTTGATATCACCAAAGACCTGCCAATGGTAACCAGCAGGTTTTTTTTTTTCTTTTCTTGCAAAGTTTTCTACAATTTCAAAGATAAATGCTACCATTTGAGCCACTTTTCATTTTTCGTCTGCGAATGCTTTCAATTTTGACCTGTTCTATTTTTTTTTTTTTTTTTATTATTGACTGTAGATCATAATCAGACTGCACAGACCGTGCAGTCCGATCTTGGATCTACACTGGCTGATAAGGAGATATCCCCCATTAAAATAAAGAAAAAAAAACTTTGAAACAGCAACCATAGGGTTTTTACTGTCGACTTGAAGGTAACGTCTGGAGCGTCGTGATGTTCTATACCTCGCAAACAAAATCCTTCTCTTCTCACTTGCTCTCATTTGACGGCTGAAAATAAGATTTTTAACTTAAAGGTTTGACTAAACATGCGCATGGTATAGATCAACGATCAGACTGCACGTTCTGTGCAGTCTGATCTTGATCTATACCATGCGCAAAACCCCTTGTTTTCCCATACGGCTTTGGAAAGGTTAATTCTTTCAGCGTTAGATATGAAAACGCAACAAAATAAAATCTTCTGAAACTCTGAAACATTTCATCTCATAACCTTAGCGAAACAAGCAGTCGGTATAGATCTAAGTTTAGACTGGACGTTCTCTGCAGTCTGATCTTGGTCTATGCCGCCCTTATATTCGACAATTGTGCTGAAGGGGCAAAACGCAGAACTGTTGGTACTTTTCAGTGCAGTCAAACGAATAAATAGAATAAAAGATAACAGTATGTATTTCGTCTGCTAAAAGAGCCATAAAAGAATATTGTCGTCTGCTACAACAGTCGAAGGAACAGACGAAAGAAAAAATAAATAGAGATAAGTTACTTCAAGTGTTTAAGTAATTTTCTTAAGAGGTAGAAAAGTAGGCGGGCCTGCGACTCAACACTGTTTAAAATAACAGACGCCAGGGCGCCTAAATAGACAAATTGGGAGTCGTCTGCTTTCATCACTAACCAGACGACAATGGAGCACAATGCACTCTGGGTACTTAGAACGCCCAAATTATTTGGATTGCCCGACACATACCTTTTACTTGTCAAAGAGAAGCGCTTGTGTCGATAATGAGGATGTTATACGAGGATGAATTGAAAAACGCAAGAAGACGTTGTCGCTAAAAAAAGGCACGATTGTAAAAAGATAATTTAATCAAATGGGTCACTTCTCCGCGTGACTTGAATGGCGGTGTTGTTTAACACTTTACCATACAGTCCCGTGTCGTTTTACAGACCTCAAGGTAAAGAAATGGTTTTGAAAATATTGTGGAGAAAAAGGAGAAAATGCTGGCCACCAGCAGTTATTTTCCTTTTTTTCCACAAAGTTTTTTTTTTTACCTTTCATATACGAGCGTCATCATTTCAGCCATTCGTCTGCGAATACTTTGAAATTGGGACAAGTCTTCGTGTTCTGTCTTCTATTAAAGAATTAACTCTTTACCAAAGGACAAAATGCAAAAATTGTCTAATTTAAAAGCATTCGCAGACATCAAAAACGGCTCAAAAAGATGAGTTTTTTCTGTACAAGAGCAGAAAACATTGAGGGTAAAAGGAGAAAATGCTGATTACATTTTCTTCTTTTCCCATAATATTTTTAAAAGTCTTCTCCTTCAAGGTCGTTAAAACATAGGGTTGTTTGGTAAAGAGTTAATTTTGGGCCAGAATATGAAGGGGTTTTTTGATGATATCGAAGAACACCCATTGGTTTCCTCTCTGTACGACACAGCACCCATTATTTGGCCTGACAAGTGGGTATTGAATTAAATTACGGGTAATTTGTTCAAAAGGAAGAAGATCGTATCGATGTTTTGAGAATTTAATTTATATTTTCGATGCGTTTAATCGAATGACAAAAAAATGGGAGTAAATCAAATAGAAAAAAGAACAAATCTTTTATATTTCAAATTTTATTAGATTTTGTTAAAAATTATATTTTTACTACAAGTAGGTAAAGTAATTCAGCTTTAAACTCTGGTGTATGTAAACATTAACTAACATCATGTGACTGATGATCTATCACGTGATTATTCAAGGAGAAAATGTCGACCACTTTTGGGAAATTTTGGACAATAATTTAACTCTTTAAAAACATGATCGTATTGGTAAAGGCTTTTGAAAACATTGCCAGAAAAAGGAGAAAATGCTGCAAACCTGCATTGTCTCTCGTTCTCTCACGTTGTTTCCAACGTTTCAAAGTTAAATGCTATCATTTCAGCAACACTATATTTGTCATCTGCAGATGCTTTCAAAATGGGCGATTCTAAAATTTTGTCGCCAGGTAAAGAGCCATCCCTTCAGAGTACCGAGCACATTGTGGCTAGCTTTGCATACTATATAGACCAAGATCGTACCGGGGCAGTATTCACCAAGCATTATTTGGAATATTCTTAATATTCCAAATGGTTTTAGCCAATCAGAATCTGGGTTACTATCAAATGTAGAAAATTCTGGAATATAAGACCAAAAGTATTCACAAGAATGGTTGGTGAATACAGACTTTTGTTGTTTTTTTTAATTCTTAATAATAATGTTCCATTTCAGTCGCTTGGCCCTATAGACGTAACGCTCAAAGGAATACCGTATTTTGGAAAACTCAATGGGAAAATATATTCAATCTTTTACAACCGTTGGAAATTTCTTAATAATGTGTCACCCCGACTTATGGGCCATACTTGGTGAAAAGTAGGTTAAATGCATTAAGTATCAACCTGCTTAGCCTGCACAGTCCGCAGAGACTTGCCTTGACTAAAAATGTTTGCTATTGGTCAATTTTCTGCATGTCCAAGGACCATTCTACCTCATCATTAAGTCGGTTGTTACACAAAATGGATCTTATGGGTCGATTATCACGTGATGACCTGCTTGGTGTACTGCATCACGTAAATGCATTAAAAACCCTTTTGCAATAGCTCTCCTTATATGAGCTCTCTGTTTTATCTTCACATAGGCCTTCTATTTAAATATTTTTGCAAATCAAATCTATTTACAATTTACACAAAAATTTTCAATGTTTATCTCTTCGCTATATTCCTTCCTACATGGTAAGACTGAACATCTATATTTTTACACGCCTGGTTCTATACCGGGCTCTTCCGTGACGTTATCAATCGCCCCTGGTTCCTCTGGCTCTCGTTCTACTTTCTTTTGTTTCTTCTTCTTTCTACGTTTGGATTCCTTTTTCTTTTCGCCCTTTTTACCTTCGTCGTCGTCTACTTTCAGGGAACCAGAATTTTCTTCCAGCATTTCCGGTGGCACATATTCTGTAGAAAACGATATTTCCTATTTTACCAAACAGTCCCTTGTTTAACGACCCAGGAAAGAGACCTTTGAAAACATTGTTGTGAAAAGAGAAAAGAGCTGGCAAGAACTTTATCATCAACTAAATAAATAATAATTATTTGAACCACATTTAATTTGTTGTCTGCAGATGTTTTAAGTTTAGTTGTGTCTTACATTTTGTCGTCTTGGAAAGAGTTAAACACGAATTCTGGTACAAACTAAACGAATTAAACAAATTAAATTCATCCCCCCCCCCATTACCTTTAGTTACAATATAATTGCACAGCTGTTTAATAAAAAAAAAAAACTTTGAGAGAGAGAGAGAGACAGAGAGACAGAGAGAGAGAGAGAGGGACAAAGAAAAAGAGAAATATACAGAGAGGAAAGAGGGATAAAGAGGGAGGAAGAAATATACAGACAGACATACATACACATACAGAGACATCAGAGAAACAGGAACAACGACAACAAACATAAAAGTCTCACACCATTACATCTGTACACAAGATCTGACCAGATGATCATTTCCTGTGAGAAACAGAAGACGCCAAGCCTGCCACCGAGAAGGTCCGAGTTATAAATGTTCCCGGAATCTGCCACTAAATTTGTCTCCTCGAAGAAAAATACTCTGGAAATATTGAAAGAATTAAAAAAAAATATACGTACATGTATTCAAAATATAAATTATGTAGTAACTTTATCCAAAAGGTTTCCACGGAGAACATTTCGGTCCCTACTAATCAACAGTTAGAAAAAATATTTTTAGTCTATTCTATATGGCCTGCAACACGCAAAAAGGGGCATTCGGACATTTGCGTAAAGTGTCGTCTCGGATCAGCCTGCGCTGTCCGCGCAGGCTTATCCGAGACAGCACTTTACGACTACGTCAGATTTTGTGCTACAGTAGACTTGCGCAAAACAGAAAATTACATAAAAACGGAAAGTGTCGTCTCGGATCAGCCTGCACGGACTGCGCAGGCTGATCCGAGACGACACTTTACGCAAATGTCCGAATGCCCCTTTTCGTGTGTTGCAGGCCATATTTAGATGGTAACACATTTTCTGATTAGCTTAAACATTTGGTGTAGTCCACTAAAAATTACCTTCCTTAAAAATTTAGTTCTACTATTTTATAATTGGAGCTAAGATGCTATTGAGAATGGCCCTTGATGCTGTGCTGACAAACATAAATCTACAGTTGCACAGGTGGGGCATCTGGGTTGCATTTGGCCAAAGGCAGTTCTAAGGTCATTAAGTGACTGCTTTTTTCTAGGGCTCTGTTTTAATAAAAGGATGGAATATTGTACCAGTCAAACGTTCACTTAAAACATTTACAATAAATACACTAAAAAAAAAGGAATTATGATCTGAGAAAATCTATGAACCTGTTTTTAATCCATGCAAAAAAAGTAGTTCCGGCAATTAATGTAGTTACTGACTGTAACAGTGATATTATCACTCGTGACGATATCAACTGTATAGCAACTGAAAGAAATATTTTAATGATAAATCCTTGAAAATGGTGAGTAGATATGTGATAATTGTCTACATTTCATACCTAATCAGATCCAGAGTTAGACAATGTTTAACTCCAAATTTTATTCAAACCTCTCCTCAATGTTTTCGATGTCAGACCACAACAACTGTACCCTTATAACAGAGTTTAAATGTACCTTATCAGACCAAGCAGTGGACGATGTATCAACTCCCATCTGTAAGCCACTCTCTCCTTCCAGCCAACATTTCTTGGGTCAGACCACAACAAAGTTACCTATACGAATGTAGGTCAATTCATTTTACGGACAGAGGTTTTGAAGTTTATCTATGATCTAAAGTCAACATGTTCGTTCTGTACATAGAAATAAAAAAAAAAAATCCGGGTTATGGAAGACTTTGGGAAGGGGGTACCGTGATTAAAGTAAGTACGACATTTTTTACGATCTGAGCCAAATTAAAAAAACTGTCTGTATTGTATACTCTTTTTGTCCTCGATTTGGGGATAACGGGACGCCTGCTTTGAAAAGGAGTGCATTATGGAAACTGCTTAGAAAGTAGTGGATTACAATACACACCTGATCAGTAGTATTTCCAGTGTGCCATAAAGCGTTTCTCATGATCTCTCCAGGTCCTGTGTTTGACTTGACCAGCTTGAGTTGGATACCTGGCTCGGCTACTGCACGGAAAGGATTGGAACGCCAGTAGGTTTGTCTCGCTTTCTTCCACATGACAACGTAAAAACTAGCACTGTCTTGGTAACTGAAATAACCATAGCATTATAATGCCAGACAATTGTTGCTTTGTGCGGTGTTGACGTCAAATCTTAAAACAATTGGTTGGTTCATAAACTAGATTCATTCAGTTTTGTCCTGGAAATGCAATCTGAAAACAGTGTTTCTTTATTTTCCGATGTCATGGCTGCTATGAAGGGGCATTCATAGTAAAAAAAGCCACATATCTTTATTTTTTTTCGACACACTCCTTGATATATCTCGATAAGGAATATTTAAAAAAAAAAACAAGTACAAATGACAACTGCTACACTATTATCTATAGCGGTCGTAAAATATCCACATTCCTATTGCGTGAATAAACTCAATCAGATTATAATGTCTACGGTTCATCGGTTCAGGATTTAAACCACTTAAATTGCATCAGTTCATTATGAAGGTATCAATGCAACTACACATGCACCACTTGTTAGTTTTCTATATCAAGCGCTGAATAAAACAGTCGCTCTCATAATCCATAATCCATGTTTCTATGAAATAGTTCGGTTACCTAAATATAAAGCCAGCGTAATCATCATCAGTTTCCGTGTTCACAAAGAAAGTCCCGCTAAAGTCAACACCACTAAATCCATTATACCCTGTCAATAAACAAACAAAAAATAACCAGCTTTAGTTTACGTCATTACCTCCTTAAATAAAACTAATGCAGAGGCTTTTGAAACCATCCTTAATAATAGGTTTTATGTCAAAAGTCATCAGTCAATTTCAGGACATAAATATAGCATTATGAGCCATTCTCTGGAAAAAGAGGGTTTAATGCATCTCCGTGCCGGATTCCAAGTAAGTCATCATATGGCTTGCAACACGCGAAAAGGGGCATTCGGACATTTGCGTAAAGTGTCGTCTCGGATCAGCCTGCGCAGTCTGCGCAGGCTAATCCGAGACGGCACTTTACGACTACATTATATTTTGTGCTACAGTAGACTTGCACAAAACAGAAAATTACATTGAAACGGAAAGTGTCGTTTCGGATTAGCCTGCGCGGACTGCACACGCTGATCCGAGACGACACTTTTCGCAAATGTCCGAATACCCCTTTTCGCGTGTTACAGGCCATATGATAATGGATTCATAAGGTCCATTTTGTCTAACAAACGACTCAATCATGGGGTCGATGGGTCCTTAGACATGCATAAAACTTACAAATAGTAAAAACTATCGACCCAGGTCAGGTTGCGCGGACTTTTTACAGAAGCATACAATCTGGTTTTCACAGAGCATGGCTCATATATTAAAAGACAATGTGTCACGAGAGAAACCATACGATACGAACATGGTCTTCTTCATGAATGCCACGATGTTTTTCAAACGAAGTGTTATACATTTTCTGCCCAGGACAGGAAAAATATCGTCCCCCCGGGGGGGGGGGGTGGGGGGGGTGGCGTGTCATAAGTTTTTGTTGATTTTCATAGACACAGTGATTAGAATATACCGCTTCCATTGAGACTTTGCTGGTACGCACAAATATTTTAATAAAAGCTGCTGTATCCTTTGATACTCATGCCAATCGGAACTGTTGTGCGATTTTTTTCTCTGAGAAAAATATTGACGAAGACTTTAAATAAGCAGCTTCTGAAGAATGCATTCCCTCCACCTTAGCTCCTAGGCTGCTAAGCGCGGCTCACTGACCTTTTGCGGGCAGTATAGATCAAGATCAGACTGCACAGAATGTGCAGTCTGATCTTGAATCTACACTGTCCGATAAGGAGATATTATTACCCAAAACATAACTTTGAAATAGCAATATTTGGGTTTTTACTATCTATTTGAAAATTTCATTTTAGTTATTTAGCAGGATAATGGTTAAAACAAATAATGAGGTTTTCTGTGTGACATATTTGACAAGTAGACACCGTATATCTATTGATAACTGCCGGTATAGACGAATCATCCGTGTCATTTAATTCGTATTCTATTAATTACATCCGTTGCAAGTGTATATCGAGATCAGAGTACATAGGATGTTCGGTATCTTAAGATTTTATTGTCAGAAAAGGGACTTATATTGCAAATAAATGCGCTTTTCTTATAAACTGAAAATACCCATTTCAATAAATTGCAACCTTAAGTTGCAAGTGTTTGTCAAACACAAACTTTTACTAAAACGTTGCAAAAAATCCTTGTCTACTTATAAAAGTCACCTCCCTTTGTAACGTTATTAGTTGTACGGTCAGGTGGCAGGGGACTTGGAAACTTGTTCACGGCCGTGGAGAATAATGTCGCCACCTCGCCTTCGGCTCGGGGCGACATTATTCTCCACAGCCGTGAACAAGTTTCCAAGTCTCCTGCCACCTGACCCTACAACTAATTTATTATACTGCAAAGTTTTACCATTCCAACGTGTGTTAAGCGAAATTTACCTGGTTTTTTTGGTTTAAAAAATTGAGTACGCTGACGAGGTAGAATTACCCTTCTTAGTGCCCCAATTCAAGGAAAACTGACGTCACTGGGAACTGACGTCACTGAAACCTTGGATATACGTGCTAAAACGTGCAGCTTGGCGCATAATATTGATGTTAATCTTGATCGACGCCGCCAATTTGGATATTGTGTTGAAAGTGTAGTCATATCTACGGGGCTCCCGAAAGGGAAACTGCTTTTACGTGGGTTTTGCCAGTGGACATGATATATATGTTCGGGGCATATTATCCAATCAGATCACGAGAAATTTCTTTGCAGTATAATAATATAACTTACCAACTGCTATTCCAGGATCACTGTTCAAAGTCTGAACGATTTCCGCTCCCTTTAATATATAAGAAGTTGATTAATAACCAATAAATAACAAGTTGACCTTAAATAACAAAAGGGGTGATCAAAACAGTGAATGGAAGTCTGACAAAATGTAAGAAGCGATTGGCAAAATTATCAAACTGAATATTTTGATCGTTTGTATTACTTAATACGCAAACGGCACCTTATATTGATGTATTACAGTATTACCCAACAATTATTGTCATGTGCTGACAACAAAGACAACATGATTTTCAAATCTGTTAAATATATCATTCTTTATCATTCGGCAAAAATGTAGACTTGAACAAATTGATGGCATCTGCAGACAACAATTTAATTGTGACTCAAATGATGGACCTTGTCTATAATAGGGTAAAAACACTGTTGGAAAAGGAGAAAATGTTATCAAAAGGCTTTTTCATAAGGGTCATAAAAACTCGGGATAGTGTGGGAAAGGGTCAACCTCATTTAAGATGACCCAGTTTGGATCTATCTGAGAGTCGCCGACTGGATCTAGAATGATGGTTTGGAAGGCACGGAAATCTGTAGCATAAAGATCGCCATTATCGGGACAAACGTCAAAACTGTCTGGATAACTGTCGCCATCTTTGTCGTCTTGGCATATATCTCCACGACCGTCACCTAAAGGTAAAGAGAGAGGGAGACTCAACGGACGATGAAACAGAAGTTTGTGTTGTAGGTTTGAGTAATTTTTGAGAGCTCCAAATGTAAATGCTCATATTTGACCTGTAAAACTTGATATAAAACGACGTAAAAAGTAATGAAGTGCTCAAAAAAAGACAAATGGAGAGACATGTACACACAAACGCACGAGAACATGCACACCGTAGCACGCTCACATAGCTGAAGAAGTTCAAGAAGGCAAACGACTTTCAAATGTGACCTTGAACTTTAACATATTAACCAAGGAAAATATTTGTGCCAAAGAGTTTCTACCATACACAAAAATGCACGTACAAGCGCGCCGCAAGCGGTCTGAGGAAAAATGAAAGTGCCGTTAGCGTCTTAAGATGACGAACTTTAACACAACGCAGTAAATGAGCATGATATGAAAATTTTAAGTCCGATTTTAATAAACTTCGACCAGAACATTTGAAAAAAAAAAATGCCTGACAGTGTACATCTAGGATTAAATTGCAGGTTCTGATAAATTTACTGTCCTCAAACTCTTAGCATGTGAAGTACTTTTACGAAAATAGTTCATTCCTTATTTATCTAACAACAAAAACAATAATTACCATTGGTGTCTATTTGATCCGGGTTTTCCACATATTGACAATTATCTTCATCATCAGGGATCCCGTCGTCGTCATCATCATCGTCACAGATGTCACCGACACCATCACGATCTGTATCACGCTGATCGGCATTGACGTTTGACGGGCAGTTGTCCTGACTGTCTTGTATACCGTCCTTGTCGCTGGAAAAACAAAACAAATATGATACATTCTATGTTGGTATTTTTGGTTCGGGGCCTGTAATCAGCAACCATTCTAAGCCTAAAAAACAGCACCACATGCGGGTGCCAACGCTCGGCTGCAGTTACTTTTAGAAATAAATTGTTTTTAAGTGAAAATTTAAGTGGAAAAGGGGGATAACTGTGTCAAAAATATTTTGATAGTTACCTACCGTACTGGCATAAATTCCCCTTTTACTTTTTAACAACTAGTTCGAATTTGAAGTAAATATCTTCAGTAATGACAGAGATACTATAAAGTGTCAAAGCTTTTGCACGACGACGACACAGACGACAACGACACAGACGACGACGCAGACGACAACAACACAAACAACAACGACGCAGACGACAACGACACAAACGACAACGACGCAGACGACGACGCAGACAACGACGCAGACGACGACACAGACGACGATAATAGCCGAGCAAAAAACACAATTTCTCTCTGGTTTAGTTCAAAATTTAAAACTATTTGACTGAACCCTTTACCAGACGACAGAATTTTAGCTTTGTCCAAATTGAGAGCATTTGCAGACGACAATTTCAATGTGGCTCAAATGGTGCAATTGTTCTTTGATAGGATAGAAAACATTGTGGGAAAAGGAGAAAATGCTGTTGACCAGCATTTTCTCCTTTTTCCCACAATGCTTTTAAAATGCCTCTTTTCCAGGGTCGTTGAAATTCGGCATGGTACGGTAAAAGGTTAAGAGTCAAACGCTTTTATATTGAGCTACACTGGATATCTTTCTATGTTTAAGAAAATAAATACAATGTCTGAATGACTTAACCAAGTGGTTTAGATGTACTGGAACATTAGAAAAATCTTGAGAATAAGAATGAAAAAAAAATATTAGGTAAATGCAGCGCGTGAAGCGGGGATGTCCATCAAGAACTGACTCAACAGGACTGACCCCACCATTGATGAACATTTGTGTCTTTGAACAGTTCATGAATGCGACCATTCCCTTCCCTTCCCCTCCCCCTCCCATCAAGAAAAGTATAGTTGTGCTACATAAGTCTGTTGTATATGTGAAAATTAAATAAATGAGTCAAGCTCTGGCAAAAGGGAGGTTCTTGCATCTTCGTAATGCATTATACCCAGCAGGTCATTACATAATTATGTACATGTACCGGTATCTATAAAATATATTATGTCCAACAATCGATTAAATCATGAGGTAGACTGGTCCCTTGATATGCTGAAAATTTATCAATAGCAAAAAAGTTTCGACCTAAGTCAGCCTACGCGGACTGCGTAGGCTGACCTGGGTCGATACTTTTTGTGGATGCTTTAAACCCCCTTTTCACAGAGCATGACTCAAATAAATGGAACTCACGAGTCATCATTGTTGTCACATTCATCGCCCACTAAATCATTGTCCGAATCAGTCTAAAAAGAAAAAAAAAGATGTACAGGAATGTCACTTTGTAAAGCTTAAAAATGTCAGCAATATCAGAGCCTTTATCCATGATGGCCCATAAAAGAAAAAAAGCTTTTTCATCAAAAAAAAAGTCTCCCATTACGTTATCTTTGTTTTGATGTAAAGTGACCTCGTTCCTATTAGTTTATTAGTTTTATTTATCACCATTTCATACAGTAAAAGTGGATATTATTTCCACGACGCAAACATTTCCAGTTTTACAGTATTGAGTATCTTTAAACCCAAAAAACCACTTAGTTACAAATTAAATATAATTTGTTTTTTCTTTAGTTTTACAATATTCACGAATATGCTTGTTAATGTACCTGTTCTTCGTTCATGACTAATGGACAGTTATCGCAAGCGTCTCCGATACTGTCCCCATCACTGTCCAGTTGGTCTGGGTTACTAACACGTGGGCAGTTGTCCATTTCGTTGGTTATATCTGAAAACAGGAACTTACTCGTATTTTATGAAGAATTTCTTTTCACATCTATGATCATTATTTATATATACAACAAATTTTATAAAGCTTGGTGATGGAATTTATACATGTATTTGAAAGGATAGAGAACATTTTGGAAAAATGAGAAAGTACTCTGGTTAAAAGCATTTTCTCCTTTTTTCCCTATATATATTATTATTACTTTTTAATCTTTTTCTACAGGGTCGTAAAAAGTAAAATACGGGATTGTTTGGTTTAAAAGAATTACAATGTCCAAATGCTATAAATTATGCTCATTTGTTACTTTCATTTCCTCGTTTTGTACGTTACTGCACTTGAGAAGTCAAATAAAGTATTTTGTATTGTATTGTATTGCATTGTATTGTATTTCTGAAACACTTACTATCATTATCCATATCTGGATCGCAAGCGTCTCCGAGGCCATCTTGATCGGTATCCTCTTGCTTGACATTAGGTATATCCGGACAGTTATCACAGGCGTCCCCTGACGTGTCTTCCTCACGGTTCTCTTGTCCCGGGTTTATAACAAATGGACAATTATCCTGAAGAAAATGAAAAGTAACCGAATTTTCTGCCGGATGGATATTGTTTACTATAACGAAAGTAGACTCTCCGATGAATACTTGATTGAAGTAATAGGGAATAAATCTAACACTACGGGTAAATTCGCAAAATCTTCGAACAAAACAGCAACGAAAGTGAATCATTTCCTTTAAGTGTGTGTTTGTTTATCCACAGACAGCTTTTTGTGAGTAGTCAACCATTATTGGCTGTAAGAACTGACCTGGCAGGGCGTAGCTAACCTTTGACATAGCTCGACCAGTTTATTTTTCATTTCAGAGGCCTCGAACTAGTTCGAAATTGTTCGTCGTATATTTATGTAAATACATGTATCATAACAGTATTTTATTGATCCTTTGCTTTATGGACACATGAAGTGCATACGCTTCTACTGTCTGAAAACACTGAAAAAGGTGCTCCTTATCAATGTTGCTTCTCAAGATGATTTCCGAAAAACCTGTTTTATCCCAATCTAAAATGCAGTGAACTGTAACATAGCTCCGCCCTCCAAGATTAATTCTTACAGCCAATAAAAGATTACAATTTTGATAAATCCACATTCAGAGTGTATAACGAACTTGCCACAGCACTTACTGGAGTGTTCGGTATCCCATCGTTATCCTTATCCGGGTCACATGCGTCACCTATACCGTCACCATCAGCATCTTCCTGTCCACTGTTCGGAACATCCCTGCAGTTATCCTTGAACACAAAAAGTCATGATATTATAGGTAACTGTTACCATTGGTCTGTCACGGAACACCGAAATTTTCATTTGTCGATCATCGAACACTGTTACTAAATAGCACATGGAGCATCGCCTCCTCTACAACGTATGTAGTATAATTATGTTTCTATAAACGATATAGAAGCGATGCGCCGATGTACTATTCTAAGTAACAGTGTTCTATGATTGACTAACGAAATTTCCGATGTTCCCTTATAGACTAAAGGGGGTTCAAAGCCTGTGCTGTTACCGGTACACTAAACACCTCTTCTCATCTCAGAATTCAAAACCGTGTAATTTGCTGAAACAATCATCCGTTCTAATTTCGCTGTTGAATTCATAAGACAATCATACTAGCATATCTGGTGGCTAGTCTTGCAGTTCATGATTAATATTTTACCAAAGTATAAACATCTCGATACTTCCATATTGAAAGAAATAAAATATTGAATTTTGCAGACAAAGAAATATGTAAAACTTAGAGGAAATGTGAAAAATGGAAAACTGCTGGTCACTGTCATTTCCTCCTTTTCCAACTATGTTTTTTGAAGGCCTTCTATCAAAGAATCGTAAAACACGAGCTTATTTGGTAATAGATTTAACATATTTTCTACCCTTCTACATTGCCTTTCATTACACTCTATCTCTACATCTGGGGTCCCGTCGATGTCCGTGTCCCGTCCGCAACTTACACCATCCCCGGCGTAACCTATACCACACTGGAAAATATTGCAAGAAAAGTATCATCAAAATTTTGTTAAAAACAACTTGTGAATAAGCTCAAAGCTAAGCAAAAAAAAAAAATCACTTTGCTGGAGTCAGGTTAAAAAAAAACGAGTATCAATGAATGAAAAAAATGCTACTAGTATAACACTGCACACTTTGAATAGAAAGTTATATACTAGTCGAACTTCTCAAGCATTAAACCTCAGTGTAAATATAAATGTTTCATGCTGTATAAAAAGGGGGTTAAATGTACATGTATCTGCAAAAAGTATCGACCTATGTCAGCCTGTGCAGTCCGCGCAGGCTGACATTGGTCAAAACTTTTTGCTTTTCGAAAATTGTCTGTATGTTCAAGGACCATTCTACATCTTCAGTCGGTTGTTTGACTTAAAATCGTTTTTACGGATGCATAATTATGTGACGACTTTCCTGATATCACGTATAACGGAGATGCATTAAACCCCCTTTTCCCAGAGAGCGGCTCAAATGAAAGTAAATAACTATTACAAATGCATTGTTCATTTACAAAACGGTAGGAGCAACTAGTTGTTATCTTTACTTGGCATTAGAGCATGCTCCAGGCTGCTTCGAAGAATAATTGTATCGCTTTCTAAACGTCATAAGAATTGTTGACGTTCTTATCAGAAGCGATTATTAACAAAACAAGAAAAAATGTACAAAATTCTAAACAGGGAGTATTCATTTCCTGTACCTACCACACACACAAACCCCACAACCCCGGGTTGTTGTAAGCAACGCCCAAATTCACTGCATTCTGTCAGGTCGGGACAAACTGTCACTTTCTTACATCCGACACTTTGGTTGCCGGCAAATCCGAACAAGCAACGGCCACACCGATATGATCCCTATCGAGGAGAAATATAATAAGTACCAATTGATTGAATGGCGTAATATGCCGATTTCAACATTATTTCAGTCATATCACGGTGACAGCTCACATATTCACGTATTTCCTGGATCTCACAAGTACTAGGATAGGGCTTTGAGGTGTCTTGCCCAAGGACATTCCTACATAAAACCCAGTGGATCCAGTGAGACTCGAATCCGGGGACTCCAGGTTACGAGTCCTACACTTTACCACTGAGCCACACATAATCCCTAATATGTACCAGTACAGGGCTGGCGTGTATAACATAAAATTAGCCATGCATTGAGAAAAGGAGGTTTAATACATCTACAAAAACTATCGCTCCATGTAAGCCTGCACAGTCCGTACACGCTGACATAGGGCAAAACTTTTTGCTATTTGTACATTTTCTGCTTGTCAAAGGACCATTCTACCTCAGTTATTGAAAAAAAAATGGATTTCATGGACCCATAGTGATGTGATGACTTGCTTACTAGTGTAATACAGTACGGAGTGCGTGGTTCAAATGTTGTTGTTTTCGTATCTTTCAAAAGAGTCTTTTTTGTATGTGTGGATGCTGGTGGAGAGTACTTTGAGAAACTTTAATTTGACGTTTCACCAAACTACGTCGACGTCGTCAAACTGCTCCGTGTTGAGTTACCATTGTATGTTTATATGCGTGTCGTGATTAACTGACTCGTCCGATTTTATTGAAATTTTCCGAATATGTTCATCAAGTGTGCTTTTTATTAGATCAGACGTGTAGATTTTATTTTTTTAAACAGTTTTTCAGGACAACCTTCGTAGTTAGTTTCATTAGCTATGATATATCTCTACTTCCTTAATGAATGTTCATTCGTTTGCCTATATGTATCTGGAGGTTTAATGGTCCTTTGACATGCAGAAAATTTACAAATTGCAAAAAGCCTCGACCCATGTCAGCAGATACATTAAGCCCCCCCCCCCCTTTCAAAGAACATGGCTCGTATACATTTATACATTTACAAAAGTATATTTGTATGGCGATGTCCTTCAGATGTCACGCGATAGGAATTTAAAGATTATCTACCCTTGATCTGAGGTAGTTTGCACGTAATGCATGTCACTCTTGCACAACTGTCTGCCCTATCACACTGCCTGGCTTTGGTATTATTTCAGTGTCAAGTGACAGCTCTAGATTTATCAAGACACAAAATGACAATCATTTTCTCACATATAAAATTTGGAATAAACCTGGGGGAAAAAACATTTCAAATAAAAGCCAGCCGTTTTCCAGTATTTTACTGTCCTCTCAAAAGAATGATTTCACCTACCAACGTATTTATACACTCGGAATTTTCAACACATGGTCCACTTGGTGACCTCAACGCACATTCGTCTATGTCGGTGCATACCTATTGACAAGAAAAAGATGTAGATCTTCAAAGATCTAACCTGTAGGCTAAATATCATAAAAACTACAGCAATAAAACTATTCATAAAAACTAGTCTTGTAATTTACATGTAAATGTATTTGTGTTTCTTAAGGTATTAAAAAGTAAAAAAATACTGTATTGAAAAACCATTGGAAAGATACTATCCTGCAAAAAGTAATTAAAAAGTTCCATAATGTAATTTAAACTTCAAACCTGTTTCATTTCGCTTGCATTTCGTCCAGCTCCTTCGACTCGTTGCCCGGTAAATCCCGAGGGACAGTCCATACATCTGAACCCGCCCATAAAGTTCATACAAGAACTTCTGTTTAAACATGGCGAATATAAATCACACTGTCGAGAAAAAAATTGTGTAATTATCTACCAGGTACAACTGGCCGGGAAAACTGGGACCGAATTTACCAACCATCCTAAAGAATATACTTGGTCTAATGCTTTTGGGGGTTTTTTTCCCTAAATTTGAAGATAACACAATTTATGATTGGCTGAACCAAATGGTTTAGCCTATCAGAAGTTGCGTTACAGTCTAGATATAGAATAATACTAATACAGTTAAGAATGGTTGGTGAATACGGACCCTGCTTCTGATCCATAACAATGGAATGTGCATGGTGCACTGAAATTATCTCAATAGAAATGAGCCATGGTCTGTGAAAAGGGGGCTTAATGCATCTGCGAAAACTTTCGACCCAGGTCAGTCTGCGCAGTCCGCGCAGGCTGACCTGGGCCGAAACTTTTCGCTATTGGTCAATTTTCTGTTTGTCAAAGGATCAGTCTACCTCATGACTAAGTCGACTATTTAAAAAAAGTGGCTAGTATGGATCCATAAGTATGTTTTGGATTGCTCAGTACCATGGATCACAGAGATGCATTAAGCCCCCTTTTGCCAGAGCAGGGCTCAAATGATTATGTTTATGACTATATTTTCACTTGCAGACGAATATGTTCTGCTTGCAGACACTTTGTCACATGCTCTCACACGTGCTTATGCACGAAACCTTAGTAACTAGTAAATTTTCTTCTAACAAATTATCCATTATAAACCACGCTACCTCAGAATGATAGTTTACTTAAAGTTATCCTGGGCGAGTAATGGATCGGTTACAGCTACAATCACGTATACCGGTATATTCCAAGTGATTCTTTCGCCAGCTTTACAAGTAACACTCTTTTCTATAGACTACTTCATTTCTATGGAAACAAAGTTAGTAACAGTGAAAACATAACAATCTCATGTTTTAACGACCCTAGGGAAGAAGGCTTCTGAAAACATTGTGATACATGAGAAAAATGCTAACAACCACCGTTTTATCTGTTATTCTCTACCCTTTCAAAGACAAAACCAATCATTCAAGACATTAAATCAAAACATTTTGTCGTCTGCAAATGCTTTCATTTTGGACCAGTCTAAAGTTTAGTCGTCTGGTAATGATGTAAACGATGAAAGGGGTATATTGAGGTCACAATGTCTTTAAAAATCTTCGTAACGAACCGTGGACGAGCAGAGCCTGAGTCGAACTCACAATTCTTGAGTTACTGTTCTGGTGCTGTTCCAACCGAGACACTAGCGCTCTACAAACAATACTACATAAGAAGTAAAATGATATTAAAATATACACGACACTTCATTTTTCATATTTCGATAGATAAAATTGTCAAACAAATGCTTATACCTCGTTCATATCGGTGCAGATAGTCCCATTTCCTTCATATCCGATCGGACATTCACCACAGATAAACTTCCCATCCTCCGTATCAATACACTCTACCCCAGGGTAGCAAGGCCTTGTCTCACATCCATACTTGATGGGTTGACAGGTACCTCTGCGCCCGTCCCCTGTAAGGTCTGGGGGACATGGTCCACATCTGTAGCCATTCGGATAGTCTTGGCACTCAACGCCTAGAGTTACAATAGTAAAATAACTTGTCTATTATAATATATGAAACTTGTCCTATAGTTTCCGAAATATGAACAAGCTTAGAATGATGAGCAAAAGATAGGTGTGTCATGCTCTGTGGAATAGGGGTTTAATACATCTGCAAAATGTATCGACCTAGGTCAGCCTGCGCATTCCGCGCAGGCTGACCTAGGTCGAAACTTTTTGCTAATGGTCAATTTCCTTCATGAAAAAGGAACTGTGTATCTCATGATTTAGTCGGTTGTTATCCTAAATGGATTTTATGGTCCTATAATTATATGATAACTGGCTTGGTATAATGCATCACCGACATGCATTAAACCCCCTTTTGTCAGAGCATAGGTCACTTAAAAAATAATTTTAAGATGCTGTAGTTATAGTTGCTCAACAGTAGTGAATGGTTTATGTTTCAGCTTCTCTCACAACAGGTTTCTGAATCGAATCGCGTAATGGGAGGGGTCAACTTTTGGAACTAATCGCATCACGGCGTGAGTACTGGTTAAGGTTTCTTGAAAGCAATCTAATCAGCTAATCTAGTCAGCTTCCATAATTGTTTCGCGTTACTTTTTTTCCATTGTAAAAAAAAAAAAGTTGATTTTCTGTACTCTCAGTGCTTTGATTATTTTCCCATTTCTTTTTTAAATATACGAAATCCGTGTGGCATGTCAAATACCAGTCATCACCTTCGAAACAAGGGCTGTCGGCACAAGTTGGAATCTTTCTGCATCGGACCCCGTCACCATAGTAACCAGCTGGGCAATCCCCACACTTGTATCCACGTCTCGTATCCTCACAGCGTACCCCGGGGTAACAGGGGTTGTCACGACATGTCGTCTGGGCTACCGGAAAAGCTGAAATTGTAAAATTTTAAATCCTGTACAACCCTAAATTTGGCGATTCATAGCACTGTGCGAAAATGAGAACACTGGTAACCAGCTTATTCTCCATTCCGCACAATGATTTCTACCATTTCAAAATCAAATGCCATTGTTTCAGCCACACTTGTCTTCTGCAACAGCTTTCAGATTTGGACCAGTCAAATGTTTTGGTGTGTGGTTAAGAGGTTACTGAAAGAAAAATATATTATATTTCATGTGTCTATTTTTAGAAATGTTATGGGTAAAGAAATGTCGTAAATTAAGCTGGGGGGAATTATTTCCCCGTCACAGTGGATATTTTCCTCCTGTCGAAAATCTGGAACTACTTTTTTTAAGTTTTTTAAGTTTTTAAGTTTTAAAAGTGGTAGTCGTTGACAAAATAATCAGAGGAAATATAATATATAATTTATTTCATCAGCTTGTGGTTAATATGGGGAAATATTTGCCTCAAAAGGGAAAGGTCCGCGAAAATAATTCGTGCCTTACGGCACTCGTTATTTTCGCATACCTTTCCCTTTTTCGGCAAATATTTCCCCATATTAACCACAAGCTGATGAAATAAACTATTTAAGCGATACATGAAAAAACTTGAAACCAAATTAATGGCGGGAAAAGGAGTCGTTATAACACAAACATTGTTAAAGAAACCAAATCTGTAACTTTTGTACCGGTATCCTGATGAGCAATATAAGAACATACAGACTCTATAAAACGATTTAGAAAAGTCTTAAAAGAAATGGTTAAATATATGCACTAACGCTTTGAATACAAAGTGAAAGCCAAAAATTCGGAAGTAACGCCACTATAACCTATCGACAATATCCACAAATCCCATCTTGTTATTTTGTTTTGAATAAGGATAATACATGAATTTTTCACTAGAGTGACGTAGAGGACACTTAAGCCATATCCTGCTAAATAACTAAAATAAAATTTTCAATTCGATTGTAAATACCGTTATGTTGCTATTTCAATGTTATGTTTTGTGGAGTAGTATCTCCTTATCGAACAGTGTAGATCCAAGATCAGACTGCACGTTCTGTGCGGTCTGATCTTGATTTACACTGCCCGAAAAAGGTCAGTGAGTCGCGCTTAGCAGCCTATGGGTTAATTAGGCATTCTTATATATTTCAAGGGAAATAATTCTTACTATAATACTAAGTAAATCGCTGAAGTTGCTTCCCTTAATCAGCCAAAAAATTGCAAGGCGAGAGAGAGAGAGAGAGAGAGAACAGAGATGCGGGCGCGAGTGTGTGTGACTGAATGCAGAATGTAGTAGAGGAGAGAGTAATGGGATGTTTGGATGAAAGTGATAATCTACAGCTTTTCTCCGTCTGAAACACAAATTTAACTATGTTGTTTAAATTTACTCTGTATCGACCATCACCAGGAACCATCATTTGTAATATGTTGTACTGTGCATCTGTACAAGATAGACAGTTTTGTCTTTTGTTTTTCCTAATAATAAAAGATATATATATATATAAATTCCTCATGGAATGTATGAAACACTATGAAATAATTCATTCTGTATTGTAAAGTACTTTGGCTACTGTCTTTGAATTCTGAAACTCTTGAAAAAGGCAATAGACGAAATATTCAACAATATAGAGTGATTTATTTCATAGTGTAATAACATTATAGATTCGTGGATAGCGTATATCAAGATTATATTGCACAAAACGTACAGTTTGATCTTGGGTCTTCACCGTCGATGTATTTGCAGGCTGATCTTTGTCTGAATCCTCTGAAAAGTACATTCACAGTCGTCCGCAGCTACATACCGGTAAAAATCAAATTGTGCCGTTTTAACATGGTTTCCGCCATATGTACACCATAGAGCTTTTGTGGATCGTTGACAATTGGAAAAAATATAGACTCTTTATTACTTGGTCTAACTATACTCAAGATTTCAAATAAATATGCAATGTTTTGACAAACACTGAAGAAGTTTCCCCAATATTGATAATTATGTTCTCTTTGGGGGAGATATTAAATCGTGGCATTTATACGAATCTCTAATTTATGAATCATTTGGAAAATTGGAATGGCGTCACTTACGTCTATCTCTCCGTCGACACATTTCACACTGACGTAACGCATTGGCTACCTGACGTGTCTCCCGGCCCTAAAAAACATTAAAGTTCAGGTTTCTTAAACACGTTAAATGCTTCTTCGGACCGACTACGCTGTCCGCTAGTTTCAGATATGGCCTGCAACACGCGAATAGGGGCATTCGGACACTTGCGTAAAGTGTCGTCTAGGATCAGCCTGTGCAGTCCGCACAGGCTGATCCGAGGCGACACTTTCCGATCATGTGTGATTTTCTGTTTCACGCAAGTCTTCTGTAAGACAAAATCTAGTGTTGACGTAAAGCGCCGTCTCGGATCAGCCTGCGCGGACTGCGCAGGCTGATCCGAGACGACACTTTACGCAAATGTCCGAAAGTCCTATTTCGCATGTTACAGACCATATTTAATCCAGTTTGAATAAATTCCTGTAGATAATTAATTCTTGAGAAAAAAAAATCGATTTTAGAATGTAGGTACATACGAGTGAGGCACTCTATCCTGTGATGCCGAAAGAAGTACTTTGATCAGAAAAGACATTTTCATGTTCCGAAACGGTAATTTGCACGACAAGGTGTTAATTTACAGAAAATGTTAGAACACATCTACTTGTTTCTCACTACAGTTGGAAAGCTAAGATACCTACTTGTACTTTCATTTCATGTTGTAACTGTCTGACCACATAGGTTAGTTCCTTCAGAGACTGTGTCAGTGTATACATATAAGAATCTGGAAGGAAGAGGAAAACTTAAGATCTAATAAGGTCCGAAGGGATGACTATTTCATCTTCAGTATAACTGTTATGGCTCCAAACACAACTTCGGTTGCATCTGTTGACAGTGGTTTCCAAGATCTATCTATACAAAACATGCAGTCTGATCTTCGATCTACATTGTCTGCAATGAAGACATGAGTAGCGCTCTGGCAAAAAGGAGGTTTAATGCATCTCCTTAATGCATAAAATGGATTTTAATATTACCAAGCAAGTCATCACATAATTATGGACCCATAAAATCTCACAATTGACATATATTAAAAAGTTTTGACTCAGGTCAGCCTGCGCGGACTGTACAGGGTGGCCTGGGTCGATACGTTTTGCAGATGCACTAAGCCCCATTTCCACAGAGCACGGCATATACAATGACCGAAACTAAGCCTTGAATTTGCAATATTTCTGTCTTTTTAATTTAGATCTGGAAAGCAGGGGGGAGCACATGATTAGTGATGCGACATAATTCACAAGGTAAACTCCACGAAAAGATGATGAAATCATTTTGAATTACATTAAAAATCTTGTATTCAAACATGCAATGAATCTGAAAATTCAGTCAATTTGGATTTTTTTCTGGAAACAACATGTGCTAAGAACACTTAATACAGCAACATCTTTAAATGAGCCACGCTCTGTGAAATTGGGGCTTAATGGATCTACAAAATGTATCGGCCTAGGTCCTCTCAGGCTGACTTCGGTGGGAACTTTTTGCTATTGGTCAGTTATATTCATGTCAAAGGACCAATCTTCCACATGATTCAGATGGTTCTTAGACAAAATGGATTTTATTGATCCATAATTATGTGACGACTTGCTTGGTGTAATGCATCACGAAGATGCATTAAAGCTCCTTTTCCCAGTGCACAGCTTAAATGGCTTGCAACATGCGAAAAGGGGCATTCGGACATTTGCGTAAAGTGTCGTCTCGGATCAGCCTGCGCAGACGGCATTTTACGACTACATTAGATTTTGTGCTACAGCAGACTTACGCAAAACAGAAAATTACACGAAGACGGAAAGTGTCGTTTCGGATTAACCTACACGGACTGCACAGGCTGATCCGAGACGACACTTTACGCAAATGTCCGAATGCCTCTTTTCGCGTGTTGCAGGCCAAATTGAAATGAAATACTAAAACTAGCAGCAAAAACGGGCATCATTAATATCACCTTTGATTGAACCAATCCGACCTCTGTACTACACTTTCCTAAAACAGGAATTCACCAATGATTCGATCTTATTTCTCAGTCCCTAGCCCATTTCGATTATCGATATTTTGATGGCTTTTCGAAAATCTCTCTCTGTACCTCTACAAGTCAAGTATTAGTAGATATTAACCATGTAAGAAAGGCACCATTACGAATTGGGATAAAGTATGCCTTCGTACCGAGGTACTTTTGCACTCGCTGACATACCCTGAAGTTCGTTAGCTCGTCAGTTTAAGCTTGTAGTGCATACGCTTACAATAATGTTCGCCTGGAACGTCCAAAAGTTTCTGTGCATCTGAAGAATTTTTTCGAAATATGAAACGATTCGCCACACTGCTGGTCTTATACTCGCTATATGCATGTAACTGTACGTTACAGACAGATTACATTTCTTATGTTTTCACCGAAAAAAAAAAAGTTTAGTTTTCAAAAAACAGAACAATACTTCAGACTATTATACCGACAAGCAAAACATGTAAAAATCGCGTCGAGTGTTCAATAGTAGTTTTGTTATCTTTACAAAATTGCCTATCCCGTCAGTCATGTGAGACGGGTGGAGTAATGGAGGGAAGTCGTCGATTTAACATTTGAATTATTGCTCTTTTCTTACCTCCCTCGGGTATTCTGTTGTCTTTCCATTCTTGACGGCCCGGTTCTGGTCTCACTACACGGACATTTGTCGCTACGTTTGATCTATCCACAATGTTTTCCAAATTGCGGTTTCGGATCCAGTCCGGTAAGGCCGGAAGTGTTGAAATCGGAATGATTTCGACAGGATCGCAGTCTAGATAATTTAGCATGACCTGTAGAGTGACTCGTGAGTAAAGGGTAAAATCGGGAACTCTCTCCTGTGAAGAACAGCCGAAATATATATGAGCCACGCTCTGGCAAAAGGGGGCTTAATGCATCTCCGTATTACATGATACGAAGAAAGCCATCACATGATAATGGATCCATAATAGCCACTTTTTTTAACAACCGACTTAATCATCAGGTAGACTGGTCTTTCGACATACAGAAAATTGACCAATATCGAAAAGTTTCGGTCCAGGTCAGCCTGCGCGGACTGCGCAGGCTGACCTGGGTCGATACTTTTCGCAGATGCATTAAGCCCCGTTTCACAGAGCATGACTCATATATATGAGCCATGGTCTTGTAAAAGGAGATTTAGTGCATCTCCATGATGCATAATAGGCCTACCAAGCAAGCCATCATATAGTTGTGGATCCATAAAATCCATTTGAGCATTATGAGGTAGATTTGTCCTTTGACATGCAGAAATTTGACCAATAACAAAAACTTTCGACCTAGGTCTGCCAGCGCGGGCTGCGCAGTCCGCTCAGGCTGACCATGGTCGACACCTTTTGCAGGTCCATTAAACCTCCAGTTCTCACAGAACATAACTTATATAATAATTGGCCTGCAACACGCGAAAAGGGACAGTCGGAAATCTGCGTAAAGTGTCGTTTCTGATCAGCCTGCGCAGTCCGCGCAGGCTAATCCGAAACGACACTTTCCGTTTTTATGCAATTTTCTGTTTTGCGCAAGTCTACTGTTGCACAAAATCTAAAAAAAGTCGTAAAGTGTCATCTCAGATTAGCCTGCGCGGACTGTGCAGGCTGATCCGAGACGACACTTTGCGCAAATGTCCGAATGCCCCTTTTCGCGTGTTGCAGGCCAATTATTATAAGCATTTCAATGTATAACAGATCATGCGCTGATTTCTCAATTTCTAAGCCACTTATTTCAGAAAATTAAGTTTGAATAAAAAGTACTCCAGTTTATTTGCAGGTTGGTTGATTCATGCGAATATGAGCAATGTTTCATTTATGTATTTAAGTGTACTGCCAGACAATAAATAATGTACGTGGTAATCCACGTACAAGAATTTGACCAGTCAGCAGACTGAGTCTTAGCAGACCTTACTGTACTCAATTCTTCAAGTTATCTGCAAACCAATCAAATACCGAGAAGCGTGTATTTTCTAGGCATTTGTTTATGAATATTTAGATATCACACCAAAAAATGTGATAACTTGATTGACCTTGAGTAGCAAGGTTACGGCAGCTGTTGATCAAAAGGTAAAGCAAACAGTCCGGTCGTTTTTAACTCACTTTGTACTTTTGTTTGATTATGATGAGACAAGCGGTTTACAGCAAATGAAAGTCTTCTCTTGAAAGACTGCCGCAGGAGTGCGTGTTTTTCTTTCAAATAGTAGGCTAGATCTACAGAAAACAAAACCGTGCGTTGACATTATTACTCGTATTTCCCCCTTTTCTTTCGTCCCCGTCCCGTGGAAGGGGGCATACTTTTAAACAGAAAATAAAATCGGACGCAAGGATCAGATAAACAGAGGACAGGAAAGACAGACGAACGGACGGTAAAACAGAAGCACGGATCCACAGACCTAGAGACAACGCCAAACCAATATCACTCCGCCTTTCGGCGAAAGGATAACTTCCATTGTGTGACACGTTGGCGACTAAACTTACCAGAAGAATCCTACTGGTGAACGACTCTCTAATCGGTACCTCTGTAGTCTCCTCCCCAACTAAATAACAGTCAACATAAAGTCTAAGTATATTCACTTCTTTGTTAAGGTCCCTCATCTGTAACAGCACCGAATGCTCTCCGGAAGCCAGGTTTTGGAGGGGAAAAGTCACCTGGTACTGCCGGAAGTCTCTCGTGTAGGTTATAACGTTCACTGGAAAACAGAGAAATTCGTGGTAGAATAAACGGAAACACATCCATAATTTAAAAAGAATACATCATTTATTACATTTCATTATAGGATACCTGAAAGTTTTCCGGAGAAAATACATGCGTCGCACGCGGATAAAATATTACACAGGAGAGGAAAAAAAAAAATCCGCATCTGCACACTGTGAAATACGGTTCCAAATATGGTATGATGACGTCATAATGACGTAACTCACGCGCGGTATACGTATGTATTAATATTTACAAGTTCATTAGTCAAAATTTTACGGTGTAATATTCATCCGCCATTCATACAAACGAAGTAACTGGCTACTACACCATTTTTTTGTCTTATTTTGCTTACCGTTTTTGAATAAAATGTCAATAATTTGCAATATTTTGTCGTTGAAAAGGTGTAGGTATATAATAAAAGGAATGTTATGCTGTAGTGACTTTCCTGGTGCTTGTATTTACTTATCGCTGCGTAAGAAAATTTTGGCATCTCGTTCGACCTTCGGTCTCGCGCGATACCAAATTTTCTCACGCTGCTCGAGGTAAATACAAGCATCAGGAAAGTCACTACAGCATAATATTCCGTATGTATTCATTTACAATTTGATGGGTCATAATTTTATGCTGTAGTATTCATCCGCCATTCATAAAAACGAAGTTAGAGGCTATACACCATTTTTTGTTTTATTTTGTTTACCGTTTTTTAATAAAATGTCAACAATTGCAATATTTTTTCGTTAAAAGGTGTATGTATATGTATAATAAAAGGAATGTTACGCTGTAGTAACTTTCCTGGCGCTTGTATTTGCTTCTCGCAGCGCAAGAAACTTTTGACATCTCGCTCGACCTTCGGTCTCGCGCGATATCAAATTTTCTCACGCGGTTCGAATCAAATACATGTACCAGGAAAGTCACTTCAGCATAAAATTCCGTATCTATTTAGCGGGGAAAAAAAGTTCCAGCAATTACCATTTGCTGCTGTAGAGTAGTTTAAAAAACAATGCAGTTTTTCAGTTTCGACCGATTAGTCAGTACAGTTCTTACAGCACTCTGATTTTTACAACTTACTGTATACCCCAGACAAGAAACAAATCCTACAACATCATTGATATTGTCTTGGATAAATTGCTTGTATATCTTTCACATAAAGTGATACGACTGACTAAAACAAGGGTAACATTGCTTTTGTTGCGGCACATAGATGTCTAAAATACAAGTCGCTACATTTATTAATCGTCGATTTTAACATTAAACGGTTGTAGGTTGTCAGACTGGCGTAAACCGATACCGTATAACGCTGATCGTACTGGTTGGGGCTTTACCCTTAACTCTTTTCCACTCGAAAAAAATGTGGACTTGTCCAAATTGACACCATTTGCAGACTAAAAAATTAAGTGTGGCTAAAATGATGGAATTCGCCTGTGATAGGGTAGAAAACATTGTGAGAAAAGGAGAAAATGCTGGTTACCAGCATTTTCTCCTTTTCCCAAAATGTTTTCAAAAGGCTTTTAACTTCAGGGTCGTTAAAATTCGGGATTGTGTGGTAAAGGATTAAAGCCACTTAAATCTCTTCTAAGTGGCAAAATATTAGACTAGCTCATACTGAAGACATCTGTAGACAACCAATGAAATGTAGCTAGGATAATGTGATCTGTCCTTGGCAGGTTAGAGAACATCGCGCGAAAAAAGCATCATCATCTCATCATCATTATGAAGCTCAACTTAACTCTTTTTAAGGACTGATGGTATAGGTGTAGAGGCAGGATTTACTCCTTTACTACAGCTTTTTTCTCAATCGGTTATATAGTAAAGCAGCCATTCATATGGAAACAGTATTGATAAAGGATCATTAGAAAGGGATGAGGAGATCCTCTGGCCACCTTGACATACCTAAAATATTGTTGAAAGCGAGGAAAACATTAGAAGGTGATGTACCGCCATCATAAACACGTTATTCGTCATGATCATCATCATTATCATCAGTACCTTAATCAAGATTGATTTCCGAGGACTGATGATAGTCATTGCGATAGGATTCATTTCTCTCCTACCGCTGACTATTGTTTCGATAATTGTTATGTTAGAAAGCAGCCAGTGGCTTTGAAAGAAAATTATGCGGAGTACTGGTAAAAGAAATTTCGGGAAAGCATGGATAGGTGCACTGGCCGCCGCGATACCTGAAATAATGTTGAAAACGGCGTTAAACACTATACAATCAATCTTAATCAAGATTATCATCGTCATCATCGACAAAATCATCAGCTTCGCCTGCATAACATTTATAACCACAAGAACTTTCATCATTTTTTTGGCCCATAATCAAGGACATTGCCTGTTACCTGATTGCTCTTCGTGGTCCCAGAACACGACAAAGGATCTCTCGGGCTGACGTTCAGGTTTCCGCTGGTTTTTGACGAACAGTAGAAAATCCGAGGAATCGCTTTTTATTCTACTTAACAAAAACAACTCCGGGTTTAGAATGAAAGCTTCTGCTATGCCTTCTTGTGGAACTGAAAATATATAAAGAAAAAAAAAATACAATTTATGCTCTGTGAAAAGGGGCTTTTGTGCATTTTCGCACTGCATTATGCAATGGAAGTCACCTCATAATTATGGATCCATAAAATCAAGCTTGTGTAACAACCGTCTAAATCGTTAACACTTTACCAAACGACAAACTTTTAGACAGGTCCAAATTGAAAGCACTTGCAGACGACAAAATAAACGTAAATTAAAAAACTGAAATTTGTTTCCAGCAGGGTAAAAAAACATTGTGGAAAAAGGAGAAAATGCTGGTTACCAGCATTTTCTCCTTTTCCCACAATGTTTTCAAAAGGCTTCTATCTCAGGGTCGTAAAATCCAGTGATTGTTTGGTATAAAGGATTAAAGTAAATGGTTGTTTGACAAGCTGAAAATTTACGAATAGCAAAAAACGTTTGACCTATTTCAGCTTACGCGAATTGCAATTTTGTGGAATGAAAGGTCAAAAATGATCTAAACTGTCTTGCACAAGCAGCTTACATTGTCTCCGCCATCCTTAACCCTCTCAGCGCCATAGGCCAAAGGGAGCACTTTTGCAGACAACTTATATCAAGACCAGACTGCACAGACCTGAAGGCAAGCTGTAAATAAGCAATAGCATCAACACATCATTAAAGATGCCGCCTAACCATAAAAAAGCAAAAAAAAAATAATCACAGCGTCATACAGGTTAATCTGTTTCATTTAAACCGGTTAAAACTTCTGTAATTTAAAGGGGCATATTCAGTTTTTTATACTGTCAATCAAATACCGTGTAAAATATACCGATAAATACAACTATTTTGTTTGTTTTACGCTGTACGGTTATATTCTTTAGAAAGGTGGATTTTTTGGCAAGTAAATAACGAAGAATCGTTCGGCAATCGGTAACATGTATTTTTTTTTTTCATTGCATCAGATATGGCGCCATCATACTGATTTGAATACGATTCTTCGTGTTATTGATCATGTTACATTCCCACAAGTCTTTGTGAAACTTTGGCACGAAATCTAAAAAATACTGAGCTGAAGAGGCTACGCACCCCATTATATCTAAAGATGCTACGTAGCCCATTAAGGAAATACCATGAAAAATATTTTTTCCTATTTTTTATCTTTCTTCTTTACTGATGATTTGCCAGGTATCCGCTTTCTTAATTCAGTGACAAGTTTTTTTTTTTAAGTTCTGTGAGATTATAAAAATCTGAATAACTTCATGTAAGAGACATTGGGAGAAAAAAAAAAAGAAATAAAGACATATATTATTTAGAGGCTCCAGCATTTTCTTCATTTCCCACAATGGTTTCAAAAGTCCTTTTCTTGGGGTCGTTAAAATTCGGAATTGTGTGGTAAAGATTTAAGTTGTTGATCATAGTCTGAAAACCTCGGAGTTGACAGTCCTCAATTCATGGTAGATCGATGATTTCAAATGTTTCATTCATGTTAGCCTTTGGTGGCACACATGTTCTTAATACAGCCAAAAAGAAAGAAACAGCGTGTAAGCAAAAGGAACTGTGAAGCTTTTTACCTTCTGTAGGCGCTTTTGCTGTGGAATAATCCAAAAGTATATAAAAACACAAAGAAAGAAATATCACAGCGTATGTTCTATAAGCCATCGTTGGTGAATGCTTTGTTAAATTGACCGTTGACGTGAAATATACACGATATGAAACCAACAGCAGCAACCTGACACCGTCTGTACGTGGTGAACCCTTTGCGTGCCCAGTACTATTTTAGGTGCATTTGTGGACATTGTTTATCAAGATTAGACTGCACAGAACGTGCAGTCTGATCTTGGATCTATACTGCCGCTTTACAGCGGGCTGCTTTAACAAAAACAACCTTGGAACTGATATTTAGATACTTATCTATATGTTTGTTTTTCGTTTATAAGCAATTTTTGCTATCATAGGTTTTAACCCTTTACTCAAACATCAACCCATATTCTTCTTTGTGCGATCCAAAATATTCTTTGCTGAAAGATCAGCGTTTATGTTCGTTCAGTATGATCCGAGTCTTATCAAGAGTTTATTATTTGATTGTGGCGTCCAGTTTAATATTAGAACAGAACAAAAAAAAAAACGTTTGTTTGACCTAAAAGTGGAAAAGTTTGAATTCATTCAACCCTGTACAAAACAATCCAGAGTTTTAAAGACCCTAAAAGAGATGGTTTTGAAAACATTGTGGGAAAAGGAGAACCAGCATTTTCTCCTTTTTTCACAATGTTTTCTACCCTATCAATGACAAATCATTACTTGAGCTAAATTTGATTTGTCGGCTGCAAGTGCTTTCAATTTGGTCGAGTCCAAAATTTTGTCGCTTGGAATGGGGTTGACATGCCCTAAAATCTGTGTCATCGGCCACTTCTATTAAGAATAAACCTCCGTATTAAGCAAACTGAATTTTGAGAGGAGGCAAATAATTATAATGTTGAATTGTACCTCTATAAAGCAAGCACCTGTCTTAAGCGAGCGCAAAATCTTCAATATTTGTAGACGACAAAATTAATAAGATGTGGCTGATATGATCAAATTTGCCCTTAGAGGAGCATAAAACATGGGAAAAGGGGAAAAGACTGGTAACTTGCTTTTTTTAAAATCTTTTTCCACAATTTTTTTTAGAAGCCTTGTTGAATGATATGATTCGTTGTTGAAGGACGAATTGGAAGGGATTTCTTAGAAAATTATGTCCACGGATTTCTGTTGAAAGAAAGAGAAGGAACAAGGATTCAAATACATCGTTGCGTCACACACTGCAGGGCTACGTTTAATTTAACCCCTTCCAAAACAATCCCTGGTTTTCAGGACCCTGAAATAAAAACCTTTTGAAAACATAGTGGGAAAAGGAGAAAATGCTGGTAACCAGCATTTTCTCCTTTTCCCACAATGGTTTCTACCCTCCCAGAACAAATTTCAATTTTTGAGTCATATTAATTTTGTCGTCTGCAAATGCTTTCGATTTGAACCAGTCTAAAATTTTGTCGATTGGTAAAGAGTTAAATACAACACTTTGTGAACGAAACAATAAAAAATGTATAAAAATATAATAATGACTGTTTGCAATAAAGAAAGAATGCGACACGCTGACGTAAAAATAGCAAAGTTTAGTGCAGTTGGTTAATATGAATCCCATTTTTCTATGGATCATTATCGAAAAGCATTTCTTTCTTTTTAATCCCTACCAAAACAATTTCGTATTTAAAAGACCATAAGAAACAAAACTTTTAAAAACATCGTGGAAAAGGATAAAGTGCCGGTAACCGGCATTTTTTCCTTTACCCGCGATGTTATCATTTCTTTAAAAGACAATTTCGGTCAGGCTAGGCAGACTATTTCAATATGGGCAAATCTAAACTGTTGTCTTCTGTGAAAAAAGTTAAAATCTATCTAAATCTAAAACATATAACACAAAAGAAAACTTTTGAAAGTAAGAAAAATACGTGTATTCTTTTTCGTTAATACGGTATATTAAAAAGCTGTTAAAAAAAACTATCTTGTCCGGCCAGGTAGATCAGTGGTTAGCATATCTGACTCGTGTCCTGGTGGTTGTGGATTCGATTCCGGCGATTTTTCACCTCCCATTTCTGATGCATGTGAGAAAAGTAGTCAGTGGCTTGGAAAGAAAGCAGTGTCAATACTGGTGTGAGAAGCCAGGAACACATACGTAGGTGCACTGACCGTCGTGATGTGACCTAAAACGACGTTTTAACTCCAATACAAACAAAAAGAGAAACTGCTTGTAAAAACTAATTGTTCAGTTTGTACATTGCCCTCGAAAGCTGGACTGCCTGCTGAGCTACTCCTTACCAGGCGACAAAATTTTGGAATTGTCCAAGCCTAAAGCAAAATACAGTCGGCAAATTAAATATTTCTAAAATGGTGGAATTTGTTTTTAATAGAGCAGAAAACATTGTGGAAAACTGAAAAAATACTGGTTACCAGCATTTTCTCCTCTTCTCACAATGTCTTTGGAAACATTATATCTTGTGGTCGTAAAGAGTCGGAACTGTGTGATAAAAAAAAAGACGAATTTCGTTTAGCATCTGTGAAAATTAGAATACCAAATACACAGGAAAACAACATAATTTTCGGCTGCAGAAATTTACCTCTTTAATGGCAGACGACAATTACATGTGGCTTTAACAGTCAAAATTGTGTGTGAAATGCTGCAAAGAATTTTAGGGAAAAGGAGGAAATGCTGGTTACCAGCATTTTTGTCCTTCTTTTCAAAACCTATGTCTGTGGAGGTTGAAAAACGTGGAGTTCCTTGATAAACTCCCAGATATAACGATCCCGTAAAAGACGGCTTTGCTTTTGAAAGCAGTGTGGGATAAAAAAGGAGAAAATGTTGGTATCTAGCATTTTTTCTTCTTTTCCAACAGTGTTTTCGATCCTCTTAAGTACATATCCCAACATTTCAAGCACATTTTTAATGTCGTCTGCATATGCCATACAAATTGGACGAGTTTAAAATTTTACCGTCTGGTAAAGGGTTAGCTTAGTTTCAGAGCAGTGATTCAAACGTACAGCTCTTTACTATACGACAAAATTTTGGTCTGGACCAAATTGATGGCACTTGCATTATATACATAAATAAATGTAGCTTAAATTATGATTTCTGTATTGCAAAGGGTAGAAAACATTGTGGGAATAGAAGAAAATCTTGGTTACCAGAAGTTACTCCTTTTCCCAATGTTTTCAAAAGCCTTGCCTTTCAGGGTCGTTAAAACACAGGATTGTGTGGTAAAGATTAAAATGCCAGTCAATTACAGACGGGCTTCTGTTTTGTATTTGCGGCCGACATAATTTGCACAGGTCAGGGATTCAACGCGGAATCTTGAAGTTGAGTTGATACAGCTATGAAGTTCTTTTTCCACTGAGAAAGGAAGTGTATAATTTTAAAAGTGATCCTTTACGCATACGTCAAAATTTAAAGAGGCAACACATTGAAATATTTGAAGCATTTTACATGTATATATTGTCCAGACTGCATAGCTCAGTTGGTAGAGCGTAGGAGTCGTGAAGGTGATGTTTCGGGTCACTTGAGGATTCTCTTGTTTGTTTGTTTTGTGTTTAAAGCCATTCTCAATGTTATTTCAGTCATAACATGGTGACCAGTGCATCTATCCATGCAGTTAAACGCACCACACACAGCACCCTTTCGAAGCTAGTGGCTGCTTTCCGTAAAAAAACATCGACGCATTTGCAAATGCAAATAAGAATGGTGGAACTTATTCTTGGGTGAATATATAAATTTACACGGAGAAAATGTCGGTTATCACCTTTCTCTCCAGTTCCCTCACCGTTGTAAAAGCATTCTTTAATAAGGTAGTAAAGACACGAAATTTGTCGGTGAAGAGGTTAAAACAAAAGGGTTGCCTCTCTACAAGAACAAACAGTGAAACGTTGTGAAGATATGCGGTATGCAAACGAACCACATGTGTTTTAGGTTTAATTTAATTCGCTTTCTATCAGCTCACGATCTTGTATTTGTGTCAGATTTCACCGTTTTCTGTATGTCGCTGCTTGACTTTGGGCATTCACCCTTGGTTTGGAGGGGGGGGGGAAAACTTCCCCCCTCTGGCAAATTTGTAACGTAAAAACGTCTACTAGGTTTATTCGGCTCTCTAAGGTTTAAATTAGCCCCGCTTCCTTTCAGTGAAAAGTAAACTGGAACCCGTTGTATATCCCGTAACCGTTCGATAGATACGAAGATCAATAACTGGCTACCAGTTTAGGTGAAAAGTAGCCATTAAACCGAGATGAACTTCCCTTTCTCCCCCACCTGAAAAAAAAATGTATTTGCATTCTTAATTGCTTATCCTCCGGTTAAGAAGCCAGATCGTACACGGTTTCGTGAAGCCCGGATTTATGAAGAACCATCCTAATAACGGTTGACTTCCGAAAATGTGCCAACGAAAACCAGTATTTTCCAAAATTCCTAGGGCATCGTCCCGATATAACCTGGAATGAACTGTTTTATAATAAAAACGGGATGGTAAGCCGGTTGGGGCGGTCATTCACGGTATCGCCATGGTAATCCCAGTTCGATAACGAACTTCCCGTATCACTATTCGGGCCTACAGTCAGAAAGGTTTTAATTCTTTACCAAACGACAAAATTTTAGACTTGTTCTAATTCAAAGCATATGTACACGACATATAAAACATGGTACAACTCATGAAAATGGTCTTTGGAAGCGCAGAAAACGTTGTGGAAAACGGAGAAAATACTGGTCATCTGCATTTTCTCATTTTCAGGTTCGTTAAAACACGAGATTGATTCTTAAAGGGTTTAGTGTACTTGTTCGCCGGGGGAAAACAAGTGTGTATATCTAATTTTCAACACTTTAAAATGTGAGCTGAAAATAGCCCGACATAATCATTTCAAGGACTGGTAATGATTCAATTTCACTGAAGTTGGTTATTCTAATTTGCTTTTTATTCCTGTAAAATATGTTGTTGGCTGCATTGTTGGGTTGTTTTATATTTGCGTATGTTTAACGTATCTTTTGATAGTATATATGTTCTATCACAGCAACAGTTCATCTACTCATGTCTCTTCTGTGCTTCAACCGTACACGGCTGGGTCCTGAGGGTGGTAAAAGAGCTCCACTATTGCACGGCGTTGAATGGTTGCTGGTTCTTCAACTTTTTCCTTACCGTAGGCGACACAAGAACCTTTTGTGGACAATACAGATCAAGATCAGACAGCACAGAACATCTGATCTCTGATCTACACTGTCCACTACTTTATTTCTGGTTATAACCAAACTTTTCGCTTCATCTTTAAGAGGAATTAAATTTGCAGCAGTTGATAAAAGTGTGATTTATTTATTTGGAAGGCAAAGCAAAAACGACACAATTTACTTGCATTTTCTCCTTACCTATTCGCGTTTTCAAAAGCCATATCCCGCTGTGTTGCTAAAACAGGCCATTGTATAGTAAACAGTTAGCGACAAACCCTTTCTTCTTCAGAAAAGAAAAAAAAAAAAACCAGACAAATTTCGAAGAGAACAGATCAGAAAAGAACACAAACAACAAACAACTCCATACAAAAAAAAATTCCTTTGCTTTTATAAAAACATCTTCAACAATTTCAACAACAATGATGATGAACTTTTCCTTCATGCAACAAACGTCTATATACGGTCGTACAGTTGATGTGGTAGGTGTGTCATTAAATGTCTATTTACAGTTATAAAGTTGATGTGGACGGCGTGACCTCTGCTTCTTCCTTCTTTCCTTGTTTTCTTTCTCTTTCTTTCTTCCTTTTTTCAAATCTTTCTCTATTTGTTTTAAATTTGGCTCGCATTCTTCTCTTCTTCTTCTTTTCCTCTTCATCAGGATCCTGCACCAAATGTATCAAATGTTACAGAGATTTCAAAGAAAAATTATCAAATATTAATACCAAAACTTTTGAGCCATACTCTGGGCAAAAGGGGATTTAACCCTTTCCCAAACGTCAAATTTTGGACCAGACCAAATTGAAAGCATTTTGCAGATGACAAATTAACAGTTGCTAAAAAGATGATTTTTATATATGATAGGGTAGAAAACATTGTGGGAAAAGGAGAAAATGCTGGTTACCAGCATTTTCTCCTTTTCCCACAATGTTTTCAAAAGGCTTCTATTCCTGACCCGTAAAAACCAGGGATTGTTTGGTAATGAGTTAATGCATCTCCATGACGAATGGTACCAAGAAAGTTGTAACATAAATAAGGATCCATAAAATCCTTTTTTTCTAACAATGAACTAAAGACGTAGATTGGTCCTTCGACATGCAGAAAATTTACCAAAAGCAAAAAAAAAAAAAAAAAAATAAGTTTCAACCCAGGTCAGCCTGCACAGACTGCGCAGGCTGACCTGGGTTAATATTTTTTGCAAATCCAGAAAAAAACCCTTTTCACAGAGCATGACTCAAATTTATCTATAATCCTATTGCAGTCTGTATTGTAGTCTGAATGAGGCAACAAAAGCTTTCCATGCCTTGCCAGTATGTTTGTTTTTGTGATGCTTAATGCTGTTTTCAACATTATTTCAGTTACATCATGGTCAGTGTATATATCCATGCTTTCCTTCAGTTTTTCACTAGTACTTGCACTTTGCATCATATTTTTCATAATATTCTTTCCACGCCATGGCTGCTTTCTCACACAGAAATTGCCAAAACAATGAAGAGCAGTGATGTAGAAATGAATCTGTTTTTAATGACAATCATCAAGGAAACTGGCCTGGCTATAGAATCAAACCCATGGTTTCAAGCCCTGTATTGGCATTTCATGCTTGATAAGGTCTGACATAAGCTGCCTTTCCAGAAAAGACTAGAGACGTATCAGCAAGCACCTAGAATGCTTAATAGAAAAATCTCTTGACACTTTTAATATAAGTTTATCTCACAAGCCAAGGAATATACATTCTTTTTCTCACATAAGATTATCTAAGAAATCGTAGGTCACTATATGCCAAACCATTCATGCACATCTGGAAATTCCCACAAATAAAACCTGACTTACTTCTCTGAAAGCAGGTTAACTCTTTCAGCGCCAAATATTATAAACCTGATCCTTTTCGATGCCAGGAAATAGAATCCACTGAGACTCAGAAGGATTTTGTCTCATAGGCTTGACTAAACAAGCGGACAAAATAGATCCAAGATCAGACTGCACATTCTGTGCAGTCTGATCTTGATCTATGCCGTCCGCAAAAGTTCCTGTTTTCACCTATGGTGTTGAAAGGCTTAAGGTGTCATCGCATACATCACAAAAGTCATAATGCTCTAAAACATGTATTAGAAAGGAAAGTTGGTAATGACTGTACTCTGAAAAGCAAAGGTTATAGGAATAGTAGTGTCATGCTGCACTTAGATACAAAGCTATCAATAACTGAGCCATGCTCTGGCAAAAGGGAGCTTAATGCATCTCTGTGATGCATCATACCAAGCAAGTCATCACATAAATATGAATCAATAAAATCTGTTTTTTTCAACAACCAGCTAAATAGTGAGATATAAAGGCCTTTGGACATGTAAAAAATAAAAAAAGCAAAAAATTTCGACCCATATCAGCCTTGGCGGACTACGCAGGCTGGCCTTGGTCGAGACTTTTTGCAGATGCATTAAACATTCCTTTCACAGAGCATGGCTCACTGTAAGAATGCCTTTCTCTTTCAAAATCCATTTTCGAAACAATTTTCTTTCCACTCAGTCCTTACAATGATTATTTCCTGAAAACCTTAACACTTTACCATCCCAACTTTTAACAACCCTGTGAACAATTTTTTTTAAAACATTATGGGAAGAAAAAAAGTGCTGGTGACCAGCATTCTCTCCTTTTCCCACTATATTTTCTATTCTTCCAAAAACAAATTTCAAATTTTGAGTCACATTTGTCTTATGCAAATGCTTTGAATTTGGACTGGCCAAAAATTTTGTCCTTTGGTAAAGCGATAACCAGTGCTTGCACTAGTCTGAGCATGAAGTTGGTTGTTCCAAAAGTTGACCCCACCCATCACAGAATTCGAACCTAGAACCTTTGAAGTGAGAGGCTAACGCTCTACCACCACACCTATGTCTCCCACTTGCTTTAGAAAATACTGTGAGGAAGGAATACTTGCCAATCAATAAATATCTTTTTAAATGCTAACCATACCTTGCCTTCTTGTATAAGTCTTTTTCTCTTGTTGATTTCTTTCTGTTGTCCAAAATCCATTTCATCAATTTTCTAGGAAACAGATAAAACAACACAATGATATCAGTGTATGTCTGATATAACATGACTACATTTACAAAAAACCAAGGAAAGCCTGCTGTTAAATCTTAAAGGAGGTTATTGAGAAACTTATCATCAAATGAAACTGAAACATTTTCTATCATTTAATTTAGCATGGGGATGGATGGATGGATGGATGGATGGATGGATGGATGGATGGATGGATGGATGGACGGATGGATGGATGGATGGATGGATAGATGGACCAACAAACAGATGGATGGATACTAACTATTTCAGCTTCCCGTCTCGTCACAGCTACCTCAGTCAATATCTTCAGTACCTCCTTCTCATTTACGGGATACTCTTCAAGCTTAGTGTCTACAAAAATTCAACAACAAAAGTGAGTGAATCTAAAGCTTTGAACTCTTTACCATGTGACAAAATTTTAGACTATCCCAAATTGAGATAAAGCAATATGGCAATTTCTTTTCCTAGTTCATTTTTCTGCCAAGGCCTGACACTTGGACTGATCGTAGAATAACAGATTGTCAACTTCACAATATTTTCACACCCAGTTGTTTACATTTGGCTGCCACTGTGCCCTTAGGAAAGCACACTACTAGTGTCCCTTCACTTGCTCCAATCTAATACCAGATGACATAATTAAAGAATCATCTGCAATCACAGCATTACCAGAGGACAATTATAATGTTGATCAAATAGTTAGATTTGTCTATGAAAGGGTTACTAACATTTCTCCTCTTCCCACAATGTTTTTTAAAAGCCTTTCCCTTTTAAGGTAACAACAACTCATGACTGTTTGGTAAGGGATTAAACTGAACACAAATTGCACTTTACTTACTTATATTGGCTTCAATAGCATGAACAAGTTTGATGTCAAACTGAGTGACTAGAGAGATTGCCATTCCTCCTCTACCTGGAAATACACAGGGTGTTATTAACAAGGATTTTTTGTATGGAGTTTAATTTCAGTTATATTGTGGCAGCCAGCGCACCTATCCACACTTTCCTGGAGTTTCTTTTACCAGTACTTTGCACAATATTTTTTCCAAGCCACTGGCTTCTTCCCCACATAACCATTGTGGAAACAATAATCAACAGTGGGAGAGAAATGAATCCTGTCCTAATTACTCTCAACAATCCTCAAAAAGAAATTGACCAAGCCGAGGATTTGAATAAGCAATGCCCTGGTTTCAATCCCCATTTGTTATCAGCTAGCAAATGTGGGCTAAATGCATCTCTGTGATGCATAATACCAAGCAAGTCATCACTTAATTATAGATCCATACAAACCATTTTGTCTAACAACCAACTGAATCCAGGGGTAGAATAATCCTTGGAAATGAATATGATTCACAAAAAGCAAAAAGTTTTGAACTATGTCATCCTAGGCGGACTGGGCAGGCTGACATGAGTCGATTCCTTTTGCAGATGCATTAAGCCCCTTTTTTACAGAGCATGGCTCAAATAAAGATTATCATTCCTTTTCTACCTGGAAATAAGTAAGGTATTACAAAACATTCAAATCACATTACAACTGATGTCAAACTGAGTGACAGAGTGATCACCATTATTCCTTCTTCTATATTTTCAGTGGTACTATCTGATACATGACATATGAAGAACTTACCTGCTCTGGCTGTTCGACCCACTCTATGTACATAATTTTTAGGTTTGTTTGGTATATTATGGTTGATTATTAGATCTACTGTTGGAATATCCAGACCTCTGAAAGGAAAAAAAACTTATCAAAAGACACTATCATCTGGCTTCTTAAATGAGTCTTTTTTTTAGCCCTTTACCACATGACAAAATTTTACACCTGTCCAGACTACAGATCAAATGTGATTTAAATCACATCATGGAATATCTGTATGGGAGGGTAAATAACATTGTGGGAAAGAGGGAATGCTCTGATTACCAGCATTTTCTCTTTTCGTGCAGTGTTTTCTAAAGCTTATTTACTAAGGGTAGTTAAAACACAAAACTGCTTGGTAAATGGTAAAAGGATTGACCTCATTTTTGTCTGCTTTACCACAAATGCATATTGATGAACATATACAAATCTTAACCTAATAGAATGTGTAACTTTAGCTGTCTTGGCAGAAAGGAAGAGTTAAAATCAGACTGCAAAGAATGAGCATTCTGATCTTAGACCTAGATTGTGTGACAGTTTGTGAGCTATTCTTGCCAAAATGTCCTCAAAATTGCAACAACTGGGTTTTCCTGAACAATTTTTTTTTTTGCATTATAGTGAAATTTGTGACTATACTAATATGTCTGAAAAAGCCTAAGTTTTGTGAACAGGTGAAATAGCAATACAGGCATCTTGAACCAACAAATACAAAAGAATGTTTTACACATGTGGTTTGATATGATTTCTACCACACAAGTAATCTTAAGACTTGTTCACATCGAATTCACTTGCACAAGCCAAATGAAATATGACATAAAAAGACGGGATTTGTATTCAAGCTGTAAGAAAACATTGTAGGAGAAAATGCTGGTTACCAGCATTTTCTCCTTTTCCCACAATGTTTTCAAAGTACTTATTCTTGAGGGTCATAAAAACACAAGATTGTGAGGTAAAGAGTTTACGTACCTGGACGCCACATCTGTTGCAATCAAAATTCTGACTTGGTTGGATTTAAAGCGTGCGAGTGATGCCAGTCTTTCCTTTTGTCTCATCATAGAATGTAGAACAACACTGACAAACCCTAGTTCATTGAGGACCATTCCAAGTATCTGTGTGTATCTAAAATCAATCAAGGAAGCTTTACCCTTTACTGAAAAATCCTGCGTTTTTATGACCCGATAGAAGACGGCTTTTTGAAAACAATGTTAGGAAAGGAGAAAATGCATGTATGCAGCATTTTCTCCTTTTCCAACAATATTTTTTCTACCCTTTGAAGGACTTATCCTATCATTTAAACTACACACAATTGCTCCAGTTAGAAGAAGTCTAAAATTTTGTTGTCTGGTTATCATTCTCGGTCTAGTAGTCTTCTACAGTTCTGAATGAATAAACTGATGTTTTTCAGCTCAGAAATTCAGCCATAATATAGCAATTTCAAGGTTTTTTTTTTTTTGCCAGAATATGTTACAAAGTAGCAGACAGCATATATTCACAATCTGGGTTGTAAGTTCTGACTTAAATGAGAAAGCAGCACGGGCTTGGCTATAGTGCGGTGCCTACTGCTGGTTGAATATACACCAAGAACACATGAACACATCAACAGATGCACTAGCTTCTGTGAAATACTTTTTCACAGGTACGTGGCTAGGGCCCTACAATGCCTTGCTCAGGCATACTCCAATGAAAAACCCTGTACCATAGGTCAGGACTGAACCCACGACCTCTAGATTACAACAGCTCAACCGCCAAGTCATGTGGGGCACCTCTCTTACAACAGGCAGCGATTTTTTTCCTTCTTTGAACGGGTCGGGTAAACGGACCCTGTCCAATCCAAGTTGGTACTATTTTTCCCAAAATTTGGTCAAGTATTTCCCAAAACTAAAGTATTCTTCACAGGATACCACATTAGAAAGAAATATCACTTCCAAATATATGCTTCCTCAAAAAATCACAAATAAATGTGTTTCTTAATGGAATAAGAATACAGTGACTTCCCCAGGCAAATAATTTTGAATACGTATTACACACAACCCCCTATCTCCCATATCAGCATTTTCATTGGTGAAAAAGACAGGAAAAGCATCTGACAGTTGTCAAGGGTATAGTTGGCAGTGATCATAGTAACCATTAAATCTCCATTTGCTTTCTATGAAGCTGTGATTTGAATGTCACGTGTATTTGCAAAGGTATACCCTTCGATTCATTGAACATACGGAAAGTATTAAATGATTAATACAAGAGATGACAGCATGTATCATTGAAATCAACAATGTAGGGAACAGAGAATATGCTGCTTGCCAGAATTTTCTCCTTTTCCCACAGTGATTTTAAGGGTCTCCATCCTTTCTGTTTTGTTTGGAAAATGGTCAATACATGTTAAAGAACTTGTTTCGCAATAAATGCAAACGCAATAGGTTTAAACTGAACTAGGAACTCACTTGCATGTTGAAGTAAAAATCATGATAGAGCTTTTTTTATGCTCTGTGATGTAATTATCTAGTATATTCATCATGGTTGCATCTTTAACATCAGCTGACATCAAGGCATAATACTGTTTTAAGTTTTCTACTGTGACTACCCTGAAACAGATATAGAGAGAAAATCTTATCAATTCAAACATTTATATGAGTCATCAGAGCTGCTGCCACACTGTTCCCTGACGTAACTACTTCTTAGACTACTTGTATGCTGTTTAATGCTGCTTTCAACATTATTTCAGTTGCAAAACTGTGCCACATTGGTCCTTGACCATATAGATATGAGCACTGATCTGTCAAACTGAAGTTTGGAGTCAATTTTCAAAAACCCATAGTTAAATTTTGGAAGTAAAATGTAATTTCTGTAAAATCTGATGGTATAAAAAGCCATTTTCTAGAATATTTGCACTGGACACTAAACAAGATGTTGAGATTCTGACCATTTTTTTTCAGGGGGAACTACAACCTCCAAGCCAAAGTCAGTGACTTTATCAACTGTGCTAAAAGTCTGGAATCTTTTACGTTTTCTACATGCGTTTCTATCCATGTTTAAATTTTAAAGCCATCTTTACACACAAATGAAATTAGCAGTCCTTTAAAAAACTTACAACATGAAATCTGCGTTAACGCTCCTTTGAGCCGTAATCACTGCAAGAGTAGTTACAGCACACTTATCAATACCTTATGACTCATTTACTAGCATGAGGACTGAGAATAAAATCCTATCCAAGCACATTTTCATAATGTTATAAATGTCAAGCCTTGACTCTGTACCAAACACCACTGAACAAAATTTAAGACTTTTCTTTTCTTACTTGAGAGCACCTGCAGACAACAAATTACATGTGATTCATATGATAGGAGTTGTTTTCAAAATGGTAGATAATGCTGTGGAAAAAGGAGAAAATGCTGCTTTACCAGCATTTTCTCCTTTTCCTACAGTCTTTTCAATAGTCTTTTTTCTTCAGGGTCATTGACAAAAGGGATTGTGTGGTAAAGTGTCAAACATTAGCCAGGTAACAGTCTTAACATATAATCCTTCTTGCTATATGCAACAGATCCCTTTCCAAAAATGTTTAAAAAAAGCGGTAGAACACAGGAGCAGAAAAAAATCCTGATATAGAAATGGCACATACTCTGATTTTTCCTGCCAGAAAAATGGCCTATTAAGGGCAATTTCTTGAAGATCTTTTAAGGACTGTGTCATGGTGGCACTGAATAAAAGAGTCTGTCTTTTCCTTGGAATAAGATTAAATATTGTCTCCAGTTGATCACCATAATCATCTTCTATTAGTCTGTCAGCTTCATCCATCACCTGTCAGAATGAAAAAAAAAGAAAATGGAAGCTCTCTAGGAAAAGTAAGTCTAATGCTTTCAAAGGTGTGGTATCCTAGCAAATCTTTGCATAATATAAATCTATAATTGCTCAAACCTGTGCATAATATGAATCAGATCCTTGTACAATATAAATCTATAATTGCTAAAATTCGTGCATAATATGAATCTATCATTGCTAAAACCTACCCATAGTATAGATCTAAAATTGCCAAAATCCACTTAATCATGTGATAGAATAATCTTTTGGCATGCAGACAATTTACAAATAGCAAAATGTTTTGTTCCAGGTCAGTCTTTGCAGATTGCATAGGCTGACATGGGTTGATAATTTCTGTAGATAAATTGAACCACCTTTTCACAGAGCATGACTGGTATGTTTCAATGGGAGAAGGAGACAGAACAAGCAAAAGCAGTTACGGTGTTACCAGTTGTTTTTTCACATACATGCATTTCAAATCTATATGTAGAGAGAATTGAATTCCAGCCCTGCCTAAGTGAGGAATAATATTTTTGACAGGAGGTACTTTGTAATATAAGCTCCATGTTTCTTTGCATACCAGCCCTCTCTGTAGCCTAATGTGGCAGAAAAGGTTCTGCTATGGCCAGTTACTGAGTCACCACCTAGGTAAATAATGGTTATCCAATGCCTACCAACTTGGTGCATTAGCATAAACACACTAGGACTCAGGGTAAATGTGCTAAATAAACTTAACCCTTTACCACACAATTCCAACTTTTACCGACCCTGAGAAAGAAGCCTTTTGAAAACACTGTGAGAAAAGGAGAAAATGCTGGTAACCAGCATTTTCTCCTTTTCCCACAATGTTTTCTACCCTTCCAAAAAGGAATTTCAATTTTTGAGTCACAATCATTTTGTCGTCTGCAAATGCTTTCAATTTGGACCAGTCTATAAATCTGTCATTTGGTAAAGAGTTAAATGTATTTCATCTATCAGCTATTGGTTAGTTCTTTTTAATCCTTTGCCAGACAACAATTTTTAGACTCATTGAAATTCAAAATTGATACAAATGAGCTTAAATTCTCTGATAGGGTAAAAAACATAGGAAAAAGAGAAATGCTGGTTACCAGTGCTTTCTCCTTTTTCTAATATACTTTCAAATGCCTCCCACCCCATGGTTGTGAAAAAATGGGATGTGTGGCAAGGGGTACTATAATTTACATATAGTTTTTACCAGAAATTTAATTTTCTTGAAACTGAAAGTATTACAACTTTCAATATGATCAGCTAACCGTCCTGGTGTGGAAATAACAATGTGTGGTTTCACAGACAGATCTATCCCCTGTTGCATCATATCTGAAACAAGAAGTCTATATGTATAACACCTGTAAAAATAAATGTATTTCCTGATGTATTTCCCATGAAAAGTACATTTTTGCTCTAAATTTTGTTGATATTGATGCTTCTAAGCTCTGCAAAGTAAATGATATGGTGGTGTCTTTTCTATGGTGTGCAATTGGGAGATTCAAACTTTTTTTTTTTTCAGATCCTGTATTAATTCATACTTAATAGGTGACAGTCCTGCCTCAAAAATAAGTAATGAAGACATCACAAAACAAAGAATTTTCTCTCCTTACTTCGCAGAAAATACTGCTGTTTTGAGTAAAAGGGCATGATTTACAGCCGAAGCTGTTTTCTAAACCTTTTATGTCCATTAGAGCAACCTCTCCTGAGGGGGGAGTGGGTCAACATGGCCCACTTCCAAAATGGTTGGGTACAAAATGGCCAAATTTTCTGGATACTGTTAGAAAACTGTCCCCCTATTTTTTGAAGATCCCACCTAATTTTCAAATTAAGGGGGTAAATCCCTCTCATTTTTAGTTTCTAGAATAGATACTGCAAGACTTACAATTTAAGGTTTTATAAATAAAAAATCAGCAATGACTTGGAACTTACACATGTACTTCATGAAATATTTAGATGCAAATTAACCATGGTATGGCTGCACCTGTTGTGCATTATGATCTTGATACATTCCTACATTATGCCAAGAGTATACTAATACACTAAAGAAATTGTTGAGACAATGATTGGCTTTCTGCAGCTTTCACAGGGCTGAAAAATAGTGCTGGTCCGAGGTCCGGGACCTACTGATATGGAGATCGGACCCGCAGAAAAAAACAAGGTGAGGATCAGACGGACTTGTCAAAATGGAGGTCGGATCTGTTCAGTCTTCTAAGTAAAAAGTCTGATGCCCGAAAATAAATTCAGAATGACTTACATTCAGAATAAGTGTTCGAATGATAATTCGGGTCTGCTTGTATAGGACATTCTTTATGTTAAAGTGAACTACTTCGAAAATTTTTTGTATGCTGGGCCCAACGACACTTTCACATACACTCATTTAAGTCATCTGCATATCAACAGTTTTCTCTGGTTCCCGGTTTGTTTACAGTCAATAAACAGGTATGTGCGGTGAAGCCAGTTAAATATATGAGTGATTCATTGTCTATGCTTTTTGCTAAAAGTTTACGATAAAGAGTTTATTCAAATTTGGGTTTTCATCAAATATTAAACGGAAAACACCGAAAGAAAATAAAATAGATCTAGAGCTAAATATGAGAGCAAACAGTGGGTTGGGATCTTCTAACACTGAAATGAAAGTTGGTTCAGGGTTTTGTTCCTCGAAGCAACCATTCAACTGAGTTGCTCCGTAAGAAGACTAGCACAATAAAAAAAATAACAAATTTCAAATTTTCTATAGGTCTATATAAAAATGTTAATTGTTTAACAGTTTGAACATTTTTCTTCCATCGAAGCTACCAGAGTAAAAGCAAATTGAAATGATATAGTTTGTTTTGGGGTCACCTCCTGACATACCACACTACTCTGTACAATGACTGAAAAAAAGCATGGACCTTCCAAAGTGTACTTCGGACCCTCCTGTTATAAGAACCAAAAGGTGCCGGACCCAGCTACTTCTATCACTATTTTTCAGCCCTGTTTCAATATCATTTCATTCATGTTGTGGTGACATCTCACTTATTCATGTGTGTCCTAGCCCGGCTGGGTTGCCTAGTGGCTAGTATATCTAACTCGTGACATATATAATGGTTTTGAGTTTGATACCTACTTGGGGCAAACTTTTGCCTCTCACCTCTGATGCATGTGAGAAAAGTAGTCAGTGACTTGGAAAGAAAGTTGTGTTAGTACTGGTGTGAAAGCGAAAAAGCTAGGAAACACATGTGTAGACGCATTTGAGCACTGTCATATAACTTTAGCTGTTAAATCGGCATTAAAATCCTATACAATCAATCGATCAATCAATCAATCATGTGTGTCCTAGGTTTCAACAGCACTAGCCTGGAGCTCTGAAGAGTCTTGCCCAAGGGCAAACACATACAAATAACCAGTTCCTAGTGTAAGGAATTTAGGATTGCATAACCTAAACCTTCATTACTGATACTTTAAAAATCATAAAGGTAGACAGAGACAGAGAAACAGAAACAAAACGGAGAAACAGAAACAAAAAGTATGTCCTACCAAGTCCTCCTGTGATCACTATGACTCTGACTCCAATGGGCTTTCCCAAAACATTGAACTGTTCTGCAATCTGGAAAGCTAACTCTCTTGTGGGAGTGATGACGAGGGCGAAGATACCATATGGATCCTCTGATAACTTTTGCAAGATGGGCAAAGCAAAAGCTGCTGTTTTACCGCTTCCTGTCTTGGCACATCCAATACAATCCTGCCCTGTTTGAATATATACACTGTATCAACCTTTTATCAAACAATCTTAAATTAAATACTGATCATCTTTGTAAATCCAAACACCTATAGTACGGTCTCCCTAAAAAGCGTCTACAAGTGTCTACAAGCGTCTACAACAAAAATTAAATGATTTTTCCCCTTTATTATAAATTTACTACAACAGTTTAGTCCTTTCATAATCAATTTGATGTCAAAAATACAAAAATAGCCGATCTAAAAGTATACTGGTACTCTTCGTAACGTAAGTTCGTCCAATGACCGACCTGGTTATCCCCATCATTCCGAGTTTCAGTTATAGTCTATTTCAGATTTCCACTCATGAATTTAACAATACTAAACCCTAGTTTACCCACGTAAAATATGCATTGTCAACTTGAAGAGGATTAACTTGTAGATTAGAAAAGGTCTGAAAAAAATGGCCACCACTGGTCGCGAGCCAGTATAGAATGGCCAAACTGTAGACCCTTTAGCATTATGTGCAGCACGCATGAGCGTCTACAGGCCTAGAGGCGATAACATGTCCAAATAGAAAATGGAATTGTTTATCCAGTTTATTCAATTACTAAAACCTGTGCTCTGATGGCTTATTTGTAACTTCTTTGTTGAAAATATTTACAAATGAATTGCAGGTATTAAAATGAGCACGTTAGAACTTATACTCTGTGAGAAATGCATCCTCTCCTGTTTTATGATCATGTACTTTAAACTCATCCTTGAACAAATTTATTTTTTTTTTTTTTTTAATACAGATGCAAGGTAATGACCATTTCTTCAACCATTTAAATCTATCTCATAAGCGTAAGGATACTATCTTATCAAATTTCATGACATGAACTGAATCTCACTCTTGAGATGTAGCGTTTTGTTTTCTTACAACATAGTAAATCGTATGCACACCGGCAATGGCTTGGTAGAGTAAAGAACAAAATAAAATACCCTTAAGATCATCAAAATTTATGGCAGCGGGGATAGAATTCGAATTAAATCAACCATAATCATATTTTTAATGTACATATTGTTTATAAAAAAATCTGCTAAACACTTGTAGACGCTTGTAGACGCTTGTGGACGTTTGTAGACGCTGTTTAGGGAGACCCCCTACAGTACACTGGTAGTATACAGAGTGTGGTCAGTTAAATACGAGTTGGTTCGGGACCGAGTTGAATCTGGACCGAGTTGAATCAGGAACGAGTTGAATCGAGGACCGGGGTTCTGATTTATTCATTTGATGATCAATGTCACCCCTGTGCCATTCGTTTCAAAGAAAAATGAGATATGGAAAAATCTATATTTCAAACCGCAAACAATCGAAGATGACATGGAAAAATCAACATCAAATATTCACTAGCATATTTCAGTACCTCTAAGGATCGGTGGAAGACAATTTGTTTGTATGCTTGTTGGTCTTGCTAGTCCCATCGTTTTACACTGTGTTGCCAACCATTCATGTAATCCTAGTTCTGAGAAATCCATTTTTCGGGTCGTGTCACAAGAACTTTCTATCAGCTCGGCCTCCATGCTTGATTTTTTCAACTGATCTACTTAGGCGATTTATTGCTATTCAATTCATGAGCATTTCCCTGATGTTGATCACCAATTACATCAAAGTACTGAAATTACTGTTTATCGATCAAGGCGATCCAAGTCAAAAGTTACGAAAATTTGCGTTACTTCTGTTAAAAAAATATCAGCTGGAAGAAAAGAAAAAGGTCAGAATACCTTTCTGAGACAGACCCTACATTCATATGTTGAAATAAATATACATGTATACAAAAAAAAAGAGAAAAATAACAGTGTTTTTTTTTCTGTAAGATTTCAAACAAGATTAATATACGAATTGTATGATTTTGTTTAATATTGAATGTTTTTATTTTTCCGTTAGGAAATTTAGTGAAAAATGGATACTTAAACTTTTTTCCCGCTCAATATGAAGAAAATAATAAAAATTAACCTCGACAGTAATTACCTTTTTTTCCCTCATTGATCTTCATTTTGTTGAAAAATGGAATATTTTAAGTAGATATATATTTAAGACTACAAGAAAATCTCAATCATCGTTGAAAAAGATACAAGTTAAAAAATTGTACTGACACGCTTAAGTATTGCCTTACCATTTGGTCACCAATCCGAGCACTAACCATAGAGCATGTCGCTTAACTTCATCGGGAAGCAACACATCATACCACAATGCCGTAAATGCTTTCGTTGGGGAGCTAGTTTAAGGAATTTTGAAATTCTATGTCTGAATTTTAAGAACTTTTTTATGAGAAATCCGGAAGTCTTACATACCTTGGATAACTTGACAAAGCCATGTCCTCCCCCCCCCCCCCCCCCCCCCATGTAATCAGAGGTCCAGACGACAATGAGTATTTGGGCTTGAACACCATTTGAATCATTCCACCATCCTCCTAGAAACCCTGTGGCGTGGATACTTATTTACTTATTAGAAATTATCATTATAATGACACAGTTAATTTAAGCACTAACATAACCCTACTCTGGACGGAAATTTAGTAAGAAATCAACAAATAAATAGTTATTTGTCTGGGTACTCAAGATGAAATGAATTTAGAACAGTCGTACAATCGTGTTTCATTTGAATCTTTAAATAGTATGTAATTCAATATCATAACTCACTACTTGAAAAAGAAAAACCGAAGTTGCTTTCACTCAAACCTCCTTCTTTCTGACTTCGGTCTTTTTATGAATGTCCTTCATATAAAGTTTTTCATTAACACGTGTTTGAGAGCTTTAAGCTGCCAGACAAGTAAACCTCCTTTCATCCCTTCCAAGTTATGTAGGTTGTCCAATTTTTTTTTTTTTTTTTTTTTCATAAAAATCATCAAACAATTGTTTTGACATTTTTGTCATGTGTTTTCGTGTATTTCCCCTTGACGATTATCTTTGAAAAAAAATCTGTGTGCTTAAACCTACATGAAAAGATGTGAAAATCATTTTTTCAGTAGATCTAATACAGTATTGAATAAGCCCAAACAAAAAAAGTAATTGTAGGGAGAAAAGTTAGCACTAGATTTTTGCGTCATAAGAGTTTTAAAATAGGCATAATTGTCATAGGCTATCATAAAATATTTGGGTATATCATTGTTTTTGGAACAAACTTTACTTATTAACAATAATCCGCTTTTACACCTTTCCTGTCATCGTAATAGGTTGTCAAGGAGATTGGTTTTACAATATCAGATAAAGTAAGACGAAGCGTGGTATAGATAGCCATACTGATATCGGATGTTTTATTCATTAAACCATGGAACAGGCTACCAAATGAGGTTATAATGTAGCCGAATGTAAATATTTTTAAAAGCAGAATCAACAAACATTGGAAAGTTCACCCAAGCAAATTCACCCCGTGCTGCTACACTCCGACATACAACAACAAAAGTGAACTAAGAAACAGGAGGACCTTCAGAAGCAATACGCTTACCATCAGTCCGGAGACAGTAAGTTAACAGTAGGTTTATTAAAGCCTTAAGGTCTACGGCCCCTAACTCATCGGTAAACATCGACGTAAAGGCTATTCGGCCAATCTCAGCAGCTTCCGTCTTTTAATATGAGAGTTAGGGGTCGTAGACTCAATAACTCATCGGTAAATATCGTGCAACATCGACGTTTTCGTAAAGGCTATTCGGCCAATCTCTGCAGCTTCCGTCTTTTAATATGAGAGTTAGGGGCCGTAGACCTTAATTTTATGACTCGTGGCTTACAACTTTATATGCTGAGCTGTAAATTTGCAGACTTATTTGTTAAATTCTTGACGAACGAAATACGTACTTATCTCAGACGTTTTGGGGAATTTTCAGGACATATACTACGTCTAAGTCCGCTGCATAAAAACTCTGGCTCTGACGGCTACCTGTACATTTACTACGCTTGAGGTGTTTATATGTATACATGTATAAATGCATGGGTTGTTGGACAGTTGCCCATCCGGAGATTTCCCCAACCGGAAATTTGAACGTAGGACAAAAGAACAAAGTGCTGGTAATGAGCATTTTTTTCCAATCTCTCAAAATGTTTTCTATCCTATCATTAAGTTTTCTTTCATTTTTGTTGCGTTTAAAATTGTATTATGCAAACTTCCGAGAACTTGATTTGGGGCTGATGCAAATTTCGATTGACCACATAAAAATAGATAACAAAATCTGAAAACAAAGGGGAAAAAAAGGACGGATGTCCGCAAATGTCAGGGTCGCTACTATTGTAGGTCGGCTTTTGTCTAGGTGGCGTGCTAGTGGGCAAATGTCCGGGTAGGCAATTGTACCTTCAGGACGCATTCGGCCAATGCCGAAATCGAACGTGGTTGGTCGGTTTCAACAGGGATCCTATATATATGTGTGTATATACGATCCCTGGATTCAAACACTTGTGTAGACGTATATCTTGGGTTATTCCATGTCATATTAATAATGGTTTGGTGAGATTAAAGGCCTAGGATATCGATTAGGGGTACCAAGGCTTGTATATTAGATCTAGTGTCATAATTGTTCAAGCAAATCTACGCCAACAGGATCAAACTTAAAAAAAAAAGCAAAGTCAAGTTCTTATACAAGAAGCTATATCATGCATTGTAACAAAAAAACCACAATAAGGTAAATTAACTACCGCGTCGTATGCGGATGTACGGTCCTTGAGATAAGAAAAGGATCTAACTGTAGATCTAATTTACGGCTATGTGTAATCATGCTATGAGGCTCTTTCATTGAGCGAAACTGTCCTCTGAGTTAACTTCATTCATCAAAATTGTCTCTCGGCTCAAGCCTCGTTTTCCTAAATAATAGCAGAGAACCAGTTCGAACGAAAAGGGATTGGCGGGAATGGATTTTGACCAATAGGATCGCCGAAACTCATCTGCTCCGATTTCATTCAGGAAAAATGGCCGATAATAACAAGGCCAGTAGCGCACCTGGGGGTGTGAATGAAGACACGGGCACAGTAGAAGCGCAAGATGACGAAGATCAGTGCTCGGAAAATACAGATTTTGTGGAAGAGACGGTGTTTCAGCGGATGGCTTTGGAAGCACCACCTGAAAATCAGTAAGCAAGCTCCAATAAGTCGGAATCGACTGACGTCTACATTTCCCCATCCCTCAGTCGGAATTTTAGTTCACTGACACTCCCATTGTCGATATTTAAATGTCCTCAAAATCTTGTCATTTTTTTACGAACGATTTCATTATTGGCTAGGATCCAGTAGTGTTTGATTGCAACTATAATTTGGCTGCTATACAATTTGTCAATCGCTTAAGAAGTTTTCCAAAGTTTATATTCCATGCAGATGCAAATTAAGGATGGGTCTTAATTCAACCTAGTTTTTTTTTTATTGTAAACATCTCTCTCTCTCTCTCAACATTTTTTACTGAGCTATTTCATGTTGCTTTTTCCAGGCAATCTCACAAAGTACTGCATTAGAGAGTATCCTCTTCACCTCAATTATCGTGCATGTAATTTTAAGGAGACTGTCAAGAGTTCTGTATATTTCAGAATCCAGTTTTTATATGTCATATATTTTATAAATTGGACAGACAGGGTTTTCCTTTGGCCACAAAAATAAGGGGTCATTGTGACCCCCAAGTCAAAAATAATGGGGGTCATTTTGGAATTTGTGGGGGTCACAACAAAATGTAATTCGCTTAACAGCTACTATTTGTGAAAGTATGGGTTTTTTTTTTGTATGGGTTTTCTATTCACTGTAAATCTTCGTTTACCCTATATATGAATTATTTCATGGTGATAGATACATAATAACACCATAGATTCTCTATATAGAGGGAGTTTACAGCCTAGGTGGCACCTTTTTCATAAAGACTATCTGGAGTATGCTTTATTTAAGTCTGGTCTTAACAAGCAAATATGCTCTAGCTGCAGACAAGCTGTCATATCTTAGAGTAATTTTAATGTTTCAAGGGTATCGTCATGACAGCTAGTGTTTTGATGATGCACAAGGGTTGATTTTCGAAGTATGTGTAGCCTCTCTCTATGGTAAAGGGTTATTTTGTTTTTATCACAGGAATCGACCGTTTAGTTGGCGAAGAAAGCTTGTTGTCAGCCGGATTGGGAAGTCTCTATTATTTTTCTTGATAGAGATTATCCATTCGGCCGAAAATAAACTATTTTCACCAATTAAATGGCCGATTCCTGTGTTTTGACACGCGGGTCGCGTTCATGCCGCTGTTTTCAACGAAAAACAAAGTGTATCTCTTTAGCTAATTTACAGTAAACCCTCGAGACCTTGAAATGTAATTCTGGGTGCTCTTACCAGGCGTTGTATTGTCTGATCTTTGTTTAAGGGCTCTTCTTCCTTGCAGACAGCAAGAATGACGTCGATTTTGACAGAGCCATATTGTTTTCATTAGAGATCGACTGGTTTAGTTTAGACCCGTTTAAAGACCGACGGTATTTTAGTAAAATCGAAACACAGTCCAGTGTTTCGTCCCATTTTCTCTTCGTACTCCAGATTTTTCATCTACTCACGATGTAACAGTGTCGGAAGTATATACGATCGTTAGTACCTCTTACCGTAATTGTGCATCAACAATAACATATTACTGAAAAAATTGCGGGTCATTTTCCTTAAAAAATGCGTCGAAACGAACAAAATCGTGCATCAAGGAAAACCCTGGACAGACTTGATTTATCTTTGAATGAAATTTGGTCCAGTTCTGTTGTTCATATCAACAGCATTTTTTGAAAAATGTTGCCATGTTGACCTTTGTAAAATTTTGGACCACTTCTTACATTATCGAAGGTTACACTAGTTAGCAGAAAAGCTGAAAAAATCAGTTATTTGTAATGTAATATTAATTGAGCAGTGCTTGCGCTGCCAATCGACATTATCGACAATTGTCGATTAATTAATTCAGTTGTCGATTAATTTTTCCAATTGTCGATAAAAATTGTCAATTAATTTACTCCCAAAAAAGTCGGGTAAAATTCCCGTTACTTGCCTTGATCATGAGCTAATTTTCACCGGAAATGTGTGGTAATTGCTTGTTTCACACCTCGGCGGACGCAACCTTAGGTAATCGACAGGTCACAGTTGGCTTGTATATTCCACAACGCATGTCATGTTACCGGTTGTTATTCTAATCCGTTAATTGGAGAACAGTTTGCGATTAGTTTAGTTCACATTAAATTTTGATTGACTATTTTAATCGACGCAGTGATTGATAGAATGTCTTCGATTTCGATACCGCCAGAAACGGCGATGGCGACTAATAGAAACCAATTAGATATCATAAATTCGTTTACATTGCTAACGTAAACCGGCGCTGTTTAAATGTCGGCGAACAAAAAGAAAACAATAATTCATAATTTAATTTAATTGATATGTTGACATTATTCTAATAAATCTTGTTCTTGTACCCCCAAAATCTTGTCATTCTTCACTTACACGTCAATATGGGTCGTCCTAAATGAAAACTATCGCCAATAAAAAAAGATAACAAACTAAGGAAAATTAAACTGCATTTACAGTATTGGATTTAGCAGTGGTTACCAGTGAATAGCATTATGAAAATTCAAATGAAATTTAAAGGCTTAGGTTGATAACCTTCGTCCACTTCACTGTTTAGGTACTATCGAGTGAATGACTTTATTTAAGACATCTTACCCTCCTCATTGACCTTATTTGAAAATAATTAAGGTCAACAGATAATAAAGGGAGGTAATTCGTCATGTAATAGAAAATTTTCTCCTTTACTTGTCCACATCATTTATTACAATACAAAGAAAATTGTCGTTTGGTAAAGAAGTAACCATTCATCAAAAGAAACTAGGACTTAATTGTCTGTATGCTTTTATGCAAATAATGTGGGAAAAGAAGCATTATCCTCAGGAAATGTTGTAGAACAAATTTTCCTAAACATGTTCTACAATGTAAGATTAAAATAAAATTTTGTCTTTTGGTAAAGGAGTAACCATTCATCAAAAGAAACTAGGACCTTAAAGCCTTTATGCTTTTATGTAAATATTGTGGGAAAAGGGGCACTATCCCAGGAAATGGTATAGAGCAAATTCTCCTTTCCCACAATATTTTCTACAAGGTAAGATTAAATATATATGACAATTTTTTTCTTTTGTTTATTATTGTAGTGGAAATGACTATGTGAATGAAAGTTTGAAACTATGAGTAAAAAATAAAGTTAATGCTACATGTGCATGTCTTTTCTTTTAAACCAAACTTCGCGCGCTTAATTTGTCTATTATTTTTTTCAAGAAAAAGTTGTTGGCCATTATTTTACTTGGGCCAGAGCTAGCACTGATTGAGGTTCACTTATTTTAACTGTAAAAATATAAACCCTTGATTCTGCCGAATACCCTTTTTCATTTATTAATTACATTTTAGATAGAAAAAAGACAATAGTTACTGCTTGAAATCATTTTCCTTTCTTTGCAGCTGTTTTGCTCATAAGTGTAAATTTTGCATCGTCATGTAAGTCACATGACCTGTTCAGACACTGTAACCAAAACATTCGGCAAAAAATCTCCTGTTTTAATACCTGTATGGAACACATTTCATTGCACGATAATTGTGGTATGCACAATAATTGAGATTTGGCGATACAGCACAAATGTCATAATACTCATTTAACCCTTTACCACACAATCCCGGGTTTCAGCAACCCAGAGAGAAGAGACTTTTGAAAATATTGTGAGAAAAGGAGAAAATACTGGCCTTTATCCAGAGTGTTTCCTAACATTTCAGAGAAAAGTTCCACCATTTGAGACACACTGCTTTTGTCATCTGCAAATGCTTTGAATTTAGACAAGTCTAAAATGATATCATTTGGTAAAAAGTTAATGCAGTCTGATTCTTTCAACTTTCAACTCTGTCAGCCAAAGCAAACAAGTTTTGCTTCACACTAGTGACTATATTTCTGAAAAAGCATGCAGGGAAAGCATTTTCCCTACATCTTTACCAAACAAACAAAAAATTTGGAATTGTCAAAATTGTGAAGCAGTTGCAGACAGCAAACTTGATGTGGCTCAAACAATGAAATTGGTCTCTGAAAGGGTATCAAACATACCAGAGGAAAGGAAAAAATGCTAGTTGCCAGCATTTTCTCGTTTTTCCTACAATGATTTCATTACGATTTTTTTCACTTAGGGTCATTGAGGCTGGGAACTGTTTACTAGAGGAATGAACTTGGGTTTGATAAGAAAAAAATTCTTGGCTGGATAGTTTTATTAGGAAAAATTCTCTCACAAGTCGTTGATTTCTACTAGAAACTCAGACTGCAAGCTGGCGTCTGCGGCATAAAATTGCTGCATGATAGCGCTCTAGCACATAAATCCGCCAAAGTACACAAGTTTTTGAAAAAATCTTGGCTTGATGTTTAAGAAAATCTTCCATACAGACCTGACCTGTCACCTTGTAACTTTTGGTTGTTTCAACGGCTAAAGGAAATACTAGCTGGACACTGGTCCAAATCCTGCAGCAGTATTAGGTGTGTGGTAGATCATTGTTTAAAGTATTGCATGTGAAGGCAGATAGGGCATACTTTGAAGGGCATACATGATTGGGAAAACTGCGCTACTCTACAAACGTAAAAAATGGCCTACATATTAACCAGTAGATCGTACTGTAGTTCTACCATCCCAGGAGTCATGAATTGGATTCTCAACTGAGCCAAACTCTTGTCTAGGTATTATGATTATGACAGGATTCCTTCTCAAGGCTTAACAAGTTGTTTAGGCTTTGCAAGAATTTTGTACAAAGTGTGATAAAACATTTCCAGGAAAACATGAATAGGTGCATTGCCCACCTCCAAAGGTGTATTACTGAAATATTGTTAAATATGACATAACCAAACAATCCCTAGGTTTTACTGTACCTGAGAAAGAAAGAGTTTAAAACACTGTTGTTGAAGGAGAAAATGCTGGTAACCAGCATTTTCCCCTCCCCACAATTTTTCTACTCTTCCTACGGCAACTGTCATTTGAGCCACTTTAACCTTGTTGTCTGCAAATGCTTTTATTTTGGGTGAATGTAAACTTTTGTTTTCTTGTTAGGGGTTAACCAAATGACAAAATTTTAGACTGATCCAAATTGATAGCATTTATGATGGCAAATTGAATGTTGCACAAATTATTACAAAGCATTGTGGGAAAAGGAGAAATTGCTCAAAAGTCCTTTTCCTTTGGTTCATTAAAACTCAGGACTGTGTAGTAAAGGTTTAACCCCAAGCAAACAAATACAAAGCTCTGTTATCTATTTCAGGTGGTATCATGGAAGACTGGATAGAAGGACTGCGGAGAAAAGGCTTACTGGACATGGTCAGGCTGGAGGATACTTGGTGAGGGAGAGTGAGACCAAACCTGGCTCCTATGTTCTTTGTTACTTTGGAAAGACTGGTATCAACCACTTCAGGTATTCTTTTTTTTTAATAGAATATTATTATTATACCTCGACAATTTACAAATAAAGGAAATTCTGCATTAGCATACTAGATTCAGCCGTTCTTTTCATCCATCTGTCCATATGTGGTGATTTCATGTTACAAACTCCTTCCCGGAGTTTTGCTATCATTTTGATGAAACTTTTTACATGTGTTTACTCTTTATCATACAGTCATGAGTGATAACGACCCTGAGAAAGAATACTTCTGAAAACATTGTGGGAAAAGGAGAAAAGACTGGTAATCAGCATTTTCTCCTTTTCCCTCAATGTCATCTACCCTTCCAAAGACAAACCTTATCATTTTAGCCACATTTGTCACCTTCAAATGCTTTCATGATGAACAAGTCTAAAACCCAGTTGTCTAGTAAAGACTGTGAAAGAAACTATAGATGTTGAAGAAGCAAATTTAAGCTTTCTAACTTTAAGAATGGAAGAACTATCTTGCTATTGAACTTTGACATTATTTATCTAAGGCACATCAGTTTTGAACAACCCATCCTCGCTATCAAAGTATTTTGGGTGGAGGATATTAGCCCTTTACTAAATGACAAAATTCTGGACTTATTCAACTTGAAAGTATTTGAGGATAACAGATCAAATGTGACTTACGAGATAGGATTTTTGTTCTTTGAAAGAGTAAAAAACATGAAGAGAAAACGAGGTATTGCTGGTAGCCAGCAATTTCTCATTTTCCAACAATGTTTTCTACCCTTTTTGATACAAATCTCATCATTTGCAAATCATCTGTAAATGCTTTCACTTTGGACAAGTCTAAAATTTTGTTGTTTGGTAAAGAGTCAGAAATACAATAAGCTTGAGTATAGCAATCAACTCTGTCCCAAATGACAGAATGTCCAAATCCAAAGCAATTATAGATAACACATTTAACATGGCTCATATGACATGATCTTTCATTGAAAGGGTAGAAAAGTATTTACATCTATATATTTTGTTATACAATAATGCTTCTTTTGTTCACATAATCCTTTTTATTTAAACACTTTTTACTATCAATTCATCATTTTGTTTAAGTCCTTTTATGACATAAGCCCTTTTATGACAATCTTAACTTTTTCATTTAAAACTTCTAACCAGGTAGGGACTGCCCAGCCACTCAATAATGTATATCCAGATCACACAATCTTTCAGCATTTAATACTTTTTACCATCAACACTTTGTTCAAATCATTTAAAGCTCAAAAATTCCACTTTATCAGTTTTTGATACAGACGTGAACGCTAAATGACAACAGCTTTTGATGCAACAAGAGATAGCATTCATTTATTAATAAATAGATTAATTAATTGATTAATTAAGACTAATTAATTAAGACTAATTAATTGATTGATTAATTGATTAATCAATTCATTCATTCATTCATTCATTCATTCATTCATTTATTCATTCCAGAATAACAGCTATGACAGGGGATTTCTACATAGGAGGACGTCAGTTTGATCGGCTCTCAGATCTGATTGGATATTACACACATGTGTCCTTCTTGCTGAAAGGTGAACAGCTGGTAACCCCAGTTCCCCCTCCAGAGGTAAAACTTTCCTTGAACCACATTCACCTACAGTTCTTGACCCTACTAGACAACAAAGTCTTAAACTTGTCCAATTTGAAAGCATTTGCAGATGACAAATTACATTTGGCTCAAATCAAAAGCATTCACAGATGACAGACAAGTAAAATGTGGCTTAAGCCTTTATGACACTATTCCGAGTTTAAACAACCCTGAGAAAAGGTGCCTTTTGAAAACATTGTGGGAAAAGAAGAAAATGCTGGTAACCAGCATTTTCTTCTTTTTCCCAAAATTTTTTCTACCCTTACACTGAAAGTTTCATCATTTTAGCCACACTTAATTTGTTGTCTGCAAATGCTTTCAGTTTTGACAGTTCTAAAATTTTGTTTTTTTTGGTGAAGAGTTCAGCGATGGGATTTGTCTTTAAAAGAAAGAAAAGATTGTGGAAAACAATAAAGGAATTTGTCTTTGAAACAGTAGCAAGCATTATTGGAAAAAGAGGAAAGTTTGGTCACCAGCGTGTGGCTTAAATTTTGAGATTTGTCTTTGAAAGGGTAGAAAAAGCTAAAGAAAACTATGACGGAATTTGTCTGTGAAAGGGTAGAAGAAATTGTTGGTAAAGGAGGATAAAGGAGGAAATGCTGCCCACCAACTTTTTCTACTTTGCCCCCCCCCCCCCCCCCCCCCCCCAACCTCACCACCAAAATGTTCTAAAAAAACTTTCCTTCTCAGGGTCATTGAAACACAGGCATGTTTGGTCTAGGATTGACTCTGTTTCAGTCATGAATTCTAAGATAAGCTGGTCTTCCTTTCTGAAGGATTAGATTTGTCACCATATTGGTCAAGACAAAATGTTTAGGCCATTTTGATGGCTAATCTTGGAAGTTGGAATTAACCATTTACTGCACAATCCAGACTATTAAGAACCTTGATGAAAAAAGCCTTTTGAAAACATTGTGAGAAAAGGAGAAAATTTTCTCCTTTTCCCACAATGCTTTTTACCCTTCCCAAATCAAAATTTCAGTTTCTGAGTCACATTTTTATCTTGTCTGCAAATGCTTTCATTTTGGACAGTCTGAAATTTTCTTGTTTGGTAAAGAGTTAAGAATTAGAAAAGTATTGGGAAAGGTTGGTGAATTCCTGAAACTTGTATCGACCCATTACCCAATGTGCAATTTATCAGCATCTGAAATTTAATGGTATATTGCAGCAATTTCAGTGTTATTTAAGTCATATCTTGTGAAACCATTCATGGCTTTCTTGCTCATCTATCATTGCAAGTTCTTGCGAAAAACACATTCCCCAAAATATGCCTCCATATTGGCAGGCTCTAGCTGATGTTTTTTGTTTGCAAATATATTTCACAAACTAACAGAGAGTGTAAATTTGAGATTGGACGGTATGTTCTGTGCAGTCTGGTCTTGATCTATGCAGTCTGCAAAAGGCAGTCTAATCTTTACCAACATTGTCTGGAAAACAACTAAAGTTGTGCTAAGTACCTTAAGGATTTAGTTGAAAATACTAGTAGTTGCAACATCAGCTTAGGAATGTTTATACTTACAAGTCTATTCATTGACTATTGCAGCCTGTAGATGATAGAAGGAGGGTGATAGCTGTTTTCCCATACTGTAAAATGCAAGATACAGATGAACTCAGGTAAGCGCAAGCTATATGAGCCATGCTCTGGCAAAAAGGGGCTTAATGCATCTCCATGATGCATCATACCAAGCAAGATATCATTCAATTATGGATCCATAACAGCCACTTTTTTTCAACAACCGACTTAATCATGAGTTAGACTGGTCATTTGACATACAGAGAATTGACCAGTAGCAAAGAGTTTCAGCCCAAGTCAGGCTGGGTGGAGTGTGCAGGCTGACCTGGGTTGATACTTTTAGCAGATGCATTAATCCCTTTTTGTCAGAGCACAGCTCATATATTAATCCCTAGCAGAATATTCTTGTGTTATGACAATTCTGATGAAGATTGCTCTAGAAAGCATGGTTGGAAAACGGATAAATGTAGGTAAAAATGTTTTCTTTCATTTCAAATCTTGGATCAACACTGTCTGATACATGTGAGTGGTGCTGTGGGAAAAGGGGGTTTAATGCATCTCTGTGATGCATGGTACCAAGCAATTCATCACATAATTATGGATCCATAAACTCCATTTTGTCTATCAACCAACTGTATCATGAGGTAAGATGGTCCTTTGAAATACGAAAAATTGACCAATAGCATAAAGGTTCGACCAATGTCAGCCTAGGCTTTAGAGTAAGATGACAAACTTCCCAAGGTACTTTCCTTTAATTTTTTGCTTGCTAGATCAGTTGATAGGGCTTTCAGTCCTGGGTCGATTTCCAGCTTGGCCAAATTCTGTATGAGGATTAAAGATACCCATTTCTAAAGAATTCATTCCTCGTTAACCAGTGATATTTTCCTTGAACGTGTTCTTCAGAGAAAGCAGCCTGTGGCTTGAAAAGAATATTTGTGAAGTACTGGTAAAAGGAACTCCAGGAAAGCTGCTCTAGGTGCAGTATGGCTAAATTCATGTTAAAAAATTGTGTTTAACACATTTATAACATGTATGATAATTTAAACATATAGTTTTTGTCCTGCGTACATTTTAGCTTTGAGAAAGGAGACATTTTTGTGGTGAACAATGAAATGGGAGATGGATGGCTGTGGGTGTTGTCACAGAGAACAGGAGAAGAGGGACAGGTGTATGAGGAACTTGTAGAGGACTTGGTAAGTAGCCCTGTTGTTCTGTACGAGATCACTTGCTTTTGAACCAGAATTAATCTTTAACCATGTACAAATTTAGTCAAACATTTAAAGTGTCAAAAAAAAGGAGGGGGATTTTCAGTGTAGATATAGTGCCCAAATTATTGCAATTTCAAGATTGCTCCAGAATTCCTTAACAACTGGATGCAAAATCATTTGCTTGGCACTTTATAAGTTAAGAAACTATTGTTTTGGACCTTGATAAAAGTTGAAAATCTCTTTAAAAGATGACAAAATTTATCACTTGCACAAGTTGAAAGTATTTCCTAACGACAAAATAAATTTGTTTTTGAAAGGGAGTAAAATATTCTGGTAACTAAAGCATTCTCCTTCTCCATCAATGATTTTGAAAATTGCCTTCTCAGGTTGTATAAACACAGGTTGTATAAAGAGAGATTCGTTTGGTTAGGGTGAAGCATGAATAACCAAACAATGCCACACTAGTCTATTATCTAAAAGTGACTTATCCATAATTTTACAAAGTGTGAGATATTGCCTGTGCATGTCTTTTGATCATGTTTTATTCCTGTACCAAAGTTTCATATGTGACATATTGACTAGTGCACAGAATGAATTTGGAGCTAGATCCTAGCTAGACCATATTCAATCTGATAATTGATGATAGTAATACAGACAGGACTCATCCCTGTCTCTCTGCTTTACATGTTGGAAAGAAGCAGTTTGCTTTGGAGGAGTAGTGTTTGAAGCAATAGTAAAACAAACATAGATATGTGCATTGGCTTTTGCAATGGTCTTTGCAGTGTGAATGACATAATGTTGAAAATGGCAAGGAACACAGTACAAACAAATAACAATAGCACATATTTGTATATTGCAGAATGGTAACATAGACCCGGTGCAAAGTTTGCCATATTTTCATCCAAATATAAGTATAGATGATGCTGTAGCTAAATTGAAGCAAGGTATGTATTAGTAAAAAAAAAAATTCTTTTCATTGATATTTGTTTGACTTTTTTGGCCTCATGACGACATAGGCTACTGCTTAATTTCTTTACCAAATGACATCATTTTTGACTTGTCCAAATTAAGATCTTTTTCAGATGACAAATAAAATGGGGCTCAAATTACGTAAATGCCACATTGCAAGTCCTAAGCACTGGTCCCTTAGCTAGAAACAAAGAAAAATTGTGATATAAGGGTTCTGAGTTACAACCCGTGTTCAGACAAATAAAACCTTCTAGAGATTTTATGAGAGCTGTTTCAAAAGTGAAAATACCTTGTTTAGTCGTGAATACGGGGGAGGAGGGGGCATATGAGCCAGTCGCTTTAACCCTTTACCAAACATTCCCTAGCTTTAATGATCCAGAAGAAGAAAGCCTTTGAAGGCATTGTGGGAAAAGGAGAAAATGCTGGTAACAAGCATTTTCTTTTCCCACAATGTTTTCTACCCTATGAAAGACAAATCTCATCATTTGATCCATATTTGATTTGTCATCTGAAAGTGCTTTCAATACCAGCCAATTTAAAATTTTGCATTTGTAAAGAAGTGTTGCACATGGTACTTGTAGAAGAATCACCAAGAATACATTGATAGGGGAACTGGCTGCCAGTGATGGTGATGCATTGGAAACATTGAAAATACTGTGACAAATGACAATGTATATTTCCCTTGTTCTGCCACAATGAGATTAAGGAATTTAAATAAGTACGACCCAAGCCTTGCGTAATCTAGATTTTTGCCACCGCAAAAGCCCTTTCTTTTTTGCTTATGAATCTGAAGAAGTTAAAGAGCGTTTTTTTTTTTGTAATTGGATTTTTTTTATTTCCAGCTGGTCCAAACAGTTTCCTTATCAGGCCTAGCGACAAAAGTCCAGGAAACTACACACTGTTTTTTCTCTGTAAACAAACTGTACAGAGATTTAAGATAGAGAAACAAGGGAGACAACTTGTGATGGGTGGTCGATATTTTGACGAGTAAGTGTTGCTCTTTGGTATTCTAATAGAATTTCAAGGTACATGTATATAGGAATCAACCATTCAGTTGGTTCATTATGTAGTGATTTCACCATTCACCTAGAGCATAAATTTGATCTGATCTAAAGAAAGTTTAAAGAAAATGAAACGAAGGATTGGTCACTGGGTTTGACATATCCTAGAGGAATGTTTTCTGAAGCACCACAGATTTAACTGCCCTTGATTCACCAGATCTTTTCACAGATTAAATCAGTTTTGGTTACAGTGGCTTTCTCTCCCTCTCTCTCACCCATCATCCTGTCTTACCTCCCTCTCTCCCTCTCTCTCGCTCATCCCCTCCTCCCCATAGAGAACATTCATCAAATCCTGCAAGCTAGTCAGTATGTTATTTCCAGACTGTGGGCTCATTGATTAATTTTGAACAAAGATAAGGAAATGTTTGCTTCTTTACATGGTTTAATATGTGCTTCCATTTGTAGTATGGATTCTATTATACGAAGATACCAAAGAGAAGAAATTGTGGAGGGGCATTCATTATGTACCTGTGTATCCAGGGTTCGTATCCTTCATATAAACTTTGTAATACCTGATACTCTTCAACATCAACTCTGACAAAATTTTAGACTTATCCATGTTGAGAGCATTTGCAGATCGCAAACTAAATGTGTAAGTACGAGATTTGTCTTTGGAAGGGTAAAAAACATTGTGGAAAAGGAGAAAATGCTAGTGACCAGCATTGTCTTTTTTTCCCCACTCTCTTTAAATTGATTTTTCCTCTGGGTTGGTAAAACATAGGATTGTTTGGTGAAGGGTTAACTCTTTACCACACAATCCTTAGGCGTAATGACCCTGAGGAAGGAGCCTTTTGAAAACCTAGTGGGAAAAGGAGAAACTGCTGGTAACTAGCATTTTCTCCTTTCCCCACAAGCTTTTCTATGCTTTCACAGATAATTGCCATCATTTGAGCTAATTTTAACATGTTGTCTGCAAATGCTTTCAATTGGGACAAGTCTAAAAATTATCTTTTTGGTGAAGAGTTAAACAAGATCTCTTTGTGTATCTCTTATTTGCTTGCTTGATACAGATTGGACTACCACCATCCTAAATCACTGCTATATGGTAGACGTATCATACTTCCATTACTGGGCTAGTCCAACATATTACACTTTCATTGTCGACAGCTGTTTAGGGGGAAAAAGATCTAGCACCTCAAGGGTGTAATTTTTCCACCTTCCAAAGGATTTCCTCAAACTGAAGCTCATCTCAAAATTAATAATTTTAAAAGCTCAGTAGAATTTATTCCTAAATGATTTATTTACTGAAGTATGTGAAGGGGATCAGGACATTTTTTCTCCCTTCTCATATTAAACCAATCACACCCCTGATTCACCTTATTATACAATTACAGGATACAAGTGACTTACCCTCAAAGATTCCCTTGATATCTACGGCAGAGCACCAGAGTTCAGCTGAGGATATCTATGCGTCAATAAGACTGAGCACAGGTCCGAACAGATTGATGGGTAGAAGTGATAAGATTGAAATGAGTGGATACTTGCATAAGAAAAGTAAGCATTTTTTTTTTTTCAGCTTTGACCAGTGTCAAATAGAAAAAAAAATTTAGTTGATTAGCTTGAAGCACTCTGGATGTTACTTACTAGCAAGCTAGAAGTATGATTAAGGTCCTTTTGAGGACACTATAGATCAAAATCAGACTGCATAGATACTTGCATCTCTACTGTTCTGCAGTTCATGACATGATTCTGGCTTGGCAGCACTAAGTTTGTGAGATTTTCTGGCAAAAACAGCAGAGTATATTCTAGACTGAAAATGGTCATAGCAGTTATTATACAGTCTTAGATTTAATCTGGCTCAGAAACCAGCTTGAACAGAAAGTCTTTCCATTGATCATAATTATGTTTTCAACCTGTAGAGTGCTAACTACAGTCTGTGTTACTTTAAGTACACAATGTAGACCAAGATCAGGTTGCTTTTTTTTTTTATCAAGATCAAACTCCCATGAACATACAGTCTAATTTTGGATGTACACTGTCAGTTGTTTTGTGAAATATTTGGCAAAAGCACCATTAAAGTGCAATGTATGGCTCTGTCTGCTGACTAAAATGTCTGTTAGATTTATTCATCGCTCAAAGGGTTAAATTTAAGACATTGGTTTTGCTACAGTACTGCTTGAAAATGTTATATAGCTGTCAATGTTTTAAGCCCCCCTCAGTGCCAAATAAACTTAACAGAACTTTCACTCTAGAAGTAAGATTCAAGTAATTGCAATTTCAGCATTGCTGTTTTCCAGATTCTCTCTGGAAAGCAAGCAGTGGAGATCAGGATTGGGCTACACAAAATGTGCTGATCCAGATTATGCTTGAAACAATGGCAACTAAGGTTGTTAAAGGGGCTTTCAAGTGTAAAATTATGTATTTCAGGTACTAAAACGAAAAAATGGAAACCTTTTTACTTCATTCTAAATGGTAGCAACAGAGAACTATGTTACTTTCAAAATGAAAAGGTAAGTTTAGATTTAACTCTATAGCTCATCTTTGTTTTAGTGGTTATTTTGGAAAGCAGCTGGTGGCTTGGGAAGAATATTGTGCAAAGTACTATTAAAAGAAACTCCCAAGAAGCATGGATATGTGCACTGGCTACCACTATATTACTGGAAAATGTAGAAAATGACAGTCAAGGCTGAACAAAGAAAGATTCAACTCTTTATCTCAATGACATTGTTTTTGAATTTGCCTGTGTTGAAACCATTTCTGCATGTTCTTTTTCCATAATGTTTACAAAATCCTTCTCTCATAAGATTGTTTATAAAAAGGATTATTAAACGCCTATCGAAGACGGGATGTATTATGGGATCACCCGTGGCGGGCGGGCAGAATGGCAGGCGGCGTCCCCATTCTTTGTCCAGAGCATATCTCCAAAACTATGCTAGCTACGGTTATGAAACTTCATGGGTGGATAGATCTCATCAAGGCGGAGTGCAGTGCACAGGAATCATAACTCTCGCTTGCTTAATTTTTGAGTTATTGCCCTTTGTTGTTTTTCATACTTGAATTTTGTCTGGAGCATATCTCCAAAACTATACTAGCTACGGTTATGAAACTTCATGGGTGGATAGATCTCATCAAGCGGGAGTGCAGTGCACAGGAATCATAACTCTCGCTTGCTTAACTTTTTAGTTATTGCCCTTTGTTGTTTTTCATACCTAAATTTTGTCCGGAGCATATCTCCAAGACTATACTAGCTACGGTTATGAAACTTCATGGGTGGATAGATCTCATCAAGGGGGAGTGCAGTGCACAGGAATCATAACTCTTGCTTCCTTAATTTTTTAGTTATTGCCCTTTGTTGTTTTTCATACTTGAATTTTGTCCGGAGCATATCTCCAAGACTATACTAGCTAAGGTTATGAAACTTCATGGGTGGATAGATCTTATCAAGGGGGAGTGCAGTGCACAGGAATCATAACTCTTGCTTACTTAATTTTTGAGTTATTTCCCTTTGTTTATATTCATACTTGAATTTTGTCCAAAGCATATCTCCAAAACTATGCTAGCTACGGTTATGAAACTTCATGGGTGGATAGATCTCATTAAGGGGGAGTGCAGTGCGAAAGAAACATAACTCTACCTTGTGCTGTCTTTGAGTTATTTCCCTTTGATCATCATTTTTACAGCATTTTCTGCTTGTCCGGAGCATAACTTTGTCATCTCCAGTCCGATTGACTTGAAATTTGGCATGTGTGTTTGTTGCAATAATACGGAGTGCAGTGCGAAAGAACCATAACTCTACCTCGTGCTGTCTTTGAGTTATTTCCCTTTGATCGTCATTTTTACAGCATTTTCTGCTTGTCCGGAGCATAACTTTGTCATCTCCAGTCCGATTGACTTGAAACTTGGTATGCATGTTTGTTGCAATATTACGGAGTACAGTGCGCAAGAACAATAACTCTACCTTGTGCGGATTTTGAGTAATTCCACTTTGATCTTCATTTTTTTACAGTATTTCTTGCTTGTCTGGAACGGAACTTTGTCACCTCAAGTCAAATTGACTTGAGACTTGGTAAACATGTTTGTTGCATTACCTGCCCTTTACGATTATTATACCCCCTTGACAACTGGCAGTGGGATGGGCTTATCTTGCGACAATTTGCCGCTCTTGTTTTTTTATTATTTTCTATCTCCCTCCTTTTTAGCTTACCTGAGCACAAAGTGCTCAAGGTGAGCTATTGTGATCGCCCTATGTCCGGCGTCCGTTGTCCGTCAACAATTTCTTTAAACATCTTCTTCTCCTAAACCACTGGGCCAGTCCTGATGAAACTTTGCAGGGATGTTCCTTGGGTGAAGCTCTACCAAAATTGTTCAAAGAATTGAATTCCACCCAAAACTCTGGTTGCCATGGCAACAAAAAGGAAAAAAATGCAAAATCTTTGAAAATCTTCTCCTCTGAAAGTAGAAGGCGTAGAGCTTTGATATTTGGTATGTAGCATCTATCAAGTTTGTTCAAATGATGCCCCTGGGTTCAAAACTGGCCCGGCCCCGGGGGTCACAAGTTCGAACATAGGAACAAAGAAGGAAAACTTTAAAATTCTTCTTCTCTGAAACAGGAAGACGTAGAGCTTTGATATTTGGTATGTAGCATCTCCTAGTGGACCTCTACCAAGTTTGTTCATATGATACCCCTGGGGTCAAAACTGGCCCCGCCCCGGGGGTCACAAGTTTGAACATAGGAACAAAGAAGGAAAACTTTAAAATTCTTCTTCTCTGAAACTGGTGGGCGCAGAGCTTTGATATTTGGTATGTAGCATCTCCTAGTGGGCCTCTACCAAGTTTGTTCATATGATGCCCCTGGGGTCAAAACTGGCCCCACCCCAGGGGTCACAAGTTTAAAGATAGGAACAAAGAAAGAAAACTTTAAAATTCTTCTCTGAAACTGGTAGGCATAGAGCTTTGATATTTGGTATGTAGCATCTTCTAGTGGACCTATACCAAGTTTGTTCATATGATGCCCCTGGGGTCAAAACTGGCCCCGCCTCAGGGGTCACAAGTTTGAACATAGGAACAAAAAAGGGAAAACTTTAAAATTCTTCTTCTCTGAAACTGGAAGGCGTAGAGCTTTGATATTTGGTATGTAGCATCTCCTAGTGGACGTCTACCAAGTTTGTTCATATGATGCCCCTGGGGTCAAAACTGGCCCCGCCCTGGGGGTCATAAGTTTGAACATAGGAACAAAGAAGGAAAACTTTAAAATTCTTCTTCTCTTAAACTTGAAGGTGTAGAGCTTTGATATTTGGTATATAGTGAACCTGTTCTAAGTCTGTTAGCCCACCTGAGCACAACATGTCCAGTGAGTTCAAAATTGGGTCACCCGGGGTCATAAACTAGGTCACTAGGTCAAATTAAAGAAATACCTTGTGGGCACTCTAGAGGCTACATTTATTGCTCAAATGACCCGAAATTTGGTCAGAATGTTTTTCTTGATGAAATCTCGGATGAGTTTGGATTTGGGTCACCTGTGATCATAAACTAGGTCACTAGGTCAAATTAAGGAAATACCTTTAGGGCACTCTAGAGGCCACATATTTTGCTCAATTGACTTGAAAATTGGTCAGAATGTTTTTCTTGATAAAATCTCACATGAGTCTGAATTTGGGTCAACTGGGATCATAAACTAGGTCTTTAGGTCAAATTGAAGAAATACCTTTAGGGCACTCTAGAGGCCACATTTCTTGCTCAATTGATTTGAAAATTGATTAAAATGTTTCTCTTGATGAAATCTAAAATGAGTTCAAAAGTGGGTCACCTGGGGTCATAATCTAGGTCACTAGGTCAAATTAAAGAAATACCTTAAGGGCACTCTAGAGGCCACATTTCTTGTCCAGTCGACTTGAAAATTGGTCAGAATGTTTTTCTTGATGAAAGCTCGGATGAGTTTGGATTTGGGTCACCTGGGATCATAAACTAGGTCACTAGGTCAATTTAAAGAAATACCTTTAGGGCACTCTAGAGGCCACATTTTTTTGCTCAATTGACTTGAAAACTGTTCAGAATGTTTGTCTTGATAAAATCTCACATGAATCTGAGTCTGGGTCAACTCAGGTCATAAACTAGGTCACTAGGTCAAATTAAAGAAATACCTTGCAGGCACTCTGGAGGCCACATTTCATGCTCAATTGACATGAAAATTGGTCAGAATATTTTTCTTGATCAAATCTTACACGAGTCTGAATTTGGATCAAATCGGGTCATAAACTAGGTCATTAGGTCAAATTAAAAAAAATAGCTTTAGGGCACTCTAGAGGCCACATTTATTGTTCAGTTGATTTGAAAATTGGTTAAAATGTTTCTCTTGATGAAATCTAAGATGAGTTCAAAATTCGGTCACCTGGGGTCATAATCTAGGTCACTAGGTCAAATTAAAGAAACACCTTTAGGGCACTCTAGAGGCCATATTTTTTTGCTCAGTGGACTTGAAAATTTGTCAGAATGTTTGTCTTGATAAAATCTCAAATGAGTTTGAATTTGGTTCAACTGGGCACATAAACTAGGTCACTAGGTCAAATTAAAGAAATACCTTTAGGGCACTCTATAGGCCACATTTATTTCTCAATTAACTTGAAAATTAGTCAGAATATTTGTCTTGATCAAATCTTAAATGAGTCTGAATTTGGGTCAACTCGGGTCATAAACTAGGTCACTAGGTCAAAGTAAAGAAATACCTTTAGGGCACTCTAGAGGCCACATTTATTGCTCAATTGACTTGAAAATTGGTCAGAATGTTTGTCGTGATGAAATCTCGGATGAGTTTGGATCTGGGTCACCTGGGATCATAAACTAGGTCACTAGGTCAAATTAAAGAAATAGCTTTAGGGCACTCTAGAGGCCACATTTTTTGCTCAATTGACTTGAAAATTGGTCAGGATGTTTGTCTTGATAAAATCTCACATTAGTCTAAATTTTGGTCAACTGGGCTCATAAACTAGGTCACTAGGTCAAATTAAAGAAATACCTAGCGGACACTCTGGAGGCCACATTTCTTGCTCAATTAATTTGAAAATGGGTTAAAATGTTTCTCTTGATGAAATCTAAGATGAGTTCAAAAGTGGGTCACCTGGGGTCATAATCTAGGTCACTAGGTCAAATTAAAGAAATACCTTAAGGGCACTCTAGAGACCACATTTCCTGCTCAGTTGACTTTAAAATTGGTCAGAATGTTTGTCTTAATGAAATATTGGATGAGTTTGAAATTGGGTCACCTGGGATCATAAACTAGGTCACTTGGTCAAATTAAAGAAAAACCTTTAGGGCACTCTAGACACCACATTTATTTCTCAATTAACTTGAAAACTGTTCAGAATGTTTGTCTTGATAAATATTTTAATGAGTTTTAAATTGGGTCACGTATGGTGATAAAGTAGGTCACTAGGTCAACTTACAGAAATTTCTAGTGGATGCTCTAGATGCCACATTTTAAGCTCAATTGACCTGACAATTGGTCAGAAATTGAATTTTGCATGTGGAGTGAAATTTCGCCTATTGACTCAGGTGAGCGATCCAGGGCCATCATGGCCCTCTTGTTTGTCATATTTCACTTTATTTCATTAAAGCGCTCAAAATCAAAAGGTTTGATAGATCTGAACTACAGTGAGCTTTATCCAGTAGACGACAGCTACTTTGGCAGGTAAATTGTGAAGCATTTTATCAATGAAGACATAGTCTAGTAAGGCAAAAGACATAGTGGATATTTGTTTTTTACGGTGAAAGATCAAAATTTACTTCATCAAGTGAACATTATCGGTAATATTTTCACGAGTGGCACAGCCACGAGTGGAAATATTACTGATGATGTTCACGAGATGAAATAAATTCCAATCTTTCATCGAAAAAAAAAAACAACAAATATTCTATTTATCTCATGCTTTTAACCCTTCTTGGTGAAACTTAATCAAAATCCAGTACAGTTCTTTTCGGTTATTCCCTGTGGCATACCCCCTCCGTATAGCAAAGCATTACAGTATTACGTCAAACGCGAGAAATGTAAAGTAAATTACGTCATATTTCCATCTGGTTGTGAGGCGCGCGCATTTTACCTAGGTAACTAGTGCACGGGAACAACTGTTTCCGCCTTCAATTGAAGAGTTAGAATACAGAAATCGATATTTTCACTGGTCATAACCATGAATTATTGAAAAATATTTCACCAGTATTTCTCAATAACCTACCGGAAAGCATGAAATAAAGTAATCATCATCAAGACATGCAGGACTCAGAGTATGTCTGCCAATTTAACTCTTTTTTTAAGCAACAAAATTGTAACTTTGTCAAAACTGGAAAATATTGTAGACAGCATATTGAATGTGTCTCATATCAGCGGATTTTTCTTTTGCACAATGAAAAAAAATGATGCTTCTTCCTCAGGTGCATTACAACACAGGATTGTTTGGTAAAGGAATTAAAACGCAATTTAGAATGTTTAGTAAATACAGACCCTCATGCTCATGTGCCTATTCAAAAAATGCACCTGTATGCAGACTGAATTATAACCTGATTAATGTTATGTATTTATCCTCTATAATGCCATTATCTAGAACAGAATCAGCCAGATATTTAAAATGAGTACCAACAACATAGATCAAATGAAAGAGATATTGTTTTGAGAACTGATATCAGTAATATTCTGAGTTACATTAGAAATGGTAAGTATGTGAAGGCAAATTTTGAATCTGCATGCAGTTGACTTTTAATAAGAACTATTTTTCTTGATTCTTTTTAGGCCAAACTGTTTTCAACTGGTGACAAACGCTCTGCAAAATTACCAAATATATTACTTATGTGCCCAGAATGCTGATAGTGCTGGAGTAAGTCCCTGAAATAAATTGTCTTTGTTCTTTTTGACATTTTTTTGTGCTTTTCATGCATTTGCTCACTGTAAAGTCCTTGCCAATTTTTTTTTTCCTCTTGAAAATGTATTGGACATGAAACTTTTAGCAGGACTCATAGCATCGAAGTATTATCATGGCCCTGTTGGCATCTGCATCAATTTTTTCCCGAAACTTCGATATTGTCCAATATCTCTGTCATTTCTTAAACCTTACTGTGCGAAATAAATAAAAAGGACATTTTCATACCATAGATGCAGATAGCACAGCTGTATTTGTCAGAATATCTGGAAAAGCAGCAGACAGTGTAGATCCAAGATCAGGCTGCACATGCTGTGCAGTCTGATCTTGATCTACACTGTATGCATAATGGATAATATCTGGTATAGTACAACACAGCTTAAGATATTAAATTCAAACTCGGGCTGGTTCTCAGTCTTCAAAACAAGAAGTCATATGAGAAAGACAGCAAACCCTCACAATATTTTCACACAGTTCCTATCCTTCTTCAGTGTAAGTAGTGCTGCTGTTTGTAATTAGACATGTCCTATGTATTTCTGAAAGCAACTGGAGTCCTGCATGGCTCAGTGATAAAATGTAGGACTCGTAACTTGGATACCCTGGGTCGTAGCCTCACCGAAAGCACTGGGATTTTTCTTGGAGTGTCCTATGGCAAAACACTAAAGAGCCTTAGCCTAGTACTGGTTGAACCAAGGACATATATATGAATGTGTGAGCTGTCACTGTGATAGGACTGAAATAATGTTGAAAGTGGTGTAAAACACCATTCAGTCTAAAAACAACTGCAACCTGGCTTAACACCTGTATGCGGTGCTCTTATTGCACTAGATCCTTTTTCAAAAGCTGTCCACTGCATAGGTATAAATGTCATGTTTCTGCCTGAATGAGTCTTTTTAGATGATAAAATGGACATTTTTAGACATATAAAAAAAAGTAATCCAATTCCCAGGCTACTGTACATTTGGAAATAATAACAAATAAAATGCAAAACTGTATTTAGGATGAAACTGATCTTGACTCTTACTTTCTTCAAATATACCCAGTACTGCATATTGAACACTTTATTGTATGTTTCTTACAGAATTGGGTGAATTTTCTGAAGGAGCATTGTGTAAATACCCAAATAACAAGGATACAGCGACGGTCTACAGTGTTAAAAGAGTTGCGTAGTCTCACAGTGGAAGTCATCGAATGTCGTAATCTACCGCCACGCCATCTGTCTCATCCATATTGTATTATAACTCTAAATAATGTGAAGGTGTGTAGAACACAGGAGAGGGAAATGTCCAACCTGTATTGGGGTGAAGATTTTACCTTGGAGTAAGTTAAATGAATATTATGTTGAGGTAACTTTCTTGGGGTTTGAATAAAAGATTCAATATTGCGCAAGTCCTTTGGTCTTGTGAGACTTCAAAATTTTCCCACTCTGGGAGAAGTAAAGACAAGCTCCAGGAAAGCTACTACATGATATTCCTTTCATTGTTTACTTAGAAATTAAACAAGTTATTACAATTAAAGACAATGCTTTTGGAAAAAGGTGTGAAAAGTAAAATAAATACTGGTTATGTTTGTGATAATTTCCATTTATGAATTAGGGATGAGTATAATGATAAAACATTTTCACCAATCAAATTGGAAACGTAGGTGAAAGTAGTCTGCAGACTGGTCATGTCATCATAGCATGTTTGGGACTTTATTTGACACTGTGACGATACAGATTTTAGCCTGTCATGCTTGGTTTGATTAATATGCAATGCATTTATTTAAAATGAAAGTTAAAGGTAGATATTAACTATGGAAACTCCATGACTATTCAGCGGGTTTTTTTTTTTCCTTCTTTGAATGGGTCCATAAAATGGACCCGTTCCCAATCCAAAAATGTTACCATTTTTCCCAAAATCACACATGAAAATCCCCCAAAGGAAATGTGTTTCTCACTCTATAATGGACCCATTCCAAAGCAATTCTTGGATGTCGATTTTCAAAGTGACTCTGTGATGGATTGAAATTTGTATCATGGATTTACCCGTCAAATTGTTCAGAATAGGAAACACAAACAATTTAAATATCAGTGATTTCATTGGTCAATAAGAGGGAGTTTCCCAAAGTAGTAAAGAAAAATAAAACCTGTGATGTCTGTCAAGAGTTAAATTCAGTAAACTGGTCCTAGTGTTTTATAACCAAGTTTTAGCCTTTATAGGGATAGGGGCCGACGTCCAGTGTATGTGTTTCTGCAGTCTCCATAGCGATTGTCAAATACAATACAGGTGCACTGTATACGCAAATGATATTGAAAGAAAATCAAAGCACCAGGTTCTAAACTCCCTACAGAGTTCGGTCCTGAGAAGACTGACGAGTCTAGTCAAGTCAAAGATGAATATAAAAGCATCATGATGCAACAATTAACTTGTCCCAAAACGTAATGAATATTAAATCAGACATTCCATTGACCCTAGGTTCGAATGTAGAGAAATAGTCAGCAACAAAATTCATGGGTCAACTCTTCAATCCCCTCAGAAACTTACAGAAAGACAACTTTAACAGCATGAGAAACGGGGACATTTTTTTTTTTTTTTTCTTTAAGGACAAATTAATTTGTTTTCAATGTTTTGAATTTCTGGTGTGAATAACTGAAAAGTATCCATTATAAATAATCAGTAATTTGATTCTGCGTTTATTATGAAAAATCCCAATTTCGAAGAAAACAATGTGTTTTTTCCCAATTTTGAATTAGCATGGTTTCAAACCCAAAATAGGGGGGAAAAATGTTGCTATTTGAGCCATACTGTGTTAAAGGGAGGTTTTATGTGTGTGCAAAAAGTATTGACCCACATCAGCCTGCTTAGTCCTGGCAGGCTGACCTGGACGGAAACCTTTTGCTATTGGTCAATTTTCTGCATGTCAAAGGACCAGTATACATGTACCTTATGATTCAGTTGCTTGTAAGATGTAAGGGATTTTATAGATCCATTATTATATGGGGGAAAAATGTTGCTATTTGAGCCATACTGTGTTAAAGGGAGGTTTTATGTGTGTGCAAAAAGTATTGACCCACATCAGCCTGCTTAGTCCTGGCAGGCTGACCTGGACGGAAACCTTTTGCTATTGGTCAATTTTCTGCATGTCAAAGGACCAGTATACATGTACCTTATGATTCAGTTGCTTGTAAGATGTAAGGGATTTTATAGATCCATTATTATATGGGGGAAAAATGTTGCTATTTGAGCCATACTGTGTTAAAGGGAGGTTTTATGTGTGTGCAAAAAGTATTGACCCACATCAGCCTGCTTAGTCCTGGCAGGCTGACCTGGACGGAAACCTTTTGCTATTGGTCAATTTTCTGCATGTCAAAGGACCAGTATACATGTACCTTATGATTCAGTTGCTTGTAAGATGTAAGGGATTTTATAGATCCATTATTATATGGCCTGCAGCACGCGAAAAGGGGCATTCAGACATTTGTGTAAAGTGTCATTCGGATCAGCCTGCACAGTCCGCGCATGCTAATCCGAGACAACATTTCCGTTCTTATGCAATTTTCTCTTTCGTGCATGTCTAGTGTAGTACAAAATCAAATGCATTCGTAAAGTGTCGTCTAGGATCAGTCTGCGTGGAATGCGCAGACTGATCCGCGACGACACTTTACGCAAATGTCCGAATGCCCCTTAACGCGTGTTGCAGGCCATATGATGACTTGCTTGGTGTATACTGCTTTATTCTGTCTTTTTCAGTGATATCCCAGGAGATGTTAACTTTTTTGCTGTAAAATTATTTAATCATAGTAAACGCTCAAAAGACACAGAGATAGGTAAGATTTTTGGGATAGAAATTTCTTTTTCACTTTCATTTCATATAATCTTTGTGTAGAGAAACGTATGGACACATTGTGGAAAATGAAAAAAAAAGATCAGTCAGAAGCAATTTTCCATTTTCCTGAATGTTCAGAGGAGTATTGTAGTAGTTGCCAAATAGTGTATTAACATAAAGCGAAGAGCTGAATTTGCTTTTATACACACAACTTATGTATCGCTTATCTTGTGAAAGATCATTTGAACAAAATTATGCCATTAAACTCATTTGCTCTAAGTTAAAATTTGTCGTCTGCAGAAATTTGATGAGTCTAAAATTTGTTGTTTGGGAAAGGGTTAATCTTTCTTGTGGTCTTGTCCCTGAGTGACCAACGTTGTTGATAACGAGCGACAGCAAGTTACAGGCAAAGCCCGTAACGAGCAAAGCTCTTTTTGCGGTAACACCGTTCTAGATTTTTGAAAATGAAATTCCGACTTGGTTCTCGGTTTTAGTCTAAATCTAAATAGGGATGACTAAAAAACTGAGTGTCTTCCAGTTAGTCGCACAGCGTCACACGTATGACAATCTTTCGCACAAGTACCTGATTGGTCAAAAATGACAATAAATATCTACCGATTGAATGATTACTTAAAAATCATTATCAGTTTAATGAGTAAAGATTATCTAATTTCTTACTTACTTTCAGCGAATTAAACGTCTATTTGTGTATGAACATACGCAATGATCTATGCTTGCAAATAATGACGTCATAAATCATACTATTCTTACGTCATGCACGAGCCGTTTTTTCATGGAAAATATTGTGTCGTAGAAATCATGACTAAACTAGTTTATTGACTGTTTCAAAATACCATTTAGAGAGAAAGCCGGATTTATGATCTGTGAAAAGGGGTCTTACTGCATTTGCAAAACTTTGGAACCAGGTCTGCCTGTGTAGTCTGCGCAAGCTAACCTGTGTCAAAACTCTTTGCTAGATCTATTTTTCAACGTCTTGAATGTCAAAGGACCGGTATGTATGCCTTTCGATTCAGTCAGTTATCATACAATATGGATGTATAATTATGTGATGACTTTCTTGGTATCATGCATCATGGACATGCATTAAACCATCTTTTACTGCAACATGGCTCAAGATTTTTGTTTGTTTGTTTTTTCCTTTTGTGTGTATATTCATTGCGGCGGCAAGTGCACCTACCATGCGTTCAGGACTGAAGTTCGTTTTACCAGTACTCTGCTCAATATTCTTCTCAACCTACTGACCGATTCCTCATAAAAGTCAAAGTCTGTCTTATATAGGTCTAGATCTACATGCAGTGAGGAAATATTCCCGTAAAATGGTCTTTACAAGTGTGTGAACCAATAATTATTCCAAGTTATTTCTCTGGACATAAATTAACGAAAGTGTCAAGGAACTGTCTTTCTTTTGTTAAGGAAATCAGGGACATTCACCCTATTTCACATGTACAAATCTACGAAAGAAAAATGCTGTCTACTTTTGACAACGCTCAAAGCCGGAATTCGAACTCACACCCTTTGATTTCAAGATCTAGAATCTAGCTCGTCATTCGAATAAATACATCTATATATGTTCCACAAATCATCCACGTCGCTCGTATTGAGGCTTTGCCTTTTTCATATTATTTTGGATGAAACATAATTTACATCACAGAGTAATACTCGAGCCTCTTTCCTGACTGAAGAATGTCTTTTTCATTTGTCCAGTTTTTTAATAGTTTTTTGCAAACGGTGTCTTGTTTTAAAGAATCCTAGGAAGTAGGCTTTTGAAAACATTGTGGGAAAGGAGAAAGTGCTGGATATTGTGGGAAAGGAGAAAGTGCTGGTATCCAACATTTTCTCCTTTTCCCACAATTTTTTTCTACCTATTCAAATACAAATTTCATCATTTGAGCCACATTTAGTTGTTGTCAACAAATGCTTTCCATTTGGACAGGTGTAAAATTTTATCATCTGGTATAGAGAGTTAATGTAAGTCTTTATACTTGCAGCCCATGTCACAATACCACTGGAAGACTTCGACAGTGGTCAACTTGTAGACAGGTGGTACACACTCAATTCGTATGGAGCTTTAAGGGGTGACATGGGGTCCATCAGACTGCGAACAAGATATATCCATCAGGTTATAATGCCTGTAGAACAGTATACAAGTCTCAAAGATGTAAGATCTAGATCTAGCTGATATATAATTCTTTGTGAAATTTATTTATTTGTCAAGTGTTTAACATTGTTTTCAAACTTAGTTCAGGTATATCCTGGCAACCATTACATTTATCATGCTTTCCTTGAGTTTCTTTTACCCATACTTTGTATAACATTCTTTCCAAGTAACTGGCTACTTTCTCTCAAAAAACATAGTTGAATTTGATTTCAGTCAATTAAGCTTGTTGCAGTGACTCTCATTAACCCTTTACCAAACAATCCCTGAGAAAGAAGCCTTCTGAAAACATTGTTGGAAAAGGAGAAAATGCTGGTAACCAGCATTTTCTCCTTTTCCCACAATGTTTTCTTCCCTTCCCAAACCAAATTTCAATTTTTGAGTCACATTAATTTTGTCGTCTGCAAATGCTTCGAATTTGGACTAGTCTAAAATTATGTCGTTTGGTAAAGAGTTAATGCTCAAAAAGATATTGACTAAGCTGGGTGTTAAACCAGTGAGCCAGGCTTCCAAGCACGGTACATTACATTCTTAACAACCAGGTTTGTCCCATTTTGTTGTAAATGTTTTTTGTGCTTGACTCTTTTCCACAAGAGAAAAATATAGACTTGTCCAATTTGAAAACATTTGCAGACCGAAATTCAAATGTTGCTCAGATGATGGAATTTGTGTCTTACAGGGCAGAAACCATGTGAAAAAATGAGAAAGTGCTGGTGCTGGCATTTTCCCCTTTTCCCACAATGTTGCTAAAAGGCTTCCTCCTCAGGGAGGTAAAGGGTTAGGTTGATGAAAGGATAGAGTTTGTTTTTGATATAATTAGTCTTATCACTTTCTAATATATTAAGGTTTGAGGTTTAATAGCACTCAGCCTCTGTAGCTTATTTGGTAAATGGTCAAATGGATGGACAATGTTCTTTGTGGATGACATTGAAAACAGTCATTGAAACTAGTTATGATCTGGAATAAGCCCGTGCTCCTATTCAAAGCTTTCATAAAATAAAAAAACCAAAAGATTTCTACTGGGGTTAAACATGTATGTATTTAGTTATACTTCATTTGTTTATGCTTTTTATGTCTCCCCCCATCAGGTTCGGGAGACATCTTATGTTTCCCCCCATCAGGGTCAGGAGACATGTTGTTTTTCCCATTGCATCCGTCTGTCTGTCTGTCTGTCTGTCACAAATTGTGTCCGCTCTATAACTCGAAAACCTTTTAAGATATTTTGATAAAACTTCACACATTTGTAAAGCACCATGACACAAAGTGTCATGCACAAGAACCATAACTCTGGCTTGTATATTTTTTGAGTTATTTCCCTTTGATTATTTTCCTTACTTATTTTACGTACAATTTCGTTTCCGCTCTATAACTCGAAAACCATTAGAGAAAAATTACCATTATTTCAGTTAAAAATTGCCTTGGTGACATATCAATCCTTCAAACCAATCTATACAGATGGATCTAATGAGGGAAATTCTGTAGCAGCTGCCACTGTTTATGGAGAAAGGAGCTTAAAGTGCCGCCTTCCAAACAACTCCTCTATCTTCTCTGCTGAAATTAAAGCAATTGATCTTGCCCTTAATCTAGCTGAACATTCTAATTACAACCGTTTCATTATCTTTTCAGACTCTGTCAACATTACAGACCCTTTCAAATCAACAACTTGAGAATCCCTTAATCTGTAGTTTACTTGAAAGGATCTCACAAATTTCTTCTATGAATAGATTCGTGTTCTGCTGGCTTCCAAGTCATGTAGGGATCAAAGGCAATGAAAATGCCGATAGGTCTGCCAAATCTGCACTTAACCTTCCCATTTCAGATTTTAAAGTTCCACACACTGATTTTAAATCCTCCGTTTTAACACATATCCAATCTTCTTGGCAATCCCAGTGGGATGCTGATGTTTTCAATAAATTGCATTCAGTTAAACCTTCCCTTGGTGAATGGTACCCCGTTTACAGGTCTGTTCGTCGAGAAGAAGTGATAATTGCACGACTTCGAATTGGCCATTCATGCATCACACATTCCTGGCTCTTGACCAGAGATGATGCCCCTGAATGTATTCCATGCAGTGCTTCCTTTTCTGTAAAACATATCCTACTAGATTGCATTGACTTTTAGCCAGCTCGTTCAAAATATTTCAACGTCGATAGTTTAAAAAATCTTTTGATTCTGTCAGCGTTGAATCTATTATCGCTTTCATAAAGGAGATTGGCATTTACAATAAACTGTGATATTTGCTCTTGAGTTTCTTACCCATCTTTTTACATTCTTTACACACCTTTATATTAGATATCTTGTCAGCTGATTCATAGTCTTACTTTTTTAATCTAAAACTTTGGAGTAGGCAGGGACGCCCAGCCACTCAGTATCATATTTTATGCACATTAAAAATGACCTCTTCTTAATTTAAACACTTCTTACTATCAATCCAACTTTTTGTTCAAATCTTTTTATCACATTCTTAACTTTATCATTTAAAACTATTGAGTAGATAGGGATTGCCCTGTCACTCAATAATGTCCATTATGCATATGAAGCTCACACATAATACTTCTTAATTCAACTCTTTTATTACTATTAATGTATTCAAACTTTTTTCAGTTTAAACAATTCCACTTTTATTATCTTTTAACACAGATATGTGTGCTAAATGACCAAAGCTGTCGATGTGCCATAAAACAAGATTCATTCATTTATTCATTCATTCTGACACCAAAAAGGGGGGAGACATCTGTTTTTTTGTAGAAAAACAAGTTCTAGTTTATGATTTAATTTCTTTATTTTTTTCACAGCTTATTCTCAATGATTTCGGAAACATTTTGACATTAGCATCAGTGTGTGGGAACGACCGAATCTCTCTTGCCAAAGCCTTGCTCAATTTATTTCGACACGAGAGGCAGGTCAGAATTCTCCTGAAGAATATAAATGATTACTTTATAGCCAAAGAGGGTAGGTTGACATTTATTTTGAATCTTTAGGACTTAGTCTTACAGTCTGTCACTCAAGTAAAATGCCATATGATTTACACACAGTCTATGAGTAAAACAGTACTCTCTACAAAAGAGGAAAAGTTAGAATATAATCCTTTTACACACAAGAAATGGGGCTCAAATGTTGGGATTTTATCTCAGAAAGAGTAGAAAACATTTTGGGAAAAGGAAAAAGTGATTGTTATGTAGATAATTTTAATTGGGATGAGAAAAAATTGTAATCAATAGGCTTATTATGTATGTGTTTTTATTACCCACTTCGTACCAGCCACATCTTGCTTGTTCTTAAATAAATAAAATGCTTGTCAGATGTTTTTGTCTATGATAGAGTAGAAAACATAGTTGGAAAAGGAGAAAATCCTGGTTACCAGCATTATCTTCTTATCCCAATTTGTTTTCAAAAGCCTCGTTTTCTTAGGGTTGTCAAAATTTGTGATTGTGTCGTTAAGAGTTAATTGAGGCACATTTTTACAAATTTTGTATTCTCTTTGAACCAACACATATTGCTTTATACAGTTTGCTTGCTTAAGCCTTACGCTGCTAAGCACAACTTAATCAAGATCAGACTGCACAGAACCTGCAGTCTAATCTTGGATCTACTCTGTCTGATATAGAGATATTTTTCTCGAAAAAATAACTTAGAAGTAGCAATATTCGAGTTTACTTTAGGCTTATAAGTTTCATTTCACATATTAAGCAGGTTAATGGACTAACGGAAATAGCCGCTACACCAGGTTTTACTGTATTGAGAGAAATTATGACTCAGTATCCACTCTATCTTAAAGAGTTGAATCTTTTACACGTAAACACAGGTTATAGTCTTGTTAATTTCTTTCAGATGAAGTATCCATTTTGTTTCGAGGTTCTAATCTTGCTACCACACTAATGGATCAGTATATGAAAATGATTGCTACAGAGTTTGTTCAATCTGCAGTTAAAGTGCCAGTCGTAAAAATCTGCGAAAGTAAACAAAGCTGCGAGGTACAGGATATAATTTGTCACAATCTTTTTATTATAACGTTTGTAATGTGTAACTCTTTACCAAAAGACAACAATTTGCATCCAAATTGAGGGCATTTGCTGACAACAAGTTAATTGTGACTCAAGTGATGAGATTTATCTTTGAAAGGGTCAGAAACATTGGAAAAAAGAAGAAAATACAAGGTACTAGCTTTTTCTTGCCGATGTTGTTTATCAAAAGGTTTCTTCCCCTGGGTTATTAAAACATGTCATTGTTCAGTAAAGGTTTAATTCTTAATACTTTGAAGACAAAGCTATTTTTCCCCCTTCAGCAGACCACTTTCGTTAATTTTGGTCAAAAGGAGAACTTGCTCTTAATTCTCAAATGACAATATTTTTGACTGGACCAAATTAAAAGAGTTTGCAGACATCAAATTAAAGAAAGCTCAAGTGATGATTCCTGTCTGTGATAGGGTAGAAAACATTGTGGGAAAAGGCAAAAACCCTGGTTGCCAGCATTTTCTTCTTTTCCCACAATGTTTTCAAAAGCCTTCTCTCTCATGGTCATTAAAACTTGGGATTGTGTGGTAGAGTTAACACATATTTTTTTGCTACATTTATAATGAGTATCTGTATCCATGCAATAGAAGGATTGAAAGTTTCTTCAAATTTTCTAGTTGAACTTCATTGCACTTTTTTTTTTTAAATTTTGAAATGGCCAAATAATTGCTAGATTCCAACAATACTGCAGCTAAATAGCAACACTGCATGTGTACTTAATGTATACTTTTAGTTGAACACTCAGCTGGTAGAAAACAAACCGGATATACAGAGTAATGTCGACCATTTTCTGGCTCTTCTGAATGAGATGGTGGAATCTATTTTTAAATCTACAGAAACATGCCCAAAGTAAGTTTATTAACAAAAGTTGACAAAACCAGACATGTACAGGAATGTAATGCAGTTACTTGTGGCTACCATTTAACCCTTTACCAAACAATCCCTGGTTTTTACGACCCAGAGGAAGAAGCCTTCTGAAAACATTGTGGGAAAAGGAGAAAATGCTGGTAACCAGCATTTTCTCTTTTTCCCACAATGTTTTCTACTTTTCTAAAGGTCAGTTTCAATTTTTGAGTCACGTTTATTTTGTCGTCGGCAAATGCTTTCAATTTGTACCTGCCTTAAATTTTGTCGTTTGGTAAAGAGTTAAGTACACGTACAAAGGCAACTTAGACTACTGAAAATGGTGTTCAACACCAACAAAGTATCAATTGTTTCTGATTGTCTTGAGAGTTCTATTATGTTTGCATGGATTGTTACTATAGATTCATAGAAAGTTGTTGCTTTCCAAACCCAGTCATTTTGCAAAATATACACCCCTCACATTGTCTCAGAAGTGCCATTGATAATATGAAAGAAAGGATCTGCTTCTCCTCAAGACATCTTTGTACAATTTAGAGTAAAGATGCAATTGATTAATTTAACAAATAGTATTTCAGTTATCTGAATGAATGTTGTCCATGTCACTAAAAATCCTTCCGATATTTCTCTCTTCATGTGCTAGAAAGTGCTGTTGCTAAGACTGTATGACGAAGAATCAGACTTCAGTGGAACATTCTATTTTTGAAAATATTTTTAAAAACGAATCTGATAGATCATTATGGTGACTCATCATATTCTGAATGGTACCTGTTACCTAATATGCTTTCAGAGTATTACGATATATCTGCGGAAGTCTACAAAAAACAGTATCAGCCAAATGGCCAGAGGATGAGAGTGTTCGAACCAGAGTTGTCAGGTATAAACATGATTACATTTTAAACACATAATCTCGAGATGTAATGAACCTGGAGCTTTTGAAAACATTGAGGGGAAAAAGAGGAAATGCTGGTAACCAGGATTTTGTTCTTTTCCCACTATGTTTTCTACAGAAATAGTCTTTTCAACTACATTTAAGTTATTGCCTGCGAATGTTTTAATTGTAGACAAGTCTGAAATTTTGTCTTGTTTGAAAGAGTCAAACAAAAATACGACTGGGCGGCCAAAAAAACTGGGCCAATACTGTATAAGTGGATATGTACGTGTGTTGAAAAATTTGTGAATTACTGATTATGGACATTTTGCGTACGGACATGTTTGCGAATTCAAGACACTCATTATTTGTTAATATACTTGTTGTAAAATATGTGACCAGAAAAGTTTGCGAATTTTACAAATTCGCAAAATAGCAAAAATTTCCACATCTCAAAAATTTTCACTTATACAGTATGAAATCACCAAATAAGGGACAATTGCACTAATGCTTAACTGCAAAACTATCTTAGGCACATAGAAATATCTTCCAGCAGCTGTACAATATTTTTATCTTCAATCTCGTCCGATTTTCACTTAGCCATTATCTACTGTATCTGTTTGTCAGGACTGGTTAGCTTTAGTATAGCAGTAATCTCATATTCTACAGCTACTTCCTGTCACAGATATCAATGAACTTGTCACCCACTTTAAAATTACATTTGAACTCAAAAATTTGTCAAGTCTATTCAAAACTAAATCATTTGTGCTGTTATATCATGTATCATGTAACCACTTACCAAACAATCGCATGTTTTAGTATTTTTACAAAGAGAGCCTTGGGAAAGTATCTTGTGAAAAGGAGAAATTGCATTGTCTCAAGCAATTTCTCTTTCTCACACCATGTTTTCTGAAATTTCTACCATATCAGAGAACTTTGCTCATTGTTCCCAATTTCAAATTTGTTGGCAGCAGATGCTTTCAGTTTGGAAAGGTGTAAAATTTGCCAATTGTAAAAAGGTTAATTCTGTTTAATTGCAGTGGATTTGTTTTCCTACGACTCCTGTGTCCAGCAATTCTTCATCCGAAGTCCTTTAACCTTATCTCAGGTAAGCCAAACCAAAATGTATCACAGACAGAAAATCTCAAACACTTAATTCTGAAAGCTGAATAAAAAAAAAAATAAACATTGTAATTCTCTACAAGACGACAAAATGTCTAAACTTGTCCAATTTGAAAGCATTTACAAAATACAAATGTGGCTCAAATGATAAAAATTGTCTTTGAAAGGATTTCAAGCATTTTGGAAAAAGGAGAAAATGCTGGTTGCCAGCATTTTCTCCTTTCTCACAATGTTTTCAAAAGCCGTTTCCATTAGGGTCATTTAAATTTGGGATGGTGTGGTGAAGAGCTAAATTAGGAAAACAGACCAAAGCACTGCAGTTTTAAGGTGTACTTTTGCCAGAATACTTCACAAAATATTCTGCACAGTATGATCTTGATCTACACTGTATGCAAAAGTCAGTAGGATCTTGATCCATAAAATCTGCAAAAACAATTGTTGTGCTCAGTTCTGAAAGTCAAAGCAGGTTCAGTTCCCTTCATGGGTCAGGTTCTGGTGTGGTGTTTAACGCCATTTTCAACATTATTTCAGTTATATCGTGACAGCCAGTGCCTCTATCCTTGTTTTTTCTGGAGTGTCTTTTACCAATACTTTGCACAATATGCCTTCTAAGCCACTGGTTGCTCTTGCACTTAACCATTGGTGAAACAATGATCATTGGTGAGAGAGGAATGAATCTTGTCACAATCACTATCATCAGTCCTCAGAAAGAAATTGGCAGAGCTGGGCTTTTGAACCAGCAAACCGCTGGTCTCAAGTCCTGTACGCTACAGGCTGCGCCCCCGGCACTTTACTTGGGTCAAAATTCTTTCCAAGTAAATCACTTTCAATACACTACAATACAATACAATATTTTATTGGTGACTTAGGCCTCTGGCCCATTTCACATGAACATAGCAGCATAATACCTATCCAGCACCAGAAATATATGTATGAATAGATGGTACAATGGGTTCCATCAGATACGGCCCAAAGACTTCTAAAACTGATCAATAAAGCCTTACAGAACCTGGCAGATTTGTTGGAGTTTGGAGGACAGATCTATGTATCAAAAGACTCTTGAAAAATACTGTAGGTAAAGGAGAAAATGCAAGTAGGCAGCATTTTCTACTTTTTCCACACTGATTTCTAGTTTGTGAAAGACAGTTGTCACCATTCTAAATATGAAAGGCTTTTAAAAACACTTTTGGAAAAGGAGAAAATGCTGGTAACCAGCATTTTTTACTTTTCACACAATGTTTTGTTTTCTGTAAAAGGCAGTTGTCATCATTCAGGTTACATTTGAGCCATGCTGTGTAAAGAGGGGTTTTAATTCATTTGCAAAAAGTATCAACCTAGGTCAGCCTGCTCTGTTCGCACAGGCTGACCTTGGTCGAAACTTTTTGCCATTAAAAAAAATTTCTGGGTGTCCTAGGACCAGTCCAACTCATGATTTAGTTGGTTGTTTAACAAAATGGATTTTATGGATCCATAATTATATAACTTACCTGCTTGGTATAATGCATCACAGAGATACATTAAACCCCCTTTTGCCAGAGTGCCACTCATTTTATTAGTCATCTGGTAAAGAGTCAAGACTTTTTTGTTAGCCATTATGAAGAGATTTGATGTCTTTTTCTTCTTTCAGAAACTCCATCCGACATGGCACAAAGAACGTTAAAACTGATCGCCAAAGCCTTACAGAACCTGGCAAACTTGGTGGAGTTTGGAGGAAAAGAAATATTTATGGAAGTGGTGAATCCCTTCATCATAAGTAACAGACCACGGATGGTCGAATTTTTGGACAATCTCTCAGTAAGTGATTCAATTTGAAATGTTGGCCTTTGCAAGTTTCAACAATATTTCAGTCATAGCATAGATATAGCATATTTGTTTATGTTTCCTGGGTTACATCAGAATAAATTTAATTTAAATTTATTTAACATTGCAACTTTTACTAATATCTCTCTATTCTGCTTCCACACCAGTCCTTCTCCTGAATGTGTGGGCCAATGAACAGTCTCAAAGATGACACCTTCTCCCGAGAATAGAACTCAGGACCTTACAGATGTAAGGCCAACACTCAACTTTACAACCAAAGTTACCAAATTAGGAACAATTATACTACTAAGTGCAAAACTATCTTACACTGCAATACATAAGTGCTTTAGATTGAAAAGACACATTTTGTGACCCATCATTACACTCCTTCACTGTGGACAAGTAAGTTTTTTAAAGTACATTTTCATCTCTGTGTCCCTTGTTTATATATACAGTTGTGCTTATTTTACTCTTTACCACACAACAAAAATGTAGACTTGTCCAAATTTGCAGATGACAATTTTAAATATGGCCCAAATGATCATTTTGTCATTGATAGGGTAGAAAACATTGTGGGAAAAGGAGGAGATGCTGGTTACTAGCATTTTGTCTTATTCCAACAATTTTTTCAAAAGGCTTCTTCCTCAGGGTCTTTAAAATTCGGGATTTTGTGGTAAAAGGTAAATGCACTAGGGTTTAAAAGAGTTTGAAATGTTAGAGTTGAAATGTTTTTGTGTCATTCACAGAATGTCCAAGATTGTACAGAAATCCAAGACAGTGCCAAAGGTGATGTGTCCCGCGACCTCGCCACCATACATCAGATATGTGCCTCCCATCTGGATGATCTCAGGAAACTATCAGACTCACAGGTTTGTCTTTGTGTAACCATTTGCTAAATAATCACAAGTTTTTAACAAACCACAAAGCAACAAAATTCTAGATTTTTCTATATTGATAGCATTTGCAGACAACAAATACATTGTAGCCCGAAGGATGATTTCTGCCTTTGACATAGTAGAAAACCTTGTGTTGGAAAGAGAAAATGCTGGTTAACAGCATTTTCTCCTTTTCCCACGAAGTTTTCAAAAGCAGTCCTCTCAAGGATCCTTAAAAATCTTGAAAGTGACAAATGAATGTAGGAAAACATACGTTAAATCTTTGTTGCCCTTGTCTGTTTTTTTTTTTTTTTTTTTTTTTTTTTTTTTTTTTTTTTTGGGGGGGGGGGGGGCGGGGGTTTAAAGAAACAAAAATGGCACTGCAGTGATTCCTTGCATAGGATAAAAGAAAAAGCTTGGAATAATATTATACACGCTATATTGCTTTGGACTTCCTCCCTTACATTCTAGACGATTGAAGGTAATGGTGATAATATGTGCTGAAATGTGGTTTACCAGCATTTGAAGGGAATGAGGAACTAGATACTGTGTATCTGAAATGTGAAAAGTATTTAAAACTTGCAGAAAACTAGTTGATCATGAAACTTAGCCATGAAAATCCAATTGCCAAAAAAATTTTATAGTGAAAAGCTAACTGCCAGAATAAAATAATAGGTAGCACTTTAGATGAAATGTTACTTTATAAATATTTTTTATATAATGGATGGAGTTTTTTTCTCATTTTCAGCAATCATTGAAGAAGCTGATAGCTGTAACAGACATAGCATCTAATCATAAGAAACAATACATGGGGGACACCTGACGCCAGCTTCAATCTGAACTGACGAACCCTATCGACACCCTGTGTTCATTTACAGTACCAGTTCTTACGTCTTTTTTACGACAGATGGTTGAGGATGGCTCATGAGAACTCTGGTCACATGATCATGTTAGGGTATTTAGTTGGTCGAATCTGTCCCAACCACCATGTTCATCTACAAATATCAGTAGCTGTTCTGTTTTGAAGGACCTCTTTTTGTGCTCTGTTCCTATTTGCCTATAACCCTTCATTGAAATAATCCCAAGCCCTGAGGGAAAAGGTTTTTGAGACTATTGTGGGAAAAGGATAAAATGCTGGTTGCCAGCATTTTCTTCTATTCCTTCAATGTTTTCTATGACATCAGAGATCTTCAGCTCATTTTATATCATTTTCAGACCTTGTCATCTGCAGATGCTTTCAAGTTGGGAGAGTAAAAAATTTTGTCCTTTGGCAAAGGTTTTGCTCTTTTTCAGCTTTCTCAATGCGATGATCCTATTACAATATGGAGGATTTAGCAAAATATTGGGGTATATCAGCCAGCGTTCCAAAATTCATGTCTATATTAAAAAAAATAGCAATTTGATTGACTGAGACAGATAGAATGTCTAAACTACTCAAATGCCTCGAGTTGGAATTTAGAATTAAAATCTAAATGGTTGGTAAATATAGGTCCTGCTCTATGAACCTTTAGAATGCCAGGGGCAATTTTAGTTTGCTTTGCAGATGGTGTAGATCGAGATAAGACCACACAGAATTTTTAGGGAGTCTGATCTTTGGATGTAGACTGTGCTGAATCTTGTGAGATATTCTAGCCAGAACAATCTTGGAATAACATGAGTTGAAATTTTCTTAGCTCTCTAAGGGTTAATAGAATGGAAAAAGTGCAATCTAGAAGGGAAACTAAACCAGATATTGACTCAAAATTTTTTGTAGAAGAGAAAGTTGATATTTTGTAAGGAAAAATCATAAGGATGTGACTATTTACCCTTACTTGGGAAAAATAAAAATTTGAAAAAAAAAATTGTTTTTTGCTGAAAGAAAAAATCCTGTGGTGGGACTTGAAGCCATGTCAGACCATTCTAAACCAAGCCAGCTGACATTTTTTTCATGGTAAAAATGTCTTTATCCCTCTGTTACGTACGGAATAGGAAATTTTACAGTCAAAATACAAAAACTTAGTAATTTCTCATGTTTTTTACATGTATTTCAATCTATGTTGTAATTTCAAATATTTGCATGCGAATCAAAATTAGCAGTCTGTGTCAAGATTTTCTGAAAAAAAAAAAAACTTTCAAAAGAAAATCTGGTTTAAAGTCTCTTTTACAAACTTGAAGATTAGATTGGAAGACAACTGGAAATGCTTTCAAGTTATTTTCTAAACAAATAACAGGTATAGAAATAAGCAGAAAGTGGTCTGAGGTGGTGTGTGTTTGAGTTTTTTAATGTGGTAAACACAAGGTCTGTCTCATTTTATACATTTTTTTTTTTTCAGCAAGATTATCCAGTCTTTTTTCAAACCCTGAGAGCATCAAGCACAACTCATGTTTCTTTTGTGGATAGCTTACATCTTAGATCAGGCTCCATGGAATGAGCAGTCATCACTGTATGCTACTATACTTTGCTGAAACAACATTCAGCTCTTTACCAAGTTACAAGTTTTTAGACATGTCCAAATCTAAAGCATTTGCAGATGACGAATAGTGGAAATTGTCTTTAAAAGGGTTGAAAACATCACGGAAAAAGAAAGAAATGCTGGTAACCAGCATTTCTTTTTCCTACAGTGTTTTTGAAAAGCCTTTTTCCCAGGGTCGTTAAAACTCAAGATAGTGTGGCAGAGGATTAAAGTGCAATATCTTGCTTTATGTCATCTTTAGAAAGGTCCATTACAGCTCTTTAAAGGTTAACTTGTAAACTGTAGAAAAGAAATGGACATTTTAGAGACAAACTTGAATTCTGTCAAGAGTAAGTGATAAAATTTGAACTATTTAACGGACTACAAATTTTTTATGGCTCAAATAATAGAATTTGTCTTTGACGGGATAGAAAACTTTGGGTAAAGGAGTAAATGCTGCACCAGCTTTTTCTCCTTTTCTCACAATGTTTTCTACCCTTTAAAAGATAGAGTCCATAATTGTTAGTGTCACATTTTGTTTTTGTCTACAAACATGTTCATTATTGACAAGTGTTTAACATTGTTTTTTTGACAAAAAAGTTAAAACATAGCAATGTTTGTAATGTTAACTCTTTACCAGACAACAATATTTATTCTTGTACAAATTAAAAGGATTTGCAGTCAACAATTTAGTATGAAATGTGGCACAAATGATCGAGCATGTGTCAGAGAGGTTTAAAACATTGGTGGAAACAGAAAGTGCTGGTTACAAACATTTTTTCATTTTTTCAAATGGTTTCAAAAGCCCTCTTTCTCAGGGTCATTAAAACATGGCATTTGTTTGGTAACGGGTTAATAGAAAAATAATTTAATCTACACTCATACCCTTCTTCTGCCCAAGTTGGCACTGTCTTAGATTTGTCCTAGCAAGTACCGATAACATTGTGTTAAATGGAGAAAATGCTAGTTAGCAGCATTTTCTCCCTTTCCCAACAATGATTTCAACCATCCTTCATAAGATCGTGAAAATATGGCATTGATTAGTAAAGGGATAAGATTAAGGGTTAAGTCTGCACTCATGCCTTTACCTCACCACAGGTGTCCTTCTTAAATGTTGTCCATTCAGGATTTTGTGTATGAAATTCTTTTATCATTTATACATTTTGGCCATGCTCTGGGAAAGGGAGTTTAATGCATCTCCAGATGCATGATACAAAGCAAGTCATTACATAATTATGGATCAATAAGATCCAATTTTGTGTAACAACCGACATAATCATGAGGTTTACTGGTCCTTGGACAAACAGAAAATTTACCAAAAGCAAAACCTTTTGACCTAGGTCAGCCTGTGCGGATTTCGCAGGCTGACCTTGGTCAATACTTTCAGTAAATGCATTAAGCCTCACTTTTCACAGAGCATGGCATAGTTGCATGTACCTACAAAAATGTACTGTATCTGTGTTCAGAAGGGTTTTGAATTATTTTCCTGATAATAAGAAGTTTTGAGCAAAGTATAGTCAATATAATGAGTAACACTATTCGACAGATTTTAGCCATTTTATTTAGGATTGTTAAAACTGGAGATTATTTTGGTACAGGATAAGAGGAAGGGGGTTTAGAGTGTTGGAAAGAAATTCACTCTTTTTTAATCATATGAAAAAGCCTTTGAGCTAAAGAGCAACTGTAAATTCTTGCTCCTCTTTCTAGAATAGTTTCAAAAGGCTAATTACAATTTGGGCAATGATATTTGTATTTGGCAATGGCTTACAGCTATCTACCAAACACCTTAATTTATACCTAGTAAGATAGTTACCAAACTATTTGTTTTGTTTCCTTTTCATAACAGATGCTTATAGAATTAAGCAAAAACTTTTCTGAAGACAATTTCTTCAACTTTTTCCACAAAAATTTAAAACACCCTCTGACCAAAGATTGTGAAAGTTTAGTATTTGTGTGGAAAGAAGATTTAGTGGAATATTTGTGAGAGAATTGAATGAAATGACAGACTGCTTATTTAATAAAGTGGACATTTGTTTCTGTAGAAAAGATCAAATGATTGCACTGTCAAGTTTGCTTGGACTAGAATTTCAAAGTAAAAAGTCAGCCAATGACTTGGAAAGTGGAATGCAAATGATAAATTTCAATACTCATTGCTGAAAATTTCATGACAAGGTGTTTGTGAAGCAATTGAATTTTTATGACAGCATTCTGGTACATTAAATCTGCTTAAATATGATGCATAGATTTATTGATGAAATTATACACAGCAGACAGAAAAAAGCTTAGCATTTTGTCCATATTCCACCATTTTTCTGTGTTGCGTAGCAAAAACCACATGATTGTCTTCCATGTAGATAGGTATTCTGTCTGCTGTAATGTGACTGAAATAATGTTGAAAATAGCAATGAACACCAAATAGAAAAATAAACCTGACCATGTAGATTATAGATCAAACTGCGCAATGCATACAGTATTATCTTGTTTATATAGTCCAGAAAAAGTTTCAATACAACTAAGATTACATGAAATTATGCTTTTGAGATCAGAGTGCTTTTTCTCTACAGTCTGATCTTGAATATGCACTGTCAGGTAATATTAATTTTTTACCAGGTTACAAAATTATATTATATGACCCATCATTTTGGATAGAATTCAAGCCAAAAGTTAAATGTGGTTTGGTCAAGGGACTTGTCATGGATCAGGTGAAAACATTGTAGAAAAAGAAATACTGGTTACCAGCATACTCTCCTTTTCCCATGATGTTTTCAAAGGCTTCTTTTCTCAGGGTTGTTAAAACACTGGCTTGTATAGTGAAGGGTTATGAATGGTCTATTGTTGCATGTGCTTGTGAGATCCTGCATGGGTCAGTGCTGAAGGTGTAATGTTTAATTTGTGGTCTGCAAATGATTTCAAGTTTAATGGGACAACTCTAAATTTCTTTTTCTGGTGAAACATGTACTTAAGGTGTGGGATTTGAAACCTTGAGGTCTTGGTTCAATCTTCACTGGAGGCATTGTTTTGCATTGGAGTGCCCTTGGGCAAGACACTTCAGATGTCCCGATGGCTTAATACTGGTGAAACCATCAATACACATGAATAAATTGAGCTGTTATCGTGCCTGAAATAATTTTGAAAGTGGTAAAAAAACATTTAGTCAATTAATCAACCAAGTGCTTGTGGTCAGTAAGTGACTTGATGAATGTATGCTTGAATCATGGTGTGTGTGGGTCTGTGTTTTCTGTCTTTTATGTCGACTGAGTGTAGGGCATTAAAAAAATTTCCAGTCATTTTTTTTTTTAATCGATTGTCCATAACGAAGACATATTGATTTTATCTTACATGTTATTTCTTAATATTTAGCCCCCTGCCACACAATCCCGAGTTTTTACTGTCCTGAGGAAAGAGGCTTTTGAAAACATAGTGGATAAAGGAGGAAGTGCTTGGTAACCAGCATTTTCTTCTTTTCCCATCATGTTTTCTACCCTTTTTAAAACAAATTCCATCATTTGATCCACTCTGAATTGGTAGCCTGCAAATGTTTTCAATTTGGATAGGTGTAATATTTTGCCATGTGGTGAAAGGTTAATGTTTTTGAAAATCCTTTTTATTTTAACTACATTTTTTACAAGCCAGTTCAAAGATTAGCTGGTGTTTTTTTATCATTTAAAAGTTTAGTGAATAACTCTTTACCATGCATCCAAATTTTAGACTGGTCCATATTGAAATTGTTTGTAGATTTCAAATCAAATATGGCTGATATGATAGCAGGTATAATAGAAATGGTAGAGAACAATGTGTTAGAAGGGGAAAACACTTTTTCTCACACACTTTCAAAAATCCGCTAACCCAAAGTTGTTGAAACAGGGTGTTGTTTGGCAAAGGGATTAACTTTTTAAAAATCATGTTTTGGAAAGGGTTATTTAACCCTTTACCACAAGACAAAATTTTGAAATTATCCAAAGCAAAAGCATTTGTAGACAAAAAAAGATACAGCTCAAATTCTAGAAGTTGTCTTTGATAGGGTAGAAAACATTGTGGGAAAAGGAGAAAATGCTGGTTACCAGCATTTTCTCCTTTTCCCACAATGTTTTAGACAGACTTCATCCTCAGGGTCGTTAAAAGTCAGGATTAAGTTGTAAAGGATAAGTGACTCTCAACTTAATAATATTTAAAGGGTAAAGAAATATGCATTCACTAGTATCATAAAGACAATTCCTGTCTATACAGTAAACTAAAGAAAAACCATTACTTTACAACAGGCATGATCAGTATACAGATTGAAAGCATTTGAAAATGACAGGTCAGATTTAGCTCAAATTTTGGAATTTGTCTACTGAAGGAGTAGAGAAAATTTCGGGAATAGGAGAAAATGCTTGTAATCAGCATCTTACCCTTTTTTCACAATGTTTGCAAACATTTTCTTTCTCAGGGTTTATATTTGGAATGCAAGTTGGAAAAAAAAACATTTCAAGTTATCCTTACATTTTGAACAAAAAGGGAGGGGGCAGGGGGAATTGAATCACTTCAAACTTGTATTAACTCTTGACCACCCCAAAAAAAACATTTACTTGTCCATATTGAAAGCATCTGCATACAATAATGTGTGACATACAACAATTTAAGTGATGGAATTTATAATAGGGTAGAAATCATTGTGGAAAAGGTAGAAAATGCTCATTACCAGCATTTTCTCCTTTTACCACAATGTTTTCTAAAGGTTTTTCACCATCCGGGTAGTTAAACTTGGGATTTTGTGGTAAAGGGATTAAAGGATAAAGGACTATATTTATTTGAAAATACATTGTCATACGTCTGATTTATTTTTCTCTGCTTTGAAACTATTGCAGCAGTTCTAATTGCTTATATAAGTGATTATTAGAAAAGCTGCTCCATCTGTGATTTTTTTTTTTTTGTTTACGAAATGCATGGCTTTTGAGTCAATACTCTGAAATAAAACAAGTTCAAATGATCACACTAAGAAAATTGAAGGAAGGTTATGAAATGTTTCAGGGAAAGGAGAAAATGTCAGTCTGTATAAGTATTTTCTCCTTTTCACAGAATCTTTTCTACTCAAAAAGCAAATCCCATCATTTGATTTATACATAGCAAATGCTTTTGAAACAGATAATTCTACAATTTCATGGTCTGGTAAAATTTTAACTCTTTACCACATCACTAAATTTTGGACTTGACCAAAAAAGCATGTGCAGACGACAAAATACATGTAACTCAAAAGAATGATTCCTATTTTTTGGTAGGGTAGAAAATATTGTTGGAAAAGTAGAAAATACTGGTTACCAGCATTTTCTCCTTTTCCCACAATGTTTTCAAAAGCTGTATTTCTTCAGGGCTGTTAAAACTCGGGATTGTGTGGTGAAGGGTTAAGAGCTTAACATATGAGACCCATCACGCAAAAAGGGACCATCTGGGAACTGCATTGCTCACATGATTATGGATCCATAAAATCCATACCATAAAATCAATACTTATACCAGATGCATTAACTCTTTACCAAACGACAAAATTATAGACTGGTCCAAATTGAAAGCATTTGCAGACGACAAAATAAATGTGACTGAAAAATTGAAATTTGGTTTGGGAAGGGTAGAAAACATTGTGGTAAAAGGAGAAAATGCTGGTAACCAGCATTTTCTCCTTTTCCCACAATGTTTTCTACCCTATCAAAGACAAATTCCATTATTTTAGCCACTTTAAATTGTTGTCCACAAATGCTATGGATTTGGACAAGTCTAAAATTTTCTCATTTGGTAAAGAGTCAAAAGTATGGTTAAAGGTTAAATCATTTCAAGGCATACTGATGTTTTGGGTTTGTTGTTGTTTTTATGATCCAGTATCCTAATATAATTTTAGAAGTTCTCAATGGAATTCTTTTGTAGTTATAGACAAAACAAACTGTCCTTTACTCTAACCAGCTTTATGTGCCTTTGCAGACAGTGTAGATCAAGATTTTATCACAAAATGTTCACTCTTACCTTTGATCTACATTGATTGCAACTCGTTACTTTTTTCCAGCCAAATCAACCTTAAAATAACATTATCTTGGTTGTTTTTCCTAATAAATAGGTCTATTCAATTAACTCTTTACCAAACAACAAAATTTTAGACTGGTCCAAATTCAAGGCTTTTGCAAAGGACATTAAATTTAGCTGCAATGATGGTGTTTTGTCTCTAAAAGTATAGAAAACCTTGAGCAAAAATGAGATAATGCTGGTTTCCAGCATATTCTCTTTTTCCCCCACAAGGTTTTCAAAAGGCTATTTCCTCAGCGTTGTTATCCCCCACCAAAGGCGGAGGGATATAGTTTTAGCGTTGTCCATCCATCCATCCGTCTGTCCGTCCGGGAGAATATCTCCAATACCATTGGACGGAATTTCGTGAAACTTTTTACATGTTTACAATAACCCATTCCGTCGATACATTTTTTTTTATTTTTTGATTCGATGAAAAATGGCCGAATGGGAGCGATTTTAAGTTACGTGGTCAAGTAAATTTTTCGGCGGGGGATATCATTTCAACGAAATTGCTTGTCAAAACATAGAATTATGTAGTAAAGAAATAATTCAGTACTCTAAGGGTTAACTCTTTAGCAAACAATCCTATGTTTTAACAACAGAGAGGAAAGGGAATTTGAAAACTTTTTGAGAAAATGCTGGTAACCAGCATTTTTTTTTTTTTCCACAACTTTTTCTACCTTTTCAAAGACATATTCCATCATTTGAACTAAAGTTTATTTGTCATCTTCAAACACTTTAATTTCGTCTAGTCTAAATGTTTGTTACCTAGTAAAAGGTTAACTCTTTACCAAACGACAAAATTTTAGACTTGTCCAAATTGAAAGCATTTGCAGACGACAAAACAAGCGTGACTCAAAAATTGAAACTTGACTTTAGAAGAGTAGAAAACATTGTGGGAAAAGGAGAAAATGCTGGTTACCAGCATTTTCTCTTTATCCCACAATGTTTTCAGAAGGCTTCTTCTTCAGGGTCGTAAAAACCAGGGATTGTTTGGTAAAGAGTTAAGATGCAACATTTTAATTTGTTTCCCCAACTGAAAATGTTCATTTCATATATTTAGTAGTGTGCAGATTAGTCAGTCAATTTCAAACTGTTGGAAGTTTTTTTTTTTTAAGTAGGACTTGTTGGTTCATTTGTTTTGTCCCGTTTGTTAATTATGTTTGTGACTGATTGATTATGTATTTGTTATGTATGAACACACAATGCACGCATGTGTGCCTGTATATCTACCAGTTATTTAGGAGCTTACACTTAACGTACAGTCTATCTGAAATACTGTTGAAAAGGGCATTAACCCTTCACCACACCATCCATGTTTAATGACCCTATGGAAGAAGGCTTTTGAAAACATTGTGGGAAAAGGAGAAAATGCTGGTAACTCTTTCAAAGACAGATTCAATCTTTTTAGCCATATTCAATTTGTTGTCTGAAACATAAACCTGTAAAAACCCTTTCAGAACATTAGTTGCCTTATTGGCCATTGTAGATCAAGATCAGACTGCACAAAACATGCAACATGATCTTTGATCTACACTGTTGGCTTTGCAGAAACACTTCAGACAAAAGCAACCTTGAAATTATGGTTGTTTTGGGCTAATTACTAGACTGAAAATGTCTTGGGTTTATTTGGCCTTCTAAGGGTTAATTAAAGCCAAGCTATCATGGGAACTTACACACCTGCAATTTTCAAATTTTTTCATGATTGGTGGATTATTTACTGGAGTTATGGCTCTTCTTGATTTCTTTCCAGTGGGTAGGGGGTGTTATTTATCGATGTGCTACAATTCTACTTTCACTAGAAAATGTTATTTCATTTATTCAGCTCTTCAAGGACTCAAATAACTGGTATATGCATTATATTTGTTTGTCTATCTGTTTACCAATTCATTACACTATCATACACACATTACATTCTGTTGTGCTGTTAAGGATGTTTTATATCAATAAAAATTTATCAATTTATACTAGTAGTATGTACTTTATTTATCTTGATGGAGACTTAAACTTGGAGCTTATCATAGATATTCGTTTTAACGAATGGTTACTTGAGATACAATGAGTACCAGTACTATTCAACAACAGGCATTGGAGAGACACATATTCCTGCTTCCTCTTTTTATCTCGGCTGATTTTCAAAGGAAATGTCGAGGTATTGTTATGCGATATCTTTCACAATTTCTGATATTTTTGCTATTATTGAAGATAAATATTTGAGCCATGCTCTGTGAAAAGGGGGCTTAATGAATCTGCGAAAAGTATCGACCCAGGTCAGCCTGCGCAGTCCGCACAGGCTGACCTGGGCCGAAACTTTTCGCTATTGGTCAATTTTCTGTATGTCCAAGGACTAGTCTATCTCATGATTAAGTTGGTTGTTAAAAAAAGTGGGTATTATGGATCCATAAGTATGTGACGGCTTGCTTGGTACCATGGATCACGGAGATGTATTAAGCCCCCTTTTGTCAGAGCATGGCTCATTTACTTTAATTACGGAGATTTCTTTTTGTGATCTCTTTTCACTCCTTACCATACGACAATATTTAGACTAATTAAAACTGAGAGCATTTGCAGACTACAAAGCTAATACAGCCAGAAAGATGGAATTGCTCTTTGAAAATGTGGGAAAAGAATGAGGGAGCTGGAGAACAATGCTGCTTATCAACATTTTCTTCTTTTCTCACAATTATATGCTTGGCTGTTTTTGAAGAAAATGTCGAGTTATTGTCATAGCCCTTGTCATTGTCGTTGCATTGTCGTCTGTGTCATGCAAAAACTTTTTATAGTATCTCTTATTACTGAAGATATTTACTTCAAACTTAGTCAAGTTGTTAACTATCAAAAAGGGAACCCATACAACAGGGGCAGGTAACCATCAAAGTATTTTTGACACAGTCATGCCCCTTTGTTTGACTTTGTGTTTTCACTAAAAATCAAGCAACTGCAGCCAAGTGTTGGCACCTGTATGCCGTACTTTTGCTTTCAAAAGCCTCTTCCCAGGGTTGTTAAAACATGGTATTGGTAAATGGTTAAAAAATTGATTGCAAATGGAGGATAGATAACCAAATACACAAAATGAATAACCGTAAATGTAGTGAATAATCCCTAATGGTTGAAAAAAAAAAATGTTGATTGACAAATATTTTTCGACCAATTGTTGTACTGAAGATCAATGTATTGGACAAAACATTGTGCCTCTAAAGTATACACAAGGTTTTTCTGAGATTTGACCTGGTGACCTAGTTTTTGACCCAATGTGACCTATTTTCAGTCTCATCTGAGTGATCATCGAGACATACATTCTAACCAGCTTTCATAAGTATTGAACAAACATTGTGGACTCTAAAGTGTATTCAAGGTTTTCCTAAAATTTGAGCTGGTGTCCTATTTTTGACCTGATGTGACCCATATTCAGTCATTAAAAATATCATCAAACCAAACATTCTGACTTTTTATCATAAGTATTGGGCAAAAAATGTGGCCTCTAGAGCTTACACATTTTGTTTCACAGATTTATCGTGGTCCACCTAGTTTTTGACCCTATGTGACCCAGTTTCAGACTCTACTGAAATAATATCAAGACAAACATTCTGACCAACTTTCATGAGTATTAAAATAGGAACATACCTAAATTAGAAAAACAAACAGAGACATTGCCAGATTTTTATTTCAATTCTGGTGTAATTCTTTGAGTTTTGCTTAGTAATAATTATCATATGTTAAATAATATTGTTTCACTTGTTATTAAACTATTTAGAATACGAATAGGTGAAAAATGGGATTCGGTCTTCATTTTTTCCAGTGTAAGGGAGAAAACTCATATAAGCTTAATATCAAAGTTATGACGAGTTATCTCCCTTATTGAGACATATATTCCATTCCGGCCGGACAAATTTAAATCGCGGGTAAGAAACCGTAAAAAACATTTTTTGTATTTTAAAAAATGAATTTCTCTTATCTGAAAAATCATCGTTTTTACCAGAATTTCGCAAGGATTGCCGCCTTCGGCTGTGTCCATTTCGGTTATGGATTGAAGCCTTACAATGTATTTTGTGTGCAATGATAAACAGATGTGTTAAACGGAGAAAATGCTACACACAAGAATTTTCTCCTTTTTCCCGTAATCTTTTTAAAAGGCATTTTTCTCAGGGTTGTGATTGTTTGATAAACACATTCCCCCGCCCTGAAACAAATCTGCAGAGATGACTTCGAAAATATCCTTGTACAGAACGGAAAAACAACATGCGTGTTTTTTTTTTCATTTTCTATTATTAAAGGATAGTAGAAGTTATGAATACAAGTGAAAACGATTGTGATGCGATTGTCATCGTTCTCTCCCATTCGTCACACCTCGGCCGATTCCGTACCTACATCTAACCGTACTAAGAGAGTTTCCATTTTGAAATACTGCTACTCACATGACCTTAAGCATGACGGTGTCCATGTAAATCGATTAGCAACGACAACCACAGCCATGTTGCTATGCAGCCTGTCGCTGAAAAATGCCCACGGAATTGTCAGACCATGTTAGGAAATCAGTGTAAAGATAAGCGGCGTATTTCCGGTGAAGACGTGTACCGTGTAGATGCATATCAAGACGAGGGACTTGATCAACGGATCGCCAGAAGTTTGCCAAATGCGTCTTCTGCCGGAAGTGGACGTCGCAATAACAACTGTGCAACGCATAGGAGATCCGCATGTCTTCTGGTTATTCATTTGCTTAAAGGCACATCATTAGCGACAAAAAGTTAATCATTTTGGAGCTAAAAATGCAGACAAATTTAATTCATAACATTTAAAAGGATGGATATTGTTATGAGTCCGACAACAAGTTTCACTACGACCTATAAAAAGTTCCATTCGCTGGCAGAAAAAAAATGTATTGAAAAACTACAGCGGATCTCCTTTGCGTTGTACAGTTGTTACTGCAACGTCCAATTCCGGCATAGGGCGGTGACAGTTGCACTACAAATGTTTTCCCATCTTCTATCCCAGGGAATATGTTAACCTTTTATCAAAAAATCAAGGGGGGGGGGGGGGGAGAATGTGCTTGTGACTAGCATTTTCTATTTTTCACATATCTTTTTGTCATTTTTGTTATAGTTATTTTCATCCCCGTGGGGTCCCGGGTTTTTTTAATTTATAGAATAGGACCTCGGCCTTTCTCTATGGCATGTCGTAGAAGGCGACTAAAATTAGAGACAAACGGCTGCTTTCCTCGTAATTCGTAGGATTGCAGCAGGCTGGGTAGTTCTTATTCCAAATCCTGTATTTTTTTTCTCGATGTAAATAGGGTTTGGAATGGGAATCAATTGGCCTGTGGGACCCCGTGTGGTTTAATCGGGGGTATAAGAATAAACCACTGCAGTCCCGCGATCGTCACATCTGCCATTTCATCTGGCGGAACAAAAGTGACAGCATGCATGTCGTAAAAGGCGACAAAAGGGGCATCATTTTGTGTTTTGTCCATTCCTCATTTATCATGTTTGTCTTATGTTGTTGCACATGTATGTTATTTTCACCTCGCATTATTGTTTACTAAGTAAGTGCGCCCAATATGACCTAAGTTGTCGACGGACCTTAAAACGCTATTCATCTATCTATAGTTATTTTCAAAGACAAATTTCATCATTAGAGTAATATATATTTTGTCGTCTGCAAATGCTTTCAATTTGGACGAGTCTAGTTTTTTCCTACCTGTTAACCCTTAACCACATGGCAAAATTTTAGACTTGTCCATATCGAAGGAATTTACAGACGGCATTTCAAATGTTTTTCAAGTTACAGTACATGTATTTGTTTTTGAATAGGTAGAAAACATTGTGGAAAAAAGGAGAAAATGTTGGTCACCAACGTTTTCTCCTTTTACCACATTTTTTTCAAAAGCCTTCCTTTTCAGAGTCGTTAAAACTCGGGATTGTGTGGTAAAGGGTTAAAGAATAAAGATTGTTTGTGTGGTAAAGGGTTAAAATTTTAGAATTGTTCATATCGAAGGAATTTTCAGACAACTATTCAAATGTTTTCCAAAATATAGTACACCTATTTGTTCTTTTACAGGCAGAAAATATTCTGGGAAAAGGAGAAAATGCGGGTTAAAATATTTTCTCCTTTTCCCACATTTTATTATTATTATTATTATTTTTCAAAAGACAGCTTTTTCAGGGTCGTTTAAACTCGGGATTGTGTGGTAAAGGGTTAAAGAATTAAGAGAAAAAGGATCTTCTTTTGGGTTCCTATTTGGCTGTGGCTCGCTGCAGGTCTTTGTCTATTTATCGATAAATATGCATAGAAAATTAATGGAAATTCCGGATTTGTGGACATTACAGCGTTTAACTCCTTCCTTCACGCAGACATAAGATTCTAAGCAAGCAGACGAACTTTCTGACAACAATGTGACAAAGGGAGAAAATTACTCGGAACGGGCAATTTCTCCTTTTTGTCACTTTTGTTTTCTTGCATGTTTGTTTTTTAAAGTTTTATCTTGTACACTTCCTCCTACAACCACTTAAATGTGTTCGACTATTGGTTGTCCGAAAAAATGCGATTTCGGGAAATGGATCCATGCTTTTGCATATTGATAGCGTCGTTATCCTTTCAGCTCTGTCACCCAAAATATCTGGAGAAGAAAAACAAATCGACTGGAAAAAAATCTGTAATGGGTTTGAAATCTTTACCAATCGACAAAATTGTAGACTGTTCCAAGTTGAAAGTATTTGCAGACGATATACTCAAATACATGTAGTTTGTTTTGTCTTTGAAAGGAAACAAATCATTGGGGGAAAATAAGACAACATGGTTACCAGTATTCACTCCTTTTCCAACAATGTTTTCATAAACATCTGTCTCAGGGTAATAAAATACAGAATTGTTTGTAAAAGGTTAAGGGCGATTTCTCTGTGTTTTCGTTGTGTTTAATGCCCTTTTCAGATGTTATTTTTCTAAACGGCAGCGCACACAGGCCTAATAAGGCTTTTCTGGTTCTTTGACTCGGTGCCTACAGCAGACGCCTTTTATTTCTGCTGCCGACTACTTTAGGAAACAATGTGACAAAATTGTCCTGAAGGTAAAATGCGTCACATTTAATGAGCCATACTCAGGCACAAGGGGGTTTAACGCATCTCTGTGATACATTATAAATGGCTTGCAACATGCGAAAAGGGGCATTCAGACATTTACATAAGGTGTCGTCTCAGATCAGCCTGTGCAGTCCGCGCAGTCTAATCCGAAACGACACTTTCCGTTTTTATGTAATTTTCTGTTTCTCGCAAGTCTACTGTAGCACAAAATCTAATGTAGTCGTAAAGTGCCGTCTCGGATTTGTCTACGTGGAATGCCCAGGCTGATCCGAGACGACACTTTACGCAAATGTCCGAATGCCCCTTTTCGCGTGTTGCAAACCATATGTGTTGCAAGTCATTACATAATTATAGATCCATAAAATCCATTTTGTCTAACAACTGAATGAATCATGGGGTACACTGGTCCTTTGACATGCAGAAAATTGACCAATAGCAAAAGGTTTCGGCCCAGGTCAGTCCGCACAGGCTAACCTTGGTCAATACTTTTTGCAGATGCATTAAGCTCCCTTTTCACGGAGCATGTCTCAACTGTTCATGTATTTTTTATTAACCTTTTACCAAACAATACTGTATTTTAACGATGCCGATGAAGAAGGGTTTTGAAAACTTTGAAAAGAAAGGAGAAAATGCTGTAACTCATAGATAGGTGTACTGGACGTCGAAATATAACCGAATGACATCGAAACGGCGTAAAACAATTCTAATAATTACATACTAGTGTATTGGTTCCAACAAATTACAACAAATTAATGGCTTTTACCGTAACAGATACGAACGTAAACAGGCAGGGAAAGCAGAACAAGTTGTTAAAGCTGTTTTATAGCAAGTATCCCTTGGGGACATTTGTCCTAAAACTTTACCCTTTACCAAACAATCCAGTTGTAACTGCCCAAAATTTGCCATATTTGGAAAATCTTTCTATTGAGAAACCTCCAAAACTTTGTCATTGGTAGAGTAAACTCCTCCTCTTCTTCTTCTTCTTCTTCTTCTTCTTCTTCTTCTCCTTCTTCTTGTTCTTCTTGTTCTTGTTCTTCTTCTCTCTCAACATTATAGCTGAGCTCTATAGCTCAGGACTTGGCATCAGGGCGTCGCTGGTTCGAATCCACAGTTCGACCATTTTTTTCCCCTTGGACTGATGATAGTCATTGCGACAGGATTCATTATCTCTTATGTTGAAACGGTGTTAAACACTATAATACACAGTTACAAGCAAAATAAAAACAAAATTATCATATCCTTGAACGTTTTTTATGGTCCCAGGGTGTATGGCTTTCAACACGCGAAAAGGGGCATTCGGACATTTGCGTAAAGTGTTGTCTAGGATCGGCCTGCGCACTTTACGACTACATCAGATTTTGTCCTACAGTAGACTTGCGCAAAACAGAAAAATATATAAAAACGAAAAGTTTTGTTTCGGATTTGTCTACGTGGAATGCCCAGGCTGATCCGAGACGACACTTTACGCAAATGTCCGAATGCCCCTTTTCGCGTGTTGCAGGCCATATAGTATAAGCAAAGAAACGAACTATTTTCGTTTTCTCATACCAGTCTGGTGACACAATCTTGATGAGTGGGTGTGTGCAAAATCTCCGTCCATAAACATGCATTTCACATCAAATTACAGGAAACAGGCACTTAAACCTTTACAAAACAATCCCGTGTTGAAACGGCCCTGGGGATGGAGACTTTTGAAACCATGGTCGGTAAAGGAGAAAATGCTGAAATGCAAGTAACCACCATTTCATCTTTTTTCCACAATGTTATCCTACCCTTTCAAAAACAAATCCCTATTGTCGGTCGTTTGCATTGGCTTTAAATTTTGATAAAAGTCCTTAAATTTGGTAAAGAGTTAATATGCAATTTTCTGAGAGAACTTTGGGAATCTGACTGAACTGCTTATGTCTTGTCATCGCTATGTTTAATGTTATTTGACCGAATTCTGGCCCTTCCTTCCATCCCTTCTTTCCCTTCCTTCCTCCCTCCCTCCCTTCCTTCCTACTTTTCTTCATTCCTTCCTTCCTTCCTTCATTCATTCATTCCTACCACCATCACAACTTAGAGGTCCTTTTAAAAAATCGATCCAGCTGGGTTACCAGCAATTTCTGTTTTTCTCAATATGTTTTCAAAAAGCTATTAAGTCAATGTCTCCTTTCCCCTGTATATTTTAAAAAACCTTTTTCTTCATTCTCATAAAAACACAGGATTGCTTGTCAAAGGGTTAATCGACACTATATATTGTATATAAGAGCCAATGTCTGGTAAAAGTGGACTTAATGCATGTCCGTGATCCATTATACCAAGCCAGTCAGCACATAATTATAGATCCGTGAAATCCATTTTGTCTAGGAACCGGCTTAATCCCGGGTAGACTGGTCCTTGGACATGCAGAAAATTGACCGATAGCAAAGAGTATCGGCACATGTCAGCCTGCGCGGACTGCGCAGGCTGACATGAGTCGATCCTGTTTGCATATGCATTAAGCCCCCTTTTCATAGAGCATTGTTTGCACTAAGTATTAATTATTGTGAAGAACTCTCTTCGTTTGAGTATGATTCAGCGGGCGAGTACGGAGTACTTTATTTCCAACCCCGCGATCGCGCTACTACAGGAAACACTTTGAAAATAATGTATATATAGACTAGATTCCACAATGCTGGCTGTTATTTGGAAAATTACTCCCATGTTGGAATCGCGATAAAACACGTGTGTATAACAATGAATTGGATTCTGATATATTCCAGGATATGTATGCTGTCCGTGTGTACATGTGAGTATTGGGGCTAATTAGGTGTCATGTTTTATACATGTGTCTTACTATTCGAGTTTTTCTGTTGAATTTATGGGGGTGGGGGAGGATGGAGTTATGGGGTGGTGGCAGCCTGGCGTCTCCAGTTACAGCTTTGAACCCTGTATTAGATGAAGAATTTTGAAACTTTTCCAAATTGACAGCATTTGCTGACGAAAACTTACCGTTGTGTACAAGAAATTGTGGGAAATGGTGAAAATGCTAGTTACTTGCGTTCAAAACTTGTTTAAGAAACGGTTTTAAACAGTGTGGGAACGGGATTTTAACCCTTAAGCTGCTGAGCGCGACTTGCTGACCTTTTGCGGACAATGTAGATCAAGATCAGACTGCACAGAACGTGCAGTCTGATCTTGGAACTACACTGTCCGATAAGGAGGTGTTTTTCTCCCACAAAATAAAATTGAAATAACACTATTCGGGTTTTCACTATCGGCTTGAAAGTTTTATTTAACTTATTTAGCAGGATAAGGGTTGAAAATGCTTGTTATCAGCATTTCGTCTTTCTCCATAATGTTTTTTAAAGCCTTATACCATGGTATCGTTAACCCTTTATCACACCATGCATAGTTTTTACGACCCTGAAATAGAAGGCTTTTTAAAACATTGTGGGTAAAGGAAAAAATGCTGGTAACTAGCATTTTGTCCTTTTTTCCACAATGTTGTCTACCCTATCATTAAGAAATTCCATCATTTGAACTACATTTAATCTATCGTCTGTAATGCCGTGTGTGTGTGTGTGGGGGGGGGGGGGGGGGTTCTGTTGAATTTATGGGGTCAGGGCCACCAGGCGTCCCGGGTTAGAGAATGACTCCATTAGATTAAGTCTTAATCTCAAGTTTTGTTTGGCGATTCTAAAAAAGAAAGCCCGTGAAGACATCATGGAAAAAAAAAATCATGATAGATGGCTTTTCCTCCTTCTCCCAGTTTTTGTATCCTGTCAGGGACAAACCGTATCATTCGAAGAACGTTTAATTTGTCGTCTGCAAGTACTTTCAAATCAGACAATGCTCAAGTTTTGCGGTCCGGTAAAGAATAAAGATTCGTCGATCAAAAGTTACCCTTGTTTTCACGTCAGCTTATTTTTTTCCCCATGATTTTGAACCCTATATGGTCTGCGAAAAGGGGCTTTCGGACATTTGCGTAAAGTGTCGTCTCAGATCAGTCTGTGTAGTCCGCGCAGGCTAATCCGGGACGGCACTTTACGTCAACATTAGATTCTGTCCTACAGTAGACTTGCTTGAAAAAGAAAATCACACACGAATTGGAAAGTGTCGTCTCGGATCAGCCTGCGTGGACTGCGCAGGCTAATCCGGGACGACACTTTACGCAAATGTCCGAATGTCTCTTTTCGCGTGTTGCAGGCCAATTATACAATTTTTATTGACCTCCAGCAGGCGACTTTTGAAGAAAAGGAATGCTGTCTGCTGAAGAGTTAATTACTGACAAGAAAACGCAGTACGTCCCAAGTTTCAAAGACATCATGAAAGACGCCTTTTGAAAGCATTTTGGGAAAATGAAAAAAACGCTGGTGACCACTATTTTCTCATTTTTCACACAATGTTTTCTACCTATTGAAGGACAGATACTATCATTTGAAAAAAAAAATATTTAAATGGTTGTCTGTAAATTTCTTCACAATTGAGAATTCTGAAATGTTTGCTGTTTGGTAAAAGGTTAATCATAAGGCTGCTAAGCGCGACTCACTGACCTTTTGCGGACAGTGTAGATCAAGATCAGACTGCACAGAACGTGCAGTCTGATCTTGGATCTTCACTGTCCGATAAGGATTGAGATACTATTCCTTAAAATATAACTTTGAAATAGCAATATTTGGATTTTTACTATCGAATTTAAAAAATCATTTTAGTTAATTAGCAGGATAAAGGTGAAACTTGTATCCGTGAACATATCTTTCGCCACTGTCTAATTGAAGAATGATAACAGGCTGCCATTTTACTGATAAGCCAAGGCATGACTCTGGTGCTTTTTAGCTCAGCTGTTTTCGAAGAAAACGTCGGGGTATTGTTATAGCTTTTTCGAAGAAAACGTCGAGGTATTGTCATAACTTTTTCGAGGAAAACGTCGAGGTATTATCATAATCTTTTCGAAGAAAACGCCGGGGTATTGTCATAACCTTTTCGAAGAAAAAGTCGGGGTATTGTCATAGCCTTTTCGAAGAAAACGTCGAGGTATTGTCGTAGCCATTTCGAAGAAAACGTCGAGGTATTGTCATAGCCTTTTCGAAGAAAACATCGAGGTATTGTCATAGTCTTTTCCAAGAAAACGTCGAGGTATTGTCATAGCTTTTTCGAAGGAAACGTCGAGGTATTGTCATAGCCTTTTCGAAGAAAACATCGAGGTATTGTCATAGTCTTTTCGAAGAAAACGTCGAGGTATTGTCACAGCCTTTTCGAAGAAAACGTCGAGGTATTGTCATGGCCTTTTCGAAGAAAACGTCGAGGTATTGTCATAGCCCTGTCGTCGTCTGTGTCGGTTTCATCATTTGACGTTTTATAATGTCTCTGCCATTACTTAACCCTTCTCCTGCGAAAAAAGTTAAATAAAACTTTTAAGCCGATAGTAAAAACCTGAATAATGTTATTTCAAACTTACTTTTTAGGGAAAAGTATCTCCTTATCAGACAGTGTAGATTCAAGATCAGACTGCACATTTTGTGCAGTCTGATCTTAATCTACACTGTCCGCAAAGGGTCAGTTAGTCGCGCTTAGCAGCTTAAGGGTTAAGACCTTGTAGACATTACTCAAACTCTTACTAGTTGTTAACTATCAAAAGGGGAAACCCACACAACAAGTGCAGATAATCATCAGAATATTTTTGACAGTTATTTCCCTTCTTTTTTCGACTTAGAATTTCCACTGAAAATCAATCTGCATGTATTTCTAAAAGCTACTGCAGCCGAGTGCTGGCACCCGCATTCGGTGCTTTATTTTCAAATAATAGTTGATGGAATATTTATAGAACTGAGGATATACATAAGCGACACTGTGGTAAAAGGGGGTTAAATGCATCTTCGTCAAGCACGATACCAAGTAAATCGTCACATAATTAGGTTCCATCTTGTCTAAAAACCGGCTGAATCATGAGATAGACCGGGCCTTTAACATGCAGAAATGTTAACCTTTGTAAAATTTTTCCAACCATGACAGCCTACGCTGACTGTGCAGGCTATCATGGGTCGATATTTTCTTTTTACAAATGTACTGAATCAAGTTGCAGAGAATTTCTGACTAACATTTATTTTCTGGCCGCGCCAAAAATGTGTTATCTGTTTATGTCTTAAAGCCCGAAGAAAAACATAAACCAGACTTTCTTTATCAGGAAAACATATTTGGTAAAACATTGCTATGTCGATTGATTGTATGGTGTTATACGCCGTTCCAACATTATTTTATTTATATTACGGCGGCCAGTGCACCTATCCATGCTTTCCTGGAGTTTTTTTTTTTACCAATATTCCGCACAATATTCTTTCCAAGGCACTGGCTACCTTCCCACATAACCATCTTCGAAACAATGACCAGCGATGAGATAGGAATGAATCGTATCGCAATGACTATCATAAAGCCTCGGAAAGAAACTGGCCAAGCCGGGGATCGAACCAGCGACCCCCTGTTCTTGAATCCTGTACTCTACCGACTGTGCTACCGGGGCTCGGCTTGCAATTTCGAGTCTTTTTGCTAGGAATAATTTGCAGAATAGCGCACAACGCAGACCCAAGATCAGACAGCACATTTTGTGCAGTGTGATCTTGATTTACGCTTCCCGCAAAAAAAAGAGATTTGACCTGAGGATTGCTTTTTTAAAGGCCCAGTAAAGGCCAAGATATCAAAGCAGGCGTCATACTACATGTAAATTTAAATCATACCATTTAAAAGTATGGAAACTATTGTGGAGATGATAGTCTGTTACCGTGCGTTCCGGCCATATGTTAGTCGCTGGAAGAAAAAAGAATTTTAAAAATCAGGCAAAAAGTAAACAAAAGACACAGCTACCTGGCAGGCTTTAACCTAGTTTTGAAATTAATTTCTCTGTCAACGACTAACACTTGGACCCATCATACAATGACATATTGCCATCTTCACAATAATTTCCATACTTTTTAATGGTATGATATAAATTCAAATGCATTTAAACACCCGCTTTATTTACATTTGGCCTTTATTGTCACTTTAAGTCACCTGAGCACGAAGTGCTCAAGGTAAGCTTTTGTGATCGTGCTGTGTCCGTCGTCCGTTGTGTGTATCGTCCGTCGTCATTTTTTACTTCGTTTACGTTCCAGAGGCCATTTTGTCTGTCCAGTACTCATTGAACTTCTTCAGAATGTTTGTTTTGTTGATTTCTCGGACATATTCGAAAATGGGTCACTTCGGATCAAAAACTTACGAGTCACTAGATCAAATCGTCGAAAAAGCTTGTGTACGCCCTAGAGGCCACATTTTCGGTCCGATACTCATGAAACTTGGTCAGAATGTTTGTGATATCTCGGACGACTTTGAAAATGGGTCTCATGGTGTCAAAAGCTAGGTCACTAGGTCAAATCTTAGAAAAACGTTGTGTACAATCTGGAGGCCACATTTTCAGTTCGATACGCATGAAAGCTATAGTCAGAATGTTTGTTTTCGTGATATCTCGGTCGAGTTTGGGTCACTCATGAAACTTGGTCAGAATGTTTGTGATATCTCGGACGACTTTGAAAATGGGTCACATGGGTTCAAAAACAAGGTATCTAGGTCAAATCTTAGATAAAAAATTGTGGACACTCTAGAGGCCACATTTTCAGACCAATATCCATGAAAGTCTGTCAGAATGTCTGCCCTGATAATATCTAGGATGAGAATGAAAATGGTATATGTCGAATCATAAACTAGGTCACTTCGTCACATCTTTGAAAAAACTTGTGTACGCTCTAGAGGCCACATTTTCAGTTCAATACTCATGAAAGTTAGTCTTAACAACATCTCTGATGAGTTTGAAAATAAATCATGGCCGATGAAAAACTGGGTGTTCAGGTCAAAACTTTTAGATACCTTGTGTACCCTGTAGAGGCCACATTTTCTATCCCGTTTTCATGAAAATTGTTCAGAATCTTCAGAATGTTTGTCTTGCTGATGTCTTGGACCAGATTGAGAATGACTCATTTTGGGTCAAAAAGTAAGTCACCATGTCATATCTTAGAAAAAGTTTGTGTACACTCTAGAGGCTACATTTTCTCTCCAATATTCATGAATATTAGTCAGCATGTTTGTCTTTATGACGTCTCAGACAAATTTGAAACTGTTTTATGTGGGGTCAAAATTAAGGTCACCAGGTCAAATCTTAGAAAAACTTTTTGTTCTCTTTTGACCACATTTTCTATCAAATGAACCATTAAAGGTGGTCAGAATGTTTGTCTTGATAATATCTACACGAGTTTGAAAATTGGACATGTTTGGCTTAAAAGTAGGTCCCTGAGACAAATTCTGGAAAAAGCTTGTGTGCACTCTAATGGCCACATGTTCAGTCCATATTCAGGAAAATTTGTTAGAATGTTTGTCTTCATGATATCTCGTAAAAGATCTGAAAAGAGGTCATATTTGGTCAAAAGGCTCAGGCGACTTCAGGGCCATCATGGCCCTCTTGTTTTCAATCTTTCTCATTTAATCTGGAAAAACAGGGAAATTAAAGATATGTAAATGACGGAAATTGTGAATACATGTACATGTAACTATATTTCATAATTACATTATACATACTGTATATCATATATATAATTTCCTGTTTGACAGTTTCATTAGTTAGCGTCTGTCTGTCTGTCTGTCTGTCTGTCTGTTCGGTGGATGAATGGATGAATGAATGAATGAAAGAATCTTCCCGTGGTTTTCAAATACAAGGCTAGCGGCACTGAAGCCAATATCCCAAGAACATTCCCACGAACACACAGTCCTAAGCCCGTTCGAATCGTGTAATTTAGTATCAGCTTGTACAGTCATTCACTCTGATCTTGGTCTGCACTACTCGATATCAAATTTACAAATTTATAATCATCAAGGAGGTCCCAAACGAGGCTTTGCTCCGTCGATTATTCTAAGTGTAATAAAAGTTACCATAGAAATTCTGTGGTTAGTTTGACCGGGTCGATAACAGATTTGACAGATGTCGCTGGCTCTGTTTTTTCTGCTCACAGTAAATATTCCATGTAAGCCGAACAAGGCTTTACAATTAACCCTCTCCTCCATACACAGATATTTAACTGACCTTTAACGGACGACAAAGTTTTGGATCAAATTATGATTTCTGTCTTTGATAGGGTAGAAAACATTGTGAGAAAAGGAGAAAATGCTGGTTACCAGCATTTTCTCCTTTTCCCACAATTTTTTCAAAGGCCTTTTTTTCAGCGTCGTTAAATCCGGGGATTGTTTGGTACGAGACCCATCTTTAAGTTGACGCATTGGCTCGGCCAATGGTGTAGTTGTAGCACACAGAACCAGTTATCTGAAGGTCACTGGTTCGATACCCACCACCACATACAGAGGTGAAATGGTGGGAAGCCCAGAAGTAGCCTTGTGCATATATGTACTTTGCACTAGGCACGTAAAGATAAACAAGAGTGTCATTTCCAAGTAGAGAAATAGGATATGGTTTATTGACGTATGTATCTGCTTCTTGTTCTATAGATCCTTTCTCTCTGACTAAAGGTCCGTACCAAATATGCCTAGAACACGGAAGGACCTATCATCATCATCATCATCATCATCAACTCGAAGTTGACGTCGGCGGTCTGTGAAAACATAATTAAGCTCGGAGAAATTGCTGATGATGAGGAATTTCCTAATTTATGCACTCCCAAAGATGTTTACTATGACATAGATCCACTGATATCAGAATCAAGTGTACTGGTCTATGTTAAGTTTTTTTTTGCGAACAATTGTAAGTTTGCGTTTCGACCTTGAGGGAAAGGGTTTCTGGGAACGGACATAAGAATATCTATTTCTGAGTCAGAGGGTATTATATTCTGTTTATCGATGGGCTCTTGTACGTTAGTTATCCCTGTACCAAACATTTCCATATTTTTGAGACTTTACGAAAAGAGTTCTCTGAAAACATTGTGGGGGGGGGGGGAATCCGTATAGAAAGAGGTTTTTTTAAAATTCCATTTTCTCACAATGTTTCCTATCTTATCACAGAAAAAAAATCCACCATTATCGTGACAATTAATTTGTCGTTTGGAACTGCTTTCAACTTTGTTTTCTGCGGAGAGTTAACCAACTACTGTGGAGGTTATTTCCAAAGCTAACAAAAAGGAAGAAAGGAACATACAGCTTTTCAAAAGCTGTTTAACTCTTTACCAAACGGCAAAATTTTAGACTGTTTCAAATTGAAAGCAGTTACAGATGTCAAATTAAAAGTGACCCTAAACACGAAATTTGTCCTTGATAGGGTAGAAAACCTTGTGGGAAAAGGAGAAAATGCTGGTTACCAGCATTTTCTCCTTTTCCCATAATGTTTTCAAAACCTTCTTCCTCGGTGTCGTTAAAAGTCGGGATTGTGTGGTTAAGGGTCAAATACCCTTGTAGAGAAAGAAGCTGTTGCGAGTTACAGGCATTTGCTTAGTTTATTTCGATATCATTTTTCAGAGCTTTCCACTGCAAGGGGATGGAAAGCGGGGGTTAAAAAATGTCGTGCTTGAAACAAGCATTCCTTCCTTATCCCCCACCATTTTCTATCTCTACATAGGCAGATGTGAGCATTTGAAACCTATGGTGGCATATTTCTGCCGCGATATACGAGATAGCAATTGCGATAATTTAAAAGAACTATCGTGATAAAGTTTCCTGGAAATGTTATCTAGATAATAAATTTTTTCACGAAAAAAATATCGCGATAATTCTAACTGTTATCATAATTTTTTTTTTCTTTCGTGCCCACAACTGACATTCACGGTATCTATAATTAGATACCGTTTCGGAATATCTTCATCTACAACCTTATGAATTTCCTTTTCCCTGAATGGTTTTAAAGACCTTCGTAGGAGGCATTTCGAGTCGTCTATGTGATTTTACAGACTTCTGATCATTTCGAGTTTTGTAAAACTTTACCAATTAAGCTACAATTGCTAATAATTCAAATTTTTACTTACTGCAATCTTGTGAAGTCAAATACTACTGAGTTCATCCAAATGGTGAGTTTTCTATTTATAGATATCGAGAAACGGATAGAACTATCACGATAATTTTATCTCGAACGTCAGCTTCGTGCACGATTGAGAAATTTTGCCTTAGATAACAAAGTTTATCGTGATTTTTTTTTCAGGAAACTTTTCACTATCTCGATAAAATTTTCAGGAAACTGAATTATCGCGATAGTTTTCTAAACTTATCATGATAGCTACCTCGTATCTCGTGGCAGAAATATGCCACCATAGAAACTATACGTATTTTGTCGTCTGCAAATACTTTGAATATAGACGAGTCTGACAGATAGAATGTAAAACTTGTTAGAATTTAAAGCATTTGCAGACGGCATATTAATTTAGCTGAAATGATGTTAATTGTCTTGGAAAGTTAGATCTTATGGAAACAGGAGAAATTGCTATTAACCATGATTTGCTTCTTTTTCCACAAGGTTTTCATAGATATAAACGTGACGGTCACTGTCATTCGGCAAACCTCGGGGGTCGAAGTTACGGAATCGGCCGAATTGTGACGAGTAGGGCTCTGTATCATAGTGATTGATTGGAGTATAATCCATTGGAACTCATGACGAAACCATAGGGGAGCCCATGTCCGTATTCACCAACCATTCTTAAGAACATTCTTAGTCTCATTCTCAAGAGTTTTCTACATTTCGAAGTGACACATTTTCTGATTGGCTAAACCAAATGGTTCAGAAAATGGTGGATGAATACGGAAAACCCTGCACAAGATAAGAAAGAGTGTTGGTAAATGAAACAGGGTCCGTACTCACCAACTATTCTTAATGTCCTTTTTGTTGTGTCCGTGGTTGTGAGGTAGAGCGTCGGCCTCGTAACCATTCCGAGTTCGATACCCGGGAGCGGGTGTCAACTTTGGGATTGTTCATTGGCCCACACATTCGGCGCGAGTACTGATGTAGTTCCTAGGAAGCAGAATCGAGGAGAGATTAGTTTATCACATAACCTCCCTTGTTTTCATTGTTATATACCCATTACGAATTTTCTTATCTTACGCAAGTTTGATATCACATTTGTGTGACGTCATTTTTGACGTCATTTTATACTTATTCCTAGAAGAGAATGGATTTTGTGGATATTACCGCGGGTGGATCTATAGATGGTTTTGCATCTTCTGATCTATAATTTGTGAAATATCGTTATGTGATAAAAAGAATCTGACATTCGTTTGCGTCTGAGATAAAATTTTATTAAACTCGTCAAGAAAAAATGTTATTAAGCTCGCCAAAGGCTCGTTTAATAACATTTTCCCTAGACTCGTTAAACAAAATTTTATCTCGAACGCCAACTCATGTCAGGTCCTATATATAAGTTGTAAAACCTTGTGTATCACTTGATGTAAAATAAATATGTTTCAACGAAATTTAAGTCCTTTTAAGTCCGATTCTAGATTTAGGAAGCAACGCAACTTCTGATTGGCCAAACCAATTGTGCAGCACTCTGGCAAAAGGGGGCTTAAAAGTATCCATGGAAAAATATTGTGAAGTTGACAGTCTGTTATTGTGTGGTCGGTCCAAGTGTTAGTCACTGGCAGAAAATTAATTTCAAAATCAGACAAAAAGTAAACAAAAGATAGAGTGATCTGGCAACTTTTAACATGGTTTTGAAATTGATTTCTCAGCCAGCGACTAACACTTGGACCGACCGTACAATAACACTGTCATCTTCACGATGATTTCCATACTTTTAAATGGCGTGATTTAAATTCAATTACACTTAAACACCCACTTTGTTTACTTTTGGTAGCTACTGTTACTTTAAAGGAACACCTTTTCTGAATGTACACAAATCAAGTGAAAAGGACAGATTAATTCGGACATCCTATTTCATAATCCTTTGCAAAAATGACTCCGGTTCAAGTTTTTAACCTCAAAAAGGACACATTTGAAAAGATGGTGGGAAAAGAGAAAAATGATAATAAACAGCATTGTCTCATTTTCCCACAAAGTTTTCCATCCTATCGGAGACAAAGTTAACTTTTTTTTTGTCTCATATACTTCGATGTCTGCCAATCGTTCAGTGGAGAAGAGTCTAAAGTTTTGTCGTCTGGTAAAAGTTGTACTGTTCAATCGAGCGGACCATCAGATCTCGAAATGTCTGGCACTGATAAGCCCCTGCTGAATACTTAAAGTGTCTAGCAGAGATGTCCTATCTATCTACTGTTTACTCTTTACAACACAATCCCGTACTATAACGACTCTAAAGTAGAAGCCTTTTGAAAACATTGTTGAAAAAGGAAAAAATGCAGACTTTGAATCTACACTGCCCACCATTTTGTGAAACAATATGGCAAAAAACAGACCACCCTTGAAGGTTTTAATGCTTTGAGCTATTAATCTGATTCAGAATGTCCGTTTCCTTAATTAACCTTTTACCAACCGATAAAATTTTAGATTTTTCAAAATTGAAAGCATCTGCTGACGACAATTTAAATGCAGCTAAAATGATGAAAATTGTCTTTGAAAAGATAGAAAACATTGTGGGAAAAGGAGAAAATGCTGGTCACAAATCTAAAGTGTTCTGTGTCAGAATCGTTAAAACTCGGGAATGTGTGGTAAAGGGTTCAGTGTCTTAACCATTACCTAAACAATTCAAAGTTTTAGCTACCCTGGAGAAGAAAGCTTTTGAAAACATGTTCTCCTTTTCCCGCAATGTTTTGTACCCTGTCAAAGACAAACCCAGTTTGTTGTCTTCAAATGTTTTTGGATTTAATGTTTAATTCAAAATTTTGACGAATTGTAAAAGGTGTAGGTTTAAAAGTTGGGGAAAAATAAAAGCACTGACAGTACTGAGGGCTGTTCCCCCCCTTTTTTTTTTCAAACATCACGAAGGACATAATTTTGACATATTTTTTAAATAGTAGTTGAATTTAAAGAAAGCTATCGGTCGATAGTTTGAATCATAAGTTGCATTTTCGAAGTTGTACTTGCCTAAAAAAAGTTCCATCGTTTTACACAGGGTAGATCCCACATCAGACTGCACAGTCTGTACAGTGAAGACTTTTAAACACATGGTAGGAAAACGAAACAAACACTTGCACCAATATCTACTCCTGTTTTTTCCCAAGGCTTTCTATCCTTCAAGTGACAACTTTTGTCATTTTGAGCCATGTTTAATTTGTCATCTCCAACATGCTTTCAATTTGTGGAAATCTAAATTTCTTCATCTGGTGATGGAATTAGCAAGGATTGGAAGGTTTGACTCTTAGGAACGGGCTTTTGTTTTCTGGCCAACCCCGCCCTCTATAACTTGATGTTTAACCCACTACATTTCCGAGTTTTCACGTCACTGAAAGAGAAAGCTGTCTAAAAATAAAGTTGGAAAAGAAGAAAATGTTGGTAACCAGCATTTTCTTCTTTTCCAACAATGTTTTCTACCGTATCAAAGACAGAAATCAACAGTTTAGCTGCATGTGATTTGTGGTCTGCAAATGCTTTCAATTTGGACAAGTCTAGAATTTTGTCGTTTTGTAAAGAGTCAAGACGTTTATGTTAGGTTATAGAGAGCAACGTTTTGTCAAACTATTGCCTGTGCCTCCAGTCCTCGTGATTGGAACTTGTTTTCTGGCAAACTTCAGCCTCTACACATTATATTTCAGAATCATATACAGGTGCGTAGCCAGAATTGTAGTAAAGATGAAGCTCAATTTATCTTGAATTTTTCCTCTTTTTTCTTTCGTCTTTTTTCCTCTAGCAAAATAGCTGTTAGAACCTAAACAAGCCTAAACTTTTTGACAATGTAAATCAAGATCAGACTGCATTTTGCGGCCAATGCAAATCAAGACCAGCAGAGAACGTGCAGTCTGATATTTGATCTGCACTGTCCGCTATGTACTTTTTATTTTCTGGCAAAAGCAATTTTGAAATTGAGATGATTTGGTTTCTGTTCCTTATTGAGAGAGTGCAAATGGTTTAGCAAATCAGAAGTTGTGTTAATTTCAAATTTAGAAAATATTAGATATGCAAACTAAGAATGTTCTGAAGAATGGTTGGTGTATATGGACCTAGAACTTAGACTACCGGACGGTACCTTCGAGTCCGGAGCATAGGCACTTGTATTCTGCATAACCTCGTAATGCATCAACTTATATTTGAGACCTTATATATTGTTTTATAGTGTGCAGAGTTTTGTAAGAAAAATAGTGGTTTTGTTCCTATGTCTACATGATGAGAATTAAGACTAGTAACAGCAACGATAATCATAATACTAACCGATTTCTTGGCCTATTAGAAAAAGGCCAAAGATTATGGTCATTTAAGGTAGGCCTATATGCATTTTAAAGTTTGTGTCGGGAAAACGATTTTATATTAATAATTAGAACAGAATGTATTTTCAACGGAAAACTGCGCGTATTACCTTTAGGGAAAAAGCAAACTGGATAACCGATCCGTTATAATCAAAGCGTAAGGTCAAAAAGCCTGGGAAAAAAAAAAGGGATAACTCCAGATTTCCAGGAAATTGGTGGAAAACCAATTTGAGCTCAAATTACTCTGGGAGGAAATCTTTAACCTCTAAGATGTAGAAAAAATTGCTTATGGGGTAGTGTAGATCACGATCGGACTGCACAGATCTTGCAGTCTGAACTTAGGTTTACACAATCCACTTAATATCGCCATGTTTCAACCTAAACCACTTTTGAAATTGAAACATTTGACGCATTCCTTTATAAATGGAAAAGTAAATTCATTTATTCAGAAGTACAAAGGTTAATCAGAAGACAAAATGGAATAAAATATCAATGAGGAAAAAAACACAAAAATCCTTCGGATGGCTCTTATTATCATAGAAAAGCGATTTGTTCAGATGAAAGGGGAAGAAAAACAATGCTGAAATTTCGTTCCGAATTAATCCTGTCATTTTATACGGTCATACCTCTAACACTTCCAATCATTTGAGTCATATTTGGTTTGTCATCTGTGTATCCTTTCAATTTGAACGAGTCTAAGATTTCGTCGTCCGTCCTTGTGGAAAAGTAGCAAGTGGCTTGGAAGAATATCATGATAAGCAATGGTAGAAGAAATTCAAAAAATGCATGGATAGGTGGACTGATCACCACTTTATATAACTGAAATGTTTTTGAAAACACCAAACAAACAAACAAAAGATTTTTATTTTTGTCCGACAGGGTACGCGGTGAGTGGAAGTATGCCTGTGATGGATACAACAGAGATCCATATGAACATTTCGGTCGGGAAAACCGTTATTCTACCCTGTATGGTACACGGGCTCTCTCCCGGAAACAAATATATTGTAAGTATCTAGAAAATGTGCAAGTATAATTATGATGTTGGTGATGAAGTTCATTGTATTTTGGATTGCAGAGCTTTGGAAACGCAAAACCCGTTCTTTTATATTCTATGGTACAAGGGCTCATTCTGAGAAAATGTAGAAATCTTGCTGATGTTGGTGATGAATTTCATTATGTTTTTAAACGCAGGGCCTTGAATAGCACGAAAACCGTTATATTAACTTGTATGGTACATGGGCTCGTTCCATGAAACGGATATACATGAGCCATGCTCTGTGAAAAGGGGCTTCATGCATTTGCGAAAAGTATCGACCTGGTCAGCCTGCGCAGTCCGCGCAGGCTGCTCTGGATCGAAACTTTTCAGAATTGATCCATTTTCTGTATGTCGAGGACCAGTCTATCTCATTGATAAGTCGGTTGTTAAAAGAGGTGGATATTGTTGATCCATGAGTATGTGATGGTTTGCTGGGTACCATGGATCACGGGGATGCATTAAGCCCCCTTTTGCCAGAGCATGGTCCATGTGTGTTGTCAGAATCTAACAAATTAGTGGAGTTTTGTTGTAGAAATAAAACTATGAGACCAACTACGATCATACTTTGCATACATATTAAATTATCTATATCCGATACATCCTCCAAATTTCATACAAATTTATGAAGAAATACATTTTTAACAATGAATTACAAAACCCTTGTAAACGTACATTGCCTGGGCCCGGGTGGGAAAAATAAAGTCAACGCCATTACAGTCAAGAGATCGGTTTATCTTTCTACATAATCCCCTTGAATATTCACACATTTCCTGTGTCTGGACACCCACATGTTAAATGTGTCTGTATACCAATCACTGTTAAAAGGATCAGATTGTGCACCTCTTGTCGTCAGATATGGCATGCACTATACAGTACCTGGTCTGTGTTTACCCCGTCACGCATAGTATCCAAAATTGACGTCTTTACGCTAACCGACCGTTCTTCACTAGGATCATCTTCAAGCGATGTTCATTCATTCCTGAATCGCTCATTTCACTTGTAGACAAATGAAGTCCAACAGGAATTTGAAGTCGACCCCTCAATCAATTCTAGCCTATGGTATGTTTCGCTTTTTACCGAGTCCGACCGTGCCAAAACTTTATTATTGCATGTATTCAACATTCATCGAACACGTCACTGCGTCAAAAATTTCCTAGCACTAACAAGACAAAAACTATGTTATTACAGTATTTGAAAGTGCCACAGCAATGATGTTTTACGGAACCTTCGCCATGATGTTATATGACCGTCTGCAAAAGTGGCGTCATTCTCACACATTTCTGAATGTTTATTTTACAGACAATAACATGTTTCAAATCGGGAGACAACTGAAGCCCGGCAATGAGCATTGAAAAGGTCACTAGGGTTACACATATTTTACGTTTAAAATGTTTTAAAACTACAAAATGTTCATATCAAGTTTATAATATGCTCGTGCTATTATAGGCAAACTTTTTGCTTACAATATCAAGAAACGTGGTTTTAACAACGACATTCAACTAATCTATCGGACAGCCCTCGTATATATTGTAAGAATTCGGAAAATGTTTAACTCTTTCTAATGTCGATGATGAATTTCATTATCTTCTGAAATGCAACGCTGTGAATAGCACGAAAATACAAATTCTTAATAAATCTTATCCTGCTATTTTTTCAATATGTTTCAGCTGCAAAAAATTTTTTGTTGTAAAAACTTACTCCTGTGTTTGTTGTGTCGGGAGATTTTGGGGTTTTTTTTTGTTGTTGTTGTATGACCTGTGTTTAACGCTTTTTCATCATTATTTCAGTTTTATCGAGGCGGCAATGCATCTATCCATGCTTTCCTTGAGTTTCTTTTACCAGTTTTTCGCATAATATTCTTCCCAAGTCACTGGATGCTTTCCCACATGATAACCATCGTCGAGACAATGATCAGGAGTGAGAGAGGAATTAATCCTACCGCAATGTGTGTCATCAATCTTGTGGAAAAAAAAATTGTTGTGTGTGGAGAGGAATGGGGCGAGGTCCAATTTAAAGACACCTTAGAGTTTTTCTATCAAATGTACGGATACTTGCATTTCTTTCTGCAATCTGGTATTACAACGACAATGTCATTTCCCAGAGCAATCACGACAAGGACCTTTATAATGAATTGCAGTATATCGTGCCCCGTGTCAAGTTTTGCATGTCGCTTTGAATAATCGTTTCCAGTCTCCTTTGCACTGCATGGTCGGCAACTGCGACAAGGCTAGTCCAATTTTTTCCAGCAAAGTATCTCACAAAGTACGGTGACAATCCATCCATATAACACTGTGTCACTTGAACAGTTCGTGAGCGCAAAATAGTTTTTGTACAAAAGTGTTTCGACCACAATATCTCTTAGGGCATACACACGGTGCAGATCCAATATCGGACTCCACGTTTTGACCGCAGAATCAACAAAAATTGGTCTGAGCACTTGATGGGTAAAAAGGAACGGGAGTGTGCCCAAATTATAAAACGAATTCAATTATCGAACGGCAACCTCAGAGAGAGAGAGAGACAGACAGACAGACAGATAGAGAGACAGAGAGAGATGGGTAAATAATAAAGTACACGTACTTTTGGGTGAAGGGGTACAACTACGGTTCCTAATCGCACCAGACTCTGTTCGTGACAAAATGAGAAGAAAAACAAACACAGTTTAATTTACTGAATAATTCGTCTGAATCTTTGCTGAAAGTCGAATATCTGAAAAGCAAAACAAATTTATGGTAGATTTTACTGGTGATTGAAATTCAAATTAGTTTTTGCATACCGCTTTAAATGTCGAAATTTACATTTGGCGGTATATAGATTTTCGCTTCAAATGATTTTACAGCAACAGACAAGTTTTAACGCTTCTTTTCACAGTGTAGATAAAGATCAAACTGCACTAAACCTATACTGTCCAATGATTTGTGATTTATGAATAAAGCAATATTAAAATTGCAATATTGTATATCCCTGCCTGTACTCACGGGAAATGTGTTTTTTTTTATTATTAATTTGGCACTTTCTAAGGGTCAAAGTGACGAGACGAACTTTATTGTTTCTCTTAACAGACTTGAATTTCTTGACGTCAGTAACTAAAGTATTAAAACTGATCTACAATCTTTGCGATATATCCTCTCCTCTGATCTTGCTGTCATCTTCATAAAAAAGTTTGATCTAAAGGTGCGGGTTTTTGTTTTTTAAATCTCAGGTAGGCTATACAATGTACATATTAGCTTGAACATTATGTTTATCATTTAGCCAGTTTCCGTAGAGGGAAATGAAGAAACTGACCGACTGGCTGCCTAACTGACTGACCGACCGTTGAACCGAATGGACTAAATGTGTTTGTTGTCATGAATTCATATGTTGGTGAATAACTAGTGCCAAGTGTGTGTTAGGTTCGTGACTTTTTAACCACGTTATATAATCTATAATGCTAATCACTAATTCATTTTTTACCCACACTTACAAGGTTATATGGAACAGTCCAAGAAGAAGACCAATCAGTTACAATAAAAAAGTTTTGATGGGTCGCAGGTTCCAAATAGTTCAACCTTATATAACGGAATGGAACTTGAAAATATCCCCCAGTCAACCGGGAGATACTGGAGAATATTTGTGCCAACTTAATACAGATCCTTTACAGCAGAAATCCGTCCATCTTACGGTGCAAGGTGATTTTTTATTATCACGAATTGTTCAAGTATGTTTCTTTGAACTTACATAGCTATTAAGGACATAATTTGATACGTGCAATGCCGGCAAAATTTTGATTTATTTGCGTACTTTTTTCAGCTTTATATCACTATGAAAACGTATGGTATGCAGCCTAGCCTGATCTAGCGGCTGGCTGGCACCACTGAGCCCTGGCACCGCTGTACACGGTTGGGGCGTTCAGAGGTAAGCCAGCGAAGGCTACCAGGGAAGCGTGCATGGATAAGCGGACTGTCACCGTTATATAACCAAAAATACTTTGGCATGGTATATTTTAGTTTTAAACATACCTTTTTGCCATCGTTATAAAAATCATACAACATACGTAGATCTACATGTACGTTACACGAGAAGAAATACAAGTCGAGCAAAAGGGTCTGAAAATGAGTTCTCACAACTTAGATTCGGCCATTCGGACCATTGAACAATCTACAAACTATGAGAACCATCAATGGTTCTAAAATTGTAACAAATAGGCCTATACATTTCTGATCTTTCCTCACAAAAGAGACACTTAAAGTTCCAAGTATGAAACAAATTCGTTCAATGTAGGTCACTGGGCTAAACCTTAGAAAATTCTTGTTTGTAATGGCCACATTTTCAGCTTAATACTCATGAAACTTTATCAGAATATTTGTCATGATGATGTCCTGGACAGGTTTAAAATTGGGTCATGTCCAGTCAAAAAGTAAGTCACTGGGCCAAATCTGAGAAAAACCTCGTTTGCACTCTAAGGGCCACATTTTCAGCCGTACACTCATGAAACTAGATCAGAATATTTGTCTTGATGATATCTTGATCAAGTTTGAAATTGGGTCATGTTTGGTCAAAAAGTAGGTCACTGGGCCAAATTAGAGAAAAACCTTGTGTGCAGTCTAGAGACCAAATTTTCAGCCTGATACTTATGAAACTAGGTCAGAAAGGTTTTCTTTTTGAAATCTCAGACAAGTTGGGTCACAACAGATCAAAAAATAGGTTATTGGGCCAAATCTTAGAAAGAACTTGTGTGCAGTCTAGAGACCAAATTTTCAGTCTGATACTCATGAAACATTATCAGAATGTTTGTCTTGATGATATATCTGACATGTTCAAAAGTAGGTCAAGTTGGTCAAAAAGTAGGTCACTTACATGCATGTGTTTGACATCATTAAAACCAGGATCTCTTCAGCTTTATTAACCATAGGTGACTTTACTCAGGTGAGGGCTTTAGGGCCAATTGCCCTCTTGTTTCCTTCTTAGATCAACTGAGCACGAAGTGCTAAAGGTGAGCTTTTGTGATGGTGCTGTTGCCATCATGTGTTGTTATGTTTGTTGTCAACTTTTACTTGTGTACTCTCTAGAGCCACATTTCAGTCCAAAACTTATGAAAGCTGGTCAGAATGTTTGTCTTGATATTATCTTAGATGTCTGCAAAAAATGGGTTATGTGGGGTCAAAAACTAGGTCACTAGGTCAAACTTTAGAAAAAGCTTGTGTACACTCTGGATGCAACATTCACAGTCCAAAACTCATGAAAATTGGTCAGAATGTTTGTCTAAATTCTATCTTGGACGAGTTTGAAAATGAGTCATGAGGGATCAAAAATTAGTTCACTGAGATAAATTTTAGAGAAAAAACTTGTGTATTTTCTAGAGGCCACATTTTCAATGCAATACTTATGAAAGTTGGTCAGATTGTTTGTCTGTGTAATATCTGGGATGACTTGAGAATGGGTCATGCTGGGTCAAAAACTAGGTCACTGGGTCAAATTTTAGAAAAAGCTTTTGTACTCTAAATAGGCCACATTTTCAGAAAGTTTGTCAGAGCATTTGTCATGGTAATATCTTAAATGAGTTCTTAAATGAGTTTGAAAATGAATCATGTGGTATCAACAACTAGGACACCTGGTCAAATCTTAGAGAAAAGCTTATGAACCCTCTAAAGGCGTAATTTTCAGTCCAAAACTCATGAAAGTTAGTTTGAATGATTGTTGTGATATCTAAGAATAGATTGAAAATGGGTCATGTTTGGTAAACAACTTGGTCATTAGGGAAAATCTTTAAAGAATCTTGTGAACACCTTTTATGCCACAGTTTCAGTCTGATTCTCATGAAAGTTGGTCAGAATGTTTGTCTTTATGATATCTTTGAAGAGTTAAAAAGTAGATTATGTTTAGTCTATACCTAGATCAGGTCAGGTCAAATCTTTGAAATGCCTTGTGTACGCTCTAGAAGCCACATTTTCTGTCCAGTACTTATGAAAATTGGTCAGAGTATTTGTCTTTATACCATCTCCAACCAGTTTGAAAGCAGGTAACTCTAAGTCAATAACTAGGGCACCACATTAAATCCTATGAAAACCTTGTGTACAATTAAGGGGCCACATTTTTGGTCCAATACAGTTTAAACTCATGAAGACTGGGCAGAATGTTTGACATGATGTTTGTCTTAGGTGACTTTGAAAATGGGTCATATAGTGTCAAAAACTAGGTCATCAATTCAGTCTAAGTAAAGCTTGTGTACACTCCAGTGGCCAAATTTTCAGTCCAATACTCATGAAAGTTGTTAGAATATTTGTCATGATGATATCTGGGACAAGCGTGATATTGGTCATCTCGGGTTTCAGTCCAATACGCATGAAAGTTGTTAGAATGTTTGTCATGATGATATCATGGACAAGTGTGAAATTGATCATCTCGGGTCAAAAACTAGGTCTCCAAGTCAAATCTTAGAAAAATCTTACATACAGTCAAGATGCTGGTTACATTTTCTGTCAATACCCATGAAAGTTTGTTAGAATATTTCTCTAGAAAATATCTGGGAAGACATTGGAAAAAGGTCCTATTTGGTGAAAAGGCTCAGCGACTTCTGGGCAATTATGGCCCTCTTGTTTATACTTGCATTTACTTTTCAGTTCCACCTCAAATCATCAGCAGTAAAGATGTAGATATTATAGAGGGCAAACAGTTGATAATATATTGCAATGTGACAGGTCGACCCAGACCCACACTTACCTGGTTTAAAGATGATGTATGTAAGTGCATTTTTAGAATCAACTCTTTGAGAAACCAGTCATTTACCGCTTTCAACATCCCCCCCTCCCACAAACACACAAACACTCACAAGTTCTGCCCCATCCCCATACCCCCAGTTTGGAGGCTTGTATTTTTAGCTCCACTGGCCAAAGGCCAGTGGGCTTATGTCATGGCCCGGTGTCCGTCGTGCGTCCGTCTGTCCGTCCGTCCGTGCATTAACTTTTATTTCAAACATCTTCTCTGAAACTACTCATCCAATTTTGATGAAACTTCACAGAAATGATCCTGCCATGGTCCTCTTCAGAATTTCTTGAAAGAATTTGATTCCTTCAAAAACTCTGGTTGCCATGGCAACAAAACTTAAAAATATTGGAAATATTTGAAAATCTTCTCGTCCGAAACCATAAGGCCTAGGGCTACCAAATTTGGTGTGTAGCTTTATCTAGTAGACCTCTATCAAGTTTCTTCAAATTGTAGCCCTTGGGTCAAAATTGGCCCCGCCCAGGGGGTCACAAGTTTTACATGGGCTTATATAGAGAAAACTTTAGAAGTCTCCCTGCACCTAGCCATAAGGCCTTGGGCTACCAAATTTTGCATGTGGCTTTATCTAGTGGGCCTCTACCAAGAGTGCCCAAATTATAGCCCTGGGGTCAAATTTGATCCCACCCTGGGGTCACTTTTTACATGGGCTTATATAGAGAAAACTTTAGAAGTCTCCCTGCACCTAGCCATAAGGCCTAGGGCTACCAAAATTTGCATGTAGCTTTATCTAGTGGGCCCCTACCAACAGTGTCCAAATTATAGCCCTGGGGTCAAATTTGGCCCCGCCCCGGGGGTCACAAGTTTTACATGGGCATAAATGGTGAAAACTTTAGAAATCTCCCTGTACTTGGTCATACAGCCTAGGGTTACCACTTTTTCATGTAGCTTTATCTAGTGGGTCTATACCAAGAGTGCTCAAATTATAGCCCTAGGGTTGAATTTGATCCCACTCCATGGGTCAGAAGTTTTACTTGGGCTTATATAGTGAAAACTTTAGAAATCTTCTTTTTACTGGACATAAGACTTAGGGCTACCAATTTTAGTCCTGTTTCAGGGGTCTCATGTTAAAAGCAAATTTGCCAAGTATTGTAAAGTTTGGCATGTAGTGGTTTTACTTATTAGCCAGTGGAGCGATACAGGGCCATCATGGCCCTCTTGTTTTAATTATGTCTGGAAGAAATCCAATCATGGAGGCCTCTCTACCATGGTAAGTGTCAGTATTTTTGTTGTCTGCTAACAATAAGGGCTTTGATTGATAGCAAATGATTGATTTTCACAAATACCAAAATACATGTAGTAGCAACAGTTAACTGTTACCAGCTTGACATTCCAGTTTTAAAATGTATAATAATCATGTCCTACTTGCAAAGAAATCTAAACTAGGCTTAATATATACATGTGAATATTAAAGAGGTCAATTCATTCAGAGTAAAGTTAATTTTTTTCCCCCATTTTATCAGCTTTCTGTTTTATCAGCTTCAAAGGGCATGGAAAAGGAAACTAAAATGTACTGAATGTATTTCATTTATTTGGAGTCATACATAGCACATAATTATATTGCCAATTAAACAGTGCTATTTTTTCAAATGAAATTGACATGCATGCACACTTTACTGATTTCATGAGTGTTTGTTTACAAATTAAGCAGATGTGTTTATGTCAAAATAAATTTAAGGTAAAATACAAAAAGATACATGAAAATCTTGTGCTAAACTTGATGTCAAGGTGAAGTAAAATCACATATCTATCAACCTCGTCCATTTTAATAGCTGACAAGCAGATAAAACACACATACATCTGGCAGAAAGATGACCGGTAAGATTTTGAAATTTCTGGATGTATTAAAAGATTGGCTTCTGTGAAGGGGAGCCAGGAAACAATCACAAAAATAACATCAGGGCTTCCCTTCAGATTGAAGGTACCCTCCCCACACCATGGCAAGTACTTCACCTTTGCCCCCTACCCCTCATTTATTTGACTGCCAGTTTTGAATTTTACTGCCATGTTGAAATTTGTATGATAATTTTTGAATCACACTATTTTATTTGCTTGGTTAAACCTAAACAATCCCTTGTTTTATGACTTCGTTTGCTCTTTACTAAGTAATCCTGTGGTTTACAATCCTGTTCAAGAACGCCTTTGAGAACATTGTGTTTGAAGGAGAAAATGCCAGTAAATAGTACATGTGAAGAAAAGAAAATGCCTTGCTAATGTGGAGGGTCTGTAGATGATTGTCTTCATGGAAAGCTCTTGTTTCAAAATGGTTGTATAGAACCTATTGGCAAACCTCACATGATCCACAGATCAAGTTTGATGTATTGACTGAATTGCCAGAGTTGCAGACTCTGGTGTTTATCATGAAGTCTTCACAAAAAGACAAAATTTTGAACAAGACTGAATCAAAAGCATTTGCAGACAATAATTTAAATGTTGCTCAATGATGGGGATTGTCTAGGAAAGAATTGAAAACAGTGGAAACGGGAGAAAATGCTGGTTATCAGCATTACCCACAGTGTTTTTAAAAGCCCTTTTGTACAGCATTATCAAAACACAGGATTGTTTGGTGTAGAGTTAATGACTAATGCATTTGTTTTCCAGTACTCCCGCACCTAAAAGATGAGTTCCTCAAGTTTAACAGTGTATCAAAAAATGATGCGGGATCATACAAATGTTTAGCGTCTAATGGAAAAGATTCAGACAAGGCGGTCATCAGTGTAAATGTGTTGTGTAAGTACTGTATTGATCTGTCCCTTTTAAATACATTTCTGCATGGATATCCATGGTAATTTCCTTTTTCCATAGACATGTATACACTTTTGCATGGATATCCAATGAAAGGTGTTGGGAAACATTGTGACAAGTTGAGAAATAGATTGATATGTTACAGAAGTATACCTTACATGCAAGTGTTCACTAGCTATTCTAAATTTCATATCTAACGTTAAATTTAGAAAATGACATAATTTTTTATTGCATGGCTAAACAATTTGTCTAAGTAGCCAATCTGAGGTTGTTTTCCTTTGAAATTTAGAAAATTCTTAATAATTTGACAAAATTTTAGCACAATTTAGAATGCTTGGTAAGCTCAGTCTCTGGTAGATGTACAGGGGCATATGTTCATGCTGCTAAATGTGAAAGCATCAGAGGTTTTTGCATTGTCCTGGAGCTTGCTAGATTCCACGCTGGAGCTCTATTTAGAGACAGACAGACAGGAAATTAGAGACAGAGAGTGAGAGTTTGGGGAGAGATAAAGGGACGAACATAAACAGACTCTGTGTGAATGATAAGAGTGATTACTATCTGATAGGTTTAGTTGTGTGAAAAAGCTGGGAAATGATTATCCAATGTTACTTTTTAGACGCACCGGAAGTGTATGTAAAATCGGATCGTATTGGTCAGTTACAACGGAAGCAGGCAGTACTTGAATGTCATAGCTCTGCCTACCCACCAGGAGAACTTGTTTGGAAGAAAAGTGATAAGATAATATCAAAGTCGACTTGGCAATATGAAGTTCAGGTTGGTCTGAGTTATGAAAATATTTCAAAATACTGAGGAGAACTTGAATAAGTGACCCTTTCAACCCTATGGATGTCAGATGTGGCTTTTGTGAACTGCAAATACATGTACAGTAGAATCTTCTTAGCTTGCACGTACCTGGTTTGCAGCTATGTGTTGGTTCATATGCTATCTTTGATCCTGATATTTATCCTTCTTTATCATTGATAATTCCGGATACTTCGCATGTCTGAGGTTCGTATTTTGTAGTATATTTCATACCCCAAAAGTTTTTGTCGAACACAAATTCCAACCTTTAATTCGTATGTAAATTAATTTGGTTGCAAACTTACAAAGGTGTGAAAAGTCTCAACCAACCTTGATTTTCACACCTGTTGTTTGACAGTGTCGATGGTACTTATCAGTTTTGAACTGCAAATGTAATTTAAGGTGTTGATTGGTTTGTAACATCAATGAATCAATGAAAACGACAATTAATTGAAATATCCGACTTGAGATAAACGAATGATAATGGTCTGAAGGTCTGAGTGATTTGATCTCCAGAAGGAAGATCAATCCAGAGGTATTCAACAAACTCAAAAACAATAATTTTTTCTTTGTCAGTTTTAACATCGGCGCCATCTAGCAGCTTGTTGGACCTCAATTTTATTGATTCAGATATCACTTTTAAGTCAACTTTTATCTCCAAAATACAAGTTTTGAATGGAACAAAATATTCTAGAAGTGAAAACGATGTAATCGGCACTTACTTACCTAGCACCTTTACCCCACCTTTTAAAATCCTTTTTTACATGCAGTTTTACTAACAAACAGAAAAGATGATGTATTAGGTCATTTTTGTGACTATGTGGTAGTATTTCAAATCATGTGACCGCAAACTGTATCACCTTAGAGCAATTTTTTGACAAATCCCAGCAAAGTCACATGATTCAATTTCAAAATGACTACGGGATAGTGATGTAGCTCAAGGTCTGTTTTCTTTCAAACGTTTAGATGGAATTGAATAATGGTGTTTTTTTAATGACACTAACTAAATGGTGAAATTTAGAAATGATAGATACTCTGTTACAATGTTGGCATTTTTCTTGATTGAACCATAACTCCATGAACCAACGATCTGTGAGGCTACCTACGTAAATCCTATTGTCTATTTCTGTATATGGCACCGAAAATACCCGAACACAGTCACACTTTTCTGTTCGTACAGTGTTCAGTTTGTATAGCAGTCTCCAGTCCCTTGCGCTATGAACTGCCGAGGATTTCACTGTATTATACGATTCAATACGGTAATCGGAAAGAAAGTAACAGGAAAAAAAGTAACAGAAAAAAAGTAACAGTTTTGGCTAGGAAAAAAAGTAACAGGAAAAAAAGAAACATTATAATTTTTATTGAATTTTAGGGATGTTATGCGAGCTAGTTGATAAAACATATTCAACAAACTTAAAACACAGGGTACACTCTGACTCTGACCTTTTTAGAATAGATATATATTACTGTAATTTTCCTAAAAATTCGGACACTCAAATTATTTGCCATAATCCTCCCAAAATAAGAACACTGTTGATTCATCATGGAATTCTGTGTGCATAAGATACTGAAACAAGGGAAGACCCTGATCAGGTTGCTACTCTGATCTGGGTCTACACTATTTGCATAAGCCTGTGTGTCCAAAAACATTTTAACATAGTTACATATTATATACCACTGGCTGAGACCTGAAATAATGAAATAGCACATAGTAGCTCTTCTGATCTGGTTCTACACTGTCTACACTGTTTCTTTTCTTATGCTTACCCATATTGAAGTTGCACTCTGTGATTTAATCATAATAAAACAATTATAACATCAAAAAGTATAATTAGAGGCTTCAAACAACACTTAATTTTTATCACCTTAATTATGTAAAGAAAGCTTATGCTTTTAAATAGATTTTATGCTGTTTTTTGCATTTTAATAGTTTTTTTTTTTTTATTGAAACTGTTACTTTTTTTCCTGTTGCTTTTTTTCCGTCACTTTTTTTCCTGTTACTTTCCTTCCTACATTATACACAGTACTTCAAAAATTGGCCCTCATTACTCAGTTTGTAGTGTCGCAAAATCTGCTTTTGAAGGTTGTGGTTTCAAGTCCTATCGGAGACAATTTTTTCCTCCAAGTAAGGGTAAACAGTCATGTCCTTATGATGGCTTTATAAAAATATCAACTTTTGATCAAAGTCTGGTTTAATGCCCCTTTAACCCTTTACCACACAATCCCAATTTTTAATGACCCTGAGGGAGATAGCTTTTGAAAATATTGTGGGAAACAGCAAAAATGCTGTACCCTATTAACTCTTTACCAAACGACAAAATTTTAGACTAGTCCAAATTGAAAGCATTTGCAGACGACAAAATTAATGTGACTGAAAAATTGAAATTTGTTTTGGGAAGGGTAGAAAACATTGTGGGAAGAGGAGAAAATGCTGGTTACCAGCATTTTCTCCTTTTCCCACAATGTTTTAAAAAGGTTTCTTTCTCAGGGTCGTTAAAAGTCGGGATTGTGTGGTAAAGGGTTAAGAGCATAATTTATGTAGTCATTCGAGTCATCTTTATTTTGCTGTCTGCAAATGCTTCCAATTTGGACAAGTCTAAAATTTCACAGTGTGGCAATTGATACATGTACTCTCCCTCTCCTTTTGAAAACAGATATTTGATGGTAAACATCCTAATGAAAGAGCATTGAACCTGATGATAAGATCTTTGGACAGTACAGATTACGGGGAGTATGTATGTGAAGCAGAAAACAGTGTGGGAAAAGATTCTGTAACAATGTATCTATATGGTAAGTACCGGGTACATGTGAATCAAACTTGGAACTTTGAAATGTATTTAGTTCTTAGGTCAAGTGACTTTGCTCTCTACCTTACGACAAAATTTTGGACTTTACCAAATTCAAAGTATTTGCAGACAACAAATATTGCGAAATGAACAATTTCTGTCTTTGAAAACAGTGCAGGAAAAGAAGAAAATGCTGCTTACCAGCATTTTTCCTTTTCCCTTAAATTTTTCAAAAGCCTTTTCTTATGGGGTCGTTAAAAGTTGGAATTGTGTGGTAAAGGGTTAACTCTTCACCAGTAGATAAAATTTTAAGACTTGCCTACTTTGGGCACATATACAACAAATTAAATGTACCTTAAATGATAGGATTTATGTTTGGAAGGATAGGAAATGTTGTGGAAATAGGAAAAAATTGTTTACCAGTAATTTCTCCCTTTCCCACAACGTTTTCAAAAGCCCTTTCTCTTAGGCTTATTGAAACTCTGAATTGTGTAGTTAGGGTTACTGGGTAGGACAGTGTGATTTGGTACAAGGAAGACAATAGTGTAGGAACAGATACATTTAAAATGTGGCTATATACAATGTAGCAAGTTTTAACTATCAAACTCCAACCTTGAAATGTTATTATTTCTTCGGTCATTTAGTTTTTATGAATATGACAATGAGATTTCATTTCCTGGGGTAAAAAAGCAACAGATGTTGGGGTTGCTGCCATTAATAATCAGAACTTTCCCCACCCCCACCAACCAATTTATCTGTCTAAAAAAACCTCAAATTCACAGACAATTTTCGTAATGTACACAATATATACCAACATAAATAGAGCTGTTGCTACTATCATCATCATCATTATTATTATTAGGATTATTCAAATTACAGAAATAACAACAAGAAGTCCATATCTATTGAAAACCACACATGAACTAATCATTGGGACCAAGCCAACTAGCAGAAGACCAGATTACAATACACTCAGCAAGTCACATGACTCAAGTACAAGTTCAGCAACCAGTCCTGGGAAATATATCAATACAGGTAAGACCTGTGGTATTGTCAAGTTATTTTGCAGCAGTGTTCCAACTGCAACCATTGGTAATATTAAACAAGAGGGCCATTGGCCCTAAAGTGCTTACCTGAGTAAAGTCATCTAGGGTTGATAAAGCCGGAAAAAAATCCTGGTTTTAATGATGTAAAACACATGAGTAAGTGATCTACTTTTTGACGCAATGTGACCCAATTTCGAACTTGACAAAGGTATTATCAAGACAAACATTCTGACCAAGTTTCATGAGTATCAGGCTGAAAATGAGGCCTCTAAGATGCATACAAGGTTTTTCTAAGATTTGGCCCAATGACCTACTTTTTTACCTGACATGACCCAATTTTTGAGTTGTCTGAGATATAATCATGATAACCGTTTTGAAAGCGTATCAGGCTAAAATGTGGCCTAAAATGCACACACAGTTTTTTAAGATTTGATCCAGTGACCTATTTTTTGACAACATGACCCAATTTCAATCATGTCTAAGATATCATCTAGACAAACATTCTGACTGAGTTTCATAAGTACCTGGCTTAAAATGTGTCCACAGAAGGTTTTTCAAGGACTTGACCCTGTGACCTTCTTTTTTACTGAATATTAACCAATTTTAAATATGTCTGAGAAATTTTCAAAACAAGCATTCTGACCAAATATCAAGAGTATCAGGCTGAAAATGCAGCCTCTAGAGTGCACACAAGGTTTTTATAAGATTTGGCACAGTGACCTATTTTGTACCCAAAATTACCCAATTTCAAACTTGTCAGAGATATTAATAAGACAAATATTCTTACCAAGTTTCATCAGTAACAGGTTGAAATTGTGGCCTCTAGAGTGCACACAAGGTAAATGTTGACGACCGAACAATGTTCACCACGGATGATGGACACCAGGCACCATCACAAAAGCTCATCTTGTGCACTTCGTGCTCAGGTGAGCTAAAAAAAACCTGTAATTTTCAAAAAAAAAAATATCTTGTAATTTTGACAAAAATCCAACCAAAAATGATGACTTTATCTCATAAAGAAGAAAAAGGCTAATGGATTAACAGAGTCTGACAAAGGTTGAGTTGGATGATGGAAACAACATCAGGAAATAAGGTTTTCTGGCCTTCCACTAGTAGGCTAAAATCAGCAAATGTTCATTTGCTGCCACTTATGCACTGTGTTTTATGCCTTCACTGAAACAGTTGGGTTAAAGCTTTGATATTTTAAATATCCCATCAGCTGTGGCAGAATTTTTCAAAATTTATCTCCTAGCCTGTATTGGCCAACCATTCTAAATTACATTCTTAGTCTTATATTACATTATGAAAATAATTTCTAATTGCCTTACTTAAACATTTAGAAAAGTCTTGAGAATAAGACTAAGAACGCTTCACTACACAATTTTGACTTTTAAAGACCCTGAGGTAGAAGGCTTTTGATAACATTGTTGGAAAAGGAGAAAATGCTGGTAACCAGCATTTTCTCCTTTTCCCACAATGTCTTCAACCCTATCAAGGACAAATTTTATCCTTTGGGATACCTTTAATATGTCATCTGCAAATGCTTACAATAAAGACTAGTCTAAAATTTTGTTGTTTGGTAAAGAGTTAAAAATGGATGGTGAAAACTGACCGTGGGTTCAAAAGTTGGCATTACAAGTACTCTCAAACTGGTTCAAACATACTAAGCTGGGCCCCATTAGCTCAGTCGGTAGCGCACAGGACTTGAGAACAGGGGATCGCTCACCTCTCTCACCTGTGATCATTGTTTAGACAATAGTTATGTGGGAAAACAGCCAGTGACTTGGAAAGAATATTGTGTAGAGCACTAGTAAAAGAAACTCCAGGAAAGCATGGATAGGTGCACTTGCCACTGCAACATAACTGAAATAATGTTGAAAACGGTATTAAACACCATACAATCAATCAATCAATCAGTCAAACATACTAAAGTAGGCAATGCAAGGAGGTCATGTTCCTCTTATTTTCATTTCAGCCAGTACAGCAGTTATGGTCGTCGCCTCTGACAAAGCCCCGGGGAACAAGTCCTCAAAGCATCACTATGCTGTCTACAGTATTATTATTCCAGTAGTTACAACATTTTTACATTTCTATATATCCTGCATTTATCATAAGATATAGTCCATATGTTTTTGATTGAATACATATAAATTCTCTTGAGAAGAACTTAACTTCAGGACAACCTGAATTAAGCAGTCACCTATGGGACATTCAAAATGTGCATGCTTAAGACAGGTGCCTTTTATGCACACATCTCAACAGACTTGGCTCCTCTGCAGACACAACTTATACTTGCTTCATACAGTTAGCTTGCTTAACCCTTTACCAGATGACAACATTTTTGACAGGTCCAAATTGAAAGCATTTGCAGACAACAGATTAAATGTGGCTCCAGTTATGAAATATGTGACTGAAAGAGTAGAAGACATTATGGGAAAAGGAGAAAATGCTGGTAACCAGCATTTTCTCCTTTTCTCACATTTTTTTCAAAATGCTTCTTTCTCAAGGTCATTTTAACACAGGATTATGTGGTAAATGGTAAATAGAGGTTACCTTTGAGACAGGTTTTTTAGCTCCACTGGCCGAAGGCCAGCGAGCTATTGTCATGGCGTTGTGTCCGTCGTGCGTCCGTCCATCCGTCCGTTCGTTCGTCCGTGCGTCCGTAAACTTTTTCTTTAAAAAACTTCTCCTCAGAAACTATTGACTGGATTTTTACCAAATTTCACAGGAATGTTCCTTTGGTGGTCCTCTTTCAAATTCCTTCAAATAATTGTGTTCCATGAAGAATTCTGGTTGCCATGGCAACCAAAGTAAAAAACCTTTAAAAATCTTCTCCTCCCAAACCGCTATTTGGATAGCATTATTATTTTGCAGGAATGTTCCTTAGATACAGGTTTACAGAATTCCTTTAAAAAAAAAAGATCTGTCAAAAAACATGGCTTTTATGGGAGACTCATTTTCCTTTATGGTATAAAGTAAAATCTTTGAAAAATTTCTTCTCTAAAACTATTCATTGGATTTCATTGTTGTTTTGCAGGTAAGTTCCTATGGTGGTTGTCTACCAAATTGTTTCTTCAGTGAGCTAAAATGCAGGATTGAATGATAATTGTTAAAAACTTCCTTTCGCCATTATAGAAATATCAGGCCTGTGGAGCAATACAGGCGCTCAAGCGCCTCTAGTTCCTGTTTTTTTGTAATGATAAAAGTAAAGAAAGTCTTCCAGGTAGCATTATGACTGAGTTCGAGGAATATTAACGCAGTTTCAAATGGGAACGGTTACAGCTTCAAAACCCATTTCTTTACTATACAGTTTTTTGTCAGATGTTGGAGAGACAGATAGACAGGTATATAGACAGAGAGAGGGGGAGGGAGAGAACAGCGAGAGTCAAAAACACTCTTACTTAGAGACAGGATGATTTACAATTCAGTTATGAACCCTTTACCAGGGCCGTATTCACCACCCATTCTTAAGAACATTCATAGTCTTATTCTCCAGAATTTTCTAAAATTTGAAAGTAATACAACTTCTGATTGGCTAAACCATTTGGTTTAGCCAATCAGAAGTGGTATTACTTTCAAATTTTAGAAAACCTTGGAGAAATAGACTAAGAATGGTCTTAAGAATGGGTGGTGAATACGGACCCAGATGACAAAATTTGAGTCTTGCCAAAATAGAAAAACTTTTGCAGACAACAAGTATTGCTAAAATGCTAGGACTTGTCTCTTCTCTGAAAAAGTAAAACATGAGAAAATGGTGATTACCAGCATTTTCTCCTTTTCCCACCATGAAAAGGAAAAATTGCGGGTAAGCAGCATTTTTTTCCTTTACCCACAATGTTTTCTACCAAATCAAAGACAGAAATCATTTTTTTAACTACATTTAATTTGTTGTCTGCAGATGTTTCAATTTGGTCTAGTCCAAAATTTTGTTGCTTGTTATAGAGCTAAAGCAGGAAAAAACTTGGGAGATTTTTCATGTATAAGACAAACTATTGTGTGCTTCCAACCGTCAAATGTTTTATTCAAAAACTATTTTCTTGCCTTTTTCTTCTTGGTTTTCCAAACTTACTTGTGCCAAATGCTTTTTACAAATAAAGATTTTAATAATATAGTTGTTCTTGAATTCATTTTGTAATATGAGACAAGGTTGGATGTGCCCTTGGTGCATATTTGGTTGTCTCTGTATGCTATTAGAAAGTAGATGAAGGGCAAGGTGAATTTTGTTTACCAATACACTATCATTGTCAACAATTTCAGTTTGATAATGACACCATTTTGTATCCAAGAAAGAGGAAATTAAATTTTGTGGACCTCCATGAGCCGCCAGCTGTAAACCTGGTTTAATCTAGTGCACTTCCCTTTCTTTTACAAGTGGATGAATCCATTTGTCTCCATCAGTGGCATAATTTTTCGCTTACCTGAGTATGAAATGCTCAAGGTGAGCCTTTGTAATCATTTTGTGTCCATTGTCTGTCTTGAGGTTGTCGACAATTACCTTGTGTGCACTCTGGAGGCCACATTTTCAAATACTTTTGAAACTTTTGAAACTTGGTTAGAATAGTTGTCTTGATAAAATCTCAGACTTGTTTGAAATTGGGTCACGTCACTTCAGAAATTAGGTCACTGGGCCAAATCCTAGAAAAACCTTGTGTGCACTCTACAGGTCACATTTTTAGCTCCACTGGCTAAAGGCCATCAAGCTTATGTCATGGCCCTGTGTCCCTAGTGCATGTGTCTTTCCATCTGTGTGTGCATCTGTCCGCATGTGCAGTAACTTTTATTTCAAACATCTTCCTGAAACTGCCTATCCAATTCTGATGAAACTTCATAAAAATGATCTTGCCATGGTTCTCTTCAGAACTGCTTGAAAGAACTTGAATCCTTCAAAAACTCTGGTTGCCATGGTAACAAAACTGAAAAATATTGAAAATCTATGAAAATCTTCTTGTCTGAAACCAAAAAGCCCAAGGCTACCAAATCTGGCATGTAGCAGTATCTAATAGACCTTCTTCAAATTATAGCCCTCAGGTCAAAATTGACCCTGCCCCGAGGGTCACAAATTTTACATGAGCATATATAGTGAAAACTTTAGAAATCTTGTACCTAGCCATGAGGCCTAGGGCTACCAAGTTTTGCATGTAGCTTTATCTTGTGGGCCTGTACCAAGAGGGCCCAAATTCTAGCCTTAGGGTCAAATTTGGCCCTGCCACAGGGGTCACAAGTTTGACATGGGTTTACACCTGGAAAACTTTAAAAATCTTCACATTCCTAGCCATAAGACTTAGAGCTACCAAATTTTGCATGTAGCTTATCTAGTGGGCCTCTACGAAGGTGGCCCAAGTTATAGCCCTTGGGTCAAGTTTGGCCCTGCCCAAGGGGTCACAAGTTTTACATGGGCTTATATAGTGAAAACTTTAAAAATCTTTTTCTTCCTAACCAAAAGAACTAGGGCTACCAAATTTTGCATGCATAGTTATCTTAAGGACCTCTATTTACAGTGTTCAAATTATAGCCCTAGGATCTTAATTGGCCACATCCCACAAGTTGCAAGTTTGACATTAACTTATATTGTAAAAATGTGCTTGTTTCTGATTGTGAGCTATAAATATGATATTTTATGAGTGTTATCATCTAGTAAGCCTCTTCCAATGGGCCAGTGCTTATAGAGTGAAAATTCTAAAAATCTTTTTGCATTGAACCATGAATCGTAGGGTTACCAAGTTTGGCACACAGCTTCATGTTGTGTCCACTTCTGAATTTATTCAAAATTTAGCCCTTGGTTCAAAATTTGCCCTGTCTCAGGGATCTCATGTTCTACAAGGCCTTTCATTGAGGAGCTTTTGAAAATCTTGTTTATAACAATACATTCCAGACCTGTATTATTTGGTATGGAGCATTATCTTGTGTACCTCTACCAGGATTCAAGTAATTATAGCTCTGTGCTCAAAAATGGCATTACCCTAGGTTCATTACTCTCTCATGGGCTTTTATAGAGAAAATTTTATGTATCTTCTACTTCAAAACCAAGTGGCCAAGAATTGTAATGTTTGATGTGTTGGGTTTTTATTTATTAGCCAGTGGAGCAATACAGGACCATCATGGCCCTCTTGTTGAACAGATACTCATGAAACTTGGTCAGAATCTTTGTTAAGATAATATCTCAGACAAATTAGAAATTCGGTCATGTCAGATCAAAAAGTAAGTCACTGGGCCAAATTTTTGAAAAACCCTGTGTGCATTCTAGAGGCCACTTTTTTAGCTGGATACTCATGAAAATGCACAGAATGTTTGTATTGATGATTTCTCATACAAGCTCGAATTTTGGTCACATAGGGTCAAAAAGTAGGTCACTAGGCCAAATGTTGTAAACAAAAAACAAAAAAAACCTCATGATTTCAGTCTGATATTCACAAAAACATCGTAAGAGTCTTTGTCTTGATGATATCTCAAACACGTTTGAGTTTGGGTCACATCAAATAAAAAAGTAGGTCACAGGGCCAAATCTGAAAAAAAAACCCTTTTGTGCACTATATAGAGGCCACATTTTCAGCCTGATAATCATGAAACACTGTTGAAATGTTTGTCTTAATTATATTTTTAACAAGTTTGAAACTGGGTCACTTCAGGTAAAAAAGTAGATCACTGGAATAAATGGAAGAAAAACCTTGTGTGCACTTTAGAGGCCTTATTTTTAGTCAGGTGCCCATCAAACTTGGTAAGAATGTTTCTCTTGATGATACTTTGGACAAGTTTGAAATTGGACAAATTTGATTAAAAAGTAGGTCACCGGGCCAGATCTTAAACCTTGTGTGCACAGTAAAGATCACATTTTCAGGACTGTACTTAGGAAATTTGGGCAGAACCTTTGTCTTTATGAAATCTAGTATGAGTTCAAAATTGCATTGTGCCTGGTCAAAAAGTAGGTAATTGGGACAAATCTTAGAAAAACCTTGTGTGCACTCTCGAGGCCACATTTTCAAATTCATACTCATGAAAATTCTTGAGAATCTTTGACTTGATGATATATCAGACATGTTCAAAATTGGGTCATGTCAGGTCAAAAAGTGGGTCACTAAGACAAATCGTAGAAAAATCTTTTGTGCAGTCTAGAGGCCACATTTTTAGACCAATACTCATGAAACATTGTCAAAATGTTTGTCATGATGGTATCTCTGACAAGTTCAACAATAGGTCAAGTAGGTCAAAAAGTAAGTCACTAATACTCATGTGCTGTACATCATTACAACCAGAATCTCTTCAGCTTTATCAATCCTAGATGAGCCCGCCCGGGTAGCTCAGTGGTTAGTATATCGGACTCATGACTTGGTGGTTGTGAGTTCGATACCAGGTTGAGGCAAACTTTCTTTCCAGCGATTGTTTGCCTTTCACCTCTGATGCATGTGAGAAAGTAGTCAGTGACTTGGAAAGAAAGTTGTGTCAGTACTGGTGTGAGAAAGCCAGGAAACACATGCATAGGTGCGCTGACCGCTGTGATATGACCTAAGCTGTTAAAACAGTGTTAAACTCTAATTTAATCAATCAATCCTGGATGACGTTACTTAGGTGAGCGATTTAGGGCCAATGGCTCTCCTGCAGTGTCAAATAATTGAAACTGACATCCCCAGTCAGCTCTCGGATATTGCAAAGTCAAAGCCGTTACTTTCACCACATCTAGCAAAGACCCACACAATATTGCATTTTCAGTTCTTTTCATCAGAATAATATGGAATTGTACAGTACATGAAAGATCAGACAGCATAAGTCATGCAGCCTTATCTTTATCTACATTATCCACAAAACTGTGCATAGTTGCTCTTAGCATTCTTCAGATAAAAAGCTCGATATAACCCTTTATCTCGCTGCACTGAAATATGGAAAGAATCATTGCTGAGAACTCACCTCTCCGTGTCAAGTTGATAGTGTTAAGTTTCATTTAACTCTTTATCACACACTCCCTAGTTCTGATGTCGAAGAAGGCTTTTGAAAACATTATGGGAAAAGGAAAAATGCTGGTAACTAGCATTTTCTCCTTTTCCCGTTTTTTTTTATCCTATCAAAGACAAATTCCATCATCCTGCCACATTTAAATTGTCATCTACAAAATTTTAATGCTTTCAAATTTGACAAGTCCAGAATTTTGTTGTTTGGTAAAGTAAACTCTTCACCACAGACAAATTCCTAGGCTAATCAAAATAGAGTGCACTTGCAGGAGACAAATGTTGCTCAAATGCTGTAAATTGTCTTTAAAAGGGTAGAAAACATTGTCGAAAAAGCATAAAATGTTGATAACCAGCATGTGTAGCTCACCTGGGCAGAAAGTGCTTAAAGTGAGCTTATGAGATTGTGCTGTGTCCATTGTCAATTGTGTGTCCTCTGTCTTCAACTTATTCCTTGTGTACACACTGGAGGCCACATTTTGTAGTCCGATTCTCATGAAACTTGATCAGAATGTTTTTCTTCATATTATCTCAGACAAGTTTGAAAATAGGTAATATCCGATCAAAAACTAGGTCACTGGGTAAAAATCTTTGAAAAAAAAAAACTTGTGTACGCTGAAGAGTCCACCTTTTTTAGTCCAATACTCATGCAAGTTGGTCAGAATGTTTGTCTTGATGATGTCTGAGATGACTTGAAATAGGTCATGTCCAGTAAAAAAGTAGGTCACTGGGTCAAATTTTAGACATACTTTTGAACACTTTTAAAGACCGCAATTTCAGTCCAATACTCATGGAACACAAGAATTAATGTTGGTCTCATTATAATCTCAGTTGTGTTTGAAACTGGGTCACATCTTGTCAAAGAATAGGCCACTGGGACATATTTTAGAAAAACCTTGTTTACATGCTTGAGGAAACAGTTTCTGTTCAATAACCATGAAAGTGCTCAGGAAGTTTGTCTTGATGATATCTCAGAATAGTTTGAAAATGGATCATGTCTAGTAATATAATAGGTCACTGATACAAATCTTGGAAAATGCATATGAATACCGGAGAGGGCACTTTTTCAGCCAAATAAAGAGAAATGTCTTAACACTTTCCATACCATAGATGACACCAGAAGCTTTTGTGGACAGTGTAGATCAAAATCAGACTGCACAGAACTTGCGGTCTGATACCTAATCAACACTGTCCACTGCTTTATTCTAGATTATGAATAAACTGTCTCTTAATCTTGTAGCGGAACTGTATTTGTTGCCATTGAGAAAATGCTATTTGTTGCCATTGAGAAAATGCTATTTATCTATTCAGCAGTGAAAGAGTTAAAGGTACACTGGGTCAGGTGAGCGATTCAGGACCATCATGGCTTTCTTGTCTCCTTTTCTCCCATTGTTTTCAAAAAGCCTTCCTCCTCAGAGTCTTTAAAATTCAAGAAAGTTTAGTATACGGTTAACCGCTTTATCAAACAATTTCGGGATTTGACAACCCTAGGGAAGGCCACTTTTGAAACGTTCATGGGAATAAGAGAAAAAGCTGGAACCAGCATTTTCTCCATTTCCAGCACTGCTTTGTATAAATCTACTTAAGACATCCAAAAAATACAAAAATAGCCGCATTTTTTTTTTTTTTTTTTTGTTGTTGTTGTCTGAAAATACTTTTAGTTTGGGCAATTCCATTATTTTGTCTCTTATTAGAGAGTTAACTGAGCATCGAAGAAATTAAACAGACTGCAGAAACAAGTAGGCTGATCTTACCCGACTCTCTTTGAAGAGGACATTAGGAGAGGTCATGATGTACAGAAAGTTCGGTAAAATAATCTCTCAGTGATTTCATATAGATCTAATTATAGTATGTGAAATACATTTCATTATCAAAATCAAAATGGATATAGATAATGCAATGTAAAAAAAAAATCTTCACTGAATGTAAATTGCTTACATATTAACAAAGAGGTCCTTATGAAGATGGCATAGTCGTGGGGTGGAGTATTCAAGGGAGTTAACTCTAAATACATTGTATTTTGATCGATTTATAACAGCTTTGTGCTGTTTATGCTGAATAATCGAACAACGTCAAAAAACCCGAGATTCTACTTTCGGTTTCGGTAACACATCCGCCCTCTCGTCTAATGCGCAAGCCGTCTATACACAGACAAAATGGACAATTTAGATACGTTTTTAAGTAAACTTGAATGCACGATTTGTAAGAACATGATGCAAATTCCAAAATCCTTACCCTGTGGACACGATGCATGTGAAAAATGCTTGCAGTCATATATACTTCGTACTGTGCCAATGACTGGATACGACCTTCTGGAGTACGTCAAAGACGACAAGCTTCAGGTAAAGCCTTCTCAGAAATATTTTGTGTGTCCAGCAGAAGGATGTGGTAAGAAGCACAATCCGGCACGTCCAGATAAAAACGTAATGTACTGGGCTTTAGACTTGGATAACAACTTGCAAAAAATACATTTGATGGAACTGTTTAAGGGCAAGCGAAAGAAGGAAACAAAGTTTTGCAGAGTTTGTGTTTTGTCACCAACTCCACAACCAGCAAAAGTGGTATGTACATCATGTTGCTGGTTGCTGTGTAATAAATGCACCTTCATCCATAGACATATCAATCCTTTCCATGCAATTGTTGATTTAGTAATTTTTGAAAACGGATCAGAACTTGTCAACAGCGAAAGTGAAAGTGCTGTCAAAAAAGATTCTCAGAGAGAGGAGACTGCCGAAGCATCTGACAGGTGTCTTGCTGATAAAATTAGAGCCATTTCAGTGGACCAGAAACAACTTAACAAGAAAGATCTTGAGAGCTGCTCGGGATACACAAAGCTAAGCATATGTCCAATACACAGACCATGTGAGGAGGTTTTATACTGTAAAGATTGTGACATCCTTTGTTGCATCAAATGCAGTGATGCAAATCATGTGACATGTAAAAATGTTCACAGCATACAGAAACTGTTTAAGAAAATGGTTGATACTAAAGCAGAAGAAACTTTGAAAATAAAAACTGAAGCTTTACTGGAGAAATGTTCTATTGGCTTATACAAAGGACTTGAATCAAAAGCAAAAGATATTTCCCAAATGCAACATGAGACGTTGACAGATAATGTTACTGACGTTAAGGAGAGAGTATCTGGCCTTGTAAGAAGATATGATTATTTATACAACAGAGCTAAGAGATGTGTAACTCAGATGTCCATTGTGGACAGTTTAAATGCAAATGAGTTCGTTAAAATGATGTTTTCTGTTGAAAAAGAATATTTTAAGCTGGAGGACGAATTTATTAAAGCTGTTTCAAATGATTCAGATGTGAATGGGATGGTAGAAATGGTAGAAAAAGAAGTGAAGTGTAACAAGAACAAACAGGGAGTTGTAGATATAGTAACACAGGAAACTCTAATGTCTGACTCAGATACAGATGTGTTAAACAATACATTTGGTGCACAATTTGAAACAAAAGTCAGAGCTGCTGATGCAACAGATGAAGTTGAATTTGAAACCAATATCCTAGCTAAATCTGGGTCTGATAAGAATGAATGCTGGTTAGCCAAGTGTATATTGTTACAAAGCATGGACATAATCGTTGCAGATCACTCCAACAAAAAAATTAAGCTTATCAGTGAAACGCAGAAAATACATGAAGTAAGGCTAAAGTCTGTACCCTTGAGCATTGTTGTTCATGAGCCAGACATGGAATGTTTTGTTAGTTTACCAAGTGAACAGAAAGTAGTAGTAATAAACATCAATATGAATGAATTGGTGATTTGTTCAGAAATACATACAGAAAAAGAAGTGTTTGATATTGGTATTCTCAACAGTGGGACACTTTTATGTGTTAGTAATGGGCCTGAACCCTTTCATCAACTCTATAGAAATGGAATCATTGAAAAAGTTCAACACCAAGGCCAAATTGATGAAATATACAGGGAGATGTACCAGAAAACAAGCCACTTGAAAGTTCTTGAACATCTAGGTACAACCATCTTTGTATCAGACTTTCAGAAAAACATTATTACTTCTTATAGAATGTTTAGAGGAAATGAGGATGATGATAGCAATGAGGAACAGACAACAAAAGAGACAGAAAGGGATCATAAGACTGACTCAAAACATCAGCAGAGATATTCATCTATTGAAGAGAAAAATCAATTTGAATACAGAGATGATCACAGAGAAAGCAACAGCTCGAAGTCATTTGACAATCATAAGCGTATAAACGGAGAAACTATGGCTTTAAATGGAAAGGAAAATGGCATCATAGACAAAGATGACATTACTTGTACTGGTACAATATCAAGCACTGGAGAAACTTTTTTCTGTACAAGAGATTCACCACATGAAGGCATACTTGCTGATGTAGATAGAGGTAGTAAAGGGGATACCAAGTCAGTCTCTTCATCTTTTGAAGGAAGTATTGAGCTTGATACTCAAAATTCGCTGACAAAACTAGGATTGGATAATGTAACAGATGAATGTTTGGACCTAGGCTTCAAAAACTTGACTGCAGCTTCTATAAGACTTCATGAACAAATTGAGATACCATATCCAACTGGTTTTGATCTTGATTCAATGGGAAATATTTATGTGTGTTGTAATTCTCAATGTGAAGTGTTGAAATTTGGGACCGACAGAAAAGAAATGTTTAAGATTCTTGATATACCTTCACCAAGAGGGTTATCAATTCATCACGACAAAATAATACTGACAGTTGACTCAGGGCCACAAAAAAACTATGTGATGGTCTATCGATTTAAATAACATGATGACCAAAAAAAAACTTCTCTGGTTTATTGAAAAACTACTCATAAAGTTTCCTTTTTCAACATGCCTGATAAAGATAAGCCTTGGTTTATCTAGAGAGATAACTTTTTGTTGATCTATTGTGTCTTTCTGTTGCTATACCATATCTATAATTCTTAATAGTAAGACTTTTCCAGACAACAAGATATTCAACATGTCAACAGCACTTAAAGAAGATGTTAAACCACTTAGAGGATGATATTTGTCTTGGAATGGTAAGAAATATTGTGGAAAAAGGAGAAAATGCTGGATACAAGCATTCTCTCCTCCAAAATTTTTAAAAAGCCTTTTGAACTAGGATGGTTTAAAGTAGGCCTAGGTATTGTTTGATAAAGGATTAGGCTGAGGCAAGAAGTTTTAAAATACAAATGTAGAAAGGGAGTGTTTTTTTGTTTGCCTCTTTGCTAAGGGATATTGTTTCAGTATAGTTATTTATTGAGTTTTCTCACCCTCAGGCAACAAAATCCTGATGTCCCTGGGCCATTTGGAACAAGTGGAAAAGTTTTGCTTAGCTTTGTCTTTGAGCGAATGGGACTTCAATATAGGAATAGATGATAGTATGTAGATTTTGGACAGGAATGTTACCAGGTACATGTATGTAACAAAGATGGAACAATGACTAGGGGCCAGGGTTGAGCTAACCTGGCCTCCATTACTTGATAAATTTGACATTGAAGCCCATTATTCAAGGCTTTTATGGTTATGGGACTTGTTATATAACTTAGAATAGAAAAAAATCAAAGTACTTAAAGTACTGACAGACTAGCAAATGCAGAATACCGTAAGCGGCCTTGTAAAAGATTAAACTTGGTTGGTTCATGAATACAAGATAGCAGAAAAATGGTCTAATCAAGTTATTAAGACTATTCTGGTTTGATCTGGTCAATTACCATTATCAAGTCTGATGACTCTACTCATCGCTCATAGCCATTTACTTGTCACAATAGGAAATACCAGGAAAAAAATCTTGTTTGTGGATCTTTTATTGAAAAAAATATAATAAAGAACAATTCAATTTGATGATTTGGCATTTTAATGTTTTCTAGAGTTCACTTTTAGATAAACTGTCCATGCCTTTTCACTTTATCAATTGGCCAAACAAATAGCTGGATAAAACAGCCTCAAAAATACAAGTATGAAAAGGTTGCATTTTGGTTAACTCTTTACCACACGACAATTTTTTGGACTCAACCAAATTCAAAGAATTTGCAGACAACAAATGAAATGTAGCTTGAATGATGATTTCTGTCTTTGATAGGGTAGAAAACATTGTGGGAAAAGGAGAAAATGCTGGTAACCAGCATTTTCTCCTATTCCCACAATGTTTTCAAAAGCCTTCTGGCACTGGGTTGTTAAAACACAGGATTGTTTGGTAAAGGGTTAATTAAGTAAATATGAGCCAGATTTGCATAGCTTACCAACTTAATTTGCATATAAGCAAACATCTTGTATGTTGTCGATAACATCTTGTTCAGTCTATGACTTTGTATAATGATATAGTTCAAATTGGAGTGCTGAAGATTTTGAAGTTCATCTCAACATTGTCAAATTTAACAGAAATGACAGTTTCTAAAAGAAAAAATTATTTTCTATGAGGCAGAATTTGGGGACTGGGCCTGTGTTCACCAACCATTCTTAAGAACATTCTTAGTCGTATTCTCCATATTTTTTCAACTTGGAAAGTAACACAACTTCTGATTGGCTAAACCATTCGGTTTAGCCAATCAGATGGCTAAACCATTCGGTTTAGCCAATCAGAAGTTGTGTTACTTTCAAGTTTGAAAGAAACTTTTTTTTCATCGTTTTTTTCACCTTTGAACCTTGGTCTCTCTCAATGGCTATGATTACTAGTCTAATAACAGAATGTGAAAATACATACATAGCTGTATTCAGCTTAGCCTAGTAGCTCATTGTGTGATCATTGGTTTGACAATGGTTATGTGGGTTATGTTGAAAAACAGCCAGAGAAATATTATGCAAAGTACTTTTCAAAGAAACTCCAGGAAAGCATAGATAGGTAAACTAGCCGCTGCAAAAATAACTAAAATGATGTTGAAAATGACGTCGAACACCGTACAAACGAAGTTTGACAAGTTGCATCTTCTCTGTCATTTACCTACTTCAAAGTCAATCTATCTTGCAACTATTAACCCTGTACCACACAATCACAAGGTTAAATGGCCGGGAAGAAAAAGCCTTTTGAAAACATTGTTTGAAAAGGAGAAAAAGTTGGTAACCAGCATTTCTCCTTTTCCCTCAACTTTTTCTGCCCTTCCCTAAGCAAATTTCAATTTATGAGTCGCATTTATTTTGTCTTCTGAAAATGCTTTGAATTTGGACCAGTCTAAAATATTGTTGTTTGGTAAAGGGTTGAAAAGGAAACTCTTCCTGAAGGGCTGACTACCTTCACAATGTTTGACATAGTTATGCCCCTTCTTTTTTTCTCTCTTTTAAAATTTTCAATGAAAAAGTATCTGCAGTCAAGCAATAACACCCAAATGTGATGCTCTTGGTTCTCAAATATATTCAAGCTAGTACTAAATCATTTACAAAATTTTGATTCAGGCCAACTAATCATACTGTGGAAAAAGTGGCAATTTTTCACAAGAAACTGCTCCATTTCCACAGCTTTTTCGATATCTGATGAACATGGAAGTTCGCAACAAATGCATTGCTGAAATACAAACTGCCCTGGCTGGGATTCGAACCCATGTGGTAAAGATCCTCAATGATTGAGGCACAAAAGTACCAATACAATAACCACTGAGCTAAAGAGAGATCTCCCTAATGCAGTTGCAAGGTATCGATTTTTATATGGGAAGAAGCTATGCCATAAGGAAGGAGTGATCTCCTGAAACAAATTTGATTCAAAGAGAAAAATTTCATTGCAACGAAATAAGAGTATAAAGAAGAAAAGATTTCTATTTAACATTTTATTTTCAACATTCTTCTTTATATCAAATTTCCGTAATTTTCATAATCTCATGTACATAAATAATGAAGGCATAACGAGACAAAGTTCCTATCAATCAGCACCAATTATACAATATATACACAGCTTCACTCTGTACTTGACCCTCTACCAGACAACCAAATATTAGACTAGTCTTAATTGAATGCAGGCATTAACCCTTTACCAGACGACAAAATTTTAGCCTTGTCCAAATTAAGAGCATTTGCAGACAACAATTTCAAGGTGGCTCAAATGGTGCAATTTTTCTTTGATTGGGTAGAAAACATTGTGGGAAAAGGAGAAAATGATGGTTACCAGCATTTTCTCCTTTATGCACAATGTTTTCAAAAGTCTTCTTTCTCAGGGTCATTAATAGTTGGCATTGTGTGGTAAAGGATTAAGTTAAAATGTGGCATAACCCTTTGAATCACACAATCTTGAGATTGAAGGACCCTGAAAGATAAGTCCTTGAAAACATTGTGGGGAAAAAGGAGAAAATACTGTAATCCAGCATTTTCTCCTTTTCTCACACTTTTCAAACCTTTCATGACATAATCCAGTCATTTCAGCCACATTTAATTTGTCTTCTGCAAATGCTTTCAATCTGGAAAAAGTCTAAATTTTTGCTTTTCTTTAACTAAATATGTTTTCAATAGCCTTCTTTAAAGGGTTCTTAAAACTTGGAATAAAGTTTTAAACATTTTGTGTGGAAGAGGATTAGCCCTTTTCAACACAATAAGTTTTGGACTCTTTCAAATAAGAGTATCTGCAGATAACAAACTCAAAATTAGTACAAACTGGCCTTAGTTCTACCCTTTCAAAGATAATTTCAATCAAATGAGTCATCCAATTTTTCATCTGCAAAAGCTTGAAATTTGGACAAGTCTAAAAATGTGGTGGAGATTACAAGTCTGACCCATCACAGTACAGTCTGTCAAAATTCTCATTGCTGGCAGAAAAAAAAGTACATGTATTAAGCTGCCAACTTTTGTTCCAGTTTTACACTACATTTTTCTGCCTGCAACTGGCACTTTGACAAATGGCTCTGTAACACATTATTAGAGTGATTTTGATGTCCATACTTTCAGATGGTATGAAATAAATTTGTCTGCATTACTGCTGCATTGTTTACTTTTGGGCATTAGTATGCCTTTAAAAATAATCTTGCATATACAGGCGTTTTAAAATGCAAAAATGTTGATACTGAGATTAAAGGCACTTACCAAATTTTTGGTTACATGTATTTTGAAATTTACAAAAAATAATGCTCTGTGAATTTAATCCTTTACCACACATTCCCATTTTTAACAACCTTGACGAAACAGGCTTTTGAAAACATAGCAGGAAAAAGATAAAATGCTGCTTTTTTTTTTCTGAGGATTGATGATAGTCATTGCAACAGGATTCATTCCCTTTCTGAATATTGTTTCAATAATGTCTTTTTTTGGGAAAACAGCCAGTGGCTTGGAAAGAATGTTGTGGGAAGTGCTGGTAAACAGATACTATGGGGAAGCATTGATAAGTGCGTTAGCTATAGATAAATAACAGACACTTATCAGAACAGCCGTTAACACCAAACAAACAAATCCTAATAATGACACTGTTTCCAATAATCTATAACAATGTATTTTGGTCAAAGTTTGAGAACACGTGAATAAAAAGGCACAAAAATTATCGTAGAATTAAATTCCAAATTAAACAATGTGTAGAAAATTATATATTGCTATGTACAATAACAGTTTCAGTTCAACCTTACAAAATATTCTGTATGAAGGGTAAACCCCATTCAACCTTTACAATACAACACTATATTTTAACGACCTTTCAAAAAAAAAGCTTTTTAAAGAAGAGCACCACATGCAGGTGCAAACGCTTGGCTGCGAGTAGCTTGATTTTCAGTAAAAGTTCTGTGTCAAAAATACTTTGAGGATTACCAGCCCTTGTTGAATAGGTTCTCCTTTTGATAGTTAACAACTTGTTCAAGTTTGAAGCAAACGTCTTGAGTAATCATAGAGATACTGTAAAATGTGAAAGTTTTGCAAGAGGAAAAGGTAGACAATGCCAGAGCTACAACAATACTGTGACGTTTTCAAAAACAGCCACGCTAAAAAACGTGGGAAACAGAGAAATTCCTGGCAACCAGCACTTTCTCCTTTTCCCACAATGTTTCCTACCCTGATTACCATTTTCTCCTTTTCCCACAATGTTTATTACCCTTTCAAAGATAAATTTCATCACTTGAGCCAAGGTTTAACATCTCATCGGTAAAAGCTGATATTTTATTATTGAGTTAAATTATTGAAATTCATCATGAAGTAACCCTTTACCATACAATCCTTAGTTTTAACAACCCTGAGGAAGAATAATTTTTAAAAACAATGTGGGTACAGGAGAAAATGCTCTTGACCAGCATTTTCTCCTTTTCCTACAGTGTTTTCTATCCCATCAAAGACAAAACTAGTCATTTGAGCTTCATTTAAATAGTCATCTACAAATGCTGTCAACTTGGACAAGTCTACAACTTGTGTTGCATAGGGTTAAGCTTTATCATAAATGAATACATGTACTTGCGAAAACACTGGCAAAAGGAATAATATAATAAACAAATAGCTGTTTTTAAAACATGCTTTTCAATGTGGTATCACATTTTTCTATGCATAGGCATGTGTAAAAACTAGCCCATGGATGACCCTACAATCACACTGTGCACCATTCAATGTCTTGTGTTTTTTTTCTCTAAGCTTACATTAGGGAAAAAATATACAGATTGCATTCTAGTTTCCTTTGCCACAATGTTTTAGGAAATTGGCTATGCTAGTGTTTCAATAAACAATTTGGCAAGAGAAAATCTACACAAAAGCACTGTTTCTTATATATTTGATTAAGACAGTTATCACATTTTGTTATGTAAATACATGTGTAAAAAGTAATGCAGAGTTTAAATTCCTATAAAAGTACATGAGCCATGCTCTGTGAAAAGAGGGCTCAATGCACCTGCAATAAGTATCGACCCAGGTCAGCCTATGCAGTCTGCCCTGGGACGAAACTTTTTGCTATTGGTCAATTTTATGCATGTCAAACAATCAGTCTACCTCATGATTCAGTTGATTGTTAGATAAAAATGGATTTTATGGATCCATAATTATTATTATATTTGATGGCTTGCTTAGTACAATACATCACAGAGATGCATTAAGCCCTTTTTTGCCAGAGCATGGCTCACATGTACGTTACAACTTCACTTTGTTATTACAAAATTCACTTTATTATTACAAAATCTAAATAAAAAGCATTTGCAGATGACTGGCTAATTGTGGCCAAGGATTGTCAGATTTGTCTTTGAAAAGGTAGAAAACATTGGGGGGAAAAGGAGAAAATGCTGGTTACCAGCATTTTCTCCTTTTCTCACAATTTTTTTTTAAAAGCTTGTATTCCTCCATTAAAAAAAAGCAGGATTATGCAGTAAAGGGTTAAAGAATTTTATTTAACTCTCAACCAAAAGAATTCCTTGACACTACATAGCTCAGTTTATAGTATACATGTACATTGATTTTACAATTAGTAATACTTAAACAGGTACAGTGTTCTGTAAAATTATAATAAATTGTTTTGTAAAATTACAATAAATTGTGCTGAACACACTCCTGACAGTTTCTACAATCTTTAAGTTAAAATGAGACAGTTGATCCCTGTGAAGATGAATTCTTGAAAACAAACTCTCATCTTGTTGTGCCTAAAAAATGGGAAAAAAATCTAGGATATAACAAAAAAAAAATTCACTGCAACCTGAACATCAACAAAGAAAAGCTTACAGAGCTAAATACAGAAACATTTGTTATCTGGTAGAGAGTTTATCCTTCCCAAAACAATCCCATGTTTTAACGAAACTAAACAAAAGGGGTATGAAAAACATTTATGGGAAAAGGAGAAATGCTGGTAACCAGTTTTCTTCATTTACCACAATATTTTTTACCATTTCAATAAAACATCAGATCAACTGTGACCCACTTAATATGTTGTCTTCCATTGCTTTGGAGCCAGACAATTCTTAAAGTTTGGTTGTCTGGCAAACCGTGCCATCTGATCTTTCATCTGCACTGTCCACTTTGTTAAGACATTCTTGAAATCAGCAACCTTGAAATTGGAATTTTTTGGGTCTTATTCTAGAAATTATTTTAGGGTATATTAGGAGCTTAACGGATAAACCCTCTAGCACACAACCCTTTAATCTAACAACCCAGAGGATTAAGGCTTTAGAAAAAATTGTGGGAAAAGGAGAAAATGCTGGTAACCAGCATTTTCTCCTTTTCCCACAATGTTTTCTACCCTTTCGCAGACAAATGTAACAGTTTGAGTCACATCTAATTTGTAATCTGCAAGTACTTTCAATACAGACAGATCTAAACTTTTATCATTTGGGAAGGGTTAATACAGTTTCAGTATAATCTACAGTCATCAATAGGAAACAGTGAGCTTGAAATTCACTGAAACAATAATGGAAAGATAGTTTCTTACATTTATATGAGTATAATTTACTAACAAATGACACAAATTACCTTCTTACTGTGTACTGGGAAGAACAAGATCACACTGCAAAGAGCGTGCAGTCTGATCAAACATGTACAATGTCTGATTTTTTGTGAAGCATTTTGGCCTTAAATCCTTGCAATATCTAAGTCTTTCTTTACAGCTATAAAGTCCATAATTTAATAATTAATGACTTTGTTTCCACAGGAAGATTACTATTGAGAACATTGGGACAGAAGCAGAAAGTGGCTTGTCCATTATGGAACCCACCATAAAGAAGTCTTCAATGCAGATTGTATCACAAAAATGAACATACCTATTAAATCTCCATAATTCCTATTATACAAATCATCATAAAGATGTATTCAGAGCAGACTGTGTGTTAAATCCTCATAATGTTTGTCTTAGAACCAGTCATAATGGATGGGCATGTATTCAGAACAGACTGTATCACAAGAATTTACATACTGAATCAATCATCATATAAACTGGTACCCATTATATCTTCGGTAACTGTCTGATAAACAACAGGCAACATCCTAATCGTTGATGGCAACTATTAGTTGTCATAGAAGCAAATCCACCAATCAGACAGAGTGTAACAGAATACCTTACTTTTATGTTTCAATATAGCAGAGTAATTCTATCTTTGGTTAAGATTTTCATTGCAAAAAAAGACTATCCTGATGAGGATCAATTTTATCATACTTGCTACAGAGAATTTAATCTTTTTCTATATGAACTATTTTTTACATAAATGATACCACAAGTTTAGTTTCCAAGTTTCATGTTTTCTCATGAATTCTGGAAATAGGTAGATTTCTGCCTTTAACATTGGGTGTTACCTGCTGTCATCATAATGCCTGTTATTGAACCATTCATAATGATAGATTGAATACAGACTGTCAAAAGACTTTACATATCCAATACATCATCAAAATGCCTGTTATAAAACAAGTCATCATGATGTGTATTCAGTACAAACTGTGTCACAAGAATTTACATACCTAATAAATCATCATAATGCCTGTTATACAACCCATCATAAATACCCAGTGAAACTATATCTGGCAGGATACCTTAAATAACAAAAATATCAGTATGTCATAAACAAATAATCGAGCCATGCTCTGGCAAAAGGGAGCTTAATGCATCTCCATGATGCATGATACCAAGCAAGCCATCACATACGTTTGGACCCATAATAGCCATGTTTTTTAACAACTGACTTCATCATGAGGTACACCAGTCCTTGGGCATACAGAAAATTGACCAATAGCGAAAAGTTTCGGCCCAGGTCAGCCTGTTCAAACTGCGCAGGCTGACTTGGGTCAATACTTTTCGCAGATACATTAAGCACCCTTTTCACACAGCACAGTTCATTTGCTTTAGATAGGGAAGGAAACATACACCATCACTAACAGCTCTTAATGCAGCAAATTGAGGTGGCAGGTTAACCCTTTATCAAACAATCCCAAGTTTTCACTGAACAATAAAGCTTTTGAAACAATGAGGGAAAAGGAGAAAATGCTGATAACAAGCATTTTCTCCTTTTACCACATTGTTTTCTATCCTATCAAAGAAGTACAGCTCGGTTGTACCAATGTTAAATTTGAAATGTGGGATTGTTAAAATTTGTTGTTTTGGAGACTAAAAGAATTTGAGCCATCCTCTGTGAAAAGGGGACCTAATGCACTAGCAAAATGTCAGCCTGCACAGTTTGAGCAGGCTGACCAGGGTTGAATCTTTTTTCTGTTGGCCAGTTTTATGCATGTTAAAGGAACACTCTACCACATGATTCAATTGGTATTAAGACAAGGGATTTTATGGATCAATAATTATTTAGACGAATTGCTTGGTATAATGAATTAGAAATGCATTAAACCCCCTTTTTCCAGAGAGATGTTTATTTACATTTCACCTACTGCAGAAAACTTTCCACAACAAAATTTACCCCTATGGCACTGAATAAACCCAAGACATTTTCAGTCGAAAAATAAGACCAATATAATTGCAATTTCATGGTTGCTTTTGTCTATAGAGATTTAGCAAAGCAGACAGTGTAGATCGAAGATCAAAATGCACACTTTGTGCAGTTTGATCTTGATCTACACTGGCCACAAGGGCAGCTAGTCTCAAAAGGCTCTTTTTGGGTTAAGATCAATTGGCCCCAATAACTTCTCTCATGATAATGAACAAGTACATGTACATGCACCAAATGGGTTTTCTGACCCATCAAGGGATGCAAGTCAATTTCATTGTGTTGCACTGCCATGCCCTCTTTTACTGTCTTTAGTATGACCCAGCTTGGCCTTGAACCCATGGCTTCTTCCTCTGAGCTCATAGCAGTTGCTGCTAGGCAAATAAAGCTGCAATAATTGTCCTACATCTACCCAATTTTTAGTGTGCAACAACTTGGTCCATTCTTAAATCGAATTGCTTAAACCCATTACCAGATAATAAGAATTTGATAAACCCACCTATTTAAAGCATTTGCTAACAATAAAATTGAATCAAATGTGACTCAAGTGATGACATTTGTTTTTTAAAGGGTAGACAACATTGTGGGAAAGGCAGAAAATATTAGTTATCAGCATTTTCTCCACTTCCCACAATGTTTTAGAAATGTCTTCTTCCTATAGGTGGCTAAAATATGGGATTGTGTGGTGAAGGGTGAATAATAGTATGTTTTGGTGAATTTTCCTTTGTTTTCAGGTGTCCATAACTGTATGGTGTTAGCTTTTAGGTCATGAAGGAAGTGATCGTCTCTGGCAAGATATTTTTGTCTAGTTCACATACTGGTACATTAACAAGGAAGTATGGATTAGCTTACATATATTATGACATACTGTTGAAAACTGCATTGCATATCATCAAATCAAATTCATTCATATTTTCTCATACTTACTTCTGTGATTGTCTTGTAAGAAGGCCTCTTTTATAAAACCGACCATGGGCTGGTGTGTGACTGTGGTTTCTGTAAGGCCAACATCTAGTGAACTGTAAACCAGACAACATCCATATAATGAGGTAATTATTCTACAAAATCAGTTAATCAGTTGCTGGAAAACTAATAAGTATTGAGAAAACAGAAGCAGTAGGTCTGATTGCCCATGTGACAAGTTGTACTTGTTTGAAAACTGTAGGTGAAGATGACACAAAACAATCGCTAAGGTTGGATAGATGGACAGAGCAACAGCCCGATTCCAATACACTCAGCATCCTCACCCTAACTCCGGATTCAAGTCCACCCTGCATCCTCACCCTAACTCCGGATTCCAGTACACCCAGCATCCTCACCCTAACTCCCGATTCCAGTACACCCAGCATCCTCGCCCTAACTTCAAATTCCAGCACACCCAGCATCCTCACCCTAACTTCAAATTCCAGTACACCCAGCATCCTCACCCTAACTCCCGATTCCAGTACATCCAGCATCTATACACATCTATACTCATTCTTAGGCAATTTTCAGCCAGTTCTTAGCCCATTTCACCCTTATTTTATGAAACTATAAACATTCTTGTTTCTTAATGCCAAATGTTGCTCCTGATGGCTTCACAATCACACAAATTACGACATATAGAAAATGCATTTTCATGTTTTGGAGGCCTTCAAAGCAATTGCTGTTGTTCTTTCCGGTTCTAAATGAGAACAAATCCCTTGTGTTTTTCCCTTACACCAAATATTTTGGTAAACTAATTTATCTATGTTTACACAGCTGAGCCATTCTACACACTTTCAAGTTTTAACAATGGTTTTTTTTTTTTTATCTCTCTAGCTGTAAGGATGTATCTTTAATACAGCTGACTTACTCAAAGCTTCCAGTTCTTGCTAACTGCACTTCTAGGAACTTGAAAAAAGTCCTTGGAATAGAGTCTGACTCTAAAATACCCTGAAAAGTAAGACATTGAATCTTTGGTTGCTGAAATCTGCAGTAACGTGAATACAAAATCCTTTACCAGAAAGTCCTATGTTTTTACAACCAAGAGGAATTATCTTCGAGAAAAACATTGTGAGAAAATGCTGGTAACCAGCATTTTCTTCTTTTCCCACAATTCAAACAATCTTTTCTACCCTTTAAAAAATAAATACCATCATTTCAGCTATGTTAAATTTGTCATCTAAATTTTTTTTGAAATTAACCCTTTACCACACGGCAAAATTTAAGACCTATCCAAATTGAAAGCATTTGCAGACGACAATTTCATAGTGGCTCAAATGACGCAACTTTTCTTTGATAGGGTAGAAAACTTTGTGGGAAAAGGAGAAAATGCTGGTTACCAGCATTTTCTCCTTTTCCCACAATGTTTTCAAAAGGCCTCTTTTTCAGGGGCGTTAAAAGGCGTCACTGTGTGGTAAAGGGTTAAAGATGGTATAAAATGTTGTTTTCTGGTTAATTAATAAATAGAGTTAATACATCGGTGAGAATGCCAAGTATGGATTTATTATTTTTTTTTAAAGAAAACAGCAAAGCAGCAAGGAAATCCAGTAAATTCCAAACTAAACCGTACAATTAACTCTTTACATAGGTAAAATAAATAATGTTCAGACGCATCCAAATCGAAAGCATTTGCGTTTGCAGGTGACAAATTGAATACAACTCAAACATTGGGATTTGTCATTGTAAAGGTAGAAAACATTTTGGTAAAAGGAGAAAAAGCTGGTTACCTGCATCATCTCTCTTTCCAAAAATATTTTCAAAGGACCCTTTCATCAGGTTCACTGAAACTTAAATTTGTAAAGGGTTACTTTCATTTTGATGAAGGATGTGACACAAGGTTCAAAAGGAATTGGGCTATGAAACAAGAAGAATCAATTCTTATTTTTTTCACAAGAACTCAAGTCACTTTTTCTACCCTGTGACACATGGTATAAATCTGTATAATAAATGCACACACAATTTTTTATTAATTAGTATACGGATTTACAACAAACATTTCACTCATGCCCTTGAAAAATCCAACAGAGCAAGAAAAAGCTGCTTTGCTTTTACAGCAATATATCAGCTGTCACTCCACTTGCAGATGCTTGTATTCACACCAATAATTTTTTTTTGTAACAAAACATTTCAGCCCCATTCGTCTATTTTGCTCATTTGCAGATTATAAAACCCATGTTGAAAAAGCTCTTCTACCATGAATAATACCTGTAAATACTGCTCCAAAATTTCTCTTCTTTGCTCTATCACTTTTGGCTGCCATTTTAAAACCTTCTTTGGAGGGAATTCTGGAGTCGACATGACCTTCTTCACCTGTTTGTGCATTACTTCAAACTCTGAGTATCTTTTAAACAGTGTGTGGCAGCGTCCATTTTGAAACACCTCTATTTGATACGCCTTTTGGAAATATAATACAACTTGTTTACTCATTATGAAACAACCCCAAGTTTCGTCTGCCAACAGAATAAAAGAGTTTGAAAACATGTGACCTTCGCTTTGACAAAAGGGGGCTTATAGCATCACTATGATCCATGATACTAAGCAAGCCATCACACAATTATGGATCTATGATATCCACTTTTTTTAACAACCAACTTTATCATGAGGTAGACTAGTCCCTGTACATACAGAAAATTGACCAATAGCGAAATATTTCGGTCCAGGTCAGAAGGCATGGATTACATAGGCTGACCTGGGTCGATACTTTTCGCAAATGCATTAAGCCCCCTTTTTACAGAGCATGACTCATACGAAAATGAGAAATTGTGGGATGCATGTTTCAGCCTTTTTTCTCTAAAAATTTGTTCTCCTTTTTTGATGATGAACCACGTCATTTGAGCCATATTTTATTTGTCTGTAAATGCTCTTTCTCACAAGTTAGATTTTGTTATTGTTGTGTAAAGAGATAACCTGCTATATCTGATCTTTTCTCTAATTTCACTCACTTGTTACACTTATTTAATGCTATCTTTAGTCTGAAGGGTTGCTCTGATGTTATTTTTGTGATGGTTTCTCCGCACGCCTTCATTCCAGCCCTTCTTTAGTACCATCTGGAAATTTCAAAATCTTACCAGTCATTTTTCAGTTGGCAATATTAATGTGTCTTTAATCTGCTTGTCAGCTATGAAAGTGGACATGAATTAATAAATAAAAGATTTAACTTCACATTGACACCAAGTTTAGTGCAAGGTTTTCACTGATCTTTTTGTAATTTACCTTTTATTTGACATAAACACATGTGGCTAATTTGTAAACAAGCACTCATTATAAATTCAGTTAACTGCACATGCGTGGTCAATTTGATTTGAAAAAATGATATCATGTGATCAGTAATTTAAGTGATAAATATGACTCCTCATAAATGAAATACATCCAGTACGTTTTCGCTTTCCTTTCAATGCCTAAGATGGTAACACAGAAGCCGATAAAGTGTGAAAAAAGAACTTAAAAAGAACTTTACTGTATCGGAAATGACTTCCAAAACATGCGCAGTAAATGTAAAGCCTAGTTTGATTTCCTTGGAAGTGGATCAATGGATATTTACATTCTGAAAAATGGAATTACAAGGAGGTAACATTAACACTTTATAATTATTTCGGTGTTTTTGTAAAGATTAATCATTAGTCTATCCATTAAGGACCTAATTGTTTATTGGACAAAGAAATGATCGACGCATACGGCCATTTGAAACGATGTTGGTATTTTGATTTTTCACTCGAGATGGGCCATAAGAGTGGCTGCTGCGGGGGCTTGCGGAGGAACAATCACAAAAATAACATAGGAGCTGGTCCCCGAATGGGGGAGGGGTTAATTTAATCCCTACATAATTTCAGATTTATAATCTCAAAATCATGGTTCAGTGAGAGAAATGAATTCCTTAGAAAAAGCCAAAATAATTTTGTAACATATATTATTTTGAAATTCAAACATTCGATAGACTATTCACACGGGATACATGTTAGCGCTACATTTTAGTCCTCGCAATGACTCATAAAAATTAAACGCGAAAATACATGTTTATTGTCTATTTATCGTAAAACTCGTGATTAAAACTTTCGACAGGTTAAACATAACGCAAACCACTTACCGTAAAACTGTCACCATTGGCTTCTACTTTTTTGTAGCAAGGAATGGAAACACGAATCATTTTCTTCTTTCAAAATTACCAACCACTCCCACTGTAAACAAACGTAACAGTTCCTACCTTTGATGGATGCAAAACCTGGTTTAAGAATATTGTTCCAAAAGTTTTAGGTCGCACAGAAAATCAGTAGTTCGGTAAATCAGGGATCTTATATACAAGATCCCTGGGTAAATGAACGCTTTAATTAATAAAATTATACCCTCAAAAAAAAAAAATCATTTGAGAAAAAAAAAAAAAATTAAATAGTATATCAAGTTATTCTTTTAATCATTTACCACACAATCCTGAGTTTTAACGACCCTGATGGAAGACGCTTTTGAAAACATTGAGGGAAAAGGAGAAATTGCTTGTAACCAACATATTCTCCTTTTTAACAATATTTTCTATCTATATTTTTCATCTGCAAATGCTTTCAATTCCGACATGACTAAAATTCAGAATGATGATTGTTAAAGAATCAAACAGTTTACTGCTTTGATTTGGAACTTCTATTGATACTGGTAATTGATTTTTCATTTACTTTTATCAGTGCCACCACTTACCTGTATGGACATTGCCCCTAACACACTGTTACTTACAGGTGACAGTATGATATGCAGGACAAAACCCATCCTAAATTACATAAGGTTCTTTAACGAGCTTGGTATTTTGGCACCGTCAGAACTAGATTTATAAAGTCTCATTTAGATTAATTAATCAGTTTAAATTAATGGTCATTTTTGGAGTCCTGCAATAGGTCAACTTAGAAGAATTCTTATGCCTTTTTTTTCATGGACACTGGCAGAAAAAGTAGATCTTTCCTATATTTTTTAAGCCCATATATCATATAGCACTGTCACTGTTACTATATGTATACATGATTAGTTAGTTTAGCAGGTTGGGAAAGGCATACATACTATGGTGGTTGCCTTTTGCTGTCACTTTTAATGTACATTTATTGTAACATGCAATAGTTTGCTCACCCATCAATGCATTAAAGGCCTGCCCCATAGCAACCAAAAAAGAAATAAGGTGTTAACATGCATTGAATTTAAATCATACCATTTAAAAATATGGAAAATATTTTGGAGATGACAATCTGTTATTGTGTGGTCAGTCCTAGTGTTAGTTGCTGGCAGAAAAATGATTTTTAAAATCAGGCAAAGGTAAACAAAAGATACAGTGACCTGGCAACTTTTAACCTATCATAGATTTAAAGTTAATTTCTCTGCCGGGGACTAACACTTGGACCGATTATACAATAACAGATTGTCATCTTCACTATAATTTCCATACTTTTTAGTTCTAAATGGTATGATTTAAATCTAAGTGCATTTTAACATGCACTTTGTTTCCCTTCATCTGCTTCTAGTTCTTTAACAATAACACACACTTACTAACTGTCACAGAGAGATATACAAGAAATAGCATAACTGTAAAGACTGGTTTTTAAGTGCTTATAAATATCAAATTACTCTCTGTGATATTGCTCATCCCTTTGACAAGTTGAAGTCTCTGCCTTGAGACTTATATACAAATAAACAAAGGAAATATTAGAGGGTAAAGCAACTCCAGTCCGCCAGGTGCCATTATCCCAACCACTGCAATCAAATGTAACATGTAACAGCTTGGTCACCCATTCAAGCACTAACCACAAAGCACATGCTTAACTGTGATGAAGAAAAATACACCAAACTGCATTGCTGTAAAAGCTAACTATACAGCAAGACTGGTTATATGTGCTTATAAATGGATTAAAATGCTCTCTGTGACAGTATTTTAGAAGTATTTCTTCTCTTGATTAGGCTACTTCTATTGAAGGAGTTTCTTGGTGAATGTGTGTTTTGAATGTTCTTTCATTAATGGAGATGCTTAGAAATCTATAGATATTTGATTGTTGGAGGTAGGGTCATCATTATAAAACTGCAGAACTTGACTGTGTTAGATACACGCCTTGATCTGGGATGTTTATTTTGGATTCTAACCTTTATCCTGCAAAATTTCTAAAATGGAATTTTCCATTCGATAGTAAAAATCCAAACATTACTATTTTGAAGTTATGTTTTGGGGAATGATATCTCCTTTCCGGACAGTGTAGATCCAAGATCAGACTGCACGTTCTGTGCAGTCCGATCTTGATCTACATTGTCTGCAAATGATCAGTGAGTCGCACTTAGCAGCCTAAGGGCTAGCTGATTTTCATTTGCATTGGAGTTCAGATATAAATGTGCCTGTACATCTTGGCAATAGTAAATATCAACATTATAATGGGCTGAAGGTAAGTGGGCTTATGTTTCAAATTGTTATTTTCAAGAAGACGTGAGAATATATCTGTCTTGACAGCATACATGTATAAACATGGGTGAAAGTAAGCTTTTATTAACCCTTTGGCTGCTAGGCGTGACACTGATAAGAAGATATTTTTCTATCAAAAAATAAATTGGAAAGAGACCAAATTAATGTTGTTTCTGTTGGCTTGAACATTCCATTAAAGTTACTCAGCAGGCTAAGGGTAAAAAACTGAAATCCTACAAATTACATAATTTTGATAAGGAATATGAAGAAAAAATGAACTCTTGTTGGCCTAAAAATCCTGAAATCAGGCATAATCCTGAAATCTTTCACCCATTAGTAAACAGTGATTGAAATCTCATGCAGTTTTTTTCTAGATCAAGTATTATTGACCTATTCAATACACAAAAATATTCACTGGGTTAACATCCCTGCCGCACCATAGGACATATCATAGACTATGTTATTTGTACCGTAACATTTTTCACATCCAATACCTGGTTTCATTTTGTTCATTGTTTAGCTTTTTGATTTTTGAGCATAAAAAAAATTATAACTTAATAAGTGAAACTAGTTTTTACCTTTTGGAAATGGGTTTTATGTCTGGAAAACAAATTGGAGCCAGCTACTTGGTGTGAAAATTGACATGGTGCTTTAATACAACATTCCCGTCTTACCAGTTTAAATCTTTTCAAATTGACAAAACTTTAGACAAGCCCAAACTGAGAGCATTGACAGACATCAAATTAAATGTGTCTCAAATGATGGAAGTCTGTAAGGCCAGAAAACATAGTTGGAAAAAGAAAAAAATGCTGGTAACCAGCTTTTTCTCCTTTTCCTGTAATATTTTTCTGAGCTTTCTAGCTCAAGGTCCTTGAAACTCTGTAATTATGGTTAATTTGATGACAATAATGTTTATGGATCTCTAACCAGGCAATATGGCTCGCTTCCAGTAATTTAATGGTCTAAGGGAGAAAACTCATACAACCTTAAATCACAAGGTATGAAGAGTAACCTCCCTTAATGTGGCCCTCACAGAATAGATATTCAATACATGTCAAAGTTCCTATTTAACCATGTATCAATACTTTTGAACAGAGGCTTGATTTGTTGTAATAAATGATACATGTTAGAAGCGTTCTAGCAAATATTGAAAAGAAATTCGCAAGGATATCCAACGTAAGATGAATAAATTTGTTAGATCTGTATGAATTGTCAAAGTCAAATGCTTAAGTTCGACAAACTTCCCAGTTTGGGGTAAATTTGTAACCTGTTTCGGCCAGATTATTTGTGAGACAGATTTCATAAATCACACGGAACTCTAGATTTTTTGTTCTCTTTCTTCATCTGCGAAAAAACTTGGTAACCTTTTGAGCCTTATTTATTAATTAACTCTAAAATGCTCAGCACATTTGACGATAATTTTCGAAAAACTTAACAGTAAGACAATGTTATTATTAGGACGTCGACATGAGTCATTTTAAGCATTCGTGTTGTTAACTAGGAGGCCGCTTTCATTCAGTAGATCTATCATTTCAAAATCCAAAAACCTAGGCTGAATTAATATTCAAGGTGAAATCTTACCTTGAGCAAAATGAACGAAACCGTTATTTCCCACTTAAAATTATGGCGGTTGTGTTAGTAACTATTGTGACAAGGGAGACTACTCCGGTTATGAAATGTAAACTTTATCTTTCACTGCAGTTTCTTCTGTCTGTTATTTTTTGAAACTCGACATATGAATGATTCTATCATAGCAACGTATTAGAATTAATTATATCTGCTGGACGGAAAAACTTTATGTACGTATCGTTCTTGCATTTAACGACCAACATACTTTTATTCGTCTTTGGTTTTAGGCAGACCACGGCTACAGGGGAGGTGACTCCGACATAAATAAAGATTAAAATTATAAGAGTTTTCTCCCTTAGACCATAAATCATTCGGCACAGCTTAATTTCAAAGACTAAGGGATCTTTTGGAGACATTGAGTGGGGGACCCGTTGTCTGCGCATGTCATATTATTCGAAGATTGTAGAATGCCATCTAGCGGGAGATAAAGGCAAGGAACCCTGTACGAGTTTTCTCCCTTCGACCATTACTCGTTCGGTACAGCTGAAAAGCAAAAAAAAATACTTAAACGTCAAACAGAAAAACTTGTTTGTTTCCTGTTTGACGTTTGAGGTTTTTTTGTCTAAGGGAGGAAACTTGTACATTCACACAGCAAGACATAACTCAGACGATTCCGTAACTGCATCTAATAATGTACAGTCCGAAATTTTTCGAAATAAACTCTTACTCAACGTCACACACATCTAACTGGCATTCTGACGTCATCAAAAGGCGGGGTTTACTGACCTCTTCTCGCTGCTTAAGCCCGCCCATGCCGCGCCTACCTCCTGTCGCTAGTTGTGATTTAGACAACCCCGTTTGGAACCCGGTTTAATACAATTTCCGGTTCCGGCATTGCGGGAAAATTTCACAATTTACGAATGACTACTGAATTTGTCCATTCAGCATAAATTTTGCATGTTTTATTTTTAGCTAATCTCTAATAATGCCACCTAAAGGCTTGAAAGGCCTTTCAAAGTTCGCACAGCAAAGTACACAATGGAACAACGAAGATCAAACGAAAGAAAGCTCCAAACAAATGACAATATCAAAATTTTTCGCTTTCTCAAGCAACCGGACTGATAAGAATTCTAACACTGATGTCGAAATCATTATCCATGAAACAGATGTAGGCAAGCGGAAAATACCCGAAGAAAAGGTAGCTGGCTTAATCATGTATAATTTGAACCAATAAGAATAAGGCCAAGTATACATGCAAAACACAGTAGCCACCATGACACCCACCCCCCTCTCTCACATCACTTCAATGAGAATTTTGTTGGAACTATTTATTTATATCATATTGGAGAATTGAGTATGAGCATGTATTCAGTTGAAAGGTTCTTAGTTTCCTTTGTTTGATCCAGTGTTATAACATACTCTGAAGAGGAGGTATTTCTGCTCGTAACCCTTAGCAATGTTCGAATGTTTTATTGCCCTTGAATTGCATACAAATACAAGACAAATACATATGAAGATAAACTAATAATCTAATTTAAAAGAAGAGTACATCTTTTTTCATAAGTCTAAATAGTGTTCCTTCTAAATAAATGCAAAGATCTTCGACTTTCTGCTGTAAATACTACCGAGCTACCGGAATTAGGTCACGCCATGTTTGCACAAGAAGGCCAACAGCATGTTTTTTATTTATGCACATTGAACATGAAAACTGTTATCAAAGTTATTCTCTTCATATGAAAGTGATCAGAAATAATTTTTATATGAAGGCAAGTAATTTCTAGCTCATGTTCTTGTCTCAATTCTTAATTACATAACGTTGTTTCCTTATCATCACGGAATACGGGCACTCGAGGCTATTTGGACAGTTATTGTGCACCATACCATCTGAAGTCCATTGTAAATTTTCAAAAAGCAAAGATAAAGCCCTATACTGACTTTCTGTTTGGTCGGTTTAATCTGTATTGCAGTGAAATGCAACTAACTTTTAGTATCAAATATGACAAATTTATAAACCTTTTCATCACCTAAAGAGCTTGTTGAAGTCGTTTGTAACATAAATCTCGGGGGGAAAAAACGGATGAAATTTATCGTGTATAGCGGCCATTTTGAGTGGTTTTGGGAACGTAAACAACTTGGGTAACAGATGAAATGAACTGCTTTTTCTTATGTTCAGCGTTTAAATTGAAAATATTTGTATTTCAAACGAAGGATTATTGAATATGCGAGCAGCAGGAATTTTCACATTCTACTTTTGTTGTCAATTTGTGAAAAATGAGAGTTAAAAGATGCACACAAAATCTGTGCGGAGACTTCAACTTCTTTTTTTTTTATCAATCATCTCTGTACCCAGAGGCGACCAGTGAAATAGTAAAATACCTTTGGGGACAGTTATCTATAATACTGACTACCAATGCTTTCTATTTGGGCAATTTTAAAATTTTGTTTTGTCATAAGGACTTGAGGGCATTATGCTTTTGCATTCTAAACATAGATATGTACCAAGAGTTGGTCAGTTGTTTTCTTGTTTATTTATTGTTGCCAGGGGTTGCCCAACCCTCCCAAAAGCTATTATTTATATGTTATGGCAGATAGTGCAAGATACAGGATGAAATCTATCTTAAGTTACACGTGGTTCTTTTACATGCTTGGCTTATACAGTAGTTACATGAGACCTAGCTTTAAGATCTCACTGGGACTATCAGTTATTTTAGATGGCCAGCTGTGGGAATTGAATCCATACCCACAAGTGGGCAGAGGTTTGTTGTTCACAAGACTCATGCTCTAGCACTTGAGGTATTGGGTCTGGTCTAAGTTGATCTAATACCCTATAGGCAATTTTTGTACAGCTGACCAGTTCAAATAACACAAAGGAGAGGTAATTCGAGAAAAGGAAAGCATGAATTATGATAGACATGGAAAGCATTGTGGGAAAAGGAGCAATTGCTTGTTTTCAAAGGCAACCAAGGCTGTGAATTGAAAGGTCATAACAGAGCATTTTGTTCAAATTTTATTTATGTATGAGCCACACTCTGGCAAAAGGGGGTTTAATGCATCTCCATGAGGCATTGTACCAAGCAAGTCGTCACATAATTGTGGATCCATAAAATCCATTTTGTCAAACAACCAAGTGTATCATGTGGGCTTGCAGAAAATTCACAAAAAGCAAAATGTTCTGACTCATGTTAGCCTGCATGGACTGTGCAGGCTGACAAAGGTCCATACTTGTTGAAGATACATTAGGCCCCTTTTCACAGAGCTTGGCTCATATTTGATTATACATTTACTCTTCTTACTCTTCTTTTTAAGTTTTATTATTACATGTATTACTTTCAGGTATCATCACCACTGAGAAAAAAAGCAAGATACTCTGATCAGAATGCTGCAGCTGAATTTGAAGAAATATCTGGTGAAGCAATTGAGAAAAATATTTCCTCAAATGATGTAATTTGTCGTGTGAAGGATAAACTTAAACTGTTTGAGGCAAGTGAATGGACAGAGATCACTAAACAAGACAAGAACATGTTTAATTTCGATGTACTAAAGAGAGACAGATTGTCACATTTACCAGATATCAATTTACAAGAAAACACTCAAACTTTTGGTTCCTCTTCATGCATTGAAGTATGTAATGATGATGAAGAAGATGGGCGACAGGCTGCTGCAGTTGATGATGTTACAAAAGATTTAGACAAGTTTTCAAATGGCAAAGGGAAAGGAAAATTAGCTAAAGATAGTAAAGGGCGAGAACCGGTTGCTAAAGTAAAGTTTACCCAACTTGAACAGCAAGTTATTGAGATAAAAAAGAAATACCCGGATGTGGTGATGTTTGTGGAGTGTGGATACAGGTTTAGGTTCTTTGGTAAAGATGCAGAGGTGGGCTTTGTTTCCTTTTCTTGTAATCAACCAGTGTAGTGCTGAACTGCTTATTTGGACAGTGTAGATCAAGATTAGACTGCACAGAACATGCAGTCTGATCTTGGATCTCTACTCTCGGCTTTGTTGCAAGATGATCTGACAAAAACTACTTTGAAATAAAAGTATCTATATGTTTATTACCAACTGAGAATGTCTTTTTTTCCTACTTAGCACTACAAAGGTAAACTGTTTTTTCTGATAGAAAAATTTAGACTCATCCATATTGTATAAATCGGCAAGCAACAGTTTAACTCTTTACCAAACAACAAAATTATAGACTGGTCCAAATTGAAAGCATTTGCAGACGACAAAATAGATGTGATTGAAAAATTGAAATTTGGTTTGGGAAGGGTAGAAAACATTGTGGTAAAAGGAGAAAATGCTGGTTACCGGCATTTTCTACTTTTCCCGAAATGTTTTCAAAAGGCTTCTTTCTCAGGGTCGTGAAAAGTCGGGATTGTGCGGTAAAGAGTTAATTTGGCTGAAATGATGAGACATGTCTTTTCAAAAGGTAGAAAACTATGCAGGAAAAGAAGAAAATGCTGATTACCAGAATTTTCTTCTTTTCCCACAATATTTTCCAAAGCCGTCTACTTCAGGGTGGTGATAACATGCTACTGTTTTTGTAAAGGGGTGATAATTATCTACTCTTTGATTCAAGACCTGCAGTGACAAATTTGCTGAAAATGATTTTTTCCATTCGAAACATGGTCATAAGATATGTCTATTGAAAAAAATTTAGGTTTATTACAAAAGGAATACTGTGTTAAAGTAACTTTCCTGATGCATGTATTTGCTTCGAGTGACGTGGAAAAATTTGAAATCCAGGCAGACTGATGGTTGAGCAATATGTCAAGGTTTTTAACTTGGCAAGAAGCATATAAAAGCAACAGGAAAGTTACTACAACATAGTATTTCTTTTATTATATACCAACAAAATTTAACAACAAATTTCTATTGTATTTATTGATAATGTTTTTTGAAAATGGTAAGGAATTGAAACTAATCACCTTTTTATTACATTCATTGATCATTTGCTCGATGTTTTCGTTTTCTAACATGTTTAAACACTTAACCCTTTACCACACAATCCCGACTTTTAACGACCCTGAGAAAGGTAGCTTTTGAAAACATTGTGGGAAAAGGAGAAAATGCTGATAACCAGCATTTTCTCCTTTTGCCACAATGTTTTCTACCTATTTGATGACAAATACTGTTGTTTGAAAAACATTTGAATTGAGACCTGTGAATTCCTTCAATGTGGATGAGTCTAAATTTCGCCGTGTGGTAAAGGGTTAAAACAGACAAATTCTTGTCTTCGTTCGACACTTTTTTTTTTTTTCGCGGGTGAACGTCACATTTATGACGTAACCATGCATCATTCATCATGACAAACGCAGCTGCAGTATAAGGACGTTAAATAAACAGTTCTTCATCTTTATTCATGGTTAAAAAGATGTCGGTTTGTGTGTTTTTCAGAGCAAAATATTCTAGTATGATACAGATTATAAATGAGAAACAGGATAAATAGAATAAATGGTTGGTGCTTTGGATTGGGAAAGTTAATCAGGCTCGGTTCCCCCGGCTCAACAGATAAAATTCCTAGAACTACTAGCCTTTTGACACCACGCCTTGCCTGATAAAATTTCCCAATCCAAGACAACAAAAATCGATTCTCTATTTATCGTGTCTTTGCTGGTTTTGCGATTCAAAGCACTGTTACAACCCCTTTTGTAATAAAAACCCGTTTTGTAATAATTTATTACAAAACGGGTTGGGAGAACATTACAATTCAGGTAGACAGTTACAACCCGTTTTGTAATAAAACCCCGAATTATAATAAAACATTAAGTTTGCAATGAAAAGAGAAAATCTATCTTTCTCAATAGAATTGGGCAAGTTATAAACTTATACATTGTATTTTACCATTATGAAATTTATCTAAACACAACGGTTTTCAAGACATTATTGATGGGAGTGTATTTTTGTTTTCATCAGAATCAAATTAATATAATATAATGGTGATACAATTATTACAAAATGGGTTGGGAGAACATTTTTACAATTAAGGTAGACAATTACAACCCATTTTGTAACAAAAACAGAAATTCTAATAAAACAGTTCGTAATGAAAAGAGAAAATATATCATTCTCAATAGAATAGAAGTTTTACGCTTGTGCATTTTATTTTACGATTATAAAATTGATCGTAACACAACAGGCTTTAAGATACTATAGAATGGAGTGTATTTCTTTTTGAACAGAATTTATCAAATTATTGTATTCCAACAAAATGACTAACATGGTGCTGATACAATTATTACAAAACGGGTTGGGAGAACATTATTACAATTTGGGTTGACAGTGACAACCCGTTTTGTAGTAAAAACCTGAAATGTGATAAATCATTAAGTTTGCAACGATAAAAGAAAATCTATCATTCTCAATGGAATTGGGCAAGTTATACACTTATACATTTTATTTTAGAATTATGAAATTGATCTAAATACAACAGTCTTCAAGACACTGATAGATGGGAGTGTGTTTTTTCAACGGAATATATCAAATTATTGTAATGGAAAAAGTTGACTAACATTATGGTGATAAAACAAAACCCCGTTTTGTAATAATTTATTACAAAACGGGTTGGGAGAACATTATTACAATTCGGGTAGACAGTTACAACCCGTTTTGTAATAAAAACCCGTTTTGTAATGATTTATTACAAAACGGGTTGGGAGAACATTATTACAATTCGGCTAGACAGTTACAACCCATTTTGTAATAAAACCCGTTTTGTTATAATTCATTTTAAAACGGGTTGGGAGAACATCATTACAATTCGGGTAGACAGTTACAACCCGTTTTGTAATACTATTAAAGGTGGACCTTCAGATTTTGGGACGAAAATTTTACAAAAGTGCAAAAAAATCATCCTTATACTCCCAAAGCCTTTTAATTTTCATTAATAAAACCCAAGTAGTAGAGAGCCATCCGACAACAAGAGAAATTAGAGATTTACTGCAGCCCAGGTCGACATCGACGGGAAACACAGTCTATTTTTATATGAGCAACTCCCTCATTTACATACCTGAAAACACAAACCAAGCTTCAAACATAGCGTCCAAAGAGGACATTATGGAAAACAATTACATGTTTGTTATGTTGTGGAATTTTAGCATCATTAGTCACATGCCAGTCACTTAACAGTCCCAGAATGCTTGTTTTTATTTTTGGCACGAAATCTAAAAATAGCTTAAGAGGCTACGTAGCCTTTAAAGGGAATGCCATCAAAAAAAAATTTTTTTTAAAGTTATGATTCTTAATTATTGATGATTTGTATTGTTTTTTCGTATAAATTTCAGTAATATATATATATATATTTCAATATAATGAGATGTGAAAAATCTAGATACCCGCCTTTAAAGGTAGGTATTTTCACATCTCACCAAATTAAAAAAAATATATATCACTGAAATTTATATGGAAAAACAATACAAATCATCAATAAGTAAGAACCATAAAATCACCCAAATTTTTTTTTATGGTGTTCCCTTAAAAGGCTACGTAGCCTCTGAAGGCATTTTTTTAGATTTCGCGCCAGAAATCAAAAAAGCATTTTGGGAATATCAAGTGACGGGCACGTGACTAATGACGCTTAAATTGATAAATTTCATAATATAACAAACATATTATTTTCCATAATGACCTCTTCGGACGCTAAGTTTGAAGCTTTGTCTGTGTATACATGAAATTTATTACAGACACACGGACAGAAGGACAATCGACTATACCGAACTGCTTTGAAAACGTGTCACCTAATTTTTATGCTAACAAAGTTGTAGTCATGTTGAAAATGGATATTTTTCCTTTAGTTTAGTTTAAACATTTATTTTACATCGATTGAGAAACAAGTTCTAACAACTTATGCTAATCTCTCTCGATTATCGAACTCAGGATCTTTAGGTTACGAGGCCGACGCACTACCTCACCATGGACACCTTTATTAAGGCTTGAATCATACTGTGTTTAAAATTTTGGAAGTGAAATAAGGTGATCGCAGTTTCGAGATGGTGATAAAAATCAAAATATTGTGATAAAAGAAGATCATTTTATGGCCCTTTTTTCATTCTTATTATACAGCCGGTGTAATGCAGAGAAATGACCATCCCCTACAAAATGACCCATTGGTCATTTCACTACTTGGAGGAATGACCCGGGTCATAATTATACGTAGAGAAATGACCCCAGAGGATTATTTCTCTACGTAGAATTATGACCCGGGTCACTTCTCTACGGAGTGAAATGACCCATGGGTCATTTCTGTACGGAGAGAAATGACCCATGGATGATTTCTCTTCGTAGAGAAATGACCTATGGGTCATTTTGTAGGGGAGGATCATTTCTCTGCATTACACCGGCGACACCTTATACCCCTAGCTTTCAAGCGATGTCAAACTTTTGAGTCTTCTGTGAACACTACGTTTCTCCGGCGACGTAAAAAAAGCTGTCTTAAAGAGATTATGAATACTTGCAACGGTCCTGGTTAGCCGTTGTAATGCGTCTCTGACTGGGACGAGGACGATCACTGGTGCTTCTAGCCGCCCGAAAGCCATCAACAAAATGATGTATCGTATCAACACGAGCTATCAAAATCTTGCAGCAACCTGCTGTCGCAAAGTGTGGTTGTCAAGCACGCCCATTACACACACTCTCCATTTTCTTGTTGAAGACATGACATTTCAATAGCAGCTGAAGTTTCATTTTTTCGATGCTTTTCTATACAATATCGTTAGATAAACATGTACACATGCAACCAACATCTACTGTAATTCAAAAGGGTCGGCAATTTGCTAATGTGATATTCTTGACAAGTTTGAGTCCCCTGAAGAGCGCTTTTCATACCGCATGAATAAGACCATCATTGTGTTAAAAGCAGATACAAAGAAGGATACCATGGCACTTCTTAACTATGTGTTTATATGTACGTGAAAAATCATGAAATAAACATATACTTGTTGTTGCTATAACATCTTGTGTTTATGCAATAAATGAATAAATAAAAAAACTGAAATGGTTGAAATGGTTTAACTTGCTAAATTCTATAGGGGATGACAGATTTTCTCTTTTTAATGTGCAATTAATATTTTATTGCAATTCGGGTATTTTTTACAAATTTGGTTTTAACTGTTAGCCCGATTTGTAATAATGTTCTCCCAACCCGTTTTGTAATAATTGTATCACCATCATGTTAGTCAACTTGTTGTATTACAATAATTTGATAAGCCGTTAAAAAAATACACTCCCATCTATCAGTGTCTTAAAGGCTGTTTTATTTAGATCAATTTTATAATTGTAAAATACAATGTATAAGTGTATAACTTGCCCAAAATTCTATTGAGAATGATAGATTTTCTCCTATCATTTCAAACTTAATGTTTCATTACAGTTCGGGCTTGTATTACAAAACGGGTTGTAACTGTCTACCCGAATTGTAATAATGTTATCACAACCCGTTTTGTAATAAATTATTACAAAACGGGGTTTTGTTACAAAACGGGTTGTAACTGTCTACCCGAATTGTAATGATGTTCTCGCAACCCGTTTTGTAATAAATTGTTACAAAACGGAGTTTGTTACAAAACGGGTTGTAACTGTCTACCCGAATTGCAATCATGTTTTTGTAACCCATTTTGTAATAAACAGTTACAAAACAGGTTTTGTTACAAAACGGAATTTTGTTACAAAACGGGTTGTAACTGTCTACCCGAATTGTAATAATGTTCTCCCAACCCGTTTTGTAATAATTGTATCAACACCATGCTAGTCATTTTGTTGGAATACAATAATTTGATAAATTCTGTTCAAAAAGAAATACACTCCATTCTATAGTGTCTTGAAGCCTGTTGTGTTTAGATCAATTTCATAACCATAAAATAAGCTGCACAAGTGTATAACTTGACCAATTCTATTGAGAATGATAATTTTTCTCTTTCCATTGCGAACTGTTTTATTACAATTCGTGTTTTTGTTACAAAACGGGTCGTTATTTTCTACCTTAATTGTAAAAATGTTCTCCCAACCCATTTTGTAATAATTGTATCACCATTATGTCTGTAATTTTGTAGCATTATATTAATTTGATTCTGATGAAAACAAAAATACACTCCGATCAAAAATGTCTTGAAAACTGTTGTGTTTAGATCAATTTCATAATGGTAAAATACAATGTAAAAGTTTATAACTTGCCCAATTCTATTTAGAATGATAGATTTTCTCTTTTCATTGCAAACTTAATGTTTTATTACAATTCGGGGTTTTATTACAAAACGGGTTGTAACTGTCTACCCGAATAGTAATAATGTTCTCCCAACCCGTTTTGTAATAAATTATTACAAAACGGGTTTTTATTACAAAACGGGTTGTAACAAAGCACTGTCTGTAGTTCTGAAGATTTGTCCACTAGCGATTGACGCACTGATTCAGCCATTTTTTTTCAAACTGGATGTTTTGAGAACGTTAGTTTACGAGCGAGTGTTCTGTTGCTATAGATTTAGAACAAACATCTTGTCAACGGGCAGGATATCAGATATCAGCCCATTGCCCCGCCATATCTGCCCTAGCGTGACATGGATATTACACCATTTTCAGTAGAAAATGTTACTATTATTAGTAACAGAATGTAATAAACACATTTATTGTATACATGTACCTACAGATTTTCCAGCACAGATATATTCATGGCACCAGAATAGAATTAGACACAATGAAAAAAATTTTTTATTACACAGTGTAAAACGTCGTTCCAAATATGTTAAGGTGATTTAACTCTTTACCAAAGCAACAACAAGGGTTAAAGGGGATTGGTGAATTTCTGTGTCATTTCAGATTGCTTCGTCTGTGTTGAAAATCTTCAGCCATCAGGACCACAACTTTCTTACGGCCAGTATTCCCACACATCGTCTGTTTGTTCATTTAAGAAGATTAGTTTCTGCAGGATATAAGGTAAAAACTTTCAGCAAGTCAGTACAGTGTTTTTGCTTTTATTAACAAGCCATGCTCTAGCAAAAGGGGGTTTGATGCATCTCTGTTGTGCACCATACAAAGCAAGCCATCACACAATCAAGGATACATACTATCTATTTCTGTCATGCACAATACAAAGCAAGCCATCACATAATCAAGGATGCATACTATCTATTTCTGTCATGCACAATACAAAGCAAGCCATCACATAATCAAGGATGCATACTATCTATTTCTGTCATGCACAATACAAAGCAAGCCATCACATAATCACAGACGCATATTATCTATTTCTCTGATGCACCATACAGAGCACGTCATCACATAATCAAGGATGCATACTATCTATTTCTGTGATGCACAATACAGAGCAAGTCGTCACATTAAAGGCCCAGTAAAGGCCAAAATATCAAAGCAGGTGTCATAATACATTTAAATTTAAATCATTTCATTTAAAAGTATGGAAAATATTGTGGAGATGACAGTCTGTTATCGTGTGGTCGGGCCATATGTTAGTTGTTGGCAGAAAAAAGAATTTTAAAATCAGGCAAAAAGTAAACAAAAGACACAGCTACCAGGCAGGTTTTAACCTAGTTATGAAATTAATTTCTCTGTCAGCGACTGACACTTGGACCGACAGTTCAATGACAGATTGTCATCTTCACAATAATTTCTTTACTTTTAAATGGTATGATATAAATTCAAATGCATTTAAACACTGGCCATGTTTACATTTGGTCTTTATTGTTACTTTAATATCTATTTTGGCTCAATCCTGAGGTAAATTTATCCTTGGACATGTAGAAAATTTACCAAAAGCAAAAAGTTTTGATACAGGTCAGCCTGTGCAGACTTCGCGGGATGACCTGGGTCAATACATTTAGCAGATGCATTAACCCCTTTTCACAGAGCATGGATCATCTAGATGTTATTTTACTGTCTTCTGAATGAATGAGTCAGTAAAGTCTCTACCTCACAGTCGCATGTTTTAATGACACTGCACTAGAAGGCTTTTGAAAACATTGTGGGAAAAGGAGAAAAAACCGGTAACCAGCATTTTCTCCTTTTTAGCTCCACTGGCCAAAGGCCAGCGGGCTTACGTCATGGTCGGGTGTCCGTCGTGCGTCCATCTGTCCGTGTGTGCGTCCATCAATGCATGTGTGTGTTAACTTTTTTTTCAAACTACTTCTTTTCTGAAACTACCCATCCAAATTTGATGAAACTTCACAGAAATGATCCTGCCATGGTTCTCTTTAGAATTTCTTGAAAGAATTGGATTCCTTCAAAAACTCTGGTTGCCATGGCAACAAAACTGAAAAATATTGAACATCTTTGAAAATCTTCTTGTCGGAAACCATAAGGCTCAGGGCTACCAAATTTGGCATGTAGCTTTATCTAATGGTCCTCTATCAAATTCCTTCATATTATAGCCCTAGGGTCAAAATTGGCTCTGCCTTGGAGATCACAAGTTTAACATAGGCTCATAGGGTGACTGTAATTTAAAATAGTAATCAAGGGAAATAACTCCTGTTATACAAGATAAAGTTTGTTACTATTTACCTCCCTTGGTTATCAAACTGCAGTTATACATTATTGGAGTTTGGTATTCAAGTTTTTTGGAGAGTAAATGTTCTGTTTTAAGAGAGTTTTTTTTTTTTACTGTATTTTTTTTTACTGTACCAAGTTTAAAGCCATTGCAAAAAGACAAATTGAATGTAGCTTAAATGACCATTTCTGTCTTTGATAGGTTAGGAAACGTTGTGGGAAAAGGAGTAAATATTGGCTGACAACATGTTGTCCTTTCCTTATGATGTTTTTGAAAGCCTTCTCTTTCAGGGTCATTAACACTTTGATTTGTGTAGTAAAGGGTTAAAAAGCCAGTGGAGCGATACAGGGCCATCATGGCCCTCTTGTTCTACAATGTTTTCTCCCTATCATTTAAACCAAAATTAATTTTTCTTATGTAAATACATGTGCTCTCAAATTGGGCATGTCATTGCTTTTTATGTTTGGTGAAGAAGTAAAACTGACATTTAGTGCAGTGTGATCTTGATCTACACAGGCAGCATAGGCAGCTTAAGTTGTTAAAGAGGCTTTCATTGTTAAGTGAAAAAATCCTGAAAGTGTTAAGTGAAAAAATCCTGAAAGTGTTAAGTGAAAAAATCCTTGGTTTCAGGTTGGAGTTGTGAAACAGACAGAGACAGCAGCTCTCAAGGCAGCAGGCAGCAACAGGAATGCGCCATTTACTCGTGAACTCAGTGCGCTGTACACCAAATCTACTCTCATTGGAGAAGATATCCTTGTTATCTTGTCAAACAATCCCATAAATTTACTACCCTTGAGGACATGACTGGAAACTAGCATTTTTTCCCTTTCCATCAATGCTTCCTGCCATTTCAAAGATAATTTCCATCAATTTATACAGATTTAATTTGTTATTTACAAAATGCTTTCAGTACGGACAAGTCTAATATTCTGTAGTCTGGAAAAACATAAAGACGAAAAGAACCAGCGAACAGATGGAACACTTATCCTTTTTCAATATTTTCAAAGTGTGGAACTGGCATTTTCTTCTATTTCCAAAATTTTTTTTTGGTGCTCTTTGAAAGACAAGTTTGGTCACTGAAATATGTTAAGTGCAGTGCTTTCAATATGGGTAAGTCTAAGTCTGAATTTTTGTTGTCTTGTAAATTAGTTAACACAGTACTCTACGGCAGATGAGTTTCTTCTTCTTGCAGCTATTTTTTTAACTCTTACCACACAATCCCGACTTTTAACGACCCTGTGAAAGAAGCCTTTTGAAAACATCGTGGGAAAAGAAGAAAATGCTGGTAACCAGCATTTTCTCCTTTTCCCACAATGTTTTCTACCTTTCCCAAAACAAATTTCAGTTCTTCAGTCACCTTTGTTTTGTTGTCTGCAAATGTTTTCAATTTCGACCAGTCCAAAATTTTGTTGTTTGGTAAAGAGTGAAACATTTTGGCAAACATTGTCATAGAAATAATTCAGTGCTCTTGGGGTATAAGGCCATTCAGATTATATTATTTATCAGCCTGAATTTTTTTTTTTTTCTTTAACCAATGTCCAAATATAGATACATATACTAGAGATGGAGAAGGTAATTGTATGTCAGACAGTTCATTGTCGTCTGATAGTACGTACCTGGTATGCATCTCTGACCATGTGATGGAAAATAATTCACGACGGAACCATATTGGACTTGTGGTAAGTCATCTGGTGTAAATAAATCCTACTTGCTGGAACTTCTACGTAAGAACTCTCAGAATTTCTAAGAAGTCAGTGGAATGTCATGAAAACATGTTAACTCCTTTACCAAACAATCCCTGGTTTTTACAACCAAAAGAAAGAATCTGAAAACATTGTGGGAAAAGGAGAAAATGCTGGTAACCAGCATTTTCTCCTTTTCCCATAATGTTTTCTACTCTTCTAAAGTCAAGTTTTCATTTTTGAGTCACATTTATTTTGTTGTCTGCAAATGCTATCAATTTGGACAAGTCTACAATTTTGTCGTTTGGTAAAGAGTTAACTCCTTTGTTTTCATGACCCTGACAAGGAAGGCTCTTGAAAATACTGTGGGATCTAGAGAAAATGCCTCTAACCTGCATTTTCTCCTCCCACTACATTCTTTTATCCATTTAAAGACAAATCTCATCATTTAGGTCCCAGTTAATTTGTTTCCTGCAAATGCCTTTAATGTGGATGAATGGAGAGGCTAAAATTTTGTTGTGGCATGAGAAGTTAATTACTTGCAGTGGACAGTGTTAAATCAGACAGCTTAACTCTTTACCACGCAATCCCGACTTTTAATAACCCCGAGAGAGAAAGCTTTTGAAAACATTATGGGAAAAGAAGAAAATGCTGGTAACCAGGATTTTCTCCTTTTCCCATGTTTTCTACCCTTTCCAAAACTAATTTCAATTTTTGATTCACATTTGATTTGTCGTCTGCAAATGCTTTCAAATTAGACCAGTCTAAAATTTTGTCGTTTGGTAAAGAGTTAAATCTATGAATAGACTGTATGCTCTATTAAGTTTGATCTTGTTTTACTTGTCCTGAAAAGCAGCTGAAAGTTCTATTTTCCATGTATAACCAAGGTCAGAGTACATTATGTTTGCACTGTAGGCAGTTCAAAAGTTTATTAGCATTCTACTTGAGCCACACTCTGTAAAATGGGGGCTTAATGCATCTGCATAAAAGATTGACCCATGTCAACCTGTGTATGTCCAAGGACTATTCTGCATCATGAATCAGTAAGTTGTCAGGCAAAATGGATTTGTATGGATTCATAATTATGTGATGATTTGCTTGGAATAATGCATTACAGAGATGTGTTAAACCTCCCCTTTGCCATTGCATGGCTCATTTGTATTTTAGGCAGTACAACCAAGCACAGGGGACATTATTTACGATAGTTTTGAAGACAGTGACTCCTGTTCAGAACTAGAAACACGGCTTTCTCATATTCAGCCAGTGGAGATAGTACTGTCAGAGAATGCTGCTGCATCGACTTGTAAACTTCTGAGAAATCTTTCTACAGTCAGGTAATAGAATTTTATTGGACAGTGAAAAAAATCTGATCATACATGTACTTGTATAACTTTTTTGGTCCTTTACCACACAATCCTGTATTTGAAGGACTTACATGGGCCGGATTTTGAAAACATTGTAAGAAAAGGAGAAATGCTGATTATCAGCATTTTTTCCTTTTCCCACAATGTTTTGTAAAACAAATTGCATAATATAAGCAACATTTGATTTTGCATCTGCAAATGCTTTCAAACTGTATAAGTATGAATTTCATTGTGTGTTAAATGTTTAACTCTTTACAAAAAAGTCACCTCTATTTATAAGCCAAAGGAAGTCAGCTTTTGAAAACCAGAATTTTGGTAACCTTGAGAGAGACAGTGGTTAGGGGTAGAGCATCTGTCTCTCAAATCAGAGGAGCTGGGTCCCAGTCACATGATGAGCGGGGTCAACCGTTGGAACTACATATGTCACAGTGCAAGAATTGCTTAACTCTTTACCACACAATCCCAACTTTTAACGACCCTGAGGAAAAAGCCTTTTGAAAACATTGTGAGAAAAGGAGAAATGCTGGTAACCAGCATTTTCTCCTTTTCCCACGATGTTTTCTACCTTTTTCTAAAACAAATTGCATCATTTGAGCAATGTTCAATTTTTCGTCTGCAGAAGCTTTCAATTTGGATAAGTCTAAAATTTTGTCATCTGGTGAAAGGTTAAGGTCTCAAAGAAGCAATCTCTGAGAGTGATTAATATAAGCTGTGAAAACTTGTTCTACAATGGATGTTGAATAAGTATGTTGAAATGGAACTAGTTCTCTGGATGACAAAACTGTGGACTTGTCAGTATAAAAGGTATTTTTCAATGACTAATTAAATCCATCTGAAATGATTGGATTTGTCCATATAAGGGTAGAAAACAATGAGAAATGGAAAAGATTTTGGTCATCAGTATCTTCATTGTTTCCCATGATGTTTTCAAAAGTTTTCTTCCTCATTGTTTTTAAAACACAGGATCATAGGATGTTTGCAGTATAGTAAATAGTCCTCAGTCACTCCTAATTTTTGTGTACAAAATTTTCATTTTATTGATAATTTTTCAGTTACAGTGGAGAAGACAAGATGAGGGTCGAGAGATTGGGAGACTCTGTTTTTCACTACAACAATGCTGTAAAAATTGTGTCCAAATTCTATCAGGAACAGGGCAGTACCTCAGGTATTTCTACATGTACCAGAGTAGATCTGTAGACACATAAAGTTTTTGGAATCTTTTGCCCAAATTTGCTTTCCATCTGCTGAACCCAGTGGCTCAAGCAGGAATGCATAGGGCTTTTAACCCAGGAGTGACAGATTAAATTCTCAGCTGAGCTAATTTTTTTAGAGAGTTGATGATAATTATTGTTGTGCACAGTATCCGTAGAAGAAATTCAAGCATGGATAGGTGTACTGGCTGCTGTGATACAAGAGAGATAATGAAAATGACTTTTTACACAAAACCTTTTCTTTAATTGGGAGTCATCAGAGATTGTCCTTGGACAAGGCACTGCATAGCCCTAGCCTCTTACTTGTGATATCTAGAAAAGACATGAACAAGTGAGATGTTGCTGCGGTATGACTAAGACATTTTGAAATGAGAGACAAATCCAATTAGTTGAACCAAATACAAAATGCTCTCTGCCCAAAATTTTGTAATTTGTCACAGAGATAAGGATATCAAGTATTCACATATTGTTATAAAAATACAGGATTATTTGGTAAAAAAGGTGCCTAAAGGCTCACTATCAGCAAAAACCAAATGATTGGGGTGTCGAATTGGAAGCAAATTTAAGCCATTCCACCTATAAGTATTGATATGATCATGAGTCTGAAAATGTGTTACAAGACAGTTTGTTGAAGTTCCAGTGGCTTGCAGAAAAATGAATTTTGAAACTAGAATTTAAATTGCCAACTTTCTAAGTTTCGGCTGTTACTGTTCCTTTTACACAGGTGGTTTCTAATTTAGATTTGGCTTTTTCTGTTTCAATCTAGGGGTAGATTCCAAAGTCCTACAAGAGATACTCAATCTATCCAAGCCAGTTTTGTGCTGCCTGTCTGCATTAATTACCTATCTCACTGACTTTAAACTGGACAAAATTCTCACAGAATTCGGGTTAGTATGAATAGCCAATTCTTAATTTTGTATGAGCAGTAGGTAAGACATTTAACAATTGTACACATATTTGATAAAACAAATGGAAAGTTGTCTTTTTGTTCACAGTTTCTACATTCTAGGTATAGTAATGCTTTAATTTTTAACACAATTTTTTTTAACTAAACCAAATTCAAAACATTTGCAGACGACAAATTAAATGTCTCTGAAATGATGATTTTGTCTTTGATTAGGTAGAAAACATTGTGGAAAAAGGAGAAAAAGCTGATTACAACAATGTTATCAAAAGCCTCCTCTTTCAGGGTTGTTAAAAGTCAGGATTGCATTGTAAAGGGTAAACATATTTATTTCAGCTTTTTTCTCAGTGTATAGAAACCATCCACTATATTGTATTGATACATGGAGATGTGTTGTGCCTTATGATCTATAGTTTTTCCTTTGCAGTAATTTCAGACAATTTTCACTGAAGTCCAGATTCTTGCAGCTCAATAAAGATTGTTTGAAGAATCTAGAGGTATTCCAAAACTCCACTGATGGTAGAGAGAATGGTTCCCTGTTTTGGGCTCTTAATCAAACCATGACAAAGCCTGGTGCCCGGCTTTTGAAGACATGGCTGTCTCAACCTTTGTTATGTCATGAGTGAGTATGACCTACTTTGAGAAAATGGAAGGACAGTTGACCTTCATATTATGTCGTCTAAAAAACTTTAAGTATGGCTAGAAAAAAAACATACAAGATTTGTTTATTTTTAAAGCATCTGCATATGACAAACTAAATATGGCCCTAATGAGTAGATTTGCTTTTGAAAACATTGTGGTTAAAGGAGGAAATGTTTGTGTTTTTTCCAATTATGTTTATCAATGGATTTCTTTCTTAGGGACATTCAGATACAGAATTGCTGGAAAAAGGTTAAATTCTCTTTTGTAATATTGCTTTGCTACTCAGATGGTTTCAAATAGTGTTTCTAATGTAAGCTATTTGAGTTTTAATAAAGGTGTGGTCAAGACTCATTCGAAAGTCAATTATTTTATAATCTGAACAATTTCTCTTACATCATTAAACATATTGCTGAAGGAAAGCAGCTAGTAACTGGGAAAATGTTTTGCAATCCCCTTGCTGTCTCATCTTGAGTTCTTTGACCCACTAAAAACATATGAACCATGATCAGTAAAAAGGGGGCTTGATGTATCTGCTAAAATGTATAGACCCAAATAAGCATATGCAGTCAACACATACTGACCTGGGTCAAAGCTTCTTGCTATCGGTCAATTTTCTGCATATCAAAGGACCAGCCTACCCCATGATTCAGTCAGTTCTTAGACAAAACTGAGTTTATGGGTCCATTATTCGAAGATGACTCGCTTGTGTGTATATGGCCTGCAGCACGCGATAAGAGGCATTCGGACATTTGCGTAAAGTGTTGTCTCGGATCAGCCTGCGTACTCTGCGCAGGCTGATCCGAAACGACACTTTCGGTTTTTATGTAATTTTCTGTTTTGCACAAGTCTACTGTGGGACAAAATCTAATGTAGTTGTAAAGTGCCGTCTTTGATTAGCCTGCGCGGACTGAGCAGGCTGATCCGAGACGACACTTTATGCAAATGTCCGAATGCCCCTCTTCGTGTGTTGCAGGCCATTTGTGTCACGGCGATGCATTAAACCCCTTTTCAAAGAGCATGGCCCATAAGTGAAATTTTGCCAGACAGGTAAAGGATTTCCTGATACTCAGACAAAAGATATTTAGACTCATCACTACTAAGATATTTACAGATAACAACATTAAATCTGGCCCAAATGGTAGGATTTGTCTTTGATAGAAACATAGATAAAATATTGTGGGAAAAGGAGAAAATGCTGATTACCAACATTTCTCCATTCCCTTTTTTTTCTCTCTCTAAATGTCCTGAAAGCACAGGATTATTTGCTAACACTTTACCTGCTAAATAAATTAAATGAAACTTTCAAGCTGATGGTAAAAACCAAGATTTTGCTTTTCAAAAGTATTTTTTGCAGAAAAACATCTCCTAATCAGACAGTGTAGATCCATGATCAGACTGCACATTCTGTGCAGTCTGATCTTGATCTACACTGTTTGCAAAAGGTCAGTGAGTCGGGCCTAGCAGCCCAACTTTAAGGATGAAAGACCAAGGATAACAGTTACACATATTCAAAGACACACATGTACTTCATTGTATACTTAGGGACATCATTTCCAGACAATCAGCTATAGGTGATATTTTGAATGACAAACTAAAGGACATACCAAGGTTAAAAGGAATACTCCACAAACTTCCAGATCTGGAGAAAAACTTGTTAGGTGTTTATCATAAAAAGGTAAGATTTAATTTCCTTGCATTGTATGATAAATCTTTTGCTTATTTTAGTGTTCAAGGCCCCACCCCAAAGGACTAGCCATTATACGAGCTGCGAAAGGTGGTGTAATGCATCTGCAAAGTAGTGAACTGTGTAGGCATGTGCAGTCTGAGACTTTTTGTAATTGGTCAAATTTCTGCATGTCGAAGAACCTGTCTACCTCATGATCCAGTCAGTTTTTAAACCAAATGGATTACATGGATCCATAATTATACAGAGCTCCAGATAGAGGGAGTGGTTTTGATTTCAAAATTGAAAATATTAATTATTCTCCACTGAACCCTATGTTGTGGGTACTCATTAGCATCGTCTCATCGAGACACATAGGGGTTTCGAAGAGAAATAATGACTTTAAAATACCATCACTCCCTTTTATCTGGAGCTCTGATTATATGATGATTTGTTTGGTATAATGCATCATGGAGGGCATTAAAACCGTCTTGCCTCAGAGCACTGCCCATATGATTCATGAGACACCCTTGTCTGACATGTTTACATCTCAAGTCCTGGACACATGCTTATAAATGTAAGTTCATACTCAACTGTGTTTGTACTCAAACTTTTAATTTTCAAGTGCTTCTGCAAGTAGGAAAATTAGAAATAAAGGCTTTAATTTAAAAAGAAGAAGGAAAGCGAAATTTTGAAAGTTAATGTGAATCAAATCAGTTCTGTACTATTTTGAAATATCATGCCCAGCTGAGTTGAGCTTGAAAAAATTCTTTATGTGCTCCAATCTATTATGCCACTACACCAGACAGGCAGTTGTTCAGTGACCATTATTTAACAAGCTGGCAGCTCAGCAACAGGCCATATTAGACCAACTCTCTCCCTCACTAGGGTTTAAACCTTTGACTTTCAGCTCCATTGTTGGATACCTTAACCAGTAGGATTATAGCAAATTTTCAGTCTGTTTCTTGTTTCTTAAACTCATTCTGCTTTCCACATCTTATTCAATATGCCATTTGTATCAAAATCCTTTGCTTTTTTCTGCAGTGTAGTTGCAGCCAGGTTTACATGATGTTGAAACATTTGGAGACCCTCAATGATCAATTTCATGTCCAGCAGCGATTGGTTGAAGAGGAAGATCATGTGACTTCTCCTTTACTGAGAGAAGTTGTTTCAGAAATACCTGACTTGTTGGAAAATGTAAAAGAATACAAGGCAGTTCTTTGTGAAAAATCTGCATTGTAAGACATTGATTAATTATTTACAGTTTTAGTTAGTTCTTTACCAGATGACAAAATGTAAGACTCCTCCAAATTGAAAGCATTTGCAGAAAACAGAAATAAGATATCACTCAGATGATGGGATTTGTCTTAAAAGGGTAGAAAATATCTTTACCAGCCTTTTGTAACTGATTAACTCTACATGTATATGACAAAATTTAAGACTTGTCCAAAATAAACACATTTGCAGAAGACAATTCATATGTTGTTGAAATGACAGATCAATCCTTAATCCTTAAACAAACAATGCTGAGTTTTAATGACCAAAAAGGAAGAAGCCTTTTGAAACCATTTGGGAAAAGGAGAAAATGCTGATAAGAAGCATTTTATCCTTTTCCAACAGTGTTTTCTACCCTTTTAGAGAACTTCAGCTCATTTACCGTATTTTCCGGACAATAAGTCGCTGCACTATATAGGCCGTGCCCGTTCATTGAACCATTTTAGAAATTAAGATTATCGTTTAGGCCACATTGGCACATGGGCTGCAGCCGATGCGCTTGGTTAATGTGCAATGTCATCCATCCATAGATATGTGTACCGGTATACGTATATATTATAATTACACAACAAATTAATTATTCCGTTGTTTTCGCTTATTTTTTTCATTTAATTGGAGTGATTTCCCCTTCTGGTGATCAAATCACTCAGAGGACATAAGACCGTCATCATTTGTTTATCATTCGTTTATCCCTTATCGAATCATTTAAGGAATTTTGAAAACTGTCAAATTGTCACTTTGATTGAGTAATTGATGGTACACACCAAACAACGCCTTTAATTAGATTCGCAGTTAACCTCTGATTAGTGCAAATGGACATTGTCAATAAGAGGTTGTGGAAATTTAGGTTGTTCACTAGTTTTAACACATTCATAAGTTTGCCAGCACATTGATTTTCCTACCAATAATAAGTAGATATAAGTGTTCGAAAAATACTTTGGGGCGTGACCGAAATGGCACCCACTTGGGGAATCATAAGCTAGTTTCCATTTATTAGCTCAGGATTAGCTATTGTGATCACTCACCATCCGTAGGCGTCCGTCCATCTGTCTGTCCGTCAGTGCGTTAACTTTTATTTTAAACATCTTCTTCTCTGAAACTACCCATCCAATTTTGGTGAGACTTCACAGAAATGATCCTGCCATGGTCCTCTTCAGATTTCTTGAAAGAATTTGATTCCTTCAAAAACTCTGGTTGCCATGGCAACAAAACTTAAAAATATTGGAAATCTTTGAAAATCTTCTTGTCTGAAACCATAAGGCCTAGGGCCACCAAATTTGGCATGTAGCTTTTTCTAGTGGGCCTCTATCAAGTTTCTTCAAATTATAGCCCTGGGGTCAAATTTGACCCCGCCCCGGGGGCACAAGTTTTACATGGGCTTATATAGGGAAAACTTTAGAAATCTCCCTGTACCTAGCCATAAGGCCTAGGGCTACCAAATTTTGCATGTGGCTTTATCTAGTGGGCCTCTACCAAGAGTGCCCAAATTATAGCCCTTGGGTCAAATTCGACCCCACCCCGGGGGTCACCAGTTTTACATGGGCTTATTTAGGGAAAACTTTAGAAATCTTCTTGTTACTGACCATAAGACCTAGGATTACCAAATTTTGCATGTAGCTTTATCTAGTGGGCCTCTACCAAGAGTGCCCAAATTATAGCCCTGGGGTCAAAATTGGCCCTGCCCCGGGGGTCACAAGTTTTACATGGGCTTATATAGAGAAAACTTAAGAAATCTCCCTGTACTTATTCATAAAGCGTAGGGCTACCAAATTTCGCATGTAGCTATACCTAGAAGGCCTTCACCAAGAGTGCGTAAATTAAGCCCTAGGGTGGAATTTGATTCATTCTGAGGGGTCAGAAGTTTTACATGGGCTTATATAGTGAAATCTTTAGAAATCTTCTTGTGACTAACCATATGAACTAGGGCTACCAATTTTAGTCCTGTCTCAGGGGTCTTATGTTCAAAACCAATTGGCCAAGTATTGTAATGTTTGGCATGTAGGGATTTTACGTATTAGCCAGTGGAGCGATACAGGGCCATCATGGCCCACTTGTTACAGCATTTAGTGCTTGTCCGGAATATAACTTTGTCATCTCAAGTCAGAACGACTTCAAACTTGGTATGCATGTTTGTTGCAATATTACCGAGTACTGTGCGCAAGAACAATAACTCTACCTAGCGCGGATTTTGAGTAATTCCACTTTGATCTTAATTTTTACAGTATTTCTTGCTTGTCCGGAATGGAACTTTGAAGTCTCAAGTCAAACTGACTTGAGACTTGGTAAGCATGTTTGTTGCATTACCTGCCCTTTGCAATTATTATACCTCCTCGACAACTGGCGGTGGGATGGGCATATCTTGCAACAATTTGCCGCTTTTGTTTCATTATCATTTGGCCTTGAACCTCAATATTTGGTATTTATCTTCATTGTAGACCTTTACTGCTTAGTACTCAGGTGAGCGATATAGGACCATCATGGTCCTCTTGTTTTTAGTTTTACAGGCCACACTAAAAGATCATTTAGAACAATGAAATAAACATATAAGCCGCTTAGTCTAAGAGGCCGCACCCTTGAAAATTTCCACTTTTTTAACAGGTAGGCCGCGGCCTATTGTCTGGAAAATACGGTATTCCAACTAAGAATTTGTCATCTGTTTTGAATTTAGAAGAGTCTAAAATTTGTTGTTTTGTTAAAATTATAGATAACATTGTTGGAAAAGGAGAAAATGCTAGCTACCAGCATTTTCTCTTTTTGCCACAATATTTTCAAAAGCCTTCTTTTAAGGGTCATTAAAACCCTTGATTGTTTGGTAAAGGATTAATCTTTTTAGCTCACCTGAGCACAAAGTGCTCAAGGTGAGCTTTTGTGATCTCCCAATGTCTCACAATATGTTCAATACTATGTAAGAAATGACAAAGCTGTCTCGTGTTATTTATAATCTGTAAAATTTTAAATCAACTTACACACTGACAGAGGCTGCCAGTAGCAGTGAATATCTTGTACATCAGTACAAGTTTAGAATAAGTTGCATAAAAGCATGATAGAAAAGCTTGATGTTTTTACAAGGTCAAGGTCAGTTGCTCCTGAGGTGAAGATCAAAATGTTCACAAGGTCAAGTACATCAGTACTTTATAGTTGCAGCTTGTACAAATTATTTTGTGATAAATGCAGGTCTGGAATGTATCCGATTTTTTTCCTCTTTCTTTTTAAAACTTCATTTTAGATTTTTATTTCAGCTGTCAAATGAAAAAGATACATGTTTTTTTTTAACCACATTTATTAGTTTTCTTGTCATTTGACCACCATTTTGACCAGGAAATTAACACCTGGCCTCCCAAGTTAATTTAATCCCTTATCATACAATCCCGACTTTCAGTGACCCTGAAGAAGAAGGATTGGGAAAACATTTTGAGAAAAGAAGAAAATACTTTTTGCACAAAGGTATATACCCTGTCAGAATCGTTTGGCCTTGAACTTTGATATTTGGTATTTATCTTCATTGTAGACCTTTACTGTTTAGTACTCAGGTGAGCAATATAGGACCATCATGGTCCTCTTGTTTTTTTTTTTTTTTTTTTTTTTTTTTTGAAGCAAAAACCAGTACTATCACGTTAGTATGGCCCATTACTTTCATGCAATACCAGAAAGATTTCTTATAAGATTATCTATTTTACAGGTGCCATTTTCAGAATGTCTGATCTGCTGGCTGACAAAAAGATTCATTTACCTGAAAACAAAAAGCCTTCATAGTTAAATTAAACTTGTGGTTGTACTGTGAATGAATTTGGTCGTGGTCAAAGATCAAACAACAAATCTATAGCAATTTGCTCTTGATTTACAACACTCTTGAAAGCTAGTCTTGTAGGCAATGGTCGTAAAGAGTTTGCTTATTAAAAAGTACAAATTAACCCATACCTTTTGCAGACAGTGTAGATTCTTACGAACAAAGTCCGTAACAAAGAAACAAATGAACAGACAAATGCATAGCAGAAATAAAGGGACCAGGCAGGATTCGAACCTAGAACGCCCGGACGAAAGGCCAATACCAGAACCACTGAGCTAAAGAGAATTCTCCCTAACGCAGTTGTTAGGTATTGTATTTAAATCGGGATAGAGCCATGCATGAAGGAGTGGTCTCCCGTAACACACCCCCTTTTAAAGTCATCATTTATTGATGACTCAAAGCCTTATTAGGCAGTAAGTCCGTTTTTGGACAACAAATGGGATTAATGGCTCAGTGGCCAATCCCGAACGAGCCCCCATCTTACAAACAAAGTCCGTAACAAAGAAACAAATGAACAGACAAATGAATAGCAGAAATAAAGGGACCGGGCAGGATTCGAACCTAGAATGCCCAGACGAAAGGCCAATACCATAACCACTGAGCTAAAGAGAATTCTCCCTAACGCAGTTGTTAGGTATTGTATTTAAATCGGGATAGAGCCATACATGAAGGAGTGGTCTCCCGTAACAAGATCAAGATCAGGCTGCACAGAACGTGCAGTCTAATCTAGGTCCTACACTTTCTGATAAGGAGATTTTTTTCCCCCAAAAAAAATAGCGTTGAAATAGCAACATTCATGTTTAATACTATCTGCTTCAAAGTTTCATTTAACTTATTTAGCAGGTTAACCCTTTACCACACGGCAAAATTTTGGACCGGACCAAACTGAAAGGATTTGAAGTCAACAATTTTAAATGTAGCTCAAATGATGATTTCTGTCTTCGGTAAGGTAGAAAACAATATTGGAAAAGAAGAAAATGCTGGTTACCAGCATTTTCTCCTTTTCCCACAATGTTTTCAAAAGTCTTCCTTCCCAGAGTCGTGATAACCAGGGATTGTTTGGTAAAGGGTTAAGGGTCAGAATATACTTTGCAGAGCACAAAAAAATCAATCTGATTATTTATTTCAGGGAAAACAACAAAACCAAGCTGTTTGCAGATGAGAGCCACTTTCCCGCTGTGGTTAGATGTAAGTCAGAGATTGACGATGTGTGTAAGGAAATACAAAACCATCGAAGGGAAGTTCGCCTTACAGTCAAACAGCCATCTCTAGAATACACTACAGTCCTGGGAACAGAGGTAAAATATAACCAGTAGTTGTATTTGTTAAGTGTTCAAGATAAATTCCTAGACCAGCAGTCTGATTGGCTGAGATGTTTTGTCATCCAATCAGATGGCTTGTCTTTGAATTCAATATTTGAACAGTTTTTAAGAATTTTTGTGCCACAGAATTATGGAGAAATCTCAGTTGTGTGAGCCTATAATGATTTGACACTATACCAAACGAGAAAATTGTAAGGTGGTCCAGATTGAAAGCTTTTGCAGACGACAATTTAAATGTTACTCAAATAACAGAATTTGTTTTTGATGTGGTAGAAAACATTGTGAAAAAAGGGAGAAAATGCTGGTAACCAACAATGTTTTCAAAAGGCTTCTTCCTCATGGTCATTAAAACTCAGGATTGTGTGGTAAAGGGTTAAATGTATTTGTTAACCATTTCCTAAACAACAAATTGTTGACTTCCAAACAGAAAGTAACTCCAGATGACAAAGTCGATATTGATACAAATGAACTATAAGTCTTTTATTTGGTAGAAAACATTGTTTGAAAAGGAGAAAATGCTGGTCACTTGCATTTTCTCCCTTTTTCACACAGTATTTTGAAAGCCTTCTTCTTCAGGGTTGTTAAAACTTGTGATTGTGTGGTAAATGGTAAACTCATACCTTTGACAACAAACTTGCTGCTCAAAATTTGTGTCATCTTCGTGAAATAAGTAAGTTTAACATGATCTGAGTTAGATTCTTCACATTGGGGAAGTAAGTCTAAATGCTACTTTAATGTGAAGTGTCCCCCTCATGGAAATAGGAAGTAATTGATAGAGACAATAGTGTGCTTGTTATATGCACAAAATACTTTTCTAAATGCGGAGGTTTTTTACCTGAGACTGATTATTGAATTGAAATATTATCTCATTATATGAGACAAAATTTGTTGTAAGTTCAAAATCTACCAAAATACCACTGGCGGTCGAAAACATTAGTTCTGCAGTGAGGCTATTCATCTGCATAAAACAGGATTGATCTGTCATTTCAGCCACATATGAATTGTCTTTCCCCCCCCCCCCCTTGAAAATTTCTAGATGCAGTACTGCTTGCCATAGTGCAGAAATACAGTAAAAACAATCAGTCCCTTTTTTGGGTAGTTAAACATCAGTAAAAAGTTTTTAAAAAAAACTATTGTGATAGTTCCAGGACTATTGTGATAATATCACAATAGAGATTTTACGATCACGATAGTATCGTGATAGCTTTTTTGGCTGTGATAGTCACCCCTAGCTATTGCCCAGCACTGCTGAACCCAAGAAACTCATAAATTTGTGTGATATTGCACAAATACTATTGAGAGCATCACAAAACACCATTTAAAAATGAATATTAGTCTGTGATTTATATTTTCAGTACCTCATTGAAGTCAAAAACCAAAATTTGTCCTTTGTACCTGATGATTGGGTGAAAATAAGCAGGTAAGGTACTAGTGGTCATTTGTCATACTTTTTTTTTTTCCTTCAGATTTTTAGCTTACCTTAGCATGAAGTGTTCAAGATGAGCTGTTGTTGTCAGTGAATGTCCTCTGTCCACAGGGTCACATCATGCCTTGTGTGTCAACAATTCCTTTAACTCTTTACCAAACGACAAAATTTTAGACTTGTTCAAATTGAAAGCATTTACAGATGACAAATGTGACTGAAAAATTGAAATTTGGTTTGGGAATAGTAGAAAACATTGCTGCTTACCAGCATTTTCTCCTTTTACCACAATGTTTTCAAAAGACTTTTGCTCAGGGTCGTTAAAAGTCGGGATTGTTTGGTAAAGAGTTAAACACCTTCTCGCATATTACAAGGCAGATTGCTAGCAAACTTCACATAGATGAAAAGAATTGAATTCCATACAAAAGTCTGGTTGACACTGTAACAAAAAAGGGGAAAATAACCTTAATATCCTATTTCTTAAGCAAGCAATTAAGTCCATTATAGCCCTCATGTTTCTTATCTAACCCTTTACTAAATAATCACATGGCCCCAAGGGTCTCTTTTTTCCCACAATGTTTTTAAAAGAAAACTTTTTTCTCCTGGATTATACAAACCTTGAGATGGATTGGTAAAGATTTAAAGCATTTTTTTTTTCTAGTACTAAAGCAGTCAGCAGGTTTCATTCACCATTCATTGTTGAGAAATACGCTCGTCTACAACAACTCAGAGAACAACTGGTTATAGAATGTGATACTGCCTGGCAACAGTATTTACAGTAAGTGAAGTTTTTGGCATAACTCTTTACAAGACAATAAAGTTTTACACTGATCCATGATTTTGAAAGCTTTTGCAGACAACAAATTAGATGTTGCCCATTTGATAGTTTTGACAATAGGTGGAATTTGGAAGGATAGAAAATGTTATTGGAAAAAGAGAAAATGGTTGTTACCTGCATTTCCCCTCTTCTCACAACATTTTCATAAAGCCTTATCCCTGATGGTTGTTAGAAATTGGGTTTGTTTTATTAGTGATTATAATTCCTTTTGCAGATAAGGTAGATCAAAGTCAGACTGCACAGATTGTTCAGCCTGATCTTTGTTTTACACTACCTGATATGCATGTGATGTCTTGTACCCCAAACTTGTAATTAGAGAGTGCAGATCAAAATATTCAAAATTAGGATCTCTGCAACCTCCACCTTTTGAAGTAAAATCTGCTTCTCTCTACAGCAGCACAGCCCTCAACATTATTTCAGTCATATTGCAGGGTCAGCTCACTCATTCATGAACTTTCTGTTCACCAGTGCTATGCTGGGGCTCTGAAGTATCTTGCTCATGGACACTCCTTCAAAAAATCCAGCAGCTCAAGTGAAGATCCAATGCAAGACCCCCGGACTATGAATCCTATACCTTTACCATTGATCTTTGCAGCATCACTTGTGTGGTAAAAAGAGCAGATGATATTACTGAATAATAGCAAGGCATATCATGAAATGTTCTAGCTATTAGAATTGAATTGTTGCTTTATACAGTAGACGTGTTGCATTCAGCATTGAATTGTATGACATGATATGTTAACCAGATAAATTCTTAGACTCCTCCACTTTGAAAGCATATGCAGACAACAAATTCAATGTGGCTAAACTCTTTACCACATAGGAAGATATTAGGCTTGTCTAAATTGAAAGCATTTGTAGACAACAAATTAAATGTGACTCGAAAATTGAAGTTTGATTTTGGAAGGGTAGAAAAGATTGTGGGAAAAGGAGAAAATGCTGGTTACCAGCATTTTCTACTTTTCTCACAATGTTTCAAAAACTTTCTGTCTCAGGGACATCAAAAAACAAGATTGTGTGGTGAAGGGTTAAATAATGAAATTGATCTTGAAAAGTAAGAGCCACAATTGGAAAAGGAGAAAATGCCTGTCACCAACATTTTCTGCTTTTCTCTCAATGTTTTCATAGCAGAGATAATGGCTAATTTTGTTAGAGTAGAAACTTTAAACTGAAATTAGATTTTAAACTATTGTATTGCTTTACAGAGAACTATCTGAGCATTACCAAAGGTTAAAGAAGGCCATACAGCTGATCTCAACTCTAGATTGTCTGTTGTCATTGGCAACAGTGGCACAGATGCATGGATATGTAAGGTAAGATTTTATATTTTTTTGTCTTTTACTGTATTTAGCCCTTACCGAACAGTCCTGTGTGCTAGGATAAACCTATTTTTTACAACATAATCTCTCAAGCTGTGGGTAGTCCCAAAGGTTTACCCCACTCATAACGGGGTTGTAACCCAGAATTCTGATGTCAGAGGCCAGTGCTCTACCATTACACCACTGTCGACCACTGTATGACCCTGGGGAAAATATTATGGGAAAGGGAGGAAATGCTGATAACTAGAGTTTTCTCCTTTTTCCCACGATATTTCCTACTCTGTCATGATATTGATCCTTAACCCTTTACCACACAATCCCAACCTCTAACAACCCAGATAAAAATGACTTTTGAAAACATTGTGCCGAGCCCCGGTAGCTCAGTCGGTAGCATGCAGGACTTGTGAACAGGGGTCGTGGGTTTGATCCCTAGCTCAGCCAATTTCTTTCCAAGGATTGATGATAGTCATTGCGACCGGATTCATTCCTCTCCCACTGCTGACCTTTGTATCAGCAATGTTATGTGGGAAAGCAGCAAGTGGCTTGGAAAGAAAATTGTGTGGAGTACTGGCTGCGATATAACTGAAATAAAGGTGTAAACGGCGTTAAACACCATACAATCAATCATTTGAAAACATTGTGGGAAAACATTGTCATTTGATAAAAAGTTAAACAGATAAATAAGCTGAATAAAGCTCGCAGCAAATGGTTAAAAAAATTGCAAATACTGTAATTTCATGGTTTTTTTCACCAACAAAATCTCATAATAGCCAACAGCATAATTATATTAGTGGTCAGAATGCAGCTTCTGTGCTGTCTGATCTTGATATCACTACCTGCAAAAGTGCACTTAGCTGTCTGGTTAGCCAATCAGAAATTGTGTTAGATGTTAAATTTTGAATCAAACTAATAATGCAATTAAGAATAGTTGGTGATTGCAGGCCCTTGTGTGCATTTTAGGCCAGAGATAGTAGAGGACAGTATCTGTATAGAAGTTACAGGGGGAAGACATCCAGTTATACAAGAAATGATTGGCCAAAATAAACAATATGTACCCAATGATACAGCTTTAAATGTGAGTTTCTTTCTAATTCTAGATTTTTACAAATAAAAGAATAAAGCACATGGGGACAGTTATCCCCCATTGTGTTTTAGACACATTTTACACATCTCTAGCAAACAATTGTTTGTTTTAACTCTAGCAAACGACAAAATGTTGGCTTGTCCAACCTGAAAGCATTTGCAGTCAAAATGAATGTGACTCCAAAGTTTAAATTTGTATTTAAGAAGGGTAAAAAACGTTACAGGAGAAGAAATAAATGCTGGTTAACTGCATTTACTCCTTTTGCCACATTATTTCACAAAGTTGGCTTTTTTACGAACAATAAAACTGGGGATTGTATGGTAAAGGGTAATACTTTACCTGGCAACAGAATATTTGACCTGCCTTTGTTTAAGGGTAGAAAACATGGTGGAAAAAAGAGAAAATGCTGGTTACCAGTATTTTCTCCTTTTTTCCACAATGTTTTAAGCAGCCTTTTTCCCTGGCGTTGTTAGAGTACAGAATTGTATGACAAAACGTTTAACCTTGTTCAACTTTTACAGGCTAAAGGTGAAAGGGTGATGATCATCACTGGTCCTAACATGGGAGGTAAGAGTTGCTACATCAAGCAGGTTGCTTTGCTCACAATGTTAGCCCAGATTGGATCTTATGTTCCAGCACAGTCAGCTAAATTTGGAATTTTTGATGCAATCTACACAAGGTATGGCTGGCATGAACTCAACATTGTTTTTATGAATATTTCACTCTTTTTTCTTCAAATATATTAAGTTAGTCAAATTTGAATTAACAGACTGAAAGGTTTTGACAAATTATGAAACTTGCTTTCAGCAACTTCTCCATTCTTGCTTTTTTCCCACACTTTTCCTATACATTTTGGAGAGGATTTCTTCTTACCTTCACATGGTTTACCATTGTATTACTTGAACTAGTTTTTGATCGGTCTAAAAAATTAGCCAATGCAATAATGGATTGATTTTTTACAAGACAACAAAATTTACGTCTTTTATGTATTATAGATAGATAGATAGATAGATTTATTAGTATATTCAGGCCACCGGCCCATTATACATATATACAAAGTGTACAATATATTAACAATAGTTATCGTTAGATATATAAATTTACATTTTACCCAGAAAATATACACAGATCTCCTGTTTACCAAATAAACCCTGACTATATGGTCTTGAGTGCTCTTTCTGAGTATTTTCGCTTTTTTCTACGTGAATGTTTTCTACAAGATTATTTCCCTTCGTTTCACCCACAGTTAATTTGTCGTCTGCAAATACTTTCAATTTTGACCAGCTCAATATTCTAATGTAATAGTCTGAAGCAATATACATGTATCAATAGTATAGTCAAACATAAATTCACCTTTGATGGGAAAGATAGAAGAAGAAGAAGAAGAAAATGATAATAATAATAAATGTATATATCCCTTGACCCTTTACCAAATAAAGCCTGGTTATATAACCATGAATTGAGGTAATCAGCAGATGCTTTGACCGAGTATTTTTACTTTTCCTACAATGTTTCCTACATGATCAATTCCTATCGTTCAAGCTTCAATTATTTGTCGTCTGCAAATACTTTCAATTTGGATCAGATCAGTATTTTTAGTCTAGTAAATAATTTAAAGCACTATACATGTATGAAATGTGTACAGTTGATTAAAACGAGTTATCATCAAGCATCAATTAACATTTAACCAAACATTTAATGTACAAATCCCTCGACCCTTTACCAAATAAATCCTGGATATGTAGCATTGTAGACTGGGGAGCATTTTTCTACAATGTTTTCCACAAGATCAATTCCCATCGTTTCAGCTGCTATTGATTTATCGTCTGCAAATACTTTCAATTTGAACAAAATTAATATTTTCTAGTCTAAATAGTTTTATGCAATATACATGTAACAATAATTCTAGTTATATAATACAATAATTATATACATTTAATAAGAAAAGAAATACAAGCACATATCTGTCGACCCTTTACCAAATAAACCCTGGTTATATAGCCTTGAGGTGAGGAAAGCAAGAAACGTTTTAACTGAGTATCTTCACTTTTTCCTACAATGTTTTCTTTAAGATCAAATCCCATCTTTTCAGCTTCAGTTATTTGTCGTCTGCAAATACTTTCAATTTGGGCTGGGTCACTATTATAAGTGTTTGTACATGGCAAACTGCACATGGCTAAAGTAAATTTTTTTTTTTTTTTCATATGGTAGTAAACAAGTGAGAAAAGGAGAAAATGCGAGTTATTGGCATTTTCACCCGTTCTCATGATGTATCAAATGCCTTCATCCTCAGGGTCATAAAACTCCAACATTGCTCTTTAAAGTGTTAACCCTGTAACAAAAAATATCTTGTGTTATAGTTTGTCTACAACCCCGACAAAAAAGGCTTTTTTTTTTTTCAAAACAGCATACATGTATTACTCTGGCCATATATGTTGCAGATGTTTTCAACATGAACAAGACTAAGCTTTCATTGTATTATAAAGTGTTTGGATGACAAATAGTGTTATTAGACAAATACTGTTTTTAGAATGGGTGCAGAAGACATGATCTATAAAGGTCAAAGTACATTTATGGTGGAACTGTCCGAAGTATCCAACATCATGACAAAGGCTACGTCCCGCTCTCTTGTGATACTAGATGAACTTGGACGGGGTACCAGCACTCATGATGGCGTTGCTATAGCTTATGCTACGCTGGACTTTTTTATCAACCAGGTATCTACCTAACCCTTACTTAACAATCCAATGTCATAAGGATCCTAAAGGAGAGGTCTTTGGAAAACAGCTTGACAAATCCAGTTATGTGATGACCTGCTTGGTATAATGCATCACAGAGATGCATTAAACCCCTTTTTGCCAGAGCTCCACTCAAATTTTTGTTAAACTCTTCATTAATACTACCAAATATACTTTTTCACTGCAATTGTAAAGAAGCTAGGCAGTTACTTGTAGTACATTTTAGCGCTGCAATAACACTTTCCAATCAGTGTCGCCACCTATTTTTATGAGATAGAATAATGACATCATCATACTTATGTCAATACGATCTCACATACGATGTATGTTACTGATCATGTGACTTTCTCAAAAGCCTTTGTGAAATTCTGGCACCAAATCTGAAAAAAAAAAGCCTGTCCATTAACTCTTTACCACACTGAAAAAAAAAAGTGTTGTCCATTAACCCTTTACCACACAATCCTGGGTTTTAACGACCCTGAGAAAGAAAGCTTTTGAAAACATTGTGGGAAAAGGTAACCAGCATTTTCTTCTTTTACCACAATGTTTTCTTATCTTTTACATTTCATAAATGCTATTACTTGCGCCACATTTACTATGTCTTTTGGAAATGCTTCCAATTTGGATCTGTCTAAAATTTTGTTGTGTCATTTGCACTTATTTTTTTTTTATCTTACATTTGTCTTTCTTCTATACTGATGGATTGCCAGCTATTGACTTGATTAACTCTTAACCACACAATAACATTAAAGGTTGGTCCAAATTCAGAGAATTTGCAGACGACAAAATAAACATGGCTTAAAAAATGAAATTTGTTTTGTGAAGGGTAGAAAACATTGTGGGAAAAGGAGAAAATGCTGGTTACCAGCATTTTCTGCTTTTCCCTCAATGTTTTCAAAAGCCTTTTTTGTCAGGTCGTTAAAACTCAGGATTATGCAGTAAAGAGTTAATGTAGTGATGCTTTGTTTTTGAAGTTTGGTGAGATTATAAAAATCTAAATCTGAATAGTCCCTTTTAACAAAAGATTTATTCTACTTCTGTAGAGTTTTCTAAATTTCAAAGTAATATAATGTCTGATTGGCTAGACCAAATGGTTTAGCAAGGCTATACAAAAAGGCTGTACCAAACAGTTCAGCTAGTCAGAAATTGTGCTACTTTCTCAAAGTAGAAAAAAATTGAGAATAGAATTTGGAATGGCTGGTGAATGCAGGTGCAGATAAAATGTTTAATTAACTGTATAGTTAACTGGTTAAGTAGAAAAAAATTAACTAGGACTTGTAAAGTTGGAGGACAAAAGGAACTTAATGCAGTATAGAGACATAAAGGATAATTGTCTGTTTCAGTGTACAATCGAAATTTCTTTCATTATCCCCCGCCGAAGGCGGAGGGATATAGTTTTAGCCTTGTCCGTCCGTCCGTCCGTCCGTAAACCTTTTCTTTAAAAAACTTCTCCTCAGAAACTATTGACTGGATTTTTACCAAATTTCACAGGAATGTTCCTTTGGTGGTCCTCTTTCAAATTCCTTCAAATAATTGTGTTCCATGAAGAATTCTGGTTGCCATGGCAACCAAAGTAAAAAACCTTTAAAAATCTTCTCCTCCCAAACCGCTATTCGGATAGCATTATTATTTTGCAGGAATGTTCCTTAGATACAGGTTTACAGATTTCCTTAAAAAAAAAAAGATCTGTCAAAAAACATGGCTTTTATGGGAGACTCATTTTCCTTTTATGATATAAAGTAAAATCTTTGAAAAATTTCTTCTCTAAAACTATTCATTGGATTTCATTGTTGTTTTGCAGGTAAGTTCCTATGGTGGTTGTCTACCAAATTGTTTCTTCAGTGAGCTAAAATGCAGGATTGAATGATAATTGTTAAAAACTTCCTTTCACCATTATAGAAATATCAGGCCTGTGGAGCGATACAGGCGCTCAAGCGCCTCTAGTTATAGCATTTCTTGCTTATCCGGAGCATAACTTTGTCATCTTAAGTAGGAATGATTTGAAATATGGTATGCTTATTTGTTGCAATATTTGGAAGTGCAATGTGCAAGAATTGTAACTCTACCTTGTGCAGTCTTTGAGTTATTTCCCTCTGATCATCATTTTTACAGCATTTAGTGCTTGTCCGGAATATAACTTTGTCATCTCAAGTCAGAACGACTTCAAACTTGGTATACATGTTTGTTGCAATATTACGGAGTACAGTGCACAAGAACAATCATTCTACCTAGTGCGGATTTTGAGTAATTCCACTTTTATCTTCATTTTTACAGTATTTCTTGCTTGTCTGGAACGGAACTTTGTCACCTCAAATCAAATTGACTTGAGACTTGGTAAACATGTTTGTTGCAGTTACGAAAAGTGCAATGCACTGGAGCAGTAACCTTACCTAATGCCCTTTTTGAATTATTCCCTATTCATTATTTTTTTTTTTTACAGCTTTTCATGCTTCTGTACAATATAACTTTGTTTTTTCATGTTGGAATGACCTGAAACATTATGCATGTTTCCTTAACATTAGAGGAGACATTCATGCCTATTTCAATCACTTACACGATTTCTGCTGCACTACTATTTTCCTGTACCTGCCCTTTACGATTATTATCCCCCCTCTACAACTGGCGGTGGGACGGGCATATCTTGTGACAATTTGCCGCTCTTGTTCATTAAATGTCATGTCATGAAAAAAGGGGGCTTAACAAATATTTTCATTATGGACCAATATCTCTTTCACTACAGGACAAAATGCAATTAAACTTCATCTTTATTAAGCCACAGACAATAGTTATTTGATTTTATTTCATGAAATGCCATGTCACGAAAAAAGGGGGCTAAATGTATAATTTCATTATGGACCAATAACAGTTAGTTCGCCCATTCGTCCACCTGGACAGATATCTTCTAAAGTCCTTGATGAACATTTATGAAACTTCATGCATGTCTTTCTTAGGATAGTCCGTTGATACAATTTTCTTTTATATATAATGATGTGTCATGAAAAAAGGGGGCTTGATGTATATTTTCATCATTTGTTTTCATTTAATGAAATGCCATGTTATGGTAAAAGGGGACTTAATGTATTATCTCATTATGGACCACTTAAATATTTTTCATTTAATGAAATGCTGTGCCATGGAAAAAGGGGGCTTAATGTGTAATTTATCATGGACCATTAACAAAAAGGCCACATGTTCATGCAACACACAATACCTCTAATATGTTTGTATCAAAAATGGTCTTTTTCGGCAGGGGATATCATTTCAATGAAATTGCTTGTTAACTTAAAAATGAGGTCTATATTTTTTCACAAGTGGCAAAGCCACAAGTGAAAATATGGCCTTTGCTTTTCACAAGATGAAAGGCATTTTGATCATAGACTAAAAAAAATCTCCTATTTCTTTTATGCTCTTCACTGTAACTTATCTTTTCATGTCTAATTTTTGCTCATCATGAAAAATATGTGCATTTTGCAAGTAGATCAAGAGATCTATTCAATCTAGTCGGATATGGACTGTCTGTAATAATGACATCATGAGTGATGTTTACCTCATATTAAAGTGTGATTTTCACCTGCTGAAAATTAATTCATGTTCTATAGATATCTGTGATGTGTCAAAAATAAAAGTGTTAAAATTCACTAGTGAGTTATAAAATTCACAGGTGAATTATAAGGATATAATTCACTGTTAAATTTCTATAAACTACTGAAAAGCATAAAAGAAAATACATTCTTTTTAGTTTTATTTTTATAGCCAAAATGTCTGACAATGTTTGTCACCCACTATCCTCTGCTGGCAGAGTTTGAAGACAGTTACCCTGAAGTTGCGAGGAACTACCATATGTCTTTTCTTCTCCATGATTTACAAGAAGAGGGTAAGATCATCCTAATTTTTTTTACAGTACGCAAAAAAAAACTGTTAAGCCATATACACTTGCTCCATTGTTGCATTTTGATGTTTCTTAATTATTCAAAGACCAACTCGTGATGTTAAAGTTTTTGTCTCAAGTCTCCATGCCTGTTTTCTTTTTCACTTTTTCAGATGAAAGATGTATCTCTAACAATTCTTTTAGGGATTTTTTCCTTCTGTTAAAGACTTGTCTCTTTTTGCAATAAAAACTGACTTTTTAACTGAAAGATTATGTAAATATGGAAATTTTGTTTTCATTTCCTTACATTTAAGAATTATCTGTCAAGCTTTGCCCATACAATATATTCTTTTTCACACATACACATAAAATGCAGTACTGTGTGTATATGAGTTATACTCTGTGAAAAGGGGGTCTAATGCATCTGCAACTGTATGGACCAGGTCAGCCAGCACAGTCTTTGCAGACTGACCTGGATCAAAACTTTTTTTTTTTGTGCTTTTGGTCAATTTTCTGCATGTTTAAGGACAGTTCTACGTCAGAATTCAGTCAGTTGTTAGACAGAATGGATTTTATGGATCCATAATTATGTGATGACTTGCTTGGTTTTATGCGTTACAGAGATGCATTAAACCTCATTTTGCCAGAGCTTAGCTCATAATAGATTATGTGACCTGCAACACGCGAAAAGGGGCATTCGGACATCTGCGTAAAGTGTCGTCTCGGATCAGCCTGCGCAGTCTGCGCAGGCTAATCCGAGACGGCACTTTCCGTTTTTAGCTCACCTGAGCACGTAGTACTCAGGGTGAGCTATTTTGATCGATCACCGTCCGGCGTCCATCCGTCCATTCGTGAACAATTACTTAAAAAATCTTCTCCTCTGAAACCGGCAAACAGATTTCAATGAAACTTCACAGAAATGATCCTTAGGTGATGCACTTTCAGAATACTTCAAAGATTTGAATTCCATGAAGAACTCTGGTAGCCATGGCAACGGAAAGAAAAAACTTTAAAAATCTTCTTGTTCCAAACTATAAGGGCTACAGCTTTCATATATGGCATGTAGCATCATCTAGTGACCCTCTACCAAAATACTTCAAATTATGTCCCTGGTGTGGAAATTGGCCCTATGTTGCGGGGTCTCGGATTTCACATAGAGATTAAGAAGGAAATCTTTAAAAATCTTCTTGTTCTAAATCCTAAGGGCTACAGCTTTCATATTTGGCATGTAGCATCATGTAGTGGACCTCTACCGAAATACTTCAAATGATGACCCTTGTGTGGAAATTTGCCCTTTGTTGTGGGGTCACGGATTTTACATAGAGATAAAGAAGGAAATCTTTAAAAATCTTCTTGTCCCAAACCTTAAGGGCTAGAGCTCTCATAAAAAATCTTCTCCTCTGAAACCAGCAAACAGATTTCAATGAAACTTCACAGAAATGATCCTTAGGTGATGCACTTTCAGAATACTTCAAAGATTTGAATTCCATGAAGAACTCTGGTAGCCATGGCAACCGAAAGAAAAAACTTTAAAAATCTTCTTGTTCCAAACCATAAGGGCTAGAGCTTTCATATATGGCATGTAGCATCATCTAGTGACCCTCTACCAAAATACTTTAAATTATGGCCCTGGGGCACATTTCACTAAACTGCGTATACACGAAATTTGCGTACGCAATTTTTGTAAGCAAGCATTAAGTCTGAAAACAAGTTTCACTGAACTACATCACTTTACGATTTGATTAAGAATTTGGATAACATTACGCCACTTCATATGTTTGGGTAAAGTAGGCATCCTATGTGTGTTTATTCAATCCCCCCAAAATTGGCGTAAATCTACGCAGTTTGTTGAAATGGACCCCTGGTGTGGAAATTGGCCCTATGTTGTGGGTTCTCGGATTTCACATAGAGATAAAGAAGGAAATCTTTAAAAATCTTCTTGTTTAGCTCACCTGAGCACGAAGTGCTGAAGGTGAGCTTTTGTGATTGTCCAATGTCCGTTGTGCGTCGTGCGTCATCCACAATTTCTTTAAACATCTCCTTCTTAACCACGGGGCCAATCTTGATGAAACGTGGCAGGGATGTTCCTTGGGTGAAGCTCTACCGAAGTTGTGCAAAGAATTGAATTCCACCCATAACTCTGGTTGCCATGGCAACAAAAAGGAAAAAAATGCAAAATCTTTGAAAATCTTCTTCTCTGAAACTAGAAGGCGTAGAGCTTTGATATTTGGTATGTGGCATCTCCTAGTGGACCTCTATCAAGTTTGCTCATATGATGCTCCTGGGGTCAAAACTGGCCCCGCCCTGGGGGTCACAAGTTCGAACATAGGAACAAAGAAGGAAAAACTTTAAAATTCTTCTTCTCTGAAACTGGAAGGCATAGAGCTTTGATATTTGGTATGTAGCATCTCCTGGTGGACCTCTATCAAGGTTGTTCATATGATGCCCCTGGGGTCAAAACTGGCCCCGCCCTGGGGGTCACAAGTTCGAACATAGGAACAAAGAAGGAAAAACTTTAAAATTCTTCTTCTCTGAAACTGGAAGGCTTGGAGCTTTGATATTTGGTATGTAGCATCTCCTAGTGGACCTATACCAAGTTTGTTCATATGATGCCCCTGGGGTCAAAACTGGCCCCGCCCTGGGGGTCACAAGTTGGAACATAGGAACAAAGAAGCAAAACTTTAAAATTCTTCTTCTTTGAAACTGGAAGGCGCAGAGCTTTGATATTTGGTATGTAGCATCTCCTGGTGGGCCTCTACCAAGTTTGTTTATATGATGCCCCTGGGGTCAAAACTGGTCCAGCCCCGGGGGTCACAAATTTAAACATAGGAACAAAGAAGGAAAACTTTAAAATCCTACTTCTCTGAAACTGGAAGGCATTGAGCTTTGATATTTGGTATGTAGCATCTCCTAGTGGGCATCTACCAAGTCTGTTCATTTGATGCCCCTGGGGTCAAAAAATGGCCCCGCCCTGGGGGTCACAAGTTCGAACATAGGAACAAAGAAGGAAAACTTTAAAATTCTTCTTCTCTGAAACTGGAAGGCATAGAGCTTTGATATTTGGTATGTAGCTTCTCCTGGTGGACCTCTACCAAGGTTATTCATATGATGCTCCTGGGGTCAAAACTGGCCCCACCCTGGGGGTCACAAGTTCGAACATAGGAACAAAGAAGAAAAACTTTAAAATTCTTCTTCTCTGAAACTGGAAGGCGTAGAGCTTTGATATTTGGTATGTAGCATCTCCTAGTGGGCCTCTATCAAGTTTGTTCATATGATGCCCCTGGGGTCAAAACTGGCCCTGCCCTGGGGGTCACAATTTCGAACATAGGAACAAAGAAGGAAAAACTTTAAAATTCTTCTTCTCTGAAACTGGAAGGCATAGAGCTTTGATATTTGGTATGTAGCATCTCCTGGTGGACCTCTACAAAGGTTCTTCATATGATGCCCCAGGGGTCAAAACTGGCCCAGCCCTGGGGGTCACAAGTTCGAACATAGGAACAAAGAAGAAAAACTTTAAAATTCTTCTTCTCTGAAACTGGAAGGCTTGGAGCTTTGATATTTGGTATGTAGCATCTCCTAGTGGACCTCTACCAAGTTTGTTCATATGATGCCCCTGAGGTCAAAACTGGCCCCGCCCCGGGGGTCACAAGTTGGAACATAGGAACAAAGAAGGAAAACTTTAAAATTCTTCTTCTTTGAAACTGGAAGGCGAAGAGCTTTGATATTTGGTATGTAGCATCTCCTGGTGGGCCTCTACCAAGTTTGTTCATATGATGCCCCTGGGGTCAAAACTGGCTCTGCCCCGGGGGTCACAAGTTTAAACATAGGAACAAAGAAGGAAAACTTTAAAATTCTTCTCTGAAACTGGAAGGCATAGAGCTTTGATATTTGGTATGTAGCAACTCCTAGTGGGCATCTACCAAGTCGGTTCATTTGATGTCCCTAGGGTCAAAACTGGCCCCGCCCTGGGGGTCACAAATTCAAACATAGGAACAAAGAATGAAAACTTAAAAATTCTTCTTCTTTGAAACTAGAAGGCATAGAGCTTTGATATTTGGTATGTAGCATCTCCTGGTGGCCCTCTACCAAGTTTGTTCATATGATGCCCCTGGGGTCAATACTGGCTCTGCCCCGGGGTCACAAGTTTAAACATAGGAACAAAGAAGGAAAACTTTAAAATTCTTCTTCTCTAAAACTGGAAGGCATAGAGCTTTGATATTTGGTATGTAGCATCTCCTGGTGGACCTCTACCAAGTCTGTTCATTTGATGCCCCTGGGGTCAAAACTGGCCCCACCCCGAGGGTCACAAGTTCAAACAAAGGAACAAAGAAGGAAAACTTTAAAATTCTTCTTCTCTAAAACTGGAAAGCATAGAGCTTTGATATTTGGTATGTAGCATCTCCTAGTGGACCTCTACCAAGGTTATTCATATGATGCCCCTGGGGTCAAAACTGGCCCCGCCCTGGGGGTCACAAGTTCAAACATAGGAACAAAAAAGGAAAATTTTAAAATTCTTCTTCTCTGAAACTGGAAGGCATAGAGCTTTGATATTTGGTATGCAGCATCTCCTAGTGGACCTCTACCAAGGTTGTTCGTATGATACCCCTGGGGTCAAAACTGGCCCTCCCCGGGGGTCACAAGTTTGAACATAGGAACAGAGAAGGAAAACTTTAAAATTCTTCTTCTCTAAAACTGGGAGGCGTAGAACTTTGATATTTGTTATGTAGTAATCCTGTTCTAAGTTCGTTAGCCCACCTGACCACAACATGTTCAGTGAGTTCAAAATTGGGTCACCTGGGGTCATAAACTAGGTCACAAGATCAAATTAAAGAAATACCTTATGGGCACTCTAGAGGCCACATTTATGGCTCAAATGACCTGAAATTTAGTCAGAATATTCGTCTTGCTAAAATATCGGATGAGTTTGAAATTGAGTCACCTAGGATCATAAACTAGGTAACTAGGTCAAATTAAAGAAATACCTTGTGGGCACTTTAGAGGCCACATTTCTTGCTCAATTGACTTGAAAATTGGTCAGAGTATTTGTCTTGATAAAATCTCACATGAGTCTGAATTTGGGTCAACTGGGGTCATAAGCTAGGTCACTAGGTCAAATAAAGAAACACCTTGTGGGCACTCTAGAGGCCACATTTTTTGCTCAATTGACTTGAAAATTGGTAAGAATGTTTGTCTTGATGAAATCTAAGATGAGTTTGAAATTGGCTCACCTGGTGTTATAATCTAGGTCACTAAGTCAAAGAAATACCTTTGGGCACTCTAGAGGCCACATTTCATGATCAATTGACTTGAAAATTAGTCAGAATGTTTCTCTTGATGAAATCTAAGATGAGTGCAAAATTGGGTCACCTGGGGTCATAATGTAGGTCACTAGGTCAAATTAAAGAAATACTTTGTGGGCACTCTAGAGGCCACATTTCTTGCTGAATTGACTTCAGAATTGATCAGAATGTTTGTCTTGATAAAATATTAGATGAGTTTGAAATTTGGTCAACTGGGATCATAATCTAGGTCACTAGGTCAAATTGAACAAAAAACTTGTGGGCACCCTAGAAGCCACATTTATTGCTCAAATGACCTTTAATTTTGTCAGAATATTTGTCTTGATGAAATCTCGGATAAGTTTGGATTGGGGTCACCTGGGATCATAAACTAGGTCACTAGGTCAAATTAAAGAAATACCTTGTGGACACTCTAGAGGCCACATTTTTAGCTCAATTGACTTAAAAATTGGTCAGAATGTTTGTCTTGATAAAATGTCACATGAGTCTAAATTTGGGTCAACTGGGGTTATAAACCAGGTCACTAGGTCAAATTAAAGAAATACCTTGTGGGCACTCTAGAGGCCACATTTATTGGTCAATTGATTTGAAAGTTGGTCACAATGTTTAGTCTTGATAAAATCTAAGATGAGTTCAAAATTGGGTCACCTGGGGTCGTAATCTAGGACACTAGGTCAAATTAAAGAAATACCTTGTGGACACTCTAGAGGCCACATTTCTTGCTCAATTGACTTCAAAATTGGTCAGAATGTTTGTCTTGATGAAATATCGGATGAGTATGGAATTGGGTCACCTGGGGTCATAAACTAGGTCACCAGATCAAATTAAAGAAATACCTTGTGGGCACTCTAGAGGCCAAATTTATTGCTCAATGTACTTGAAAACTGTTCAGAATGATTGTCTTGACAAATTTTTGATGAGTTCAAAATTGGGTCACCTTTGGTGATAAAGCAGGTCACTAGGTCAACTTAAGAAAATTCCTTGTGGACACTCTAGAGGCCACATTTTTAGTTCAATTGACTTGACAAATGGTCAGAAATTGAATTATTCACGTGGAGTGAAATTTCACCAATTGACTCAGGTGAGCGATCCAGGGCCATCATGGCCCTCTTGTTGTGTAATTTTCTGTCTCACGCAAGTCTACTGTAGGACAAAATCTAATGCAGTCGTAAAGTGCCGTCTCGGATTAGCCTGCACAGGCTGCGCAGGCTGATCCGAGACGACACTTTACGCAAATGTCTGAATGCCCCTTTTCACGTGATGCAGGCCATATATGTTTCTACCTTTGTAGATGGTCGTGAAGATAAAATCACATTTTTGTACCAACTTGTTAGTGGAATGGCAGCTAAAAGTTATGGCCTGAATGTGGCATGTTTGGCCAATGTACCTCCAGAGATTGTTGAAGTTGCTTCTAGAAAATCCAGAGAAATGGAAGATGCAGTTCAGCGAAAAAGGTTTGACATATGATTGCTTATGAAAGTAAAATGATTATCGTGGTGTTACCCCTCTTGAAAAAAGACCCAGCCAACATCTGGCTTATAAGACATACAGGATCTGACATGAGTTGGCATTGAGATAAAAATTTATTAAACGAGTCTAGGGAAAATGTTATTAAGTGAGCCTTTGGCAAGCTTGATAACATTTTTTCTTGACGAGTTTAATAAAATTTTTATCTCATACGCCAACGATTGTCAGATTCTTTTTATCACATAACGATATTTTACAAATCATAGATAAGAAGATGAAAAACCATCTGTAGATGCACACGCGGTAATATCCATAAACCCATTCACTTCTATGAAATACGTACAAAATAACGTCAAAAATGACGTCACACAAAAGTGATATTAAACATGTATGAGATAAGGAAATTCGTAATTGGTATACTACACTGAAAACAATGGAGATTATGTGATAAAACATTCTCTGGCACATTGACTGAGTCCTAAAATTTCATGCTAAGGAACCAGCCAGCTATGCATTCTGTTACCTTTATTTAACCCTTTACCAGATTATAAAATTTAAGACATGTGGGAATTTAAAGCATTTGCAGATAACATTTTGCATATGGCTCAAAATGAAATAAGAGATTTGTCTATGACAGGGTAGAAAACATTGTGGGAAAAGGAAAAAAATGTTTGTAATGAGCATTTTCTCCTATTGCCTCATAATGTTTTTAAAAGCTGTCTTCCATAGGGTCTTTACAACTCAGGATTGTGTGTTAAAGGATTAACTAGCTGGCAGTCCAGGAACCAGCCATACCAGAATGACTCTTCTTCCTTATCCAAGAATTGAACTTTTGCCCTTTCGCTAGGCTGGTGAATGCCTTAACCACAAGAACATGGAGACAGTGAGCCCTTTTTGTAAGACATTACTTTTCAGTCCACAGTAGTTAAAGGGGTTTGAACACATTTTGATGAAAAGAATAAGTTTAAAAGGTTTTTAAGAAATTGAGAAAAAAAGCTGGCAGTTCACCAACAAGCCATACCAGAATGACTCTTCTTCCTTATCCAGGAACTGAACTTTGGACCTTTTGCTAGACTGTTGAATGCCTTAACCACAAGAACATGGAGGTGGTGAGCAGAACAGGCCCTTTTTGTAAGAAGTTCCTTTTCAGGCTACTGTAGTTAAAGGGTTTTGAACATAATTTGATGAAAAAGAAAAAGTTCAAATTGTTTTTTTTTTTTTTTTTTTTTTTAGCTCACCTGAGCACAACATGCTCAAGGGGAGCTTTTAGGATCACCTGGTGTCCGTCGTGCGTAGTCAACAATTCTTTAAACATCATCTCCTCCTAAACCGCTGAACCAATTTGGACCAAACTTGGCTGGAATGTTCCTTGGGAGGTCCTCTTTAAAAACTGTTCACAGAATTTGATTCCATCAAAAACTGGTTGCCATGGCAACCAAATTGCATTTTCTAAGAAATTCTTTAAAAATCTTCTCCTCTGAAACCACTGGTCAGATTTTGAAATAATTTCACAGAGATGTTCCTTGGGTGACCCTTTTCAGAAGATGTTCGTGAAATTTTGATCCGTCAAGAGACATGGCTCTGGTGAATGGGGGCTACTTGCACTATACAGAAATGAAGAAATTCTTAAAAATTCTTCTTCTCTGAAACGGCTGGTCAGATTTTAAAATAATTTCACAGAGATGTTCCTTGGGTGACCCTTTTCAAAAGTTGTTCGCGAAATTTTGATCTGTCAAGAAACATGGCTATGGTGAATGGGGGCTATTTGCACTATACAGAAATGAAGACATTCTTAAAAATTCTTCTTCTCTGAAACCGCTGGTCAGATTTTGAAATAATTTCACAGAAATATTCCTTGGGTGACCCTTTTCAAAAGTTGTTCGCGAAAGTTTGATCCGTCAAGAAACATGGCTCTGGTGAATGGGGGCTACTTGCACTATACAGAAATGAAGAAATTCTTAAAAATTCTTCTTCTCTGAAACGGCTGGTCAGATTTTGAAATATTTTCACAGAAGTGTTCCTTTGGTGACCCTTTTCAAAAGTTGTTCGCAAAATGCTGATTCGTCAAGAAACATGGCTCTGATGGGTGGGGGGGCCCACTTGCACTATATGGACATGAAGAAATTCTTAAAAATTCTTCTTTGAAACGGCTGGTCAGATTTTGAAATATTTTCACAGAAATGTTTCTTGTTTGACCCTTTTTGCAAATTGTTCGAGAAATTTTGAACCATCAAGAAACATGGCTCTGATGGCTGTGGGCTATTTACACTATATGGACATGAAGAAATTCTTAAAAATTCTTCTCTGAAACCACTGGTCAGATTTTGAAATAATTTCACAGCAATGTTCCTTGGGTGACTCTTTTCAAAACTTGTTCACAAAATTGTGATCTGTCGAGAAACATGGCTCTAATGGTGGGGGCTATTTGCACTACATGGGCATGAAGAGGACTTTCTTAATTCTTCTTCTCTGGAACAGCTGGTCTGATTTTGAAATAATTTCACAGAAATGTTCCTAGGGTGACCCTTTTCGAAAATTGTCAGGGAAATTTTTATCCGTCGAAAAACAACAGCCAATTGTTGGCACCTCTATGTGGTGCTCTTGTTCGACTGTTTTTAGTCACTATCGAGCATGTGCTCTTCTTCAAGAAATTGTCCTTGGGTGATCTATCCAAAAATTTATTTGCAGAATTCTGATTCATCAAATTTATTGCTGTGGTGATGATTGTAGGGGTGGTGACAGATTTTGAAATGACTTTTACAGGTGACCTTTTCAAAATTGCTTGGCAAAATAATGATTTTGTTTCCAAAGTTTCAATACCTCAAAAAAAATTGGCTATGGTCCTCTCAAAAATTCAGGTGAGCGATCCAGGGCCATTTTGGCCCTCTTGTTTTTGTTTTGTTTTGTTTTTAAGAAATTGGGAAGACAAAAAATTTCTCAGGTTGTTGCAATGATTTTCTTTGCGGACATCATATAGAGTTTTAAGCTTTTTCCAAACAATCCCATTTAATGATGAGGCTTTGGAAGAAGACCATGAAAAAGAGTTGGATAAAGAAGAAAATGCTCATAGCCAGCGTTTTCTACTTTACCAAAAACTTTTTCCAACCTTCGGACGACAACCCATATTATTACAGCAACATTTAATTTGTTGTCTGTAATTGCTTCCAGTGTGAAGAAGTCTACAGGTTTCTCATCTGTTGAAGATTTCAACTGTCCTTTATCTCTTCCTCAAATGACAAAATTTTAGATGGGTCAAAATTAAGATTATTTGCAGATGACAAATTATGCGGGACTCAAAAACTGAAATTTGCCATTAATTACCAGCATTTTCTCCTTTTCCCACAATGTTTTCGAAAGTCCTCTTCCTCAAGATCGTTAAAACTCATGATTGTTTGGTAAGGTTAAAACATGCTGGGGAGGGGGGGGTGTCAATAAATAAAAAGCAGTTTAGCTATTGTAGTATTGTGTTTTTCTGTACTTTCAGACAATTACTTGAACAGTTTCAGAGACTTTTCAAAAGTGACAAATACCACTTACAGAACATCCTTAAAGAGCTGAAAGAGGGAACATAGTATTGTACAGTTTTCTTTTTTCTAGGTAATAAATATACATATAAGTATCATGATTTTTATTTTTTTCTACTAAGATATCTTTATGCCCCCCACAAAGCAAATGTTTTTGGTGTTGTAAAGGAATCAGCGTATCCCTCGTAGGTCACAAAAGTTGTGCCAGAAAGGCCTCTCAGTTTTTGTGTCACTACACTGAAACTTTAGTTTTAGCTTTGTCTGTCCATTTGTCTGTCTGTCCTTCTGTTGTATATTTAATTCACAGGGGTAAAAGTTTTCCGTATTGTGACGGAATTCCGTATTTTCAGGGGCCGACCAGGTCATTTTTCCAAATCGTTTAAATCTGAGGAGAAATTTTTTTTTGGGGGGGGGAGGGGGGGTACCCCTTTATCTCGTATCTATTGCAAGTCAATAGATTTCCAGATGCCGTATCAATAAAATTTATTGCCCCACTGCATTTCCTTTGTCCGGGGCTGGTCTCGGTCATTAATGTCTTCCGTCAAATGCACTTGCCCTAAAAACAATGAAATTCAAAGAATTTTGTAATTTCGGGGATAATTTGCACCGAAATGTGTACAGTCACTCCCTCTTACTTAGGGTTTCCCGATTCTAAATATAGATGCCGAACCGGAACGTTCTAAGGTTATCGTATGATGTTATATTGTTCGTGTCCAAAATGTTGCGGCTGTGTTTTGATCGGTTTGCCGACTTTAACATTTTTGCCGCTAGGATTGTAAAACAATAAAGCATTAACAAAGCCCTTCGTTTTAGGGAACAAATATCGGCTGCAATTTGATTATTTGCTAGCGAAAGATAGCTCAGTTTAAATTATCTTTGTTCTTTTCAATAACAAATGGATGTCAGAGCTGGGGATCGGCAACTATCTTCCGAAGTTGACAGTACGTGCTACTCAAATGCCGAAGCGACCGAAAAAGGGGGAAAAGTTTTATTCATACACTGTAGTCCGATTTGTAGTGGTGGGCCAATGATTGACTATAGTCGAAAGTCAGTTGGTTTTGGCTTCCGATTGCGATTAGCTCTTGAGAAATCCCGGAATCGATTGCAGTCGGTACTGAAGCTCGCTTGGTCGTGAAACGTGAATACTGGTTTGTAGCGCTTGGTTTTGTGACTGATATTAATCACACTCTAGGATTCAATATAGTGATAACAAACACAAAAATTGGCCGGAAAAATGAGAAAGAAGTTTTTGTCCATGGATGTCTTGTCAAAACTCGACAACTCGGCAAGTTTCTTATTTGATCCCTGAGACCGGGTTTTGACGCTTGGAAATTTGAAATGACATGTCTTTGACGCTGAAAAATATTTGCTTAATTGTCAATCTGACGCATGAAATTATCGTCAAGAGCTTCATATAACCTAGCTTGTGCGCATCCGGCAGAATATGGGCTAAACACGATCATTATAAAATGTGAAGGACACGTGCGTGATCTAATGAAGCTGGCGAGTCATTTACGAGAACGTAATAACGGTGTTAATCCGCTGATCTAGTGTAAAGTGACAGAATTTAAAGTTACCTGCTATTTAAAATGACTAACTGATGTCAAATCATGTGGTAATACTTGTCCAGAAATTAACTGACACGAAAAATTGATCGCCAAAATAAACGTGAAAACCCATGACACTACCATGATCAGCGTAGCATCGTCCGATCAGAGGGACTTCAAACTATCTTCTCATCTTTAATAATGAATTTAAACAGTGAATTTACACAAATCTCTGAATAAAACAATAAGTGGAATCTAAAATTCTGTCATGAGTGAAAAAATTGTTGTTTTATGAAATGAAAATATAGGTATAAAGCGGGGGGGGGGGGTTCCCCCTGCAAATGCTTGAAATATGTCTGAATTTTTTTTAACTGGTTTGGAAATTAAAATTTAAAGATCAAAATAAATGATATTAAATAAAGTAAAAAAAATTTAAAGTACAAAACACCACAACTTTATAAACTTAATATCATGTAGACAAATTGTCAAAGTATTTAAAGCAAAAAGGCATTCTCAGTTCAATGGAGAAACCGATTGCACAACCAATAGCTAGTTGGTTTGCTCTTCCGGTTACAAAGTGATAATCATTTTTGCATTTAAACTGATTGCCCCACACTGCCGAATTGATAGATTTTTTACAGGAATTGGACCAGTTCCATGGTATATCACTTACCTGCTTGTTTTAGCAAACATTAGAATTGATTTTGCCGAAAATGTTTGCACATTTTAGGAAAGGTTCTTAATGTGTTTGAAGAGCTTTTAACAGTGAACATGTAGATCTATCTATAAAATCTTGTTTGCGCATGTCACATGAAAACAGTCTATCTTTTGATAGGCTGTCATTAAAACTTGATATTTTAATGAAATTAATATGTAGTTTAGATCTGAACCCCCATCCTTGTTTGTGTACCCCAAACTCCAGTTACCAAAGGGTACAAAAATCTCAAGCTAGAAAATCACAGCACACTCTGTCACATTCTCCCTGATGAATTAGCCATTCTTAAAGAGAGTGTTGTTTTCCTATTTGACAGATATGATTTTATTCTTTTGGCAGAAATTTAGCACCTGTGATTAGATTTTAATGAATCAAATATTAAATACTAGATATGTCCTTTTCTCATACTTGTTGTACTTTCAAATACAAAACTGATGTAGGGCTAATCTGATTAGGTCCTGTGTACAAATGGAGATAAAAGAGGACAAAAATAACATGGGTGCTAAAAACTTTGAGATTTTCTTAGGTTTTAGCATATCATATCTTTCATTCGTTTCAAGATTTTTTCAACTTTAAAATGCTAAAACTGGATCTTGATGGAATTTGATGCTTATAAAATAGCTAAATCTCAGGAGCTTCCGGGGGCCTCTGGCCCCCTGGACCCCTGGCCAGGGCGTTGCCCTGGACCCACCGGGGGCCCTAGTGGCCCCCAGGCCCCCAGCTCAATTTTCAGTATTTTCAGATTTTTTAACTTTTACCCCTGAATTCAGTACTTAACTCTTTACCAAACAACATAATTTTAGACTTAGAATTGGAAGCATTTGCAGACAACAACATTAATGTGTCTCAAAAATTGAAATTTGTTTTGGGAAGGGTACAAAACATTGTGGGAATAGGAGAAAATGCTGGTTACCAGTATTTTCTCCTTTTCCCACAATGTTTTCAGAAGTCTTCTTTCTCAGGGCCGTGAAAACCCAGGATTGTTTGGTAAAGGGTTAAGTATGTCCGTTTGAAGAGAGAAAGTCTATCAAGACATTGAGTTGTTTCTGAATTTTTTTTTTTTGATGAACAACAACAGAATATCCTACTGAATGCATCCACAGTTCTTTAAGTTCAATTTATCTATCAGTATTAACCATATTGGAGATAAAACAAATGACGGTACAAGAGTCTGTTAAAAATGTTTTATTTAAAGTAATTAATTGTCAACTGATTATGTTTTATACTTCAAAGACAAATATCACAAAAACTTCATTTCTCCAAATAGAAATACTTTAAAAGCGTTCTTCAAAACAGCTGAAAAAGAAAGAATAGAATCTTGATAGTGAAAAAACAAAGCCCTTCAGTTTAATCATGGCATCTTTAGCTCCACTGGCCAAAGGCCAGCGAGCTATTGTCATGGCGTTGTGTCCGTCGTGCGTCCGTCCGTCCGTTCGTCCGTGCGTGCGTCTGTAAACTTTTTCTTTAAAAAACTTCTCCTCAGAAACTATTGACTGGATTTTTACCAAATTTCACAGGAATGTTCCTTTGGTGGTCCTCTTTCAAATTCCTTCAAATAATTGTGTTCCATGAAGAATTCTGGTTGCCATGGCAACCAAAGTAAAAAACCTTTAAAAATCTTCTCCTCCCAAACCGCTATTTGGATAGCATTATTATTTTGCAGGAATGTTCCTTAGATACAGGTTTACAGAATTCCTTAAAAAAAAAAGATCTGTCAAAAAACATGGCTTTTATGGGAGACTCATTTTCCTTTTATGGTATAAAGTAAAATCTTTGAAAAATTTCTTCTCTAAAACTATTCATTGGATTTCATTGTTGTTTTGCAGGTAAGTTCCTATGGTGGTTGTCTACCAAATTGTTTCTTCAGTGAGCTAAAATGCAGGATTGAATGATAATTGTTAAAAACTTCCTTTCCCCATTATAGAAATATCAGGCCTGTGGAGCGATACAGGCGCTCAAGCGCCTCCAGTTTTCATCTTGTTTGCACATCTACTTTTATAGCATACATTTATGTAAACCCTTTCTGAGTAAAAGTTGGAACTTTGAAAATACTTTATGACTGATGACTGAAAACATCTTTGTAAATTCAACAATACACAAATACAGATATAAACATTGTCGAAATACTTAAAAAAAAAAGAACCAAAAATTGCATTTTTCTTTTTCTACCACAATGTTTTCCATACTAAATCTGTTGCAAAATCAGAACGTTGTCTACAATGCCTTATTCAGACTACAGAATGTGCTGTCTGATCTTACATATGAGTAGTGCTCTGGTAAAAAGTGGTATAATGCATCTCTGTGATGCATTATACCAAGTAAGTCATCATATAACTGTGGATACATAAAATCTATGTAGTCTTACATCCTACTGAATCATGAGGTAGACTAGTCAAAAAAAAATACAAACAGCAAAAAGTTTCGACTCGTGTCAGCCTATGCAGACTGCACAGGCAGACATGGGTCAGCACTTTTTGCAGATGCATGAGAAACCCTTTTCACAGACCATGGCTCTTATATATTTTTTTGATATTAATTTTTGTGAGATAATCTGGTGGAGACAGTCTTTACATAACTGTATTGGATTCTCTTGTTGTTTTGGTTGGAACTATTCATTTCATTTGTATGGCATTCTAAATATTAAGTGCCAAATAAACCCAACAGATATTTTTCTGACTAGAAATTAGACTGAAATAATTGCCATTTCAAGCTTCTCATGTCTAGAATGTCTCAGCAAAGCGGACAAGGTAGATAAAAGATTAGACTGCATGTGTGTAGTCTGATCTTGATCTTCATTGGCTGCAAAGGCAAGTTAAGTTTTTAGGGAGCATTACAGGTCAAAAATGGAACTTCCCAGCTATAACTTTTTCATAAGTAGCTGCATCTAAAGGCTCATAAGCCTGTGTGGCTGGGTTTAGGTAATACAAAGGGTCCTTTACTTCGCTGATATCATAACCTTCATTCACAAGTAAAGTTTTCTGTTGCTTATAGGTAGATGTCATATCTAATTCCTTTCTCACACGCACAAATTTTGGCTGTGCATAAGGCGGTAAAGAATGATTGACGTGTTTGGACAAGGCGCTAACCATCTCTAGTGATAGGTCGGAAATGCTGGGATCTGTTAATGTGATAGTCACCATACCAGCCCTGCCATCACCTCCTACAAAATATAGTTAAGCCTTAACTCTTTACCACACAATCCGAAGTTTTAACGACCCTGACATGGAAGGCTTTTAAAAACATTATGGGAAAAGGAGAAAATGCTGGTAACCAGCATTTTCTCCTTTTCTGACAATGTTTTCTACCCTTCCAAAAACAAATTTAAATGTTTTGATTTTTACTTTTTTGGTCGTCTGCAAATGCTTTCAATTTGGAATAGGCTAGAATTTTGTCGTTTGGTAAAGAGTTAATCCTGTACCAAATGACAAAGTGTTATACTTGTCCAAACTGAAGCATTGGCAGATGACAAATGAAATATGACTCAGATGGCGGAATTTGTCTGTAATACGGTAAAAACATAATGGAAAAAGGAGATATATAATGCTTGTTACCAGCATTTTCACCTTTTCCCACAATATTTTCAAATGGCCTTCTTCGTAGGATTGTTAAAATGTTGAATTGTGCATGAAAGGGTTAATATGTGACTAAATATTCTAAAAACATTGCAACAAATGGAGAAACTGCTAGTGCATAAGAAATTCTAAAAATTGCAAACAAATAATTTTAAGTAAAATCAATTTGTGGCAGTTACATCATTTTTAATGGAAAATAAATAGTTTATAGTAAAATCAACTTGTTAAAGATCTAGTAGCATAATATTTCATTTGAAAATGAGTAATTTAAAATAAAATAAACTTGTGGCAGTGACACTATAATTATTATAAGAAATATACATTTTAAATGTAGAACAAATCCTTCATTCTCAAAAGACAGAATAATGTAACTGGTTTTAAGAAATTGTTGAATACAGTCAGGGAAAACCTAGATTAGTGTAGGACAATGAATAATCTCCACCTGGGATCAGTATAAAAATTTAAAGGGCCATATATTCTGTAACAGTTGACCATTCATATTGAAAATTACAGGTGTGTAAGTTCCCACAGTAAGGAAGTCTTAATTAAAATTTCAGCCAAACTCCCCCTGCTTAATTGGGGCAGGGGTTATAATCAAAATGATGTTGATATGGCAGAAAAACATTAGATTAAATTACCTGGTACCAGTACCCCATATACATTTGCATCTTGTATAAACTCAAGATCAGTCAGTATGTTACTCACTTCTGTTGTGGACACATTCTCTCCCTTCCATCTACAATGTGAAGGTCAAAATATCAAGGTCACTGATTTGGTTGCATGTATTTAATAAACTTGGACAATAAATAGAAATTATTAAAAAAATTGTGATGAGTCCGAGATGGAAAACTATCTATCACAGTCATGTGGTTGTAACTTTTTACGTCTTAGCCTTGTCCAAATTGACAGCATTTACAGACAACAAATTAAATTTGGCTCAAACGATGGAATTTATCATTGAAAGGGTAGAAAAATTACCCTAAGGAAAATGTGGTCATCTTATAAAAGGTTTATTAGTTGGAATCACAATGAACAACAAAATACTAATTCAATATTTTTTTAGTTATCTTTTTTCAGTGCACAAAAGACATAAGTTTACTTTTTCAAAATATGTCTTTCCAATAAATTCAGTATGTAAATATTCAATATTTTCCCATAATGCAATAGGTTCCATTCTCTCTTCAATGGGTATCCCATTGTATCTCCTGTAACTGTCCAGTAAACAATAGGCAACACCCAGTTTATGAATGGCAGCTTTTGGTTTTCATATGCATCTCTCAGATAGTGCAAGACAGAGTGCCTTAAATTCTGTTTGAAATTCAGTATTTTTAGCATCTTCAATAAAGACAAAGATTATTCTGTCGAGGGTCAAAATCAAACTTGCTACAGAGTTTAAGTTTAATATTTTGTGAAAAAGATAGTTCTTATGCATATATAATGTGAGAGTTTGAATTTCCAGATCTTGTCACTCCTTGCTACGTATCGTTAAGTCTCGTGCTTGGGAAAATTTGTGTATTACCCTGTTGTTGATGCAAAGACTAATGACAGGCTACCAGTGTAACTCTCACTCACCTGAACGTATCGCCAACTCTATCGTTAAAGTACACATAGTATTCCTTATCAAGTCTCATCAAGTCCCCAGAATTGAAGTAGGTATCACCCTTTTCAAAAACATCATGCAGTAATTTTTTCTCTGAATCCTCCTTTTTCCCAAGATAACCTTGAAATGATGTACGACCCTGGATCAGTGGAACAATTAATAGACCAACCTCATCTGAAATGTTCAATTAGAAACATTTGTAATGTTTGATAAGCTGGTGAAACATTTTTAACCAGACGACAAAATTTCAGCCTTGTCCAAATGGAAAGCGATTGCAGACAACAATTTCATTGTGGCTGAAATGGTGCAATCTATTTTTGATAGGGTAGAAAACATAGTGGGAAAAAGGGAAAATGCTGGTAACCAGCATTTTCCCCTTTTCCCACAATATTTTCAAATGGCTTCTTTCCCAGGGTTGTTAAAAGTCGGGATTGTGTGGTAAAGGGTTAAGCATTTACCACACATTTCTGAGTTTTAATGACCCTGGGAAAAAAAAGTAAGCTTTTGAAAATAGTGTGGAAAAAGGTGAAATGATGTAAATCAGCGATTTTCCCTTTTCCCAGAATGCTTTCTACCCTTCCAAAGACAAATAACATCATTTGAAATAAAAGTGAATTTTTCATCTGTAAATGCTTTCAGTTTGTACAGAAAAAGACTGAACTCACAGCGTTGGAATTTTATTTATCCCTTTACAACACAATCCCGACTTTTAACGACCCTATGGAAGAAGGCGTTTGAAAACATTGTAGGGAAAGGAGAAAATGCTGGTAACCAGCATTTTCTCCTTTTCCCACAGTGTTTTCTACCCTATCAATTAATTAAAGAAATCATCATTTTAGCAACATTTAATTTTTTTCTGCAGATGCTTTCAATTTGGTCAAGTCCAAAATTTTGTCATTTGGTAATGAGTGAAAGACCACCTGGTGTAAGAGATCACTTTTGTTACTGCGCATTGGTGGTGTCTAAATACAGGTTCTGCTGTATTTAAGTTACAGTGGGATAGAGCTGTATTTGGTGAAAATGATCAGTTTCCTAGCTCCAGGGTCCTTATTCATTAACCATTCTGAATTTCTATCTTATTCTTATTCTCAAAAATTGTCCACATCTTATTCTCTAGAATTATATCAATTTTAAGGTAACACAACTTCTGATTGGCTAAACCTAATGGTGTTTCTTTCTGAATTAAGACAAAGAATGCAAATTTTCAAAGTAACACAATTTTGTAATCTGCTAAACCAAGACTTTGCGGTGTAAGTCTTTTCCAAATGACAAATTTTAGACTCTTCCCAATTCAAAACACCTGAAAGCATTTGCTGACTCCAAATTAAATCTGACTGAAACATGGGATTTGTCTTTTAGATGAATAAAAAAATAATGGGAAAAGAAAAAATCCCATAATGTATTCAAAATCCTGTTACCAAAGGGCCATTAAAACACAGGATTATTTGATGAAATATTTGCTAAGAATGAGTCTAAGAATGCAATTTAGAATGTTTGGTGAATATAGGGGTAGATATTGTGTCTTTTACCTGTTCCTATTGGCACACATCTTCCTTCCTTGTTCCTGTACGGACCTTGAGCTTCTACATCATATTTTACAAAGGCTGCTAGTGTTGTTTTTCTCTGAAATTCAGTAGAAATCTTTATGATTCAAACATGTAATATTAAAATGAGAAATACATCTCTAGGGAATTGAAATGTAATTTCTGTTTTACTTTCCTGATAAAGCTATTGGATGGAATATCGAAAGATGAGTTTTTAATAAAAGATTTAACATGTAGTAACTTTGATACATGTACATGTACACTGTTTCATCTAAATCTTCACAACACAACCAATCTTTAGACTGGTCCAAATTTAAAGTATTTGACAGCAATAAATTAAGTGTGGCTCAAACAGTAGGATGTGTCTTTGTGGGAAAAGGAGATAATGCTGGTTATCACATTGTTTTCATAATTCCTTCACCTCTTTGACATTAAACCCTATACCAAACAATCCCATAATTCAATGACCCTGTCTGAGGAGGTAGGCTTTTGAAAACATGGTTCGAAATGGAGAAAATGCTGGTAACCAGCATTTTCTTCTTTTACCGCAATGTGTTCTTCCCTTTCACAGATATGTCCCATCTTTTTAGCCACATTTTATTTATTATATATACATTAACATAATTTACATTAACCTATAACCAGAAAGCAAAATTCTAGACTGGTCCATATTGAAAACATTTGCAAAAAGATAGGATTTGTCTTTGAAAGGTAGATGTCATTGTAGGAAAAGGATAAAATGCTAATTACCAGCATTTCTCCTTTTCTCACAATGTTTTATAAAGCCTTTTCCCTCATGGTCATCAAAACACAGGATTGTTTTGCAAAGGGTTACATATCAAACCCCTGAATATTATGTTACTTACCATGAAAGGTGAAGATCTTCCAATGGCCCCTGTTTTATTGGTTAGATTCGAGAAGCCTACTGGGCTTTCAGTCGCCCCGTAAAACTCAATAACTCGTGGGATTTTAAACCTTGTCTGAAACTCAGTCCATATGTCCTGTCTTAAACCATTACCAAAGGCAATTCTGATCTTGTGTTTACCATCATCTGTGGACTATAGAAAAATATTTAGGCATTTTAAAGTGACATACAACCAGATTTTATTTTTGCAAGTTATTTTTTCAAAGAAAATTTTTGCATAAAAGATTTATATTTGCAGGCAAAGATGATCTTTAACCCTTAACCAAACAATCCCATGTTTCATCTTACCCCCCCCCCCCCCAAAAAAAAGGGGGGCTTTTAAAAACACTGGGGTGAAGGGAGAAAATGCTTTTTCTTCCCTGTCTAACACATATCCTATCATTTGCACCACATTCTATTTGTCATCTGCAAATGCTTTTAATTTGGACCATAATTTTGATGATTAGGCAAGGGTTAGCATAAGATACAGATAAAAATACATGTAGAAAATACATGAAGTGTCCCATTTTTTTCTGTTAACTCTTTACCACACGGCCAATTTTAGACCTGTCCGAATTGAAAGCATTTGCAGAGGACAGTTTCAATGTGGATCATATTAAATGATTTTTCTTTGATAGGGTAGAAAACATTGTGGGAAAAGGAGAAAATGCTGGTTACCAGCATTTTCTCCTTTTCCCACAATGTTTTCAAAAGCCTTCTCTATCAGGGGTGTCAAAAGTCGTCATTGTGTGGTAAAGGGTTAATCGTTTAATCCAAGTTGTCACCGGGTTGCTGTAACCCTTTTTAAATTTAAAATTCAGTATGATGATGCTGGAAAGTATGTTGTGTGGACAGGTCAACCAATAGAGTCCCTGGACTATGGTTTTTATGGTCAAAGGTTCAAATATCAGCCACAGCATGTATCTTTTATGGTGATTTTTAGGGTTTTGTTTTTCGCCACTAAGAAAAGACAGTCATGTCGCAATGATTTTACCCTACCAAATATCAGCTTTTTTTTCTGAAATTTATGTCGATGAGGCATAAAATTCATTCATTTGTTTCTTCGTTCATTCATTTGTTCATTCTAACAAATGTCTAGTTTTCTTCATCTAGTTTTTTGCTGCCTTAAAACCTGGCCCATGCATAAGATTTATTTAAGTTTCTGCATTTTATGGCATCTCAGAACATGTTGACAAATTGGGAAATTGTTCAGAATTAGTAATGTCTTTACTGTCACTATGTTTAGTTTATTTTCTCATCGTCTCATTACTATTTGTAGGATATTTTCTGGTCTTGAGAGACCTTAGGATTTGCATTATTCAAGTTTGCAATTTAACTCATAACCAGTGCACAACATTTTCAGGATTGATTATGACAGTCAGTGCAACAGCATTCATTTCTTTCACAGCTGAACCGTGTTTCAAGGATGTTTATATGGTGAAAGTAGTAAGTGGGTTTGAAAGAGTGCTGTGTGAAGTACTGGTAAAGAAACTCCAGGAAGGCAATAATGAGTACACTGGGTGTCACAATTAAACTGAAATTATTTTAACTACAGTATGTAACACATTTATTACTGACCTTTGGTCGTGCCACAAGATAACGACAAACTTCTCCAATATATTGTATAATTGTGACTTCATACTTCCTGCAATCTTCCCAAAAATGTGTGGATGAAAACTTGTCTCTAAGTACCATGGTAGCTCCTACAAAACATTGTCAACGACAATAAGTCCATAATGACCTGCAGTGCTAAAATAGCCATGAAATGGTCCCATTCACATGTGCAAAATCCACACTTGTAATCATTTTGCAGTGTGGAATAAGAAAACACTTGGAACTATATTTACTCTTCATTCACATACTAATAGAATACACTTGAATATTTTTATAAAAGTCCAAGTAGCTGCCAAAGTAAACAATTGGTGTTAATACAGATTATAGGGTTTAATATCCTATAATCATATTTAAAGCAATTTGGCTTTTTGGTAGTCTTGATGGTGTATGGAAGATAACAACAATCAGCAAAAATGTACCTCTTGAGTAAGAGTATTCTTCCTTGTTATGTGCACCAGAATTCTAAAGACCACCTGTTAATTTGGCACGTCCTTTTCCCTGCAACTCTTGAAGGTCACAGACAGAACTATAGCATCAAATGAGATATTTTCTGTCAAATCAGTATTACAGTGTTAATTTTATCCCTTATTGCTTCAATGACAAAGTCGAAGTCATCATGTATATTTAAGTCCTTTTCATTCTGTCAATATTGATTTGAAATGTCTTTAAATCTAAATTGTACCTTTTAAAAGTATGGAAATTATAGTGAAGATGACAATCTGTTACTGCACAGTCGGTTCAAGTGTAATACGCTGGCAGAAAAGTAAATTTTAAAATCGGGTATAAAGTAAACATAGCATAGAATAACCTGGCAAAAACAGATTGTCATCTTCACAATAGTTTCCGTACTTTAAATGTTATGAGTTAAATCTAGATGTAATTTTACAGCAGCATTGTTTACTTTGGGCTGCTATAGGGGATTTAATCAATATGATGTAATAAACAGGTCCATTTGCTGTTTTTGACATGTTAAATTGTTCACACAATATACCTTGGTTGTGTAGTAAAAATTATTTATCAGAACTTTGTTGTCTGTTAACCCTTTACTTAAAAAAAGAAATATCAACCTGGGAAAAAAAGCCTTTTGAAAACATTGTGGGAATAGGGAATAATGCTGGTAACCAGCATTTTCTCCTTTTCCCACAATCCTTTTAGTTACATTTGAATTGTCAGCTGCAAATGCTTTCAGTTTGGACCATTCTAAAATGTTGCTATTTGGTATAGAGTTCAAGAAGATAACTCCTTATCAGATGGGAAAACTTTAGACTTTATAAGTTCTATGGCATTGATTTGACATACCCAATGAAAAGGGTTGCTGCTTTGTTTTCCTCAAGACCTATATTTTACTATATCAGCCATTAACTCTTTACAAGATGACATATTTCTGACTAGTACAAATTGAAAGCAGAAAACAAATAAGATCCTGTTTCAATTATGGACTTTGTCTTTTGAAAGAGTAGAAAACATTGCAGGTAAAGGAGATTATACTGGTTACCAGTATTTTCTCTTTTTCTCATAATGTTTTCAAAAGGTTCTTTCTCAGATGTGTAAAAGCATTTTGTTAAGGATAAAGCAATTTTTCTAAATTATGGCATTTGTTAAAGAAACGATTACTATAGGCATCACCTTGGGTTGCCACATTCCCAAACCCAAGAAGTAACGCTGCGGAATGATACATTGGAAGCGGCTGATAAAGAACGTCATCAGAGTTGAAGTCAAACACCAAAAAGGACAATGCAGCTATCAGAGTTCGAATGTGGTTCACGATGGCTGGTTTGGGAAGTCCTGAAATGAATAAAAACTTTTGTTTGTTTGTTCGTTTGTATGATGATTAACATCATTTTCAACATTATTTAAATTACAAGCTTTCCTGGAGTTTCTTTTACCATTATTTTGCATAGTATTCCTTCCAAGCCACTGGCTGCTGTCCCACATGTAATAATTATATTACAATTATTGTTGAAATGATATTCAGCTCTGAGAGAGGAATGAATCCTGTTGCAATGACTACCCTGAGACCTTGGAAAGAAATTGGCCCAGCTGGGAATCAAATAAGGAAACTTCCAGTTTAAAGCCCTGTGTATTACCAACTGAGCCACTGGTGAGGCTCTGCAAATCCAAATTAAATTATAAGTATTACATGTATCATTTTCCATTGGATCTACACTACCTGATTCTTTGCTAGATATTAGCTCTGATAAAAACAGCTTTAAAATTGCAATAGCTGCATCCTAGGCCTTTCCCACTTGACCCTGAAGAAGGCTTTTGAAAACTTTTTGGTACCAGCATTTTCTCCTTTTCCCCACAATGTTTTCTGCAGTATCAAAGACAAATCATTATTTGAGCTACATTTATTTTGTCATCTGCAGATGATTTCAATTTGGTTGAGTTTAAAATGTTGTCGTTTGATAAAGAGTTGAAAGAATGTGTTTCATTTATTTACTACTACAAGGTTCAAAAGCGGTTTTCTTCAGGGTCGTTCAAACTTGGAGTTGTTGGGTAAGAGGTTAATTGCTAAAATGACTCACCAGTCGTGCCAGAGGTGTAAATAAATACAGCAGGAGTAAATGGAGTTAAATGTTTTCTAACTGATCGATCTATCGAGGCATTTGATACCCGTGACATCACAAGGTCCCAGGACAGAAAAGGGGCTGGTTTGGGTTCCGGAACTGAGCCCATATAGTACACCATGACAGTGGGAATTTCTGACAAAATTTCTTCCACATTCTGGGCTAGCTTAGGACCTGAAATTAAAAAGATGGTTTCACTCTTGTAAATCATGTTTACCTCTTTACCAGACAACGAAGTTATAGAAAAGTCTGCATTGAAAGCATTTATTGATCTTGATTTGTCTTTGAAAAAGTAGAAAACACTGAAGGAAAAGCCTTCTTCTCAGGGTCGTAGAAACAAGATCATTTGGTAAAGGGTTCTTTTTAATGCAAAGTCCATCTATTGAACACTTTAAAAGAAACCTTCCTCAATCAACATCAATAAAAAATTAAAGGTAGCAAGAGTAGAAATAGCTCACAACAAAATTATACAAGAAAACGCCAAGAAAAGGTGTATAAAGCCTCGAGGAGGCATCAAGCAAAATGCATGTAAATATAAAAAATATTGTGGCAAAAGAGGAAGCTGCTCATAACCAGGAATTTCATTTTTGGCTCCAGCATTTTCAAAAGATGAAAATTGAACTGCATGCAGTTTGTAAAGGGTTAACTCTTTTCCAAACGACAGTAATTCAGATTTGTCCAAATTGAAAGCCTGTGCAGACCATGAATGTGATTCAAATAATGGGATTTGTCTCTGAAAGGGTTAAAAACATTGTGAGAAAATGCTGGCTACCAGGGTTAGGGTTAGGCATTTTCTCTCTTTCCCACAGTGTTTTCAAACCTTTCTCTGTCATGGTTGTTTGAACTAGGGATTGTATGGTAAAGTGTTAAATCTTGCTATAAAGTTGATCCTTTACCACACCTTCCACAGTTTTAACCACCCTGAGGAAGGTGAGGAACGTGGTAACCAGCATTTTCTCCTTTTCTCTCAAATTTCTCTACCCTATTAACTCTTTACCACACGACAATATTTATGCTTGTCCAAATCGAAAGCATTTGCAGACAACAAAATATAAGTGACTGAAAATTTGAAATTTGTTTTGTGAAGGGTAGAAAACATTGTGGGAAAAGGAGAAAATGCTGGTTACCAGCATTTTCTCCTTTTCCCACAATGTTTTCTAAAGGCTTCTTTCTCAGGGTCGTCAAAAGTAGGGATTGTGTGGTAATGGGTTAAAGACAAGTTCCATCATTTGAGTCACACTTAAATTGTTGTCTGCAAATACTTTAAATTTGATCTAGTCTACATTTTGGTTTTTTGAAAAATAGTTAAAAACCCCTGCTTCATCATTTTATTGTATAACAAAACTAGGAGATTTGAACCCAGGACATGGTATGCTATGCTAGATCATTACACTTACCACTACCAACAAGAAGGATGCTAGCTCCACTAGCATTGATGCAGTGAGCAAGAGCTTTGGATCGCAAGTTGAAGTTGATAAAGGCTATCTGGTATCCAGCTTTCAAAAAACCTAGAAATAACAGTATAGTCGTACAAAAAAAATCCTATCAAATTTCACATTTGAACATGGTTGCTAAGCTGCACATTATGTGCAAAGGTACATATAAGACATTAACCTTTTAACAAAAGATCTTGTGGTTTAAAAGATCTGAAGTGGAAAGCTTTCAAAAACATTGTGGGAAAAGAAGAAAATGGCATTTCACAGCATTTACTGCTTGTTTCACAATGTTTTCTACTTTATTGAAGACGAAATTAATATCACTTTAATTTGTTGTCAGCATAATTATGTACTTTAAATTTGTCAGCATAATTATGTACTTTCAATTTGGACAAGTTTTAGATTTTGTCATCAAGTGAGTTGTTTAACTCTTTACCACACAGTCCCGACTTTGAACAACCCAAAGGAAGAGGCCTTTTGAAAACATTGTGTGAAAAGGAGAAAATGCTGATAACCAGCATTTTCTCCTTTTCCCACAATGTTTTCTACCCTATCAAAGACAGAAATCATCATATGAGCTACATTTATTTCGTTTTCTACAAATGCTTCCAATTTTGACTAGTCTAAAATTTTGTTGTTTGGTAAAGACTTGATTTATAAGTTGACATAATGTTATGTCAATAATGTGAAGATGGGTTTTTTCAAATACAATGTACATTTGGCAAAATAAGAAAAAAGATCAACTGCAAGTAATGTTTATGTATCTAAGGTGGGTATGCAAAGAAAAATCTATATACGAGTACATTTGTATTTGCCCAAAGACAGTATTTAAAAGAATATAAGTGAATCTTGGCTGGCCAAAAATATCCGGCACAAGTTGGAGCAACATCTGTATTTTCCTCTCTCACAGCTAAACATAGTTTTGACTTTTTTTTTTTATGTTGGGAAAGTAGCCAGTGGATTTGGAAGACTGTTGTGCATAGCACAGTTAAAAGAAACTCTATGGATGTGTAGTATACTGGTCTACCCCACAGATAGATGTAAATGTATAGCTTGTGTTTGTATAAGGGGATACTTATACTGCCTTGCTATATAGCTAGCTTTTGTAGCGACGTGGTAGAGCATTCGCCTTGGGATCTGGAGGTCCTGGGTTCAATCCCCGCCATGGGAGGCTATTTGTCAGAACTCTTACAGATGCATGGCTATGGGTGCCTTGCTAGCTAAGTGGTAATATGCAGGGCTTGTAATTAAAGGTTTGTGATTACTGTATCCCAGCTGGGTCTGAAATTCTCAGTGAGAATTGCCAAAAGTCATAACAACAGAAGTATTTCTTCATTCAGTGCTTTAAAAAAAATAAGTTAACCCTTTCCCAATCATTCCTGTGTTTAAACAATCCTTTCATATAAAGCTTTTAAAAACATTGTGGGAAAAGGAGAAAACCCTGTTTACCAGCATTTTCTCTTTTTTCCTGCGAAATCCCATTATTTGAACCTCATTCAATTTTTCAGCTGCAAATGTTTTCATATTGACGTGTCTTAAAGGTTTTTCATCTTGTAAAGAGTTGAACCTATTTAATATATATATAAACACACTGATTATGAAGCAAGTTCTTACAAGCTGGAAACCAAACCAGCACTTGCACCATGATGTTGGAGGTTCCAAAGATTGCTCTTAATGGGAGCTAACAAACTATGCATCTAAATCTATGTTGTTTGGTTGTTTTGTGTGCAGTCCTGAGGTTTTAACAATTTTGATAATGTCACAGTGACCGCTGTATGTACCTATCCACGCATCCCCAGTGAGTGTTTTTTATACCTAGAATATGCACAAAACTCATTCACAGCCATTTGCTGCTTACCAATGTATAGACTTACCTAAGTAAGTCCACACAATGCCTGGTTCATTGTACATCAACACGGCTACAGTAGAGCCAGGTTTGAGCCCTATCTCTATCCCAGTTCTACAGGCTTGGTTTGCCTTTTTGTCCATATACTCATATGTATATTTGACATCTTCGTAGATGATAAAACTTTTCTGTGGTGTTTCTTTTACCTTTTCTTCAAAAAGGTCTATCATGAATAAACCTTTTGTGACAGTTTCCAGAAGATGATCTGCGACTTTTTTGTTACATCGCTGATGGTACAAGTCTAGGTACCAGGTGGGCCACCATAACCGAAACAGGAAGTAAAGCATTCCAGTCACGCCAAATACAGCTAGAAGCAGGGAAAGCATAGTGTAGTCTTTGTTTTACTCTGCTCCAACACCCTTTTGTCACACTGTATCGAAGAAAAATTTATTTACCCTCTAACTCTTTACCAGATGACAAGATTTTATACCCTTCCATTTTGATAGCATTAGCAGACGAAAAATAAAATTTCGCTCAACAAAAAATGATAGCACTGCCCTTAAAGGTAGACCTAGAAAACATGGTAGAAAACAGAGAAAATGCTTGTTACCAGAGACAAATTAATTGATTAAACTCAGAGATCTGTGAAATGGTAGAATTATGTTTGATTGGGTGGTGTACCATGCTGCTTTCAATATTATTGTCATGTCTCTGCAACAGCTCACTTATTGATGAAATGTCCTTGGTTTCAACATTAGTAGGCTGGGGCTTTGATGCTTCTTGCCCAAGGACACTTCCAGGAAAAACCCAGCCTAGTGAGGCTTGAACCTGGGGCCTTTGGATTAGGAACCCCACTTCTGTAACCCTGGGGCACGCAAGACCCCTTAGTTGGCAAAAAGTTAAAGCATACTGATAGGTCAGTAGGAACACTTACCAGATGACAAAATTTACTACTCGCCCATGTCAACTGATTGATTAATTGAATGGTGCTGTATGCTGCTTTCAAAATCATTACAGTTATATTACGGTGACAACTCACTTATTCATTTGTGCCTTGAGTTTCACCAGGCTAGTGCTCTGAAATGTCTTGTCCTTGGACAATCCTACAAAAAAAACAGTACTTTGAGTGAGGACTGAACCTAGGGCCTCCAGAGCCCAGTTTCCAGGTTATGAATCCTACATTCAGCCATGCAGGACCCCAAAGCATTGGGTGACGAAAAATTATTTATGACCTAAATGGTGGGATTTGTCTCTGGAAAGGTAGGAACAAATAGAAAAGAAGAAAATGCAGGATACTAGGATTACAAGCAATATTCTCCTTTCCCAACAGCATTTCTAAAACCCTTCTCCCTTAGGATCATTTTAATTCAGTATTGTGTGGTAAAGGATTAATAGCCTGGAATATGATAACAAATACATGATTACCTTTACATCACAATTTTTAACCTCAATTTACTTTGCCATTTTTATTCCTATTCAAAAAAAACTTTGCAAAAATACCATCGTTCACTTTATGTATCCTTGATAAACTATTTTTATCAGATCCATGGCACAAGCTCCAGACATTCAAATGAAAAAGATAACAAAATACTGTGTGCAAAGTATTCTTACCCAATGTTTCACTTATCTGCAAAGCCAGGCCTTAAATAGATTATCAGCTGATTAAGTTTAACTCTTTACCACACAATGAAATTTTAGACTTGTTCAAACTGAAAGCATTTGCATGTGACAAAGGTGATTTAAATGACAAAAGCTGTCCTTGATAGGATAGAAAAGATTGTGGGAAAAGGAGAAAATGCTGGTTACCAGCATTTTCTCCTTTTCCCACAATTTTTCAAAAAAAGCCTCTTTCAAGGTTGTTAAAAGTCAGGATTGTGTGGTAAAGGGTTAATCCTTTGAGCCCAGGGCTAACCCATTACCAAACAATGCCGAGCTTTCAGACCCAGAGAGAGACGACCTTTGAAAACATTGTGGAAAAAGGAGAAAATGCTGCCAACCAGCATTTTCTCAATTTCCTATAATGTTTTCTACCTTTTCAGAGAGAAATCCTATTATTGAAGCTGTCTTTAATTTGTCCTATGGAAATGCTTTCAATTTGGACATTTCTAAAATTTTGTCATCTGGTAAAGAGGTAAAGTACTTTTGAATCAGACTGTTTGACAAAGTACGGGACAGTGTAGAAATAAAATGCACTGCATGTTCCATACAGTCTGATCTTGATCTACACTATTTACAATATGAACTCGGTGCCAGAGCTTTAAGGACTAATGAAATGGAAGTATAAATTTTTAATTACGGAAGAGAAACCAAAAATGTTGCAATTTTCATGGTTGGTTTTGCTAGAAAATGTTACACAGTAACAAACTTTGTACATCTAAGATCAGACTCTGTGTTCTGTGCAACACAAGTTGTACTTAGATGTTATATATGGTGAAAATGCATGTTTTGGATCCACTAAAATGCAAGACATCAACCAATTAGACACATAAAATTAAAAAAAAACGAAAGAAATTTCATTTCTCTGTCATTCAAAAAAAAGTAAACAATGTGAAATTAGGAGGATTAGCCTACTTGAAGTACTTTATTTGGCACACTCTCTTCAAAATTCAATCAGTGCATATACACACGTTTTAAAAGCCATTAATGAAGGAAGTGGCTATTTAAGAGATAATGAAATTCAGGTCAGGAAAGTTTTCTTTACCAGTATAATAATATAATTAACTAGACCAGATAACATAACTTTAGCCTCATCCAAATTGGAAGTATTTTTACACAATGTTTGCAAAAACTTTTCTACCTCAGGCATGTCAAAACAATGCATTTGATGGTAAAGGACTAAACCTTAAGAGTGCTTATCACAGCTTTAGAAGCCTTTGGAAACAGTGTTGATTCACAACCAGACTATGTGCGCTTTAATATATATAGGATCTGACATGAGTTGGCGTTGAGATAAAATTTTATTAAACAAGTCTAGAGAAAATGTTATTAAGCGAGCCTGTGGCGAGCTTAATAACATTTTTTCTTGATGAGTTTAATAAAATTTTTATCTCATGTGCCAACGAATGTCAGATTCTTTTTATCACATAACGATATTTTACAAATCATAGATTAGAAGATACAAAACCATCTTATAGATGCACACGCGGCAATACCCATAAAACCCTTTCACTTGACTTCTATGAAATACGTACAAAATGACGTCAAAAATGACGTCACACAATTGTGATATTAAACGTGTATGAGATAAGAAAATTCGTAATGGGTATATTACACTGAAAACAAGGGAGGTTATGTGATAAAGTCCGATCTTGGATCTACTCTGTCCAGTGGATGTTCAGCTTTTCTGAACTGAAACAGCTTTGAATTTGCATTATATCTAGGTTCATTTTTCAAACTTTACAAATTTTCCTTTATTCGGCAATCTAAACCTTTTGGTACATTTACCCTTAACCATAACTTCTTGTCTTTTTATGACTGTTTTAGAACAAAGTTATAAAAATATTGTGGAGAAATGCAGGTAACCCCTTTCTCTTTTACCAGAGACAAGCCTTTGAGAACACAAAGCACAGCTTTGACCTTTTACTAAACAATGAAGTGTATCAACAATCCTTAGGAAGAAACCTTTTCCCATAAATCGCATTATTTGAGCTACATTTATTTCACATGTTGTCTACAAATGCTTTTGATTTGGACAACTTTTGTAAAATTTGGTTGTCTGATAAAAAGTTAAGGCTTGAAAACAATGGCAACCTTTCAGTGTTTGAACTCTTCACCAAATGACAAAATTTACTGAAATATTTATGGTGGTTGTGTTTGAGACAGTTGAAAACATTGTGGGAAAAGGAGAAAATGTTAGTTATCAGCATTCTCTCCTTTTTCCGCTTTGTTTTCAAAAGACGTTTCTGTCACGGTCATTAAAACTCTGGGTTGAAACTCTGCAAGGAACAACACCATTGCTTGAAACAGGAAATTTCTCATCCTCCCACATTGTTGCCATCAAATGTTTCTAATTATATCACTTACACATGTTGACTCATATCATGAGATTTGCCTATGAAGGAATAGAAAATGTTGAAAAAGAAGGAAATGCTGGTTACCAGCATTTTCTGCAATAGGGATTTTTTCCCCAAAAATAGTTTGATAGGGTCTCTTCTGCTAAGAGTCATTAAACAACCGATTGTTTTGTAGAGAGTTAACCCTGGGATTTTCTATTTGCATTTATCCCTGATTAAATCTTTACCAATACATCCTATTTTTCAGCAACCATAAGAGGGGAGGTTTTATAAAACATGAGAAAACAATAAATTGATGGTAAGTTACCTTTCACGTGTGTGGGTTAGCACACTTATCGTTTTTGCTATTCATACTCTTTCTTGTAACGGAGAAGCGCAGTTAAGATTATATATAGCGCTATTCTCGCATATGGCTTTACATGGTTGAGGGGATAAACGTAAGGCGCATAGGTCCTTTTAAATCCGTAAAATTAACTTTCCACTATACTGAGCCGGCTTTGCCTCTCGCGGAAATATAGGCCGGAAAACAACGATACTCTCTACAAAGGAGAATGTTAAAAAATTACGAATCGGAATTCTACACAAATTTGCTGTAGATAGAGAACGATGTCTCGTTTTCTTATCAATTATTTGAAATGAATGTTATAAAACCACAAAAGCATTTTATTAGCCCTACTTCTAGATTAAAAATAAACAGGTGGTAAATATAATAATAATCTCTGCGAATTAGCCCAATTTCGAAACTAACTTTTGTCAAAAACGTTTTTGCGAAAACGGAGCGATCGCAACATTCTTAAAATAGTAACAATCCCATGAATCAAAATAATCGAAGTAATGCAAGCGCTATTGGCTTTTGGACTTCATAGAAGAGATACATTTGACCCAAAGCGAAGTTTAGATCTGCATTTTCGCGGATGGTGTGGATACAGATAAGACTTAGACGTGCAGTCAATTTTTTACCTAAACTGTCCGATATTTGTGAAGATTAGACTTAAATGTAAGTAAAACCGTTGCAAGAGGCAATAAAACTTTTTTAGTTTTCTGTGTTGCAATCCACAAAAATTAAAGTTAGTTCGGCTGTGGCTCTTTGTCGCCCCTTTATCTACGCGCATGAATGATCGACATTCATGTTTTCTCCTGCATACCTGATTTCATTAATCGACAGGTCCAATATTTTGTCGTCTGTCAAAAACTTAACCCAAGAAACAAAAAGGACATCTCAGTCTGGAGAAAAATACCCATATGGTTGCAATGTTAATGCTGCTTTTAGCCAGGATGTTTCGACTTAGTTAACAGTGCAGATGCAAGATCAGACTGCATGTTTTGTGCATTCTGATCTCGAATTTGATCTTTACCGGCCCCAAATCACTACAATCTTATATAAATAACCCGTTAACTCATAGTCCCGTGTGTTTACGATCTCAACAATAAAAGGCTAGAAAACAGAGTGAAAAAAAAAAAGCAAAAGAAACTACTGATAACGAGCATTTTCACCGTTTTCCACAATGTTTCTAGGATAGGCTTTCAAGGATAATTTCCATCATATAAGTCATATTAATTAACAGTAAGTTGTCTACGCAGGACGATTTTGTCGTTTCGTAAGATCCACAAAATATCAGTCAAAAACAAAAGATGAGAAAGCACAGCCTATAATCTGATCTTGATCTACACTTTGAAAAACAAACTTGAAATCGCGGTAGGCGCTCTAATTCAATTGTTTTGCGTTTCATGAAAGACAAACTACCTTATGTTGACAATTTTAATGAAAGGTTATCTCCCTTTAATAGTCTCTATCTATCTCTCTCGCTCTCTCTCTCTCTCTCTCTCTCTCTCTCTCTCTCTTTGCTTTACCAAAGTTGGGGCTTACAAACTAAATTTATAATGTACAGACCTTTCTATACATATGCATTTCTAATTAACAGAGGTTTTTGATCAGGGGGTTTTGAGTTTGAGTGTCTAGCCAAACTTGTTAAAGTATTTTGATAAGAATCGAGTCCTCTGTGACAAATGCGCGCGTGTGTGTGTGTTCGGGGGTGGGGGTGGGGGGGGGGGGAGGGGAGTAGACTCTAGTTTTATCTCGTCCTCAAAACTTTTGCTGTCTCAAATAAATTAGAAACAATTCATATGGGTGTAAGTACAAAAAAAAAAATACATGTGGGATATTGTTTGGTGTAACAAATTCGTAATTTATGCAGTGAATAATGAGATTTTTTTTAATATTTTGTACAATTTTCCCGTTGGCCTAAACAGAGTTCGGACACTTACAAAAGTAAAGACAGAGCGAGTTAACAACTTTGAAACCTGAATTTACATGAACTTATGAAAAAAAAATAGATATAAGCCATGCTCTGTGAAAAGGGGGCTTACTGCATCTTCAAAAACTGTCGACACAGGTCAGCCTGCGCTGTCCGCGCAGGCTGACTTGAGCCAAAACTTTTTGCTATTTGTCAATTTTCTGCATGTCAAAGGACCAGTGTACCTCAGAATTCAGTCGGTTGAACATTACACAAAATAGAATTTATGGATTCATAATTATCTATAGATGACTTCAAAGCTTGATACGCAGCATCACGGAGATGCATTAAACCCCCTTTCACTAGAGCATTGAGGGTAATTTTGCAGGGTAATCTTGGAAGAACAGTGTAACGGTAATGAGCGGAGAAGTACACTGCGCCAGATATTCAATAGCATTTGATACAAAAGGATAAAATAAATGCATTTTCCAGCCTTGGGGCCACACAGAAATTGAAATGGGGCAAGAAATCAATGGTAAATTCACTGTTGATTATCCATCTCTTTCATATTACTAAGAGAGAGACAGAGAGAGACAGAGAGTTGGAGGGCAGTTAGAATAGAAATTCGACAAGCAGATTATGGGATTTTTTTTTTTATTTAAGATCGTATGAATGAGGAAAATACAAAAGGTATGACATTCGGCTTACCCATTTAACCTGTGTAAAATTCCAAATTCCATTTACATTTTATAAGAAAAAGGGTTCAATATGGTCGTGAAAACAAAAGAGTAAATTTGTACATGACATGTTTATGACACGTGCTTGTTAACCTCCAGCTGCAAAAAAAAAGTGAAACCACGACGGTGTGATACCAACATCAAAGTGGCGCCGAATTAACCCTCTGCCCCTTTACATTGATGGAACACAATTCTTTTCTCAAAATAAAAGGTTGGCGTACTAAACTTTTGTGTAAAGTTTGTAATAAATTTTTAATTTACGCTGAATTTTTATGGTCTGCATCTTTTATCTCGTACGTGATTACAGCGAGAAATACGGAAAAAGAAAGTCAAATAATATTTGTCCGCGTTGATATTTTCTTTTAAATTTACGCTTAACACGTCTCAGTATTTAGGAAATGGACTGACCCTGTATTTTGCTGACGACCAAAAACGTTTACTGCTTGATATGGAGAGCAGGAAGGCAGGAGGCAATTCAGACAATCTGTTAACGTTGTTGTTGATGAAAGAAACAAATTTGAAATTGTGAAAATAACACGTAGGAAAATAAATGAAGATCGAGTGAAAAAAATGGATTCAACTTAAACGGCAAATTTAGGATGTGTGCTGGATTTAATGTTGTTTGTGAATGTTAAAGAGAGGATACGATTTCTAAGGTAGATCAAGGCTTTTAATTCTTCCCAAGCTGAAGGAGACATGTAAAATGCTGACATTGACAGTGTAGATCAAGATCAGACTGCACAGGATGTGTAGACCGTTCGGTGTCAGGAGAAATCGTCCCCAAACTGCTTCTCTGGAGATATCGTCCCGAAATTAAATTTTGGACATATCGTCCCCATCCCAATAATCATATTGTTGTTAAAGTTGTCTTTGAAAAACATTTTTGAAGTTTGTTTTTTTGGCTTCAGTATTTACTTTGTGTAACGATTTTCTTTAGTCAAGTTCTATTTGATTACACTGTCATTCTTTATACAGCAATTTTCACACTTACAAGTTGTTGTTAACACCTGTCACGCCTTCCACAGGTAGCTTTACACCTGAAATATTTTTAATTTTTCCTGTTTGTTTGCATTGGATTTTAAACCAAAGCAATTACGAAATATATATGTTCATAAAACAGCAGTCATGGGTCATTAATTGGAATCAATATCTCGCTTCCTCCCTTTGTCTTTCTCTCAATCGGCATGGGTCTTTCATGTATTATAATGGGTGTCAGTCCGTAGAATTCTCTCTCCGTATGTCTCTGTCTCCGTATCTCTTATCTTTTCTCTCTCTCTATCTCTTCTTCCATCACTTGGCAAGGAATATTAATTTTTGTTTTATTTCTCTTAATTATACGACCGTAGACCTGTCTTTATCTTCGTAGATCTCCCCCTCCTGTCTCTCAATCATTCAACATGAGGGTGTTAATTTGTTTTGAATTTTTTTTTTCGTCCGTTGATCTCTCTCTCTCTCTCTCTCTCTCTCTCTCTGCATGGGCTACTTATTATTATTTTTTTTTTTATCGAGTTCTTTTTTTAAATAGCTGGGATTTATGTTTTACAGTTTTTGGTTCATTTCGGCCTTTCAATCGTGAAAGTCTTCATTGACTTGATCACCGTAAGAGTGTTTATTGACTCTGATCTCTACAGTCTGTACAAGTAAACATTTTCTAGACGATTCCTTGTTCAGAAAACATTAACTGAAAAGGCTGATTACTTGCAGTCTACACATAACTTTCCTGCCCTTGTAAACGTAAATTTCCGGACAGTGCTTTACAGAAATTTCGAAAACGTCCCTGAAAAGGAGGAAATACATTTAACCAGCTCTAGGACATTCTTCTTGCTGTGCATTTTTTCCCCTTGTACTGTTTATGTATGAGGTGATTGTTTTAAGCACCATTGATATCTTAATAAGCAGTGTTCCCATTAGCTTTTTATTTCAAGGGTACACTTACCCCCTGAGCTGTAAATCTGGGGGTAAGATTTCATATTAGAGGGTATGACAATAATGGTTCTCAACTAGAGGTAAAGCAATCAATATGGATGATTTGCAACAAAAAAGTCTGTTATATTAAGATATCTGTGGAAATGTACTGTTTTAAGTCATTAGAAAGCTGAAAAGACGGTCTGAAGTGACTCTGGTCGGACGATGTCAAAAGGAACATTTTGTTGTGTCATGGGTTTCCGTGTTTTTTGCACCGAGCATTTTTTTCATAAGTGTTAATTGATGGATAGGTATTTCCGCGTGATTTGACAATACTTTTCAATACGGGTAGCAATTAACTACAGATCCTGTCAATTTACACAAGTTAAGTGGATAATGCCTTTTTTTTTTTAAACTTTTTGTTTTTTTCTTACGTGAGGTCTCGCGTGTAACCAAAATTTGTTACGTGAATTTCAATTCTATAACGTGATTTACGCAATAATTTGCTTAAGTTGGAACACTGATAAGCCTTTCGTCAATAGGGAAATAACTTATGTACTTAGTTCTTCGATGAGAGGATGAATCTTTGTAACAGTCACTAAAATCAAATAAGCATACACGTAATCAATTTCTCTTGCCGACTGATGAGAGAGACAGAGAAACAGTCAGACAGACAGGTGTTTGGACAGGAACCAATTATACATTACATAAATTTATCCTTGTCGAATGAGGGAGAGGTAGAGGGAGATGCAGACTCATAACTTTAGAATAAAAATACATTTAACGACCTTAAAACTACTGTTTTAAGAACATAAATACCTTTAAATTGTTTTAAAATCAAAATTAGCTAGTAGAACTTTTTAAAAATCTACAGGTGTAAAGCTGTGACAGGTGTGAACAACAACTTGTAAGTGTGAAAATTGCCGTATAAACAATGAAAGTGTAATCAAATAGCTTTTGACTGAAGAAAATCGTCTCACAAAGTAAATACTGAGGAAAAAAAAAACTTAAAAAATGTCTTTCAAAGACAAGTAAAACAACAATATATTTTAATTTTGAAGATGGGGACGATATCTCCAAAATTTAATTTGGGGACGATATCTCCAGAGAATTCGTCCCCGAGCAATTTGGGGACGAATTCTCCAGGGGACGAATTCTCCAGGGGACGATTTCTCCAGCATTCTTTTGTTCCCCACTAGAAGAATAACTTTTCCTTTTCATAAGTACTATCTCCACTAGGCTAATTCATTTAAAATTTCTTTCCTATTATTGTAGTAAGATGTAAGAGCGATAGAGATTGAAATTCTGCAGTATACAAGTGATTGAAACGTGATAAAGCGATTTATATCTTCGCAAATTTCATGCAGTTTTCTCAATTTTCTGTGTTAGTTCATATATAGCGGTCATATATTCTCACACTTGTGACGTCACAGCAGACTACCGGAAGTCACGATTTTTTCAATTAGCGACTTTCAGACAGGTGAAAATCCGAAGTTTAAACCTGTATATCTCGTGAACTAAGCATCACAGAACGCTAAGATTTTTTTTTGTTAATACTCTAGTATAGTTTTATCCGATTTTGAAATAAAAAATTTTGGCCTAGAGTTACACTTTAAGGACTGTGTTTTCATAGGCATTCATCCCCATGGTCGATGTATGGTTATATAGGTTTAAATACGGTAGTTCAGGGAAAAATGATTAGATCTAAATATGAACTGTGAACCAGGGATCGTGCATGCATGCATACGACCTCTGTGTGAAATCATTGCCATTTGCAGACGACCGTTTCTTTTTTTAAATACCCTTTTACCATACAATCGTGTGTTTTTACTACTTGTAGAAAAAAAAAGCCTTATGTGGGAAAAGAAAAAATTCTCCTTTATCCACAAAGACTTCTCTTCTTTCAATAACAAATCCCACGTGGTAAAATTTTACATCATTATGGTGTCAGCTAATGCTTTCAATCTGGACAAGTCTGAAATGTTATAATACTGTCTGTTCATGAGAAGATGATTCCTGGGACACAAATCAGGTGACATACTGCACAATTTGCACTGATAGTCTATGGTAGTCGAATCACCCTTTACCCAATAATCTTACAGTGTTATTAAACCTTATATGAGTAAATCTTTACTATTCTAACAACACGATTATTTCAATAAGTAATTGGATCTATTTTTTTTTTCGTTTGCACATGCTTTTAATTTTGGAAAGTCTAAAATTTTGTCGTGTGGAAAAGGGTTAACTCTTAACCTAACAATCCCGAGTTTTAACGACTCTGAAAGAGGCGGCTTTTGAAAACATTGTGGGAAAAGGAGAAAATGCAACCAGCATTTTCTCCTTTTCCCACAATGTTTTCTACCCTATCAAAGACAGAATTAAATCATCATTTCGGCAACATTTAATTTGTCGTCTGCATATGCTTTGAATTTGGTTTAGTCCAAAATTTTGTCGTGTGGTAAAGGGTGAAGTGTTGATAGATGTTCTTGTATGTTTGTTGTATTTTATCTTGTCGCATCTAGAACTGTTTAACCCTTAGAGCACTGACTTGGTGGTTTGGACCTTTCCAAGAACGAAAGTGGTGTCCGTGGTGGTGAGGTAGAGCGTCGGCCTCGTAACTTAAAGGTCCCGAGTTCGATACTCGGGAGTGGTCTCGATACCCGGGAGCGGGTGTCAACTTTAGGATCTTTCATTGGCCCACACCAGGGATCATACATAACATTATATAGAATGTATACATGTTATATAGAATCCCTGCCCACATATTCGGCGCGAATACTGGTGCACTTTTCAGGAAGCAGAATCGAGAGAGATTAGTATTAGTTGTAAGAACTTGTTTCTCAATCGATGTAAAATAAATATGTTTAAAGAGGAAAAACAGTCAAAATATTTCTGTTTAAAGGGGTTTTCCCCACCAGAATAGGCCTTCATAATGAAAGCACGTACTGTGCAGTCTGATCTTGATCTACACTGTCTACAATTACACATTTAAGTTTGTTCCAGTGCTTTAAGGATTTATGATAAAAGCAAAATATGTAATTTAAGTCTTTAAATCCCAGACAAAGTGGGCCACAAAAAAAATGAAACTTACGCGGTGTTTTGTTATCGCGCATGCGCTGCGGGATTCCAAGTTGATTGTGGCAAGCTTGCAGCTGGACTGGGATACGCAGGGAGTTACGCATTATGGCAGCGCTACAGAAATTTACCCGTTTACAAAAAGTTTGGGGACAGTTTAAACTGCACCGAGCATGCATGTCAGCTAGCGTTCCGCAGCCGAATCCCAACCCAGATATCCACTTTAATAAGGTAAGAGATTTTGTATTGATATTTTACGTCTGTCTTGGTAGATTGTGTACAAAAGGTACATGATAAATATCGGTCAGTGAAATATATTTTTAGAAAGGTCGTGAACCTACTAAGACGCGTCATGAAAACTGGATGGTGTTATTTAAGTCACAACTTATTATGCTCTCTGGACCCTTTATTAACTGCTTAGCCGACGAAAAAAACTTTATTGTAATCCAACTTGAGAGCATTTGCAGACGACAAAGGTAATGTGGCACTTGCGATGGGATTTGTCTGTTAAAGGGTGGAAAACAGAGTAGGAAAAAGGAGAAAATGCGGGTAATGGGGGAAAGTTCCTCGTTTTCCAAGAGAGTTTTAAAAAGCATCCTTTTCATGGGTTATAATACAGATTGTTTGGTATGCAGTTAACTGTTATCATTGTAAGTAAAGATATATTTTGCATAGAGTAAAGTAGGATCAGGGTTGTTAAATTCGGGATTGTGTGGTTAAGGGTAAACCTCTTCTAGAGGACAAACTTTGTAGACAATTGCAGACCACAAGTCAGCTGTCACTCAAATGACTGGATATGTGTTTGAAAGAGTAGAAAACATGATGAGAAAGCTTTGCCCACAATATTTCAAAAGCTTTCCATGTGAAAGTTGTTAAAATATTGGATATAGGGTTCAGCTGAAATAGACACCAGCAGAAGGGTTAACTCTTTAGCAAAAGACAAAATTTTAGACTTGTCCAAACTAAAAGCATTTGCAGGGGACAAATCATTTATGTTTCAAATGATGGAATGGTGCCTTTGAAATGGTAGGAAGTATTAGGGGATAAGGATTGAAAGCTTGTAACCAGCATTGTCTTTTTTTTTCCCCACAATGTTTTGAGCTTTTTAGCTCACCTGAGCACGAAGTGCTCAAGGTGAGCTTTTGTGATCACCCAATGTCTGTCGTCCGTCGTGCGTCATGCGTTATCCACAATTTCTTTAAACATCTCCTCCTAAACCAATCTTGATGAAACTTTTCAGGGATGTTCCTTGGGTGAAGCTCTACCAAAGTTGTTCAAGAGATTGAATTCCACCCATAACTCTGGTTTCCATGGCAACCAAAAGGAAAAAAATAGCAAAATCTTTGAAAATCTTCTTCTCTGAAACTAGAAGGCATAGAGCTTTGATATTTGGTATGTAGCATCTCCTAGTGGACCTCTACCAAGTTTGTTCATATGATGCCCCTGGGGTCAAAACTGGCCCTGCCCTGGGGGGGGGGGGGGTCACAAGTTTGAACATAGGAACAAAGAAGGGAAACTTTAAAATTCTTCTTCTCTGAAACTGGAAGGCGTAGAGCTTTGATATTTTATATGTAGCATCTCCTAGTGGACCTCTACCAAGTTGGTTCATATGATGCCCAAGGGGTCAAAACTGGCCCCATCCCAGGGGTCACAAGTTTGAAACACAGGAACAAAGAAGGAAAACTTTAAAAATCTTCTTCTCTGAAAGTAGAAGGTGTAGAGCTTTGATATTTGGTATGTAGCATCTCCTAGTGGACCTTTACCAAGTTTGTTCATATGATGCCCCTGGGATCAAAACTGGCCCCGTCCCGGGGGTCACAAGTTTGAACATAGGAACAAAGAAGGGAAATTTTAAAATTCTTCTTCTCTGAAACTGTAAGGTGTAGAGCTTTGATATTTGGTATGTAGCATCTCCTAGTAGACCTTTACCAAGTTGGTTCATATGATGCCCCTGGGGTCAAAACTGGCCCTGCCCTGGGGGGGGTCACAAGTTAGAAACATATGAACAAAGAATGAAAACTTTAAAATTCTTCTTCTCTGAAACTAGAAGGTATAGAGCTTTGATTTTTAGTATGTAGCATCTCCTAGTGGACCTCTACCAAGTTTTTTTCACATGATGCCCCTGGGGTTAAAACTGGCCCCGTCCCAGGGGTCACAAGTTCGAAACATAGGAACAAAGAATGAAAACTTTAAAAAATCTTCTGAAACTGGAAGGCGTAGAACTTTGATTTTTGGTATGTAGCATCTCCTAGTGAACCTCTACCAAGTTTGTTCATGCCCTGGGGGTCAAAACTAGCCCACCCCGGGGGTCACAAGTTCAAACATGGGAACAAAGAAGGAAAACTTTAAAATTCTTCTTTGCTGAATCTGGAAGGTGGAGAGCTTTGATATTTGGTATGTAGTGAACCTGTTCTAAGTTTGTTAGCCCACCGGAGCACAACATGTTTAGTAAGTTCAAAATTGGGTCACATGGGGTCATAAACTAGGTCACTATGTTAAATTAAAGAAATACGTTGTGGGCACTCTAGAGGCCACATTTTTTGCTCAACTGACTTGAAAATTGGTCAGAATCTTTGTCTTGATAAAATCTCACATGAGTCTGAATTTGGGTCAACTGGGGTCATAAACTAGGTCACTAGGTCAAATTAAAGAAATATAACTCTAGGGCTTTCTAGAGGCCACATTTATTGTTCAATTGATTTGAGAATTGGGTAAAATGTTTCTCTTGGAGAAGTCTAGGAATAGTTCAAAATTGGGTCACCTGGGGTAAAAATTATGTCACTATGTCAAATTAAAGAAATACCTTTAGGGCACTACAGAGGCCACATTTCTTGATCAACTGACTTGAAAATTGGTCAGAATCTTGGTCTTGATAAAATCTCACATGAGCCTGAATTTGGGTCAACTGGGGTCATAAACTAGGTCACTAGGTCAAATTAAAGAAATATAACTCTAGGGCTTTCTAGAGGCCACATTTATTGTTCAGTTGATTTTAGAATTGGGTAAAATGTTTCTCTTGATGAAATCTAGGATTAGTTCAAAATTGGGTCACCTGGGGTCATAATCTAGGTCACTAGGTCAAATTAAAGAAATACCTTTAGGGCACTACAGAGGCCACATTTCTCACTCAATTGGCTTGAAAATTGGTCAGAATGTTTATCTTGATGAAATATCGGATGAATATGAAATTGGGTCACCTGGGGTCATAATCTAGGTCACTAGGTCAAATTAAAGAAATACCTTATGGGCACTCTAGAGGCCACATTTATTGCTCTATTAACTTGAAAACTGTTAAGAATGTTTGTCTTGATCAATTTGTGATGAGTTCTATATTGGGTCACCTATGGTGATAAAGTAGGTCACTATGCCAACTTACGGAAATTCCATGTAGACCCTCTAGAGGCCACATTTTAAGCTCAATTGACCCATCTATTGGTCAGAAATTGAATTATGCACGTGGAGTGAAATTTCGCCTATTGACTCAGGTGAGCGATCCAGGGCCATCATGGCCCTCTTGTTTCTTTAGGGGTGTTAAAACACAGGATTGTTTTGTAAAGGGTTAAACACTGATTGTGCACATGTATCATGCACAACCATGCCTGTACCGGTAGTTATTTTCTGCTCATAAATTTAGGCTTACAAGTTACTACCCTTTTTTCTCTATCAGTATGTAATACAAAATACAACCATTTATACTTTTACAGCACAGCATAACTCTTAACTCTTTACCACACAATCCCCACTTTTAACGACCCTGAGAGAGAAGCCTTTTGAAAACATTGTGGGAAAAGGAGAAAATGCTGGTAACCAGCATTTTCTCCTTTACCCACAATGTTTTCTACCCTTCCCAAAACAAATTTAAATTTTTCAGTCACTTCTATTCTGTTGTCTGCAAGTGGTTTCAATTTGGACAGGTCTAAAATTTTGTCGTTTGGTAAAGAGTTAAACATTTTTGGAGGTTCCAAATTGAAAGCATTTTCAGATGACAGACTAAACCAGGTATAAGTAATGTTATTTGTCTTCAGAAAGGTCAGAGAATATTGTGAGAAAATGTTGGTTACCAGCATTTTTAGCTTACCTGAGCACGCTTTTGTGACAGTGCTGTGTCCGCCATCCATGTGCGTCGTCCAGGTGTCAACAATTTACCTTGTGTGCACTCTAGAGGCTTCATTTTCCAGTGCTCCAGCCAGGGTAAAAAAAGGGCAGGGTGCTGGGGCTGAGAAGGGCACTTTGAGACGTAAAGCGCCAAGGGGGGGCATAAGAGTGTCTCCCTCTCATGGGGGAAGGGGGAGATGAGAATTTTTTTTTTAAAATTTGGAACCTATTGACATTCTCTTCTGCAATTTCTTACGTAAAATTAGGGATTTTCACAACAGAAATAATTCTGTTATATTAGCTTATATGGATCTTCCAGCTTCATCTCAACAAGAAAACAATTTTTCATTATGAGTAGTTTAGCTAAGTCCAAAAATCGCATGGTTCATGTTCCAAATAGCAGTAAAGGTTGGTAGAAAAACATGTTACCTCTCGAATGGTATACTTCTGATAAGTTTCTGTTCACTACAATTCACCTGGTAGCCTGTTTTATGATACTTGTTTACTGCAGCTAACTGATATTGGGCATACAGTGACAGCAGCTTCAGATTTGAGAGACTGTAAAAGTGTACGTTGGTCCATGCTGAGTATGTTGCTCTTCAGCAAGGACTTGCTGTTGCTATGATATTTGTATATTCATACTAAAGGATGTTTTCATCCTTTGGCAAACAAGCTTGAATTTTTGTTTGTATGTATGATGTTTAACACCATTTCAACATGATTTCAGTGACATCACAGTGAATAGTGCACCTGTCCATGCTCTGCTGGAGTTTCAAAAGTTCTTTACACAATACTTCTCCAAAAGCCCTGGCTTGTTTCCCAGATAACCATCTTCAAAACAACGATCAGTATTTTTAGATTAAGCAACCCTAAGGGAAAAGGCTTTTGAAAACATTGTGTGAAAAGGAGAAAATGCTGGTTACAAGCATTTTCTCCCTTTCACACAATGTTTCCTGTATTTTCAAAGATGATTCTTGTCATTTGAGCCACATTTAATAATTATGTAGCCTAGAAGTGATTTTGATTTTGGCTAGTCTAAAATTTTATTGTCTGGTAAACAGTTTCGTCAGAGTTCACTCATGCAAACAAACTGATAGATGCATCTGAAGAAAGCAATAAAATCTTGATATAAGTGGATGAAGATAAAGTCTAGATACCTCTGTACCAGACGACAAAACTTTAGATTTTTCCATATTGAAAACATTTGCAGACAACAAATTATATGTGGCATAAATGATTGGATTTGTCGTTACAAGGGTAGAAAATGTATGTGAAAAAGGAAACTTGCTGTTTTCTTGCATTGTTTGCTTTGTCCAGAAGATTTTCAAAAGCTTTAGTCGTCAGTGGAATAAAAAAAAGAGTGTTCGTGAAAGGTTTTAACTCTTTTACCAGACAACAAAATTTTAGACTGATCCATACTAAAAGCATTTGTAGAAAACAAAATAAACTGAGGAACAAATGATGGTATTAATCTTTGCAAGTACAGAAAACGTCGTTGAAAAGTTATAAATGCTCGTTACCAGCATTTTCTTATTCTTCCACAGTGTTTTCAAAAGCCTTTTGTCCAGCTGGGACACTAAAGTACTGGATCATTTGGTAAAGGTAAAGCAAAAGACTGTTATCTGCATTTCAGTTTGAGGAGCTCTGTTTATGAAGTATTATTTTTTTGTCATAATATTGATGGCAATAAATAAAGTAAAACAAGATCTATCTGGAAAATGTGTACTTTGTAATGAGAAAAGGTTAACTGCATTACAGGTAAATAACTTCTTTTTTCGAGGTCTCGTAAATAATTCCATGGGAGGTGGGGAGAGTTTTTGTTTACTGCTAGAGTGCCTTTTATTAATTGCCTTTTCTGCCCATTTAGATCAAGATCAGACTCTACAAAACATACAGTCTGATCTTAGATCTCAATGTCTCTTCAGACATTTTGGCCAAAAAAGCCTTGAAATGCCATAGTGAAAATGGAGTCTTGCTTAGGTTAGCTATACAGGTGAGGTATTTGCAATTTGCAATCCAAGGTTCAATCAGAACATGAAACATTGGGTTTTTTTGTGAAAGTTTAGAGTCTTTGGGCAAGATACTTTAATCCTAACTTGAGATACTGGGTTTTAAACGGGAGAATAGCGTCAAAGGGTTAAGATTCTAGTAGCAGACAGTGGAAGTCAAGATCAGACTGCAACATCTGTGTTTTGTGATCTTCATCTATCCATCAAAAGAATTTATGTACCGATTTCTCTCTGCTAAACAACAACTAAAGTTTTGCAGAGTACATAATGAATGAGGGTAAAACAACCGTTTTTTTCTGAAGGAGGTAAGAAAACATTGTGGGAAAAGAAGAAAATGCTCGTTACTGTCATTTTCTCCCTTTCCCACAACATTGTCAAAAGCTTTCTTTCTCAGGGTTGTTAAAACACAGGATTGTTCGGTAGAGGGTTGTGAAGTGGCCTGTGATACTGAGTAGGGTCAACTGATATAGCATTCAATTAGTAAAGATAAATATTGACATCAATAAAAAAGATAGATGGACAACTCTGATATGTTTAATTGAACACAACTGACTACCTTGTATGAAAAGTAGATCAGACCCTGTAGGCTGAAAAAAAAGCAAAGGCTAAATTCTGTACTATATGACAGAATTTTAGACTCTTTGAAAGGGTTTACATATGACAAATTTCGTGTACATTTGCTCACATGACGGGATTTGTCTTTGAAAAGGTAGAAAATAGTGTTGGCTCTGAAATGTCTTGCCAAAGGACATTCCCACACTCTACCGACTGAGCTACCGGGGCTCGGCGAGTAGAGACTAGATTCTATACCAAGTGACAAAAGTTTAGACTGGTCTATATTTACCCCTTACCAGAAAACAGTATTTTAGACTTGTCCAAATTCAAAGCATTGGTATAAGACAAGTTAAATGTAAATCAAATGATACAGTTGTATTTGAAAAAGTAAAAAAAGCATCACAACTGCATGAATCCAGGATCATTTTACTCAGGTGAGCACTGTAGGGCCAATGGCCCTCTTGATTGTGATGTCTGATTTTAAATGAACTGTGATTTTTTTTGATAGATTTTCATTAACAATGAATGGCGAGATGCAGTTAGTGGTAAAACATTTCCAACCATCAATCCATCGACAGGGGAAGAGATTTGTAAAGTGGCCGAGGGTGATAAGGTAGGTATCACTAAATGTGACATCCCCTTCGGTTTTATCACAAGGATGTATCATCCTAGATCACAATGTTTTTGCTAGATTTAAATGATTTTGTGTAAATGAAAAATTAATCACTTGGAGCAATAACCCAGTTTTCTAAAGAATTAGTTGAAACCGTGTTTTTCTCTGGACTTTCTCATATGAGTCAATAATTTTGACATTGATAGAAAGAACTTAAATATTTAATCAGGAGGGAGTATATTGAGAAAATTTTGGGGTCAAAATAAAAAGAAACAGGAGGTAAGGGAAATTCCTGACCCAAACCCGAGTACATGTAGCTGTTTGAAATGGACCTATAATGCAGTTTTTTTGTTTTTAATGTATTTAATGGTGTTTTCAACATTATTTCAATTACATTGGGGCAGCAAGTGGACCTATCCTTGCTTTCCTGGAGTTTCTTTTTCCAGTACTTTGCAAAACATTCTTCCCAAGCTGCTGGCTGCTTTCTCACATAAAGATTGTGGCAAAAGTGTACAAAGATGAGATGAGATGGGCCCAGCAATATGTAAACTACAGAATATCTAGAGAAACAAAAGGTTATGAATTAAAAAAGAAATAGATCTGTCTGTCTTTCTTAAATATTGCCATGTCCTTTCCTTTCTGATAGGCTGATGTAGACCTTGCTGTGAAAGCAGCCAATGATGCCTTTAAACTTAATTCTCCGTGGAGGACCATGGATGCTGGTGAGAGGGGATACATACTTAACAGAGTTGGAGATCTCATTGAAAGGGACCACAAATATTTGGCAGTAAGTTGTGTCCTTCAAACCTGACATCCTGACGACGAAATTTTAGACCAGTCCATATTGAAAGAATTTTACTGATGACAAAATATTGATTTTGCTAAAATAATGGGATTTGTCTTGGAGAGAGTAGAAAACATTCTGGGCTTTAACAATGCTGAGGACAAAGTCTTTTCAAACCATTGTGGGGAAAGGAAAAAAATGCTGGTAACCAGTATTTTCTCTTTTTCCCACAATATTTTATACCACTTTAAAGACAAATTCCATTAGTTTAGTCCTATCTTTTTGGGGTTGTCTGCAAATACTTTCATTTTCGGCAAGTCTTGTTAAATGTTGAGCAAAACCTAAAGTCTGATCTTAAATCTATACTGCCCACTTGTTAAGTCAAGCTATAAGATAAAAATATGTCTAAGGTTCAACAGATTCAATTTTCACCTGTCAAATATAGGTAGAGTTTATACATGCGATGCTGAAGGGGTTAACTCTTTTCCAAACGACAAAATTATAGACCAGTCCAAATTGAAAGCATTAGCAGACGACAAAATGAATGTGACTGAAAAATTAAAATTTAGTTTGGGAAGGGTAGAAAACGTGGGAAAAGGAGAAAATGCTGGTTACCAGCATTTTCTCCTTTTCCCACAATGTTTTCAAAAGGCTTCTTTCTCAAGGTCGTTAAAAGTCGGGATTGTGTGGAAAAGGGTTAAGATACATTAGACTCTTATCTTGATCTATAATGTCTTATATTGTGGCCAAAATAACCTTGTAACCTTGAACTTGCTATAACCTGGTGTTTTGTTCATGACAAAAAACAAACAATAGTGATGTAGTAAAGTTTGTGTAAATGTACTGTATAGTATGATCTTGTTATTTTTCTCTATTCCTTGGTACAAACATTTTAGACCTTTCCAGTTTACGGTAAAAGCATTTACAGATAACAATATTAATGTTACTCAAATGATAGGATCTGTTTCTGGAAGGATGGGAGAAGCAAAAAATACTCGTTACAATAATTTTTCCTTTCCAACAATGTTTTTAAAAGCTTTTTTCCTCATGGTTGTTAAAGCTCAGGATTGCCTGGTGAAGGATTCAATCTTATATCATTGCACTTCATTTTTTGTGATCTAATACAATAGAATAGATTCCCTCACATGACTGGATTACCTTGTTATATAGATATATAATATCTGCAACTTCCTGTTTGGAAAGAAAGGCTCTTAACTCATTACCACATTACCATTTGGAAAAGTCTGAAATTTGCTGTATGGGAAAGGATTAACTCTTTACCACACAATCCCGAGTTTTATCGACCCTGAGGAAGAAGGCTTTTGAAAACTTTGTGGGAAAAGGGGAAAATGCTGGTAACCAGCATTTTCTCCTTTTCCCTCAATGTTTTGTATCCTGTCAAAGACAGAAATCATCACTTGAGCTACATTTATTTTGTCGTCTGCAAATGCTTTCAATTTGGTGGAGTACAAAAATTGTCGTTTGGTAAAGAATTAAATGATGAGATTTTTCTGTAGAAAAAAATAGAAAATATTCTTGGAACAGGAGAAAGATTTTTCTGTAGAAGAATAAAAAATATTCTTGGAATGGAAATAAAGTGCTGGTTACCAGCATTTTCTTGTTTTTGACGATATTTTTGAGGACCTTTGAAAGAGTTGTTAAAACACAGGATTGTATGGTAAAGGGTCAAATCTTGTCAACCAGTAACTATAAATGTTATTATTGTAGCTTACCTACTGTCCTTCGTACAAAAAACAACTGGGAGAATTATTTGAGCGTATCTGAGTTACAGCTGACCTTGTTTGCTTAACCCTCTACCAAACAATCCCGTGTGGGTGGCCTTTTGAAAACATTATGGGAAAAAGAAAAAATGCTGGTACCCAGCATTTTTTTCCTTTTCCCACAATGTTTTCTACCCTACTGAAGACAAACTCCTTCATTTGAGCCACATTTTAATTGTTGTCTGCAAACGCTTTTAATTTGTACAAATCTACAATTTTGTTGTGTGGTGAAGAGTTAATCATGGTTAACCCTTACAATGCAGATTGTGATCTACTAGAAAATGTAGATTAAGATCAGATTGCACAAAATCTTCTATATTATCTTAATCTTCATTGTTGGATATTTTTTAGTGTAATTGCGGTTGAAACAGCTTTAAAGTTTGGGAAAATCTGGCACTTTTCTACAACCTGCCGATATCTATTTCAGTAATCAAGACATAGCATTCAGAGGGTTAATGACCTTTTCCCTTAACTCTATACCATACATTGTGATTTTGTAGCATTTGCAGAGAACAAAATAATTTTGGCTCAAATGATGGAATTTGTATCAGAAAGGGATAGAAAACATTGTGGGAAAAGGAGAAAATGCCAGTTACCAGCATTTTCTTCTTTTTCCACAATGTTTTCTAAAGCTTATATCCTCAAGGTCACTGAATAACAAGGTTGTGTGAGAAAAGGGTGAAGGGCTAAAGATGTTGTTTGTTAAAGGATAAGGTTATTGGGTCTAGAGCAATGTGTTTTATTATAGATGAGAGAAAAGATTACAGGGAGGAAAATGAACTCTCTTTCTACCATACGAAATGGACTTGTCCAAATTGAAAGCATTTTGCAGACCATATAATGAATGTTACTCAGAAATCAGAATTTCTCGTTCGAAGAGTAGAAAACATCGTGGGTAAAAGAGAGAAACATTAAATTTGCTCCTTTTCCAACAAAATTTGAGAGGCTTTCTTCTTTACGGTCATTTAAATCTCAGGATACTTTTGTAAAGGCTTGAAGTGCCTATTATTACTGTAGTTGCTATTACAGCCAGTGTATATCAAGATCAGAGTGTACAGAATTATGCAATCTGATCTTGGATCTGTACTGTCTGCTATACTGAAACGTGACCATTGCAGTTTTGTCAAATCAATCATTTTAGGGTGAATTTCCTTATATGAAATTCAGTTTTGTTCATTTGGTGCTCTAATGCTATGAACAGGCAGTGTAGATCAAGATTAGACTGTACAAAAACTGCAGTCTGATCTTGTATTTACACTGGTCTGATAAGCTGAAACATTCTGGTAACTAGTAGCCCTAAAAAGAAAGTAATTTGGATTTTGCACCTGATAAAATGTTTAGGTCTTGTTTATTCACTGCTCTAACACTTCAATCAGTTTTTGTGAGAGTATAATCTTAACTCTTTACCAAATGACAAAATTTTGGACTAGTCCAAATTGAAAGCATTAGCAGACGACAAAATAAATGTGAATCAAAAATTGAAATTTGATTTGGGAAGGGTAGAAAACATTGTGGGAAAAGGAGAAAATGCTGGTTACCAGCATTTTCTCCTTTTACCACAATGTTTTCAAAAGCTTTCTTTCTCAGGGTCGTTAAAAGTTGGGATTGTGTGGTAAAGAGTTAAAGGAATACTGGTCAGTGATCACATTGTACATTCTATGCAAGCTGATTTTGATCTTTATTGTGGGGTCATGCATGGCACAGTTGTAGAGTGAAGGACTTGTGACCTGGAGGTCCTGAGTTTGAGCCTCACTGGAAATACAAAGCACTGTTTTAACCCTTTACCCAGGGATTACAAGATTTTACGACTCTGAGGTAGTCCGCTTTCGATAACATTGTTGAAAAAGGAGAAAAAGCTGGTAATCTGAATAGATACACTTGCAGCCTTAACTATTCTACACCCTAGATGACACCAGAAGCTTTTGTGGACAGTGTAGATCAAGATCAGACTGCACAGAATATGCAGTTTGATCTCTGATCTGCACTGTCCACTGCTATATTCTAGATTATGACCAAACTGTTTCTTGATCTTGCAGAGGAAATCTATTTTCAGCCTTTGAGAAAATGCAATTTATTTATTCAGTAATGAAAGAGTTAATACAACTGAAATAATTTTGAAAACAGTGTTTAACCTTTTACCAAACATGTATGACCCTGAGAAGAAAAGCTTTTGAAGTTTTTGTGTGAAAAAGATAAAAATTTTGGCAACTAGCATTTTCTCCTTTACCAGCCATGGTTTCCATCATATCAATGAAAATCCAATTATTCGAGCCATACCGGTATTTAAGTTGTCCTCTTCACATAGTTTGAGTTCAGAAGATTCTAAAATTTTGTTTTTCAGTAAAGAGTGCAGGGGAAGGCAGCCAGGAGCTTTGAGAGACATCTCTGAATGTTACTGGCACTGAAACTTTAATAATGCATGAATAGATTCAGTGACTGCAGTAATATAACTGAAATAGTGTTGAAAACAGCATTAGGCATCAAACAATCAAATTTTTATGGGCTATGAGAATAAGTTTGACTGATTTTTTATATAGGAACTGGAGGCCCTGGACAATGGAAAAACCTTCAAGACAGCGTATACTGTGGATTTAAACCTGGTCATGAGATGTTACAGATATTACGCTGGATGGGCTGACAAGGCCTGTGGCAAAACTATTCCAGTGTGTAAGTGTGATTCTAGTCTTTATGCAAGACAAGAAACTTTGTGAAGCTTCAACCTTTGTTATCAGATGACATAATTTGAAGCTTGCAAAAAAGACAGCTTTTACAGCCCTTAACTCTTTAAAAGTTTAAGACCTGTCCAAACTGAAAGCAATCGCAGATAACAGACTAACTGTGGCTCAAATTGTTGACTTTGAAAGTGTAGATAAAATTGTGTGAAAAGGAGAAAATTCTGGTTAATAGCATTTTCTCTATTTCCCACAATGTTTTCAAAAACTCTCCTGCTCAGGGTTTGTTAAATTCAGGATTGTGTGGTAACGCGTTAAATGAAATGTGGCTAAAACTAAGGAATTGATGTTGGGAAGGGTAGAAATCATTGTGGGAAAACAAGAAAATGCTGGTTATCAGCACCAGCAGTTTCTTCTTTTCCTGCAATATTTTCAAACACATTTTTTCGACAGGATGTACAACTTTTGAAAAGACTGTGGGAAAAGCACAGATTGTCTTCCCTAATAGTATTCCAAGTCAGTAAAAAAAGACCTTTGATCAGCATTCTAATGTTGTCCAGTAGTATAATCAGTTGTTTGATGCATGATAGTTTATGGCTCATATCACTTTTGAGTAAAGGTATAAGAAAGGTGAATTCTATAAATAGTTGATGGAAGAAAACAGAGACTAGTTGTTACTTATTTGTATTTACCTGTATTGACCAATCAATTTGCTTGATTTTTTTGTTTTCCTTGCCACTATTTTCCAAATGTATCATAGCATTTATATCAGGGTTCATCTTGAAAATTTAGCCTGTAGAGTAATAGCTTATCTCTTTACCGAACAACAAAATTTAGACTTTTCTAAACTGAAAGCACTTGCAGAAATAAAATTTAGTGCGGATAGATTAATGAGGTTAGGCTAAAAAAAAAAATAAAGTAGAAAACACTGTTGGAAAAAGAGAAAATGCTGGTTACCGGCATTTTCTCCTTTTCACCCAAGTGTTTCCAAATGTATTTTCTGTAGATCATCAAAACATGGGATTGTTTGGTATAGAGTTAATTGACAACTTCAGTATTTTTTTCAGGGGGAGATTTCTTCTGCTACACAAGACATGAACCAGTGGGTGTATGTGGACAAATTATACCAGTAAGTAAAATAGTAATGGCATTCTGTATAATTACTGTCAACTGTATTCCCTGGTAACGTATTTGAATCATGCTTGGTTTAATGGATATGGAAAACGTATCAACCCAGGTCAGCCTTCGCAGGCTGACCTGGGGCAAAACAGTTTTGCTATTGGTCAATTTTCTGCTTGTCAAAGGACCATTTTATCTCAGAGTTCAGTCTCTTTGGACAAACTGAATCCATATTGTATGACAATTTACTTTATATAATGCATTACGAAGATTCATTAACTCCCTTGTGCCAGAGCACCTCTTTTTTACTTTTGTTAGGTAAAAAATTTAAGAAACTTACCAAGCAGTCCATTTTTAGCTTGGCTGTTTTTCAAAGACAACGTCAAGGTATTGCTGTAGCATTGGCATCGTCTGCATCTTCATCGTGCAAATGAATTTTTCAAAAACTTCGACATTTTTTGTAATATCTCTGTCATTATTGAAGATATTTACTTCAAACTTGGACAAGTTGTTCACTATCATAAGGGAAACCCATACAACAAGGGCAGATAGCCATCAAAGTATTTTTAACAGAGTTATGCCCCTTTTTCAAATTTGAAAATTCACTGAAAGTCCAGCAACTGCAGCCAAGTGTTGGTACTCGCATGCATTGCTCTTCCTGAGGAAGATGACTGTTGAATGCAGTTTTGGGAAAAAAGGGAAATATGCTGGTGACCAGCATTTCCTGCTTTCCTACAATGATTCCTTCCTTGTTCAAGAGATCCTGTCATATTAGCCACAATTTGTTCCAAACAAATATTTTAAAAAGTCTAAAATTTTACTGTCAGGTAAAGATTTAAACTTTTGCTAAATATATAAGCTCTATCATATTCAGTCCAAGGGGGTCCTGTATTGGTTGTTGGTGAGGGTGTGACATTGTGATGTTGCAGTCCAGGGTTTAACCGTCATTCGAGTTGCTGGATTTTCAGTGAGAGTGTCCTTGGGAAAGACACTTCAGAGCCTCAGCATTTTCTCCTTATGCTGCATGCAATGTTTACTACTGTACCTTTTAAAGGAAAATTTTATCATTTGAGCCTCATTTAATGTGCTTGAGATTCCTTGTAATTTGAACAGATCTAGAATTTTGTCGTCTGCTAAAGAGTTGACTCTTTACATAACGGTCTTGGATTTTAATAACATACATAATGAAGCTTTTGAAAACAATATGGAAAAAAGAGAAACTGTTTGTTTCCAGCATTGTCTCCCTATCCCCACAATATTTTCTACCCACTTAAAGACAGATCCCATCATTAGAGCAGTATTTGATTTTTCAGTCTGCTAATGAATTCATTATCGATTAGCGTAAAAATTTTGTCATTTGGTGAGGTAGTGTAACTCTTTACCACACAATCACAACTTTTAATGACCCTGTAGGAAAAGCCTTTTGAAAACATTGTAGGAAAAGGAGTAAATGCTGGTAAACCAGCATTTTCTCCTTTTCCCACAATGTTTTCTACTCCATCAAAGACAAATTTCATCATTTAAGCAACATTTAAATCGTCACCTGCAAATGCTTTCAGTTTGGACAAGTCTAAATTTTTGTCATGTGGTGAATAGTTTAACAATAACTTATCTACCTTTTCAGTGGAACTTCCCATTGCTGATGCAAGCCTGGAAACTGGGACCAGCCTTGGCTATGGGCAACACAGTTGTCATGAAACTGGCAGAACAGACTCCTCTGACAGGCTTGTATATTGCTGAATTGTTCAAAGAGGTATGTACTTGTTTATGAGCCATACTGTGTGAAAAAAGGGTTTAATGCATCTACAAAAAGTATCAATCCAGGTCATCCAGCACACTCCGTGCAGGCTGACCTGTATCAAAACTTTTTGCTTTCCATAATTTCTGCATGTCCAAGGACCATTCTACATCAGGATTCAGCCGGATGTCAGACAGATGGATTTTTGGATCCATGATTATCTGATGACTTGCTTGGTATAAAGGATCATGGAGATGCATTAAGCCACCTTTTGCCAGAGCATGGCTCATATGGAATGGTGATTACAGTAGTTTCCTGCTGCTGTCACTTGAGACTGAGTTTTGTTTTCTGTTGATTTACTCCTTTTACCTCTTGTTTCCTTTTTGATGTATTGTGAAAAATACATTTTTTATGTATGCCGACTTTCGTCAATAAACAAGATGGATATTTTTAGATTGGCTGTTTATCAAAGAAATGCTCAGTAATGAGATAGGAATGAAGCCTGTTGCAATGACTGTTATTAATCCTCAGAAAGGTACTTGTTGATCTAGGCGATTTGAACTAGTGACCCTGTTCTCAAGACCTTTATGCTTCTGACTGTATTACAGGGGCTTGGCTGTCCTAGTTCTAAAATACATTTTTTTGCAGTTGTCTGCATTCCACTTCCAAATTGTTTACTTTTGGCATCCAGTCTGCCTTGAAAACATGGGATTGTTCATTAAAGGGATCAAAATAGCCTATGTGGGTATTTCTTCTTGTCTGCTTCAGGCTGGTCTCCCACCTGGTGTGCTCAATGTTATCCCTGGATATGGACCCACAGCTGGGGCAGCCATTGCTAGACACCAAGATGTCAGCAAGCTAGCATTTACTGGGTCCACAGAGATTGGTCAGCTTGTCGCTGCAGAGGCTACAACTTCGAATCTGAAAAGAGTTACATTGGAGCTTGGAGGCAAAAGCCCCAACATTGTGTTTGCAGATAGTGATTGTAAGTTGTTTCTTTGTTTTGTGATTAAACCATTACAGTGCAAGTATGAGTTTTAATGAACCTGATGGGAAAGGCTTATAGCCAGCATTTTCTTCTTTCTTCAGTTTTTTCTAATGTTTGTAAGAGCAAATTTTATCATGTGAGCAACATTTAATTTGCAAAATCTGCAAAATTTAATACTTTTAATTTGGAAAATTGTAAACTTTGATCACATGGTAGAGAGTTAAGGCTGTTTAAAACAGTATTTCATGTATATTGTGGCAGCCAGAAATTTGGTCAGAATGTCTTTCTAGATAATGTCTCAAAAAAACTGCCATCTTAGTGTCACATTTGTTGGAAAATTTTCAAGAAACTTGTTTGTCTGGATAGCTTCTTGATTTTAAGTTATCATTATTCTTTGAAAACTACATATGCTCAGCTGAGACCTTCAGCACCATCATGACCAGGGGTGTGGAAATCTTGAAATTATCTACTTGTCCATGGACAAGTAAATCTAAAAAATCTACTTGTCCGTCAGAGAAGCTTACTTGTCCAAAATAAAACAATTTTAAATGGCACACAAAGACCAAACTGAATGTACCGTAGTTTGTAGATAATGATGTTCTTTAACCATTTAAATTTGCTTTGCTTATGTTTTTAATAATAATGATGAAAATAAATCAAGCAAACCTTTACGGGGCTTTTTTTTTCCAAAAATTGGGAAGGGGCCTTAGCCTTTCATTTTGGGATATTCAAACGTGATTTTGGCCGAATTGGAAAAAAGCAGACTGACTTTCAAGGTACATCAATAAAACAAATCAATGGCACTGTACATACATACAGTAGATAGAAAGGTGCAACAATTTAATAATTGAAAAAGATTCAACAGTTACACTATAACTGCTCAAACCATGGCTAAATATCTCAGTGTTTGCACTTACAGCCCTTTTTAACACTATTGTGGTACACTTATGGGTGCCAGAGTCAATACTTCAGCAGAACTGCTTACCAGCCATCATATGATACAAGGGAATCATTATCCGTGGAAGTTAAAATGCTAGGCTTGGTTATTGTGTCTGGAGATGTAGAGTTTGCATCATGTGCAGTGATAATAATTGTCTACTTTTCAGACAACGGACGATCGGCGATGTCCGACAGACTCGGCATTTTTAGATTGAGACTCGGTATGCAGAGATTTGATTACCTGCAGATCGATCTGCAAAGAATTTGAACGTTTTACGCCGAAAGTAAAGAGGCTGCGCTGGCCTTCATCGTCTACAGCCTTTTTAACAAACTTTTGTAATGTTTCCCGGTTCTTAACATGTTTTACTTGGAGACAGCGTGTTTGGTTTTCTTTCAAGTACGTTTACTGCAACTGAGTAAGAACGTGTTCCACAGTGTTAAATTAAGACAACTTCTTTTGTCAGCTGTAAGTTTTTGCGAACGACAAAAAAGAATTTAATATTGAATGATAGGGAAATGACAACCGCGTCAAGTCTACGTGCGGTGTTATAATGTGCAAAAAATGACTCGGTTCGGTTATGGTTGCCTCCATTAAACAAACCAAATGGCGCGAAGAAAGCACAACGTTTCGGCCGTACTGCAGCGCATTCAAAATCATTTGAAAGCCTGCGTAGCCCATAAAATCAGAGTCAGCCACGTTTGTCTCTGATTCCAGATATCAGGGAATAGTTTATCATAATTTAATTTAAAAATGTTGTTGTTTACGAAGTGAGACGAAGAGAACATTTCTATTTCACAAGGATAATGTTATATAATACAGATCTTTATTTTCAATTTCTTCCTCATTTTCTACTTGTCCGCGGACGAGTAGATTGCAAAAAGCCACTTGTCCGACGTCAAATTTACCCAAGTCGGACGAGTCGGACGTAGGATTTCCGCACCCCTGATGACCCTCTTGTTTGTTTGTTGATGAATACCATCTTTAACATTATTCCACACTTGTTGCAATGCCAGTGCATCTGTCCATGCTTGCTTGGAGTTTCTTTTACCTGTGCTTCTGACAAAATTCTTTCTAAGTCACTGGCTGCTTTCCCACATAGACATCACAGAAAACAGTGTGCAGTGGTGAGACAGGAATGAATGCTATAGAACTATCATTAAACATAAAAAAAGAAAGGAAAAATGTTTTCTTTCCCACACTTTCTTCTACCTTTTCAAAGATAGTTTGAGTCACATTTATTTTGCTATCTGCAATTGCTTTCATTATGAACCATTCTAAAATTTTGTTGACTGGTAAAGAGTTAAAGATGAAGTATACAACTTGGATGACAGACTTCTCATACATGCTATTACAGTGGACTTTGCTGTGGATGTTGCACATCATGGACTCTTCTTTAACCATGGTCAGTGTTGTACGGCAGGATCCAGGACATATGTGGAGGAAAGTATTTATGATGAATTTCTGGAGCGCTGTCGTAATAAGGCTCACACTGCCAAACTTGGTAGCCCATTTGATCCTGAAACTACCCAGGGCCCACAGGTAGGTAGATTATAGATTTCTGCTTTCCTACTATGTTAAACATAGCCTAACTCATTACTTTATGTCAATACTAATTTTTTGCTCATTCATATTGAAAGCATTTGAAAGACAAATTGATGGGATTTTTCCGCATAAAGGAAAGAAACATTGTTTGACAAGGGAAAAAAAAGGTTTCTACTAGTAACTTCAAGACAAGAAAGCCAACAATGTAGTCCCAAGATCAGACTGCACTGTCTCTGTGAGTCTTATGTTGATCTACACTGGCTGCATTTAAATGTCCTTTTGATAAATCAGATGAGCTATGCTCTGGCAAAAGGGGGTCTAATGTATCTAAGTCATCCATTGTAGCAACAAGTCATCACATACACGTGTTTATAAATCCATGAAATCAATTTTTTCTAACAACAGCTGAATTGTGAGTCAGAATGGTTCTTGGACATGCAGAAAATTGAGCAACAGCAAAGAGTTTCGACCCGGGTCAGCCTGCAGGGATCGCACAGGCTGACATGGGTTGATACTTTTTGCAGATGCATTAAGTCCCCTTTTCACAGGGCATGGCTGAGATATATAGGAATTACATGTATCATGTCTCTGTCAGTGAGGTTTTTTTTTTTCATTGCAGGTTGATGAAGACCAGATGAATACCATTTTAGACTTTATTGAATCTGGGAAGAAACAGGGAGCTGACCTGTTAGCAGGAGGGGCTAGAGAAGGGGACAAGGGATATTTTGTCCAGCCCACAGTGTTTGGAAATGTTACAGATGATATGAGGATTGCAAAGGAAGAGGTATTGACTGTTTAATTTTTTACGAAGTAGATGTAGTAACTTATTGTTTTGGTGAATTGACTCATAACATAATTTTTGTCCTTGTTTAGAAAGTATTTAGGAAACAATCTCGTGTTTGAGGACTCTGAACAAAAAGGCTTTTGGCAACATTGTGAGAAAAGAAAAAAATAATGGTAACAAGAATTTCTCCCTTCCCCATATTTATTTTTAGAAGCTTTCTTCCTTAGGGTTGTGAAAACTCTTGAATGCTTAGAAAAGGGTAACGAAAAGTTTTGTAAAGTAAAACTAGTCATCTGCTTTTGAATCTATACTTTTGTAGGTTAACTTTTAACCCTTTACCAAATCATCCTTAACCCAAAGGAAAGAAGGCTTTTGAAAACTTTATGGATAAAGGAGAAATGCTGGTTATTGGGATTTCCTCCTCTTCCCACAATATTGTTTGCCCTATCAAAGACAAATCGTATCAGTAGGATCATATTTGATTTGTCTTACTTAAATGCATTTAATTTATACTTGTATGAAAATTTTTGTCTACCTTTTGAAAGACAAAGTCCATTATTTGAGCCACATTTTATTTGTTGCCTGATCTAGTAAAGAAGTAAGTTGGATAGTCAACCTGTCACAGCCCATTTTCTATTTAATTTTCTATACCTCCAGATCTTTGGTCCAGTGATGCAGATCATGAAGTTTAAGACTATAGATGAAGTGATCGAGAGGAGTAACAAGTCAAAGTATGGTCTTGCCGGAGGGGTGATAACAAACGATGTGAACAAAGCTATCTATGTGGCGAACAGCCTTAGAGCTGGTACTGTGTGGTAAGTGTGTAAGGTTACTCTTTGTTTTGAACAAGGTTTGTGATAACAACCTATTTAAACAAATGTATCAATAGATTGAATAGCCTTTTAGCTGTTTATACTGTATAGTTAAGTGTGTAAAATTATTTGTTTTGATGGTATTTTAAGTTACAAAACAAAATACAACTTTTTATACTTCTTAATATCTTAGTTTTTATACCTCTTAGTAAACGCTCTGAGAAATATTGTGAACAAAGAATCATTTGATAGAAATCCTTTGTTTTCACAACTCCGAGAAAAGAAGGCTTTTGAAAACAGAAATCCTGGTACTGAAAATTTTCTTGAGGGAAGAGTTAAAAGTTTGTTATATTAGATCTCTTCTTTCATAATGTGTATATTGTTGACATTACAGGGTGAATTGCTACGACGTGTTTGATAGCTGTACAGCGTTTGGTGGATACAATATGTCGGGCAACGGTCGTGAACTTGGAGAATATGGCCTGGAGGCATACACAGAAGTAAAATCAGTGAGTCATTTTGTACCTTAATCCTTTACCAAACAATCCTGTATTGTAACAGGGCTATGGAATAACATTTATAAAAGCATAGTGGGAAAAGGAGGAAATGCATAGCCAGCACCATACAATCACCATACAATCAATCAGTTTACCAAACAAAATTTTTTACTGTAACCAAACCGAAAGTAGTGATGAAAATTTGAAACTGGCAGGCTTTATAAGATTTGGCTGTGCCATAGTAGAAAACATTGTCAGAAAAGGAGAAAATGTTGGTTACCAGCATTTTCTCCTTTTCCCACAATAAATTTCTAAGGCTTTCATTCTCAGGGTCGTTAAAACTCAAAACTGTGTAGTGAAGGATTAATACATAGATACATGATAAAATATTGTAATGAAAAGAGACCTGGCTTTTGTTACATTGTATTCAAAAGAAATTTGCTTAAAGATGCAAAGAAAAGACTAGAGGGTATGGTGTTAACCCTTTTCTAAACAACCTTGTATTTTTAAAAGTTCTGAGTAAGAAGGCTTTCGAAGCATTCTGGGAAATAGGGAAAACACTTCTTTCCAGCATTTTCTCTTCTTTCCCACAATGCTTTCACAAATACTGTTTTTGGAGTCAAGTTTGATTGGCCTTCTGCAGAATGCTTTTAAATTGAACTAGTTCAAAATATTTTCTGTTAAAGGGTTATCCTGCTTTCTGACAAACCTGAAGAGGAAGGCTTTTGAAAACATGGTGAGAAGAGGGGGAATGACAGTTACATCTTCTGGCATTTTCTTGTTTTCCCATGATGTTTTCTGCCTGATTAAGTACAAATCCTATCCTTTGAATCACCTTTGATCTGTTGTCTGGAGATGCTGTCAAATTGGACAAGTTGGAAATTTTGTTTACCTACCCCCCCAAGAAATATAATTGGCCTAAACCTTGTCCAAACAACAAATTTTTGACTAGACAACTTGAAAGCATTTGCAGATGACAAAATAAATGTGGCTCAAATGATAATTTCTGTCTTTGATAGGTTAGAAAACAATGTGGGAAAAGGAGAAATTGCTGGTTACCAGCATTTTCTCCTTTTCCCTTTAAGTTTTCGAAAGCCTTCCTTTTCAGCGTCGTTAATAGTAGGGATTGTGTGGTAAAGAGTTAACCTCTTTGTCATTCCAGGTTATCATCAAAATCCCGAAAAAGAACTCATAGAAAATGAGGGTTAAGGACAGAAGAAACGTGAACTGTATCACGGACAGGATTAGTGCTGAACAACAGATAGAATCCGTTTATATGACATTTAGTTTTGTATAAATTGCTTCCTGCAAGTAGTTTAGTCTGGTAAAGGGCTAAAAATTAAGCTGTGGGATGAAAAATTCACTAGTTTATATCATCCTTTCATGGTAATTGCTCTTATCTTGTGAAACATGTAGAGAGAGAGATGGAGTGCTGTCTCAAATATGCTTGAATTATCTTATCACATTTGTCAAAACTAAGCTATATCTCTCTCTCTTTCTATCTCTGTCTCCTTTGTATTTCTGTGACATTATGTGCTTTGTGTTAACTCTTTGACAATTACAAAATTCTAGAGGTAAACCAATATAAGGCATTTGCAGACATCAAATGTGACCAAAATGATGGACTGTATCTTTGAAAAATTAGAAAATATTGTGTTACAGTTAGAAAATGATGGTAACCAGTTTATCCTGCTTTTCCCAAAATGTTTTTGAAAGGCCTTATCCTCAGAGTTTTTGGAATTTTTTGGTTCAGGGTTAAATCAAAAGTACAGCACAACAGTAGCAGAGGTCGATTAGCATTTGGCACACACTACCTTACATTACCTATGAGCTAAATGACACTAGCTGTTGATTCACCATAAAAGAACATTAACTCATATTGCAGAATCATGTTTTCTGTATTTCTGTTTTTATGAATTCTGATTGTTATCCCTGTACTAGACAAGTCTTGTTTTTTTACGATTTTAAAGAAGAAGGTGTTTGAAAATATTGTGGGAGAAGGAGAAAATAATAGTTACATTGCAAATGGTTACTCCTGGTAATTCATGTTTTGTCTTTTTTTTCCACAGTGTTTTCTTCCCTTTTAACCCTTTACCACATGGCAAAATTTAAGACCTATCCAAATTGAAAGCATTTGCAGATGACAATTTCATAGTGGCTCAAATGACGCAACTTTTCTTTGATAGGGTAGAAAACTTTGTGGGAAAAGGAGAAAATGCTGGTTACCAGCATTTTCTCCTTTTCCCACAATGTTTTCAAAAGGCCTCTTTTTTAGGGGCGTCAAAAGGCGTCATTGTGTGGTAAAGGGTTAAAGATAATCAGTTCAGCCATGATTAATTTCTTGTCAGCAAATGCTTTTGGGCCGAGTCTAAAAACATGTCATTTGGTAAAGAAGTTATGTGCCTGTAGTGATAAAGATCATAGATGTAGAATATACATGACCTACTGAGTGCCTATACTGCATAATTATTAGTGTTAATTGTCATCATGTAGCTCGATTTTTATAGACATTTTTACTACAATATGAAAAACAAATTATTAATTACAATGGTCCACGTTCACCCATGAGCTTCATGGATGTGCCTTTGTAAGTCTCTGCAGTTGCAGTATTTTGAAAATGAAGGGAGTTTTCTGTATTTTTGGCTCGGCTGTTTTTGTAGAAAACCTAGAGGTACTGTCATAGCTGTGACGTCATCAGCATCATTGTCCGCATCTGCATCATCATGCAAAATTTTTGGTATTTTATAATATCTTTGTCATTACTGAAGATATTTACTTCAAACTAGTGTTCTTAACTATCAAAAGGGGACACTATACATCAGGAGCAGGTAACCATCAAAAAAGTTTTGACACAGTTATGCCCCTCTTAAGGCTTAGAATTTTCACCAAAAGTATCTGCAGCCAAGTAGTGGCACTCGCATGTAGTGCTCTTGTTATTTCTCATTTCTGTAATTTTCCTGTCAAGTTTTACTGAAAAAACTGTATTGGGTATAGTTGGATAATTTATCTTGTAGTGCTGAACTAAAGCTATGGTATGATTTCATTGTTTATGTATATTGATTTTGAATGTAATGTTTTTTACCCTTTACTTTATGTATATTGATTTTGAATGGTTTTTTGTTTTTTACCCTTTACTACACAATCCAGTGTTTTAGGGACTTCCAGGAGGAAGGCTTTGAAAAACATTATGGAAAGAAGAGGAAAGATGCTGGTAACCAGCATTTTCTCCTTTTCCCACAATGTTTTCTTCCATTCCAAAGACAGACATCTTCTTTTGGGCTATCTTGAAGTTGTTGTCTGTGAATGTTTTCAGTTTGGTTGAATCTAAAATTTTGTAGTTTTGTTAAGGGATAAATCATTTTATATTGTATATTTTTGTAAAGATAAAGGTATTGTATGATCTTCAATAAAAACAGCAGAAAAAACAAATAAGAAATCTCTTGATAAATTTCCACTAGTTACCTGCACATTGTCACATTGTTATCCACCATTAAAAGACAATTTCTGTCATTTGAACCACATTTATTTTCATTTCGTTGTCTGCAATTTAGATGGGTTTTAAATTTTGTTGTGTGGTAAAGAATTAACAACAACTGTAACAGCTTAGGGATACAATTAATGTTTATGATTGAGTGCAATGCTTTCATAACCTGATAAAAATGTTCCTATACATATGATCTTGGACAAATTTGAAAATGGGTCACCTAAGGTAAAGAAATAGGTCACCAGGTCAGAAGTGAGAAACGAGGGCCATGATGGCCCTGCTCCTCTCACATGGTGGGAGAGGAATGAATCGTGTTGCAGTGACTATTATGAATCCTCGGAAAGAAATCGGCCAAGCACTGACCACTGTCTGGACGATGGTTATGTGGGAAAGCAGCCAGTATGCGGAGTACTGGAAAAAGAGACTCCAGGAAAGCATGGATGGGTGCACTGGCCGCCATGATATAAATGAAATAATGTTGAAAATGGCATTAAACATTATACAATCAATCTGCTAAAGCAATCTGCTTGACCCAGTTTTTGCATCAAAAGCATTCTGTGGAATCTGGAATGATTCTTTTCAACTTTCCGTTGCATCAAACAAATGATTATTGTTTGTGGTGGCATGAAAAAGAAATGGAACTGGTTCCCTATTCCTGGTGCATTTTTGTTTTCGTAAAGTGCGAAACTTCAGAATTATAATCTCTCTCTAATGGTCCATTCTGTCATGCTGACAAAGGTTTACACTGTTTTTTGTGCAATCTCTCTGCCACCTCCACCAGAACCTGGCATTTTCAATTGTTTCGGTTTTCTGTACCTATCATGCTTTCCTGGAGTTTCTTTTACTGGCAAAGCATGAATAGGTACACTGGCCACCGCAATTTACTTGAATCAATGTTGAAAACGGTGTTAAACACCATACAAGCAATCGAACACATAAACACTCAGGCGAGCGATCCACAGCCATGTTTTATGCAATAAAATTCTTAGATGGATTCTGTATTTGAATAGTAAGTCACATCCATTATAAAGCAATGTAATTCATTAACTTTGTCTTTATTTAATTGCTCTGAAAGGATTCTAAGCAGTAATACACGTGACAATGAATTTTTTCACCCTTTTACCACACAATCCCTAGTTTTAATGAGCCTGAAGAAGAAGGCTTTTTAAAACATTTTTGGAGAAGGAGTAAATGTTGCTTAGCAGCATAATCTTCTTTTCTCACAATGTTTTATACCCCTGTTAAAGTCAAATTCAATCATTTGAGCCACATTTAAATTGTCGTCTGCAAATACTTTCAATGTGGACATTATCTACATTTTTGTCCTTTGGCAAGAGTTACACCTCAAAGTGCCTGATTGATGAAATTTGGAAAAAGGGCCAAAGTATTTGAAATTTTACCATTGTTTAAAGCTAGTGTGCGGGCAGTGTATATCAAAGATCAGACTACATGTTCTGTGCAATCTGATCTTGGTCTATAATGTCCGCAAAAAGAACATTTCTTATGCTTCGTACTCTAGGAGCTTTGGGAAGCAATTTATCATTTTTTCAATGAAATTTTTATAAAGTAAATTGATAGAAAAATAAATAAGTCTTTAGAAAACATCGTGGGAAACGAAGAAAATGCTGGTTACCAGCATTTCTTCTTTCCTACAATGTTTTTCAACCTTTCAAAGACAAATTCCATAGTTTGAGCTACATTTCATTTTTTGTCTTCATTTTTCATCAAATGCTTTCAGCCTAAAATGTTTGTCTTTGGTAAACAATCCGCGAAAGCTGTATTACATCTCAAAACTTTCACATTAGTCTGTCTCTCATAGTGTTCATACTGTATCATATCTCAAAAGCCGTCACATTTCCCTATCTCAGTCTTGTAATGTTCAATATCTGCAAACGAAATCACAACTCAGAAACTGTCACATCCCGGAAAGGGCCTAGTCTTCCATACACTCAGTTCAGTAACTGCAAAATCAATGATATATGTTTATAGAGGATACTAGTAAATGGTGTTCATAAAAGAATCTATGGCTCAGAGACTGAAGGGGTATAATTTGCGAACCTGAGGTTCAGGGTTCAGTCCAAGCTCAATGCACTTGGATGTGTTTCATAACCTGTTATACAATCATGAAAATCTTTCGGTTAAAATTTATCCGAATATTATCATACTATATTAGATTTACTCCTGTTTCACAAAGGAATTTCATATGACAACCAAACAGTGTATGATCTTCCTGATGGTGTGATATACCCATGATAAAGCCACCAGTTGATAATTGTACAACAAACAAGAGCTTCATTTTCATTGAAAATTCCAAGTCAAAAGAGGGGCATAACTGGGTCAAAAATGTTTTAACAGTAATCTGCCCCTGTTTTAAGAGCTCCTCATTTGATAGTGAAGAACTTGTCCAAGTTTAAAGTCAACGTCTTCATTAATAAAAGAGATATTACAAAATATCAAAGTTTTCGCACGGCGACGACAAAGGCAACAACGCAAGAGCTATGACAATAACTCGCTGCTTTTGCAAAAACAGCAGAGCTGAAAACGTGCCTATGACCATTGATTAACCCTTTACCACACAATTCCGAGTTTTAACACCCCTGATAAAGAAAGCTTTTGAAAACATTGTGGGAAAAGAAGAAAATGCTGGTAACCAGCATTTTCTCATTTTCCCACAATGACTTCTCCCCTTTCACAGCCAAATGGCATAATTTCAGCAACATCTAAATTGTCATCTGCAAATGCTTTCAGTTTGGACAAGCATTGAATTTTGTTGTATGGTAAAGAGTTAAACGCACCCACAATTCTTTTAGAAAAGCTATTTCAAGAAGCAGAAGCCTTGTCTTGTACTGATGAAACCCAGGAAAAACAAATAATCAGGGTATCACCATGTTATAACAAATAGGAGACAGGTGGTGTAGAGGTAAAATGAGGGCCTTTCATATCAAAGATTGGTGGTTCAAATCCCAATATGAATGTGGTCAATTTTTTTAACTACCCACATCCTAGTGCGAAGCAATTATTGAAAGGGCCTTATATAAGTTGTAAGAACTTATTTCACAATTGATTGAAAGTAAATAGGTTTCAACTAAAGTAGCTGAAATATTATTTTGACAAAAAACCTGCTAAACTATTACCTGCCAAACTGGCCCCCTGATATGGAGAAATACTTGTTGAAATCCAGTCTTAGCAACAACTGGGCCAGGTGTGGGCTTGAACTATTACTTCTCACACTTGACAACATCTTAAACAGTAGGTTAGACAGACCCTGAAAATTCTGCAATCAAAAATGTTTTCTTCTCTTTCAAAGTGTTACATCCAGCATAGATGAAACAAAGAGAAAACAAGAAAAACCAGACAAATAGGAAGAAAGCATCCAGCTGGGGAACCTAATGTAGACAAACCAACTGAGGTATCAAAACAAATGAGCTCTGGCAAGAGGGAGGAAAAATGCCTCTGTGATGCATTATACAAAGTAAATCATCATATAACTATCAATCCATAAAACCCATTTTGTCTAACAAATGACTGAATCTTGAGGTAGAATGGTCCTTTGATATACAAAAAATTGACCAACAGCAAAAAGTTTCCAATCTGGTAAACCTGGGGCAGGCTTAATCCCCTTTTCAAAAGCATGGCTTGAATGATTCAGCACTTTGCCCATCCTGTTTCATCTGCAGTCATTAAAGGGAAGTAATACATTATGTTAGCCAGAACAGGATTGATTGAATGTATGGTGTTTAACACCGTTTTCAACATTATTTCAGTTATATTGCAGCGGCCAGTGCACCTATCCATGCTTTTCTGGAGTTTCTTTTACCAGTACTCTGCACAATTTTCTTTCCAAGCCACTAGCTGCTTTACCACATAACCATCTTCGGAAAGAGATTGGCTGAGCCAGGGTTCGAACCCACGACCCCCTGTTCTCAAGTCCTGCATGTTACCGACTGAGCTACCGGGGCTCGGCCCAGAACAGGAGACAAATCAACATTATTAAACGACATTTAATTTATTGTTGCAAGTGGTTCTGTATGGATGAGTCAAAATTTTATTATCTACATTTAGTAGGAAAACTAGAGCTGTCACTGAATGCGACTTAATACCCTCGCCAGCGCTTTGACAGAAAAAAGTGTCAAGTTCAAGGGGAGATAATTCCTCAACCAGGAGGAGTTGACACTTGAAAATTCCGTCTTGCAAATCTTCAATATATGATCAATATATGTGCAAAGTTTCAATACAACTGAAGGAAAACTGTAGGAGGAGTTTGTGACACAAAATTACTAGTATTTTGTACACAGACGGACACACGGAGAGACAGGCTGATTCCAGTATACCCCCGAAAACATTCGTTTTGTGGGGGTATAACAAGGCTGTTTTTAACAATGTATCACTTATAAAACTATTAATGATTACCTTTGCGATGGTTTCCAGCTGATCGATATCACGAGCTGACATTGGAGTTTCACATCTGTTCACCAACTGGCAGTAGGCAGTACACTGGCCTAAAATCTCATACAAACAGTATGCCACCTGCAAATAACAGACATCATACTACAACATATGCCGTACATAGTAAAAACTAAGAACCAGCACAAGCCTTACAAAGGAGAAACTTTAAAGGAACAGGAAATGCTTTCAAAAGTAAGAAAGCAACCAGGAAAAATCAGAAATTGCTTGTAACAAGCTGACACCTGCGCCAAATATAGACTGGTTCTGCAGTGAAGTTATCCAATAGAATTCAGATTTGTATCTAATTTATTTGTATGGTGTTTAGTACAGTTTTTAACATAATTTCAGTATAGGTGTGTATTACAGGTTTACTTCAAGTCCATCTATTCACGTTTTCTTGAAGTTTCTTTTACCAATACTTCGTACAAATTTCAATCAAAGCCACTGACCCATAAAAACATGGTTGAAACAATTGTTTAGCAGAGAGAGAGAGGAATGAATCCTGTCACAATGACTATCATCATTCCTGATAAAGAAATTTACCAAGTTTGGTAATCAAACCAGCAATCCCCGGGTTTCAAGCTATTCGTTACTGACTGAGCAACTCAGGTGTGTCCATCCAATTGTGATAAATAATCCCATAAACGTTGTATTGTAACAACTTACTGATTTCATATGCACAAAGCTTTGAGCTAGCAGGGAAGATAAGAACTGGTCATGGGCCAGTTTAACAGCTTCATAATCCCTTGTATTATTGATCTTATCTACCAGAATTCCATACTGAGATTCAATCACATCTACCTGGGGAAGAAAACAGAAACTGTCAATGTAGTGAATGTACCGTTTAAGTTTTCAGGAAGCAAATATCATGAGAGATGGATCAATAACTTGTATCACAATCAGTGTCGAGCAAATAGGCTTAAACCTTTACCACACAATCCTGAGTTTTAATCTCCTTGAAGTGGAGGGCTTTTAAAATCATTGTGGAAAAAGGAGAAAATGCTGGTAACCAGGATTTTCTCCTTTTCCCACTCTGTTTTCTACTCTTTTCAAGACAAAGTTCTTCATTTAAGATAATTTTATTTGTCGTCTGCAGTTTTCTTTAATTTAGTTAAGTCTACAATTTTGACGTTTGGTAAGGGGTTAACTCTTTACCAGACAACAAATTATTAAACTTCCATATTGAAATAATTAGCAGACAGCATATCAAATATGGCTCAAATGATTGGTTTTGTCTTTCAAAGGTACTTTACAATAGCACTGTGGGAACAGATAGTAAACATTGTGGGCAGGGCTACAGAAATCTGAAAAACTGTCAGTCCGAAAAATCTCAATATGACCAGTCAGAAACCAACTCACATTGTACGTGTAAGTAACAAACCTGTGATCATTGTTGCAGGCATGTTTTCATACCTGTATTGAACATAAGGTCAAATGTCAAACCGTTAAATGTTCACTAATTAATCCAATTTTGTTTTGACAGAACTAGAGCTATCACTAAAGGTGATGAATACCCCCCACCGGCTCCATGTCAAGAAATAACTTTTTCTCATAGAAATGCACAATGCCTCAGTCCAAAGTGTTAAGAGACTATTATACAGCTAATAAATACTGAAACAAAGAAACTTTGAAAAGGAACCTGAAATGGGCTCCTCTTCCATTTCCCTCATGACGCAGTGCACTCTGCTCACCAAGATTTCTTTTGATGAATTCTACAGATAACTGCTTAAATCTTTTAAAAAAATATGACTTTAGCAGTATAACAGTATAATTACTGAGCAATAGAGTGGACAATAAAATTCATCAATGAGGCACAACTCATTGGAAAATCATTCAACCTTGACCAAAATGAAATACGCATATCTTTGCTTTGTAATGAAACTCTGTGAAATTTAACTGAAATCTGTCCAGTAGTTATTGAGAAAAAGCTGAAACAAAAACCTTCACCAAAGGGTCATAACTCACTGGAAAAATCATTCAACCATAACCGAATTATAATATACAAATCTTAACTTTGTATTGAAACTTCCTATGAGGTTTGATAGAAACCTGTCCCGCTGTTGTTGAGAGATAGCTGGGACTAAAAAAATTCATTTAAGGCAAAAACTCATTGGAAAATCATTCAACCATAATCAAATTACTACATGCACATCTTTGCTTTAATCTGAAACTTCCTGCACAGTTTGACAGAAATCTATCATGTGGTTATTGAAAAATAGAGCAGACAAAAAAATTCATGAAAGGGCCATAACTCATTACAGAGTCATTCAACCATAACAAAATAATTACAAGCATATTTTTGCTTTATATTGAAACTTCCTATGAAGTCTGACTGAAATCCATCATGTAGTTACTCAGAAATAGCGCTGACAAGAAAATTCATTAAAGGAACATAACTCCTTTAAAAATCATTCCACCAAAACAAAATTATCCTATGCATATCTTGGCTTCATATTAAAACTTCCCATGAAGTTTGACTGAAATCCATCCAGTAGATATTGAGAAATAGAGTGGACAAAATATTCATGAAAGGGCCATAACTCCTTTGAAAATCATTCAACCGTAACCAAATTATAATATGCACATCTTGGCTTCATATTGAAACTTCCTATGAAGTTTGACTGAAATCTGTCCAGTAGTTATTGAGAAATACAGCGGACAGAAAAAGCTACAGACCGACCGACCAACACGGTGACTCCTATATAAACCCCCCCCCCACCCAAAGTTTGTGGGGGGTATAAGAAAATATGGGTTACTGAGATCTCATCATCCATCCTTGCCACAAGCGAGATTAATTTCGACTCGCAATCTTGAGTAACTCTTTTCCTGCTAAGCACAGCCTACTCGCCACACGCTATCTCACCTATGGGGAAGGGGGGGGGGGGGGGTTGGGTGGGGCGCTAAGAAATTTGCCTTGTTTTCTCTTTTACTATCAGAATATTCATTCATAAAGTGTGTAAACACAAACTAATATAGAAACAAAGAAACCAAATGATTTTATGTCATTCTTTCAAAAGAAATGATCCAATCGGGTGAAATTTTTGCAGACAAAGACCCATTTTTACTTTAGGTTATTTTCGAAAACGAAAGTAAAATGCCGAAGCATAGGTTGACACCTGAAGACGCTTTGCAGTGAATTTTTGATGACTGCGAAAGCGACGGGCAGGAACCAATTGACAAAAATGAACAAGAAAATATTCTTGAAGGAATTTTCATCGATGCCATTGCTGACAATGAGTTTGAGATGAGACAATCCCAGACTGATCGCGAGTTGGATTGTGACAAAGAAGGTGGGTGGGGTAATATGAACTGGCAGCCATTGATGCCCCAGACTGATTGAGATTACAAAATTTCTGTAGCCCTGATTGTGGGCAAAGGAAGAAATGCTAGTTACCAACATTTTCTCCTGTCCCAATGTTTTTTTCAAAATTGTAAGCAAGGGTGTATAGACATGCAATTACCTGGTACACAAAAGCCATCTTCTTGAAGTTTGTAAAAACACTGGATTGTTTTGTAAGGAGTAATATAAACAAATCATCCCACCTGCAGATAATACTGTAAGTTATCGATAAGAAAGGACATGTGAGTTCGTAGTTGCCATTTCATTGCCTCTGCCTTGTCCGCTGGCCTGTCCTTCATATCTTTCTGAATGGTCCAGCACTGTTGTAGGTCTAATTGTGTTCGCCGAACAATCAACAAGAAACGGAATGTTCTGTTATATCTATATTTGTACAAAGTAAAGATTAACAAAGACCACCCATTATTCCTGCAAGCAATCCATAAAAGTAACCCTAAGATGCTTAAAGGGATAATTTCAATGATAATTATAGATATGATAAGGAAAGTTTTATTCTATGTTTATGAAAATTGTTTTTCACACATGAAAATGATATTTTAGGGTCTCAATCCGTATCAAACCAGAGTTGTCACTCTATAAGGGTTAAAAGCTACCATAAGTGCTTTGATAGAAGGATGTTCTACTCTGATGTATATTACGTAAATATATTCAAGTTCAAAGGGAGACAATCCGAAAAACTTGATCTTGTGTCAAATTCACAGTTCCTTGTTAAAAACTGTTATTTCAAATTGACTGTGAAACAAGTTCTCAAAACTAAGACGAACTCTTTACAAAACAATCCCCCCTTTTAACAACCCTGAGGAAGGCGGCTTTTGAAAATATCAAGGGAAATGGAGAAAATGCTGGTTTTCTACCCTATCAAGGACAAATTATGTCATTTGGACCACCTTAAAATCTGCCTGCTGTAAATGCTTTTAATTTGAACAAGTCTGAAATTTTCTCTTTAAAAAACTGATCCCTCTCCTTGATTACTTCATAGATACTTTCTCAGTATTCGTGCTATGATGTGGGTAGATCCAAAAGTTGAGCCCTTTCATCATGGGATTCAAAACCAGAACCTCTAATGGGAGATGCAGACTAACCCCAGTACCACTGTTTCCAACACTTGTTAGTTTTTTGCTAATAAATGTTGAACTTGTTACAGATTCTCATTCAAATTTCTATGAGGACAAATTGACCAAATAGATAAGGAAACGCCTATTAATCATTTAACATAATCATATTGCAGATATGAAAGACTTTTTGGACAGTCTATATACACTAATATTGTAAATAATACCTCTGAAAGAGTTTATTGTATTCACAAAATTCATTCTTAAGTGTAATATGAATTTAATCCTTGAAGTGCTGAGTCAGTGAACCTTTTCAATTTAAGAGAACAGCCAAAATATTACACTTTCAGGTTGTTTCAGCCAGATTATGTTAACCTAGTAGCAGACAGTGTAGATCCAGGGTCAGACTGCATGTTCTGTGCAGTCTGATCTTGATCTTAACCATCTGCAAAAGGCAGTCTGACATTGATCTACCTTTTCAGAAAAAGGAACTAAAGTTGTGCTGACTGCTCTAAAGAGGTTAATTGACCCTCTTATCAAAATGTTACATACTTTTCTAAAACATTGGGTGTAAAGAAAATGTGCAGTGGCCACTCTACAGTATAATTAAGAGAAATGTTATTCCAGGCTGGATCAACAGCAGACGACTGTGCACTGCCACTGCTGCTTGTGGAATCTCCTGTGAAATAAATGAAATAACAGATTATGCTGAGCTCTTTGACACAATCAGTATATGGACAGAGCTTGTAATACAGGAATTATCAGTTAAAATCCCAGCTAAGCTAGGATACTTTCCTGAGATTAATAATAGTCATTGTGAAACAGTGCAGTCCTCTCTCTTTGCTGAACATTGTTTGACAATGTGTATGTGGGATGTCTTCAACTATTACAAAGAAAAATCCCATCAAATTCATCATAACAGCCAAATCTGATTTGTTATACTAAAATGCTGTCCATAAGGACAAGTCTAGAATTTTGTTTTTTGGCAAAGATTAATCCATCTTTTTTCATGCAAATACATGTATTCTTGTTAACCCACTATTGCTGATTTTGGACCTATCTAAGACTAGTACAAGTGCACAAGAAAAAGGAATGGGCCATACTCTGGGAAAGGCGGTATAATGCATCTCCATAATGCATGATACCAAGCAAGTTATAACATAATTAGGTCTCCATAACATCCAACAAAGGACCGAAGCTTTATGTACACCAGTTCTTTGATATGCAGAAAATTGACCAATAGCAAAAAGTTTTGGCCCAAGTCAGCCTGGCAGACTGCCCCTGCTCACCTGGGTCAATACTTTTTGCAGATGCATTAAGACCTCTTCTCACAGAGCATGGCTCAAATACATGAAGAAGAGGAAAATGTCTTTTTTTTAATGATTTGAAAAACATTATGGGAAAAAGCTACATTTAATACGAGGGCTGTTCGATATGTAATGTGTATTGTACCACAGCGCGATAACGCTTTGCACGATTTCGTGGATGACGATACGCTTGAATAGCTCTATTCAATACCTTTCCAACGGTATAAACACGAGCCTTCAGCTCCACATAATTTTAAACTTATAGTCATTTTAATAGAGCTAGTCGTTGACCACTGTTGTAAAAATGGTTGGGAAACGGATTAAGAATATTGAAGAAATTAGAGCTTATATAAAAGTTTGCACAAAACTCGGTCATTCGGTAATGCAGATTTTTACTGAATTGGGGTAAGTTTATGGGTCTGATAAGGTATCTTATGAGACAGTTCATAGTTGGAGAAAGAAATTTCTGACTGGCACAGAGTCCGTCAAAGATGCAGCAAAATCTGGCCGACCTGTGACTTTAACAGGCAAGGCAAATGTCTCAAAAGTCAGGGAAATAATTGAAAGTGATGGCAGATACACGATTCGTGATATTGCCAACGCTGTTGGCATATCGCTATCGCGGGTGCATTTCATTTTGAAGCGTATTTTGGAAGTACGAAAGATTTCTGCCAGATGGATACCTCATATATTGACAGATGACCAAAAACGGGTACGAGTACAAACCGCTAAGCAATTGCTCAAAATGTTTCCCAAATTCAATCAAAGACAATTTGCAAACATTGTTACTGGTGACAAAACATGTGTTCACTATTTTCAAAACAAAGATCACCAGTAAGAAAAATTGGAAACAAAATATGGCTAACTAAACATGGTAGAAGGCCTGTAGTTGCCAAAAGAAGCACAAGCACAAAGAAGGTTCTTTATTGCATATTCTTCTCATGTGATGGTATAGCCGTACAAATTCCGGTGCCGAAGGGCAAAAGTGTTACAGGTCGGTATTACCGAGATGTTATACTAAAAAAGGTCAAGAAATATTATCTTAAACGATGCCCTGTGTCAGGATTTAGGCATGTTCGTTTACTTCATGATAATGCTCCATCACATACATCTGAGCTTGTGAAGCAATTTTTGAAGTCGGAGAAGGTTACCGTCTTGCCACACCCACAATACTCTCCAGATCTAGCCCCATGCGACTTTTTCCTTTTTCCAAAACTTAAAAAGTTCTTATCTGGTCGTCGTTACAAGTCCCGACAAGCCCTTGGCTCAGCCATCAGTCAGTGCCTCAGAGGTCTACCTAAATCAGCGTACTGTGACGCATTTCAGAAATGGATTCAGAAATTGACATTATGTATTTCAAACCGAGGAGAATACTTTGAAGGGATGTAATGTTCATTTCACTATTTGAGTTGAATGCTTTTGAGATATCGTACAATACACATTACATATCGAACAACCCTCGTATGTAGTCTGGAAACGCTTTGAATTTGGGAAATTCTAAAATGTTCTCATCTGGCATACAGTTTTCCCTATAACTTGTTCAAAAGCTATCTACAGCAGTGACATACAAACTCGCATTTCTGTGATACATGCACTTGATTCAACTGTCATAGGAGACTAGGGCCAGACTGCCAGCCTCCCAAAAAATAAGGGTCCTCATTCAAATCTTTTAGTTCAACCACATCACTGAGCCAAAGCTGGTTTGATTTCCAAAAAGCTCACATAGAGAGTGATTAACACAAGAACTTGTTTCACCATGTGATGTAAAATAAACAGGTTTAACCTTTTACCAAACAATCCAGAGCTTAAGCAACCCATTGGGATGAAGCTTTTGAAATCACTGTGGGAAAAGGAGAAAATGCTGGTAACCAGTACTTTTTCCTTTTTTTCCCACAATACTTTCTGTTCTTTCTAAGACATATTCTATCATTTGAACAACAATTTATTAATATTACTCAAATGCTTTCAAACTGGACAAGTCTAAAATTTTGTCGTCTTGTATAGGGTTTAACAAACTAGGTCTAAAACACTAAAGCACTTACTTTTTTTGGACTTTGGGGCTTGTTCCACAGTTAGTCTAAACCTCTGTAACAGGGATTCATCATGATACAAAACGTTTCTCGCTGCCTGCATAAATGCTGCATTCACATCTACAACAAAGGTAACATTTCAGACATGTTACGTGCTTAGCATGTTTTCAGCTATATTCATGACAAAAATGTTTAGGATATTCCTCAGAGGGTCATCCTGAAAGGTGTGGCTGTGTACCAGCTGACCACATTTTACACTGATTCATCCTGAAATTCTTTGAAAAAATTAACTGTGGCTCCAGTGATGGAAATTCTGTATGAAAAACTAGAAAACACTGTGGGAAAAGGAGGAAATGCCTGTAACTAGCATTTTCTCCTTTTCCCACAATGTTTTAAATGCTGTCTCTGTCTTTAAAGTCGGGATGGTCTGGTAGAGGGTTAAGAAACAGACATAAAGCAAGAAAAATACAAGAATTGTCACGTACGGATATCTTATTTCCCGCCACCCCAAGTGTTTTGATAGAGATAAAATGTTCAAACCTAAATTGTATTTGGACAAAAAATATCTTGAGTTCAACTGTGGGAGGGGTTTGTAAAACGGAATGCCAATAACATGTACACAGATGATCAGACAGCTGAACAGGCCGAATCCAATATGTCCATGCGAAAAAAAAGTTTCCAGGGGACCATTTCACTAACAATAGTTTTTGTGTACAAATTATTGTAACTAAATGCCTTTGTTCATATTGACGAAATTCCTTAGTCTATTTTACTGAACTTTTGTAACTTTGTAGAATTTGCGTATGTATTTACTTTCATAGTACATGTAAATATTTCTGTAACTCTTCAATTGAATGCAAGACAAATTGGTTCAAGCACAGGTTTTACTTAAGTAAACAGCGTTTGGAGTTCAATTGAAGGGAAACATGACTAAATTTACGTTACATGTCTGACGCCTTATGTTATCTCATATGTTAGCTGCGTCTACAAAAAATGATACTGTATGTGCAAGGAAAAATAATTGGTCAAAAAACAAAATTAATCATTGCTGCTTATAGTTGTAAAAATGATTCTGCTGTTTTTTCTAAAATTTCTTTCTCTTTGACTATGCAGTTCAAAATATGCCTCCATTTTTTTACCTATGTTCTTACTTATGAACAGCTATTTTGTACAAAGATTTATGCAAAAACTTATGTTTCTACCTAGCTACGTAAATTATAGTAAAACACATTACTTCGACCAATGCAAAAACTTACACATTTTAGTTTGCATAAGTTCTCTAGTAAAACTGTCCCCAAGGAATAAAAATACAAAACATACCATGTTCAGTGTTAGCAGCAGCTGGTACACGTAGAATATGATGGGCTTGGTCAATAAAGGCTAGGAATAGTTCTCCTCGTCCCAGTAAATAGAAATCTTTGATAATTCTTAAGTTTCCGATCAAATCCGCTTCTTGGACAAGCATTTGCCAGAGTTGCTTTTACATAAAGAAAATAGAAAAGAGGCATAAGAAGGTGAAAAAATATAAAAAAAAAAAATTCATTGTTTCTTAATCATCAAAATTTAATTCCCAAAAATAACAACATGTTATGCCTTTATTGACCCTGAAGAGCAAGGCTTTTGAAAACATAATGGGAAAAAGAGAAAATGCAGACAAAACAACTCTTTGTACCAAGATAATTTGCAGTGGAAATATCAAATGTGGCAAAAATAATTGGATTTGTCTTTGAAAGGGTTGAAAACATTGTGGGGAGTGGAGAAAATGCAAGTTACCAGCGTTTTGTCCTTTCCACAATACATGTTTTTTCAAAAGCCTCCCTCGACAGGATATCAAAAACATGGGAAAGTGTGGTAAAAGTCTAAGTGTGCTGAAGTCAACTATCTATAGTCCATGGTAATTTCAAATACAGATGTATTAAAACACATTTTATGTAGTTAACAATGATAGGAAACTTACCTCTGCTACGTGTGTTCTAACTGTATTTATTAAGGATTCAAAATGCATGCTGTTAAAAACAGTTTCTTTTGCAAGTTCATGAAGTCCTCTTGCAAATTCATCTTCTTTGCCTTTTAAAACACTTCCTACAAATATATAATAATGATTTGATACAAAAAAAAAAAAAAAATCTAAAAATATTAAATTTTGTATGTTTTAGAAAAAAATTGCCAGTTTTTTCTACAAGCATTTGCAGACCACAAATTGATCAAATGATCAGATATGACCTTTGAAAGGGTAGAACGCATTTTTTCCCCTTAATCACAATGATTTCAAAGGCCTTCTTTTTCAGGATTCTTAAAGCTTTGGACTGTTTAGTAATAATAATTGTACACATACATGTACATTAGCTCAGTTTGCACCATACAAGACTTAAAATACTGGGGCTGAGATTTCAAATTCCAGCATTGCCAAAGTCTTCCCCATGACTGACGGGTGACGAGCAAAAGTTTTTGAATGCCCTTTTCTTCAAGGATTGTTAAAACTTTAGATTAAGTGGTAAAGCATGAACTCATAGATAGGTGCACTAGAACCTCAGGGTTGCATCTAGAAATTTTGAAATGGGGGCTGTTCGCCATCACCTTCATAAAAAGGAAGGCATATCCTGGTCCTTTTAAGTGAAACTAGAACTGTCGCAAAGGGGACAAATACCTCCCACCAGCACTTACTGAAGCAGCATAATCAGAGAACAGAACTGATTTTCAAAACAAAGATCACCAGTGACCTTGACCCTTGACCCATGTGACTAAAAAACAACAAGGCGTCTCCCTGGGTAATGAACAAGCTCCGTCTTCACAAAGGAAACAAAATTTACGCCACCGTGACCTTCAACAACATACCAACATCCATTTGAAAAGCTTAAATCTTCTAATATCCAAACCTTTAGCCACTATATAGTGTTACAAACAAAGTCTGTAACAAAGAAACAAATGAATAAATGCATGGCTAAAATACAAACCGCATCTGTCGGGATTCGAACCCACGGCTGACAAGATCCTTGTTTTTCGAGGTTTAAAAGACCAATACGATAACCACTGAGCTAAAGAGATACCTCCCTAACACAGCTGTTAGATATTGTATTTAAATCGGCATGAAGCCATGCATGAAGGAGTAGTCTCCTGTAACACACCCCCTCTAAAAGTCATCATTTATTGATGACTCAAATCCTTATTAGGCAGCAAGTCTATTATTTAGACAACAAATGTCCGTTATTGGACAACAAATGGGATTAATGGCTCAATGGCCAATCCCGGACAAGCCCCCATCTTACGAACAAAGTCCGTAACAAAGAAACAAATGAATAAATACATGGCTGAAATACAAACCGCATCTGTCGGGATTCGAACCCACGGCTGACAAGATCCTCGTTTTTCGAGGTTTAAAAGACCAATACCATAACCACGGAGCTAAAGAGATATCTCCCTAACGCACCTGTTAGGTATTGTATTTAAATCGGGACGAAGCCATGCATGAAGGAGTGGTCTCCCGTAACAATAGTAAAATAGTTCCCCAAACTCATTGTGATGGGATTAAATCAATAAAACGTTTGAAATTTGTCCTTACCATGAAAGTTTGGGAAAACAGTCCTAAGTGTAGAAAAAAAAAAAAAAAAACCTAGTATATTAATCAATTTGTGCACAAATTTGAGCTAAAAATAGCTCATATGAATCGGTTAAATATCAGTGAATGTCCATCACATGACAATCAATTTTTCATGGGCAATTAAGTAGCATTGATGGTTATTATTCAAGGATACGAGGAAATATATGGTGCCAAAAATATAAGCATGTTCAAACTGAAACAATCCATTAAATATGGGTGTGATCACCAGCTTCATGCGCACTGCAACGGTAAAAAAAAAAAAATATTCCGACATCAATGAAAAATATATTGGAAAGAGGTCATAGACTGACAGTTGACCTCATAGGTCCGAAATGGGACAGAAAGGATGATCTTTGCTTGGACAATTCTTGTAATTTATGACCCTGTTAACCCTTACAGCCATGACTAATAAAATAGGCATTTTTCACTTTGGGTAAAAAGCTTAATCATTACAATTCCACAGCTATTTTGGCCACATTGTTACAAGGTAGCCGCACTGTAGATTCAATATAAGCACTGTAGATTCAATATAAGAATGCATTTTCTGTGCAGACTGATCTTAGTTTGCAAAATTAACAAACGTTCTACGTTGCGATCTAAGATTGCAATGACATTCACCCTTCTGTTATTAATCCCGTATAACCAAAATTTATGTTGGCTTTGTCAGCAAACATGAAAGAAAACTGACTGCCTAACCTTCAATTAATTGAGATACCCTTAGTCCTTTGTTTGACAACAATATATGATGCACTAAAACTTTACAGAGTTACACAAACACGGGATAAAGGCTCTCGGTCTGTGTCCTTTAAAATCTATGAACACGTGTAATGCATTCCAAATAACTAGGACAGGGTGATTCTCCGTGTCAAGAAAATTTTTTTCTTGTGTCTTTCAGTTTAAAAAAAAAAAAGTGTGGTTGAAGGAAAGTTAATCAAAAAATATAAATGGATTAAGTCATAAAGATCACAATTTTAATGGCGATGAAGGTGAGTGATTGTGTTTACAATTCATTACTTTTTACGTCTAACCTTTCACTCGAAGACAAAATTTCAGACAGGTTCAAATTCAAAGCATTTACAGATGACAAATTGGGGGTTTGCTAAAATGATGAAACATTTCCTTGATAGAATAGAAAACATTGTGGAGAAGGAGAAAAGGCTGGTTACCTGCATTTTCTCCTTTCCCCCCAGTCTTTTCAAAAGCCTTCTTTGTCTGGGTCGTTAAAAGTCAGCATGCAGTTGTAAATAAATGCTGAACATTGAGCACTGTGACGATCAAAAAAAGTGAAAAGTTGTTTAATCTTTTAGTGTGTTAAGAAGGCTAAAAATCATGTTAATGCATTAATTTTTCAACAGCCTTCCATAACTTTGGTTCAAGCAGCCATCATCATGAAATTTCCGATTCAAAACGAGGCTATTGGAACTTCAGTATCTATTTTAAGTAATTTACATTCAAAAACCAATTGCAGGACATCTAGTTTACACTACTGTGTGATGGGGTAAACTAGATTTCGCTGTGATTGGTTTTCGAACGTCCCCAGGCCCTCATTTTTGACAAAGTAAAGTCCCAATATATAAAAGGAAAAAAATGATTGGGCTGTGATCAAAATAAACACCAGCAGTCTATGATTTAACAGTTTCAAATGACAATTGCATTGACTCAAGCAAATTTTGTTCCATCTTATTCTCTACAAGTCGATTTTTTCTCTCATTTCCCCATTATGGTACGCATTAACATGCATTTTTTGCATGCACTGTTGCTTCAGTGTAGGATTTCACACAAAAAAAATTTCTGTTTTTGCCCGATTTAAGATTTTGATGCGAGAATTCCTTAATCCCGCGATCTAGATGCAACCCTGGAACCTGTGTTATGACAGAAATTATACTGAAAAAACTGTGTTAACCCTTTACCACACAATCCCTTCTTTACATGACCTAGAGAAAAAAGCATTCTAAAACATCAGTAACCACCATTCTCTCCTTCAAATTTTTCTACCTTTTCACAGACAAATCCCATCATTTGAGCCACATTTGATTCAACGTCTAAAATTGGTACTAGTCTAAAATTTTGTGGTAAAGAGTTAATGGTTGACTGATTTATTGTATGGTGTTCAACACTGTTTTCAATATTAATTCAGTTACATCGCGGCGGCCACAGCACTTAATTATGCCTCCATAGTTTCTGTTACCAGTACTTCACACAATATTTTACGCAAGCCACTGGCTGCTTTCCCACACAAGCATCATTGAAACAATGGCCGGTGGTGAGAAGGAAATGAATATTGTTGCAACGACTATCATCAATCCTTGGAAAGAAATTGGCTGAGCTGGGGATTCAAACCAGCAATCCCCTATTCTCTAGTCTTTTACACTACCAACTGTGCTGCTGGGGCTGAGCGGTAAAGAGTTAAAACATCAAACAAATGTTTAAAACACGCTTGTTTACCTTTCTTTTTAATAGCAGATTTTCCATGATCCTGAAACATTTGAATGGACTCTCCTACAAACAGAATCTTGTTGGCCACTCTAACCGGTATGTAGCCTGGTAACAAATCTGACTTCACCATAAATAAATGGGAGGTGTGCAGTGAACTGTCCACAGTGTTTATGTTCAGTAGTTTCTGTAAAACAAATTGGTTTTTATATTTTTATGGTGTTTAACATCAATTTCATCATCATTTTAGTAATTTCAGTGCACCTGTCAACCCTTTCCAGGAATTTCTTTCTTTTACCAGTACTTTGCACAATATTTTTCCCACGCCAATGGCTGCGTTCTCACATAACTACCATCGAAACAATGACTAGCAGTGAGAAAGGAATAATTTCTGTCACAATGATTATCATCAATGCTTAGCTGGATGAAGGGAAAAAAATGGTAAAAAAAAAATGTATGTGTACTATGGTAAATTTGTGAAACAAATTCAGAATAATAAAAACAATTAACAGGTGTTACTGAACCGTTCTATGGTGAGAAAGGTATTACTCTCGCAGAAATTTACCCATACATGTAATAATTCAAACAAGTACTATTAGTCAAGTCAGGATTTGGACTTTTACATGTTGCATTACAATAAATAAGCCACACTTTCATAACTCATTGACCCTTTAATACACAGTCCCAAGTTTTCACAACCCTTAGACAGACAGCTTTTGAAAACAGTGTGGGAAAAAGGAGAAAATACTGGTAACCAGCATTTTCTGGTTTTCCCATAATGTTATCTACCCTTTCAAAAACAATTCAGCATTTTAGCCACTTCAATTTTGTCATCTGCAAATTTATGCTTTGAGTTTTTTGAGTTTGGATGAGTCTAAAATTTTGTGTTAAGGTAAAAAGCACAACAGAGAATTCACACAAAAGATAATAATATTGAAACCATCTTTTATTTGGAAGAGAGATTATGTAAAATGAAAAGACCTGTCATCAGACAGCAAAGCTCATCTGAAAAAGTTAATTGTTGGGGCTGGCAGTGTTAGAGCAATAGCTTGATCTTTAGTCCACAGGCATGGGCATGGGTATGAAACTATGGATGCATGTCCATCATCATACTAAATATGAACCAAATCAATCATTCAGTCTGGAATACAAGAGCTCTAGACTTCAACATGAAATTTCAAAATCTGTGACCTCGACCTTCAGATCATGGGCATGGGCGTGGCTCCGGTATTGCTCAATGAAAGTTAAGACCTGTATCTGTCAATAAGCCAAATATGATCCAAACCCATCATTTAGTTTTGAAAATATAAGATCTTCAAAAACTTTAACGTACTACAGTAAAACCCTTCCATTAAGACCATCTATGGTACTTTTCAAAGTTTGTCTTATTGGTGGGGTGGTCTGTTTACTGTGCAAATTAAATTAAGTGCTAAGTAAGTTAATTTCTTCTAGGGTATCTGATGCATGCACGTAAAATAACAACATGAGAATTTTCATATAAATTCACAATTTTTTGAATGAACAAGCAACTATATGTCAATTCATAATTGTCTACACATTTACACATGGCAACCTTTGTATAAAAGAAGAAAATAGAGTACACAACAATTTCCAAACAAAATATAAAATTAGCTCAGATCAATAAATATTCTGACATACATAATTTATCTTTTTTATTTTCGTTTCCTCTTATTTGGCCCAAGCTGAACGCTCAAAAGGTGCTCATAAAATGGTTGATCTGTCATAATAAGTGTAGTGTCACTTGTTTACATGTTATTGCTGACTCTAAGTGGTATCTCATTGATTTGAATTTGTTACAATCAAAAACAAAATTAGTCCCATCTCAATCACAAATCAATCTGTGCTACTTCATTTACAGGTTTTCCAGTAAATTGCAATCACCCGAGGTTCCATTTCGAACAAAATGCTTTTCACTCAAGTCAGAAATATGTGATTAACCACTGATTACCACAAAAAAGCCAACTTAATTCTTTACAATCTCAAATTACATGTCATTTGTTATGTAGCATCCTGATCAATAAACATGATTGTGTTAAGAAAGCCAATAAATAAACAAAAGACAGAGAGTCAGTTCCTTCAGACCCAAGATTAATCTTACATGTGGTACAGCACATTGTCCATCACAGACATGAGAAAATCAGGTGTTCCTTATGAAGTTGTGACAACTGAGTGGTCGCTTAATGGGATTAAATGGACAGGAAAATTTGTATTGCTTCTGAAAATGATGACCGTAATTTTGGGATAGCTGGGTGCTCGTATTTCCAGGTTTGTTGATCATTGAAATAAAGAAAAAATGCTGTTCTGAAAAAAAAAAAAAAAAAAAAAAAAAAAAAAATGTTCAAACTTAAATGTTGCTCGTTTTCTTGAGGTGGTCGTAAGGTGAGGTTTTACTGTACTTTGGTGTACAATATCAAATTTTATGACCTTGACCTTAATACCATAGGTGTGGGAAAGGGTACTGCTGAAAGAAACTTTGGATCTATATCCATTATCACATCAAATATGAACCAGACCCATCATATGGTTTGGAAAATACGAGCTCTTAAAAAAACTTTGATGTAAATGTGGACGTCAAGTCCAACCCTAACGCCATATGGATCAAGTCCAGGAGGAGCTATTGCAGCACTTGCATCAGCGTTAGTATATATATGAGGGTATTTTTAAAATCATAAAACTAAATAGCTATTCACCCACCTGCAGTTGTCTTCCAGTGACCCCCATAATACCAAGGTCATCCTCCTCCTCCTCCTTTGACTGTGCAGACTGGTTTGGGTTTGCACCTTGGGAAGGTTGGATAAAGAATTCTTTGTATGGATCATATGTGTATCCATACAGCAACCAACTACACAAATGTTTGTACAGGACTCCGTGACATATGTGTAATACCCTGAAAAGTTAGAAACAAATAGTGAACTTATGCAGAGAAAAAAACAGTTTCTCTACTAGCCTTTTTTTCTTTAGTTTTTCTTCTTCCTGAATATTCAGACTAATTTTGAACCCCTTACCATAAAATTACTTATGCATTACCAAACAATCACATGATTAAAAGGCCTTTAGTGAAATGGTATTCTAAAACATCGTATGAAAAGAAGAAAATGCTGGTAACCTTCATCAGCCCTATCATAGTCAAATTCCATCATTTGAGCCACACTTAATTAAATCTTATCTTCTATAATGGTTTCAATATGGAAGAGTACAAACATTTTTAGTTTGGTAATGATTACAGATATACATGTATGAAAACATAGCGATAGCTGGAAACAGGAGAATTTGCTCCATACAAGCAATGTGACCTTTTATAAAAATATTTTCAAAAGATGTCAGCTGCAAGTGGCAAGACTGAATTGACAAAAAACATGGAAGCGCGGTTACATTTGTTGAGTTTGTGGATATTTACTGGGAGCAGTTGGGGCAAAGGAATGGGTCACCCCTCCTAAGAACCCTAATGGTGCTGCAAAATGCACCCATCCATTACACTTGTCACATTTTCCCCAATTTATTATAAGAATATATGGGTATTCTGATGTGTCTGGCTGGACCCTTTTGCAAACTATGCACTTTTTCAGACTCGGGTAATTCTTCATCTGAGCTGTCTGATATTGATTCTGCCAATGCCAATGCCTTTCTTGGTTTCTTGACAGGCTTTGATGAAGATATTCCACTAGTGCTTGGTCTTGGTCTTGGTGAGGTAGATTTCTTAGGGATTTGTTTTGTTTTTGGCTTATATTTGTCTGTATGTTCTTTTATTATGGAATACCTCATCTTCTGTAATTGCTTTGCCTGATACAACTTTACTTAAAGTGTTTCTGGGTTTCTTGGCTGCTGTGATATTTTTCAAAATTTTACCACCCTTTTCCTCCAAGAATTTCTTAGCATCAGCTGTTGAAGGCTCTGCATTTGTAGTGCTAGTAGACATAGGTGGTTTTGCAAATGATAATGAAGGGGCAACTTGGTGATCCTTGATGATGTCTGGGTTAAAAGGTATAAGCCCACATCTTCTGAATGCTGCCTGTATGTTTGGTACTGTCAGGGTAGACGAGTAGACTTTACATGCAAACTTGCATGCTTCATTTCGTGTGAACATGCGTCTGCCAGACTCCCTAATGAATTTGTAGCAAGCTGCATTCCAGGAGATCTCAAAAGGTCCAAAACAACTGACGTCAAGGGGCTGCAACAAATGTGAGCAGTGTGGTGGCAACACAAAGAGAATAATATGCTCTGTTTTGGCCCACTCTATTAATGATAGAGAAACATGACTCTTGTGTCCATTGTATAAGACCAATACAGGTGATGCTGGGCTCCTAGATGGCAGATACTTGATAAAATGATTTTTCATATAGTCTTCAAATACCACTGTATTGGACCATCCAGATTGTGTTACTGTGCCAACAGCTCCTGGAGAGGCATCTTCCATCAGCTTACTGATCATTTGTGCACCAGGGAAAATGAAGAATGGTGGGATCTGCTGTCCAACACCGCTGACACAACCTATCAGGGTAAAAGTTTTTGATCTCCCAGCCGTTACAGCCTGTGCCTTGTAATGCTTGCCTGCAACTATTTTTGGCGGTTTGTGCTCCAAGCTCAACCCCTTCCCATCAATATTAAAAATTGAATACGGCTTGTCATGTAAGTTGTATTTCTTCATTATATCATCTAGTTCTTTAAAATAATTGTCAATTGTTGGTCTTGTGGCACTACAGGCTCTGGCAATTTCCAGACTCCTGGGTTTCTTCACTTTTAGCTCAGGAAACCGCTCAAGAAAACCCTGCAACCACCTGCCGGTCAGTGGATGATCTAAGTCCCTAAGGCCCAGGTGGATGGCATAGTCACTGGCCAAGTTAATGGTCTCTTGTCTGCTGTATCCATACCCCACCTCTGCCATAGTAACCAGATGATTCTTGAGAAGGGCTTCCTGTTCCTCTGTGAACAGCGGAGACACTCCAGACTTGACACAATCAATATCTGTACGCCCACTGACTCTGTCAATAAAGGTTGACTTGGGGATATTATACTGCTGTGCTGCTTTCCACACCGCAATCTTACCCATGTAGACTGCATTCACGTCCCTAGAGATTTGCTCTGGGTCATGGGGGTGGTAGCAACCTCTTTTGCATGGTTTGGGCTGAAATGAAAGAGATATTGTTAAAAAATCTGAGGCAAGTAAACGTAACAGTGAATTACACTGTACCCAATTATGAAAAAAAAAAAAAAAAAAATTGATAAAATCTGTAAGAGTAGTCATGTCATTGTGCGATACTCAATTTTTTACCAACAGTATACTATGGAATGCGGGAGCGTAGTAGGCCCTGGAAAAAATCAATATTGCAGACGAAGGCCGGTGTATCTGAAAGGATGTCAGTTTTCACTTCAAAAAGTAACTTTGAAGAATGAGGAAAAAAAGGAATAGCAGAAATAAGTGATTTGGGATATAAGAATATAAAAATGTGTATTTTACCTGTCTTATATCCATTTTCTTGAATATAGTGGTGCAAGTCACCGTAGCATTACCAAAATAAACAAAACTGTGTGCGCAACTTGGCATTTGTGCGGTGAACCGGAATTGGTAAATGTTTTCCAGGGCTGACCGAAAATAGGTTGTGACTGAATATACGTAGCGGGGGGATATTTTTCGAGGAATTTCCATAGTCCCGGCAAAAACTCCACTATATAGCACCAAAAATAGATCGGTACTTTCGAATCTCAATAATCTGAAAATTCGAACACATGTGCTGGTCCCTGTCATCAATTTGTCTCTTTAAATTGATTGTTAATTTTGAACACATTATTTTCTCACCTCTGAATTAATTGTTTTCACACCTTTTCTAGCGAAGGAATTTTTGGCGTCGGCCCGTCTATGATGTAGTGTAAGTTTTACAATCTATGACAATTACTACAGGAGATTCATACTACAATACAATACTACGATTTTGAAAAGGAGTTGACCTTGATTTGATAATAAGAGGTTAATTATGTTAAGTTTGACATGTTTGCTTCTACCACCCCCTCCTTCGATTATGTTGTTTGATATTTCATTCTATAAAATCACTCGATTATTTCATTCCTGATTAGACAACTGATTTTATACTGACTTCATTTTTTTGCCGTATGTGTGTACATCACATGTTCAAAGTCATTATTGATGCTAAAAAGACAGTTTAAAGCGTTTGTCATCGGAGGATGTCTCATTTTTTATCATTTTTCGTGTCTATCTATTTTTAGCATCCGGTTTTCCCGCCCTCATTCTTCGATCATTTTCGACACTTTTCAAATCGCGATATTCAAAGATATTTCATTGAAACATCAGTGTCCGAGGAACTTAAATCCATATATATGTAGGCCTAAATATTTTTGATACCATATTATATCCTACCTTCTGCTGTTTTCTTAGGTCAAAAAATTAATAATGCGCTTTCTTTCCCTTGGAGTGACAGTTAATGGGGGTGAATACAACAGGGCAAATTTTACGAATTTGAAAGAAAAACTAGAGCACCGACCTTTCCAATACCTTACAGAATGAAAGGAATTTTAACGCGACTTATTTCCAAGAACTCATATGGTCAGATCCGCTGCATTTAGAGAAAATAACCCTTTCAATATGATATTCTTTGAATATTATGAAAAAAGGGAACAAAAAGTTGCTTTTTTTGCTCCGGGGTCATAGATGTTTACTTTACTTGCCAATACTGAATGGAATTTATGTTTTCCACAAATATTTTGGATAATTCGAAAACCGTGATAATTCGAATATTTTGCTTGTCCCCTTAGGACTTCGAATTATCGAGATTTTACTGTATAGTTTAATGCAACAACACAAGTGAAAATATTGTGGCAAATAAAGCAATTACACATTAAGAACCATTTATCTTTTTTTCACCATGTTTTCTACATGTTAATCAGCTATTGGACAAAAAATAAAATCTGCAGGAGAAAATGTGTAAATTGGGCAGAACTTAGTACTCTCTCTTTTCAACAGAGATCTATTAACTGTTAACTTTTTACCAAACAACAAAATTTGTTACTTGTGCAAAGTCAAAGCTGTTGCAGACAACAAATCAAATATGGCTCAAAAGACGAGATATGTATCTGAAAGGGTAGAAAACAAAGTGGGGGAAATAATGTTTTCCGGCATTTTCTGCTTTGCCTATAATGTTTTCCAAATCCTTCTTCCTCAGGTTTATATTCACGTACCGTGTAAGTACATCTTTAACCAGGGGATGACCAGTTTCACTATGTCGATATACAATGTCTAAGATATAACAGCCATGGGCCTAAAAAACAAATATAAACAATCAACCTGTATGTATATTGTGTACCGATATCCCTTTTGAAGGGTAGAAAACATTGTAGGGAAAGGAGATAGTGCTAGTTACCAGCAGTTTCTCCTTTTCACATGATGGTTTCAAAGGCCTGATTTTTCAGGATCATTAAAACCCAGGTTTTTTTGGAAGTAACGGGTTAAAAGCCACAGGCTGACTTGCCCAACATTAGCGTCAAAATAATGCCAAGAAGTGAGAGAGGCAATTATCCTGTTGCAACAACAACTTGTAATCTGTTCTTTGGAAGAATTTTTGGCCCTGCAAAGCTCTATAATAAATTGTAGGGCTCTTAACCTTGGCTTTTCAGTTTTGAGCCTCATTGGAAGCAGAGAGTTTTTCATGGGAGTGTCCTTGGGCAAGACACCCCAGAATCCCAGCCTAGTGCTGGTGAAACACAAAAGAATTTTTTGAGCTGTTACCATATGACTGAACTACTGTTGACAGCGGTATAAAATACCATTCATTCAGAAGGACAATCAATAGTTCATACTCTCAGTTCTTCTATTACAGGAAGTAATGATCGATTAATTGTATGCTGTTTAAAGCCATTTTCAACATTATTTCAGTTATATCACCGCAGCCAGTGCACCTATCCATGCTTTCCTGGAGTTCCTTTTAACACTACTTTGCACAATATTCTTCCCAAGCTACTGGTTGCTTTCCAACATAACCATAGTTGAAACAATGATAAGCGGTCAGAGAGGAACGAATCCTGTTGCAATAACCTTCATCCTCTGAAAGAAACTGGCCGAGCTGGGGATTCAAAACCAGCCACCCCCTGTTCTCAAGTTTTGTACACTACCGACTGTGCTTCCAGGACTCAGCCAAGTTATCATTGAGTTACTTAGGCTTAGAACTAAAAGTAAAATGTAATCAGAAATAGCTGGGGAGAGTGTGAGAGGGTTGAATGGGTATAATGATATAATTCAACTCTTTACCAACAAAAACAAATATGCAGCAGACACCTTGAAAATATCTGTGTAAACCAATGAACAGTCATCAAAAATTACTAGGTGATTTGAGCCATGCTCTGTGAAAGGGGGTTTAATGCATTTGCAAAAGTATCAACCCAAGTCAGCCTCCGCAGTCTGTGCAGGCTGACCTATGTCGAAACTTTCTGCTTTTGGTAAATTTTCTGCATGCCCAAGGACAATCAAGGATTCAGCCGGTCATGGGACAAAATGGATTTTATGGACCCAAAAATTATATGATGACTTGCTTGGTATAATGCATCGCTGAGATGTATTAAACCCCCATTTGCAAGAGCATGGCTCATATATAAACACCAGTGAAAAAGTTCTTGAAAGTGAAGAAACTGCTTGACAAGATTTAAAAAAAAATCTTCAGAGGAGAAGATGAAATGACACTGCCAACCTCATGACTTGTAATCTGTTCTGTTACTGCCACAAGTGCAGGAAAAAGTATCTGGTACTGGAAACAAAATATATGTATATTGCAAATTTCACCTTTTTTCACACAATCCCAACTGTTAATGACCCAGAGGAAAAGTCTTTTGAAAACTACATATTCATAGACAAATACCTCAATACTCCTTATTCCGAAGGAAGAGTTTTACCAAACCTGAAGGAGAAAGCTTTTGAAAACATTGTTGGAAAAGGAGAAAAGTGGTAACTGACATTTTCTTGATTTTCCACAATATTTTCCTTGCATTCAGTCACTAATTCCATCACATGAACCACATTTACTTCAAAAGATTTCAATCTGGATGAGTCAAACATTTTGTGGTCTGCTGAAGAGTTCACTCAAAGCATGCTAACAGTAATATTATAGATTTTGACAACAGAGTATATCATGGCTTAATAATGATTACACTCTGTCAGTTTTGTGAGAAAGCCTTCCATTTTACAGAATTTAGTTTGAGGAGGCTGATTTATTACCAATACCTCCCTTTTCAAAGAGTTTGTCAAGTAACCTGTAAGCCCAGTTATGATATTAAACATTTAACCCTTAACCAAAAATTCTCCTGGTTTAAAGACCCTGACGAAGAATGCTTTTGACCTTTTTCAAAAGTGTTTTCTGACCCTTCGATAAAAAATCCCATCATATCAACCACATTTTCATTTGTCATCTGCAAATGATTTCATCATTGACAAGTCCACAGTTTTGCTCTCAGGTAAAAGGGTTAACAACCAAGTCCATTCTCTTGCCAAGCTGACAAAATGCCTTATAACAATAATAAAATATAACCATTGATGTGTTAACCCTATCCCATACAACAGATTCTAGGCTCTTCCAAACTGATAGCATATGCTGGCAAAAAAATCTGAAAGTGGTACAAATAAACTGAAGTTCTTCAACAAGGTAGAAAAATATAGGGAAAAGGAGAAAATACTGGTTACCAGTATTTTCTCCTTTTCCCAATGTTTTCAAAAGGCCTCTTCCTGAAGGTCCTGAAAACATGGTCTTGTTAGGTACAGGATTAAACAAAAGATTTTGCTATTGCAAACATTGCAGATCTCTACAATACTTTATATTTGTCAGTGCACCAATCAGTGCTTTACTGGAGGTTCTTTGACCAGCATTTCTCACAATATACTTAAAGATTGTAAATGCAATGTTCTGCTAGAAGAGACCATTGAATCATGTCGCAATGACTATCATCAATCCCTTGAAAGAAATTGACCGAACTCAAACCAGCAACCTCTCAGTCTAAAGCCCTGTTTGTTAGCGACTGAGACACTGGGCTTGGCTCTATAGTACCCACCTGTTGAAGTTGACAAACAAGATGTGATACAGAAATATGGGGATCTTTCATAATAGACTTCTCAATTTCCAATATCCTATCCCTGTAACCTTCCAGAGCTCTGTCTAATCCACTGCATAAAGCCTTTAAATACAGACCATGTAATCCCTGGGACTGTTTTTGCTCATCTGTAATGGGAGAACATTTAATTTTCAAGCTGGTAAGTGTTAATTGGGACACATTTATGTACAGCTTAGATAAAGATCAGACATCACAGAATCTTGAAACTTCACTATCTAATACAGGGATATTTTTCCAGCAGAAAAGACCTTTAATTTTGTAACTATAGAGTTCTTTTACACTCTAATGAAAATTTTTGTCTATTAGCAGTTTTACTGTTTCCAACACATTCCAAAGAGGAAAACAGCTGTTGAAAACATTGTAGGAAATGAAGAAAATGCTGGTAACCATGATGTTCTCCTTATCCCACAATGTTTTCTAGCCTTTCAAAGAAAAGTCCCAACATTTGAATCATATTAAATTTGTCGTCTGCAAGTACTTCAGATTTTGACAAGGCTAAAATTTTGTTGTCTGGTGAAGGGTTAATGACGCTGAAGGAAAAAGGCTTTTGACAGCTTCCTGGAAAAAGAATATGTCCACATACATTTTTCAGTAATACATTTATGTCTGCTTTCAGATGTAACAGGAAGTATTTTTACCTGTTCTGTGCATGCTCAGATTTTCAAGTACCTACTGTAGATTACTGTTGTACATTTTTGCCAACTGGAGATGCTTAAGGACAGACTGTACCAAATATACATTTTGTCTATAACCAAATTTATCCCATTAAAAAAACATAACATACCTGGGGATTTATCAGAGACTAAAAAAGCTTAAATGGTTGACTTGTCCATATTGAAAGCATTTGCAGATGTCTATTTAAATGTGGCTCAAATGATTGGATTTGTCTTTGATAAGGTAGAAAACATTGTGGGAAGAGGAGAAAATGCTGGTTACCAACACTTTCTCCCTTTTCCACAATATTTTCAAAAGCTCTGCGAGGGTCATTAAAACTGCGGTTGTGTGGTAAAGGGTGAAGGCAAATGTGGCAACATTCTGTTTTACTGTAACTTTTGTTTGTAAATTTGTTCAGCTGACATGTAATGATAAAATTTTCTGAAAAAAAAAAAAACTATACAAACAATATATTTTACTGAACTAAATGTAGAAAGACATGTAAAACTTACTTGGATTTGTGAGACTGAGACCACTTCCATGTTTCTTAATGAAAGAAGTAATTGTAGAATAATGTGTTCCCAGTCTACATAAATAATTCAGCTGCTCTTCATCTGCTGAATGTAAGAAGGGGAGGTCACTCTGCACCTACATGTGCAGATAAAAAAGTTATATGTTTCTACATTTGGGTATATATACATTTTATATAGACAACATCTCAACATCAAATAAAATACACAAGTGTATCAAATTATAAAAGTGTCCTGTCAAGAAGTATTCAGAGAGGGGATGATTGTACTGATCATAAACTTGCTGAAATAGGATGTATATTTCTAAATTAAGCCAGTCAAAGGCACTCAAGACTAGTTCTCAAATTAATTTGACAGGCAAAAATGTCCCACCTATGTACATTACGTTCAGACTTTTTCTTAATGGGACAATGTCCAAGAATTCCTACCTTTGCAGAACACTGTAAACAATTCAGAGCTGAGTACATGTATGGACTGAAACTCTCTTGTTTTCAATTCTTTAGGAAAACTGTGGTGTTGCATGAAAGCAGCCAGAACTGGCAAAAAATACTTGTTGACAAATTTTGTAATGAGACTCATTAACTTGAACAAAAGATATACATGAACTAATCATAACTGTATATACTGTTCTTTTTGCTGACAGATGAATTTTCATTAATTTCCTAATAAATGTCAAACATTTTATTAATAAACTTGTGCAAATTTTAATATTTTATTTTGTGCAAATTCCAGCCTTTTCTTAACCAACCCTTTACCCTACAACCCCATCATCTAATGACTCTAATCATAACAACCGCATTTGAAACAGTGAGGGAAAAGGAGAAAATGATTGTAACATTCTCTTTTCCCATATTTTCTACCATTTCAAACTTCAGATATACAGGGGTAAAAGTTGAAAAATCTGAAAATACTGAAAAGTGAGCTGGGGGCCACTAGGGCCCCCGGTGGGTCCAGGGTAACGCCCTGGCTGGGGGTCCAGGGGGCCAGAGGCCCCCGGAAGCTCCTGAGATTTAGCTATTTTATTACCATCAAAATCCTCTAGTGAGATCCAGTTTTAGCATTTTAAAGTTGAAAAAATCTTGAATAGAATGAAAGATATGATATGCTTACCTAAGAAAATCTAAGTTTTTAACACCCATGTTATTATTTTCCTCTATTATCTTCATTTTGTACAGCAGATCTGATCAGATTACATCAGTTTTGTATTTGAAAATACAACCAGTATGAGAAAAGGTCATATCTAGAATTTAATACTTGATTCGTTGAAATGCAATCACATGTGCAAAATTTAAATGTTCTGCCAAAAGAATAAAATCAAATCTGTCAAATGGAAAAACAATACTTCCTTTGAATATGGCTAATTTACAAGGCAGAATGAGATGTAGGATTCGTCTTCGACATGTACGCGTAAAGCTTTCTTTCCATTCGATCTGTAGTTGATCGTTTTCATGCATAATTTACAAAATGCAACTCCCGTTACATCGGGCTTATTTAACCAGTCGCCGTATCTTTCCTCGTATGAATCTCTTTCGTTCAGCCATTCCCATTTATTCTTTACGTCTTTCTCGATTTCTTTCGTGTTAAATCCGAGTGGTAAAAACTTCATTTTTAAACGGTGACCACGTTCGTTTGTAAGTCAGCAGCCATGTTATGATGAAGAACGAACTTCTACCGTTAAATAAGTATGTATTGGCTAACCGATATATTTTTGTCCAATCAAAAGACGCTTTACAAATAGACAATTGGAAATGCTTCAGTAACTATTCCGAGTATACTCGGCCACTGAACTCGGCTGATTCCATATCGGAACCTCTCTAACCAGACGTTCAACGAGAGCCATTAATGACCGAGATAAGCCCCAGACAAAGCAAATTCAGTGTGGCAATAAACTTTATTGATACGGCATCTAGTAATCTGTTGACTTGCAATAGATTCGAGATAAAGGGGTACCCCCCCCCCATTTTCTCGTCGGATTTAGATGATTTGGAAAAATGACCTGATCGGCCCCTGAAAATACGGAATTCTCTCACAATACGGAAAACTTTTACCCCTGGATATATTATTTGAGACACATTACAACTTGTCTGCAAATGTTTTCAATTAGGAATGATCTAGGACATTCAAGTAGTCATCTCTCAAAGACTTGATGATGATGTGTGCCAACAAATCCATGTCAAACAATGTAATCTATGAGAGGAGAGAGAGGGGTAGGGAATGAGAAAGAGAAACTTCTAATTTTGAGGGTTGCTTATTACTTTGGTGATTGTTTCTTTGCTATGTAGAAACAATCTCAATAAATACATTGTAGCTAAATAGGGAGACGTTCATGAGAGAGAGAGAGAGAGAGAGAGAGAGTGAGAGTGAGAGAGATTACCTTCAGCCCATCACCTTTATCTTTAACAATACCACCAGAATGTCCAAGAAGCGCCAACAGAATTTCATGAAGCATAATTAAGTCAATTTAGGGGATCATATAAGCTGCCTACAAATATCAAAAAAGCATTTTTATTTAAAAACTGATACATCATCTCTATGCCAAACAAGGAAATGTTTTAACAGCCCAGAGGATTGATTGATTGTATTGGATTTTAATGCTGTTTTAACAGCTTAGGTCATACCACAAAGGTTATAGCACCTATGCATGTGTTTCCTGGCTTTCTCACACCAATACTGACACAACTTTCTTTCCAAGTTACTGACAACTTTTCTCACATGCATCAGAGGTGAGAGGCGAAAAGTCGCCAGAAAGAGAGTCTACCTCAACCGGCTATCGCACTCACAACCACCAGGCCATGAGTTGGGTACACTAACCACTGAGCTACCCGGCCAGGGGGCCCTGAGGAAGTATTCTGAAAAACTCTGGAAAATGGAGATATATTAGCTGTTTTTCTTTTTCCCTGTCTTAGAAATAAGATAGATAAATAAACAGGAAAAATCTATAACAGGGGAAACATTTCATTTGTTGTCTGCAAGCGCGTTCAACATGGACGGGTAAAAAATAATCATTGTCTGGTACAGAGGTTTAAGAACATATCCGGAGATTAGTACTTATCCGAATATATGATTGTTCGCGATGAAGTAAAATGTCGAGATTTTATAGTAAGAGACAAAAACTGCAGCAGATACCTATTGTTCATGCGTCAAAATTATCAATTACGTGCTTTGATTTACAACAATTAGACAAATTTCTATGAGTTTCTAACTTTCAGCACAAGATATTTCCAGCTCGAAAAATGCGCCGGACTGTTTCTCTCCCTTGATTGGGTAATCAAAGGAGGGAGAGGGTCAAAAGAACTGTGGTACTTGCGACGTAACTCGGTGGTGGGGGAAAGGGGGGGGGGGGGGAAAGAATGATCTACCACAGGAATTTGACATTCTATAATCAAAATATATGATTAAATATAAATATGAAAAAAATACTCCCCTATATATAAAGAAACACAGTGTTTCTTTATATATAGGGGAGTATTTTTTTCATATCTTATCAAATATTTTGATTAGAATCTATAGAATGCCAAATTTCTGTGGATCTACATAGTAAGATAGACTTGTCCGTTTTCAAAGCATTTGTATACCGTATGTAAAATCAACTACGCTCAAATGATAGAATTTGCCTCCGAAAAGGGTGAAGGTAGAAAACATTGTGTAAAGGTGGAAAACGCTGGTTACCAAAAATTTCTCCTTTTCCAACAATGTTTTCTAAATTCTTCTATATGAGGTCCATTAAATCTCAGGTGGATTGCTTGGTAATGAGCGAAAACCACCACAACAGACAAATCGTTGAAAGCATTGCTGGAAAGAAAATTTGTCCATGTCCTTTGATACTGGAGACTGACTGTTGCCCTTTTTCGGCCTTTTACTGCTAAATCTCCGCCAACAGAGATGCAGATATTGTAACTTCCAGACTGCTTTTATCAGAATATCTGGCAAAATAGCAGACAGTGTAGATCAAAGATCAGACTGAACCATATGATCTACATCTGCACCGTCTGCTAATGAAGTTGAAACCTGGCTCAGTGCTTTTTATTTGGGTTGAAATTTCACAAATTTGTATACAACCACACAGTGAGACTCATTTTCTTGACATCATTTTTGGTCGGGCTGTTTCTTTCTAAATAAGACTTACCAGAAATTGTGAGTGGTCCCTTAGCTCTAGTAGAAATGTATTACTACGGTGAGCAAGTGGGTCACTGATTCAGTCTTTGGCCCATCTACACCAACCATACAAAAATGTATTTTTTCATAGCAACACAATTTCTGATTGTCAAAACAATTTGGTTTAGCTAATCAGAGATAGTGTCTCTTCCAAAGTTAGAACATTCTACCTGTATTATAATTAGACTGAGAATGTTATTAAGAATGGCTGGTGAATAGGAGCCCTGGTCGGTCCACCATTTTTCACCTTTGGTTGCATTTGTGTGGCCGACTTTTATTTTTTGACTGAACATGTTATTTCGTTGAAATGATATCGTCCGCCAAAAAAGACCTTTTTTGATAGAAGCATATGAGAGGTACTGTGTTTTACATCTACACATGGTGTTTTTGTTATTGGTCTAAAGTGAAATTAAACATTAAGCTCCTTTTTTCCATGACATTGCATTTCATTAAACAAGAGGGTCATTGGCCCTAAAGGGCTCACCTGAGTAAAGTCATCTAGGGCTGAGTAAGCTGAAGAGATCCTGATTTTAATGATGAAAAACACATGAGTGTAAGTGACCTACTTTTTGACTCGAAGTGACCCAATTCGAACTTGTCCAAGATATCAAGAAGACAAACATTCTGACCAAGTTTCAAGAGCATCAGGCTGACAATGTGGCCTCTAGACTGCACACAAGGTTTTCCTACAATTTGGCCGTGTCCTACTTTTTCACCTGACATGACCCAATTTCAAACATGTCTGAGAAATCAATAAGACAAACATTTTCACCAAATTTCAAGAGTATCTGGCTGAAAATGTGGCCTCTAGAGTGCATACAAGGTTTTTCTAAGATTTGGCCAAGTGACCTATATTTTGACCTCATATAACCCAAAGTATTTGCATACAATATGTAAATTCAATTGTTGCTGAAATGGTAGAATTCACCTCCGAAAAGGACAAAGGTAGAAAACGTGTTAAAAGAGAAAACTGTGGTTACCAACAATTACTCCTTTTTTCTAAGATATGCCCCGGTGACCTACTTTTTGACTGCACATGGCCCAATTTTGGACTTGTCCGAGATTTTATCAAGACAAACATTCTGACCAAGTCTCTTGAGTATCTGACTGAAAATGTGGCCTCTAGAGTGCACACAAGGTATATGTTAACGACCACACGACGGACACAGCAGGTCACACAACTCACCTTGAGCACTTCATGCCCAGGTGAGCTAATAAACACAAACAATGGTTCTCTGTGACTTATAATAAACAATATAGATATGAAGTTTCGTAAAATTTTGGCCAGTAGACTAGTTTAAGAGATATTGTCCATAATGGAAATATACATCAAGCCCTCTTTTTCCATGACAGAGCACTGAATAAAAAAAATCAGAGAGAATCAGGGTTCCCCTTTGACTCGGGACCCCGGGTTTTGACGCTTGGAAATCCGAAATGACCCATTTCTGACGCTCAAAAATAACTTCCTAAGCATCAATCTGACGCATGATATTGTAGGATAAAGGGTCATATAAATAAGCTCGTATGCATCCTACAGAAATATAGACTGTAATTAATATGATCAGTATCTAATGTGAAAGACGCATGCAGCTCTGTTTATCACAATTCATAGCTAATCAAGCTGGCGAGTGGCGAGCCGTTTGAAAACATTATAAAGGTGTTAATCCAATTATCTAGAGTAAAAAGACAGGTTTAACAGTTACCTGAAACCCTAATTAAAAAATTCCTATCAAATCATTCAGCCATACTTCTAAAAAAACAATTAACTGACATGAAGAAAAGATCATTGAAAAAAAAAAAAACGTGAAAACCCGTGACACAACAAATGTCAGTTTGAGATCGTCCGATCAGAGGCACTTCAAACATTTTTTTCATCTTTGAAAATGAATTTAAACGTGCATTTACACTAATTTCTGTATAAAACAATTTGTGAAAGCTAAAAATCTCTGTTTAATGATGAGAGAAAACTGGTTGATTTTGAAATGAAAATATACAATAATTTAACCTATAAATGTGGAGAGAGAGAGAGATGATGATTACGCCTTCTTGTCTTACAGTTTTAGCACTGGAATAAGTGTTAATGAAGAAGTTATTGGTCAAAAAAAAAAGGAAACTAAATTTTAAGAAATACTTATGAAATAATACCTCAATGGATGTAACTTTTATTTTCTCCCTTTTCCACAATGTTTTTAGATATGAAAGACAAACCAAGCCGTTCAAGCCCCATTTGTATTGTCTAAAACATGATCAAGTACACGTTTGAATTTTGTGGCTTGCTAAACAGTTAAAAGTTTGTTTGTGTCCGTTTATTCATGAAGATGAGTTGCATGAAAGAATGCAAGTTAAAATTCATCTATCCACTTCATTCCAAGCCTGTACATAACATGATGTATTTTCTTGTCTAATTTTTCACCATAAAGAAAGGACATTAATGAAAATTGTCTTCATTTCACTCATTATCTCTCCATAATAAATAAGTCATTTTGACCCTTGGATATTTCTCTTTGACTCTTGAAAATTCCATTTTGACTCTTGAAAATTTGGGCCCAAGAGTCAATGACTCTTAGGATTCTGGACCTAGAGAGAACCCTGGAGAATATTGGTGGATTATCATACGGAACAAATGTATGTAGTTTCATCAATACTCATCAAGGATTTTAGAAGATATCTGTCCGGACTGACAGACAATACATAAAACTATATCTCTCAGCCTTCGGCGGAGGATAATAACAGATTTGTAACACAAGCAAAAGTGATCTTTATCTCTGAGCCTCTCTCTGTCTCTCCTCCAGGGTCCCTGCCACTTGTCACAACTTGGCTGATTCCATAACTACTGTAACATCTCACAGATGATCGACATACCACACAAGGTTTACCAAATGGGGATAACCATTGTTTCGACAATGGTAAGAAGAAAAGCAGCCAGTGGCTTGGGAAGAACATTGAGCATAGTCCTGGTGAAAGAAACTCGAGGAGAGCATGGACAGTTGCTCTGGCCACCTCGACATAAATTAAATAATGTTGAAAGCGGTGTTGAATACCATACAAACAAACAATACCATACAAACAAACAATCCTCTGAGTCAACACGGGATAGTGCAATAAAGGGCTAACTGCCAGAAATACAGTTCCAAGTGCAATGAATTACATAAAAAAAAAAAACACATGTCAAATTTGGTATCACCAGTGGTGCAGAAAACCTCAAAATGAACATGATAGACATACAATACGAAGAAAGACAGGGAAGTATAATGGTATTTACAATCTTTATTACATATACATGTATATACATACGTGTCACCAAAATAATGAACATGGATCAAAATGAAATATGAACATCCCTACACTGGTCTCTTTAACTCTTTCCTAAACAATTTTAAAATTTTGGACTTGTCTAAAAGAGACGACAAATTACATCTGACTCAAATGGTGAACTTTTTCTTCCAGAGGGAGAAAAAATTTTTGAAAAAGGAGAAAATTGGTACAGCATTTTCTCTTTCAATCATGTTTTCAAAAGTTGTCATCCCCATGGTTGTTAAAACTTGTGATTGTTTGGCAAAGGGACAAAAGGGTCAACTCTTTACAAACAACAAAATTTTGGACTTGTCCAAATTGAAAGGATTAGCAGATGACAAATGAAATGTGGCTCAACCTGCAGGATTTGTCTTTGAAAGGGTAGAAAATAATTTAGGACAGAAAAAAATCATGGTTACAAGCATTTTCTCCTTTTTCCACAATATTTCGAAAAGCTTTCTTCCTCAAGGCCATTAAAAAGTCATGATTGTGAGATAAAGATTTACCAGCTATCTGTAGATTCACAATATCTATTACAAATTACACACCATCAAAAATCTGACCCAATGAAAATTAGCGCTTCTTAATAACTAGAAAATGTGGAGAAAGCCAATCATTTGATACAGCCAGCTGCTCCTTTTCCAAAGATAACATCTCTTTACCACATGACAAAACTTTAGACACATCCAAATTAAAACAAAACTGCAGATACCAAATAAAAATTTATGGAACCTATGTTTGAAAGATTAAGAGTAGAACACATTGTTGGAGAAGGAGGAATTGTTAGTTACCAGCATTTCCTCCTTCTCAACAATGTTCAGTGTTCCCACTAGCTTTTTATTTCAAGGGTACACTTACCCCCTGAGCTGTAAATCTTGGGGTAAGATTTCGTATTACAGGGTATGACAATAATGGTTCTCAACTAGAGGTAAAGCACCCATATTGATGATTTTCAGCAAAAAAGTCTGTTATATTAAGATATTTGTAGAAATTTACTGCTTGAAGTCATTAAAAAGCTGAAAAGACAGTCTGAAGCGACTCTGATCGGACAATGTCAAAAGGAACATTCTGTCGTCACGGGTTTCTGCCCTTTTTGCACCGATCAATTTTTCCTGTCTGTTAATTGATGGATAGGTATTTGCACATGATATGACAAAAATTTGTCAATAAGGGTAACAAGTAACTTCAAAATCTGTCATTTACACAAGATAAGCGGATAATGGCTTTTTTTTTTTTATACATTTTTTCTTATGTGAGGTCTCGCATGTCACCAAAATATTTCATATGAATTTCAATTCTATGATTTACGCAATAATTTGCTTGAGTGGGAACACTAAATGTTTTCAAAAGGCTTCTTCTTCATGGTCATTAATACATAGGATTGTTTTGCTAAGGCTTAACTGCCATGGCTCAAAGATGTAATGTTTACAAAGAAAAAAATAGCCATGAGAAAGCCAAATACCGGTAATTAAATCCTTAGTGAGTAAAAAGGCCTATACTTGTACATTGCCACTTCATGACTTTTTTGCTAGTAACTCTGTATCCAGATGACAAAATTACCTGCTCATATATACTGAAGGCATTGGCAAATGACAAATTCAACATGGCTGAAACATAGGATTTGACAGATGTCAAATGATACTAAAAAATGTGGGCAAAGAAGAAAATGCTGTTGACCTGCATGTCCTCCTTTTACCACAGTGCTTTCAAAAGCCTTCTTCCTCAAAGTTCCTTAACCCTTTACCACACAATGAGGAGTTTAAATAACGACTCTAAGAAAGCAGCCATTTGAGAACACTGTGAGAAAAGGAGAAAATGCTGGTAACCAGCATTTTCTCCTTTTCCCACAATGTTTTCTACTCTATCAAAGAGTCATTCCATCTTTTGAGTAATATCGGAATTGTTGTCTTCAAATGCTTTCAATTTGGATAAGTCTATTATTTGCTCATGTGGTAAAGAGTTAAAACAGGAAAAGGGTTATAAAAGACAATTTTAAGAGCACAGTTGCTTCTATCGTCTACTAATGATACAGATATAATAGTCTCCTTATGAACACCAGTTGCCTTATAAGAATTACTTTCATTTGAAAATATTAGTAATTTGCTGAATAATGGCTAAATTCATTCAGAATTCATTCAAAAGACTATCATGTCAGATTGCAATCATACAGAGGGTTGCACAACAAATTCAAATTGACTTTCGATCTTCTCGATGAAACTTGTTCAAAATTCCAAGTAAGTGTTCGCTAAAAGAAAAGTTAAACACCCAACAATTTCAATGAAAGTCAAAATGAAACAGACACTATGTAGGGTCTTGTAAATAGGACAAATCTTTTATTAATTGAATCTTCAATCAATCCTTTCTTATGTGTAATTATACTTTTACCTATATCTGAAACTTACACATACTTCACTTATAGTGAACAGTGTTGCTAATAGAAATTACTTCAGTCTATTTTAAATCAAGATTAATATTGCTGTTCTTCTATAAGCTAAAGTGTTCTTTCTCACTCATAATTTGCGACCCAAGGTTACAAAAGGCAATGTCATTCTATATATTACACCTTTCAGCACCATTAAAAGCTTTCATAAGGGTGTAGGCAATTGCTGTACCGATGTAATAACTTCATCGTAGCTTTCCTGAAATTCAGTATGTGGCTTGATCAGTATCACTGAAGCTTGTCTGTTCTGTCCACAAGCACCTCCAAGATCATCTCTTGATGGAACAAAGCAGTATGGGATTCCAGTCTCTTCACAAACAAGTGGAAGATGACAAATAATGTCTACAGGACTTACATCACCAGCTATCACAAGAAGTCCTCGACTGCCCTTCTTGATACATTTCTGCACGTTTCTGATCCCAATATCCAATTGTTTCAACTTATAAGCTTTCTTGATTGTTTTGTAGATCTTTTTCGTTAGTTTTCGCGAAGCCAGCGGTTTTGAGATGGGACTCAAATACGCAATCTTCTCTTCCCACGATTTTCCACCCGATTCACCTTCTTCGACCTCCCCATTCACGTGTTTCTTCTCTTTACCCATTGCAACTGTGAGATTGATAATTTCAATCAAGTTAAAGTCGAGTATTGACTGTTCACGTGTTTCACAGAACAAACGAAGTGGACGGTGTCGTTAGTACCACTGATCATGAATGTTACACCAGTGGTAGTAACTCACAGTTTTTCACTTCTCAAACCCCTCCCCCTTGTTTGTTAAAATTTCATTTGGCTATTTAATGTAAAAAATACAATAAGAAGTTTCAATTTAGTAGTTTTAAACCTGGTTTTCCGATATTATCAAATATAACAGAGAGTTTGCAAAGCTTTAGGAAATTCAGTACTACCTTGTATTTCATTAAATTTTACAGGTTTTGTCCATATATATTATAATCCAATCTTTGAGTATACCTAAATATATGAATACCACACATAAGGCCATAAGGTAAGATTAAATTAGCGAATATGTGGTGTAATATATAATACTCTCATCTATGAATATCATACATAATCCTTCCATCTTTTGATCTGATTTAGATTTTCAACTCTACCAATTGGAAGGCAAATTTTGACTCCTCCAAATTAAAAGCACCTGCAGATGACAAATTAAATGTGGCCCAGTTGATGATTCCAATCTTTGAAAGGGGTAGAAAACGTTGCGGGAAAAGGAGAAAAATGCTGGTTACCAGCATTTTTCTCCTTTTCCCACAATGTTTTCAAAAAGGCATATTCTTCAGGGTCATTCAAGCTTGGGATTGTGTGGTAAAGGGTTAAGAAAAGAAAAAATGGCACCAGGCTGCAAACCAATGATTTTCTTCGACATTGTGAACTTTTATGATGATTGAGTCCAAGTACCACAGACTATATATATTGTTCAGGGCTAGTTTCCCAGACGGGATTAAAGGAATTACCTTTCAGAAAATGACAAAATTTTATACTGGTCCAAATTAAGCATTTGCAGATGACAGAATAAACTCTAGATCTACTATAAATCTAAAGGATGTTTTTAAAAGGGTAGAAAACACTGCAGAAAAAGGAAAAAATGCTCCTTTTCCCATAATGTTTTCAAAAGTCTGTCAGCTCAGGGTTGTTAAACCTCAGAATTGTGTGGTAAGGAGTTAACCCTATACAAAACAAACCCTGAAAGAGAAGACTTTGGTGAATATCTTGGCAAAAGGAGAAAATACTGGTTACCAGCATTTTTTTTTTCTTCCTTTTCCCATATTTTCTACCCTATCATCATTTGAGCTATACATTTAATTTGTTGCCTGTAAATCCTTTCAATTTGGTAAAGTCCAAAATTTTATCATTTGGTGAAAACTTGATGATAATCGTTGGAACTGCATGATTAATATCGTTTTGAATATATTTTTGTCTAAGAGAAGGGCTGGTGTTAGCTTGCAAAGAGTGTTGTGCATAAAACAAGTTGAAAGAATATTAGAAAAACGTGAAGAAGTGTCTTGCCAGATGTAATATGAATGAAATATGTTTAAAAAGATGTGTATCTCCTAACAAATGAAAGATCTTGCTTTAATGGTAAGTTCCAATTTGTCAAAATGATTAGGTTTTACCTATGCAGAACAGTTATACTTGATAACTTTCATAATTTAATTTTCTAGATTTTTCAGAATTTTCAAAGTGGGCCAGATGCTATAGCCAATCAGAAATTTCTTTACTTTCTAAAATCTAGAATAAGCCTAAGAATGTAATTTGGAACGGTTTGTGAAAGAGGGGCTGGGTTTCACATTCTCAGTAATTTTGGTACATTGAAAATAGATTTAAAATCATTATTTTCTATCCTCCATTGATCTTTTCCTAAGTGAGAACGTTGCTGGTTATCTCTTTAGTAGTGTACCATATTGACTATTGAGAACATCTGACAAAGAAAATAAGGCTAAGTTGATGGTAGTCTGTTTATCTTTGAAAGGGTAGAGAACATTGTGGAAAAAGGAGACAAGAGGGCCATGATGGCCCTGAAGTCACTCACCTGAGCCTTTTGACAAAACATCCATTTTGAAACTCTTACGAGATATTATGACAAACATTCTAACATGCTTTCATAATTATTGGATTGAAAATTTGGCCTCTAGCTTGTACGCAAGCTTTTTCTAGACTCATGCAAGATGTCATCAAGACAAACATTTTGACCAAGTTTCATGAATATTGAAATTAAATTGTGGCCTCTATAGTGTACACAAGGTTTTTCTAAGATTTGACCTGGTGGCCCAGTTTTTCATCCGACCTGACCCATTTTCAAACTGCTTTAAGATGTCATCAAGGCAAACATCCTGACCAAGTTTCATGAGTATTGGACTAAAAATGTGGCCTCTAGAGCGTACAAAAGGTTTTTCAAAGATTTGACCAAATGACCCATTTTCAAAGTCATCCAAGATGTTATGAAGAAAAACATTCTGATAAAGTTTCATGAGTATTGGGCTGAAAATGTGGCCTCTAAGGCATACACAAGTTTTTTCTAAGATTTGTCCCATTGACCTAGTTTTCAACTCAACAAGACTCATTTTCAAACTTGTCTGAGATATCATCAAGACAAACATTCTTACCGACTTAAAAGAATATTGAACTGAAAATGTGGCCTCTAGAGCATACACAAATTTTTTCTAAGATTTGACCTAGTAACCTAGTTATTGAAACGACATGACCCATTTTCAAACTCATCTGAGATATCATCAAGACAAACATTCTGAATAACTTTCAAGACTATTGGACTGAAAATGTGGCCTCTAGAGAGAACACAAGGTTTTTCTAAGATTGGACCTAGTGACCTAGTTTTTGACCCGACATGACCCATTTTCAAACTCGTCCGAGATATCATCAAGACAAACGTTCTAACCACTTTTCAAAAGTATTGGACTGAAAATCAGGCCTCTAGAGCGTACACAAGTTTTTTCTAAGATTTGTCCCATTGACCTAGTTTTTGACTCCACATGACCCATTTTCAGACTCCTCTGTAATATCATCAAGACAAACATTCTGAATAACTTTCAAGAGTATTGGACTCAAAATGTGGCATCTAGAGTGTACACAAGGTTTTTCTAAGATTTGACCTAGTATCCTAGTTTTTGACCCAACATGACCCATTTTCTATCTCGTCTGAGATATTATCAATGCAAACATTCTGACAAAGTTTCATGAGTATCAGACTGAAAATGTGGCCTCCAGAGCGTACACAAGGTAAAAGTGGACAACAGACGACGCACACCGCACGACAGATGCCGGACATAGCAAGATCACAAAAGCTCACCTTGAGCACTTCATGCTCAGGTGAGCTAAAAATGCAGATTACCTGCATTACATGTAATTCTATATCCTATTCCTACAATGTTTTCAAAAGGCTTTTTATCCAGGGTCATGAAACTAAGGGATATTATGGTAAAAGCCTATTCCAAATGAATACATATACAATAAGTGGCCCGTAAAAGAAGAAAAGAAAATGGACTCAGGAGCAATGTATTCTCTTCTTCTCTGTATTATTTTCAAATCCTGGTTGCAGAAGGACTTTTTTTCTAACCAGATGACAAAATTTTAGGCTTGCTTAAATTAAAAGCATTTTCAGAAAACGAATTTGATAACATTCTTGAAAGATGAAATTTATCTTGGAAGCCAGAGAAAGCTTTGTGAGAAAGGACATTTCCCAAAATGTTTTTGAAAACTTCCTGTCTCAGGGTCATAAAACCTTGGAATTTTCTGGTGAAAGGTTAAGGTAATGTGTCTATCATTAATTTATAATCATGGTCCTTAAGATGGTCATTAAGATTTCAGTGGTGATGCAAGTCTTAACCCTTCAACACACAAACCCTAGTTTTAACAAACCTGACAGGGTAGGCTTTAGTAAACATTGTGGGAAAAGGAGAACATGCTGGTGACCAGCATTTTTTCCTCTTCCAGCAACATTTTCTCCCCTATGAAGGATAGAAATCATCATCTGAGCTACATTAAGTTTGTCATCTCCAAATGTTTTTAATTTGGTCCAGTCCAAAATTTTGCCATTTGGTAAAGACTTAAGTGACTTACAGCATATGTCTGGGTCATTGATTACCGGTACTTGCATCCACACTGAAATCTTAATGACCACCTGAAGAATCAATATCATAATTCCATGATGGATGGATTAACTTAAAACAACTGACACAATAACCATCAAACATTTACTTTTGTATTTTATTTGCCCAACCACAAGGAATGCTTATGACTGTTGGAATGAAAGGTCCAATACGAAAACTTCATATACAATAAAAGTAGTACATATCAAAAATTGTAAAAATTGAAAATTATATACATGTACATTGACAATCGATAAGTTTCTTATGAATGAAAACAAAACACTGCAATAAAATGGAAGCCAGTATCATTACTTCTTGTATTCTTTACCAAATGACAAAATTTTAGACCAGTTTAAACTGTCAAGAGTTTGCAGATGAAAAATAAAATTAGGCTCAAATAGTGGAATTTGTATCTGAAAGAGCAGGAAAAACATAGTGAAACCAAGAGAAAAGCTTAGAACATGGGATAGTTTGGTAATGGGTTACAAACTGTCTTGCTTGATCCTTTTTTCCCCAGTCATGCAAGTCGGTCTTAATTTCATATACATGGTTTATCGGTCTGAGGTTGTTTTCTCAGCCAAAAACTGTTCATTCTTCTTTATTAGTTTAAGATTCTTTTCTAGATCAGAGATTTTGTCATGTATTGATTCTTCAAACTCATTGAGCTGACGTAACAAAACCGTAAATTTTGGATACAGTGGTTTACACACTTTACAAAACCAAACCACACATGGCTCGTTCCTGTTAGCAAAGGCCAGTTCATAAACCTGTTCAGGCACTGTACTACACATGAGACAGAATTGTGTGCAACATAAGTGGCAGTCTATGGTTTTTTGTCCTGCAGACATAGGTTGCTCACAGCCTGGACAAACTTTGTTTGGTTCATCTGGGCGAATCTCAAAATCACTCAGTGAATGAGCTCTATCAATATGGAGATTTCTTGGTGATTCAGTTCTCTGAACATCTGGATCTCTGTTGGTTTCAGCTTTCTGAAAATCTGCATCCTTTGATGATCCAGCCCACTGAAAATCTGTATCTCTAGATAATCCAGGTGGTTGGAAATCTGAATTTCTCACCAGTTCAGTGCTCTGACGGTCTGAATTTCTAAACAAATTAATTTTCCTAACATAAGGATTTTCTTGTGGATCAGGGTTGCTGTCCAAAATGTTTCTATCATTTTCTTCTATATTATCTAGTAGTGAATCATATATTTCATTTGCCACATTTCTTTCCCTGTCATTTTTATCAAATAATTCAGAACTATTCTGTTTTTTATCATAAGGAAGTGCAGGTTTCTCATGACTTGTAATTCGAACAAGTTCATCATACTCTGGAACTTCGTCCATATCAACATACACATCAAATTCTCGAGAATCTTTTGAATTGTTCTCCATTCTTAGTTCAGATGTGCTGGAGACCTTCTCATCCATCTGTGTTTTCTCTGGTTTACTGTGCTCTGACTCTTCTCGCTGCACACCAGCCAGTTTGAAGGCTTCATCCGTGTGTTTACTTCGATGTTGTTTCATATTCAACTTTCTTGTATAGGATAAACCACAGACATCACATACATACTTGTATCTTTTCATCAATTTCATGTCTGACTTATCTTTCTTTGTGCCTTTTCTTTCATTGGTTTTGCTAAGAAATTCCTTGCGACCATGTGATTTTTGTTTTGAATGTAAATGCCTGAATTGCTTATCTCTATCTAAGGCTACTTCCTTTTTCTTTATTACACTTAATGTACCTGTTGATTTTGGCTTTAGATAAAGTTTGTGATCATAGGCCTTATTCCTTACATGTCTCTTGAAGTTTGTTTTAAGAGTAAAAGAAGTATCACATACTTCACAGGTATATAAACGTTTCCCATTGCCTGTTTCTGTACATGTTAACTCTATACGATTTGAATCAACATCATACTTTTCTAATATTTTTTGATTGATTGACACTAATTCAAGCCCTTTTTTGCTGTTGTCATAGAGTTTATCAACCTTGCATATTGTTCCATCTTGGTCAGACTTTTTTACCCTAATCTTAATCTTTGGTATTCCACCCTTTTTTCCTCCTGCATTGTTCTCCTGCGTTTTCTTGAAGTTGTTTACTTCTGTTTTTGTGTAATTTTTATCCAAGTTGCTTTCTTCATTGTGCATTTTCATATGTTTGATCAATTTATAATGAGAATCAAGCACCTGCTTGCAGATCACACACTCATGAACGTCTTTTTTATAAAACTGATTTACATATTGTTCATACCCAAATTTGTGAATCTTGATCATGTGCATTCTACGAGCAGCCTGCTTAAAAAAACCAGCCCGACAGAGAGTGCATCTGTATGGTTTAATCCCAACATTTTCATGGATTTTATAGTGGAGATTGAGATGATACTGACGTTTAAACCAGGCGTAACAAACAGGACATTGTTTTTGACACCCCAAAGTTGGCTTCTGCTTTGCATCCCTAGTAAGGTCCTTCTTCTTCTGAAAAGAAAAAAGCAATCTGTTACTTTTATCCTATCATTTAGCCCTTCAAAGTTTTTCTTTGATGATCAACATGCCACAACATATAGCAGTTCCTAGTACTGGGCCATCACAAAAACTCAGAACATGTTGCACAGGTAAGCCATACAGCAAACTTACGCCATTTGAACTTTGAACCTCAATAAATATTATGAGCTTAACCAAAATAAAAGAACAGTAAAACTTGTCTTAGTGGCAAGCTCTAGAGGAAGATTTAAGTTCTTGAGATCTGTAGAAATGTATCTGTACAAAGCAAGCACATTTCATAAGCAAGTACATTTTGAGTGTCCCTTGGGTGCTAGCTTTACCCCTTACCACACAATCCCAAGTTTCAAAGACCCCGAGAAAGAAGCCTTTTGAAAAAAACTTGGGTAAAGGAGAAAGTGGTGGTAACCAGCATTTTCTCCTTTTCCCACAATGTTTTCAACCCTTTCAAAGCCATATCCCATCATTTTAGCCACATTTACCTTGTTATCTGAAAACGCTTTGAGTTTGGACCTGCCTGAAATTTAAGAGGTAACCCTTTACCACACAACATTTCAGACTTGTCCAAATTGAAAGCATTTTAAGACCACAAATTCAGAGCAGCTTAAGATAATTTCAGTCTTTGAAATGTGAGAAAACATAGTTGGAAAATGAGAAAAATGCTGGAAATCAGCATTTTCTCCTTTTCCAAACATTTTCAAAAGCTTTCTTCCTTAGTGTGTTTAAAACTTGGGATCGTGTGGCAAAAAGTTGATACACATTGCACTTAGTACAAATTGTTGACAGATCCATAGTAAGGTACCCAGACTGTCCTTCAGCATACACCTACAAATCAGACAAGAGCCATGTTGACATGGCCATCCCCCACCGATGTAGGTTGGTTTAAAGGCTAAAAGTTAGATTTAACAATTATTTTTCATGCAATGCTGAATACAAAGTACAATAATAAACTTCAACAAGGTACACTTTCCTTATATAGCTGTCAAGTGTATGCTGAATACAAAGTACAATAATGAACTTCAACAAGGTACACTTTTCTTATATAGCTGTCAAGTGTAAACAGATAGGAATCAGAAATCAGACAGAAAAAAAATCTATAAAACAACAAAAAGCAAAAAATAAACTAGAGGGCCATGATGGCCCGGTATCACTCCACTGGCTTTTTAACCCTTTACCACACAAATCGAAGTGTTAATGACCTTTAAAGAGAAAGCTTTTGAAAACATTGTGGGAAAAGGACAACATGTTGTCAGCCAGTATTTTCTCCTTTTCCAACAATGTTTCCTACCCTATCAAAGACAGAAATAATCATTTAAGCTACATTCAATTTGTCTTTTGCAAGGCTTTAAACTTGGTCCAGTCGAAAAATTTGTCCTTTCTTAAAGAGTAAAATTAACATATCATGCACTTAAATGGCATTGCAGAGACATACAGCATAACAAGTCTGTATGGTAGTAAACTTACTTGGAAAACATAACCTCCCCCCTGCCTAACAAAAAAAAGTCATATCTTCCTAAGTGCAAAGATTATGTCAGTGAATACAAGCAAGTTTATTCATTGGCATGAAAGGTAACATTCGGAAAGAAAACTGAATGACTAAAACCTTACTTTAAGTTTAATATTCCACTGATGTGAGCATAACTACTAGCATCAAAATAAATCATTCTCCCTGACAACAGTCCTATCCCAAAAACTTGAATATCAACATCAATCATGTATCATTGCAGTTTGATAATCAAGGGAGGTAAATAGTAACAAACTTTATCTCTTATAACAGGAGTTATTTCCCTTGATTACTATTTAAATTAAAGTCGCTATATATAAGCCCATGCTAAACTTGTGATCCCTGGCATGGGGCCAATTTTGAACCCAGGGCTATAATATAAAGAAAATTCTTAGAGGTCCATTAGATAAAGCTACATACCAAATTTGGTAGCCCTGGGCCTTATGGTTTCAGACAAGAAGATTTTCAAAGATTTTTAATATTTTTCGTTTTTGTTGCCATGGCAAACAGAGTTTTTGAAGGAATCAAATTCTTTCAAGAAATTCTGAAGAGGACCATGGCAGGATCATTTCTGTGAAGTTTCATCAAATTTAGCTGTTTAGTTTCAGAGAAGATGTTTGAAATAAAAGTTAACGCACGGACGGACGCACGGACAGATGCACGACCAACACCGGGCCATGACATAAGCCCACTGGCCTTCTGCCAGTGGAGCTAAAAATTATGGAAGATAGAGTTATCATTCTTGTGTATCGCACTCCTTCTCAGAGACAACTATCCAGCTGTGAAGTTAATACAGCTCAAGTTATGCTCAATAGAAACCTTGAGACTAAAAAATTAATAAAAGGACATAACTCCAAAATTATGGTACTGCACTTCTCCTAAAGAAAATCTGCCTACATCTGAAGTCTCACACTGATTACCTTTTATAATTTTCGAGTTACACTCTGGAAAAAATTTAAGTATGAAAAGTGACAAAGGGCAATAACTCCTAAATAATGGCACTGAAATTTATGGTTTTTATACACTTCACTTCTCCTCAATGTGATCTATCAACCTGTGAAGTTTCATGTTTATATCTCATGTAGTTTTCAAGTTATACTATGTACAAAATTTAAGAAAGAAAAAAATAACAAAGGGCAAAAACACCTAAATTATGCAAACAAGAGTTATAGTTCTTGTGTACTGCACTCTTCCTTGATGAGATCTATCCACCTGTGAAGTATCATGTTTGCACCTCTGATAGTTTTTGACTTATGCTCCAGACAAGAAAGTGGGAAGGAAGGATGGACAGAAGGAAGGATGGAATGACTGAAGGACGCATGACTACTATTACCATATCCCCCACACCCTTTTCAGCGGGGGATAAAAACATGAAGACAAAAGGTCTCTTCCTTTTACAGCAGTAAAAGAAAATTAGATGCAGCAGAGATTAATTCCATGAAGATGTTAAGAGAACAAGAGGGTCTTTCATGGGAGTGTCCTTGAGCAAGACACTTCTGAGCCCACTAAGAAAGTAGTGTAAAACGCTATTCAATCAATCATTAACACTTTACCAGAGATAAAAAAAACCTAGGCTCTTCTACATTGAAAGCATTGGCAGACTACAAATAAAATGTAACTCAAAACCTGAAATCTGCCTTTGGAAGGGTAGAAAACATAGTAACAGCATTTTCTCCTTTACCAACAATATTTCAAAAGCCTTCTTCTTCGGGCATTAAAACCCGGGATTGTTCAGCTAAGGTTTGTTTAAGTGTTAAGACAGTTTGACTCTTACCGCAGATGGTTCCCCCCTGTCCGGAGTAACATCCCTCGAGTGTGAACATGTATGAAAGTCAAGTTTGGACTTCTTGGTAAACTGTTTTCCGCACTTGCTACATTTGAAGATAGATTTGCCATGTTCATTTTTTTTATGTACACGTAGTTGCTCTTTAGTTCTATAAAACTTGTAGCACTTTTTGCATCGCAAAAGCGTTTTCCTGGTTTTGTGCACTTTCATGTGGTCTGCAAGTTCATTATCCCCTGGAAATGTCTGCGAGCAATGCAAACATTTAACTTGCATATCAGCTTGTTCAGTCTCCTTAAGCTCAAGGTTCTCTTCATCAGGTTCCGTCCTAAGGCACACATGGTTGGTGTAGTTGTCCATGTCAGTAAACTGTTTTGAACAAAGGCTACATTTGTATGGCTCCTGTTGATGTTTGTGTACCCGTGCATGTGTTCTCAAGGCAGCTTTATTGGGAAAAAGTCTATCAAATGAATAAAAAAAGACAATTCTATTAGATTGAAGACTCTATTACCTAACATTAACTCTTCACTACATGACTAAAATTCAGATTTTTACAAATTCAAGCATTTGTATACAAAATCAAAATCCTACACAGTAGATTTGTGGAGTAGCATAAAGCTGTTATATGTTGTAATAAATAATGTCACATGCAACACATGTATAATACATAATTATATAATCATATAATGGATTTAGCAAGGGCAAGGAAAGTCAAAGTTGTTCTGCCAAACAGGCCACACAGTAACTGTTATTCTATCACTTTTTAAGGAGTGGTAATTTGATTCATCAATCTGACGCAGTTTTTGGCTGGTATTAGATTTCGGACTATATGTATACACATGTAGGACTATATACGGTAGTGACAAAAGCGAGGCTGGGTTGTATTAGCTAAAACTGAAAGTAGAATGGGTAGAGCGCAAGTGTGCATGATAGTATATTTGGTTCAGGTCAAACCGATAACATAATACAGAGTAACCACGTATGCTTCATTACACATGATGTATTTGATTCCGGTTAGAACGATCAAAGTAGTTGGATTTGCTATACAAATCCACTAAAAATAAATTTTATTCAAAACCTGAAACTTTTTTCCAAAGGATAGAAAACATTATGGGCTAAGGAGAAAATGTTGTTACCAGCATTTTCTCCTATCCCACAATCTTTTCAAAAGCCTTTTTGCTTGGGGTTGTTAAATCTCATGGTTGTATGGTGAAGGGTTAGTAAGGCCTTTGCCAAAATTAGTAAAAAGGTAACAAGAAAGATCAATTAAACTGCTGATTTTTATTGGGCTGATGTGAAAAACATTTTTCTTGTTACAAGCATTGAAGCTATTGCCCTTTTTTTTTTTTAAATTCAATATTGTTTAAAAAAGCTGTTAACTAAAAATCTTTTCAGGCTTTTTCTTTCTTTCGGTACAAGGTTACATTCAGATTTTTTTTTTTTTAAATTTGGTACCAGGTTACATTTAGAAGTAATGACTAGAATGCAAACCTTTTTGGTCTTTGAAATATACAAAAGCTAAAAGAGATTGTTGTTCACAATGAAAACGTCAAAAGAGATCAAACATAATACATATTATGATTGTATTTAAAACTTAAGCAAGAGATTGATGAGCTTTGGAAAATTTATAAAACAATTTACAGGTGCTAAATTTTTCAGTTCCATACAACACAGAATAGAAGTAGAAAAGTTTCCTTTAAATGACATGACACTTCAAACTACACATATATTATGAATTTGCTTGAAAAGGGAAGTTTTGAAACTTAACCAAACGACCCTGGGGGGAAAAAGACACCAGAAAACATAATGGAAAAAGGAGAAAATGTAGGTTACCAACGTTTTCCCCATTTCTCAAATTGTTTTCTCCCTTTTCTAAAACATAAAACTATCCATCATGGCTAGAAACTGAATATTTTCTAGGCAGAAAACTTGAAAGTATACCATAATCAGCATGCACAGTAAAGTATGAACAACCAAGGGAGATAATTGTTACAAATATCATGCATCATAAAACAAAGTTATTTCCCTTTGAGCATTACAAACTCTTTACCAGATGACAGTTTTAGACTTGTCCAATTTCAAAACATTTGCAGGCAACAAATTATATATGGGGTAATCAGTTGGATTTGTCTTTCTAAAGGTAAAAAAATAGTGGGGCAAGGAGAAATACTGGCTACCAGCATTTTCATGTTTCATGAATATTATTTTTCAGTTACGTTGTGATGGTAACCAGAGTTCTTGAAAGAATTAAAAAAATTCTTTTAAGGATCTTGAAAGAATTAAAAATTCTTTTAAGGAATTCCATTGCAATGGCAGAATCATTCCCTCTTTGTTTCATTGAAATGTGGTCTGTAGTTTCGAAAGAGATGTTTGAAACAGAATTTAACAAATGCAGTTTCACATGCATAGAATGCCAGCAAACATACACATGTCGATATGACTGGCACAGGGCCATGACATAAACTCACAAGCCTTCAAACTGCAGAGCTCAAGTAGTTAATCAAGTATTTACCTCTGGCAAATGGTACACTTTGCTCCAAACACACCAATCTTTTTCCCGTGCACAATGTAATCATATTCAAGTGCTCCTTGTTGGTCCTTTGGTATATCTTTATGGGCTGTTCGCTTGTGGTAGTGGATACCGCTGTGGAACATGAAGCGACTGCCACACAAGGCACATTGGTATGGTTTCTCCCCAGTGTGCATACGTTTGTGGATATTTAAATATGAGGGATTAAACTCCTGCTTACAGATATTACATGGTACCCGTTTCAACATCATGACTCACTTCTGTAAATAGAGGTAGCCATATATTAAACCACTGTAATCAAAGGTAGATACCAGTTTGTAGCATTAAGCACTTACAACTATCCGTTGGAAAAAAGTAAGTTGGACTTTCAACAATCCTTTTTTGACATACAACCTCATTTAATGAGGCCGAGTTCCAGTACCCAAGTCAGCTATGCATATTGCTTGTTATCCTCGAATCACCAGGTCAAGTCTCTGCATGACCATTTTTATCTTCATACCATTTTATACAGTCCATGTATTTCGGTGAAATAAAGGTGGCCAGCACATTCCTGGCATATCTTTTACCTGTACTATGTACAAGGCTTTTTCTAAAACTTTTGCTGTTTATCAACATCAGAAAGTCAACAAATGTCAGAGAAAGAAATGAGTCCTGTTATGCCAACAAAATCAATGTACTATTAGACTATATCTACTCTGTCTACAACCTTTTTATATACTCAAGCCCAAACAACCTTGCAAAAGCAACGGTATGGCTGTTTTTTCTGATTGAACATAACTTTTCTCTTCAACCCTCTACCATAAAATCTTGTATTTTGATGATCCTTACAAAGGGGGCCTTTGAAAAACTAGGCAACCAGCAATTTTTTCCCACAATGTTTTCTGCCCTTTTTAATCCTCTACCACACAATCCCCAATTTTAACCAACCGGAAGAAGAAGGCTTTTGAAAACATTGTGGGAGAAGAAGAAAATGCTGGTAATCTTTATCCACAATGCTTTCTACCCTATCAAAGCCAGAACTCTTCATTTGAGCTACACTGAGTTTATCGTCTGCTGAATTTAACGCCTTCAATTTGGTAGAGTACAAAATTTTGTTGTTTGGGAAATAATTAACTCTTTACCACACGACAAAAAAGTAAACTTGTTCAAATTGAAAGCATCTGCAGACAAAAATTTGAATGTGGCTCAAAAGATGGACCTTGTCTTTGATAGGGTAGTAAACATTGCATGAAAAGGAGAAAATGCTACTTACAACTACTTACTACTTAAAACTCCAGATTGTGTGGTAAATAGTTGAAGAAAATACTAACAACTGAGCTGCATTTAATGTTATCTAGACATGCTTTTAATTTTGACAAGCCTACAATTTTGCTGTCTGGTATAGAGTTGAGCGTCTCTTCAAATTATCCCTCTACCACAGTCACTGATTTTGTATAGAAGCAAATACAATACACCTTTTTTGTTCAGTTGTTTCAGTAGAGTAGGCATATACTATGTGTTCTATGCAGTTTTTGAAACCACAAACTGAAAATCATAATAGGCAGATACATGCTATTCTAACATACACAACACAAAACACAAATATTATTATATCCTGACTTTATATTGGAGCCATGCTCTGGCAAAAAGGGGGCTCTTTGCATCTCCATGATGCATGATATGAAGCAAGTCATCACAGTATGATAGATCCATAAAATCAATTTTGTATAACAGCGACTGAATTACAATGTACAGTGGTCCTTTGAGCTGCAGAAAATTGACGGATAGCAAAAACTTTCGACCCCGGTCAGCCTGTGTTATCTGTGCAGGCTGACCTGGGTCAATACTTTTGTCAAATGCATTAAGCCCCCACAGCATGACTAATTTTATGAGATACTTGTTAATGACCCTGATTCAAATTTCTAAAACCCTTTTTCAAACAATTCCATGTTTAACTCTTTGCCAAATGACAATATTCTAGACTTGTCCCAATTCAAGGCATTTGCAGATGACAATTTAAATGTGGCTAAAATGACGAGATCCATCTACAATAAGGTAAAAAACACTGCGAAAAGGAGAAAATGCTAGTAACCAGCACACTCTCCTTTTCCCACAATGTTTTCAAATGTCTTCATCATTGGGGCATTTAACTCTTTACCACACAATCCTGAGTTTAACGACCTTGAAGAAAAAGCCTTTTGAAAACATTGTGGGAAAAGGAGAAAATGCTGGTGTAACCAGCATTTTCTCCTTTTCCCACAATGTTTTCTACCCTTCCCAAAACAAATTTCATTTTTTAGCCACATTTATTTTGTCGTTTGCAAATGCTTTGAACTTGGACTGGTCAGTCTTAAATTTTGTCGTTTGGTAAAGAGTTAAAACATGGGACTGGTTGTTTACTAAAGGGTTAAACCATCCTATGGAATACCAGGCATAGAGCTAATCAGTATTTCTTCGTTAAAATTCCTACTTCTTAACCCTTTAGCCGAGTCACGGTAACTCAGTTGGTAGCATACAGGACTTGAGAATAGGGGGCTGCTAGTTTAATCCCTGGCTCAACCAATTTCTTTCCGAGGATTGGTGAAGGATGACAGTCATTGCAACAGGATTCATTCCTCTCTCACCATTGCTCATTGTTTTGATAATGGTTATGTTTGAAAACAGCCAGTGGCTTGGTAAGAATATTGTGCCTAGTACTGGTGTAAGAAACTCTAGAAAAGCCATACCGTACAATCAATCAATCTTAACCCTTTACAACACAGTCCCCAGTTTTGATGATCCTGAGGAAGGCAGCTTTTGAAAAATTGCGGGAAGAAGAAGAAAATGCTGGTAAACAGCATTTTCTCTTTTTCCCACAAAGTTTTTTACCCTTTCCAAGAAAATTTATAACATAATAAGCCATATCTAATTTATCTGCAAATGCTTTCTGTTAGGACGGGTCTACCTTTATTTACTTATTCATTTGTATGGTGTTTAACGCCGTTTTCAACATTAATTCAGTTATATTGCGGCGGCCAGTGGACCTATCCATGCTTTCATGGAGTATCTTTTACCAGTACTCCGCACAATTTTCTTTCCAAGCCACTGGCTGCTTTCCCACATCACCACCGTCAAAACATTGGAAAGCAGTGGGAGAGGAATGAATCCTGTTGCAATATATTGTCAATCCTCGGAAAGAAATTGGCCGAGCCAGGGATCGAACCCATGACCCCCTGTTCTACAGTCCTGCATGCTACCAACTGAGCTACTGGGGCTCGGCAGATGCGTCTACAACTGCGTTGTTTCATTAACTCTTTACCAAACAACAAAATTTTAGACTAGTCCAAACTGAAAGCATTTGCAGATGACAAACTAAGTGTGACTGAAAAATTAAAATGTGTTTTTGCAAGGACAGAAAATCTTGTGGAAAAAGGAGAAAATGCTGGTTACTAGTATTTTCTCCTTCTCCCACAAGATTTTCAAACGGCTTCTTTCTCAGGGTCGTTAAAAGTCGGTATTATGCGGTAAAGGCTTAAGAGTTAACCATTGGGCCTGCTTATGCACATACAATGTTAAATTTCAAATAGAAGTTAAAGTTAAAAATACCATGTGTTTGTTTGGTGCTTCGTGCAGTTTTCAACATTATTTTCACCATATTGTCACTACAAGTGCACCTATCCATACTTTCCTGGGGTTTCTTACCAATACTTTGCACAATATTCCTTCAAAGCCACTGGCTGCTTTCCAATGTCAAAATAATCAGCTATGATAGCTATATAATTCCCGTCTCAATGTCCATCATCAATCCTCAGAAAGAATTTGGCTGAGGTTGGTTTTTAAATCAGGTATATGAACATTGTGGTTACCATTTACAACACAATCACGAGTTTTAACAAACCCAAAAAAGAAGCCTTTTGAAAACATTATGGGAAAAGGAAAAAAATGCTGGTAACCAGCATTTTCTCCTTTTTACCTCAATGTTTTCTAGTATTTCCCAGGCAAGTTCCATAATTTGAGCAATGTGTAGGTTGCAGCCTGCAAACACTTTCACTTTGGACTAGCATAAAAATTTTGTCTCATGGTAAAGAGTTAAGCCTCTAAAATTTCTGAAATACTGGACTCTGCCTCACTGATAAAGTTTAATGGCAAAGGTCTGACTACAGTAACAAGTTCTTACAACTGAGAATCAGCATTTTGAAATTAGCCTACAACAACATTATGTACAGCCAGGTCAATGTGACCGTTTTTTTTTCTTTGGTCCAACAACAACTCATTTTTTTTCAAACTTTTCCCGAAACAAAAGGGTGAAGTCAAGTGCAAACAAAGACTACAAGACAACCATTTACACTAACAGAAAACAAAGGAGAAAGCTGTGTACAGGAAATTAAAATTTTGTACACAAGATTTCACTTGATTACTTATAAATACACTTATACATAACAGGAAAATATTGTAGATGGGTATATTTTTCCATTCAAACTGAGATAACTTTTATCCGTATAACTCTCTTTACCAAACAATCTTAAGTTTTAACAACACTGAGAAAGAAGCCTTTAGCAAAAATTGTGGGAAAAGTAAAAATGCTCATTAAAAGCATTTCCTCCTTTATTAATTAATCATGTTTTCTACACTTTTAGAGCCAAAATCGGTTCAACCCATCTCGCTTCTTAATAATAACAATAGGAGAACTGTATGGGCTCTCAGACAGTTCAATAAAGCCTTGTCTCAACATACTAGTCTTATCATCTGAGCCACATATTTTGTCATCTGCATTGCTTTGAACTTGGACAAGGCTAAATTTTTTTGTTTGGTAAAAAGTTGTAAACCTATTACCCAAAAAACCACATTTGAGCAAGATGACCTTGCAAACATCTTTGTAACAATATGGCCATTATGGTTCTGTACCTCTTCACTATCTAATAAATACAAATAATACATAACAAACATCAAGAGTCTAGGCCAAATGGTTTCCAACAACAGGGTTTTCATAGAGCTGAAAGATGTCATCTCCACAGGGCAAAGCCATTTTTGACCACAAGACTACAATGAATTGAACCCTGTTCCAAGTCCACAAAATACAACTCCCTACCAAACAGTATGCGCCTCTGCCGTACCGTTAAAAACAAGGAGATTTTCATATGAAGGCCCCTGTAAAACATGTGACCCCTAGGGCAGGGCCAATTTCAATTTTGAACAAATTCAGGAGTTATGCGCCAAATTTGACAGCACCAGGGTTTCTGGTTAGGAGCAAGAAGATTTTTAAAATTTTCACTAAAAACACATGTTAAATTTAATTTTTTGGGTTGATATTTTGTATGGCAGTTTATAACGAGCGACAGCGAGTTACGGGCAAAGCCCGTAACGAGCAAAGCTCGTTTTGCGGTAACACCGTTCTAGATTTTTAAAAATGATATTCCGACTTCGTTCTGGGTTTTAGTCTAAATCTAAATAGGGATGACTAAAAACTGAGCGTCTTCCGGTTAGTCGCACAGCATCACACGTATGACAATCTTTCGCACAAGTACCTGATTGGTCAAAAATGACAATAATTAACTACCGATGGGATGATTACTTAAAAATTATTATCAGTTTAATGAGTAAAAGTTATCTAATTTCTTACTTACTTTCAGAGTATTCGGCGTCTATTTGTGTATAAACATATGCAATGATCTATGCTAGCAAAAAATGACGTCACTAATCGTACTATTCTTACGTCATGCACGAGCCGTTTTTTCGCGGAAAATATAAACTAGTGTTTTGACTGTTTTAAAATAATCTTTACCATTTACAGAGAAAGCTGGATTTATGATCTGTAAAAAGGGGGCTTCATGCATCTGCAAAATACCATTGACCCAGGTCGGCCTTTGCATTCCGCGCAAGCTAACCTGGGTCAAAACTCTTTGCTAGATCTATTTTTCAACTTTCTACATATCAACGGACCAGTTTGCATGCCTTTTGATTCAGTCAGTTATCATACAATATGGATGTATAATTATGTGATGACTTGCTTGGTATCATGCACCACGGAGATGCATTAAACCCTCATTTACCACAACATGGCTAAAATATGTTTATTAATGTTACGAAAGCTTGTTGATAGATCTAAAAGTCTGGCGATTTTTCCCGTAAGTTGGATATCTAGATCTATCTGATTACTTGGCAAGTTTCATTTCTAGGACTGATGATAGCTCTAGATCTAGTCATTGCGACAGAATTCATTCCTTTATCTACACTGATCACTTTCAATCATGGACGTGTACGAAAGCAGATGGGATGAAAAAGGAAAGCTACATAATTATAATCTGATTTTAGCGATCTACGCACTTTGATTTGAAAGAAACTCCAGGTAAAACATGGGTAGTAGACCTGTGCACTAACGAAGAAATGAAAAAAAAAAGATTCTGTTTTTGTTTGTTTGTTTTTTTCCTTTTGTGTATATTCCCTGCGGCGGCAAGTGCACCTACCATGCGTTCCTGAAGTTCCTTTTACCAGTACTCTGCTCAATATTCTTCTCAACCTACTGACAGATTCCTCGTAAAAATCAAAGTCTCTCTTTTAGATCTAGATCTAAAAATAAAAATAAAGATCTAGAAATGTTCCCGTAAAATGGTCTTTAAAAGTAGATCTATGTGAACTAATAATCATTCCAAGTTATCTTTTTTCTGGACGTAAACTTACAAAATTGTCAAGGAACTGTCTTTATTTTCTTAAGGAAATCAGGGACAGTTCGCCCTATTTCACAAGTATAAATCTACGAAAGAAAAATGCTTTCTACTTTTGACAATGCTCAAAATTAGTTTTGGCAAAGCCGGAATTCGAACTCAAAACCTTTTGATTTCAAGATCTAGAATCTAGCTTGTCATTCCGATTAATAGATATTTGTTCCACAAATCATTCCCGTCGCTCGTATTCAGGTTTTGCCTTTTTCATATTTAGGATGTGACTGTTTGTAAACCTTTAGTTGGTGGGGAAAAAAAAGCAAAAAAAAATTACCTCCAGTGGGACTCGAACCAACAACCATGGTTATTCCTTTGTGTTTTCTACACGACATAGTACTTCTATATATCTTTTAATTTACTGATAAAATCTTTTTTGCACACAAATAAAAATTAGTCATCTTTTTTCAGATTTTCTAAAAATTTGTGAAAAAAAATCTGGTTTAAGCCCCTTTAAAGACAATTATCTATTAAATAAAACTGTTTGTAACTATAATAGGTCTATACATGTAGTTTTAACTCTTTAACTCTTAAGTAAATGAATCACAATTTAAAACCACTAAAAATATAGTTCCACAGAAAGATGAAGAAACAGTTTGGCCATAGTCTAGAATAAAGAAGTGGACAATTTAGATCACAGATCAGACTGCACCTTCTGTGCAGTCTTATCTTGATTTACACTCTCCACTTAAGTTCCCTGGTGGTCTGCGTTAAAAAAAGAGTTAAACCTTTGCCACACAATCCCAAGTTTTAACAACCCTGAGGAAGAAGGCTTTTGAAAACACTGTGGGAAAGGAGAAAATGGTGGTAACCAGTATTTTCTCCTTTTCCCACAATGTCTTCTACCTTTTCTTTGGCACCTTTTCTCTCTTGAGCTTCATTTGTCGCCTGCAAATTCTTTCAATTTGGACAAGTCCAGAATTTTGTTATTTGGTAAAGGGTAAAAGGATAACTGTGAAAGGGATAAGAAAAACCATGATCCACAACATGAGAACCAGCATGCTGTGCTGAAATTATCTCGATGGAAATATGCAGTGTACTGCCCCCTGCAGATGACTCCGTGTGTCATGTGGAAGACTTGTGAAAACACTGTGGCAAAAAGAAAACTTCTTTGCAAAAGAGTTTTTCGTGAGCAATCTCTATTTTTGCCATGTTCTCAACAAAACTTTAACCCTTTACCACACGGCAAAATTTAAGACCTATCCAAATTGAAAGCATTTGCAGACAACAATTTCATAGTGGTTCAAATGATGCAACTTTTCTTTGATAGGGTAGAAAACTTTGTGGGAAAAGGAGAAAATGCTGGTTACCAGCATTTTCCCCTTTTTCCACAATGTTTTCAAAAGGCCTCTTCTTCAGGGGCGTTAAAAAGGCGTCATTGTGTGGTAAAGGGTTAAGCAATACAATTTTACACACTGCTCATCTAAAATTAAAGCATGTACAGATGACAGCTAAATTGTGGCTCATAAAGCAAGATTTGACTTTGGAAGGGTAAAAAACATTATTGGAAATGGAGAAAAGGCTGGTTGCTAGCATTTTCTCCTTTATCCATTTTTTTTCAAGAGAGATGTTCATCAGCGTCTTTTAAACTTGGGATAGTATGATTGATTGATTGTATGGTGTTTAATGCGGTTTTCAGCATTATTTCAGTTATATCACGGCAGCCAGTGCACCTATCCATGCTTTCCTGGAGTCTCTTTTACCAGTACTCCACACAATTTTCTTTCCAAGCTACTGGCTGCTTTCCCACATAACCATCGTCAAGACAATGGTCAACGGTGGGAGATGAATGAATCCTGTCGCAGTGACTATCATCAATCCTCGGAAAGAAACTGGCCGAGCCAGGGATCAAACCCTTGACCCCCTGTTCTCAAGTCTTACACCCTACCGACTTAGCTACCGGTAAATGTATGGTAAATCTTTGTAAAAAGCACATGTTTTCACGAATTTGCCATAAACAAACTCTTCCTCACAATGTCTGTTTAGATATCAACCTTTCATTCTTTTCCACACAATCCTGATTTTTAACGACCCTGAAAAAGGAGGCTTATGAAAACATTGTGGGAAAAGGAGAAAATGCTGGTAACCAGCATTTTCTCCTTTTCCCACAATCTTTTCTACCCTTCCAAAATCATATTTCAACTTCTGATTCACATTTATTTTGTTGTCTGCAAATGCTTTCAATTTGGACTGGTCCTAAATTTTGTTGTTTGGTAAAGAGTTAAAGCGCCTCATAACCCTAATGGAAATTTTCATTCTAGAATAAGACCCAGATCATTGCAATCTCGTGGCTGTCTGTTGTCTGTAGTGTTTTAGCAAAGTGGACAGTGCAGATCAAAGAGCATCAGACTGCTCGTTTTGTACATTCTGATCTTGATCTGTACTGGCTGCAAATACAACGATAGTAGTGAAAGGCACTTTAAAGGTTAAGTTATCCTGAAACTAATATTAGTTCATTACCGGTACTTGATTTTTTGTTGTTGTGTGATCGTTAAGTTTTTCATGCTGTTTTCAATATCACAGCAGCCAGCGCATCTCTCACTAGTTCTTCGCACAATATTATTTGCAAGCCAATGGCTGCTTTCCCATAACCATTGTGGCAACAATGATCAGCTATGTGAGAGGAATGAATTCTGTCACAATGACTATCATCAATTCACGGAAAGAAATTGGCAGAGTTGGGGATTCATACCAGTGACTTTCTTGTTTCAAGTCAAGTACAGTATCAAACTGCATTACTGGGCTCAGCTAAATTTTTGTGATAGACTGAGTTCCATGCCTGTGACTTACACATTTATTTAGCAACACTGAGCACTATCATCTAACCCATTTGGATAAAATAGTTTTGGCTTCTTCAGTCCATTTTTTGAATGTTCAGTTCAAGGCAGATTTCCCAGGATCTCAAGATTAGATGGCCTCTTTTGTGCAAAGGAATCTTTATCTGTGCTGTCAGCAATTAGTAACTGGAATCTGGAATTTTGTCTAATCTATCAAGTTATGGAATAAAGTATACTGAAGTTTGTAATGCAAGTGTATACATGTTAATACTTTAACTACCAACCAATCCCGAGATTTACCAATCCTGAAAAGAAGGCTTCTGGACAGCTTTGTTAAATGTGGAAAATGCTGTTAGCCAGAAAGGGGTCTACTGTGAATTTACCAACCAAACTATTTAATTCTAATGTTACTTTGTATTACTAACAATATCAACAAATCCTTAAATGCCATTTGAGCAAAATGATTCCAAGTTCAGGCAGTGAGTGCAATACAATATAATAAAATTATTAGACATTCATAGAAAGACTGTTGATAGAGACATTTGTTGATATTTGTTTAGCACATGCTCTGGTTCAGTAAGTTTAACTTTACTCTCAGTCCTTTAGGCCCTGAGTAAAGTTTTCTTCTCTTTCAAAATTTCATAATTCTAGCCGCATGCGAGTTTTCACCTGCCAATGCTATCAAATTGGAAATTTCTAGTATTTATTGTTTCTTGAAGAGTAAAGGTTACTGATGAAACAAAACAACAGATGGATAAAATCGTGATATTCTAGATCTACTTACACTGAAACCCAAATTGACAAGTTTTGTGACAAATCCAGTTGTCTCTTCAGCACAACCTCTCAACAACGCAATCTCGGTATCCAGTAAACTACTGAGTAGTCTGACACATAGACCTATATCAAATTACACGCAAGCTATAAATCTATGTAGCGCAAAATCTAACTATGGCCATTTTGACCCTTTCCCCACGACAGAATAATTATAAGACTTTTCCATTTGAATGCATTTGCAAACCACAAGATATATTCAGTTTAAATGGTTGAACTTGTCATTAAAGTGTACCTTAGGAAACTTGTTAAGAAGGAGAGAAAATGTTGGTTACTTAGCAGTATCTTTTTTTTTTCTGTTTTGTAGCTTTCTTCGTCAGTCTCAGGGTCGTACAAACACGAGACCGTCAGGTAAAGGGTTAAAGCTCTGTCATTTTCATGATGCATAAAGCAGCGAAAAGATCTATAACACTACAGATGAATTAAGATCAGACTACACAAAATTCTCTCTGATCTTGGATCTGAACCGTCCGTTACTTTAGTTTACACGTCTTCCAAAAAGACAGTCTTCGCAATCAACAAGTAGGCCTACACTAGCAATGGGCAAATTCGCCGGGGGTACCGAATTCGCCGGATCAGACTTAATAACCGGACATCGCCCTAGAAATTTATTTTTCATGGAGAAGAAAAAAAAAATCATGTTTTTTGCATGAACAGTTTTTAATCCATCTTTTCAGTGTTTCTTACAAGACACATATAGCACACACACACACACTACAAAACAAAAGGTGAGATTGACTGTTTTTGAGTATTCTTCAGATCAAGTCTATAGATCTAATTCTGAATTTTTTTTGGTACATGGAAATACCGGAATGGACCTGAAGAGACCGGAACGGACCGCAATGGACTTGAGTATACGATGTAAACTTTTGTAGCGATACTGGACGTACTCGTACTTATGCAGAAAGAGGGACTTGCCCGAGCTTTGGCTACAGAGAATGGACCTTCATCCTGAAGCAGAAATATTTAATATCCTACTTTGGAGAGATCAGATAAGACACGAACCTTACTGAGAAAAATCAGAATTAAATGAAGGAAAAACCGGAACGGACCTGCAGAGACGATGGTAAGTAAACTTATGAACTTCCAAAACAAAGAGAATCCAGGACCGGACCTAAACCTTATCAGAAACAACCACCGTTGGACACAGAAATCATTAGAGTGAACCAGTACTGAATTGAAATGATTCGATATTGGAGTATGGAAGTATCGGAACGGACCTGGACGGACCTTGAAAAGCGTAGGCCTACAGGTCTACGGACTCGCAAAACAAAGGGAAAACCGAGTGCGAACCTACACTTTATCATAAACATCAAATATCGGACGTCGGAATCATCAACATAAACATGAACTGACGTGCAAAGATCTCATATTGGAGTATGGAAATACCGGACCGAACCTGTGCTGTCAAAGTGCTGTCAGCACTGTAATCGGTCGACACTGAATAACTACAATGGTTTGAAATCACAAATCAAATGGCAGTTGTCTGAACTATGTATGGGATAGAAATCCTATACCTTGTAACAGAGCCACGTAGGAGCCCCCTTTTTAACTGTCCTTTACAAATTAGTAGTTTAATGGAATGCTACAGATATATGAACGTTATATATATGTGACAATTCTGATCAGTAGTACCAATGATCAACCCTTAGATATCACTCATCCTGAATAACAGTACCTATCAACCTTTTAAATAAGTTAAACAATATATAAATATTCTTTTCTGTAACTTTTGCAACTTTGATAACTGTACGGTAATATATTGTCAGATATTATCAGTAATATCCATACTTTAAAATGGTATGAATAAGTCGTATAAAATATGCCTGTATTATAACACAAATTGTTTACTTTTTGCTGCAAGTAGGCCTTTTACTTTTTTCTATTTTTAAGAAGACATCGTGTTCATCTGGACAAATTGTCCTACCTAATTTTTTTTGACTGGCTAAATTGATCTGGGCAAAATCGTTCTGTCCAAAACATTGGCTGGCCAATTTCTTCCACATTTGTTTCAAAAGAATGTAATATCTTCCCAACCCTCATCCTTTTTCCAAATGATGTAATTTTAGACTTGTCCAAATCGAAAGCATTTGCACATACGAATCAAATTTCATTGTCTTCAAAAGCGATTTTACTAGTCCTCAGACAACACATATCATTGTATTTGAGTCATTCTAATGAGCAAGAACATCACTACAGTGAACCTTGGGCTCTTAATCTGAAATATGGAGGATGAGAATCAACTAATATGGAGTAGCTAATGAGACAAACATCTAACTGACTTTTACATTTAAAGCACTGAACTAATGAAATAGATATGTGAAACATGGAAAAGCAGCCTAACTATTACAGGACCACTGCTGTTTTGATTAGTATATCTCAGAAAACTGGCCAAACAAACCCAAGATCTGATTGCATGTTCTACGCTGTCTGGTCTGAATCTGCGCTCTCCGAAAGAACCTTTTTACCTGATCAGTTGATTCAGACATGGAGAATATGAAGTTAAGTGAGATTATTGGTTTTGCACTTTCACTTTTTTCCTCTATGAAAATGCTCTATTCAACTCTACCCGTGAAATTACAAAATGTTGGAATTCTTTCAAATGATGAAAAAAAGCTGTGAGGAAAAAGAGAACATGCTGAATACATGCAGTTTTTCTCACTACATTTTAAAGCCCCACAAGATTGTTTAGTCAACATTTGACAGACTGATTTCAGTCTTTAGAATATCATCAAGAAGACACATGGATGGAAGGAGAGGAAAAAGGGCTATGAAAACGATTTAATCCTTAACCAGCTAAATGAAATAAATTAAATTTTCAAGCTACAGTAAAACCTAACGTTTTAACTATTTCGCAGGTATTTTTGGGAAAAAAAATATCTCCGCATCAGACAGTGTAGATCCAAAATCAGACTGCATGTAATGTGCAGTCTGGTCTTATCTATACTGTCCGCGAAAGGTCATAAAGTCGCGCTTAGCAGTCCAAGGGTTAATACATCCTAAGCTGAAGGATGCCTAATCGGATCTATGCTGGTCAGTATCGTGAATGGTCAGTATTGTGAATGGACAGTCTGGTTACTAAGGTTGAGATAACCAGTTCATCCTGAAAATGTTTACGTAATGACCTCTCCGCTAGGGTCATATACCTTACACAACTCTACATCCTTTGTTCCTCACAGCTTCACCTCGCTAACAATAAACGACCAACAGCCGAATACTATTTTAAACTTACAGCTGTTTCCAGTTGCATATACGCCAGTTTGCTCTAATGCAAAACAGTCTAAATGTTCAGATTATCTTAAAGCAATGTTTCCGAAAAATACTCCGTTCCATTGCAATTTTTATCCCTGCTCAAGGCCAATTGACCTATAATCTTTTCAACACCTGCTATATATACGAACAGCACTCGTCAAAACCCGGCCGATCTCGTAACAATGTATAACCAGCTGATCAACGGATCAGTCGAAGTTTGCCGAATATTATGGACAGTAGATGACTAGACGATGTGCTTACATTATCTGATATTCCTTGATTCTCTCTTGTTTCATTCATAAGTTGTTATCAGGGTTAAAAGTTCAATGTAATAAGGTCACAACAGCTAGTATTAGTGTTATAAGACTGTAAGAAAAAGCTGTCACTAGTTGCAGTTAGATCAGTTTGCCCTCAGCAGACGGGTTTCCGAAAGTTGTGGTCTCTCTAATCGTCCGGCTCACGCCGACCGATTAAAAACGGGAACGGACTTAAGCCGCATCAGAAACGTCAAATATGAGACGTAGGAATCATCAGAATAAACATGGATTGAATGAAGAAGATGAGATATTAGAGTATGGAAATACCGGAACGGACCTGAACGGACCCTAAACGCGTTCCTTTTGACTTTAATTAGGATTGTTCACAACCAACAACTGTATGTAAGTTCTGCAAGCTGAATCATTTTTGGGTTAAGTTGGTCAGATGATTGGCACATGAGCACTGTGATGATAAAGAATTTTTGTATAACAACCAGCTGAGTCATAATGTTGAATTGTCCTTGGACATGCAGAAAATTTACCAAAAGTGTGTAACGTTTGGACCAGGTCAGCCTGCAAATATGACGTGGGTCGATACATTTCATGACGTAGACCTATGATGATAAAGAATTTTTGCGTATCTTCACAAAAAGAATAAAAGACTGTTTTACTAAAAAATGGTATAGTGAAATTGCCGTTTCTTCCAAAGCTGTAGATTATGAATACTTCAGAACCCTGCTAGATCCAGAATTTTATCTCAATACTGGCCTTTCTTATATATTACAAAAAACATTGGCGAATTTTAGGTGTTCTACACACAATTTCATGATCCGTATATCCGATAGTATAAACTGACTTCCTTGCTATATAGGCTCCCAAACAAACGGGATTTATACACATATTATACAATATAGCAGATAGACTACTTAAATTTGGCTGTCGTGACCGTTTCTCTCGATAAAATCACATAAAAAACATTCCTATCATATTTGTCTGCCACTGGTGAATTCTCGGTATGAAATTTTGAGATATTTTCAAGACATTTGAGATAATTTACACATGGATATGCACATAACATATAAATTTCGCGGGGCTACGGACAACGAAATACTTGATTTAACAAAGTTTTGGACTTCATTGAGAAGGAATGAAACACCACATAAACTTCATTTTTGCCACAGAATAATAGAATTAAAATTTGTTTTAGTTATGCTATTATAGTCATCTGAACTTCATATTCGATAATAGATTACTCTGAATTGCAAGCATTTCGAAACACTTATCTCGTACATGTATACACTGATTCAAGAGAGCGCTGTAAGTCTAAAAGAAGTTTCCTTTTTTTTAAAGTAAAGGGGTAAATGGTTGTTTGCTGATTATGATATACGCCAAGTGTGCTGCCAATATTAAGAATCTTGTTAATATTATTGTCGGTAGCTGATTGATTGTTTTATCGTATGATATACTGTAGGTAACGGTTGGTAGTAGTAATTATGGCACTATGCAGGTCAAATTGCCTGCGGCACTATAGGGGCCAGGCCTTTGTCTTTGACAGTTCAGACTATTGTTAGAGGCCTTTGTCTGTTGGAGGTCAGACTGTCTGTGGCAATATGACGTAATCTTGCATACCTTTTGTCTGGCTTTCGTTGCCTCCCACCTGCCGAGGCTAGATGACAATTCCAAGCGTGTTTTGGCGCGTTTTGACCGATCAGGCCGGCGCCCGATTGTATAGAACCGAAAATTCAGCCAAAGCATTCGCCATTGAAAATGCATGAGAACTTTCTCTCAAAGAGGTTGCTCTACTAAAAATGCTTTTGTCTGTGAACGCTTTTACCCCCCTTACCATTCAAAGTCTAGGTTTTGTATTGACTTTAATGAATAAAATCGTATGGTGTTTAACGCCGTTTTCAACATTTTTGTTGCACTTAAGTCGCTGCGGCCAGTGCACCTATACATGCTTTCCAGCAGTATCTTTTACCAGGGCATCATTTTCTTTCCAAGTCACTGACTGCTGTCTCACATAACCATTATTACGGTCAGCTGTGGTAGAGAAATAAATGGTTTCACAATTTTCAGTCCTCGACCTAGCCAGGGATCGAAGCCACGACCCATCTCAAGTCCTGCACGCTAGCTATTTAAGAGCTCAGCTTTTAGGTCCTCGCTTCTACATGGAAAAGTTTGCGAAAAACTTACTACGATCCCCAAATAGCGGTGGCATAATATAAAATTCCCTGTTGGTTTGATCATTAGCTTTCTTAGAAATTCTGATTTTTTTTTTTTTATAATTCATGAGACCTTTCGATACTCTCCTGACAGAGTCGCATATCAAAATGATTTAATGTTTGAGAAATGTCGACACTCTTCCACGTGATGTCTGGCGCGATTGTATAATATCGTCTGCAAAAATTCAGACAAAGCATTCGCCTCTCATTAAAAATGCATGAGAAAATGTCGATATTCTTACAAAATAGGTCGCTTTCCGCTGATTAAAATGCGTGATGTCTGGCGCGATTGTATAATATCGTCTGCAAAAATTCAGACAAAGCGAATAATCAATTGGTCAGATGGAAAAAACAAACTGACCAATCAGAAGAGACTTTGTGACTATATTAGAAAGCTGAATTTCGTGTTTGGAGTCATAAGAGTTTTGACACTCGAATCAGCAACATGGTTAGATGTAAATTTAGTCTCGGTAACGAACGCTACGTACAGGTCAGTGAATGGAGGGGTGAACTGAGAGTCGATATCAGGGAATGGCAGGAAGACATACCTACTAAGAAAGGCATTAGTCTTACGCTTATGAGATGGAAGAATTTGGTAGATGCCTCTGAGTTTGTTGATCAAGCATTACACGGTAAAAAAGCATACAGCGCTCACCTAGGAGGAAACGTTTATTGCAGTATCGGTGAAAACAGCGTTTGTGTAGATATAAGACAGTATTGGAAACCAGACAATGAAGTGGTACCGACCAAAAAGGGTATCTGCTTAAGACCCGCTGAATATAACTCTCTTAAAAAACACGTGTCAGAGATTGGTAGGAATCTACCCGAGTTGGACGCTGTCATTCCCTGTTACCTTCAAAGTGATCATATGAACCAGTTAGGGGCGTTGCGGTGTTCTGAATGTAACCCTAACGATAACGGAAACTGGTAAATAGGCGCGATTGACAGAATTAACATCACATTAATAAGCACCATGTTCAAAGATTCTACAAAAGTGACTCCATATTCGAAGCCAGCCTTGATGTTATGTGAAGATAGACTACAAACGTATGAGCACTGGTCGAAGCAAATAAAGCCTGAGAAATGGTCATTAGCAAAAGCGGGCTTCTTTTACACCGGTACTGCGGATAAAGTGACGTGTTTTGCCTGTGGTGTCAACATAATGTCATGGGAGGAAAAGGACGATCCTTGGGAAGAGCACGAGAAATGGTCTCCGTCCTGTATATATTTGAAAATGACGGGATACACGAGTCAAATCACTTCAAGGTGTGATACACAACAAAACGCGTCTGTTACCAATGGAAGATTGTCCCGTGACGGTTCTACATATAACTGGAGTGCTTTGAATTCAGCCTTTTTCTAAAACCGATGTGAACATGTTCGGACTCATTCTTATATTTGTGACAACAATGAATGACTTCGAATTGTGGTTGAAATACAGACAATTGCGAAGAGACGCCGCGGAGGGTGTTGAAAGGCTCGTTGGCTTGTATATAGAAAACGAAAGAAACCTCTCTATTTACTATTTCTATTTGATGTAGTAAGAATGTACGGATGTCTATGTAATAAATAAACATGTCTGACTGGCAACAATATTTGTCTTCTTTGTATTTTGACTTAAAATCTCCCGCTAGCTATGGTGGTCCTAAAAAACTCTATCAACATGTTAAAGACGAGGGTAAATACAAAATTGGCAGGCACAGAATACGCCAATGGTTGCAGAATCAAGAAGCGTATTCTCTGACCAGGGGTGCTAGACGCCGCTTTAAACGTTCCAGGGTGATTGTAAATGGCATCGACAGTCAATGGGACATGGATCTTATGGACATGGCCAATTTACAGAAGCATAACGAAGGTGTGAAATACATTTTGATTGTTATCGATGTATTTTCTCGTTTTCTTTATGCTCAACCTGTTAAGAGTAAGCGAGGCGCTGATGTAGTCATGGCATTGAAACGTATACTGACAGGCCCCAAAAAGCCAAACACAATTCGTACGGACAGAGGAATGGAATTTAGAAGTAAAGAAGTAAATAGATATTTAAATAGTCAAAGTATACATCATATGTACGCATATAATACGGAAACAAAAGCAAATTACGCGGAAAGAGTTATTAAAACGCTAAAACACAAGATTTTTCGATACCTGCTCAAAAACAGAACTAGTAGATACATTGACATTTTACAGGATTTTGTACATAGTTACAATCACACTCACCACAGGAGTCTTGGAGAAAACCCAGCAGCAATTTCCGTGAAAAATGAAGGGGAAAGTCGTCTTCAACAGTATCTCATTAGAACCAAAGGAAGCAAAGGGGAAAAGCCCGTTATAAAAAAATTCAAATATAAAATCGGCCAGACTGTACGATTGTCACACATCAGGTCCGTATTTGACAGAGAATACTCGCAAAAATGGACAGGGGAGATTTTCAAAATCAGATCACGTTTCAAAAGACAAGGACTTCCAATTTACACGTTAGTAGACTGGGACAACGATGAAATTGATGGTACATTTTACGAACAAGAATTACAAGCCATAAACGTTGACGACGGTACCGACTTTAGCATCGAAAAAATTTTGAAAAGAAGGACACGCAATAAGAAACAGGAAGTCCTGGTGCGCTGGTTACACTGGCCAAAAAAGTATGACAGCTGGATACCGGAAACTGATATTAAGCAATACTCGTAAACAACCGAGAATATAAAAAGAGGCTGAAAACTAGCAATGTTCTATCATTTATGTCTAGACAGTCAAACGATCATGATCATCACAAACGTGCTTTACAGCGCTCAACTCAACTGTCCTATTGATTTAAGACAACTCTGCTCCAAAATAACGAATGTACGGTATGATCCAGCACGATTTCCCGGACTGATATGGCAACACAGAAAAGCTGGAGGAAACTGTTTAGTGTTTTCTAACGGTATTATCAACTGTAACGGCAAAGTTTCGAGTAAAAGAGAGGGGTACGAACGAATACGGAAATATGCGAGACTGATACAGAATTGTGGATATCCAGTGAATTTATCGGACGTGAAACTTTTAACCATGTCTATGAGCCATACCCTCAGTTCGGATTTGGATTTGAAGCGTTTGTCTGTCGATAAAGATGTCGTATACGAACCCCAGTTATTTCCTTCTCTTAACTTTAAAAGGGAAGGGGTGCATTTTTGTTGTTTTCATACAGGGAAAGTGGTCATAACGGGTGTAACCTCTTCACAAAAAGAGGACGAGATTGTTTGTCCCACACTAATTGAACTCGAACTCTATACGCGTAAGAAGGAATGAGTATTTTAACCGATTCAATCATGGAACACTCTACAGTCTATTTACAAATCGCTTATTTACTTCACCTACAAGAGACCGAAACAACGGTAAGGAAGAATTTACTGCAGAATTTAACGAATCGTCAACTAAAGGCTATCATCGAGGTGGCAAAACGTATACTTAATGGAGTCATTAATCCAATGAGAAGAGATGTTCAAGTTTTTGAAAGAAGGAGACTATTGTTACGCACACTATGCTCAAATAACGTTTCATCAACCCGTAAGAAGACTTTACTTCGACGATTTCATTCATTTATACCCATTTTATTACGCCCAGTTTATCTCATTCCTACTATACTAGACCAATTGAGAACAAGGAGAGAAGAATGACAGAGTTTTACTTGTATTTAAATTCCGCAGAATCTATCGATATACGTAAGAATAACGCAGATTTCTTGTTCCAGTTTTCTAAGGACTATATTTTAGAAGGAAGTTGGTTATGTGCTCTGGTAGAATCGTCATTGACCTGCGACTTTACACCTCAAAGTAAGCGGTTGTATTTGAATTGTGACATTATAGAGGAAACGTTTGTCAGGAATAAGTTACAACCCGTTCTCACCAATATAGAAATCGAAACAAGATACAAGAAATTTAAATTTACGGAATGTCTTCATCGACGTTATAGACCCGTGAGTGTCAAGAAATTTAACACTATTAGGCTGTCGTTAAAAGGCGAAGATTTAAAACCGATTGATTTGAATTCGAACGATTTTCACTGTGTCCTTCATTTCAAGAAATCATGGGTTCCATAGACGTCTTTGATTCAAAACTACAGAAGTGGGTTCCGTACAAAGAAGATGTGGAGTATTGGATTGATTATTTTAAACCGAAAGACCACATCCCAGATCAAATAAGGAATTTGGAGAAAATACTAGAAGAAAAGAATAAACTGCTGCGAGATATGGAAGAAAAACTTGAAAAAGTCAAAACTCCTCAGGTAAAAATGGTGAGCCCATTAGCCGAAGTAGTTGATAGGGCAAAATCTCAAATAAAACGTAAGAACGGTGTTGACGAAGATCGTAAGAATATCAAGCGTAAGAAGACTCACAAAACGTATCGCAAAGATCCCGACTGGGCGTTTTGAAAAATTAGCATGAATAGTAAAATTCAGCACAGTGAAGAATTATCGTTATTTAATCCGATCCCAAAAGATTCGTCCTTGTTATCGAAAGATTGGATCGAATTCCGACCCATTAATCCGGTAACCGATTCTTCACCGAGCTTGGAATTTAATATACCGCCACAGGCCAGCACCTACATCAACTTAAAGGAATGTAAATTGAGGGTGAAATTGAGACTCGCTTTACAAGACGGTACACCCGTGTCAGAAGATGATACGCTGGGACTTATCAATTTACCTTTGCACACCATTTTCAGACAGCTGGACATTCATTTACAACAAAAACCACTCCCGAATAGCGGAACCACGCATCCGTATAAGACCTACATTGACACCTTATTAAATACCAATCAATCTATACAGGAAGCTTTTCTGACCAGTCAATTATTCTACAAGGATTATCGGAATCTGGACGATAGCGACCCCAAAACTGGATCAAATACCGGTTTATTCCAAAGATATGAAAAGACCAAGGGTGGTAAAATTATAGATATGGAAGGAAGTATCCCGGTGGACTTGTTTCAACAACCCAAGTTGCTTATTAACGGAGTGCAAATGGGGCTTAAATTTTGGCAAGCATCCGATGCCTTTCGAATCATTACAGATGCGTTTACTCCGAATTACAAGGTGCAAATCGTTGACGCCCGTTTCAAGCTCTGTATTCAGCGGTTACAGAACGATTTGCTTCTGGCTCACGACAAAATGATTCAGGACACTCCCGCTATGTACCCATATTTCCACTCAGAGATAAAAACAACCTCGATAGCGCAAGGACAATATAGTTTTCACGCAGACGATATATTTCAAGGTAGGGTGCCAAACAAAATCATCATAGGGACGGTTGCGAGCGTTTCATAAAACGGAGACTACAAAACAAACCCATTCAACCTGAAACATTACGACTGCAGTTACCTCGGTTTCTTCGTTGATGGCCAATCCGTACCATCGCAACCTTTGCAACCTAATTTTGAAGGAAATCATTTCACCGACTGTTATCAGACCCTACACTTCCTGTAGAAATGATATCAACATCACATACAAAGAGTACAAGCAAGGATACTGCCTATATGTGCTGGATATCGATCCCTACTATTCTTTCAACACAAAAAGAAGAGGTCTTTGCCGTTTGGAAATCAAATTTGCTAAACCTTTACCAGAGAGTGTGACATTGTTGCTGTACGCTACCTTTCCAGAAATACTTACAATCGATAAAGCGAGAAATGTGTATATACAATAAATACGGAGGGAAATAATAAAAAAAAAACCACACACACACAATGACTCATGCCTTCTTTTATACTTTTATTGTATTATTCTGTTAATAAAAATATAAAATCATGAAACTGTCGAGTCGTTATTCAATAAGAAATCCAGTCTATATCTTTCTTTCGTTTCTTCTCTCTAAGTCCCGGAGGAAATAGTGTTAATTTCTTATTCTTCTTTTTCGAGGTATCTTCCCTTTCCTCTCTCTGCTGATCATCTTGTCTCCCAGATAGTTTTTTCAATCGCTCAAACTTTTCGAAAGGCACTAATACATATTTCTCCATTACTGTAATACGGGTTGTAAGTAGGCTGAAGCAATCTTCACCAATGTATGGATAATACGTTGTTTATGTTGGATAGCTTCCTTCTTTTTAACAAACCCCGTGTTACGATCTCCAAGCAAGTAAATAAAGCGTCTCTGCCTCTTTAAGGTGGCTTTTTCCGTAAGTGTCAATCTACCTTTGAACCGGATAATGTTGTACGCAATTTGACTAAGCGCCCTTAGCTGTTGACGGGTAATAGTTTTTAAAAGCGCTTTTCTCTGGTCGGCTGTAGTGTTGGCCACTAAATATAAAAAGTGACGTTGCTGTTTAATTAGTTCTACCATATTGTATTCTTATAAGCTATTTATTTCCATTCTTACGTCAAACGGTACACAATAGGATCTTCGTTGGGAAATATACGAGTCCTTAAACGGTACTTGTCGTCGGAGTAAGGGGACATGTCCACTATGAAATAACCGTGTCTCGTATTAAGGGCATCTTCGTAAGCCTTCATAAACACTCCGGATTTACCGAGATAAAGCTGCCGTCCTAGCACTCCTACTTGAGATATGTCACGAATATTTTTCATAAGCACCAGATACCATGTATTCAAAGCTATAGTTCTGGCATGTTTACCCCCAGGGTATAAGTTTTGTGTGATCATAATCACCGATACTTTTCTGTGATGGCAGCCTTGGGTGAACAGTAACTCCATTTCTTTACTCCGCATGACCTCGTGCATTAGGTCGTCTAAAATGATTAACTTGTGTTTTTTGTCTCTTGTGAAGTCATCCAATTCTTCTGCAGTAGGTAGTCCTTGCTTACTGTCAAAGTTTGGAATGGAACTCTCCATGACATCAAACAAGTCTTGGTGGATACCGTAGCAATAGAGAATATGAGAAGGGGGTCCCGTCCGTACATGAGGTTTACTTGTTTCAAAAAGCGGTACACCCATTGGGTTTTACCACTACCAGTTTGTCCGCTAATACACATACTAGAACATGGTTCGAATGGAAGAGGGACGGCCATTATTTTTTAAGTCTAGGGTTAGGCAAAGCGTACCCGATACTGCTACTCAAGAGTGATACCCAAAGCTCGGTCGACCCGTTTTGCACTGATAGGTTAATGATGGACGTAATAATAATGATGTACACTATGATCATCTGACAAAAGTAGACAATCTCTGCTTGGGGGACACGGGTGCCCAGTAAATGCCACTTGTCACTATGGCTTTCTTCGTCAGGTTTAGGGAAACGTAAAAACGTTTCTTTTTCGGGAGTTTCTGTCATATTCTTACGTTAGATTAACTCAAAACACAAAAAGAAACTCATTCTTACAATTTTTTATTTATAAGCAATACAATTATCACGTTAACAAATAAAATAAACAACAGTTGGTATCTAGAAAAATAAGCGACACTTTTAAGAAAATGAGTGACACTTTTTTGAAAATGAGTGACACTTTTAGGAAAATGAGTGACACTTTTTGAAACAGACCCTATGGGAATTTACCTGTAAAAGTATAAAAACGTAAAAACGAGTGACACTTTTTGAAAAATGAGTGACACTTTTTGAAAAATGACTAACACCTTTTTTTGAAAAATGATTGACATTGAACAACCCACGAACAAAAAAAAAAATTACATCAGTCATATCCATATGGTACAGTGTCATAATTGTCTAGTTTCCTTCGCTTTGTATACACCATTTGATAACTTTTCTTTTCTTCTCTATTATACAATTTCCTCTTTCTTTTGTCTCTACATATTTTACATGGGTTGGTTACAACAATATTTGAACTACTTTTTGAATCTGTTACTATAGCTTTCACGGCTTCAAAATTGATTAGTTTGCTATTAGTGTAGTTCAAAGTAAACCCTCTGACCTTACATGTTTCCTCGTTGGTACTGGTCTTATATGCGTAATTCTTTGGACCTCCTGACACAAATTCTACAATATGCTCTCCTTGCTCCAGTTCATCCGTCAACTCACCCAAGTAGTCCCCTAAGGGAGGATCAAACTCTCCGGGTCTACTCACGTAAATGACAGAGTCCGTGTCGTAGTACAACACTCTTTTATTCAACTTTTCGAGCACACTGTACAATTTTAATCGGGCCCAACATGTTGTAAAGGTCGCCAAGTAAATGTTTGTTTCGTTGTCTTCGGGGTGAAAGTCATGTTTATAAATCCACTCTATTTGTATCATATCATTTGAGAGTATATGAAAGTTCAGAGGCTCTTTTGTAGGATCAGAAAATACTTGAAAAAATAAGTTTGCTTGACTCTCGTGATATATTTTGGTTTGACGCATATTGAGTCTCTGTCCAAACTTACCCCAAAAGCTATTGAGACAAAGTTTGGCCAGAGCTCTTTTGCCAGGGTTTTTTACAATGCTGTTTTGATCCAGCAATACACCCTCTTTTTTATGATAATCTTCCATGTATTTTGTCATGTCTTGTTTCGTTTTGACCCAATCAGGAGGGCCACTCGCCTCTTGCTTAAATTTCAAAAACGTGTTGATATACTTGGCGAATAACCCCCCATCACCCGTCTCAGGATTATACTGTGTTGTTTCCTCCCAGTGGTATACTTCATATATTTTTTCTAGTGTGTAACCCAGTCTTAGAGCCGTTTTTATCTCGGGGATGCACCACGTGCCAATTAAAACCCTGTCTTCAGAAGAACATGTACATGAATCTTGATTCTCGGTATCCGCACAGGTACGACATAGAGGAAATTTCAGTTTGCCATTTGATCTATAGGGGAGGACTGGATGATACAGCCCTCTCGGGGGTAATGTCTTTATTTTGGCAATACCAAAATACTCCTCAAGCTTCCCGAAGTCTTTGGTCAAGATTTTGGGGTGACCTACGGGATACCGACAATACTTGTTCACCCAAGGGTACAAACTTGTAAAGTCTACGTATTTGACCTGTTCATGTTCTTTGGTTTTGTAATAGAGTTGACTGGCATTAGTGCGCCCTCCGAAGAAACTCTCTCTTGGATCTAATCGGTCAGCTACATCTAATTGTGCAATGCATTCTTTGAGTTCTTCATTTTCGTCCTTTAATTTTTTGAAGTCATGGTCCCAAATACACACATACTTCATGCCTAATTGCTCGAGGTATGCTTTCTTTTTTAGAGTCAGAGCATACAATTCATTCAGTGATTGATTGGTGAGGGGGTGATACGTGTCCTCTCGTTTGTCTGGGAAACACACAGGGCATCCGTGAAACACACATCCGTGGTACTCGTATGCTGTGTGTGTTTCTTCACAATATCCATCTAATTTGTATCGTGTTCCTGGTATCTTTTTTTCACCTTCATTCAGTGCATGCTGAATGTGTACATGGTCTGTAAGCGCTCGCCACTCTAACCACTGAATTGACACCTTACTGTATTGTTCTTTGTATCCACTGGGAGGAATCTTTGCTATCGGGGTGCTTACAAATTCTTTACCCTTGACTTTCAATTTTGCTGCACTCACCCATTCATCTTTCACCAGTACATACAATACTCCCTCACATAGTTTGGCTGGGATCCATTCATCAGTGTCATACAATTGTACCTTCCACTTTTCTTCTAGAAATTTACTTCTAAACACATTCATGCATACTGATGCAATCGTAACACTGTCGAAAGGATCTACGGCCCCAAACCACCTTTTTTCAGTCTTTCCCTTTCCATTTATGACCTCTTTTTCTTCTCCCGTTGCATTCATTAACAAATATCTAAATTTCAAACATGCTTGTCTCAATATATCAACATCACTTCTACAATATTCTAACATCTCTTTTCTAAAATCAAAAACTTCACACTGTCTCTGTTTCAACCACTCTACTAACTCGCTTCTTTCTTTCTCAGCCATGAAATCGTAACCATAATCTTTAGCATCAGGGTAGGGCCCAACATAATTTTGATTCTCTCTGGTATTAAAATAATGTGGGAACCACCCTTTTTTCAATTCATGTAAACCAAATGCTTTGGGTAATGCTGACAGTTTCATGGGTAAGAAGTTAAGACTGTCTATTACCTTGATATGTAAGTCTCGCTCTACTGTCATGTACATTATCTTGGACCCGTTGTAAATAATTTTGTCTGGCCGTAATGACTGATCAACGAGGTACTCTAGCAGAAAGTAACCGTCATAACCTTTCATGTTATGAGCAACCACCTTGCAGTACTCGTGTTGTTCCGTAAATAACCATTGCCCAAACTGTTCAGCAGTATCATGTCCCTGGAAAGTGACTTCTCTAAAGCCACATGTCCCTGGACAAGGTCCCAAATCTTTCTCATCCAGATTTTTTTGACATTTTTTACAACGGCTACCGCATCTCTTACATACTGATTTGGCAGTCAATTCATTGTCAATACATTTTGGGCATACCGAATGAGCTAAGACAAAGTTGGGACGATGCGTAGTTCTACCGCACCATGACGTGTTGCAGTTTTTACACTTAGAACAAGACTTACATACCTGTGATGGTTGACAATCTGCGCATTCTATTTTCTTTTGCGGTATGTATCCATTCTCGCACTCACTCATATCATCCTGACTACACTCAAAATCAAAAAATATATATTTAGGTATAAACTTGTCCTTACATTCTTTCGCTCTTGAATAACACTGATGATCGTCCAACACATACTTTTTACAAGTCTTACAAAAGTATTCCCCACACACATGGTCCTCCTTCTTCCTTATGTCCGTCCTTAGTACCTTGTAACACCTGAAACACCTCCACCACTTTTCACACTGGGAAGGCCCACTGGGTTGACCTTTTCTCCTTCCATTTTTGTGTAAGGGTACTTTCTTGTGTTGTTTGTAACAATCATCTGACCTACAGTCCATGTTACAATCTGTGCACCTCAGAGTCTTGTTCGTTTTAGGGCAGTGGTCCCTCTTGCACACTATACATTTTTCTGCACACTGGTGATATTCCCTATTACTATAGTGTTTGAGACATTTTTCACAAAAATAGGAGTCGCTAAAAAACCCAGTGATGTTTGTTATGGCATGAAAGTGGTCGTCGTCCACCAAGTACACGTAGATACAGGGACGCCCGTCACTGCTAGGACCAGTAATAAATTTATTGCCTAGGCGAGCGCTGATGACCATCACGCGTACTCCTAGGATTTCCTCAAATGCCTCCACATCGTTGAGACTAGCTGTTCGGTCTATGGGTACGCCTGCCATCTTACACAGAGCCCTTGCCAGCTGTCCTTGGTGTTTCTTCTTCTTTTTGACAAGGTCGTTATAGTAAGACAAGGGGACTTTTTGATATTCTAAAACCAACTCCAAGCTACTTTTTCCCTGTCTGTTTTTCGTTACCTCCTCCCATTCTTCCTTGGTACACCTCTTTAATTTTGCCCAGCTGACTCCAATGGCCCTTGCCATACACATTTTATCTTCATTCTCAATAGTCACTACCGAGCGTTTTAAATCCAATGAAGTGTTTTCACCTTTAATACGTATGATATGTTTTCGCTTGCCTCCTTTAGGTAGGTCAATGGTCCCTATTATTATATCAAAGGTCTCATCGATCGAAAGTTCCTGGTTACTATTGAGTACCATTTCGAGGATCTCCATAACTCTATTAGCGTCAAGGGTATCCCACTTCTGTAAAGGGACGACAACAGGGTTGTGCAAAGCATCGTGATATATCACGACACGACCTAGATCATTCCCCTGTAGGTGTCCTCGGGCCTCGTTAAGGGCTGCCTGGATCATGTCATGAAGTCCCTGCCTCACGTCTATTAACCGCTGACCATTGTACCGCTCATCCAATTTTACTTGATATGTTGTATCTATTGCTGCATTTTTGGCATATGTGCGGGTGTCCTTCTTTCTCATTGTGTATTTCAGTTTGTTGTCGTTCTGTAGACCGGAGGGTCCCGCCCGTGGCTCTTCCCCTTCCCCTGTCTGAACAAATGGATCGTCCCAATCACCATCTTCCAAACACAACCTTGCTGTCTCGTTCATATCGTCATCAAAAAGATCGTTCTGTAGACCGGAGGGTCCCGCCCGTGGCTCTTCCCCTCCCCCTGTCTGAACAAATGGATCGTCCCAATCACCATCTTCCAAACACAACCTTGCTGTCTCGTTCATATCGTCATCAAAAAGAAGGGCTTTGACAGCTCCATCAATTTCCTCCTGTATTTGTACATACTCTAGCGATACGACCATGTCCTCCTCGTTAAAAGTAACCGGAGTCTGGATACGTCCACCTAGGGTTTGCAGCACCAAGTCCATTTGTTCTTCGATAAACTCATTATCATATTCCTGTTGTCTCAGCTGGAAAAGTCTAAGTCTTACAGACACGGAATCCTGGATCCCCATGGTCGTTGCAAAGTCCATAAGCTCATCCGGATCCGTATAAGAGTTTATCATAACGTCCATTATTTCAGCCACAGCGTCCATGTTGCTCGATTGAAATCTGAAAACAGAATAGGTATGTTACCGAGTGTGTCTTCTTATATACTCTCCATTAGCCTCGTTTTGAGAAAGAGCTATTTTTAGATATACTAATTTAATACAGGCATACAATATATGAAATCGGGGTAAAAGGCACCCGCTGAAGTCATTTCTTTAGTCAGAAAATGGATTTTATCGTGTTTTAAGTGAAATTTACTCTCAAATTTGATCATAGATGATAAGAACAGCCTCAATGACATTTTATCTAACAAGTTATCTCCAATACCTTCATACCTAATTTGAAAATTTTTATTTCTTGATTTAAAATGAAATATAGCGACAGTAGTATGTAATGTAATATATGAAATCGGGGTAAAAGACATCCGCTGAAGTCATTTCTGTAGTCAGAAAATGGATTTTGTCGTGTTTTAAACGAAATTTACTTTCGAATTTGATCATAGATGATAAGAACAGGCTCAATGACATTTTATCTAACAAGTGATCTCCAATACCTTTATACCTAATTTGAAAATTTTTATTTCTTGATTTAAAATGAAATATAGCGACAGCAGTATGTAATGTAATATATGGAATCGGGGTAAAAGGCACCCGCTGAAGTCATTTCTGTAGTCAGAAAATGGATTTTGTCGTGTTTTAAACGAAATTCACTTTCGAATTTGATCATAGATGATAAGAACAGGCTCAATGACATTTTATCTGACAAGTGATCTCCAATACCTTTATACTTAATTTGAAAATTTTTATTTCTTGATTTAAAATGAAATATAGCGACAGCAGTATGTAATGTAATATATGGAATCGGGGTAAAAGAAATCAGCTGAAGTCATTTCTGTAGTCAGAAAATGGATTTTGTCGTGTTTTAAACGAAATTTACTTTCGAATTTGATCATAGATGATAAGAACAGGCTCAATGACATTTTATCTGACAAGTGATCTCCAATACCTTTATACCTAATTTGAATTTTTTTATTTCTTGATTTAAAATGAAATATAGCGACAGCAGTATGTAATGTAATATATGAAATCGGGGTAAAAGACACCCGCTGAAGTCATTTCTGTAGTCAGAAAATGGATTTTGTCGTGTTTTAAACGAAATTCACTTTCGAATTTGATCATAGATAATAAGAACAGGCTCAATGACATTTTATCTGACAAGTGATCTCTAATACCTTTATACCTAATTTTTTTATTTCTTGATTTAAAATGACATACAGCAACACTTGTATGGAATGCAATATATGAAATCGGGGTAAAAGGCATCCGCTAAAGTCATTTCTTTGGTCAAAAAATGGATGTTTTTCTCGCTTTTTAAACGAAATTCATGTTAGAATTTGATCATAGATGATAAGAACATGCTCAATGACATTTTATCTGACAAATTATCTCATATAGAGATAAAAGTTGAAAATCGACGTTCGGCGTAAATTCAAAAAGATTTTATCACTCAAAACTTGATTGCAATTTGTAACATTAGGTAAACAATTGTTACAAATTAGACTTACACGTTCATATATATGCAAAAATTAAAAGCCAGGTGTTTTTCTGCAGATGTTTTAAATTTTTCAAAACGGAAAAGTCACTTTAGATTTAATATCAAACAGTGTCTGGTTGCACAAAAGTAGCACATTGTTAAATCGAGGATTTCGAAAAGAAAAATTGACGAAGTTTGTTTCAGCATATTTATTTCAATTTTGGGCACCTCTTCTTTTTACTGAAACTGAAGGATGGATATTCTAAATTTACTGGAAATTATAGTTATGTTTCATGCGATAGACATTAACCTTATAGAAGCTTTACGTTTTCTTTTAACAACAGGGATAGGACCATTCAAGTGCAAAGAGATGCGAGTCTCTTTATTTCACTTTTCAGGGTCACAATGGGTGAAAGAAGACATCACTTACCAACCACCCAAGTTCACTGATAAACGATGCCAAGTAATGATCTGTAGGGTTAATTCTTTTTTCGATGCTTTAATTGAACAGAACTCCTATGATGCGTTTGTAAAATATAGCAAAGAACTTATAGCTCAATTAATGTTCTGTCTACATACAAGAAGTACAGATAAAAAACAATTACACATTTATTTACACCCTGAAAAAGATTCGAATGATAATGGCTTCACAAAGTATGCTGGTCCTGAATTTAATGAAATACACATTTTTTGTGGCAATATGAACTCAAAAAGACAGTGTACCGGAACAATTATACACGAGATGGGACATGCAATATTGCCAATTGGGAATGGACATAACAATTTTTGGTTCACAACAACCGCATGTCTCATGGCTGCTGCAAACTTATTTGTCACAAATAGATCAAAAGAAATGCCCGTGGTTTCAATCACGGGATCAAATATACAATAATTCAAGTGTAGGTCAAAATGTGAAATTGTGTTAATACATGTATGTATGTAAAAAGAAAATCCTGTAATTCGCTAAAATAGTGTTTATGTGTGTTTGTGTGGGTGTGTGTCGGGAAAACTGTGTATATGTTTTTATATTGTAAAAAGGAATAGATTACAACGCTTTAAAGGTAGGTCGATTCATATTTTACTATCATATTTACTGCAGATTTTCATTGTGCACATTGAGAACCTTTCTTCTTTTCCCCCTGTACGCTTTCATTTTCTCCCCGTTCCGGTTAAATTTTCAGTCTTTTACCTCACTACCGTAAAAACCAGGGTTTGTATGGTAACGAGTTATAAGCGTTTACAAACAAGTGAAGTAAAACGGACTTACCTTTCTATAATCGAGGTTCCAACATCAATGATCTGGAAACGCTGTTACAACAATAAACTTTGTGCCATTTCTAACGCACACAACTTTTACTTTATTACTTAATTGTTTATTGATACCTAGAACCCCTATGTAAAAACTAAATTGCTTTAGAAAATATACTCTTCTTCCAACGGTATATTGCCTGTCAGGAGAATCCAAACACAGCTGAACTGCATTAAGCAAGACAGTTTTACTGAAAAAAAAAAGAAACTCCTGTATAGGATATGTTATACAAATGCTTTTCATAAGTATGATCTGATATTAAAATGTTCATTTTGAAAATAACTATCACATAACAGACTCTCACATTCCTCCGAAAATGTACATTCATCTACAAAACGTTTGCCTTTTATATAGTTAACAGACAAAAGCGTTTGATAAAGTGTTTATAAATTCCATGCATTTTTAATGAGAGGCGAATGCTTTGTCTGAATTTCTGCAGACGATTCTATACAATCGCGCCAGACATCACGCATTTTAATCAGCGGAAAGCGACCTATTTTGTAAGAATATCGACATTTTTTCATGCATTTTTAATGAGAGGCGAATGCTTTGTCTGAATTTTTGCAGACGATATTATACAATCGCGCCAGACATCACGCATTTTAATCAGCGGAAAGCGACCTATTTTGTAAGAATATCGACATTTTCTCATGCATTTTTAATGAGAGGCGAATGCTTTGTCTGAATTTTTGCAGACGATATTATACAATCGCGCCAGACATCACGTGGAAGAGTGTCGACATTTCTCAAACATTAAATCATTTTGATATGCGACTCTGTCAGGAGAGTATCGAAAGGTCTCATGAATTATAAAAAAAAAAATCAGAATTTCTAAGAAAGCTAATGATCAAACCAACAGGGAATTTTATATTATGCCACCGCTATTTGGGGATCGTAGTAAGTTTTTCGCAAACTTTTCCATGTAGAAGCGAGGACCTAAAAGCTGAGCTCTTAAATAGCTAGCGTGCAGGACTTGAGATGGGTCGTGGCTTCGATCCCTGGCTAGGTCGAGGACTGAAAATTGTGAAACCATTTATTTCTCTACCACAGCTGACCGTAATAATGGTTATGTGAGACAGCAGTCAGTGACTTGGAAAGAAAATGATGCCCTGGTAAAAGATACTGCTGGAAAGCATGTATAGGTGCACTGGCCGCAGCGACTTAAGTGCAACAAAAATGTTGAAAACGGCGTTAAACACCATACGATTTTATTCATTAAAGTCCATACAAAACCTAGACTTTGAATGGTAAGGGGGGTAAAAGCGTTTACAGACAAAAGCATTTTTAGTAGAGCAACCTCTTTGAGAGAAAGTTCTCATGCATTTTCAATGGCGAATGCTTTGGCTGAATTTTCGGTTCTATACAATCGGGCGCCGGCCTGATCGGTCAAAACGCGCCAAAACACGCTTGGAATTGTCATCTAGCCTCGGCAGGTGGGAGGCAACGAAAGCCAGACAAAAGGTATGCAAGATTACGTCATATTGCCACAGACAGTCTGACCTCCAACAGACAAAGGCCTCTAACAATAGTCTGAACTGTCAAAGACAAAGGCCTGGCCCCTATAGTGCCGCAGGCAATTTGACCTGCATAGTGCCATAATTACTACTGTTGGTCATCTGGATTAGAGCGGATTAGATAGGCTATTTAACTTTCAGTCAAACACACATCCTAACAATTGACAGTATACCAACACACCCTTAGATGTGCTAATCTGGTTCAAAATAGCTGTCAAATTTTGATTTAATTAAAATAGTTAAATTTGGCGCTGAACTTCTAACCCGGTGCAGATCAGAACTTAGATGTTGCACAATTGAAATTCCACATTAAATAAGGAATACAAGCTAATGTACTTAGAAATATTGTGTACAACACTGTATTGGTCATAATTTTAATTTATATCACAGATAGTTTAAATTCAAGCTTGAACTGTATGTTATTCGCAGTATGATCTGTATATATCTACACATTCAGAATATTCTTCACTCACCAAGTGTAAAGGTTAATGTGGAAATGAAACTGGTGACAATTAATTTTAGGTTGTGCAGAGGATATACAACAAGGTCAGATGTTTCAGTAACTTTTTCCCCACCGTAGTGTTAAACATTTTACGTATCTTTCCAAGCAAAACCTAGCCTTGATTAATTTATTGTGTAATGTAGCGTTGATCAAACCTCTTTTCACAGGTCTCATCGTCAGTCATTATTATAATGCAAAATTTTAGTCAAACATTATATCTCACTTCACTGATATACGTTCGCAAATCACATATGAACTTTCTTTTTTGCTTTAATTGCGAACGTTTTAAAGACGAAATGAACAGGAACTATCGCACCCCTCCAACGTAAACAGTCGCTGAGTTGGGAGCCGAACTAGTGGACAGCAAGACAGAGCATCAGGCAAAATAAATGCGACAATCTGATTGGTCAAATATCGATTTCCACGGATTCATGTATTGATATAGTGTATAGATTTTGCCCCATATGTAAATCTAAAGATATCTATATTGGCGCTGACAAGTCTCACTTTTTCTTCCGTTGTTCTGTATATGAAGAGCTCAAAATGAAATATTTTAGGCCATATTGGTTAAGAAATAGAAACCTCAACACATTCTACACCATTTTAAAACTAAATGAAAAAGATACTGTTGTATGTTTTGGTAGGTTGCATACATGTATATCGAAGTAACACAAATACAGTATCATACAGGAATATATACTAAAGAGTTATAAACATGTATGTACATCAACAATATAACAACAACTACGCTATATCGGCAGACGACCTTACTATAGTCTGTTTCATACATTCAACATACACACAACATCTCCCTTCTTGTAAAAAGAAAACAAGGTGTTAATTTCAACTGAAAAAAACTTTCAAAGAAAGTAGCACTTGTGCAAAGAGTGATCTGATCAAAAGAGTCAACCTTGGTAGAGCTCTGTCTCATAACAAGTAGTAATCGGTATCGTTCGGTTTCACGTTACCAGGGATCGTATATACACATATATATGCAGAATTACAAAACCATCTTCAATGTCACTCTTCTGTTCACAGGATGCATCACAACAGTATGTTGACAGCTCTTGAAACCATGTTTTGAAGTGTTTGTGCTCTCACAATACATATCTGGAAAAAAAAAATAGAACCAACTGAATTTCAAATTTCTCCTTTTTACAAAGCATAACATTTTAATTCTTCAGTTACGTTGCAAAATATGGTTTTATTTTCACATGGTTAGACTATAATGGAATTTGTTCAGGATATGGCCAACTATCAGAGATCCAATCATTTTTGACTAATGCGCGGTACTGCGCTTCCACCTTTACTGAAATAACCCCTTTTTAGGCTGCCATCTTGCAATTAAGACCGAAAATAGCCAAGTTTTTGAGCCCACTATTATCCAACCTTGGCATCGAAAACCACTAGATTTGATTTAAAAACAAAAAGAAATACTTACTGCTTATAAATATGTCAAAATCTGAACAAATTTATTTCTAAAAATAAATTGAGAATGCCACAACTATCACTAGGGTCCCGCCAAATTCACCACATTGGTCAGCCATTTTGTGATGAAATACCGAAAATAGACCAGTTTTGAGCCCATAATTATCTAACTTAGGAATCGAAAATCAGCACAAAATTAGCTTTAATACAAGGAGATGTACTCTATCTCGTGATTTTTACCAACATGTTGCTATTTGGACGCTACTTTATGTACGTAAAAAGTACTTTTGCACGTCACTAAATCCTCCTGCCGAACATCCCCTACAGAGCAAACATGATTAGGTCATGATTTTTTAACGCCAAAATAAGCATATAAAACAAAATCTCCGAAAAAATTGATGTTACATATATTCTAAGCATGTAAATATTCGGAAACTTACCTGTTGAGAAGGACGTATGGGATAACCAAGCAAAACATGTTATACTTGGGTTAATAAAGTAATGTTCTGTTCTGTTCTGTTCAAAGATTAAAACAGTGACCGTCGTATGCCGAAATTTAAGATGGCCGCCGTTTTTTCCTTTGCGGTCAATTTGAAAGAAGACAGTGAATAACCGGAAGTTATACCGCGTTTCCTATCCCTGTACGATCCCTGGTCAGGTCAAAAGCTTCTCATGTTATCAGGTGTGACAAACATTTCACTTGTATGTAGTACAATGTATTAGGCCGGTAAACACATAGATCTGTTAATAGTTATATACCCATTTTTCAATAGCAAGCTACACAAAGGGCATACAGAAACAGAAAATTACCTTCACTGCCCATTAAATGTACCTTCCAGTACATTTTCAGTTCAGCTTGCAGCTACTCTTAAATCACTGTCTTTGACAGAAAAAAAGGAGAATTTCCTGCAAAATGGAAAGAATTTGTGAACTTTCTGAAAAAGTAGGCTGGTGAAGTGTGAGGACCTGTCTGCAACTCTGTTCCTACTTTTATACATTGGAATCAATTACATACACCAGTGGCCTTCACAATTGCATCATTTCGAATTAACCTGTGTACCTTACAACCTTGTGTGTTTGATGACTTCGGAATATTTAAAGCTTTCTGAAAATATTGTGGGAAAAGAACAAAATGCTAGCCTAGCACATGTACCTGTTTTCAGCATTTTTATCCGCAATGTTCAATACCATGCAAAAAAAATCCAATCGTTTGAATCTACTTTCAGTTGTCGTTTACTAATACTTTCAACTGGGGATTCCAAAGGCCCCCCAAAAATTGTCCTTTGGTAAAAAATAGTCAGTAGCATAATTATTAGAAAAAAAAGACAAATCTGCAATTATCCCTTTGCCACACAACCCCGACTTCTGATGACCAAGAGAAAGAAGCCTTTTGGAAACATTGCAGAAAAAGGAGAAAATGCTGGTTACCAACATTCTCTCCTTTTCCCAAATACTTTCAATTATATCATTGACAAATTCCATAATTTGAGTCGCATTTCAATTGTTGTCTGTAAGTGCTCTCACTTATTACAAGTCTACCTCTGTGTTGTTTCAAAAAGAGTTAACAGTGTGGCAAAGTAAAAGTTGCTTTTGACAAGCAATTTTTCCTTCTTTAATAATGGTTTTTTATTCTGTGTCAGAGAACTTAAGGTTTTTAATAACTTTGAAAGCTTTGATTTTGGACCAATTTGAAAACAGTATAAGTTGTGTAGGACTTTGTACAAATTTCACTTTTCGCTCCTCATACAGTGGACAGCATTGGAAAACATTTGTAAAAGACCAGTGGCAGCCAGTGATCAATTCTTTTCAAAATGATTTCTGTGCTATTAAAAACAGTATGTTTTTGCCTTTCCTTCAAATGTTTTTTCATTTTTTAGATTTTCAAAAAAATTCACACTGTACACAGAAAGTTTATGTTGAAATTGATATTTTAAAATTTCTCACTAAAAGCATCAAGGCAGCCATGAATATTGAGCTACATGTGTGTTACAAAATTAAATGGTGCTGAAAAATGTGTTCCTTTAGCAAGTTTTAACTTAATGCCTAATAAATTTGATTTTACATAAATCCACTGTAGATATCTTTGGAAAACAGTATGACACAAGGACCAATCTTTTTGCGATAAAATGTAACATGCAAATGGTTGGTTGCTTCCGCAAATGCTTTTTTCATTGAATGTAGACTTTTATCTCCTAAAACCTTTTCACTGTGGCAAGTTGCAGTTAATGATGATGGTAAAAGTATTGTGTATATGAAATATTATTGGTATACATGTATTAAACTATCATTATAATCCTGGAGTATGTCATACAAACGCCCAAAATATACTTCTCTCCCTCAACAGAGATTTTCAAGTAGAAACATTCCCAACTCTAGTAATACATGGAATATGGATAGCTGCATTGTTTGCTGTGATACAATTGCAAAATGTTGAAAGCAACCAACCTTCAGGAACACTTTGCCAGACAACAAAATTTGAGACTTGTCTGATTTGGAATTATTTGCAGACAAGAAATGAAATGTGTCACTTGTGTCTTTGCCGAGAAAATGAGAACATGCTTGCCAACATTTTCTTCTTTTCCCACAATGTTTTCAGATGTGTAAATATTTCCCATGGTAGTGAAAACTTAGGATTCAGGAATACTGGCATCTGTCACAGATTATTAGATAACTCCTTACCACAAGTGGCTTATAAGACTGTAGATACTGAATGTACTGTGTTGTTTGAAGAAACCAAAAGTATGTCAAATTTAATACATGTACTTTTAGTGTTTTATGACAATAGTGTGAGTAGTGGGAAACCAACATCATGATTCTCAGAGAATTTTGCACAACACAGATACATACTTCTCTCCCTCAAAAAATATGTTGAGGAGGAAAAGCAACACGCAGCTTGTGCAGACAGTTGTGCAAATTAAAAAAAACAGATAAGTATAATGGCTGCTATGATACAACTAAAATGTTGTGAAACATTGCAAATTGAGCAAGGTTCCATCCTTAACTTTTTGCCAGATTACAAAATTTTGGACATGTCTAATTTGAAAGCATTTGCAGACGACAACTGAAATGAGGAGACTTGTTTTTCCTGGGGAAATGAGAAAATGTGACATGTACTTACCGGTAGTTTCTTCTTTGTTCACAATGTTTTCGGAAGTATGGATATTCCCAAGGTTAGTGAAAACTCAGGATTCAGGAATACTAGCATTTGTCACAGATAATTAAATAACTCCATACTTCTAGTGGCTTATTGAGCTATACATACTAAATATACTTTGGTGGTAGAAGAAGCTCACAGCTTTCATATTCAAATACATTAATTTCACTTTAGCATTTTTCTTGCAGGTTTGTACAGTTCATAGGTGATTTGGTCTTTAATATTCCAAGTTTTCAAGCCCAGCTTCAGTTTTATACTAGCACACTTTATGCAGAATTACAAAACCATCTTCAATGTCATTCTTCTGTTCACAGGATGCATCACAATAGTATGTTGACAGCTCTTGAAACCATGTTTTGAAGTGTTTGTGCTCTCACAATACATATCTGGAAAAAAAATATAGAACCAACTGAATTTCAAATTTCTCCTTTTTACAAAACGTAACATTTTAATTCTTCAATTACGGTGCAAACTATGGTTTTATTTTCTCATGGTTAGACTATAATGGAATTTGTTCAGGATATGGCCAACTATCAGAGATCCAATCATTTTTGACTAATGCGCGGTACTGCGCTTCCACCTTTACTGAAATAACCCCTTTTTAGGCTGCCATCTTGCAATTAAGACCGAAAATAGTCAAGTTTTTGAGCCCACAGTTATCCAACCTTGGCATCGAAAATCACTAGATTTGATTTAAAAACAAAAAGAAATACTTACTGCTTATAAATATGTCAAAATCTGAACAAATTTATTTCTAAAAATAAATTGAGAATGCTACAACTATCACTAGGGTCCCGCCAAATTCTCCACATTGGTCAGCCATTTTTTGATGAAATACCGAAAATAGACCAGTTTTGAGCCCATAATTATCTAACTTAGGAATGGAAAATCAGCACAAAATTAGCTTTAATACAAGGAGATGTACTCTATCTCGTGATTTTTACCAACATGTTGCTATTTGGACGCTACTTTATGTACTTAAAAAGTACTTTTGCACGTCACTAAATCCTCCTGCCGAACATCCCCTACGGGGCAAACATGATTAGGTCATGATTTTTTAACGCCAAAATAAGCATATGAAACAAAATCTCCGAAAAAATTGATGTTAATTATATTCTAAGCATGTAAATATTCGGAAACTTACCTGTTGAGAAGGACGTATGGGATAACCAAGCAAAACGTTGATTAAAACAGTGACCGTCGTATGCCGAAATTTAAGATGGCCGCCGTTTTTTCCTTTGCGGTCAATTCGAAAGAAGACAGTGAATAACCGGAAGTTATACCGCGTTTCCTATCCCTGTATATAAGATCCCTGTTAAAATCTACAATAGCCTCCTTTAACAAGTTCAAAATCATGAAAGTTTGGTGAACTATGAGCAAGCTGGCAAATTCATTGCACTTAATTACATTCATACTACGCCAATAACCCGGTTGGTACGATCAATCCCAGAAAAACTAAGCTGGGGGACGAAAAATGCTCGTCAACTGCAAGCACTTTGACTTTCAAAGTGTTTTCAATTTATGATGCTTTTGATTTCAATACCAGTTCAAAGGAAACTGTTCTATAACAACAATAATATTCAAAAGATACGTAGATCTAGATCTATTTGAGCAACATTTCTCACAGGAAAATCAGAGGGCCGGTGAAGGACGATCCCTGGCTGGGGCGATGGGCAATGAATTGGGCATGGTGTATCCTCGAGTCTGAAAATACGAGCAAAATAGCCAATGATAATTGGCAATTAACGTGTAGCTGTAGATCATACAGGAGTACAATATCTAAATGCTACAGAGAGATCAGATACTTACTTATTATAATCCCTCCGAGTCGACATGTCTTCCCATTGATTCCAGAGCTAGCCTTCCCGCTTTAAATAATCGTCCGTTTTTGATAGGTTGAAATATGCAACACGTGAAAAGGCGAAAGGTTAGAATGAAATTATCAAAGGACTGATAGTACTTATACATGGATCCGTGGCGTTAAGATAAACCGACTTCCTGAGAACTTTACAGTTGCTATAGGCTCCCAAACAAAGTCGGTATACACATATATACAATTTAGCAGATGACTAATCAAATTCTAATTTCATGACTGTTTCTCTCGACAAAATCATGGAAAGAATATTCCAATCATATATGTCTGCCGATGATGAATTCTCGGTATGAAATTTAGAGAGATGATTGAGCTGATTTTCCCAAGGATATGCACAAAAAAACAAATTTCGGGGGCTACGGACAGTGAAATATTTGTTTTGACAAAGTATTATACTTCATTGTGAAGGAATGAAACACCTCATAAAATTCAGTTTTGCCATAGAATAATAGAATTCAATATGCCTTTTGATTTAGTCAGGCTAGTAGAGTCGTCTGTACATCATGTATTCGATAATCAAATAATAGTTTAAACTGAATTACAAGCATTTCGAAATACGTATACACTGAATGATTTAACAGAGAGCTGCAAGTCTAAAAATATTTTTTTCAGGTTAAGGGTTATATGGTTATTTGCTGAATATGCGTTAAGTTTGCTGTCGATTAACAAACTTGTTAATATCATTGTCGGTAGATGATTGACTGTTTAAAATCTTATGATATACTGTAGATAGCGGGTGGTCAACTGGATTAGAGCGGCTATTCAATTTGCAATCAAACACACATCCTGCAATAAACAGTATACCGAAACACCCTTAGATGTGCCAATCCAGTTCAAATTGGCATAATAAAATTTTGATTTAATTAATATATACTGAGTACATTTAAAAACGCACACCTTGATTAAAATTAAATTAATATCTCGGACAAAAATAAATACATGACAACGAAAATTCATCATGTCAAACTGTCATATTTAATGGCTCAGCGCTCAAAATTTCATAAAAATCAAATGAACAGTTTATCTGAAATCAAAAGCCTGAATTTGTGTGTCAAAAATTGAAATTTACGAATTTAATATCGAGTGTGACCACCTTGAACATCATAAGATGCTTTAACTGTGTGTGGTACTCATCTTATGTGACTTCGTCAACCTCAAAATGAGATTCAACACCTTTCAGGCACTGATTCAAGAGTGGAACAATATTCCACAGAAGTGTATAGCAGTCCAGGAGTTGGCTATGCGTCGGCGATATCAATATTCAATTGATGTTCGCGGTGGTCACACTATTAACTGTGAATTTCATTTCTTGACCACACAGATTCAGGCTTTTGATTTGAGATGAATTATTCATTCGATTTTTATGAAATTTTGGGTACTGAGGCATTAAATATGACCGTTTGACATAGTGAATTTTTGTTGTTGTGCGAGATATTGATTGAAAACCAAGATGTGCGTTTTTAAATGTACTCATTATAGTTGCATTTGGAGCTGAACTTCTTACCCAGTACAGAACAGAACTTAGATGTTGCATAATAGAAATCTACATTCAATAGGGAATACAAGCTAATGTACTTAAAATTTGTATTCAGCACTGTATTGGTCAGAACTTTAATTCATGTCACAGATAGTTTAAATCTAAGATTAAACTGTGTGTTATTCGGATTATGATCTGTTTCTACATATTCAATGTATTCCCCACGCACCAAGTGTAAAAGGTAATGTCGAAATGAAACTGGTGATAATTATGATGATATTAGGTTGTGCAGTGGTTATTTTAACAAGGTTATATGTTTAAGTGAACATACTTCCTTTTATATATTTTTTTACCTTTTTCCTCCACTTTAGTGTAAAATATTTTTCGCATCTTTCCAAGCAAACCGTAGCATTGATTAATCCATTATATAATAATGTTGCATTGATCAAAACTCTTTTCACAGGCCCCATCGTCAACCAATTCATAAATATAATGCAAACTTTAGCATAATTATAATGTAAACTTAAGCCTCTGCATCTCACCTCAGAGAAATACGTTCGCAAATCACATTTTAATGTATTTCCTTAATTACAAACTTTTAAAACACCAAATAAACAGAAACTATCGAACCTCTCCAACGCTAACATTCGTTAAGTTGGGAGCCGAAATAGTGGACAGCAAGACTGCTCATCGGGCCAAAAAAATGCGATAACCTGTTTGGTCAAAAATTGATTTCCACGGATCCATGTATTCACTGAGATAGGTAAAGTCAGCTACTACTAGCCAGCTATAAGTAGCCAGCTACTTGTTCAGGTAAAGTTAGCTACTAGTAGCCAGCTACTAATAGCCAACTACTTATTCAGGTAAAGTTAGCTTCTAGTAGCCAGCTACTTGAGCTGGTAAAATTGGTTATTTGTAGCCAGCTACTAGTAGCCACCTTCTAGGAAGCAGTCACTTGTAAAGGAAAATCTGGCAATTCGTACCCAGCGACCAATGTACAGGTAATTAAAATGGAGGTTTTTATTAGTTTCCTAAAGGTACAAGAGTAGGCGAACCAAATGTCGACGCCTTAAACGAAATGTTTTTCTTTCATCCAGAATACTATATAAATGCATCAGAAAAATCAAAATCAAATAATTTCCTGTATTAAAGGGTCAAGCTACGAGATCTGTTAATAGGATTTTTTTTCACATTTGTTTTTAATTAGGGATTCAAAATGTACAAGTATCTGACGAGACTTAGACAGAATTTTCAAGATATTTCAAAGAATCACATTCACTGTACTACGGAGAAATTGAAAATATCATTTCAATTCATTTTTAATTATTAAAGGGGCCAGCTACTCGTCATGAAAATTGGGACATTTTTCAATTTCACTTAGAAAGGAATTCAAAGGTAAATCAAGTAGCTAGCCCATTTAATAATCGGAAATGATTCAATTTTGAGTTTTCTCATACATTCATAGTGTCTGTTATTCAAAACAAGCATTTAATTTCAAAATTCACTCTTAGGCTCGCCAGCTACTTGTACCTTTTGATTTCACACTAAGTATAATTAAAAAATATCCGCATTTTCCTGACAAGTAGCTGCCCCCTTTAATGAATAAAAATAGATTGATTTTGATATCTTTAATTTCTCCTAAGTATCCTCAGTATGATTCGTTGAAATATTTTGAAAAATTTTACTAAATCTAGCCAGCTACTTGTACATTTTAAATCATGATTTCGCAAAAGTGCAAAATTGTCCCGTTTTCATATCAAGTAGCTGGCCCCTTTAATAACTTGTAATGCTTCAATTTTGAGTTTTCTGATGCATTTATAGTCTACTTTATTCAAAACAAGCACTTAGTTACAAAAACAGCTCTTAGATTCGCCAGCTACTTGTACCTTTGAATTCCTTTCTAAGTGAAATTGAAAAATGTCCCAATTTTCATGACGAGTAGCTGGCCCCTTTAATAATTAAAAATAAATTGACAATGATATTTTCAATTTCTCCGTAGTACAGTGAACGTGATTCTTTGAAATATCTTGAAAATTCTGTCTAAATCTCGTCAGCTACTTGTACATTTTGGATCCCTAATCAAAAACAAATGTGAACAAAAATCCTATTGACAGATCTCGTAGCTTGACCCTTTAATACAGGAAATTATTTGATTTTGATTTTTCTGATGCATTTATATAGTATTCTGGATGGAAGAAAAACATTTCGTTTAAGGCGTCGACATTTGGTTCGCCAGCTACTTGTACCTTTAGGAAACTAATAAAAACCTCCATTTTAATTACCTGTACATTGGTCGCTGGGTACGAATTGCCAGATTTTCCTTTACAAGTGACTGCTTACTAGAACGTGGCTACCAGTAGCTGGCTACAAGTAACCAATTTTACCAGCTCAAGTAGCTGGCTATTAGTAGCTGGCTACTAGTAGCTAACTTTGCCTAAACAAGTAGCTGGCTACTAGTAGCTGGCTACTAGTAGCTAACTTTACCTATCTTATTCACTGCCATTTAAAAGATATTTTATGGGGAAAATTATTTCCTTATCGGACAGTGTAGATACATGATCAGACTGCACATACTGTGCAGTCTGATCTTGACGTACACTATCCGCAAACGGTCCTTGAGTCGCACTTAGCAGCAAAAGCTTCAAATTATCTCAAATTCATCTGATGTATTACTGTTCTTCGAGGGTCATAGTCGTTGTCTCTGTGTCAATGTTCTGTGAAAACATAGTCACCTCATGTTTTAATGATTACATACAAATATCTGAGTTAAAGGAAACAAGCAATTTCGTTGAAATGATATCCCTCGCCGAAAAATTTACTTGACCGCGAGACTTAAAATCACTCCCAGTCGGCCATTTTTCATCGAATCAAAAAACAAAAGTGTATCGGCGGAATGGGTTATTGTACACATGTATAAAGTTTCCAGAAATTCCGTCCAATGGTATTGAAGATGTTCTCCCGGACGGACACACGGGCGGACGGACGGACAGATGGTGGGTGTGTGTGTTTTAATTTTCTAGAGCTTGGAAATTCATTTCTGTTCATTTTCCTTGACAGAGTTTCAATAGTTACGAAAAAAAAAACCTGAAAGGGATTAATTTATTTTTTGGGTATATTTATGAAACTAGAAATCTGCCTGGTCTAACCGAAATCAAGATTATTCCAATGGAATTAATTCCTCCACTGCTGAATTTTTCGTCAACTTTATGTCGAAAAGCTGCCGGTGCGTTACTTGCAAAGAAAAAAGGTGACAATAGTTTATTTTCAGAAAGGGTCTATACATAGCTTAAAATAACCCAGATACCCTTCCAGCATGCCCCCAATACAATATCAGATGGTTGTTATGCAAGTTTGGGGTGTTTTCCAGCGTTTCCCCCCCCCCCCCCCCCGTGTTTTCCTGCGTTATTCGGTCATTAAAAGGTGTTTTTTCGGTCTTTCTAGGGACCCAGTTTCTGGATTTTACTTCTTGTATTTATTAAAAGTAAACCATTTGACCCCTTCTGTCAGAAACAAATAAAAATAGCTTTAATCTTGCTTAATTAAATGGTGATATCACTATTCTGATGGGTGATTTTCAGGTTTTTTTTCTTTTGCACAGTTGCTTTTTATAATCACCAGCTTGAGCCCTATTGATTTTGAAAAAAAAAAAAAAAATCGGACAATTAGTATGGAAAAGTAGCCATTTGAAGTTTTAAATTTCCATTTCTTGTTTAGGCAATGAAGTCTGCATTTTTAATCCAATTTTTTTGAAACTTGCAAAGATTATTTGGTTCGTCAAGGCATTGAACTCTATATTAAAAGTGAAGAAATCTAGTAATCAGTATAGGAAAAGCAGCCGTTTGATGTCTTAGTATTGTTTACTCAACAAAGTCCACATTATTAGACATATTTTTTTTTTTAAATTTGCTTGGATTATTTAATACAATGTGTACTGAAACCCTATCAAGTTTGGCTGGATTCGAAACAGTTGGTTTTGAGAAATTGTACTTCAATTTTTTTCACTGTTTGTTCAATTCACCATGCCTACTTATGCTGTCATAGTAGGTTCAAACCCAGTTGCTACAACACCCCCCCCCCCCTTTTTGTGTGTATTTTTTTTTTCCTTTTTGCATCATGAATTCATTATATGCTAGCAAAAAGCAAAATCACTACCAGTAGAGTGATTTTAGGCCCTCAAGGGCCTCTAGTTTTTCAGTTGCCTAGTACCACGGTTTTTAATGGATTCAAATTCTTAGAATGAATTCTAAATTGCACCTTGGCAGGATAATTTCAGTGAACTTTGGCCAAACTGGATGGGTAGTTTTCGAGTAGAAGATATTTAAAATAATAGTTTACACTCAAACAGGCACAAAGATGCATAACAGACACAGGACAAAGATAATTAGCTGGCTGGCCTTTGGTCAGTGGAGCTAAAAAATCAAATGAACATATCAAGCCAATAGCAGAAGCTCAAATATATGGAGTTTCCAAAGTTATTTTGCCATACATATTGCGACATACCAAACTATTGATATAAGATCAGACTGTTCGGAGTCTTTTGATCTTTCGTTTTGCAAAAGTGTTTCGAGTCACACTTAGCAACCTAATTAAGGCATAACAATAATTAACAATCTCTATGTCTTTGTTGAGGATGGGGAAAAGTCACCAGTATTGCTTGTTTTAAATATGGTTGAATGTCTATTTTAATGGTGTATCAATTACACGGCTAAACTAATCATGGGTTTAAAGGATTTTACCAATACTAGGCTAGAGTCTTCTGTGGCTGAGCCAGATAGGTCAGTCAGAAATGTACAAGGGTTGAAACCTGGGGTTTACTTTTTCCATTTCACAGCTCGGCTAATTATTTTCCAAGGTTTGATGATTGTGATAGGATTCATTCCTCTCTTGCTGCTGATTATTATTGCCACATTGGTTATGTAGAAAAACGGTGAGTGTCTTGGAAAAAATATGATGCAAAGTACTGGTAATAGAACCCTCAGGAAAGCATGGATAGGTGCACTGGCAGCTGCAATATACTAGTAACTGAAATAATATTAAAAATGGTGATAAACACTTAACAAATAAACAAAAGCCCTACTGTCAGATTAAATCAATGTGCCATACACACACAAGTGGCATTGGCATTTAACTGTAAGAAGCCTGTATTGAAATCAAATTTCAAACAGAAAATTAGCCTAGCCCAAAAATGTCCTCTCACTTCACATTTTTGCCCCTTGTCAAGATCTTGTCAATGAGTACAAGCATATCTTATCAACTATTATTCACATCAAATATCAGTTAACTCTCACAAAAGGATTTTGACAAGAAAAGTCTTTTCTTTGGCATGAGTGTTAGTTTTGGGAAAAAAAAAAAATGATACAAATCTTTTTTTCATTTTAATACTCAACACATCAGAGCATAACCATTAACAGCAAAATAAATCACCATGAATGAAAACTGAGCATTTATTGTCTAGAGAACTTGAATGTACAATACCAGTCCTGTTACAGTGTAGTATTGGTGATCAAGGGAAATAAATGATAATACACTGTGATGAGCAAAACAGGAGTTACCAGTACTTCCTGTAAACTTAAGTAAAACAGCTTTTTATAATCAATAATTAAGCCAAACCAAAAGCAGACATATTCTTTTCCAAGTCAAAATTATAGCAAGAAATATGAAAGAGGTCAACCAGGGATCATTTTTGTCAATTCGTAAAGAAGTCAAAACTGCAGTTTCAAAGAAGAGGATTTTTAAAAACTTTCAATATTTTTCAGTTTTGTAGCCACGGCAACCAGAGTTTTTTGTGAATCAACTTCTTTGAAAGACTATGTAGAGGACCATAGCAGGATCATTTCTGTGGAGTTTCATTGAAATTGGATCTATAGTTTCAGAGCAGACAGTGTTTGAAATGAAAGTTGAAGCAAGCACAGAAGCAAGCATTGCACAAACAAACACACACCAGACACAAGCCATGGCATAAACTCACTGGCTTTTGCAAGTAAAAAGACCAAAAAGCTCTAATTTCACCAATGTTGCTAACCCTATGGTTAACAACTTTAACATATTATTGAATTTGGTGAGTCAAAGTCCAAATTATACGCTCAAATGTATCTTTAATTTAACCCTCTACAGCATAATCCTGAGTTTTAAAGACCCCAGAGAAGAATGCCTTTTGAAACATTGTGGGAAAAGGAGAAAAAGGTGGTAACTAGCTTTTTTTCCTTTTTCCACATTTTTTTCTACCCTTCCCAAAATAAATTTCAACTTCTGAGTCACATTTATTTAATCATATGCAAATGCTTTCAATTTGGACAAGTCTAAAATTTTGTTGTTTGGTAAAGAGTTAAAGATTTCTACTAACAGAAATAGAAGGATTTATTCTTAACTCTTTCGGCACCAAGTATATGAACTGGGCCTGTGTAAACACAAGTAATTGAGAGTCAGATAGTCTTTTATCTCAGAGGCTTCATTTAATAAGCAGACGGTATAGATTCACTGTCGGATTGCACATTCTGTGCAGTCTGACCTTCATCTATGCTCTCCTTAAAATTCTGTTTTTGCATTTAGCCCTGAAAGGGTTAACCAGATGAAGATAACTAGACTTGTCCAAATCATAGACAGTAGTTCAAAGGCTACATAAACATAGGCCTCTTTTGGTTAAATGAATATCAAAGAACACTGCAATGTTATTTAAGTTTTATTCTGAACAAAATTTCAGTCTTTTCAAATCTATCACATCAAGCAATAATGAATCATGAAAGATTGCATGATCAATAAATAAAGGTACAGTAAAATCTGCTCCAAACTGTATTAAGCAGACATAAATTGAGCTCCAGGGGAGGAAAATTCAGTCGAACCTAGTTTAAGAGCCCACCCAAGGGAAATCTAAAATGTGTTTTCTTACTGCAGATGGGCTCTTATTGCAAGGTTGAACTTTGCAGCTTGAATTTCTTAAATCATTTTAAGACCATTCTAAATATGCCAGTGAACAGGCTTTAAAGTGCCCTTCTGCAAAAAGGGAAAAAGTAGGGATAAAATTTTTAAAAAAAGTAATAAACTAGAGGCACTTGAGCGCCTGTATCGCTCCACAGGCCTGATATTTCTATAATGGCGAAAGGAAGTTTTTAACAATTATCATTCAATCCTGCATTTTAGCTCACTGAAGAAACAATTTGGTAGACAACCACCATAGGAACTTACCTGCAAAACAACAATGAAATCCAATGAATAGTTTTAGAGAAGAAATTTTTCAAAGATTTTACTTTATACCATAAAAGGAAAATGAGTCTCCCATAAAAGCCATGTTTTTTGACAGATCTTTTTTTTTTTAAGGAATTCTGTAAACCTGTATCTAAGGAACATTCCTGCAAAATAATAATGCTATCCAAATAGCGGTTTGGGAAGAGAAGATTTTTAAAGGTTTTTTACTTTGGTTGCCATGGCAACCAGAATTCTTCATGGAACACAATTATTTGAAGGAATTTGAAAGAGGACCACCAAAGGAACATTCCTGTGAAATTTGGTAAAAATCCAGTCAATAGTTTCTGAGGAGAAGTTTTTTAAAGAAAAAGTTTACGGACGCACGCACGGACGAACGGACAGACGGACGGACGGAGGAACGGACGGACGCACGCACGACGGACACAACGCCATGACAATAGCTCGCTGGCCTTCGGCCAGTGGAGCTAAAAAGTAGGGATTTTGAGAAAGAAAAAGTAGGGATAGTAGGTTATTTACAGAGAACTTATTATTATACTGCAAAGAAATTTCTCGCAGTCTGATTGGATAATATGCCCCAAACATATATTCTTGTAAACTGCCAAAATCCACATAAAAGATGTTTCCCTTTTGGGATCCCTGTGAATAGAACTACACTTTCAACACAATATCGAAAATGGATGTGTCGATCGGTAAGAGCCTCCCACAAGACAAACATACTGAATAGCCTGCACCATATTATTACTAGTTTCCCTTGATGGTTGTCATTAAAGCAGAAAAAATGTTGTTTTTTTTTTTTTAAAATAAATGAATATAGTTACTTATATTACCGTTTGTTATCATTCTTTAACAAATACATGGGGTTAAAACGAGCCATCCCTTCATCAGGTAAGCAGATCATCCAAGATCAGCCTGTGCAGTCCAGGCAGACTGACCTGGGCAAAAAAGTTTTGTTATTGGTCAATTTTCTGCTTATCAAAGGACCAGTCTACCTCATGATTCAGTTGGTTGTTCGACAAAATGAAATTTATGGAACCATAATTATGTGATGAATTGCTTGGTATCATGCAACACTGGGATGCATTAAGCCCCCTTTTGCCAAAGCACAGCTAAAATCTTTCTTTACACAACAAGCTATCACATGTAATACAGAATATTTGGGAGACACTGACAGTAGTGTAGGGGAAGAGAGCCAGCCTCTCACACCTAATGTTCTAGGTTCAAATCCTGTGATTAGTGTGGTTAACCACCAACCCCATTGCACAAGTACAGTTAAGGTTTCCAGGAAGCCATTATCACGAGTGATAAATATTTGAGCCATGCTCTGGCAAAAGGAGGCTTAAAGCATCTCCGTAATCCATCATACCAAGCAAGCCATCACATTCTTATGGGTCTATATCAGCTACTTTTTTTAACAACTGACTTTATCATGAGGTAGACTGATCCTTGGACATACAGAAAATTGATCAACACCGAAAAGTTTCGACCCAGGTCAGCCTGCTCGGGCTGCGCAGGCTGACCTGGGTCGATACTTTTCGCAGATGCATTAAGCCCCCTTTTCACAGAGCATGGCTCATTTATATGTAAGAACTTGTTTCACAATCAATGTAAAATCAACAAATTTAACATTTTACCAAACGACAAAACTTTAGACTGGTCAGAATTCAAAGGATCTGCAGATAACAATTCAAATGTGGCTCAAATGATGGAATTTGTTATTTGATGGGGTAGAAAAACATAGTGGGAAAAGGAGAAAATGCTGGTTACCAGTATTTTCTCCTTTTCCCACTATGTTTTCAAATGCCTTCTTTGTAAGGGTCATTAAAACTCCAGATTGTGTGGTAAAGAGTTAAACTAAACTATAGAATATTTTTAGACTGTTTAAAACAGTTCAACTTTTATAGGAAAAAAAAAAAAAGAAAGGCAGCAAAAAAACACAGATTCAATCATATAAAATCCAGATAAACATGTGCTACTGGTATTTTACTCTTCACCAGATGATAAAATTTTAGATATGTCCACATGAAAAGCATTTTCCGGTAACAAATCAAGTGTGTTTCAAGTGCTCTGATTGGTCTTTGATAGGGTGAAAATATTGTGTGAAATGCTTTCATGTCTTCTTTCTAAGTGCAATAAAACTCTGGACAGTTTGGGAAAGAATTGAACCTAAACCCTTTACCACACAATCCCATCTTTTAACTACCCTAAGAAAAAATGCTTTTGGAAACATATTGGGAAAAAGAGAAAATGTTTGGAGGCATCATGTTTTACTTTTGCAACATGTTTTCTACTCTATCATGCACAAAAACATTATTTGACACACAATTAGCTAATTTTGTTGTCTGCAAATGCTTTCAACTTTATCAAGTATAAAATTTTGTAGTATAGTTATGGATTAAGCAAATAATCCCAGGTTTGAATGTGTTTGCCCTTTTGCAAACATTGTTGGCAAGGGAGTTATTTTCTTCTAATGAGGCATTTCTCACTTTTCAACTATGAGTTTCACCCTAAAAGACATTGTCAACTTAGATGTATCAATTTTATCACTGTCTGCTGATACTTTCAATTTCTAAGAGTCTAAAACATTGTTTTGGAGAGGGTTAACTGCACAGTTTAATTTTAGACAAAGCCTATAGCAATAAACCATAACAAAAAGGTGAATGATTTAAATCAGATGAAAAAGAAGTCTTTCTTATAGGAATAGAAACTATGTGGGAAGAGAAGTTAACACCTATCACAAGTCATATGCAAGTACTCCTTTTCCCACAATACTTTCCAAGACTATCAGCTGCAATGACTTAAAAGAGTGTATTTTTAAATACAGCAAAATTACTACACTAATAATAGTTAAAATAAAAACACATAAACTTTGGAGTCCATGTATTAAATTTTGGCTTTCATCAACTGTTCTCTTCCTCTTTTGATTTCTTGTTGTCCTTTTCCATACGCTTTAGAAGCTTTGCAGGTAGAGGTTTGTTCCATAGACCATTGGCTATTTTGTACTCCCGACTTTGATGCTGTACAGCACCGTAATTGAGCTGGTAGTCACACATCCCAACAAGGGGAGCAACTAAAGTCTGCAAGAAGAAGCGTAAAACTATCAACCCTTTACCGCACAATGCTGACTTTGAATGACTGGGACAGAAGCCTTTTGAAAACATTGTTGGAAAAGTAGAAAATGCTGGTAATCAGCATTTTCTCCTTTTTCCTCAGTGTTTTCTACCCTATCAAAAAAAATTAACACCATTTGAGCCACACTGAAATTGTCGTCTGCAAATGCTTTCAATTTGGATAAGGCTAAAATTTTGTTGTCTGGTAAAGGGTTAAGGTTGATAAAAGTTCAGCCTGGCTTGGAAACTGAGTCTGTAACCCACTAGATTTGTAATCAAGGGATCTAGGGCCTGTATTCACCAACCAATCTTAATTCCATTCATAGTTTTATACTAGATTAAGTAGGTAAAATAACTTCCGATTGGCTAAACCATTTAGTTTAGCCAATCAGAAATCATGCTACATTCAAATTAGAAAATTCTTGAGAATAAGACTTAAAATACTTCTATTTTTAAGAATGAATTGTTTATAAGGACCCAGGTTTTATTCCCAGCAGGGTCAAGCTCTTTGCAATGATTGATGATAGTCACAGCAATAGGAATCATTTCCCTTTCACCTCTGAACATTAATTGACCATGTCCATGTGGGAAAGCAGCCAGTGCTATGTTAGGAATGTTGTGCAGATGGATGATACTTGCTGAGACAAAATTCATTGAAAAAACTCATGGAAAGCTTGAAAAGGTGCACTGGCTAGCACAATATCACTGAATTGAAATGAGGTTTAACACCAAACAAAGACACATAGAACAATATACATGTAGTTTACCCTTGAACACATTGTGCTTAAGTGAAGGTGAGCAAAGAAAAAGAAATATTTTTACTGAATAACAGTAATCAACTTTAACTTTCAATTGCCACTTTACCAAACGACAAATTTTAGGACTTGCCCAAATAGAAAGCATTTGTAGACAACAAATAAAATATGAATCAAATGATGACATTTTTCTCTGAAAGGGTAGAAAACATTGTGAGAAAAGGTGAAAATGCTGGTTACCAGCATTTTCTCCTTTTCACACAATGTTTTTAAAGGCCTTCCATCTAAGGTTCGTTAAAACTCGGCATCGTGTGGTAGAGAGTTAAGTGTTAGCTGAACAGTAATTCGTCAGCACATGACTGCACATTTATCCCATCAATATTTCTACAACAAGCAGTAATCTTCTGTCTAACATGAATACTTGTACATTCATCTTGGGACACTATTGACCCTTTACTAAATAACAAAATTTTAGAGTTACCTACACCAAAAGCATTTTGCAGACAATAAATTGATATGGCACAAAATTAATGATAGACCTTATCATGTAACTCTTTCAGCACCAAATAAATAAACTTGACCTCTTTCAGTGGCTCTAAATACAACCTACTGAAACTTCCAAAGATTTTAATAGTATAGGCTTGACTACACAAGTAGACGGTACAGATCAAAGATCAGACTGCATGTTCTGTGCAGTCTGATCTTGATCTGTGCCGTCCACTGTTTTTGCCTATGGTGCCGAAAGGGTTAAAGGTAGAAAACATTTTTGGAAAAGAAGAATGTGCTGGTTAGTAGCATTCCCTCTTTTTCCAGCAATGTTTTAGAAAAATTCAATACGATATTGTTAGGTAAAAGGTGAACCTGTTACCTCACAAATACAACTTTTTAACATTGCTTGTTACAAGCAATTGCTCTTTTTTCCACACTGTTTTCCATATGATTAAATTACAGCCTCTGCCTTTCCTTCAGATGTATTTCCTTTACATCTCTTCAACTCATTTTCATCAGTCTAAAATTAGTTTGTGTAGTAAAGGGTTGATTCTTTAGCAAACATTTTATTATATTACCCCTGAGATGTTTTCTACCCTTTCAAAGTCAAAATCTATTACTAGGTCTACATAATTTCAAGCTGTTGTCTACCAATACACCCATCCATGCTTTCCTGGGGTTTCTTTTACAAGTACATGTACTTCGCATAGCACTTTTGAAGTCACTGGCTGCTCTCCAACTAAATATAATCACAACAAAATTGAGCAGTAAAAAAGGAATGAGTCCTGTTGCACAGACTATCATCAAAAAGACAGTGGCCAAACTTGGAATTCAAACTTGTAACCCTAGATTAGATGCCATATATATGACTAAGAAACCTGGCTTAGGTATAAATGAGTATGAAACATGTATCTAAGCTTAAATACTGATGATATATTCCAAAAGTTTCTATCTTTTTGTGATAAAATCTATTCTAAAAATGTGTCCATCAAAGAGCTTGAAACATACATTGTATAAATACAAAGGTGAAACTGTACTACAACAATTTGTTTGAATAGAGGCATACAATACTGCAAAAAACAAGAGAATCTTTTATCTGATTTTTCATTGAATCAGCCTAGAGCAAGCCAACACCAGTAATAATTGAGCCATGCTCTGGCAAAAGGGAGTATATTATATTTCATGTGTCTATTTTTAGAAATGTTATGGGTAAAGAAATGTCGTAATTTAAGCTGGGGGGAATTATTTCCCCGTCACAGTGAATATTTTCCTCCTGCCGAAAATCTGGAACTACTTTTTTAAGTTTTCAAGTTTTAAAAGTGGCATTCGTTGACAAAATAATCAGAGGAAATATAATATATAATTTATTTCATCAGCTTGTGGTTAATATGTGGAAATATTTGCCTCAAAAGGGAAAAGTCCGCAAAAATAACTCGTGCCTTACGGCACTCGTTATTTTCGCATACCTTTCCCTTTTTCAGCAAATATTTCCCCATATTAACCACAAGCTGATGAAATAAACTCTATTTAATGCGTGATGCATTATACTACACAAGTCATCACAAAAGAATGGATCCATAAAATCCATTTAGTCTTACAATTGCCCGGATCTTGAGGTAGAATAGACCTTTGACAAGCAGAAAATTTACACATAGCGAACAGTTTTGACCCATGTTGCGGTAAAGGGTTAAAATTGCAGTTATCTAGGTTTTCTCTCTAAGACTGAAATTGTCCATTTACATGTAGTCTATTTGGTGCTTTTTAGGTTACCATTAGAGCAAATCCAACAGGAACTCTCTGTTTAGAAACAAGGCCCCCAAAAAATGAATTTTTTAAGGTTGCTTTGTCCATAATGTCTCAGCAAAACAAACAGTGAAGAACAAAGATCAGACTGCATGTTCTGGGCAGTCTAATCTTGATCTACGTTGGCCATAAAAGCAACTAAGGTTGTGAAAGTCACTTTAAGGGTTATTGAAATGTCTATTTTATGTTTTGTTCTAGCCATGTAAAAGTAAATAAATATCAAAAACCTCTTTTCAATTTGATACAATGCTTTTCTAGTTTCCTTTCCAATCAATATCTAATATGTCAACATTTTTTTACAGTTATTATTCTATTTTCATTGTAATTCAACTGTCAGACCACAGAACTTTAGATTTAATTAATCATATTAAAAGCATTTGCATCACAACAAATCAAATGTACCCAAAAGATGGGATTTGTCTTGATTGGGTAGAAAAAATTGAGAGAAAAGGAGGAAACTAATTACCAGCATTTTCTTCATTTCCTGTCATGTTTTCAAAAGCCCTCTTTAGAGTGCCCAGCCCCTGTTGCAAAGAGGGTAGTGTACAGGACTTGAGAAAATCTGGTCCCTGGTTTGAATCCCCAGCTTGGGGATGGAGCTGTCTGAGGTTCAATCATAGACATTGCAAAAGGTTTCATATTTCTCTCACGACCGATAATTGTTTCAACAATGGCTATGTGGGAGAGTAGCCAGTGCCTTGGGAAGAATATCGTGTGAAGTACTGATAAAAGAATCTCAAGGAAAGTACGGACAGGTGCACTGGCTGCCACAATGTAAATGAAGTAATTTTGAGAACAGTGTTAATGACCATACAATTAATACATCAATCAATCTTCTTCAGAGTTGTAAAAACACAGGATTGTTTGGTAAAAGGTAAAATTACATCTGCAATAGTATTCAGTATAACAGCATCATTATGAACTGTATAAGAATAAATCTCTTCCAAAGTTTGTTAACCATTTTCCAAGTAATCCCATGTTTTAACAACCTTGAAGAAAAGGGCTTTGAAAACACTAAGGAAAAAGAGGAAAATGCTGGTAACCAGCATTTTCTCCTTTTCCCAAACTGTTTTCTGATGTTTACAAATGAGCAACATTCATTTTGAAGTCTTCAAATGCTTTCAATTTCATCAAGTCTTATAGTTTATCGTCTAGTAAAGAGATAAACAGGCATCTAGATCACACAAACAACCTTTCTGCAATGCATATAGAAATCAGTATGGAACCAAGCATGTTTACACTTTACCAAACAATCATATGTTTTCATGACCCTGAAGACCAAGGCCTTTGAAAACATTGTTTGAAAAAATAGAAAATTCTGGTGACCAAATTTTTCTCTTTTTTTTTTCCCCAACAATATTTTCTAGCTTTACAAAGGCAAATCTAATGGTATGATTTTCGTCTGCAAATGCATTCAATTCAGACAAATCTGAAATTCTGTAGTTTGGTAAAGAAATAACTCTTTACTGAATGTTAAAATTTCAGACATGTCCAAATCAAAAGCCTTTACAGATGACATGTTAAATGTGACTCTTTTCATTGGATTTGTCTGTTGCAGAGTAGAAATAGAGAAAGTGCTGGTTACCAGCATTTTCCTCTTTTCCCACAATGTTTTCAAAATAATTTTTCTTAAAAATCATTGGAACTTGGGATTGTGTGGTACAGGGTAGGTGAAATCATAGTATTTGTACGTAGTGATCACCATTTCCTCACTTACATCAATGAGATCAGGTTTATTTTCTAACACAGACAGGGCTACAGCCACAGATTCCAGTGTCGACAAACAGCTATCTGTGGGCTGTGTTCGTATCACATATTGGCTTTTTCTATCACAGTTTATTGTCACCTGAAAGTAAAAACATTACAGAGAAAAATTCATCTGATGTCAATTAAATTCTCAATTACGTGACCAGCTTTCTGATTGGTTGAGACAGAATGTTTAATCCAATCAGATGGCTTGTCCTATAACCTAAAATTAGAGCAGTACTTTTATTAGAGCAGTTGGTATGTACTGGGTTTTGATTATCTCCACTCTTTGACTGTTAGAATGGTGTTTTATGCAGCTTTTGAATAGTATTTCAGTTCAACTTTTCATGTATTCCTGGTTTGCACTAATTCTTAGCAAGGGCATAAAAAACCTTTTGGCCCAACAATAAATGCTCTAACTCAAAAACTTTGGATCACAGATCCACAGCCTTAAGAGATCAAATCCCTGTTTGACCAAGCTCTTTTCAAGGATTGATGATAAGTCACTGCTACAAATTTCATTTCTCTCAAACTGCTGTAACATTGTTAAACGATGTTTCTGAGGGAAAGCAGCCATTGGTGTTGTGTATAGTACTGGTAAAAGAAACACCAGGAATGCTTGGAAAAGTGCACTGGTCACTGTCATGTGACTAAAATAAAGTTCAAGTATTGGCATTCCTGGTGAATGGTCAGCTAACATCATAAGCCTATATCAAATGAACCAGTGTTGTTACAGCTCTCTGAGGAAGAAGACTTATACACACATTCTGAGAAAGGAAAACATGCTTTGGGATTAGCATTTTCTCCTTCTTCAGAATATTTGCTACCCTTTCAAAGACAAACTCCAATCATTTGACCAAAATTCAAGATACATGTACATGTTCTGTGAAAAGGAGGTGCAGTGCATCTGAAAAAGTATCGACCCATGTCAGCCTGCACAATTGGCACAGGTTGACCTGGGTTGAAACTTTCTGCTTTTGGTAAATTTTCTGCATGTCAAAGGACCATTCTACCTCAGGATTTAGCCTGTTGTTACACAAAATGGATCCTATCGTTCCATGATTATATGATGGTGACGCATGGTATAGTGCATCACAGAAATGCATTAAGCCTTCTTTTCCAGAGCATGGCTCATTTATTTAGGCATCTGTAAATACTTTCAGTATGGGCATGTCTAAAATTTTGTTATGTGGCAATGAGTCAAGCATATGTAATAGACCATGTTTTGGCGAGACAGACAAACAGTAACAAGCTGAGAGAATAATGCAAGTTTACAGATGGCATCTTATGATCACATAGGAGTAAATATTATATTTCGTCATGAAAGAACTTGAAATAGAATTGATAGCACTTAACAATGAAAGAATCAATGAATCAATATAGAAAGAATTAAACATTATGGACCTTAGCTTGTTAAATAAACAAAGGTTCCCATGTAATATGCTTATCCCAATAAAAAAGGCCTAAATTATGTATAAGTATCTGGTTAACTGTCTATTAAACTATCTTGTATTTTAATGACCCTTAGAAAGAAGGTTTTTGAAAACAATTTAGGAAAAGGAGAAAATGGTGGTAACCAGCATTTTCCCCTTTTCCCACAATGCTTTCTACCCTTTAAAAGACAAATCTGATTATTTGAGCTACAATGACTTTGTTGTCTGCAAATACTTTTGATTTTGGACAAGCTTAAGATTCTGCTGTCCAGCAAAGGGTTAGGATATTTCCTGTAACTCTTTACTCGTCAACAAAATTGCTGGTTAACTCTGTACCAAAGACAAAATTTTTAAAGACAAAATTTTGGACATGTCCAAGTTGAAAGCACTTGCAGACAATAAACTAAAGGTGGCTTACATGAAGAAAGTCGTCCTTGATAGGATAGAAAATATTGTTGGAAAAGGAGAAAATGCTGGTTACCAGCATTTTCTCCTTTTCCAACAATGTTTTCAAAAGCTGTCTTCCTCAGGATCGTTAAAACTCATAATTGTTTGGCAGGGGCTTAACCCATTACCACACAATCCTACGACCCTGTAGGAGAAAGCTTTTGAAAACATTGTGGGAAAAGTAGAAGATGCTGGTAACCAGCATTTTCTCCTTTCCCGACAATGTTTTCTTCCCCATCCAAAACAAAAATCATCATTTCAGTTACATTTAATTTGTCGTCTGCAAATCCTTTCAAATTGGACCAGTCTAAATTTTTGTCGTTTAGTAAAGAGTTAACTCTTTACCAAATGAGTTAACTCTTTACCAAACGAAAAAAACCAATCATTTAGCTGAATCTCTCCTCTGCAAATGCTTTCGATATTGAAAAAGCTAAAACAATGTCATTTAGCAACAGATAAATCTCTTTTGGACTCTGAATCTTTATTTCACTTTATTTAGCTTTCCTAAGGGTACTGAGATAAAGTTTATTTGTCATATAGAAACTTTCTGAAATAATATTTAATTAACGCTATACCAAATGATCCCTTGGTTTAAACTCTGCATAGGAATGGTTTTGCAAGAAATATTGTGGTAACAAGCATTTTCTTCATTTCCCACAAATTTTTTTACCCTTTCTGAAATAAATCTCATCCTTTGAGCCCTATTTAACTGTTTACCACACAATCCCGACTTTTAACGATCCTGAGAAAGAAGCCTATGGAAAACATTGTGAGAAAAGGAGAAAATGCTGCTAACCAGCATTTTCTCCTTTTCCCACAATATTTTCTACCCTATCAAAGTCAGAAATCTTCATATTAACAAGATTTAATTTGTTGCCTGCAGATGCTTTGAATTTGGTCCAGTCCAAAAATTTGTCGTTTGGTAAAGAGTTAACCAGTTGTCTGAAAATCCCTGCAATACGGATGGATCTATAAATTTGTCATCTGGTAAAGAGTTAATTTAACTGGGCCAACACTTACATCAGAAGTCAAGAGGAGTGGCCGCTGTCTTGACCTAGATCATTATTCAATATGATTTTCATAACAAGAGACCCATAGGAGCCTAATGCACTCAACTAGCAATGCAACAATTGAAGTGGTGTAGATATTCCCATCTTCCACCATGTAAATCACATAAAATGTGACAACCTTTAGTCTATGGTCAAGAGGAATGGCTGAAGTCTTACTATAAATCATAAATTTTCAATACAAGAGACCCACAAGAGATGATAAACTCTACTAGCAACGCAACTGTTGAGCATTTATAGATGTTTTCATCTTCAATCACATCATGTAAATCAAATGAAAATTTGACATTTTAGGTGTTTAAAACAGAAACTCACTGACAGACAGCTGGTTAAGAAAAATCAATTCCTGAAAAATTTCTTGTCTCCTGTGGTATTTCAACCCCTGATCCAAAGTTCTTTAACAGGCCTTATGTAAGAATCATTTAAGTTTCTTCCTGTACAACACAAAGTCTGTAACCCTCAGAGCCCTAAGTACCACTCTTGTTGCTTTTACAGACAGTGTTGATCCAAATCAGATAGCAAAGAATGTGCAATCTGATCCAAGATCCACCATAGTCTGCTACTATATATGATATTCTGGGCAACGACCTTTGAAAGTGGAATATCTAGGCTGTAGTTCCAAACTGAAAAAGTCCATTTTAATTCATGATTTGTGTCCTAACGGTTAACCCTTTACCATACAATCCTGAATTTTAAAGATCCTGGAGAAGAAAGCTTTTGAAAACATTGTGGGAAAAGGAGAAAATTCTGGTAACCAGCATTTTCTCCCTTTCCCACAATGTTCTTTACCTTATTAAAGAGAGAAATCATCATTTGAGCTACATTTGTTTTTTACCATTAAAGGGAAAAATCATCATTTGAGGGACATTTATTTTCTACCCTATTAAAGGGAGAAATCAACAAATGAGCTACATTTGTTTTCTACCCTATTAAAGGGAAAAATCATCATTTGAGCTACATTTTTTTTTCTATCCTATTAAAGGGAAAAATCATTCATTTGAGCTACATTTATTTTTTACCCTACTAAAAAAAGAAATCATCATTTCAGCTACATTTGTCATCTGCAATGCTTTCAATTTAGTATAATCAAAAATTTTGTTGTTATGTAAATAGTTAATTATGAAAAAGACTGGAAAAAGAAATGACAAAATACTGACTACAATGCAAAGCAAACTCAAAATTAAAATGTCTCATATTAACAATTCACCACACAACAAAATTTTGGACCTATCCAAGTTGAAAGCATTTGCAGAAAAGGGATCAAAACGTTCCTCAAATGATAGGATATGTCTTTGGAAGGGTAGAAAACAGTCTGCAATATGGGAAATGCTGGTTACTAACATTTATCCTATTTTCCCACAATTTTTTCAAAAGCCATCTCCCCCAAAATATTTCTGCTCTAAGCCTTATTTCTCTATGGCTTGATCATCTACCCCTTCACCCAAAAATCACAAGATTTTACAACCCTGAGAAAGAAGCCTTCTGAAAAGTGTTTTCTGCAGTTCCATCAATGGAGGCACATTTGACTTGTCCTCTGCAAAAGTTCTCAATTTGGACAATTTCAATTTTTTTTTTCTATTGGTGAAGAATTCATTAACCCTTTACCAGACGACAAAATTTTAGCCCTGTCCGAATTGAAACCATTTGCAGATGACGATTTCATTGTGGCTCAAATGGAGCAATTGTTTATTGATTGGGTAGAAAACATTTTGGGAAAAGGAGAAAATGCTGGTTACCAGCATTTTCTCCTTTTCCCACAATGTTTTCAAAAGGCTTCTTTCCAAGGGTCGTCAAAAGTCGTCACTGTATGGTAAAGAGTTAATTAAGACTTACAGCAGCAAGTAAATGAAACTGACATGTTTTGTTAGCCACATTCAACTTGTTTTCTTAAACACTTTACAATACACTTTCCAAAAAAAAAAAAAGCATTTGAAAACATTGTGGGAAATGGAGAAAATGCTGGTAACCAGCATTTTCTCCTTTTCCCAGAGTGTTTACTTCCTTACCAAAAGCAAATTTCAATTTTTGAGCCGCATTATTTTTGTTATCGTCAAATGCTTTCGTTTTGGACAAGTTTAAAATTCTGTCATTTGGTAAAGAGCTAAAGGTTTTCGATGTGGACCAGTCTAAAATTTTGTTGTCTGGTATAGAGTTTAAACCATGGACCTTGTAAATTTCTAATCAAAGTTACATACTCAATAGAGGTAGATATAGATGTAGCAGATGTGGTGTAAAAAGTTACCTTTCTTGGAATTCTTATATTGGCATTATTGATATACATTCCCCTGGCCTGGGTCCATGTACCATCTAGTACAATTAGATTGTACGGACCTTCCACAGGAGGTAACTCTGTAATATCAATGGCATCTTCACCAGGAAATAATAACACAGTGTTACTAGCATGGAAAACATCATTCAGATCTGGATATTTGATATTTCTGGAAAAAAAAAAAACCAGAAAATGTGTCTTTTAGCATCTGATTCTATTCTGGGTGACAAAATTCAGACTTGTCAAAACTGAAAGGGTTTGTAGATGGCAAACTGAGTGTTCCTCTAACTCAAATAATGAAAACTGCCTTTGAAAGGATAGAAAACATTGATAAAACAATTATTTTTCTTTCATTCTGTTTTCAGGAGCTTTTGCCTTTGGGTGTTATTCAAAGGTTTTGTTTTGTGAAAGGCTAATCATCCTTCAAAAAATATTAACAGCTGTAAGTGGGTGGGAGGATATCATTTTACTACTCTACAAGACAGTAATGGTCTGTTTAGTTATCTTGATTTGCCAAGAAAATCTACAAAACTCTAATATCAATACACATGTACCTTTTGTTTCCTCCAAATTTCTTCCCCCTTACAATATGACACTTGTCTTCAGATAAGCTTAAGCTAAGCATGGGAGCTGTTTTAAGTTTTCTTAGTTCCTGAAACAGAAGGACAATGACAAAAGTATTAAACTGTGTACCCTGAACAACAACAGTATTTTAATAATCCCATTAAATCCTACTTCCACCATTAAAAAAAAAAAAAATGTTGAAGCAGCTGTCCCTGAATAAATCCTTATAAAATATGGATTACAAACATGACTTGCCCCTCAGTATATGAGCACACAGGAAAACTTTGCAACAAAAAGATAAATTACTTTTTCCAATATGTTTTTAGAGTTGACAAAAAGATAGTATGATTTTTTTTTTACTTAAGAATAGGGTTTCTACTTGTTTACAGGAATTTTACCTTTCCTTATTTTTTTTTTACGATTGATTTTTTTGTAGGCAGCTGTGGCTGTTGTAATGAACAACATTTTCAAATTTATGGATTGGTTCAGCCCTGGTCTCTCTTAGAATAAATTTTGTTCAGTTTTGGCCAGCAAGCATGCTGTCATATCATAGCAGACAATGCAACTCCCCATGCCTTCACCCAGTTCCTTTTAGCAGTGCTCCATACAAAACAGGAATAAATTCCATCCCACTGAGTATCATAAATCCTTGAAAAGAACTTGAACCAGATGGAATTCGAACTCATGACCCATGGATCACAAGGGCTGTATGTTAACAATTGAGCTATCCCTCTTGACAGGTCAAAGGAAAACAAGAGGGCCATTGGCCCTAAAGCGCTCACCTGAGTAAAGTCATCTAGAATTGACAAAGCTGAAGAGATCCTGGTTGTAATGGTGTAAAACACACGTGTGTTAGTAACCTACTTTTAGATTGACTTGATCTGTTTTTGAACTTGTCAGCGATATCATCAAGACAAACATTCTGACTAAGTTTCATAAGTATCAAGCTGAAAAGATGGCCTCTAAGAGTGCAAACAAGGTTTTACTGAGACATGGCCAAGTGACCTATTTTTTGACCCACAAGAACCAACTTCAAACTTGTCAGAGATATCATCAAGACAAACATTCTGACCAAGTTTCATAAGTATTAGGCTGAAAATGTGGCCTCTAGAGTGCATACAAAGTTTATATCAGATTTGGCCCAGTGACCTACTTTTTGACCTGACATGACCCAATTTTGAACTTGTCTAAGATTTTATCAAGACAAACATTTTGACAAAGTTTCATGAGTATCGGACTGAAAGTGTAACCTCTAGAGTGCACACAAGGTACTTGTTGACGCCCAAACGATGGACAACATTATGACATACACAACACAATCATAAAAGCCCACCTTGAGCACTTTTTGCTCAGATGAGCTAAAAATCAGATCAGTTACTTACCTCAAAAGGATGTTGTAAAATGATAACTGTAGTTTGAATGTCTATTCTTTCTTTTGGTAAAAATGGACACCAGCACACAGTCAATGGTCTCCTGGAAAGCATAGAATACTGATATAATTCGTAAATCAATTCTTTGTTTGTTTGAATGGTGTTTTACGCCGCTTTCAACATTATTTCAGTCATTTCACGGCGACAGCTCAAATATTCATGTTTTCCTGGGTTTCACCAGTACTAGGCTGGGCTCTGAAGTGTCTTGACCAAGGACTACTGTGAAAAACCCAGTGAAGCCAGTGAGGCTCGAACCCGGGGCCTCCAGGTCACGAGTCCTACACTTTACCACTGAGCCACATAGGACCCTAAATCAATTCTTTACCAGACAGTCCTGAGTTTTAACGACCCAGAAGAAACCGGTTTATGGTAATATTGTGGGAAAATGCTAGTAACAAGCATTTCTCTTTTTCATGCAGCATTTTCTCTCCTTTCTACAGAATATTCCATTATCTTGGCCATATTTGTTGTCTGCAAATGATGTCCACATGGACAAGTCTACAGTTTTATAATATTGATTAGTAAAGAGTTAAAACAAGTGCCAGATTAAGCAAGTCGTGAAGTATAGCAACCAAAAATGCACTTATGCAACATTATATTATATCATCTGTAAGCCTTTGAAACATTATAATGAAAACAGCAATTTCTTTTTTGCTTGTGGTATCCATCCATATTGTTAAAAGAAAACCATTTTTCTGTTTTCAAATGTTTGTCTTTCTGTGTCATTTTTGCAATTAGCACAATGAAAAAGGGAGTGAGACACTAAGACCTAACACCCAATACATAGCTTTGTTTTGTTCAAAAGTTTGATTTTTTAACTTGTAATTCCTGCTCATTTTCTGATACACTAACTTTGTTATATTGCTCATTTTATGCTGCATGTATAAATTCCTGAAATTAAGGTTTTCATAGACATTATGAAAAAGGACAATCAAATCGTGACTCTTAGATGTTTTATTTCCAAAATGAAAATGACTATTTGGTTTATTTGATGCTCTAGGGATTAAAATTATGAACAATATTCAACTTGAGTTCAGAAATAAAGGCAATACAGGTGAAAATGTTGCAGCAAACAAAGAGAGGGAGTAAGAGAGATTCAGAGAAAGGCCTTGACAATGCTTTGTTGTATACTTATTGTAATTTTGACAATATTCATTAGTGCTCATCAAATGAAATAGCTGTTCTGTTTTGTTCCTATCCTTTTTCCACAATGTTTCAGGTTTGGTCTGATGCAAGACACAAATCGTGGTCTGCAGGTTTAAATACATTCATCAATACAACACAGACATCACCGTATAAAAACAAGGTCCCTGTTTGTACTTGGAAAGAGTAAAGAAAGTACAGTGCATTGTATAGATGCGTGTCTTTATCAGCCTGTTTTCACACCTCCCATTACCCTCAAGATAAAGAAGTTTCCCATAGGTCTAAAAGATTTACCTTGGTTTCAAATAACCTGAAACACTAATAGAAGTGAGGAAACTAGCAGATCAGACTGGACACATACAAGTTAATGGGATAGGGCAAGTCCAGATCGAACACTCATCCTGCAGTTGAAAAAAAGTATTTGTCAGGATCTTACTATCTACAGATCTCTCTCACTCCCTCTCTTCATTTGCCACAATTTATTCATCTGTACTACACATACCTGTGTTTCTGAATGCGTAATTATCTATTATTTTAACCCTTAAAACCATGAATGAACCCTACAGCTATATTAATTCTAGGACTAAAACCCTACTTTTAGCAGTTTTATCCCTTAGAGTGTTAATGTATTAGACCCCTAACAGAAAACAGTTATTTCCAAGAATTACGGACGTTTCGTACCATGACCACTTCGTACCAGTCACTTCGTACCATAATTTGACCATTTCGTGCCATAGGTTATATCATTGCGTACCATAATTTTACCACTTCGTACCATAGTGATACCATTTTGTACCATATTTTTGGGACCTATGACAAACTTTTGACTATGAAAAATGTCAGTATGACTATTTTGAAAGAAGAAAAACAAAATCAAAAACGCTATTTTTTCAAGTTAAATTTATATTGAAGTGAAGCAATATATAATAAATAGGCAATAACACTTTCTGATTATCTCCTTTTCCCATAATGTTTTCAAAGTAGTTTATCAGAGAGTCATAAAAACGAATTGCTTTTGTAAGGTGTGTAGTTTTAGCAAATGAATATTGTGGAAAATGATGTTTGTACAAGAAATAAAATTGTCACATTGACCATGATGTTCGACACTGTCCTTGTCTTGGCATCATGTTTAGAAAAATAATAATAAAGCAGATCGAAATGGAATGGATGACAGATGGGGGTATATAAGATCCCTGATCTATGCAATCAAGGGTAATCAAACAATTATACTTCTTTGATTGAATGTTCAATTTCATGTAATCAGTTTGATCCCAGTGAAAATTACCGACCTGTAACAAGCATTACAAACAGACTAATTACCTGTTTTCTCAGTCGCAACTAATTTAATTGATACATGATAATCCCGTAAATTTGATTACAAAAGAATTGGTTTATACTAAGTAAATATATTAAATATCTCTTTTTGTCACATTTATTGATACTTTTGGTTATGGTACGAGATGGTATTTTCATGATACGAAGTGGTAACGCTATGGTACGAAATGGTAAATTTATGGTACCAAGTGGTAAATCTATGGTACGAAATGGTCATAAACGGAATGGTATGGAATGGTTATGGTACGAAGTGACTGTATACCATTTCCACTATGATATTATCCTACAAATTTAGCTATAATTAAAATGAATATTATTGTACTACTTTAACTGAGCCATTTTTCCATTTTTTCCTTTTTAGAATTATCATTTATAAATCTAAAACCACTATATTCTCATTATGAAGGGAGATAATAATTACCTCCCTTTTCAGGAAACTAACAAAGGTATCAACAAATAATTTCAAGATAGACATCAAAGGGATTTCTGGTCAGTTAAAAATGTGCAAAAGTATTATATCAGTATAATTCCTTATTTATCAACTAACAAGAAAATTTATTCCATATCGCACTAGAAGCGTTAGGGGGCTAATACCTTAAATAAACCCAACACCTATATTCATTCTGGAAATAAACCCGTAATTTTAGCAATTTCAAGGTGGTCCTTGTTTAGAATGTCGTAGAAAAGCAGCAAGTGAGGATCAAAGATCAGACTCCATATTTTGAGCGGTCTGACCTACATCTTCACTATCTGCAAAGGCAACAAAAGTAATGAAAAGCACTCTAAGGGTTAATGGCTGGTTTGGGAGTCTTTCTGAAAGAAAATATTTTCACACAAAAATGTTCATAAAACATTTTTATAGAACCTGAGGATTGATTCACAGGAGGTATAATGGGTACAAGTTTAGAATTGGGTAGCATTCCTTACCGCAACTATGGTTGAAAATGGAAAATAAGGTATAGTGATTTCAGACATAACTTTACATACAGCAAGGCAGGAGCAACTTAACAAAAATACTTCGACTGAAAGTGTGTGGAGAAAAGAAACGTTGAGAAAATCAAAGCCAAGTAATTTGGGTGTGAAAAACGTACCACTGTGTAATTACCTTGTTACTAACTTTTGATTTACTTTTTAAGTCCAATTTAGCGATTTCCTCTGTTACCTAAATATCTTTCACCGCCCTTAAGTAACTGTTAAAACCAAACAGTATAGAGAGTCACATCGAATTTTGTGTTAAACAGTTCTATCTGCTTTTTCTTTACTAAAAGACTGCGACAAGGAACATGACAAAATAGACTGAGTGTTGTTAAGGAGGCCTGGTTGAAAGATCCCCGTGGTTGAATGCCATTTATTACTGTTTCACTTTGGACGAGTAAGCTGAAATAGCGGACGAGTGGATTCTTTTAATTGTTTCGGGAGATCACTCCATCCTTTCTGCATTGCCTCTTCCCGTATAAAATCAATACCTGACAGTGACAGCTGCATTAGAGAAAATTCTCTTTTGCACAGTGGTTTAGTAATTGGTCTTTTAAACCACGAAAAACTGGAATCTTTTCCCAGTGGGTTCACATACCGCCAGGTGCTGTTTGTATTTGTGCTATGCATTTGTTGCGAACTTTCATGTTCCTAAGAAAATTAATTTGTCCGCGGACACGTAGGAATTTCTAAGATTTTCACAGCCCTGATTAGCATCTGAAATGCTCTGCTACCTAACTTTTCTAGTTCTAGTAAATCATTTAATGGGTGATTGAAAGTCAACTATTTAGTGGGTGAAAGTGAATTGAACCCGGATTCACATCCTGTAAGAATAGTCGCGAAAACACATAACAATCGACTATAACGTACCCGCATGTTTGACATTCAGGTCTTCTCGCCTTCGGTGGCTGTTTTTCTGTATTTGCAAAGTCATAAATATCATCTAAAAAGTTGTCATCATCGCTTGCTAGTATTAATTCATTGCCATTTTCGTTTTCCAGCTCCATGTCATTGCGATGATCTCCAGGCACGCTCCTGCGAATCACCCCAAAACATGAGAAAACCCAAAGTATCCGCTCATGCGAATCACCCCAAACCACCAGAAAACCCTAAGAACTGACAATCCAGTCATCAGCACAAAGTCTGGTGTTAGGCAACTTCCTTTTACAGAAAAAAGGTAAAGTTGTGATTTCTTTTTAAATTTGACTTGTTAACTAGCAAATGAAAATAGTCTAAAAACATGCTGATAAAGATAGCTGAAGGCATTATGATTATGGATCTGAATAGGCACTGTATATTTCTGGGGTGGAGAGGATGGGTTGGCTTTTAAGCCTAGTTTGAGAACTAGACACGCATGAAAATATTTTCTATGCCAATTTTATAGTGTGGTTTGCTTATATTTTCTTCCGGAGGAGATATGTCAGTTTCGCCTAAGTAGTAGTCTAAGGGTTAACTTTATGTTAGGACTTACAGAATTCCAATTTGGATCATAGCATACAACAAAGTTTTTGACTGGTTCTTATCCAGAGCATTTGCAGACAACAGCACAAAAAAATGGGATTCCCTTTGATGGGATAGAAATGACTGTGGATAAGGAAATTTGAGAAAAAAATCTTTTTGATGATATTTCCAAAATGGGATGCATAGCCTTTTCAATCTTTGGATTTTGTGCCAAGGTTTCGCAAAGGCTTTCTAGAATGTCACATGAACATAATTTACATGTGTCGATTATGCAGGATGGTATTCAAATAGATATGATGAAGTCATGTTTATTCTACAAGAAATAGACAGAGAGCTACCAATTACAAAAAAAAAAACACCCTGTTACTAAAATGCCAAATTGCCCAATTTTACAGTGATCTGTGCAGTTTCTTTACCCTTGCAGAGAAACAATATGTTTTGTTGTATCTATTGGTATTTTTTCCCCCAAAAAAATGAATCATTACAAAATAAGTAAATTATAAGGATAAATCCCAAGATCCCCCTTGAGAAATCAGTAGCATACAGTGTATAAAACCCAAGGGTTGCTGCTTCAAATCCACAGCACAGCCATTTTTTTGTGAGGATTGATCAATGATAGCTAGTGCAACAGGATTTATTCCTCTCTACATGCTGATGATTGTTGTGACAGTAGCCAGTGGTTCAGGAAAAATATTGAGGGAGTGCTAATACAAGAAACTTCAGGAATGCATGATATAACTGAAATGTTGCAAAAGGAGCTTAACAAAATACAAAATTAATACACTTGAGAATTGTGTACTAAAGGCATTACACCTTTGATAATCATTCTTTGGACATGAGGACAAATTTAGGAAAAGATGCATCTTCTTTTTAAGAAATTTGTCTTTTTCAACATGTTTTTCTCTCCTGAAAGTCTGTCTTCTGCAAAGATGTAAAACCATGCATCACTTTATTTGGAAATTAGTTTAACAGTTGATAATAGATCTCTAATGTAAGTCAAAAATCACTAATGGAACTGACCATCAATCCAAAGTCTCTGATGTTTTTTTGTGATTGATCCTCCACTGCCCTTTGTGGCAGCCATTCTTCTAATGCTTCTGGGAATTTCAGATTCTTGTCATCTTGTCATCTTTCAGCAACCAGATGTATCTTTTTTCAATTTAATTGTCAGCTATTAAAATGGAATAAGATCAATAGATAAATAACTTCACATTGACACCAAGTTTAGTACAAGGTTTTCATTGATATTTTTGTATTTCACCATCATTTTGACAGTAGCACTGGTTAATTTGTAAACAAACTCATAATAAATTCAGTTAACTGTGCATGTGTGTTCAAATTCATGTGAAAAAAAAAAAATAGCACCATGTGATCCTTAATTAAGTATGACTCCTCGTAAATGAAATACATCCAGTACATTTTAGTTTCCTTTTCCATGCCTAAGCTGATAAAACAGAAATTCAATAAAGTATGAAAAAAAGAACTTCTCTGTCCTTGAACTGACTTTTTGGAACATGTGCAGTAAATGGAAAGCTTAGATTTTACTTTCTTGGAATTACATTTAGGTAATGAATATATGTATTTACCATACTTTTCAAAAACTGGAAATGCAAGAAGGTAACAATTACATTTTTTAAGTAGATCTATTTTGGTGTTTTTGTAAAGGTAAATCATTGTTCTAGATCTGTAAAATCAAGGACCCAGTTGGTAGCTGACTATTAACTCTTTATCACACAATCCCGACTTTTAATGACCCTGACAGAGAAGGTTTTTGAAAAACTTGTGGGAAAAGGAGAAAATGCTGGTAACCAGCATTTTCTCCTTTTCCCACCCAGTTTTCTACACTTCCATTTAGAGAAATTTCAGTTTTTGAGTCACAGTAAATTTGCTGTCTGCAAATGCTTTCAATTTGGAGAGGTCTAAAATTTTGTCATCTGGGAAAGAGTTAAAAGATGGACTCATCCAGCCATCTGAAACAATGCAGGTATTTTCGTTTTTCAATCCAGAAGCACTAGAAGAATAGCTGCCATGCAGGGCAGCAGAGAAACAATCACAAAATCAGAGCTTCCTTTCAGATTGAAGATTACCCTTTGAAGTTAGGTCTCTGAATATTAATGAAAGACGTTTTATTTAAAGTATATCTTGGTAAAACTGCTAAAATCTGTGCATTCTGATCATGATCTGGACTATCCGTTAGTTACTGAATAACCAGAGTGCTTACAGCACTTTGATTCTGTTGCCCTTTTCGCCCCCGTCTTCGCCCCGCTTTTTTTAGTAATGGCTGTTTCGAGCTTAAGCTAAATTGGAAGAGAGTATCATATTTACCATCTTTTGCTTTTACATTAAAAGTGGGGCGAATGAAATAGTTTTATGATTCTGTCAGATTCATGAAGAATGATTGACAAGGAAAGGAGAAATCTTTCGCTGTTTACTCCTAAATTCGAGTGAAATCCACTTTCGCATTTTTACGACGTTCTCCTCTGTAGAGAGTAGAAAAGGTTACCAGCGTGTATTTGCGCGAGAACCGATCCCGAGTCCAGCACTAGGAAAAGTTTGTTTCACGGGTTTGCAAGAAAATATGCGATTAAAGTTTCTTCTGCAGCCCAATAAGGCCATAGACAGGTAAAACTCTTCCCACTACTGTGCTTAACATGAACAAGAAATTGCCTTAAAAACAAATACGATATGATTATAGAAGTCGTAGTATTTTTTTTATTATTATTTTTTTCATAGTATTACTAATTTAGTGATAATAGTAACAAAATTGTGAGAGGTTCTAAAAATGGAGAAGTCAACTGAAGTTAAAGAACTGCCTGCCGAGTTCGTACTATTACGAGTAATTAGAATCTATCCCTAAGATATTTCTTTAGATTTATTGCTTGAGACGAGGATGATATAAATGAAGCCATTTAGTACTGCGGAGGTTGAAGACCAGGATCAGACTGCACATTTGTGAAAACTGACTGTGGTCTACAATCTACGCAACATAAAACCATAGTTGCGTATTGCGGGATAAGTTGTATAACGCGGAGAAAAAACGTAAAACTTTTCCATATTTTTCTTGTTTGACATGTTCAGTATGTTCAACTGGTGAAGGAGCTGAGCCCGGTATCTCAGTCACGGATCGTATATGTATATATGATCCCTGGTTCAGTCGATAATGTGCAGGGCTTGAAACCAGGTGGGTTACTTGTTCGAAGCCCCAGCTCGGCCAATTCCTTAGCGAAGATTGATCTGATTATTGCTTCAACAATGGTTTAGTGGGAGAGCAGCCCGTGGCTTTGGTAAAATATTTTGCGAAGTACTGGTAAAAGAAACTCGAGGAGAACACGGAAAGGTGCACTGGCCACCGCGTTGTAACTGAAATAATGTTGAAAATGTTTAACAACATAAAATTAACAGCATAAATTCCAAATGAAGAGGAGGTACAAATTTTCTAGCAATGGCTCAGTATAATTTCCAGACGTCAAAGATCTTAAATTGTCAGATAGGAAGGTTCCAGGGATCTTCCCTACTCTCCGCCGAAACAGACAATCTCAGCTCCCGTGCTTATTTCCCCCACCCCGTCCTCTTACTCATATGGTAATTGATAAAGTGGCCTGCACTTCATAATCGTTCCGGGGACGACACCACTGCATATAAGCAACCAAAGCCAGGTCCGACGCTTTACGGACTAGAAGTAAATGACTGCAGTACTCCGTCTATGCTTCCATAAGCCATTGAATGCTAAATTGTGATGGCAGATTTTGGTGAATCGGAAAAGTAAGGCAAGAAGGGAACATCCGTTATTGAGAGCTCTTACTTAATGACAAAAGTACAAAATATTTGTCAACCATTTCCAGGCTGTTAAAAGCTAAACTAGTCTAGTACGACGTTAATATTTCAAAATAACTCCCAAAGTATCAGACAATGTAGATTCAAGATCTACAGTTCTGTGCAGTCTGATCCTCGATCTCCACCGTCCGCAAAAGCAAAGGGAGCTGACCTTGACTAGTTCAGGATTGAAATTCACAGGGATATTTTCGCGGATTATGAGAGGTCACGTGATTAGCGAATGGTCTGTGACATGAATATTGGAAATGGTGGGGTTTCCATATACAAAACTCTTTAACTGTTGACATATGCCGGTAGTTAATGCTGTGTGCTATTGCTGAGAATATCGGTGCGACAACAGACTCTGCTTTCACCTAAAAGGTAATTATTACATGTGCATTGTACGATACTTTAAATCAGCGATTCCTCGAACACGTGATAATTCGAAAGTGTAACTGTTTTCAGTAACGGCATTACAAAAACTAAATGTGCACTTCTTTCATCTTAACCCTTTTCCTGCTAAATAACTAAAATGAAATTTTCAATTCGATAGTAAAAACCCAAATATTGCTATTTCAAAGTTATGTTTTGGGGAATAATATCTTCGTATCGGACAGTGTAGATCCAAGATCAGACTGCACGTTCTGTGCAGTCTGATCTTGATCTACACAGTCCGCAAAAGGTCAGTGAGTCGCGCTTAGCAGCCTTAGGGTTAAGGGTAATATTTAGCGCGGTTAATTTCGAAGAAAACGTCGTGGTATTGTCATAGTCTTGTTGCCGTCTGTGTCAGTGTCTGCGTCGTGCTAAACTTTTGACGGTGGTTTCGTTGGAATACATAAGCCATGTTCTGGCCAAAGGGGGTTTAATGCCGTAATCTCCGTACTGTATTATACCAAGTAAGTCATCATGTAATTTTGGAATGATAAAATCCATTTTGCCTAAGAACCCGACTGAATCATGAGGTAGAATGGTCCTTGTACATGCATAAAATTGACAGATAGCGAATGGTCCTTGTACATACATAAGATTGACAGATAGCAAAGTTTCGATTCGAGTTAGCCTACGCACCGACCTAAGTTAATACTTTTTATAGTTTTTTTTTTTTAATTTTATTTATTTATTTATTTATTTATTTATTTTGTGCATTAAACCTCCTTTTTCCCAGAACATGACTCACATATTCGCGATACCGTGAAATCGCAATTCCTTGAACACGCGATAACTTGAACGGACCACTTAGTTTGTAGTTCGAATTGCGTGTACTCGTCGTACTTTGAAATCGCGATTCTTCGAATTCGGGAATAATTAAAATATGCCACTGTATTTGTTGTATTCTATGAACGCTATATTCAAATCCGTGTCAAAGATCATTTGCTTAAAACAGTCATCTTAATTAATTAGGCAATGTTTATTTTAAATTACAAAATATGAGCTGCTGCATGCAATCGTCCCTGTGTTACAAAAAAAGTTACTTGCTGTAAGATGCCAGTTTTTTCTCGCTCCCTCGATTGACAGCTTATGACAGGTTTGACCATAAACATGGGAAAAACTCTATTTTTTCGAACACACGGATAATGGAGTTAAACATTATAAGATGAATTCGTTTCATATTTTTATCTGGGAACTTTAATAACAAAATTTAATGTTCTGTATAGCATTTGGTTTCAACCTTTTACTAAACAAGCCCGTGTTTTACTACTTCTGGGAAGAAGGGTTTTGAAACCATTCTGAGAAAAGGAGAAAATGCTGGTAACCAGTGCACCTCTCCATGCCTTTCTGGAGTTTTCTTAGCCTGCATTTCGCACAACACTCCTTCCGAGCCGCTGGTTGCTTTCTCACATAGGAATTGTCGAAACAATCTTCAGTGGTAGGGGAGAAATGTATCATGTTGCGCTGATAAAAAATTTAAGATTGTACATTTTCATGTTTCTATCGTAGTATCTAGAAATATAATGTTACCTTTTGTGTGTGTGTGTGGGGGGGGGGGGTTTCCTCAACAATGTGCTCAACAATATTTAAGTCATATCACGGCAACAGCCTGCTTAATCAGGTATTTTCTAGGTTTCAAAAGTGCAAGGCAGAGGCTTTGCTGTGCTCTACCCGGAGACAATTGCATTTGGTACAAGCTAATCGGAAATTGTGTTCCTTTGGAATTTAGAATATTATTGAGAATAAGGATCAGATTGCAGTTTGAAATGGTTAGTGATTACGTACCCTGCATGTACACGTTAAGAGAACTCCCGCTCTCCTACATCCTAGAATATACAGTTAAGAATCTGTCTGGTGGCTACTTCTATCAATGTAGCAACATGTGCGTAGCAAGCATTGTTCGCGTTTCCAGAGGAGGCAGTTATTTTGAAATAAGCCATGCACTAGCAAAAGACTTAATGCATCTCCGTGATGCATGATACCAAGCAATTTATTACTGTAGTTTGGATCTATTAAATACATTCTGTGTAACAATCGACTAAATTACCAGGTACACTGGTCCTTTGAACTGCAGAAAATTGACTTATAGCAAAAAGTTTCGGCCCAGGTTAGCCTGCGCGGACTGCGCAGGCTGACCAGGGTCGATACTTTTTGCAGATCCATTAAGCCCCCTTTTCACAGAGCATGGCTCAAATATACATGTGTTAAGCAAGCACCTGTCTCAAGTAACCACATTTGTGTGTTCCTCAGGTGGTTGCTTACAACAGGTTGTACTGTAGTGTGGCATTATTAAACTCAGCCAAGTTCTATTTCGGCACACTTTCGTCCGTTACCTTGAAAATTCGTTTTATGTTGTTAAAGCCCAATGCCCTTTTGATGAAAAATGGCCATCAAATAGTTTAGACAATAGTTTTAGTAAAGATACCAGAAGGGTATTTGCTTCACTGAAGCTTTAGATTACATGTAATAGGATAATAACGAAAAACCCCTCTTACCGCATATGGTAATGAGGGTAATTTGCATACTGCAGGTATGTCTTAAAATAAAAGAAGATGTGTGTAGAACGTATATTTACCCCGAAGTACATGTAGTTCCATTGCAAGGTTCGATGCTGCTTGTTCACTCCATCTTTGATACCGCCGATTTGTTTACATCCTACTATGCACGTGCATCTCTCCGCCTCCTCTTCTTTTTAGGCGTGGGCAGTTTTTACGACGGAATCTCCGTAAATAAAATTGCCCCTTATCGGTTTGCAGTTACCGATTTTTTCATTAACGTTATTATTTCGTTTTAAGGATTTTTTTTTTCATTAGATGATTTTTTATCTTCTTTAAGAAAACTGAGCTGTAAAAAGAAAAATAAATGAGTATATGGGGCTTTAAGATATCTCAGTTAAACCATATCAACCAATTAACATCGTTAATAAATCGGGTCAACTGTCTCAAGTTGATGATGTATTTGGATGTACAATTAAACAAATTTCAGTGTCCATCTTTGTTAAACCTTAGGCTGCTAAACGCGACTCAATGACCTTTTTGCGGACAGTGTAGGTCAAGATCAGACTGCACAGAACGTGCAGTGTAATCTTGGATCTACACTGTCCGATAAGGAGACATCTTTCCACCAAAATACCATTGAAATAGCAATATTTGGCATTTTACTATCGGCTTGAAAGTTTCATTCCACTTATTTAGCAGGATAAGGGTTAAGCAAGCGACCTGTATGAAGCAAGCAAATAATGACTTCGAAGAGAACACAAGTATATTAAAATGTATGTGTACATGGCAAGCACATGTCGTAATTCTTTCAGCGTCCAGTGTATAAACACGATCCCTATGCACAGCTGAAATAACATTCCACTGACATTCAGAAAGGTCTTTATTCTACAGCCTTTATCCTATAGGCTTGACTACACAAGCGGGGAATATAGATCCAAGATCAGGCTGCATGTTCTGTGCAGTCTGATCTTGATCTATACCGTCTGCAAACGCCCCTTGCTTTCGCCCATGGTGCTAAAAAGGTTATTTGCGCTAGATTTGAATAGCTAAACCATTAATTTGCCGTTACGTTCGAAGGAACCGAGTTCAAATTTGAACAGGATCATTGACTTGCATTAAGTTTAAAAAGCTAAACTGTCAATTTGCATTCTTGGTGGACCCTAAATTTGTACAGCACTTCACAACGTTTTTATTGCGTAATTCGATCGAAAGTCCAATTTTAACTCTTTTTCAGACGACAGAATTTTTACCTTGTCCATATACAAAGCATTTGCAGACGGTAAATTACATGTAGTTCAAATGATTCAAGCTTGCCTTTCGAAAGATGGAAAGCAATGTGGGAAAAGGAAGAAAATGCTTGTTACTATCAATTGATCCTTTCCCCCAATGTCTACAAATATCATCTTTTTCATGATAGAATAAAAAAGAAAGATCGTTTGTCAAAGGGTTGATCTACGACTAATTCTGTCAGCGTTGATGGCAATTTTAGTTGCTATTGTAAACAATTGTTCAGGGCCCGTTTTCACTAACCTTTTTTAGTCTGATCAACTGTAGAAAGTAACATAATTTCTGATTGGCCAGACAATTTGGTTTGGATCAATCATTTAGAAATGACTTTGATATTTTACCAATTCTTGAAATAGTTTGATTTAGATTGCAATGTATGATGGTTGGTGAATACGGTCCCAGCCTTAATCAAACCTACAGTTTTTCTCTTGGATCTACGCAATCCGATATTTTACAGGAAGAGCAATTCATAGCTTTGCCGCAAGACGGTGATTCCATAACTTTGTCGAGAGGCCGGAATTTCATAATTTTGTCGCAAGGGCGGAATTCCATAACTTTGCAGCAATGCCGAAATTTTAAGATTTTTTGCAAAGCCAGAATTCCATTGCTTTTTTGTTAAACTGGAATTCAATAACTTTGTCATATAATGCTACGATTTCAAACGTTTCTAGGAAGTCTAGAATTCCATGACCCTTTCGCAATGCCAAAATTACGTAACTTGTACAAAACAAAATTACTTGTCGTACAGCTAGAATTTCATAACTTTGTCGGAAGGTTGGATTTCCATTACTTTGTTGCAAGGCCAGAATTTCATGACTTAGATACGCGGCTGGAATTTTATAAATTTGTTGTAGGACAGCAGTTTTATAACTTTGTCGCCAGGCCGAAATTTCATAAATATATCGGAAGGCCAGGACTTTAACGCCGAAATGTCATACTAGGGCAAGACTTTCATAAAGTAGTGTCAAGGCCAAAATTCTATCGCTCTCGCAAAATCAGGATTTAATAGCTTTTTAGCAAGGCCGAAGACCATAAGTTTGTCAGTAGGAGAGGTTTTCATTACTCTGTCGCAAGGCCGCATTTTCATAAATTTGTCACGGGGCAGGAATTCCGTAACTTTGTCGCACGGCCTCAATTTCATAAGTATGGTGTATGGCTGGAATGCCGAAACTTTGCACAAAACAAGAATTTCATACTTTTGTCACAAGGCTGGAAATCCATAACTTTATCGAGAGGCTATGATTTCCATAACTTTGTCGCATGACTTTGCAGCAAGGCTAGGATTCTTTAACTTTGTCGCAAGGCCGGATGTCATAACTTTGTCGCAAGGCTATGATTCCATTACTTTGTCGCAAAGCTAGGATACCCTGATTTTGTCGCAAAGCTTTGACTCCATAATTCTGTCGCAAGGCTAGGACTCCGTAACCTGGTTGCAAGGCTGGAATTCCATGACTTTGTCGCGATGCTAGGACTCCATGATATGATCGTAAGGCAGGAAATCATAATTTTGTCGCAAGGCCGCTGAGGAATTTCATAACTTTGTCGTAAGGCCGTAATACAAAAACTATTTTGCAAGGCCAGAATTCCTTACCTTCGTCATAAGCCCGGGATGTCATAACTTTGTCGCAAGGTCAGATTTTCATAACTTCAGGTGTATCATTTTTTGTTACTTAGATATTTGACGATTTGATGGTATCTTTATTGAATCCCTTAAACTGCGTTTTGGAATCGAAGTAAACAAAAGGTACAGTCTCATGGAAATAAATAGGTAAATATACAAAAAATAAGTCCTTCGTAGAAGCTGGTATCATCTGTCTGATGGGAGATTATAAAACCAGTAGAATGTTCTTTAAAATTGAAAAGACTTCCTGCTCTACGACATATTTATATGCAATGTCACGTAAGCGTGAAATTGGCAGATTAATACACAGAACCATGTGACAACAGCCATAAAAAAAATAATCCCTTTCATTTTTTCTTGTAGATTACGCCATACAGCTTCCGGCACTGAACACAAAACAGGCTTCTTCTGACAAAGATCAAAGCTGAGTAAATTACGTTAAAAATAAATGAATAACCATGGCTAACTCGACAACAGGACCGGCACAGAGTGACTTGACAATAACTACGTCTAAATCCTATGGACCATTGACCTGGGACGATGCAACATGGATTCTTACGAGCTCTTTCATCATTTTTACGATGCAGTCAGGTAGGAATAATTATATTGTAATTGCATGTTATCTTTTTCACGTGATCTAGTGAGTTACATCTTCAAAGGGACTCTCTTTGACCTTTCTTTGCCCTTAGAGTGCTTCAACCCTTAGGCTACTAAGCCTTGAGTCACGGACCTTTAGCGGACAGTGTAGACCAAGATCAGACTGCATAGAACGTGCAGTCTGATCTTGGATCTACACTGTCCGATAAGGAGATTTTTTTTTTCCGAAATGACTTTTAAATAGCAAAATTTGGGTTATTTTACTGTCGGGTTGAAGATTTCATTCAACTTATTCAGGAGGTTAAGAGTTAATACGCCTGCAAATAAGCTTATACAGGCTTTCCGCAGACTACTTTTGAAACCATTGTGACAAATGAAGATATTTTGGATAACATTCTATGTTGTGTATGATCTACAATGTCTGCAAAAATGCCTAAAGATTATCTAAGGCATCCATCCCAAGAAGCAATCCACATCATTTTATGTCTTTGGGGCTCTGAGGTATGGGGGAGGGGAAGAAAGAAGGTGGTGAAGGAACTTGCAACAGTGAAGCACACTACAAGTACATAAAGGTGAACTCTGTTTCCCCGATTCTTACGGCATAAGTGCGTTTAGGTAAATCTTTGGCCTGTATTCACCAACCATTCTAAAGTTCATTCTTAGTCTTATCCTAGATTTAGAAAGTAACGCAATATTTTATTGGCTATAACATTTAGTTAGGCCAATCAGAAAAGTTCGTTTCTTTGGAATTAGAAAAAAGCCGTGAAATTAGACTAAGCATTTTTTTTTCCTGATCATGGATCTGAGAGAGATTACGGTATAATTGACCCGATACAGGAGAATTTGCTCGTAACGACCAAACTCTCTTTACCACAATATTTTTACACATTTTTAGAAACATGTTCTTTTTTTTTCAAAATTACTGATCATCAACTCTTCTTCAATATGTTTGACTGACAAAGAGTTATCCTTGGACAATGATAGTGTGTAAGCCTTCTCAAGTTATCATTTTCAAAAATTAAATGAGAACAGAGTTGCCCTTGGACAACGATAGTGTTACCCTTCTGAAGTTATCATTTTTAAAAATGAAATGAGAAGAGAGTTGCCCTTGGACAACGATAGTGTTAGACTTCTGAAGTTATCATTTTTAAAAATGAAATGAGAAGAGAGTTGCCCTTGGACAACGATAGTGTTAGACTTCTGAAGTTATCATTTTTAAAAATGAAATGAGAAGAGAGTTGCCCTTGGACAACGATAGTGTTAGACTTCTGAAGTTATCATTTTCAAAAATTAAACGAGAAGAGAGTTGCCCTTGGACAACGATAGTGTTAGACTTCTGAAGTTATCATTTTCAAAAATTAAACGAGAAGAGAGTTGCCCTTGGACAACGATAGTGTTAGACTTCTGAAGTTATCATTTTTAAAAATGAAATGAGAAGAGAGTTGCCCTTGGCCAACGATAGTGTTAGACTTCTGAAGTTTTCATTTTTAAAAATGAAATGAGAAGAGAATTGTTCTTGGACAACGATAGTGTTAGACTTCTGAAGTTATCATTTTCAAAAATGAAACGAGAAGAGAGTTGCCCTTGGACAACGATGGTGTTAGACTTCTGAAGTTATCATTTTTAAAAATTAAACGAGAAGAGAGTTGCCCTTGGACAACGATAGTGTTAGACTTCTGAAGTTATCATTTTCAAAAATTAAACGAGAAGAGAGTTGCCCTTGGACAACGATAGTGTTAGACTTCTGAAGTTATCATTTTCAAAAATGAAACGAGAAGAGAGTTGCCCTTGGACAACGATAGTGTTAGACTTCTGAAGTTATCATTTTCAAAAATTAAACGAGAAGAGAGTTGCCCTTGGTCAACGATAGTGTTAGCCTTCTGAAGTTATCATTTTTAAAAATGAAATGAGAAGAGAGTTGCCCTTGGACAACGATAGTGTTAGACTTCTGAAGTTATCATTTTCAAAAATTAAACGAGAAGAGAGTTGCCCTTGGACAACGATAGTGTTAGACTTCTGAAGTTACCATTTTCAAAAATTAAACGAGAAGAGAGTTGCCCTTGGACAACGATAGTGTTAGCCTTCTGAAGTTATCATTTTTAAAAATGAAATGAGAAGAGAGTTGCCCTTGGACAACGATGGTGTTAGACTTCTGAAGTTATCATTTTCAAAAATTAAACGAGAAGAGAGTTGCCCTTGGACAACGATAGTGTTAGCCTTTTGAAGTTATCATTTTCAAAAATTAAACGAGAACAGAGTTGCCCTTGGACAATGATAGTGTGTAAGCCTTCTCAAGTTATCATATACAAAAATGAAATCAGAACAGAGTTGTCTTTGGACAATGATAGTGTGTAAGCCTATTCAAGTTATCATGTACAAAAAATGAAATGAGAACCAAGCTGAACTTTTGCAAAACTGATGGTCATTGATTTACAAACCAAGTTCCGGGAAGTCGACTGGAAGGGCTTCTATGGAATGCGAATACAAACTCTCAGTTCGACCACCATTCTAATAGAATTTCAACAAAGAGTCTTTTCATTCCTTACTAAACGCAAAATTGAATATGTGTTTGACTGTTCCACTGCCAACTAAATAAACTGATTATAAATGTGAAATGCTTTTTTAAGGGCTAAATCTTTACCAAATAATCCCGAGTTTGAACGACCCTAAGAAAAAACGTTTTGGCATACTGTTTGGGAAAAGGGGAAATGCTGTTTACCAGAAATTTCCTTTTTTTCCACGGGGTTTTCTTTTCTTGCTAAAACAAATCCAAGAATTTGAGCCACATTTAAATTGTTTTCTGCAAAGGCTTTCAATGTGTACAAATCTAAAATTTTGTCGTCTGGTGAAGAGTTAAAAATCTTCTTTCTTTCGATATTGCGTTGAATATTAATGCATCTGTTAATTTAAATCACCCTATTCGTGTTTTCTCCAGACTCGGAAATCCTAATACGAATACCGCCAATCCCTCGAACAGATAATAAATACGTTAGCAGTTCTAATTAAATTTCTCTTCATAACTTCATAAATCATACAGGTATGTGATAGGGGCTTAATCCTGAAAAGCACCTATCACAACTTTAGTTGCCTTTGCGGCCAGTGTAGAACAAAGATCAGACTGCACAAAACGTGCAGTCTGATCTTTGATCTACACTGTCCGCTTTGCTTACACTCTCTGGACAAGAGCAGCCTTCAAACTGCAAATACTTGCATCTTATTTCTAGATTAAAAAAAGTATGCCAGGTTTATTCAGCGCTCTGTGGGGGCTTAAGATATTTCTTGCTAGAATTCTAGGGGTTTTTTTTCCCTTTTCGTTCGTAGGCGAAAAATCTTCCTCGCCGATCTGAATGAACCTCTTAAGCTCTTAGCTCGTGGTTATTAAATGGCATTTTCGCAATTGAAGGGGCATTAAACAAGATTTTGACCAAAACATTTTTTGGGGTGAAAAAAATTTATAATGAAAAATCATAACTACGTTACTGTTTACCTTTAGTTTGAAAAACCTCCGATGGGCCTCGATTCTACATTCCTCATATTCATGGTCGTTGACTCTACGGGGCTATGAGGCCAACCTATATTTCACCATGTTAAAAATGTACATAGACCTTGTTGTCCCATAACAGCTACACAGTTACTAATGGAACAGAAAATTTTACATTGAAAATACAAAAAAAAAGAACCGGTATGTCCTCGTATATTTTTCACATATATTTCCGTCTGTGTTTCAATTCTAAAGCCAAGTTTGCGCCTGATTGAAAATCAGCAGTCTTAGTTAAGATTTTCCAAAAAATTACTTGCGAAACAAACTCTGGCTCAACGCCCCTTTAAGAAACAAAGGGATTGCGGGAGCGAAGAAAACATCAAGTTAAGTTGTAAACTATGTAGATCAAGCCTTTTTTGTAAAATATTCTGAAAAAAAAAAACCCGTTTAAATTATAAAAGTTACAGTGTATGACTCCGAATGGATAAAGATTTACGTAGCCTTGTCAGAGTTACAAGCAAAGGGTGGAAAGCAAGGGCAACGGGGGCCGGGGAAAAAGAGTGACAAATTAAAAAAGGAAATTGCCTGTCAGGGTAGCAAAAAGGCGGATGTCATCTGTTGAAACAAATGTTTTACCCTTATTTTGCAATTTAAACCTACAATCCCGTGAGGAGAAAATGGCTTTAAAAAAGGTTCTGGAACTAGGAGAAAATGTTGGAAACAAGCGTTTTCTCCTTTTACCACAATCTTTTCTACTATTTCAAAGACAAATTTAATCGTACGAGTCTAATTCAATTTGTCGCCTGCAAATGCTTTCAGTTTGGACCGGTCTAAAATTTTATCGTCTGGTAAAGATCAGTAGAAAATATGGTGCAACTGCAAATTCAAGATTGTTTTTGTCAGATCATCTGGTAAAATGGCGGACAGTGTAGATCTAAGATCAGACTGCACGCTCCGTGCAGTATGATCTTGTATCAAAACTGTCCGCAAAAGCAACTACAGCTGGGTTCAGTAGTTTACGAGTTAAATTTTAAAAAAAAAATTACAAACGGTTTGATCGATACTTTTTTTTGCCTGTCTTTGACTCACGGTCAAAACTCAGACTTCAACCTTTAGCATTGACCGATCGAATTTGATTAAATATCATCCAGACGACAAAATTTTAGACTTGTCTTAATTGAAAGGATTTGCAGATGAAAAAATATATGTGGCTAAAATGATGAGACTTTCACTTGAAGGATAGAAAACATCGTGGAAAAAAGACAAAATTTCCCTTTTTTTTTCGCTATGTTTTTGAAGCTTTGATACTTAGGTTCACTGAAACACAGACTTTTGCCGAGTCTTAGACTTTGTCGTTGACAAAGAAATTGCATAAAAAAGCGTGTGCTTCCGTTTGTTCTATATCAAATATTGATCACTAAAACATTCGTTTGTCTGTTTGTTTTGTTTGTGTGGCCATTTCAGGGTTATTTCCCTCACATCGCAGCTGCCAGTGCGCCTACTCTGGTTTTATTGTAGTTTTTTTTTTTCTTATTTTTTACCTGCACTTTGCACAACATTTTGTCCACGCTTCTGGCTGCTTTCCCTCTTAACTCTTTACCACGCAATCCCGATTTTTAACGACCCCGAGGGAGAAAACATTGTGGCAAAAGGAGAAAATGCTGGAAACCAGCATTTTCTCTTTTTCCCACCATGTTTTCTATCCTGTCAAAGAACTTCTAGTGAATTGTATCACTTTCGAATTTGTCGTCTGCAGATGCTTTCGATTTGTAATGAGTCTAGAACTTGTCGTTTGGTTCAGAGAAAAACTTAGTCTCAACATCATTAAGCGATGAGAGAGGAAGGAATCCTATTGCAATGACTATCGCAACTCTCGGAAATAATTTTGCCGAACTGGGAACCGAACCAGCGACCCCTGTATTACCAGCCCCGCACTTTGCCTGCTAAGCTACTTGACTGGGAAATTGCAATGCAAGAAAACGGCAAAATCCGGTAAAATTTAGATTTCGCTGACTGTACACCAGATGGCAAAATTTTAGACCCATCCAATAAGAAAGAAGTTAAAGCAGAGAAATCAAACGTTGGCAGTAAATAGGATTTGCCTTTAAAAGGTGTTAACGCATTGTGAAAAAGGAGAAAATATCGGTTACCAGCATTTTCTCCTTTTCCCACAATATTTTCAAAAGCCTTTTTCCTCAGGGTCGTTAAAATTCGGGATTGTTTGATAAAGAATAAAATCTTTTCTGGATGACAAAAATTTAGACTTGACCATGTCGAAGACATTTGCAGATGACAAATTACTCGTCAACGGGGCTAAAATGGCGTGATTTAATTTTCAAACGATGGGAAACACAGTGGTGATGGAGAAAATGCTGTTACCAGCATTTTCTCCTTCACCAACAATGTTTTCAAAAACTTTCATTCGTAGAGCTGCAAAACATTGGATTATTTGGTAAAGATTAAAAAAAGAAAGAAACTAATGGAGTATTTTTTGTTCTGCTATTGATAAATAGCAAAGCATATCTCCCAGACGATATGGCCGTTATTTAATCGGAAGGATTGATAAATAATTAATTAGAACTAAATCCCTTGGAATAGATATCTGCAAATCATCAAATAATACAAGTATCTTTTCCGGGCGGCTCTAGATAGAAAGCCTTCGCGATCGGGAGGCATTCGGAAAAACTTCGGGTAATCCGTTGGCCTAGTTAGATGCAGTTACGGAATCGGCCGAGTTGTGACGAGTGGATAGAAAAGATCAAAGATCCCCATTATGCGAAATAATTGTCGACCAGGGTCCGTATTCACCAACCATTCTTAAGAACGTTCTTAGTCTTATTCTCCAATATTTTCTAAATTTGAAAGTAACAGAACTTCTGATTGGCTTAATCAAATGGTTTAGCAACTTCTGGTTGGCTAAACCAAGTTAAGAATGGTTTGTGAATACGGACTCTGGCCAAGTGAAATACGGAAATCTGCCCTCCGGAAACTACTTTGGACAACTTCGACATGCCATACACAGGATAGGGCCACTTGTCACAACTCGGCCGATTCCGTACCCACATCTAACCTCGTCTGTATAACGGTCGTTTCCATTTGAACTGCCAATCACGTGATCTTATGCATGGCGGCGCCACTGTCAGTCGTTTAGCAATGACATATACAACCTCGATGAAGTTATTCACATCTATCTATCTGTCGGTGAAAACTTCAATCGCAATTGATAAACCACGTTAAAAAATGAATGTACGAACTGTTTGTCAACTGAAATAAAGTTAGAAAGATTTGGATAGAAAATTGAGACTCAAGTTTTCTTTTTTACGAGAAGCCTTACAATTTTCAGAACCGTAAAACGGCCTATTTTCCGCGATGAAATGTACCTTGTAGGTATGCCGAATGAGGATAGGGCTTTACGATTAGTGAGACTAGCCTGATGAGACGATACATACGGCTATAAAGCAACATGCAGTTAGATCTCGTTCCGCAAGTTTTTTAGAAAATCTAGGAAGAAAACCAAGTAACTATAATTTGCCTGCCCTGCAAATATGGCTTAAGAGCTGAGATATAGACAGAAAGATGTGTATAAAATATGAGGAATATCCTCCTTTTCCTGTATTATCTGTATATATTTTACCTTAAAATTCTAATCCCATTTGTCAGGGGATATTTACGATTATGTCTGTATCTCTGTCCCTATCCCTCTCCAAATTCATTCCAAGCAACTTGATCACGAATAAATTATATCGACATTTTCATTTGGGAGACACGACACAGAAATTGTATTTTAAAGGCAAGAAAATCCCAAAAAATATCACACGGTGTTAATTCAAGATAGGTTGTGCGTTCTTTGTGGTCTCTTCTTGATTTCTTGTCAGCAAACAAAATCATAAGCTTTAGGTTATGCCTAGCATGCTAAGGGTATCATAGGCCCAGAACATGTTTAACTCTGTTTAAGACGACAAAATTGTAGACACGTCCAAAATTGAAAGCATTTGCAGACTACAGGTTGACTGTTGCTCAAACGGTTGGATTTTTTGTTGATAGGGTAAAAAACACTATGGGATATGCAGAAAATGCTGGTTACCAGTATCTTATCCCTTTTCCTCAATGATTTCAAGCCTTATACCTTAGGCTTCTGGAAAAATGGAATTTTGTGGTTAAGGACTAACGTTTATTTCCGCATTTTTTTTTTAAACATTTGTAATAGTTTGAATTAGCCTGGGTCCAGCTACCGGTTATTTCTAATCGCTCCTAATTAGAATACAAATTACAGCATGTTCTATTGACGTAAACTATACATTTTTTTTTTCATCTGTAACAAAAAGAAAATTAATCCTAAACGCAATAGGACAGTGACACAGTGCGGGTACATTACGTACGTAACAATACTGTTGTGAAAAAATATATAAGCCATGCTCTAGTAAAAGGGGGCTTAATGCATCTCCGTGATGCATAATACCAAGCAAGTCATCACAGGTTTATACATCTCTAAAATCCGTTTAGTATGGCAAACTACTGAATCATGAGGTACACTGGTCCTTTGACATACAGAAAATTGACCAATAGCAAAAAGTTTCGGCCTAGGTCAGCCTGCGCGGATTGCGCAGGCTGATCTGAGTCGATACTTTTCGCAAATGCCTTAAGCCCCCTTGTCACAGAGCATGGCTCATATATATATTACAATGAAGGGAGAGAAGAGAGGAGGAAATGAGTAAAAAGAAGTAAAAGGGAAAAATTTGGTAATAGGAGACATAACATAATGTAATTTGAAAACTCATCTACATATCGGCCTAATTTCTTGTGGACACTGGCGTCATTACTACTCATCAATGAAACAAATGTGAACAATAAGTCCGATATTTATAAAAAAAAAAAACTTGCTTAAATATTTCTTCCTGGGCTCGTAATCACCATCCATTCTTCATTTCATATTTAGTCTCATTCTAGATATAAAAAGTAACACAAATTCTGATTGGCTAATCCATTTGGTTTAGCCAATTAGAAGTTGATTTACTATTAGATTTGGAAAATTCTTAGGAATAAGACTAGGGACGTTCTTATGAATTGTTGGTGAATATGTGGGTGTACTTTGGACAGATACGTAAAGAATGATATTCATGTTCCAAATTTTGAGAACTGCAACGCTGACATTTCCTAAGAGATCTTTCAATTGTGTGCTGGTTATATATCGACCGGTCTTGTCTCGATCTCCTTGTTACTATCTAAATTGATCTTTGGCAATGATCTATAATCTGTACCCATGTTGTTATTGTTATAGTTGATAAAGTAAAGTCAGAAAACATAAAAGGTAAAAATGATCAGGCTAGAGCACAGACTACGGTTGAATATTGTAAACGTTATGCTTAATCTAATTGTAAACGTTATGCTTAATCTAATTTCGGGCGGTTTTTTTTTATCAACGACTGTTATCAGAGCGCTAAATACAACTATTTATAGATGTACTTTAGTATTCATTTTCCATGGGTCTCTAGAGTGAATAAAAACCGAGTTCTTCGAGAGAAGGAAATTAACTCTTCAACTGCTACACATTACAGTGGATATTCGTTGTAGAGAGTGCAGACGAAGATCAGTCGGACGGTCTGATATTGCTCTAGGCTCTACGATACTCTCTCACAATGGTTTGAGCCAAATAATCTAGATGGAAGGCTAGCACATTAATCCTTCACAAAAAAATCTCGCGATTTAACGATATAAAGAAAGAAGTATTTTGAAAAAGTTGTGGAAAAAGAGAAAATGCCAATCAGTTGCTATCATTTTCTCCGTTTCCCACAATGTTTGTCTACCATTTTTAAGACAAATTCCATCATTTAAACTACATATTATTTTGACGTCTACAGTTGCTGTCAGTTTGGACAAGCCCAGACTTATGTCGTTTAGTAAAGAATTTATCCGACAGGTTATGAGTCAAAAGTCATTATCAATCTTTTCTATTCATGTGACATCATGTAGCACGGTCAAAACCAGGGATAAATCAATATAAACTTATAGTACTACCTTTCTATAGGCAAAATTTAATGGGAAATCTAGCAGCAAATAAATTCCGTCAAGGTGGTTGGTTGTTTGGAAAAAAGTTCATTAACGCAAGGGGGCGCTGATAGCCTGAACTCGTCGTCACGGAATTCCCAAAGGCAGACTGGTTCACCTTGGGGAAATTAGGACCTTTGTTCGAACTTTATGTCGGTTGACCCTCGGTATTCGAACTTTTAATCATCATTAACCCGTCTTATAATGGCCATGCGCAGGACATTTTTGCCAACGGTACCTTTGCGTGAAGAAATAAGCCAATTTTTTGTGTATTAGACGGTCGCTTCGGGCTTATTGTAAGTATCTACGGGTAAACGGAAGACTGTTTATGAAGTTAAGCTTAATTAAATCGTTTTATCTCCGGTTTAAGATGTTTACTTCGCGAGTGATTTATTAGCGATAAAGTGTGTTCACTACTTTGAAATCTTGTTTCAATTTTAGTGAAAACATTATTTTACACTAAATGCGGTTATTAATGATGAAAGTACAAAATTAACCCTTTTACCGAATAATCACGTATTTTAACGTCCCAAGGAAAACACGCATTTGAAAACATTGAGTGAATAGGATCAAATGCTTTGTCGTTGACAAAAACTGCAAAACTATCTAGTTATAAATGAGACATAATCTGTGAAAGGGTGTTTATGGTATCTGCAAAGGTATCGAGCCATAGAAACTTTGCTACCGTTAAATTTTCTGCACGTCAAAGGACCATTCTACCTCATGATTTGATCGGTTGTTAAAATGATGACTTGCTTGGTATAATGAATCACGAACATGTAATAAACCCCTTGTAGAGCACGGAATATTTATATGGAAAACAAATACCATCGCTTGAGTCACTTTAACTCTTTACCAAACGACTAAATTTTGTACGGCACCAAATTGAAAACATTTGCAGTCAACAATTTAAATGTAGATCAAATGATGATTTCTGTCTTTGACAGGGTAGAAAACATTGTGGGAAAAGGAGAAAATGCTGGTTACCAGCATTTTCTCCTTTTCCCACAATGTTTTCAAAAGCCTTCCGTCCCAGGGTCGTGAAAACCAGGGATTGTTTGGTAAAGGGCTAATGTACCGTCTGCAAATTCTTTCAATTGAAATAAGTCTAAAATATTGTCGTCTGGTAAAGAGTTAACTGTCGATCGATTTATCTTATCTAGCACTATCAGAATTTAAGCATTCCATTTGCAAATTGAGTCTTGAGGCAACTTTTGGTTAGTTATTCAATAAACCAATTAGACATGTGCATGGTTTGACTTATGCATTGCCAGACGAGAAACAAATTGAACGCATTTGCAGACGACAAGATTTAATGAACTGTGAGCGAAATGATGGGATTTGTATTTGAAGTGTTAGAGAACATTGTAGGATAAGGCTTTTCCCGCTTTATTTTTAAAAGCCTTCCTCGTCCTTGTAGTTTAAGAGAGAGAGACAGAGACAGAGAAAACACAACACACAATACATGTATTTCGATCAATGTTGGAACATGGGGAAAAAAACGAAGAGGTTTTGAGAATTCATATTTTTGTCGAAATGTTTATAATATCGACTTTTCTTAATGTAAAAGATGAAGTAAACCTTTACCAAACAGTACCGTCTTTATCGAAAAATGTGAGAAAAGGGGAAAATGCTGCAAACCAGCATTGTATCCTTTTTTTTCAATGTTTTCTACCAATGTGAACACGAATCACCTCATTTGAGTCATAATTAATTTGTGGCGTGCTTTCAATATGGACAAGTCTGAAGTTTTTGTTATACGGGAAAGGATTATGTAACTTTCGATTGCATTGTCTATAGAGATAGGCGGAATATAATACCTCAGGCTCTCTACTTTATTACACACTATTAATCAGTCAATAAGATGTATCGATCAGTTTGCTGATAAGGGTGTTTGGGGAAGCAGGATCTCTATTCACCAACCATTCTAAATCGCATTTCTTAGTCTTATTCTAGATTTAGAAAGTAATGCAATTTCTGATTGGCTAAACCATTTGGTTTAGCCAATCAGATATTGCTTTACTTTGAAATTCTTGATAATTGGACAAAGACTGCTTTTAAGAATGGCTGGTGAAAACAGGCTCTAGATTAACGTTAAATAGGCACCTTAAAAGTTTATATCAACGATATTTTGATCATTCCACGATGTATTTTTCACGAGGAAACAAATCAGTGAAATATACGTACATAGTTTATAAAATGGAATAACGTTGAATCAACGCTAGTTCATGCTCCTCATGGCAAATTTAGATACAATTTACTGTAAACTTGTACTGGAAGTACTGGGGGGAAAAGGGGACCTTCGAGGAAAAGTCATATCAGCAATAAATGACTGTTCTTTGCTGAAGCTGTACAAAGAAATAATTCAATTCAGCTGAAATTTTGCAGGAGTGTGGGCTTTTTAAGACCTTATTTCTGTCTCCCCAATAAACACTGTTTCAACGCTGCTTATGCGGGGAAGCAGTGTGTGACTTAGAAAGAGTATTGTCCGAAAGACTTTAATAGGAAACTCCAGAAAAACACGGTTACGTGTACTAGCCGCGGCTATGTGACTGAGATAATGTTTTAAATTCGATCAGAGTTTGCTCAACAGTACACAAAATATCGATGACCGGATGCAATTTGTCTTATGATCCCTCAAATGGGACCAAACGGCCCCGCAATATAAACATATTCTTAAAAATCAAAGTACATTCGCAAGCCAACAACGTGGCATTATTTGTATTTGGTTTTTGCATACAAATCGGATGTAATTAAAAAAACTTTGCATATGGAATTTTGTTTCAAATGATATCTCGCGAAAATGCAAAGAAAGCATCAGACATGATTCCGCTCAATCTCTTCTATTTTACCAATGTTATTATGTATTGCAAAATGTTTCATATATTTTCCATTCGAGTTACTGAGTAAACCATGAACCTTAGTTTAAACATATTTTATTTGCAAATTCAACTGAAATGTACATGATAATTTACGAATACAATTCAAAATTTTCTGCAAAATGGATAAGAACGAAAGCAGAGCTTATAATGTTCTTCTCCAAGCTGATGGCTTAAAACGAGTACAACCTTACAGTATATGTTTGACAATTTCGCCCATATTTTCTAAACGAAATACCGAGTAAACAATCTATAGTATATGTATGACAATTTTCCCCATATTTTCGTATCGAAATACCGAGTAAACAATCTATAGTATATGTATGACGATTTCCCCCCGTATTTTCTTATCAAATTAGCGAGTAAACAATCTATAGTATATGTATGACATTTTCCCCCATAGTTTCCTAGAGAAATACCGAGTAAAAACTCATAGTATATGTATGCAAATTTTCCTGATATTTTCCATTCGAATTTCTAGATTAACAAACTAAGGTATGTGTAGGCCAATTAATTTATATTTCCATTCGAATTACCGAGTAAATAACTTGTAGTACATGTATTACAGTTAAGGAAATTTGAACGTTTTCATATATGTATTAATAACCTGAATATGCTTGTTATTCGAGCTAACGTTTTAATCCCACATGTAATCAGGTGACATTTTTTCTGTATTTGTTTCCTGTCGGAACATCAATTTTTTTCATTACAAATTGGTCAGTGATTATGATCATTAGCGATGTTTTTTTTTTTCTTTCATTTGTTCATGTTTTTTAGCAACATAAGGCTATAAATCGGATGTATATCGTAGAAATAGGTCAGGTTGCTGGGTAACCAACTAAACATTAGTTATTGTTGTCACGGCAACGGTTATGACATTGTCTTAATTTCTCTTTAATTGTTCGCGTAGACTTGACCCTTTGCGAGGAGTAAATTCTGTAAACCTTTTGATGATATGCCTAGCGTCGATGGTTAGCGGACAATGTAGATCCAGGATCAGACTGCACAGATCTCAGGACCTCCTGATTGAGAATGCCCTCACTTTGGGGTGTAAGAACGATCGAACAATTTAGATCAAGATAAAACTGCGCAGAACGTGCCATTTCTCTTTTTGCCTCAATGTTTTCGACAGCAGCCTGCTGCAAGACGAATTATAAAGTTGTCGCTTGATTAATTAAAAGACGGGGTTTTTTTTAAACATATTAAAAGGAAGGTATGGACATCCTGGCCACCGGCCCAGCTTTTATAATGGAATAACTTAATTTGTTAATGTAGGTAATGCATTAAAAACATTCAAAAGCAGCGGATGAAAGACTGGGCTTTCATGTTGCTACGTATTTTATGTGTCGTTTCTAAGTTATTGTGCACAAAGATACTTTGATAAGAAAGTGCATCATTTTTTTCTTTTCGATTATGTGCATAGTATATCAAAGTGTCACTTGTGAAGATTTTATCCTAACATTTGCATTAATAATTTAGTTTATAAACCTTTTCCGGAAACTTTTCGAAGACGCCGCGTAGTAGAGGAAATAATCGGGAATACATGAATGAGCCATAATCTGTGAAAAGGGGGTTTAACTCGTCTGCAAAACGTATCGACCCAGGTCAGCCTGTCAATTTCTTTTTTCTTTTGGTCAATTCTTTGCATGTCCAAGAACCGTTCTACCTGTTAGACAAAATAGATTTTATGTTTACATAATCATGTGATGATTTGCTCGGAATGGTACATCACGCAGACGCACTAAGCTCCCTCTCGCCAGAGCATGGCTTAATGTGTATTAGTTAATTACTATGAACCATTTATCAAACAAATCCCATATTCTATGACCGATTATAAGTCAGAAAGCTTTTGAAGACATCGTTGGAAAAAAAGAAAAAAATGGTAAGCATTTTTCATCTTTTCCCTGCGATGTTTTCTTCCCTTTCACCGACAAGTGCCATCAGTTAAGCCATAATTAATTAGTAGTGTGCAAATGTTTATAATTTGGACGAGTCTAAAATTTCGCTGTCTAATGAAGAGTAAACAATACCGGAATTGTTAATCTCACTCTATCCAACTTCCAACTACTTACTCTGTCTCCCTCTCTCCAACTCCCCCACCTTTGTCTGTTTCTGTCTCTCTTTCTCCTCTTTCTCTCTCTCTGTCACTCACTCTCTCTCTCTCTCTCTCTCTCTCTCTCTCTCTCTCTCTAAAATGAAATAAAATAATAACAAAATACATGAAATTAAATAAATCGAAATTAAAAGAAAGTCATGTCTACACCTGTTGGTTCCTGAGAAGCAATTCATATTTCATTTCGCTATCATCCATGATGACGCCTTTAAATTACTGTACAGAAAGATTGTTTAGATATGAAAGGACGTCAGAGAAAATTGATCAGGAATTGATAAACATATTAGTTTATTACTGTATTACTATTAGTTTAATACTTCATCAGACAAACCAGTATATTAAGCCCCTGAGAAAGAAAGGTTTCGAAAACATTGTTGGCAAAGGAGAAAATGCTGGTTACCAGCATTTTCTCCTTTTCCCACAATGTTTGCTACCCTTTCACCGACAAATTCCGCTATTTAAGTTATATTTGATCAGTCGTCTACAAATGCTTATTAATTTGGAGAAATCTCAAATTTTGTAATTTGGTTAAGAGCTCATTAATACCTTGTAGGACGTATACATCAGCTTCTATCATTGGGATGACTGGTGATATGTTTCTATAGTATTATCATTTGAATATCATAGGAATATCATTAAATTAGGCACGGAAACAGCATTAAGCATTGTAACATGTATGATAATTTAAGGAGCATCAAAAATGAGAGGAGTGGAAGAAAGAAATAGGGTAAGAAAAGAAAAAGTGGAGAAAGGGGGAGGCGGCGGAGAGAAGGAAGGAGGGAGGGAGGGAAGGAAGGAGGAGGAAGAGCGAGAGATGGAGAGAGAAGGGGGCGGAGGAAGGAACAGACACTGTGAAATATCTTTCATACGAAGCGGATTAGCACCAGGAACTATCTGTCGATGCAGACAACAGGAAAATCAGTCGAAAGTTTGATAAGGTTAAACATTCTTATGTGCATAATTATACGGCCGTTGATCTTCATACAGATGTAAATTAACCCTTAGGTTGCTAAGCGCGACTCACTGACCTTTTGCGGACAGTGTAGATCAAGATCAGACTGCACAGAACGTGCAGTCTGATCTTTGATCTACGCTGTCCGATAGCGAGATATTATTCCCCAAAACATAACTTTGAAAAAAGCAATATTTTGGTTTTTACTGTCGAATTGAAAATTTCATTTTAGTTATTTATCAGGATAAGGGTTAATCGTTTATTAACAGGGAAAAAAGGCGCAGCATCAATTCTTGTCCCATATTCACCAACCAATCTAAATACGTATTCTTAGTCCTATTCTAGATTCAGAAAGTAACGAAATTTCTGATTGCCTAAACCATTTACTTTGAATTTACAGAATTCTTGAGAATAAGATCAAGAAAGTTTTTAAGAATGTTTGGTGAATACTGATCCTGGTCGCTGTAAAAACAGAGATAAGACAACATTATTCTCGCTAAAGTCCTTAAACATTCAGATTTTCACTAAGAATCGATTTTCCTGGCGGTGTTACCTTGATTTGCTAAACGGAATACTCAGAGGAAATAACGGACAACGCTAGAAATATTTGATATCTGTTGAACGATGTGGTGTTTGCATTTGATAAGTTATGGTAGCCGGTAGGGTGCTCTGAATGCATGCTTTTTTACAATGACGTCATCTTCAAGCATCTTAGTTTCTGTTCACATTGTCGTTTTTCTGTCGTGACAGATTAGGCAGGATTTCGGTTTTAATCCAGTCATGAAGCTTGCGCCCAGGTGGTTTTAATTTCATATTTTAAGATAATAATGACACTATAATGACTTCGACGGTAACAATGACTATCAAGTCTTCAAAATTATCGGCCGAAATTACGTGGGACGACGCCACTTGGATTCTATCATGTTCGTTTATGATTTTTACGATGCAAACAGGTAAGAATTATATTTATTCGTGTAAATTTATGTACTGTGTAACGAAAAATTCTGAAACTTAGTCAACTTCTAAAATCTAAATCTACATCTTTAAACTTACCTCATAAAAGCCCATTCTTGAAATTTATCTGTTGATAAATACGTTGTACCTGTAGAAATGTCACGTGATAAGACCTTTTGTTACTCTGTTTGATTTCTTGACTCTACCAGATGTAAAAATTGCAGACTAGTTATTTTTGAAAGTTTTCGGAAATTAACAAAATTACATGTGGCTATAATGATGGGATTGGTTTTAACTAGACGACAAAATTTTAGACATGTTCAATCTGGGAGCATTTGCAGATGACAAAATCAAACGTGGCTCAAATGATGGCATTTATCTCTAAAATGACAGAAAACAAAGTGGGAAAAGGAGAAAATGGTGTTTCCTAGCATTTCTTCTTTTCCGGCAAAGTTTTCAAAAGTTTCCAAATTCGAAGTATGTATAGGCGTCAAATCAAATGTTACCCCAGTGATGAGAGTTTTTTCCAAGGGGATTGAAATCATTGTTGAAAACTGATAAAATGCTTGTTACCATCCTTTTCCTACAATGGTTTTGAAAACATCTTTCTCATGGTCGTAAAAGGACATGGTTTTCTTTTTTGGTGAAGGGTTGAAAATAATTTTGTACGGTTTGTGTCTATAAAACGTGTGTTCGGTTCTTACATTGTTGGTGTCCATTTGTTGTTACTATATTGCATGCGAAAGTCAGATTCAGCATTCTATTTAGGCCTCCTTTTGTTGATTCCTAAGACTCAAGAAACTAAGTGGCCATGCTTTTTGCGCCGTACTGGTCGATTAATGGACCTCGAAATTCAAAATCAGACTGTACAGAAACTGAGTTCTGATCTTGGATCCATATCATCTGTAATTTCGAAGCAAAAAAAAACTTTGACCAAAATCATCTGCATTTTCAGTGGAGATCTTCTTTTGGACCTGGGAAAAATAGTATATATATGAGCCATGCTCTGGCAAAAGGGAGCTTAATGTATCTCCGTGAACCATTATACCAAGTAAATCATCATATAATTATGGATCCATAAAATCCGTTTTGTATGAAAACCGACTGAATCACGAGGTTCACTGGTCCTTTGACAAACAGAAAATTGACCAATAGCGAAAAGTTTCGGCCCAGGTCAGCCAGCGCGGACAGCCCTTTACCAAACAATCCCGTGTTTTAATGATTGATTGGTTGATTAATTGTGTGGTATTTAACGCTGTTTTGAATATTATTTCGGTTCTATCACGGTAGCCAGTGCACTATTCCATGCTTTCCTGAAGTTTCTGTTATCAGTACGTCGCACAATACTGTTCCAAAGCCGATGGCTGCTTTCCAACATAACAATTGTGGAAAGAATAATCAACGGTGAGAGAAGAATGAATCCTGTTGCAATAACTATCATCAGTCCTCGGAAAGAAAATGGCCGAGCTGGAGATTCAAACCAGCGAGCCCCCTGTTCTCAAGTCCTCTACGCTACCGACCGTAAAAAAAATCGTGGGATACGGAGAAAATACCGGAAAGCAGTTTTTTTTTTTTACTTTTTAACCGCATTGGTTTATCTTGTTCAAAGACATATCGTTTGAGTAACATTTGATTCGTCGTCTGCAATTGTTTTCAATTCGGATATGTCTAGAATTCGTCGTCTGGTAAGGAGTGACACGACCAAGAAATTGCGGGACTAAATTTATGGAAGTCGTAAAGAAGTGTGATAATGATGGCGATAAATCTCTCTACCATTTATTGCTCCCTCTCTAGTTGAAATTATCCACGAGTAATGGCGAGCTATGTCAATGTCTGCTTCCTGGTAACCGGACCAGTTAGGTACCGCATCATTGTGTGGCCAGTTCCAAACACTGATCCTGCTCATCCGGTAACTCGAACCCGGAGTCTCTGATGTCATGGTTAAGCCCACGCTCTAACGGACCTACAGTTTTGTATCACTAAACATAGTAGTGAAATTAGTGTTTTTGTAACCGATTTTTCGTTGGAATGTACGTTAGAGCCTTCATGGGTGTAGCGCCAGTACGAAAATACCGTGATGAATTAATGAACCTAGCGCTATGACATCTGAAAAAGAAAATGTTGAAAACGACGTTAAACAGCGATCGAAACAGCGAGAAAAAAAGTCATGCGTCGCCAACTTTTAAGTTATAGTGCAAACATGCATGATATCATGTTCTTTGACACTTACAGGGCGGGGCTTTTGCACATGGTTATAGATCAAGATCAGATTGCACAGAAGGTCTTTCTGAGTTTCAGTGGATTGTTTTATCGGCCTTCGAAAAGGACGAGTTTATATGAGCCATGCTCTGTGAAAAGAGGGCTTCATGTATCTGCGAAATGTATCGACCCAGGTCAGCCTGCGCAGTCCGCGCAGGCTGACCTGGGCCGAAACTTTTCGCTATTTGTCAATTTTCTGTATGTCCAAGGATCAGTCTACCTCATGATTAAGTCGATTGTTAAAAAAGTGGCAATATTATGGATTCATAAGTATGTGATGACTTTCTTGGTACCATGGATCAAGGAGATGCATTAAGCCCCCTTTTGTCAAAGCATGGCTCAATTACATTTAGTGCTGAAATAGTTAAAGGGCTAAAATGCTTTTAATCTTAAATCCGTATCTAACCCTTATCCTGCTAAATAAATTAAATGAAACTTTCAAGCCGATAGTAAAAACCCAAATTATGTTATTTCAAAATCATCTTTTAGAGAAAAATATCTCTCCACCGGACAGTGTAGATCCAAGATCAGACTGCACGTTCTGTGCAGTCTGATCTTGATCTATACTGTCCGCAAAAGGTCAGTGAGTCGCGCTTAGCAACCAAAGGGGTAATGATTATAATTTCTTAGAAATAACATGTTTTTGCGTATGACCCACGGTAGAATGTACCGTTTATTTAATTCAGGTCCTGGGATATTCATTACAGTTGGAGGTAGGTTTATTTCCATTTGTCCGATGCAGGTATAAGTTTGTTGTGAACTGACAAGATTTCTAGAATTCTTATTTAAAAAAAAAATTGAGAAGGAAAAAAAAACACATCGTTTATTCATTGTGTAAGTTACCATGGCAACGGTATTTACCAGGGGCTTATCGTCCATTATTACGAGCAAACAACAGGCGAGGATTACAAAATATGAATAAAAGACTCTACGACTGTCTATAGAAACTCACCTCACGTGACATTGACACGAATAATCAAAAACATGTAAGGCTTATTTAAATCCATCTCCAAGATGCGGGATACCAAGCAAGTCATTACATTATTATGGATCCATAAAATCCGTTTTGTTAAACAACCGACAAAATCATGAGGTACACTGGTCCTTTGACATGCAGAAAATTGACCAATAATAAATAATTTCGCACCAGGTCAGCCTGCGCAGTCCTCGCAGGCTGACCTGGTCGATACTTTTTGGGGATGCATTAAGCCTCCTTTTCACAGAGCATGACTCATATTTTTTTCCAAGCAGGGACCATATTCACAGAACATTCTTAAAATCAATCTTTAGTTTTTTTCTCTCTTTTTTTCCACAAAATTCTATAGTGACGCAATTTCTGATTGGCTAAACCAGGGTTTGTATTCGCCAACAATTCTTGATATCAACATCTTTGGTCTGATTCTCAAGAGAGTGCATTACTTTCTAAATCTAGAATAAGACTGAAAATGTAATTTAGAATTGTTGGTGGACACGGGCCAAAATTGTGTAGCCAATCAGAAATAACTTTCTTTCTGAAATTTGTAGAAAGACTAGAACTGCAGCCTATTGAACACTATAGAACACTATAGATTCAAGATCTTGTGATAAAAGATTAACCCTTAGACTGCTAAGCGGACTCACTGATATTTTGCGGACAATATAGATCAAGATCAGACTGCACAGAACGTGCAGTCTGATCTTGGATCTACACTGTTCGATAAAGAGATATTTTCCTCCAAAAGATAAGTTTGAAGTAGCATTATTCAGGTTTTTTACTATCGGCTTGAAATTTTATTTTAATTTATTTAGCAGTATAAAGGTTTAGTAACGGCCGTGCTTACCCTACGTTTACACCATGTTCCCGGCAGCCACGGCAGCCCCGTTTGTCCGAAACGTGGTGTGCCATGAGATTTTGTTCGTTTTTTCTCCATTTACCAAGTTTAGTTAAGTCTCTTTACGGTACCTCACGGTATCCGTGACAGGCCGTGGAGGAAACCCTAAGTTTACACCATATTCCCGGCATCTACCGCTGCCACGTTTCTGACAACCGTAGACAGAGCGGGATAAACGTAATACAACGCAGAGGAACGGGATAAACAAACTTGTTAGACGGTGATCGCCGGGGTTGCCGTGCCAGATTTATAGACCGTCAAAAAATTTGCCACGGCAGTCCCGGTGCTGATGAGAAACCTAAGAGACCGTAGCGGAACGGGTTGATCGTTGCGTTCTACTACGGCCTGATCGATACTGGTGAAAAAAGGGCTTCCACATCCTAACATGGATCGTCTCTGAGTCTTGTTACGGCTTGTTACGAGCTGGTAAGTTCTGATGCGATCAAGTTTGCTTATCCCGTTCCTTTGCTTTGTATTACGTCAATCCCGTTTTGTCCACGGTTGTCAGAAACGGGGCTGCCGTGGCTGCCGGGAACATGTTGTAAACGTAGGGTTAACGTTAGCTAGGTTAACGTTTAGGTTAAGGCTTTACCAGACGACAAATTTATAGACTTGTCCAAGCTGAAGATATTTGCAGACGACAAATAAGATATGACACAAATGAAAGGAATTTTCCTTTAAAAAGGTAGAAAACAGGGTGAGAAAAGAAGAAAATGCTGGTTAAATCAGAATTTTCTCCTTTTGCTTTAATTTTTGAACGGCTTTCTTCTCCAGGGTCGTCATAATGTTGGTCGGGATTGTTTATTAAACGATGAATTATCTATTTAATCCTCGGTTAATTCCGCTGGGTCACTGTTTTTAATTGCTTGTCCCCGATCCATATTGCATATGAATAAGGTAGCATAACTTAATTTCCCTCATTAAGGAAACTGATTTTCAAAGCATTTGTGGAAAAAAAAAATCGATCATTCAAATCGAAGTGAGGTTTAATACATGAATACAAACGAAAAACGTCGCCGCAAAAGGAGAAATTTCTCGTGACGAACCCCATTCGTTGTCCGTTTTGTGCTTGCTGGATGCAGGTTGGACTGTATTTTCGGCCGCCGAAAGAGGTAAAGTTTATTACAGCCATGCTGTAACAAAAAGAGGTTAAATGCATCTCTTCGATGCATTAACAAAGCAAGTCATCAATAGCCAATGTAATCAGGAGAGAATATATAAGCCATACTCTGGAAAAAAAGGGGTTTTAGTGCTTTTCCATGATGCATGATACCAAGCAAGTCATCACATAATTATGGATCCATAAAATCAATTTTTGTCTAACAATGGGCTGAATCACGAGGTAGAATGGTCCTTGTACATGCAGAAAATTAACCAAAAGCAAAAAGTTTCGAACCAGGTCAGCCTGCGCGGACTGCGCAGGCTGACCTGGTCGATACTTTTTGCGGATGTATTTACCCCCATTTTTTTACAGAGCCATATTATGGTTCTGAAAGATAAAAATTATTCTATATAAAGGAAGCTGATGTCAATTGAATAATCATGCAGGAAAAATTCGCCAACGAGTATAAAATTTCTATTGTTGACTGCATAACAAAATATGGATTTGGTTAAATTTATTTGGCATTTAAACGTAAACTTAAACATTGTATTTGATTAAACTGTCTATTTTTACACAATAGCTTATTCAGTGACGTTCTACATTGAATAAAAATAGTCGTACAATGCTGAAAATATTAACCCTTGGGCTGCAGAACGCGACTCAGGCAGCTATTGCGGACAGTATAGATCAAGATCAGACTGCACAGAACGTGCAGTCTGATCTTGGATCTACACTGTCCGTTACGGTGAGACTACTCCTGAGAAAAGAACTTCTAAATCGCAATATCTCGGCCACTTAACTGCTGGAAATTTTCACTTCATTTATTTAGATTTGAACTCTATACCCGTGTTTTAACGACACTGAGGAAAAAATGCGTTTTTGAAAACTTTGCGGGAAAAGGAGAAAATGCTGGTAAACACCAATTCTGCTATTTTCCCTTTTTCCACAGTGCTTTCTACCCCATCAAATTGAATCATTTTTGCCACAATTTATTTGTTGTCTGCTATTGCTTTGAATTTGAACAAGTCTAGAATTTTATCGTTTGGTAAAGAGTTAAGGGTTGAAAGGTGAATCAGTGGAACAGTTTCACATGTCATGTATCCATCCGCAAATAGCCTCGAACATCCCAAAAAGCTTTCTAGCCTTTAGAGACAAACCATGCCTATCATTTTAGCCGTAGTTAATTTGTCGTCTCCAATTCACCCGCCCGGGTAGCCCAGTTAATAGCGTATCTGACTCGTGACCTGGTTGAATGTGGCGAGTTCAATACCCGGTTGAGGCAAACTTTCTTTCTGGCGATTTTTCGCCTCTCACCTCTGATGCATATGAGAAAAGCAGTCATTGGCTTGGAAAGAAAGTTGTGTCAGTACTGGTTTGAGAGAGCCAGGAAACACATACACAGGTACACTGACCGCTGATATAATATGACCTTAGCTGTTAAAACGTTGTTAAGCTCCAATACAAACAGACAAACAAACAAACAAACAAAAGCAATTGCTTTAAAATTGGACAAAGCTGAAAAATTGATCGATTAAATCGTGTTTTACGCCTCTTTCAGCATTATTTCAAGTCACATATTCATGTTTGTCCTGGATTTCACTAGTACAAGGCTAGGGCACTGAAGTGTCTTACCTGAAGACACTTCCTCGAAAAAGCCCAGGGATAAATCTGAAATTTGTCATCAGGTATAGAGTTAAAGTAGCTGTCAACAAGATATTGTTTGGCAAGCATGTTTTTTGCGATTGTCTAGATATAGATTGTTAGTTTCTTTTGTAAACGAGGAAAGGTTACTTTAAAACTAACATGTAGACTGAAATATATGAGTCATGCTCTGTGAAAAGGAGGCTAAATGCATCTGCGAAAAGTATCGACCCAGGTCAGCCTGCGCAGTCCGACCTGGGCCGAAACTTTTCGCAATGAGTCAATTTTCTGGACGTCAGAGGACCAGTCCACCTCATGACTAAGTCGGTTGATAAAAAAGAGTGGCTATTATGGATCCATAAGTATGTGATTGCTTGCTTGGTTTAATGCATTACAGAGATGCATTAAATCCCCTTTTGCCAGAGAGCAACTCATATGTAGAAAATACGAGGAATTACAACGATATTGGTAGTCTTTTTATAAAATTTTCTATCCTGTTTTATACGGGGTGGCCATTTTTGCCTGACAAGGGATAAATCAGCAGCAAGAAATTCCCAAATCTTTCCGAAGTCTACCCAAATCTGTTCCAAATTTACCAAAGTCTTTCCCAAATCTACTCAAATCTTTCCTTATCTACCCAAATATGTCCCGGATCTACCCAAATCTTTACCAAATCTTCCCAAATCTTTCCCAAATCTACCAAAATCTTCTCAAAATATGTCCCGAATCTTACCCATTCATACGTGTCGTCCTTATGAATGTTACGTGTACAATATCAATTTTCTCTCCCTCTCCCATTTTTTGGGGTCAAAATCTAGTTTTATGCTACTTTAATTCCAGCTTTAATTCCAATTTCCTACATGCGACGCGAAAAAACTTGAATGTTTACCCAGCCTTAAGACGCATACTGAAATGTGACTGAATCGTCGGTCATCCGTATGATGGTAATTCGAATTAATATTGTCACCTACCATCGATTTATTGACAATTTTAAGTATCTTCCAAATGATGTGAGTAATATTTTACTTTCAGGTTTCGGACTATTGGAAGCCGGCTGCGTGTCAAGGCGAAATGAAGTTAACATCATGATGAAAAACGCCGTCGACGTCGTGTTTGGTGGCATTTCTTACTGGGTCTTCGGCTTTGGCCTCAGCTTCGGCAACAAGGCGGGTTCGAACCCTTTCTGCGGTGTAGGCTACTTTTTCGTGGACTCAGACACAGAAGATATGGGAATACTGTTCTCAACATACGTGTTCCAGTTATCTTTCGCAACCACGGCAACCACTATTGTATCCGGCGCTATGGCGGAGCGCACCAAATTTCTCAGCTATATTGTATTTTCCTTCTTAAATACACTTGTGTATTGCATACCGGCTCACTGGGAATGGGCATCGAACGGGTTCCTTAGAACCATGGGTGTTGTAGACATTGCCGGGAGTGGCGCCGTGCATTTGGTTGGTGGAACATCGGCACTTGTGGCGGCCTTTATACTCAAACCTAGAGTCGGGAGGTTTTATGAAGGACAGAAGCCCGGGGAGAATCCCTTACCCATGGGCAACCCAGCCAATACTTTAGTTGGAATGTTTATGCTTTGGTAAATAGATCGCCATTTTGTCATTTCATTACATCCTGAAACCGGAAACAGCTCATGTAATCCGCGAGGGCCCGTATTCACCAACCATTCTTATTACCAGTCTATTCAAAGTAACGCAATTTCCGAAAGGCAAGACCAAATAATTACGCTAATTAGAAACTGTGGTACTTTCTAAATTTAGAGTTAGACTAATATGATTTAGATGTATAAGGGCTCAAATCGCTTGTCTAGGGAAAATCCTGCAATGTACAGGCAACGTCATTTAGGTCTGTATTTACATCTGAAATCAAACTTGTCTCGAATTTAAATTGTCAGAAAGCTCATTTACAATAGCAAAATAAATACTAAGATTTGAGGCAATGCTTTCAATCTTGACAATTTCATTTCTGTCTCCATACAAGTGTTAGAGGCTGTACAAAAATAAAAAAGTGTACTAAATCCATAACTGATTAATTGGTTGGCTTGGTGATCGATTTAATCACTGATCGATTTATCGATTGACTGATTGACTTCAGGTGGGGTTGGCTGGCTTTTAACTGCGGCAGCACATTTGGAATTTCGGGTGGGAAATGGAAGCTGGCTGCAAAGTAAGACAGTTTTCTTTGTTTCTTCACTTTCTTTCATCTACTCTTGTAAACGTCCTTTTTATCTTTCAGCATACTTATTTTGAAAACATTTTGTCAAAAAGCATAAAACTTTGCTTAGAAAAGAGCAAGAGCTTTCAAAGAAATCATACCTTGTTAGAATTAGTCTTTCACTATAAATCTTCACGTGAAAGCTTTTTGAAATTCAATACGTATTGTAGTTTTATTTCTTACGTTTTAGAGCGGCGTTGACGACTCTGAACGGGTCCATGGGAGGGGGAGTGACAGGAATCGTTTTTTCGTGAGTATTATAAACATGTACTGTTTTACCATCACACACTTAATGTATCGAAGGATGAATGCGCCCGACCGGGTAGCTCAGTGGTGACTCGTGACCTGATGGATGCGGGTACGGTACCGGCGATCTTTTGCCTCTCACCTCTGATGCAAGTGAGAAAAGTAGTCAGTGGTTTGGAAAGAAAGTTGGGTCAGTACTGGTGTGGGAAACCCATGAAACACATGCGTATGTTCACTGACCACCTTGATATGACCTTAGCTGTAAAAACGGCGTTAAACTCTAAAACAAACAAACAGGCGAGGGATGAATATGGATAGTGCGTCGTGAGGAATATTATGTTATTGTAACTTTCCTGAGGCTTATATTTGCTTCGAGTTGTTGGGAAAATCTGATATCTCGCTCAACCATCTGTCCCGGGAGATGCAAAAAAAAAATTCCCTTGCAGTAAGAAGCAAATACAGGCCCACGAAAAATTACAACAGCATAACACTATATCTTTGAGCCATGCTCTGAGAAAAGGGGGCTTAATGCATCTCCCTGATACATAATACCAGGCAAGTCATCACATAAATATAGATCCATAACAGCAACTTCTTTTAACAACCGACTTAATCATGAGGTAGAATGGTCCTTGACATACAGAAAATTGAACAACAGCGAAAAGTTTCGACCCAGGTCAGCCTGCGCGGAGAGCGCAGGCTGACCTGGGTCGATACTTTTCGCAGATGCAATAAGCCTCCTTTTCACAGAGCATGGCTCAATGTTTTATTTGTAGGTACATGTATATAATAAAACAGGATATGCAGTAAACCTATTATCCTTCAAACCTGACAGGATCCAAGAATTTACCTCGATATATCCGAGTATGTTGTAAACGGTTTGCCCTAACTTCTGAAAGATAAATACGTGAAACTAACTATATGGTCAAATACATGTAGATAACTTTTGCTTGATATAGATGGCGCATCGGCTCTGATTGCTCGTGCATGTAATAACTTTTCAGACCAAACAAAAAAGAACCCAAATGTAGTATTGCAAGTGACTTAATTCAAGGAACCGTTATATTTTAATGTGTTAGACCGTAGTATTATTTTACTATTGAATTCTTTCCCTCTTTAACACGATTTCCCATGATGCTCGTAGTGCGCAAACGTTCTTTATATTTTCACACTGTTAGTTAAAAATTGTGATTTTATGCTAAATAGATGTAAGCTGAGTTCAGAATCAGTTTTCTTCTAAGAATATATCTGATCCAGGAAAGTGCGAATGAAGCAAATGTTTGAGATATTGCACCTCGTTACAATACATAAGCCAAAAGGGAGCTTAATATATCTCCATGATGCATTGTACCAATCAAGTCATCACTGCCATGGCTGTGGTTCCATAGAATCAATTCTGCCTAACAACCGTCTGGATCATAAGGTAGCCTGGTCCTTCGACATGCAGAAAATTGACTAGTAGCAAAAGGTTCGGTCCAGGTCAGCCTTCGCGGTATGCGCAGGCTGAACTGGGTCGATACTTTTTGCAGATGCATTAAGCCCCCTTTTCATAGAGCATGGATCAATTGTATTTTAGATCTAACCTCAAAATATGTAATTCAGGGGTTTTCTGCAATTATCTTATTATTGAAGTTTTAAGGAAGAAAATGGTAGCATGGTATCTAGTTTGAAACTATTTCTTTTTAAATTTATCGGCGAAAGTTATTTTCTAGAAGGTATTACTTTGAATCCATTAAAGATTATGAGGCTTCCGTGTACTCAATTACTAAAGTCAGATGACTATACATGTAATATTATTTTCAGATATATTTTCAAGAAGAAGACGTTTGAAATATCATATCTGGTGAATAGCGTGCTTGGTGCCTTGGTCGGAATAACAGGTAACATTCACTTGATTTAATTAAAGTTGATAATTTAATTAGATTCATTCTATAATGGATAGCTTTGGCAATGATACACCAAATAGAGAAACAAGCAATTTCTCCTTCTCCCCTACAGTATTTTCTAAACCTACTGGAGACATACCACTCCTTTGTATCAATTCCGAAATTGTCGTCTGCAGATGCTTTAAATTTCGAAGACTGCAAAAGTTTCTCGTTTGGATAATAGCTAAAAGTAGTTCATATAATTCTTGGTCAGGAGACCATTGCATTTTCCCTCTTTTTCTTTTACAGCGGGGTGTGGGGTTATCAAACCCTGGGAATCTGTTGTTGTGGGTGTTATCGGTGGTGCCATTGCTATATTGAGTGCCGTCTTCTTCGAGAGGCTAAAAATAGACGATCCCGTGGGTGCTGTCCCCGTACACGGAGTCTGTGGCATATGGGTAACTAACCAAAACATGTACTAGTATATGAAAATTTGGATTTCTGGCCCACATTAATAGGATATATCAGATGTATTTAACACGAAATAGATCTAGTTTAAAAAAATTGTCAAATTTCTGACGCAAACAGTTTTTGTCATTTCTCGGACAAAGCTTTGGCTAAGTCCTCGCCTCTTGGACGCACCTTCTACTCCAATTTTAAAATCTTGAGCAAAAAAATGCGTCTCATAGTCCAGGATATATGGTATTTACTTTTTAACTAGTCTAACTGCAATGTTTTGATTGATATGGATTAAGGATTTAAATGCCTTTTAAAAACTGACCAATTGTGTATATTTTTGTAAAAGCAGCCACCTTTATACCTCAAAGATTTGTCTCATAAACTACTAGTTATAGGCCATTACTATACACAATACAGGGTATGCTCGCTGTCGGACTATTTGCTGCCAATGATCCAATCGAAGACACCACTATGGGTAGAGATGGGCTTTTCCACGGTGGAGGGATGTACCTGTTTGGGGTACAGTTGTTGGCTTGCGTGGTTGTCGTGGTTTGGAGTGGAGTAACAACGGCCATACTTCTCCTGGTATCGATTAGAGATAATATCATGCCTCCCAATGATTGCACTTTGCATCAATATTTTACGACTATCTATATAAATACCTTAACTTGGTGTCCAAAAGTTTCACACTAAATAGAAGATATTTATCAGCTGATGTTTATATCTTTCGATGTTAAGGTATAAAATATGCAGTGTGATCTTGGGCCTACGGCGATAAGATCTTTGAAATCGCGATATTTGACACTATTATGATTACATTTGTCTATCGGTTTCATCTTTTTACCCTTACCAAACACTCACGTGTTTTAATGACTCCGAAAAAGCTTTTGAAGACACTTCGGGAAAAGGAGAATGCTGGTGAAACAAGTATTTTTCTCATTCCCCCCCTTCCCCCATGTTTCTTACCCGTCAAAAGACAAAAAAACCCTAATGTTCTCAGCATTTGATATATTGCCTACAATTGCTTTCATTTTGAACAAGCGAAAATTTTGTTATATTGCCTACAGTAACTTCCATTTTGAACAAGCGTAAAATTTTGTCATGTGATTAAGGGTTTAGATCTTACTCTACAAGACAAATTGTCACACATGAGCCATACATAGCTTTTGTTTTTATCGCAGGGTATAAAATTCACCATCGGCCTACGGATGACGGAGGAGGAAGAGAAACAAGGAGCTGACATGGTAGAGCACCAGATTGGCTTGGACACGGCTTTCGACGTCCGCCCACGTTCTGTGTTGTTCTCACGTTCCTCCCACCGTTCTATCCCATCAATCCATTCGAGGTGTAGTTCCCCTTCCATCAATTCGATCATCGACAACTGTACAGATAATACACAATTAGTTACGTCATCACGTAGGAGGAGCAAGCAAATGCGCTTGGACCGAGTGGTTCCGATCAATATAGCTCCAGAACAGACCAGAAACAATCTCTCTAACATTGAATATCTAAATAACGACCACCGCTTGTGTAACGGCACAAACGGAAAGAGCTGAACGAGTGATGTTATACATTGTTGATTCTTCGTGATATCCGTTAAGTTTAAACTGTTTTAACTCTTTACCAGCCGATATTTTTAGACTTGTCAATATTGAAACCGTTTTGGAAATAGCATATTGAATACGGATCAAATTATGTTATTTGTCTTTGAAAGAGCAAAATGTTGTTTGAGAAGGTGAAAACGCTGGTTACCAGAGAAAATTAACATTATGGCTTGAAATTGACACACTTACACATTTACATTATTTATACATTACACACTGCATGACATATGTACACATATGTACACGAAGGAGTGGTAGATCGTTGGTTTTGTTTGTTTCCAAAAACTTTGCAAAGCGACAAAATCAGACCTCAGTAGATCGAACATGGGAAATTTCGAACACCAAAGAAAGCTCGAATAACGACCTTGGTTCTGGCAGAATCTCTACATACATGTGACTCTTTTGGTTCGACCTCGGAAAACTCCCATTACTGGTAATTTTTCTCAGCGGTCTATGAGTGTTTACCAACAAAATATGAGTCATGCTCTGAAAAGGGAGCTTAATACATTTGCGAAAAGTATCGACCCAGGTCAGCCTGCGCAGTCCGCGCAATCTGACCTGGGCCGAAACTTTTCGATATTGATCAATTTTCTGCATGTCAAAGGAACAGTGTACCTCATGATTAAGTCGGTTGTTATACAACATGGATTTTATAGATTCATATTTATATAATGACTTGGGAGGTATGCTGCATCACGGAGGTGTATTAAGCCCCCTTTTGCCACAGCGTGGCTTATATGTTTTAGTTCGTTAATCATAATTATGGAATGGTAGTATACCCAACTTATTTTGATTTCTAGACCGAAAGAAAAACGCCTCGGTCCGTATTCACCAAGCATTCTTAAGAACATTCTTAGTCTAATTCTTGATGTAGAAAGTAACACAGCGTCTGATTTGCTAACCATTTAGTTTAGCCAATCAGAAGTAGTGTTACTTTCAAATTTAGAAAATTTTCGAGGTTAAGACTAAGAATGTACTTAAGAACGGTTAGTGAAAACAGACCCAATATTCCGAATAAAGTGTCAAACTCTATACCAAACAAAACCTCGAGAAAAAAAAATATGCTGATAAACAGCATAATCTTCTTTTCCAACCATTTTTTTCTACTTTTTTCAAGACAGATTCTGTTATTAGAGTGTTTGGTTTGTCGTCTGTAAATACTTTCATTTAGGACAAGTCCAAACTTTTGTCTTCTGGTAAAGAGTAAATCTGTATCTTACATATGATGTATCTCAACCACGGCTTGTGTTGAAATAGTTAACTTTTGAAAACACTGTGGGAAAAGGTAATCCCCCGATTTTTCCTTTCTCAACAATGTTTCTGCATTTTCAAAGGGAAATTCCCATTTTCATTTTTTTTTTCAACCACACTTATTTTGTCGTCTGCCAACTGTTTCAATATGGACAAGTCTAAAATTTTGTCATTAGATAAAGACTAGACTCTTTTCCAATCGACAAAGTGTTAGACTCGTCCAACTTGAAAGCATTGGCAGACGACAAATAAAATACTTGAAGCATGAAAATCGTCCTCGAAATATTGTAAATAAAAGAGAAAATGCTACTTACAAGTTAAATGTTACTCAAAATATGAAATCTATCTATCACAGGGTAGAAAATGTTGTGGGAAAAGGAGAGAATGCTGGTTACCAGCATTCTCTCCTTTTCCCACAATGTTTTCAAATGCCTTCTTTCTCAAGGTCGTTGAAGCTCGGGATTATTTGGTACAGCGTTTTAAAATATCGTCGATCATTACATTGTGTAAATAGTTCGTACATTTACTTTCCTGTCAACGTGTCATTTTTTGTCCTTATGTTGCAGTCTCCAAGCACTTTTAACTCTTCATCAGACGACAGAAGTATAGACTGGTCCATATTGAAAACATTTGCAGACGACAAGTTACACCCCCAATCCGCTAAATAAATAGAATGAAGATTTCCAGTCAATAGTATAGTCCGAAACATTGCGACTACAAAGTGCTTGTTGCTGGGGGAAAAATCATCGTATCGGATAGTGTTGATCCAAGATCAGACTGCACGTTCTGGGCAGTCTGATCTTGATCTACACTGTCGGCAAAAGGTCCTTGAGTGGCGCTCAGCAGCCGAAAGGTTAATTTAGGCTAAAAGGGTGGCGTTTGATTTTTGAGTATATACCAGTATTACCTTCTTTTTTCTCACAATGTAGTCCAAATCAGTCATTCTCAAAGTCATAAAAACAAGCGATTTCAAAAAAAAATTAAGGAAATTGTTAATATACCTGTCAACGTATTATATTGCATTATGTTTCGATGATTTTTGTTCGTTTGTTTTGTATGTTTTTTTTTTCAATACATCCTTTTAAAGGAAGGTGAGCAATATTTATGTCATTATCCATGTCGTCTATTTGTAATATTATTTTTCATTTCGGCATAATTTCATGGGAACGCTCTTATAGGGTAAGGGCGAATGTAACTGTCCACGTCTCAATTTCTCTCGAAAGGTTCCAATACTCCCCATTTCTGCTGACCTTGAGCAAGAAACTGCAGAGCCCCAGCCTAGTCCAGTTAAAACTAAGGGACCTGTACTCGCCAACCATTCTAAATTGCATTCTTAGTCTCATACTAGATTTAAGAAGTAACACACTTTCTTATTGGCTATACTACGAGTATTTGGTTTAGCCACTCAGAAATTGCCTTGCTTTCTGGATTCAATCTACCAATCATTCATTTCGTCGTTCTTTAAGGGTTATATGAGAATACAATTGTCAAAGTCCTATTTCTTGTGTAATTGAATTCTGCAATATTTCCCATCTCTTCAGGGAGCAGAAGGGGGTGGGAATAAAATTGTAAATTCTCATTTTTTTTTCGATATGATGAAATATTTTCATCACCACTTACATTTAAAGGAATTATGTAATAGAATTGTACGCCGGCAAACAATGCTATGTTTAGTGTACTTGTTGCAATTTCTCTACGTCGTTTAAAGGGAGTTAATCAAAGTTTTAGCTCAGCTGTTTTCGAAGGAAAAGTCTAGTTATTGTCATCGCCCTGTTGTTGTCTGTGTTATCTTCTTACGATAACTTTGGCATTTTCCCATATCTCTGCTATTACTGAAGATAATTATTTTAAACCAGGGCTGGTTATTAACCTTATCGAATTATTTTTGACGAGGTTTTGCCCCTGTTCGACTTGGAATTTTAATTGAAAAATCAACTGCAGCCGAGCATTTGTTTACAAAATGCTAACATCCTGTTTTACAAAGTTTTGGTTCTGGCTTTTATTCTGTATTAACCACATTAAAAAAAATTAACTCAACTATGTTACTAATGGCTTGCAACACGCGAAAAGGGGCATTAGGACATTTGCGTAAAGTGTCGTCTCGGATCAGCCTGCGCAGTCCGCGCAGGCTAATCCGAGACGGCACTTTACGACTACATTAGATTTTGTGCTACAGTAGACTTGCGCAAAACAGAAAATTACATAAAAACGGAAAGTACCGTCTCGGATTAGCCTGCGCGGACTGCGCAGGCTGATCCGAGACGACACTTTACGCAAATGTCCGAATGCCCCTTTTCGCGTGTTGCAGGCCAAAGTCTTAACTTACTAGGTAACTTGATTTACTAAGTCAAAGTTGAAAGTCCTTGCAGAGAACAAAATTAAATGTGTCAAAGATTATGAGATTTCTCTCTAAAAGGTCAGAAAACATTATGAGGAAAAGAAAAAAAAATTGTAACCAGCATTCCCATTTCCCAAAATGTTTTCAAAAAGTTTCCTCCTCAGGGTCTCGAAAACGCAAGATTATTTGATCAAGGTTTCTGCTCGCTATATTTTCAGGGTTGTCTCATTGCAGCAATTTTTTTTTTCTATTGACTTTATATGATTATACTTCAATTTTTTGTATATATATAAATACTAAACTGTTTGATGCATTGTTTCCACATTTTCAGACAAATAGAAATGTTTAAAAACAGAACATGTGTATACATGTATACATGCATCAATAGTTATTTTCCTTGTTCTTTCCCATTTTGTTTTGTCTAAACTCTTCGCCGAATTGCCTCGTGTTTTTTTTTTACGGCCTTTGGGATGAGATAGATTTTGAAAACGTTGCTAATAAACAGCATTTTCTCCTTTTCCAATTATGTTTTCTGTCCTTCCAGGCACATATCTTATCATTTAAGCCTCTTTGAATATGCTTTCAGTTCGGACAAGTGTAGAAGTTAAATCTATATGGCCTGCAACATGCGAAAAGGGGCATTCGGACATTTGCGTTAAGTGTCGTCTCGGATCACCCTGCGCAGTCCGCGCAGGCTGATCCGAGACGGTACTTTACGTCAACATTAGATTTTGTCCTACCGTAGACTTGCGTGAAATAGAAAATCACACACGATCGGAAAGTGTCGTCTAGGATCAGCCTGCGCGGACTGCGCAGGCTGATCCGAGACGACACTTTACGCAAATGTCCGAATGCCCCTTTTCACGTGTTGCTGGCCATATGAGTCATGCTCTGGCAAAAAGGGGATTATGGATCTCCATGATGCATTATACCAAGCAAGTCATTTCATAATTACGGATCCATAAAATCCATTTTATCAAACAACCGACTGAATCACGAGGTAGAATAATCCTTTGACATGCAGAAAATTGGAAGATAGCGAAAAGTTTCGGCCCATGTCAGCCTGCGCGGATTGCGCAGGCTGACATGGGTCGATACTTTTCGCAAATGCGTTCAGCCCCCTTTTCACAGAGCATGGCTCGTATGATTTCCAAACGGCTTACAATGTACGAGACGTTATTAACCCTTTCGGCACCATATGCGAAATTAAAGCCTTCTGCATAAGGATAGGGAACCCTAATAGGATTCATGTAACATCGCCTTTCATCGCCGAAAAAACGTACGGATTCGGCTAAGACTCGGGTAATCCGTAATCGATCGGCCGATTGACGCTGGTTCCCCTCATCGATTACGGATTATCCGAGTCTTGGCCGAATCCGTACGATTTTGGAGATGAAAGGCGATGTTACACGAATCCAATTAGGGTGCCCTATCTTTAACACTGGCCTTTGAAGCTCTATTGGTCTATCACGGAACACTAAAATTTTCCTTGGTCGATCATCGAGCACTTATAGCACATTGGTGCATCGCCTGTATATCGCGGAATATACTCGAATTTTCATTAACTCCGTTTCTATAAATAGTACATAAATCGTATATAGTAAGACTATATACGATAAAGAGGGAATCGCCATTGTGCTATTTATAGTAACGGTGTCCGATAATGAAAATTTCGTTATCCCTTGATAGACCAATGGAGTTTCAGAGGCCTATATATGCCTTAACAAACAATCCCGAGTTTAAACGACCCTGTGGAAAAAAAGGGCATTTGAAAACACTGCGGAAAGAGGAGAATCAGTATTTTCTTCTCTTCCCCACAATGTTTTCTACCCTTCCAAGAGAAAAATTCAAGTTTTAGTCGGATCTATTTTGTCGTCTGCAAATGCTTTCAATTTGGCCGGGTCTGAAATTTTGTCGGGTGGTAAAGAGTTTTAAAAAGATAGATTTTGTCTGTGTTTCAGTGGCTTGTGATGTCAGCCATAGAAAAAGGTCGACTTTATATACATGAGCCATGCTCTTGCAAAAGGGGGCTTAATTTACTAGAAGCATTATACCAAGCAACCCATCACATAATATGGATCCATGTAAACCATTTTGTCTAACAACCAACAGATCCATTAAGTAGACTGGTCCTTTGACATGCATAAAATTGACCAATAGCAAAAAGTTCCGGCCGAGGTCAGCCTGCGCGGACTGCGCTAGCTGAGCCGGATCGATACGTTTTGTAGATGCATTAAGCCCCCTTTTCACAGAGCATGGCCACATGTATGGGCACTAAGAGGGTTCAACGACGGATCCTGCATGATCCAGTTAAATGATGTATTTTCTAGGCTATCTTGTAGAAGTAATGTTTTTTGTATTAGTCTATTGGGTATCAATATTTTGCGGTTTTCTTACTTCCTTTCTTTCATGTGAATACTATTTTGTTCAATGCACTGTTTTTTTTACAAAGTCAGACAAAGAAAATGTTTTAATCCTTCTCATACAGTCCCGTGTTTTAAGGACTGTGACGAAGAAGGTTTTGGAAAACTCTGTGGGAAAAGCAGAAAACGTTGGCAACAGTTTCTTCTTGTCCCGAAATGTCTTTAACATATACATGTATTTTTTTCTATCCTATCAAAGAACTAAAGCTCACTTGTATCAATTTCAAATTTGTGTCTGCAGTTACTTTCAATCTAGAAGTGTAAAAAAAATGTCGTATGGGAAAGGGTTAAAAGTAACTTTAACCCTTTACCACACAATGACGACTTTTAACACCTCTGATAGAGAAGGCTTTTGAAAACATTGTGGGAAAAGGAGAAAATGCTGGTTACCAGCATTTTCTCCTTTTCCCACAATGTTTTCTACCCTATGAAAGAAAAATCATTTCATATGAGCCACATTGAAACTGTCATCTGCAAATGCTTTCAATTCAGACAGGTCTAAAATTTGTCGTGTGGTAAAGGGATATATGTATCAACAGTTAATTTCTTTTTGTTCACTCGTATTCGTTACGAATACTACAAACTTCATCACTGAACCAGGCCATTTGGCAAACCTCTGGTGATCCGTTGATAAATCTCTTGGCTGTATTACGATGGGTTGTATTCACATATGTTTTACGTGTCTTCGCCGGAAATATACCGCTTTACTGCTGGTAAAGTATTTTTCGTTTTCAGTTATGGTGACAGAGTGATCGGGTGAAACAACTTTAGTTGTTGTTGATATTGATCAATAAAGGGCACCGGCTGACGTTGTCTGCGCATGTCATATTCTTCGAAGATTCGACCTGTCTGCTATGACGCATCACTATCCCCTGTAGAGGATAAACTATTATGCCGCTTATAAAGTAGCAATGGAGACAATGGCTATAAACAATACATCTGTGGAAAAATGTAGCCTGTTTTTCGCTCCAAATATTTTGAGAATTCAATTATTTCAAAAGGGAAAAATAGTTTTCACAAATACCCTTGTTTTACTGCACATCTTTGAATACAGTTTCTAAATATAGACTTTAGTGAAACCAGGATTCGTGCAGGATTTTTCCACAGACTTATCAACAAGAAGTGTCAGGGCTTATACCGAAGCCATTACCCAAGCCTGTAGGGGCTGTTTTTATAAATGGCCGGTGCATAGGCTGACCATAGCTGAATGAATCGTACCAGGTAGCGTTTTATTGAGTTTAAACGTTTATTTTATTTTGAAATTCAAAGTAACGATTATCGTTTTGAAAAGTAGTACGGTTCTGTACCCAGAATGCCAAAATCAGATAGATGTGTATTTGAAAAATGCCATCTAGCGGAAGATAATGCGCCGGCTGGGTCAAAGACTGGAAGTATATAAAATGGAAAGCTCCTTGATACGGAAGATTGATTGATTGTATGGTGTTTAACGCCGTTTTCAACATTATTTCAGTTATATCGCGGCGGCCAGTGCACCTATCCATGCTTTCCTGGAGTTTCTTTTACCAGTTCTCCGCACAATTTTCTTTCCAAGCCACTGGCTGCTTTCTCACATAACCATCGTCGAAACAATGATCAGCGGTGAGAGAATAATGAATCCTGTCGCAATGACTATCATCAATCCTCGGAAAGAAATTGGCCGAGCTAGGGATCGAACCCACGACCCCCTGTTCTCAAAAGTCCTGCGCGCTCCTTACTGAGCTACCGGGGCTCAGCTTGAAACGGCAGAGGCTACATGCAGTTACGGGATCGGCCGAGTTGTCTCAAGTATGAACCACGTAGGACTCCCGATTAAGATGCGACTGAATGTGCCACTGGTTAACCATGGCCTCTTTCATTCCAGAACATTAGTTTGATTAAAACAGGATTTCGTTTACATGTTCGGAGTTTTTGACGTGATCAAACGAAAAGGACCATAATGGTTTGAAACGATCGAAATGATAAAAGGGAAGGAAATATTTTTACGCATAACTGCCTCAAAACTTTCTTGACATTTCTGTGTCAGCTAATAGATGTAAGATCAAAGGCAACAAATGTTTAATCCACTACCGTGTTATACGGACCTTAGGAAGAATATCTTTTACCTACCCATACGAAGAACATTTTTGAAAATGTGGGAAAAGTAGAAAATGCAGGTAACCAGCATTTTCACCTTTTCCCACAACGTTTTCTTCGTTTTCAGAGACAAATTCCATCATTTTGGCGCGTTTAGTTTGTATGCGTCTGCAAGTGCTTTCTATATGGCAAAGTAAAAAATGTGTCGTCTAGTAAAAATGTTTATCAATTTGGTTTTATTTTAGGCGGATATTCAACAATATCATACAAACGAGGGCCGATCATAACAGATTTTCAACTTTTCACAAAATTTTATTGGTACATGTATTCAATTTTATTATACTGTATCCAGAATTCACCGACTCAAATACATGGCATCGCACGCAAATTATATCAGACGCATCGGCGGGAAAACCCCGTATCTACGCAGTGTCGAATACGGTCTTGAATATGGTGCGTTTACCATTATCTTCCGCTAGTTGGCATCTATCAAATACAAACTTATCATTCCGCAAACCTCGGGTGATCCCATGATCAAGTCCCTCAAGTCATAGCAGATAGGTCAATCTTCGAAGAAAATGAAATCCGCAGACAACGGGCTATCATCTGCATAGTTCCCGATTCCTACATTCATTAAAAAAAATTATTACAAACTAAATCAGTACTTATATTAATTTCTTACCGTTTTAATCGGTCGGCTTCAGCCGGCCGGTTCGAGAAACCACAAATTTCGGAACCCCGTCCGTGTAAAGCAAACTGATGTAACTGCAACTCGTAGCAGCTTTTACTTTCAGAGTTTCAGCGCTTATACCTGCTGTGGTGACCTTATTTAAATCAAAGTACTGAAAGTACTAGGAAATTTAAGACTTGTCATGACACAACTAACAAGAATACTTTCCTAAATCTTAATATACCAGTCAAACATTCTAGTTCAGTTTTTTAAAGAACTTGCAACCTTTCACAGGGCTGGTCGATACACTGATATTACCGTCTCTATCAACTTTGACAACTTTCATTTTACTACTTAGTTTACGCAAAGTGCCCTTCAACCACTCAGCTAGAGTCAACGAAGATAAGCTTGTACAAGACAGTTTTAGAGTTGCCTATTCAAAGTTTGGACTTTTTCCACAATCAACTAGTCTTACTAATTCTGTTTTAATTTTGCTCTCTAGTGCAACCCATACAGGTCTTGGTTTCCAAAATTTTGACGGTGATCCAAGTGTGAAAATTGGCCATTCGCTCTCATTTTAATTTTCAGACGCCAAAAGTTTGATGTTCATTCAGTATGTGAATTTTGGACATTCTTTTATTTCTCTTGTCCCGTTTGGCCATAGGCTGTGATTTTCTGTTGGTCTTTTTATAGCCTTTTTTGGAGACATCTAGCTTATATGACCTGACCTTTACATCTATGACACTTGGCATTCTTGTAGAAACAATTCTGACTGTCATGATTAGTTTTACCACCCCCAAACTACTGTGTGAACACTCTATCATGGGCCCTTAGTTTTTGAAGCTTCAATCTCCACCAATTCCATACTAACAGTCACATCAAATGCCTTTTTCAAAGTTAATTCCTCTTCTAACAATAAAGTTCTCTGAATTATAACAATGTTCCGTTACCCACTGACAAAAATATCACTCAACACATCTAAAAATCTCCCACACTCACATGATTCACTTAGCAACATTGATTCTATCAACTACTGGGTTACAGTTTCATTTTCACTTAGCATCTTAAAATGAAACATAAATAGTTCTGCCATGATGAAGGTTTCGGTTTGCAGGTTATTTTAAATACTGGGTCGAAAGTCTTATCATTAACCTTTTAAGGTGCATTAAAATTACAGAGCAGGCTGTAAGTCTTAGATCCACAAGGAGATAAAAAAAGAATAAGCTGGTTTTTTTTTATCATTATCATCGATGCTATTTGCAACAGAAAACCATTCTAGAACTTAGACTAGGTATTCCTCGTTCTCCACCCAGCTGTCAATGTACGGTCGAAATTGCTGTATTTTACCAAGCGTTTCATATTTCAGGTTATATTTACTGTACACGGAGGGAATGAAATATCCTTGCCGCCACTGTATTAGAGTCCGGACAACAGCAATAACCAGCAAAAATGTCAATTTTTAACTTTATTGATTACAATCGTTCTCTACTTTCGGTTTCTATCCCAGCAGTATGCGTACGCAACTACAATTAATCAAACTACATTAAATACTTCGACCTAAAGCGAATCAAGACCTAAAATACTAAAATTGATAGCAATAATTCATGGCCGATTTACATAAAATCGTGTATCTAAGCGTTTCGCGTGCAGTTTTAGATGTTAGAAAAGTTGTTTGAGGTGTAATGACAGTGGTTTTAGGTAATTTACGAGTGGTTTTGGGTGTTTTGGGGTGTTTCTTTTACTGATTCATCTGCGACGTGCTTTGTAAACTAGGTCATGTCAAAGCTGCGGAACGAGACAAAATTTCAAATTTAGAGCGAATTCTTCGACATTAACTGTGAAATTCATTGTTTGTGAAAATTCCTTACACTGATTTTTAATCCGCATATTATTTGTACATATCAAATAACACAGACGCGTCTGTTCATTGATCTATGAGGACCTATTTTTCTTGAAGCTGAGGTGTAATACGTCATCTTGGGGGAAAAGTCTGTCTGTTGGCATAAGAAGGTGATGATGACGTCATCACCTTCTAAAAACTACTTTAAACCCAGATAAGCGCAAGAATAGTAACTAGTAGTAAACAGGCCTTCAAGTAATCCCATAATAAAGTTTTCAATTATGCATGAAATGGAAATTACAGTTTGTTTAGCGTTGAATTATGTCATAATACCAGTATTATCAAAATTTCTGGCCAGCAAAAACTTGAAATTTTGCAGTACTTTACTTTCAACACGGTTATAAGAAATGAGGTCGTGATAAAGTTACAACTTTATGAATGAAACGAGAGCGAATCAAGTGTATCGGGTGATGTACACACATCTTGTAGTCAACTGCTGTCCATTTGATTCGGCAAACTTCGAATGATCCGTTTATCAAGTTATACCTAGTTACGGGATTGACCGAGGTTTGATGAGTGCTGTCCGTATATGTAGCAGGTGTTGAAAAGATGATAGATCATTTTGGCCTTGAGCAGCGATAAAATTGCAACAGAAAAGAGTTTGTTAGGAAACATTGCTTTATAAGAATTTGAAAATTTAGATTGTTCTATCTTAGAGCAAACTGATGTAAATGCAATTAGTAACAGCCGTAAGTTTAAAGCGAGGCGAAGCGTGTGAAGCTGTGAGGGACAAAGGATGTAGAGTTGTGTAAGGGTTGTGACCCTATCGGTGAGGCCATTACATAAACATTTTATCCCACGCTTGCAACCCTAGTAACCAGACTGTCCATTCACAAGACTGATCAGGCATCGATCTGATTACGTATCTTTCAGCGTAGGATGTATTTAGTTGCAAAGTTGCAAAAGTACTCAAAGACTAAGGTAACATTAAAGTTAGGTTTTTCTTAAAGTTCTTGTAATTTTTCAATCAATATCTTGTATGGCCACCTCTGCTGTCGATACAGGCATTTATTCGACGTCGCATAGACCTTACATAAGGTAAAATCATTGCATCAGGAATGTTATTCCATTCCTGAACGAGAGCGATGGTCAAAACCTAACTTTAATGTTACCTTAGTCTTTGAGTACTTTTGCAACTTTGATTTTAGTACCACCTTCATTTAAACTGCAAAAACCTAACTTAAACTTTCTGTCAGTCAAAATCTGATTAGCCTGGCATTTTCTACAGACTCTGAACTAAAGTATGATACCAAATTTGTTGGTCTTCAGTAAAACATGCGACGAGAAATAAAAGAAAATTAAGTGCACACTTATTTATGGAACTGAGTATATAGTAACCCCTCTTCCTTTCCTTCCAGCCAAGGTACTACTATTTTACACGATCATTAACCTGTTTCTTCTTCATGAGATTCTAAAGACTGGAATCAGTCTGTTAACCCTCGACCAAACTATTCTGTTGGGCTTTAAAATATAGTGGGAAAAACTGCATGTATTCAGCATGTTCTCTTTTTACACAGCGTTTTCTTCACTATTTGAAAGATTTTCAACATTTTGGCATTTGGTAGAGTAAAATAAAGCCGACGAAAAAGAAACCTGAAACTGCAACACGAATAAGCTCACTTAACGTCAAATTCTCCATGTCTGAATATACTGACCAGGGAAAAGGCCTTTGCGTTTTACGGAACATGCAGTCTGACCTTGGATCTGTCATGCCAGTTTTCTAAGATATTCTAGTCAAGACAGCAATGGCCCTGCAATATTTAGGCTGCTTTTCCAAGCTTAACATGTCTATTTCATTAATTTAGAGCTTAACGCGTAAAACTCTCAGCAACTTATTTGTCTCATCAGCTACTCCATATTGGTTGATTCTCATCCTTTCCACATTTCAGATAAAAAGCCCAAGGTTTTACTGTAGTTATGCTCTTGCTTATTAGAATAACTCAAATACAATGACTTGGGTTGACCAATGACAAGTACAGTCGCTTTTGAAGATTACAATAGATTACGATCAGACTGTTCTTTGAACGCAATGCAGATCAATATCACAGACTTACATATCTTAGATCTTAATTGTCTATTTATTAAGGATATATATGGAAAAAAAGACTATGAAATTCTAATGTCTGGATATTGATTTTCTGACTGTAAAAGGAGATAACTGAGCGTTTTACTTTTTAACCAAACTATCCCGTTTTTAATGACCCCGAGAAAGAAGACTGTTGAAAACATTGTGGAAAAAGAAGAAATGCAGATAATCATTATTTTCTCATTTTCCCACATTTTTTTTTTTTTACCCTTACATCGATTCAAATCATCATTTGGTCTACATTTAGTTCGTCATGTGCAAATGCTTTCCATTTGGACAACTCTAAAATTTCATCATTTGGTAAAAAGATTGAGGTTTATGTTGATCTAGTTATTGGGTATCTGCATTCTTTGAAAGTAAGCAGACATTTTGGACTGGGTGATTTGGCCCAGGATGATCTAGCCAAACAAAAAATATTAAGTAGGACAATTTGTCTAGATTAATACGATGGCTTGTTTAAAATGAATATACCAAAGGCCCATTAGCAGCCAAAAGTAAAAAATTCAAAAGTCTTAATGTAGGCATATTTTACACGAACTATTCATACCATTTTAAGGTATGGATATTGTTATGAATCTGACAATATGTTACAGTGCAGTTACCAAAGTTGCCAAAGTTACAGAAAAGAATATTTTTTAAACTCTTTAACTCTTTATCAAACGACAAAATGTTAGACTGGTCCATATTGAAAGCATATGCAGACAACAAATTAAAAGTGTCTCGATTTATGAAATTTGTCTCTGAAAAGATAGAAAACCTTGTGGGAAAAGGAGAAAATGCTGGTTACCAGCATTTTCTCCTTTTCCCACAAGGTTTTCAAAAGCTTTCCTTCCCAGGGTCGTGAAAACCAGGGCTTGTTTGGTAAAGAGTTAAAAAAGGTTGGTAGGTACTGTTATGATTGGAAAGATATCTAAAGTTTGATCATGGGTATTGCTGATCAGAATTGTCACATATATTTTACGTTCATTGCTGTCGACTAGCAAACATATATTTCAAACCATTCCTTTAAACCACTAATTTGTAAAGGGCAGTTGAAAAACCAGGGTCCTACGTGGCTCAGTTGTAAGTTGTAGGATTTGTATCCCATGCATAGTTCAAACAACGAACATTTGATTTGTGATTTCAAACAGTGTAGTTATACAGTGTCGACCGATTACAGTGCTGACAGCACTTTGATTAAATAACACTGTCAATAATAGCAACATTTTGTTGATAAACTTTATAGGTTTATTGTATAGGCAATACATGTAACAGTATTATGTTGTAGAAACTTTCCTCGTGCCTGTATTTGCTTCTCTCTGCGCAGGAAAATGTTGACACGTTTGATATCAAATTTTCCCATGTTGTTCGAATCAAATACAAACACCGAGAAAAGTTGCTTCAATACATTATTCCGTATTAATTAGTCAATTGCAAGCCATTTCTCTGTTTCTCCGGGCTTTCGAAGGTTGTCTTATACAGTTGTGTGGAAAGTCGTATATGTGCTGCAATATCAAACAGTTACGTGCACATTTTTTAAAACCTGTTAATACAGGTGCTTGCTTAGCACGGGTAGATTTCAACATAATTGTCTTCTCAATATACGCAACATACACTTACTTGCTACAGGTTGCTTGCCTATTAGGAGTGGCCACTGAGACAGAATTAACTCTAGTTAGAATAGAATCACCCTTTACCACATAATCCCGCGTTTTAACGACCCTGAGGTAGAGGGCGTTTGAAAATATAGTCGGAAAAAAGTGCCGGAGAAAATGCTGGAGACCTATATTTTTTTTTTTCTTTTCCCACAATGATTTCGACCCTTTCTAGGAAAAATATATATTTGAGTCACATTTGAATTGTCTTATGCTAATGCTCTAGATTTCAAGTCCAAAATGTATTCGTCTGGTAGAGTGTTAACAAAATGTATGGTTGTTTTTCAATCGTGTGCAGAGAGTGCAATCTACATTGATATTATGTAAATGCACAACACACTTGTATGCTATCATCCTCCGCCACACAAGTTGTGCATCACTCTCGAACGAACAGGGAATGTGGGCGTCTTCTATAATTAGACCATGACATAATAAGCTATTTTTGTTGAGTGTCTGCATAGCTATTTGATGTTGCAGACGGCGTGAATCGTAACCCTTGTTTTCATTGAAGGTCATTGTAGACATAAATTATTCGGAACAATATGTATTCTATGTGTATTTGGTGTGAGTGAAAAGATGTGCAGGCAGATCCACTGCATACACTCTTTGCATATTTCAGGAAATGTCTAGTTAACCCTTTTAGCAATGTAGTCGAAAGAATGGGCTGTTTCGGTCGGTGTAGATCAAGATCAGACTACACAGAACGTGCAGTCTGATCTTACATATAGATCTGAAACGTCCCCTTTTTCAGTGAGCCTTGTAAGATAACAATCCATCTTATTTCAAGTCGACTATATTTGCGACCGTCGAAAAAGTGTCGAATTTTATTTGATTAATTAATACTAGATCTAGAAGTTTGAACAGACTGCGTGGATATTTTCATATAGAGAAGACAGAGTGACTGTGCGTATGTTTGAGCTTACATCAACCCTGACTGTGAGTGTACACATATTCTCTGTGTGACTTTAATTTGTTGTCTGCATTGTGCAATGACCTGCATTTCTTCAAAGATCAATAGCAGGGGCGTAGTCTAGCAAGGAAATAGCAAAGATGAAGCCCATGAATATTGCCTGGGACTGGCTTCAACGTACTTGGCTATTTTGTTAGCCTATATATATTTTCTCGAAATGGCATACTTGCAAAGTATGGTTTTGAAGCCAGGATATAAAGACTTCCGCATGGCTACGCGCCTGAGTAGATGCATATCGATTCTTGGGCAAAAAGCTTTAAGAAAAGTTTGATGAAAAGTGACACATGACGAAATGTTTAACATTCAGTGACAAGGATCTATCTGTGGATTGTGGAAAGAGGGCGGGGTCAGCGATTAAAGTGATGGATATACACGTGAATTTTCCAGTTGACCAAAGATTGTGGTTTCAGTCTTCGATAGTGAAGCCATGCTGGCTTTTCCTGTGGCGTGTTCATGGGCAAAGCACTAAAAATATCTAGCATTATGCTGATGAAAGCCAGGAAACACATGAATAGGTGAGGTGGTATCATAGTTTGACTAATAATGTTGAAATTTGAAAGAGTTGTAAAATGCCTTTCAATCAAGTGTTTGCATTGGTCAATGGATAGGCGCTATATATAGTGCACACTTTTAAAGTAGATCGACAGATAACTGTCCCCTAAATAATGCTATTTTAGTTTTTGATGGGTCGCCTCCGGGTTCTGTGCACAGTTAATATCCAAGTATGAAAAGAAGCACCGTATAGCCTCGTTATTGAGACTAGTGCACACTTTTGAATATGAACCCAAGTTAAGCGCCAGTAGTTCGGTATATCTTTCAATTGCTTTGGATTTGGGCTAGACTAAAACGCGCTCTATTATGATAAAGATTTAGAACACGAAACCAGCAAAAAAAAATCCGTTATATTGGGTCTAAGCAGCATTTGTCGATATTAGGGGCTAAAAGTTTTGCAAGTAAGATGGATCTAGCAAATTGTTTAGACATCTGGCTCACGTATTCTATTCTATCCATCCCTTACTCCCAACAACAGCCTCTACCACCGCCCCATTCCTTTAATCTTGCAAAATCGAGCAAAAACGGAGGATGATCTCTAGTTTAAAACAATGCGGTGGTCGCAGCACTGTCGAATGTATTTAACCCCTTGCCAGACGGCTAAATTTTAATTTGCTCAAATTCGAAGTATTTGCAGACGACAACGCAATTCCGATTATGGGAATGTCTTTATAAGAGTAGAAAACATGGTGGGAAAAAGGAGATAATGCTGGTAACCAGCATTTTCTCCTTTTCCACAATGTATTTCAAAATCCACTTTCCTTAGAGTCCAGCTAAAAGAAAAGATCGGGTGTAAACAACTTAGACTAAATGATCTTCTTGTAGTTCTCTCATTTGCGAGAAATATAAATCGTATTATAAATCGTATACCCGATTCTTGCTTATGAAATTTTGCTGTTTGTTAAATTGCTTATGACATTATGAAATTATCAATTGTTGCTTATGAAATTGTTGTGAAATCGTGTGAAAATGAAATATGAATCGTGCACACGATTCTTGCTTATGAAATTGTGATTGTCACTGTTAACGTCTTTATAACATATATGCCATCAGCCGTTACATTAGAAATATGCAATAAATAAGTACGCATTTGTGCAAGCTTTTTTTTTTTTAAATTCTTATATGGCCCTGCAACACGCGAAAAGGGGCATTCGGACATTTGCGTAAAGTGTCGTCTCGGATCAGCCTGCGCACTCCGCGCAGGCTAATCCGAAACGACACTTTCCGTTTTTATGTAATTTTCTGTTTTGTGCAAGTCTAACGTTTCTGTGGGACAAAATGTAATGTTGTCGTAAAGTGCCGTCTCGGAATAGCCTGCGCGGACGAGACGACACTTTACGCAAATGTCCGAATGCCCCTTTTTGCGTGTTGCAGGCCAATTATACCCTTGTATGAACCACAAACCAGTAAACTGGGCAGCGCTCTGAGAAAAGGGAGTTTCAGAATGTATCCTCGAAATGAATTATACCAATCAAGTCGCCTCACGTTGATATAGGTCGATTCATTCTTTTTAAGAACAGGCCAAATCATGAGGTAGAATTGTCCTCCTGGACACAACATGCATCTCTCACAGGGACTCATCATATGACCTTGTACTGAAGGGAGAATAGTCCTTTGACATGCAGACAAATTACAATTTTCGACCTGGCTCGATGTTTTTTTCCTAGAGCAGATGGATTAAACTGCCTTTTTGACGGAGCATGACACATTTATTTTCACCTCTACATTTCTTGAAAGGATCAGAGAGTATTGACAAAAACTACTTTAACTCTCACAGTCACCCCTGAGAAGGAAGTCTGTTCGCCAGCCTATCTGTCGTCCATTCTGTTTTGTAAGTTTTATCTAAGCAGAATAGTTTCCACTCTATACCAATTCAGAGGCCGCTGGACATAGTCCTGAAGGTCAAAGCTTCCTCCGAGGATTGGGCCGTCATATTTGCCCAGTCTTAGCGGCTATCTGTTAAGAAAAGCAACGAGAGAGAGAGAAAGAAAGATTTTACAGCCGACGTGAATGTCGAAGATGTCTAACTTAAATTAGCCAACTTTCCGGCATACTTTTTTTTTTTACATGTTCCAGTAGTGGCCAAAATTAAAAAAATTCGGGTGTTAAAATGAATTTGAATGTAAATCATACCATTTAAAAATATGGAAATGATTCTGAAGATGGCAATCTGTAATTGTAGGCGTATGTCGCCCCCAAGTGTTAGTCGTTGGTCAAAAAAATTTTTTTAGATATTTCTTAAAGTTGCCAAGTAACTCTTTTGCTCACTTTTTACATGGCTTTAAAATTCTTTTTTTTTTTTGCCATCGACTGAATTTTTGGACCGACCGCATAATAACAGATTGTAATCTTCACAACCATTTCTATACTTTTAAGTGGTATGATTTAAAGGCATTTTAAACAATATAGATCTGCGTTGTATACATTTGGCCGATACTACATTTATATTAGTTAAACCCGTGAAAAGGCATGTCTCAACGGTAAAAAAAAAAAGGAGGGGCTACGACGTCTCCATGAAATTGGTTTCATTTCTTCGGGATTGGAAAATCAAATTTTACTACACCTATTAAATAAGTTGGCTGACCCATTTTGTTTTGTATATTGCTCTTGTTACCTTATTACTAATTTCTTTTTTCAGGTCTTTGATTCATTCTGTCGCTACGTAACTCTTTCTGTCCAGTGTTGTCACACACAGTGTACACATTTGTGAAATTCAAACAATCAATGCAAACACTGATCAGATATCCCGTCAAAGTAAAGGCTGATCAGTGTCTATTTCACTTGTCCAGGATATTTTTCCACCGAACAGAAAGTGAAATGGAAAAAATGGAAGTTCGAATAAATTACAATCCAGTGAGAGTTAAGATTGAAAGATTTGGCATATGACTTAAATTTTTGAAAAAGTAAAATACCCGTTGCCTTGCAGGTGAAAAAGATTTTGTTGGACGAGGGGGTTGCTTGTCACTTATGATAATTAATGAGATGTTATGCTTTATTTCAATTACGAGGGGCGACCATTAGGCTTCCGTATTATAACGTGAATCGTGCGTGGGGAACAGAAGAATTACACGAATTATGGGGGAGAATATATAAACGAACATGCAGAGGGAATCGCCTTTTCGTGATTGAAATTATATCATCATCACCGTTATCATTCCTTTTTTTCTTTTAGTTTAGCAAAAATTGAATTTTCTGTCAGAATATATGCTACCTTACCAAAATACATTTTTAATCACCCTTTCATGACATATCCCACAATTCACTGTTCAACATTGAAATTGCAAATGGCCGCCATATTTGTTGTTTATTGCTTAACTCTATGTCGAACACAAAATCGTTTAATGCTGGATAAATGGTTGAACTTTGGTGAGTATTATATGATTTTTGCATTGCTCATATTTTTTTGAACATGTTTACCATTATATTTTTAGTATTTACAATACTTGCCATTGGCACGCGGGAATATTTGACTTTTATTTATGAAAGTACTGCAGAAAACGTTTGCTATTGTAAATTGAGTGAGATAATCGTTTACTAAAGCTCATTTCCTCTACTATACCCATTTTTTTCAGACAATTCATGGAAAATGCCCTTATTCTGCGATTTTTGAAGTCTGGAGTCATGACGTGAGCAACCCGAACACGTGATCAGACTCCATTTTTCCTGCACCAGAAAGAAGAACAATCCGCCATGATGGTTTCAGGAGAAGAAAAATGAGCAAGGTTTGCACTTCGAATTTTCCAGTGTAACTGCATGGTTGAAGTTTGAAATCTGATGAGAATTGTTTAATGTGACCTTTAAGCGAATATGGTATCGATATTTTTCAGTGTTACCGTTTATTTCGTTTAAAATATTCAATCTAAGGGCAACATAACTGAGTCCTTGAGCGGCCATATTGACTTTCAAAGCTGAAAAGACCTGCGACTTTTCAAATTCGAAATGCGATTACATTTTATACAGATTATTGCAAATCTATATGTTTTCAGTAACTCTGATATATTTACTACTTCAATGATAGTGGTTTTTAGGTCAAAACCTATATTTTAATGAAAATATTAGTCAGTAATTAGGGTAACCCTCTTTTGTGTGATGAAAATTACATTATTTTGCTGCATAGCCCTAAGTTAGATAAACTGTGAATTGAAGCAGTTCCTGTGCTTGTTCCATGCTAAATTTTGTATATTTTGTCTATAAGTGTCTGTACTTTTTATTGGTCCCAAAATGATAAATTTTTGAGGGGGACCCATTTTCACAATTTTCACATGTTTGTGGACTTAGTCTGTTTTATCCAACAAGCTCTTAGATGATATAACTCCAGGACTGAAACCTTGATTTTGTACATGCATTTTTGACTTTATAAATATCATGGTTTATTTCAGGTGAAAGGGCTCTTTTGCTTTATCAAATAGCATAGTATACAAAATAAATAAGTCCATATGGCTTAGAAATGACTTAGTCTTTTTAGCGGACAAAACTGTTATTTTGTAGAATTTCAATATATCCACTTGTTACACCTGGGCATGTGTACAAAGGTACATGAAATAGTAGTGTATATTCAAGCCTATGTTCATGCTTTTCACACATTTTATTTTGATGCTAAAAGAAGGAGAAAAATATTAAAATCTCTAGAAAATGTATTCTTTGACTACACAGGTAACTTCGGTAAGGTTAATTGGCACGTACGGATCAGTGCTCTGTTATCAAGGTTCTGAAGTGATAGAGCCTTCTTTTGTCATGTGGAAAGGATAGTAAAGCAATCAAAGTGGAGAAAAAAGTGTGGTCCAGCTTTGAACAGATACCAAATTTCTTTAAAATGTCATGGGTATATACATGTAGATTTTAAACCTTGTGTAATGACAATTGATATTTTCTAAGGCTAGATTCAGAAAGATTTACAAATTTGTGTGGGCAATCAGTTCATAGAATCAGTATGTTTTTGTTTCAGTATCCGTTTCTGGCCCCAAGAAGTTGGTAAATAGATTTGGTTTAAAAAATAGATGTATATGTCTTGGAAAGGGAGGTAATTTTGGATTTAATGTAACCTTTAGTCAGCTACAAACATTTTTATTATTTTTATTATCTAAACACATTTTCACTGGTTTCAAATGTGCGAATGATGTTCTTTTTCTCAACAATTAGTCCTTTTAGGGCTGGTAATAGTTCGAAATACATGTGTTTAAAATGGTTAGTTAAACAGACCTGATAGATATATAATGAGAGAAACAGTGTGCTGTATCTTAAGTTAAGGCCCTGGTATTCCATTATGTTATGGACTGTACTGTAACCTGTTTTTTGTTGATGTTGGTAGATGTCATTGTTTGAATACTATTCAAGCTTCATGTATACTTAACTCTTTACCACAAAATCCCGACTTTTAACAACCCTGAGAAAGAAGCCTTTTGAAAACATTGTGGGAAAAGGAGAAAATGCTGGTAACCAGCATTTTCTCCTTTTACCACAATGTTTTCTACCCTTCCCAAACCAAATTTCAATTTTTCAGTCACATTTATTTTGTCGTCTGCAAATGCTTTCAATTTGGACCAGTCTATAATTTTGTCATCTGGTAAAGAGTTAAGTATCTTACTAGCATCCCTATAGAGTGTTCAGTTTTGCAAATACCCTTCATTGAGGTACTCTCTTTCTCCATTTGTGAGCTATAGTGTTACTCAAAATTTCTTGATAGTTCTTTAGAGTTCTTTCGTCTGTGATTTGGCTACTTTTTTTAAATTTTTTTTTCAGGCCGAGAATTTAGACATTTCTACACTTGATTTTAATACTCCGTTGTTTGGTCCAGTGGGGACAGGGAAATCAGAGTTTAGTACTACATCTTCCCTGCCGTCCAGTGATTACTTAAATGACCAGAACTACAAATATACTCCTCCGAAAAGAAAAGTAAAGGAAGAGGCAAACAATCGAGATTCAGACTCAGGCTCTGGATCAGGATCAAATAATTCAAGGTGAGTTTGGTTACCAAATTGCTCACTAATGTAACTTTTTCCTGTATTAGGAATGAACAGCCTCAAAAACTATAAAGGGAAAAGAAGCAATTTTTTGCAGCATACAACTGCTCCTTTTCCCTTAATGGTTTCAATTATAAAAATATGAGGAGTTTACCTTTCCACATATTTCAACTTTGTGCCATTTGTACTTCAGTTGATATAGTCTAGAATTAGCATGTACTTTTAATTATTAACATGGAGGAAGTGCATAGTTGGTAGGTAGGAGTTTACCCATAGCAATCACGGTATAGCCACTGTAAGCAGAAAGAGTCTGCACTCTGAAATCGTGGTCTTTTACAACAATAATGTCGCTTCATTTGTTTAAGGCAGTTTCAATGGTGATGAAGCCTTTAGTCAGCCAACAAATTTTAGACTTTTCCTAATTGAAGTTTCAGATAAAATTTCACATGGGGCTAAAAAAATTGTAATTCTCTCAGGACTGGAAAATGGAGATATTGCTGGTTACCAGCATTTTCCCATTTCCCACAATGATTCCTCTGTGAAATTAAAACACAGTTTTTTTTGGTGAACATAAAGGGTTAACTCTTTACCAAATGATAAAATTTTAGACTTGTCCAAATTCAAAGCATTTACAGAAAAGAAGTTCCCAGCATTTTTTCTTCTGGTTACCAGCATTTTCTCCTTTTCCCAAAATGTTTTAAAAGCCTTCTTCCACAGGGTGTTCAAAACTCGGGATTATGCAGTAAAGGGTTAAATCAGAAAATACACTGTATCTCTGAAAGGCCAAGGTATACTGTATGATTATATGGGAAAATAGAATTTCATTGTCATTTAAATAAAGAAATTTCTACTGAAAAAGAAATAAGGATAGGGTTTGAACAACCGGAAAATTTTTAAATTTAAAGCATTTTACTTGATAGTTTTGTTTTTTTGACGTCATATCAGTACATTATTATAAGTTTTTTTTTTTTTGCACATAATAGATATGTTCTTCATCTGAAGTATGGGGATTGCAGACATGATTTTATTGCAAAGGCAAGGTAACTCATGATAAGGATGGAGTTGAAATTTAACAAAAAATACTTACTGGTGATTCAATTTTGAGAAACTTTCCAACCCTTTTCTGTGGTATCCCTTTGCCATATTTGATTGAATTAGTTAGAATTTACATGTGTATATCAGGTTTGGTTGGTATAAAAACTAATGTTTCAGTCAATTACGTTCAAATGAAACAAGTTATATTTCTTTGTTGCAATTTTATTGCAATTTTATGTATTTACAAAAAACATGCAACTTTACATTTCAATTTCATGTTTTTAATTAAAAAAAGTCTATAGTGATATTTCACACCCCCCCCCCCCCCCCCCCCAGCCACAGAGGAGTGACAGACAGTCTCTGAACAGCCATATTTAACAATAACATCATATTAAAACCATGTGTTTTTGTAGTAATTCAATCTAAATTTACACTCAATAGTAACTTTATACAATTAGCATAACAACACACACTAATTTCATGTTTCATAAGGTTTGCCCTTAAGGCCATAGGAATGGAATTGAATTTGTATACACCTTTGTAAATGCATTTACCTTTTACTCATAAGCAAGTTTATCAATCTTGCTAACCGAAACTATTTGGTACAAATTATTGATTATTTAGAGAACTGATTATATATTACTCCTGGAAGTGAACACGGGGGGGAAAGAAAGTATTTCTGTTATGGTGAATTTCTGTTCTTCAGGGAATGGTTCTTGAAAGTGGCTGATTAAGGAAATATAAGCTTTTATGAACTTAGGTTTTCAGACTTAAGTATGCTTGGCCTTATATGTAAATGTTTGCAAAATGACCATGGGATGGTATGCTGTTCTATTTATTACACTCTCTCTGCTATTTTCGTATGTCAAAATTGACATTGAGCTTTGAAGACAGAATCAGTAAGACAAGATTTTAAATTTTTAGAATATTTTTTCTCTCATGGCAGACTTTGCAAATAACTTGAAAATTTTACCAGACAGTCAGTCTGACAGGCATGAAAGCTTTGCCAGACCGAATCAAAAAGACCGAAAAACACCCCACCTAAATAAATTTTGTGACTCGTTAGTCGTACAGCTTGGAACGGAACAGTGGAAAATTGTGACAGACAAACAACACCATAAACAAGGTCTCTCTTCCAAACCATTTGGCTTGGAGATAAGGTTTCGCAGTTAAAAATAAAGATTATTTGATTAAAAAGTGCTTTTGCTTATCAAATAGTCAACCTTTTGCGTTTGGTGGATGACACTGAACAGAAGTCAAAGCACCTTTTCAGAATTTGACCCAGTCCGGTGCGCTGCAAGTGCCTGTAAATTTTTGTGAAAAATATGATACGTTAAATGTTGAAAAGGGTGCGAATAATTTCTTGCATTACGGCAAAGCCTTACAGTAGGGTATATTTTGATTAGTCTTATTATTTTAACATTTATGTCCGATGGTCAGATGGTATTGGCCATGACTGTTGCGGTTGTTCCAAAATAATCAAGTAGATTCAAAGAAATTCCAAAAAAATATCTTAAGAAAAATGATACAGAGCCAAACATTAGTTTTCTAGACTAGGATAAAAAACACTTAGGTAAAAATAAACTGATGAATAGTTAGATATGGGGAGCTAAGATTCAGGGCCCGTACTGCCGATCGCCATTTTCGCCAAATGCGAAAATTTTGAACAAGTGGCGAATTTTTTCTTTAACTGGCGAAAATAAGTGGCGAAAGTTTTTGTCTCGGCAATTCTTCAGTTTTTGTCTCGACTCACGAGACAAGTGGAGAAAGGGTGAAGCAGGGAACAAGCTACAGGGCGACGTGGGCGAAGAAGTCACCTTCAATGGCTCAACTTCGCCTCGTCAAGCTTACACGGCGAAAAAACTTACCCTTAAAAAATTCCCTACCTACCTATATTCATGAAATATTGGCAATCTAAGACAAAGGGTGACACCAGATATCCTTTATTAACTTTGTCAATTTAGACAAGACAGCAGAGTATTATGATCCTTATCTGTTACTAACTCGCTAAATCTACCCCTTTATCCCACGAAAACCTGTCTTTTTTCCCCACAGGTAAAGCGTCTGCTTATTTGTTTAAATGATGTCAGACGATCAGTACTGATTCTCAATACATGAATAGTCGTAAAATAAAGCAGAATTACCTCTTCTTACTGCTGGAGATATTCTTTACAAATATTTTTTAATAAATTACAATGATGGATGGTAAACCAAAGGATTAAAAAATCTTGAAAACATCACTCTGGACATTATTTGTAATCTGATGAGAAATGTCAGGGTTTGAAGTAATGTGTGACTGCATCAGTGGGGTCATAAATTACAAGGCAATCAAAACCCAATGGTCAGATAATGTTCTTCTGAGTCAACATGTAGATAAGAATCCTTTCTCATTTTTTTCTTTGATAAGCAAACCATATCCAAAAGTGATAGTAAGATTCAACTGTTTTTCACTCAAGATAGGCATACAGAAATTCTTCTATCACATACTATAATTTCTACTCTAAAGTTCATGGAAGAAATACTGTCTACTTGCAGCACAAGTCTGCTTCTAGAATTTAACTACATTGTGTTTTTAATATGTTTTTTTTTATCAACCCACACAATGCCAAGCTTTTAACAACCTCAAAAAAGGAGACAAAAACGTTGTGAGAAAAGAAAAAAATGCTGGTAATCACCATTTTCTGCTTTTCAAATAATGTTTTCTGTCCAATCACAGACAATCTTCCACTATTTTGGCAACAATTAAATTGATGTCTGTATATGCTTTGGGTTTGGATGTGTCTAAAATTCTGTCATGTGCTAAAGGATTAAATCCCCATCATGTAATTTTCATCATTCATGTTTTCATGTTTGTACAAATGAATTAAAATTTAAAAAATATAAAAAAAACCTTCTTCTCTGTGTCTGATACCTGAACAGAATCAAGGGGGACAAATGGTAGTAAAAAGGAAAGTAGAGAAAAAGTAGAAAGAAATGGCTCATAAATTAAGAAAAGTGGCGAAAGAAATGGCTAATAAATTAGGAAAAGTGGCGAAAAAAATGGCTCATAAATAAGAAAAGTGGCGAAAACTTTTTTAAATTGGCGAAAATAGTGGCGAAAGAAAGAAAAAAGCCAGAGCAGTCCCTGAGATTGATATTACAATAAGTGGAGAAATCAGTCATCATTTTTTTGTCTCCTTTTTTTCAAATTAATACTCTGAAAATTATCTACATGAATAAACGGGCAAAAATATTGTGGAAAAAGGAGCAATTACTAGTTTTAAGCCATTTGCTGAGCTTTAATAAAACCATCCAGTTCTTCCTGAAACAGAACTTAACTTTCGATAGGAAACTCATTATTTGATTGATCAAATACAGTGGAATCTCGTGAGTTAGCATGTCGCTGGTTCGCAGCTATGTGTTTGTTCGTATGCTGTCTTCGGTCCCGATATTTATCCTTCTTTATCATTGTTAAATTCCTCCGGATTCTTCAAACATTGGTGGTTCATAGTTCGTAGTATATTTTATGCCCCCAAAGTGTTATTCGAACACAACTTCATACCTGTAGTCCGTATGTCAATTTATCCGCTTGCAAACTAACGTAGGTGTGAAATTGACAATGTCGATGGTACAAATCGATTTTGAACTACGAATCTAATTAAAGGCTGACCCATGTCTCTTTTTACTGTAATATCCTAGAGACATGATGAGTTTTGTATGTGCAAAGTTTTAAAAAAATCTGTTCGTTAGAAAAATTTGTAAGATACGTCGTTAATATCTCATCTGAAAGACAATTAGTAGCTTTAGATGGCCAGCTGTGGGGCTTGAACTCTCACCCTCAAATGGCCCAAGACTTGATGATCACAAGTCTAATGCTCCACCACTTGAGGGCTATTTTGGCTGGTCAGTATTTGATTGCCTGTTAAAGGGTCTAAAGCAACTTTGACCCTTTACCATACAGGTTATATATAGGCTCAACTATTTACCCCTTACCCAGGGATCCCGTGTTTTAAAGAACCTAAGGAAGATGACTTTTAAAATTGGGGGGGGGGGGAAAATGGTGGCAGTAGGCATTTCCACCTTTTCCTTGAGCATGTTTTCAAAAGTCTTCTTTCTCAAGTTAGTATAAATGGTATTGTTGGGTGAGATAAGTGCATTTACTTATATATGATTTTTGTGGCATTTGTCGAAGACAATGCCACTATGAGTTCTAAATTGAATGTTCAATATTATATTTTGAAGACCATGTATCGTATTTTGTGCAAAACCGAAGGAAATAAACCAAATTAAAGTCAATTTTTCTCAGACAAATGAGTTTTTTGATGGCACTCAGATATGTAATTGGAGATGGCGTATTAAAATAAACTGGATTAGGCCATCAATTGTGGAAATACTTCTTTTTGATTGAAAATAGCTTCACCCGCTCTTAGCCTTCTACTGGCGCAATGATATACACAAAATTTGTCTGCTGACCGCTTTGGTTCTGGGCTTGTATGTTACAAAACCAGTTTGTCCCTGGGCTTGTTTGTCCCATGATTGCACGCTAAACAGGGTTCGAAATTCCGGCATATTTACTCGCAAAATTTATTGTAATGTTGGGAATTACATCTTGACGGCCAAAGATATCTCAAAATCATAGTTTTCAGGTATAAACTTAATTTTATTCGATATATATATATGCATGGTTTCTCTCTCTACCCATCATGCATCCTACCGTGAAGGGACATTACTCCTGACGACTCTTGTGAATGATCAAAGGGAGACCACCAGTACACAATCCAAACTTTGGCACCAGTAATCTCCCTTTAACCAAAAAAAGAGGTATTAATTTGCTTAGAAGGTTTACTTTCAAGTTAATATTTGAATAATATTTCTCTTTTTTTTTTCAAATTATTAATTCCACACAATGGCTTCCTTGACAAATGCCACGCCAGCATTTTCAACGCTTTGATTTTATCTTGTAGTGGGTCTGGATCAGAATCCGAGTCAGACTCTGGGACTGGAAACTCAGATGATTCTCGACACTCTCGACATTCTGCCAGTGGTGGTGAAAAATCCAGAGGATCTCGCTCAGGTAGTGGCAGTTCGGATGATGAACATGGAAGGAAAAGAGGATCCAAGTCAGACCAGCAGCCAAGCGCCATGGATACCGACTCCCAGGACAGCACAACAAGGAGGCGAGTTGGGAGACCTAAGAAAGAGACAATAAATGAAATTAAAGAGGTATTGTGCAAAATTTCTGTAGGTTATTTTCTGGTAAACATTTTCTAATTCATGTAACTTTTAATTAATTAATTAATTAATTAATTATCTATTTTTAGTTTGGTTTAGTTCAATAATGTTTGATACTTAATTTTTTGGGGAGGGGGAAAGAAGACATGTTTTTGAAATGAATACTTGACCTACAGTACTGTGTTTTTGCATCTCTGTGGTATTTGACCTTTAACTACGGGGCCAGAAACCATCACATTATCACTACCATCCCAAACTTTTGTAAACATCTATACCAATTGATTTGTTCATCTCTTCATGGCTTATTTTAAAATAGCCTGCTTAGCTACAGAGTTTTTGTTGATCATAATTGTATTGCTTATGTTGCATAATATGTTGTGATACAAATTTATCTCTGCTTTCAATGAGTATTCCCAGTTAGATGTAGATGTCACTTTCTGTCTTCAACATAGTAAGACTTAATCTGGTGGTTATAAATCTGTACTTTAAAAATATGTCTGTCCCTCTTCAGTTTTAACCCATGAACATTACCATGAGCAAACTGTAAAGATTTTTATCATCTAGTCTACTTTTTCAAAGCTTTGCATAAACTATTGTTGATATCCTTTGCCTTGAATGTGATGGGGGCCTGATACTGTTAGTTTATCAAATTTAATTAAATCCTTCAAAAGATCCACGCTTGATCCTTGTAGCTCTACTTACTGAAAGCCAGCAGAGCTTATGTCATGGTGTGGTTTCTGTCTTTCGTATGTCCATCCATCTGTTAGTCTTTTTCTTGTTTATAGGATAAAAGTCTGCATTTGTGTTGTAAAACTCACACAGTTTGTATATATCATCAGTAGCTCATACCCTATTGATTTTTTAAAAAATATGACTATCAGTAAGGGAAAAGTAGCCATTTAAAGTTGAAAATTTACATTTCTTTTTATGGGATAAAGTCTGCATATTTTGTGGTCGGATTTTTGTGAAACTCAAATAGTTTCTTTATATCATTAATAGTTTGAACCCTTTTCATTCAGAAAAAAATCTAATAATTTGTTAAAAAAGTGACCGTTTCAAGTTGAACATTTAAATTTCAAAAAAATCTAACAGTTGTAAAAGTGGCCATTTTAAGTTGAAAATTTACATGTCTTGTTTACCCAATTATGTCTGCATTTTTGGTTTGATTTTCATGAACAGTTCAGGGATATGCCTGTCAGACAAGAGCTATGAGAAAAAAATCCCATTTGTGTTTTTTTTATGAGATTTTTAGCTCATCTGAGCACAAAGTGCTCATGGTGAGCTTTTGTGATCATGCTGTGTCCGTCATCCGTCGTGTGTTGTCCGTCGTGCGTCGTTCGTTGTCAACTTTTACCTTGTGTACGCTCTAGAGGCCACACTTTCAGTCCGATACTTGTGAAACTTGGTCAGAATGTTTGTCTCGATGATATCTCGGATGAGTTTGATAATGAGTCATGTCGGATCAAAAAGTAGGTCACTAGGTCAAATCTTAGAAAAACCTTGTGTACGCTCTAGAGGCCACATTTTCAGTCCAATACTCATGAAACTTGGTCAGAATGTTTGTCTCGATAATATCTCAAACGAGTTTGATAATGGGTCATGTTGGGTTAAAAACTAGGTCACTAAGTCAAATCATAGAAAACCTTGTGAACTCTCTAGAGGCCACATTTTCGATCAAAAACTCCTGAAAGTTGGTCATAATGTTTGTCTTGATGATACCTCGGACAAGTTTGAAAATGGGTCATGTAGGGTCAAAAACTAGGTCACTAGGTCAGATCTTAGAAAAACCTTGTTTACGCTCTAGAAACAACATTTTCTGTCCAAAACTCTTGAAACTTGGTCAGAATGTTTGTCTTGATGATACCTCAGACAAGTTTGAAAAAGGGTCAGGTCCGGTCAAAAACTAGGTCACTAAGTCAAATCTTAGAAAAATCTTGTGTATGCTGTAGAGGCCACATTTTCTGTCCAAAACGCCTGAAAATTGGTCAAAATGTTTGTCTTGATGATACCTTGCATAAGATTGAAAAAGAGTCGTGTCTGGTAAATAACTAGGTGACTAGATCAAATCTTAGAAAAACCTTGTGTACACTCTAGAGGCCACATTTTCAGTCCAATACTCTTGAAACTTGGTCAGAATGTTTACCTTAATAATATCTTGGATGAGTTTGAAAATGGGTCATGTCGGGTCAAAAACTAGGTCACTAAGTCATATCTTAGAAAAACCTTGTGTATGCTTTAGAGGCCACATTTTCAGTCCAAAACTCTTGAAAGTTGGTCAGAATGTTTGTTTTGATAATATCTTGGAAGAGTTCGAAAATGGGTCATGTGGGGTCAAAAACTAGGTCACTAGGTCAAATCTTTGAAAACCTTGTGTACTTTCTAGAGACCACATTTTTAGTGCAATACTCATGAAACTTGGTCAGAATGTTTTTCTTGATGATTTCTTGGACCAGTTTGCAAGTGGGTCATTTCAGGTCAATAACTAGGTCACTGAATCAAATCTTTGAAAAACCTTTTTCAGTCAAATACTCATGATAGTCTTGGTAGAATGTTTGTCATAATATCTCAAAAGAGATTGAAAATGGGTCATGCTTGGTCAAAAAACTAAGGTGAGCGACTTCAGGGCCATCATGGCCCATTGTTTAAAGAATTAAGAGATAGTTGTCTTCAATGCCCAAGAGATTAAAAAAAAAATACCCTAACTGAACACTAAGTCAGGGTTCTCACTAGGTTCTGGATCTCAAGAGTTATTGATTCTTGAGCTCAAATTTTCAAGAGTCAAAATGGAATTTCCAAGGGCCAAAGAGAAATGTCCAAGAGTTAAAATTACTCGGTTATTATGGAGAGATAAGGATGAAATAAAACCAAATTTTCAAATTATGTTCTTTATTCATGGACAAATCAAACAGGGAAATACCTCATCTAATGTAGATCTACAGACTTGTTGGAATGAAGTGGATAGATGAATATTAACTTGAAGCTCTAGAATGCAATTCATCATTATGAATAAATTAACACAAACAATCTTTTTACTGTTTACCAAACAACACAATTTTAGACTCATTCATATTCACAGCGGTAAAAGTTTTCCGTATTGTGACGGAATTCCGTATTTTCAGGGGCCGACCAGGTCATTTTTCCAAATCGTCTAAATCCGAGGAGAAAAATGGGGGGGGGGGTACCCCTTTATCTCCAACAGATTTCCAGGTGTTGTATGAATAAAATTTATTGCCCCACTGCATTTGCTTTGTCTGGTGCTGATCTCGGTCTTTAATGGCTCTCGTCAAACGTCTGGTAAGAGAGATTTTGATGCGGAATCAGCCGAGTTTAGTGGCTGAGTATACTCAGAATAGTTACTGAAGCATGCGGAATGGCATTTCGAATCGTCTATTTGTAAAACGTCTTTTGATTGGACAAAAGTATATTGGTTAGCCAATACATATTTATTTAATGGTAGAAGTTCGTTCCTCATCATAACATGGCTGCTGACTTACAAGCGAATTCTGTCACGGTTTAAAATGAAGTTTTTACCTCACAGATTTAACACGAAAGAAATCGAGAAGGACGTAAAGAATAAATGGTGGTGGGAATAGCTGAACGAAAGAGATTCACGCGGAGAAAGATACGATGACTGGTTAAATAAGCCCAATGTAACGGTAGTTGCATTTTGCAAATTATGCACGAAAACGATAACCTACAGATCGAATGAAAAGAAAACTTTACGCCTGCATGCCGAACACGAATTCCACATAACATTCTCCCTTGTAAATTAGCCATTCTTAAAGAGAGTGAAATTTAGCACATGTGATTGCATTTTAATGAATCAAGTATTAAATATTAGATACGTCCTTTTCTCATACTGGTTGTATTTTCAAATACAAAACTGATGTAATCTGATTAGGTCCTCTCTACAAAATGGAGATAATAACATGGGTGCTAAAAACTTGGAGATTTTCTTAGGTTTTAGCATATCATATCTTTCATTCTATTCAAGATTTTTCAACTTTAAAATGCTAAAACTGGATCTCATTAGAGGAATTTGATGGTAATAAAATAGCTAAATGTCAGGAGCTTCCGGAGGCCTCTGGCCCCCTGGAATCCTGGCCAGGGCTTTGCCCTGGACCCACCGGGGGCCCTGGCAGCCCCCAGGCTCCCAGCTCAATTTTCAGTATTTTCGGATTTTTTAACTTTTACCCCTGTATTCAAAGCATTTGCAGTTTACAACTCAAATGTGGCTAGAATGGTTGGATTTATCTTTCATAGCTTAAAACATTGTTGAAAAGGGAGAAAATAAAGGTCACATCCATGAAAGGTCTTTTTCTTTGTATGAATGTCCAATACCTTCTTTTTTAACACTTGATCCTGTGCTAACACTGTAAGACAAGAAGGCTTTACCTCCACCCTCCACCGTGTAACTTGCAGGTAAAATAATTTTCATTTTATATAACAACCAAAGTTGTTTCCTCATTATTGAACAGTGATTTTAGCTTCCACATATTGTTTTATACAGATATTTATGTAAATTCACTGTGTAAATCCACAATTTAAGATGAAAAGACAGTTTTAAATGCCCCTGATCCGACAAAGTCAAACTGACCTTTGTTGTGTCAAGGGTTTCCACGTTTTTTTTTTTCAATGGTCTTTTTTTCATATCAATTAATTTTTGGCGAAGCATTACAGCATTATTTGATGTACATTTGTCAATTAGGAAAGCAGGTAACTTCAAACCTGTCATTTAACCAGATAAGTGGATTAACACAGTTATCACGTTTTCAAAAACGACACTCCAGCTCGATAAGCTGTTATAAAAAGGGCAGCGTGCGTTTTTAACATAGGTTTTAGACCATATTTCTTGCATCAGATTGAAGCTTAGGCAGATATTATTAAGTGGCAAAAACTGGCCTTTTCAAATTTCAAAAAGAAAACGTTTTATTGCCCTCTTTGGGCTTCAACATCTTTTTTTTGTGGCATTTTTCAATCGAAAACTCCATCTGCAGACTTGAGACATGAAAAACGCTTTACGGAATAAAAACAAGCTGTTGTCCAAAAGCCTTGTAAAAAGCGTGTTATGCAAAATTCAAGCGTCTAGAGTGGTTGTTTAAAAAGATTATTAAAAGTGCGTTATGCGGTCTAGATTCAAACGTCTACATGATACTGATTTATAATCATGCGTACACTAGTCTAAATGATTTATGTCCCTTGTTGACCATCGAAAATGAAAGTGAAAATATCTTTTGCGATCATCAATTTTTTATTTTGGATGCAATTTTTTCTCGCGCTTGGGGGTTTTTAATGAAATTTCTCAGATTTTTCCGCGTTAATATCGCGGAATCGCGGCGTTGGCATATCCCTGACAGTTTCTTTATATCATTAATATATAGAACCCTTTAGATTTTGTAAAACAACTGACAGTTTGTAGGGAAAAATAGCCATTTAAATATGAATTTTTTCCATTTCCTGTTTATGCGTTTTAATCCAAATTTTTAATCCAATTCTCATGAAACTTGCATAGACCATTTGTATCATCAAGGGATTTAGCCCTTTTAGAAATGAAGAAAATCCAGCAATCACTTTAGGAAAAGCAGCCATTTAATGACTTGATCTTTTTAGCTCACCTGAGCATGAAGTGCTAATGGTGAACTTTTGTGATCGTGCTGTGTCCGGCGTCCTTTGTGCGTTGTCAGTCGTCAACTTCTACCTTGTGTACGCTCTAGAGGCCACGTTTTCAGTCCAATACTCATGACACTTTGTCAAAATGTTTGTCTTGATAATATCTCGGACCAGTTCGAAAATGGGTCAGGTCGGGTCACAAACTAGGTAACTAGGTCAGATCTTAGAAAAACCTTGTGTACACTCTTGAGGTCACATTTTCTGTCCAATGCTCTTGAAACTTGTTCAGAATGTTTGTCTTGATGTTATATTGGACGTCTTCGAAAATGGGTCAGGTCGGGTCAAAAACTAGGTCACTAGGTCAAATCTTAGAAAAACCTTGTGTACGCTCTAGAGGTCACATTTTCAGTCCAATGCTCTTGAAAGTTGGTCAGAATGTTTGTCTTGGTGATATCTCAGACGAGTTTGAAAATGGGTCATGTCCGGTCAATAACTAGGTCACTAGGTCAAATCTTAGAAAAACCTTGTGTACACTCTAGAGGTCACATTTTCTGTCCAATACTCTCGAAAATTGGTCAAAATGTTTGTCGCGATAATATCTCAAATGAGTTCGAAAATGGGTCATGTCAGGTCAAAAACTAGGTCACTAGGTCAGATCTTAGAAAAACCTTGTGTACACTAGGCCACACTTTTAGTCCAATACTCTTGAAAGTTGGTTAGAATGTTTGTCTTGATGATATCTTGGACAATTGCGAAAATGGGTCATGTCGGATCAATAACTAGGTCACTAGGTCAAATCTTTGAAAAACCTTGTGTATTCTCTAGAGGCCACATTTTCAGTCCAATACTCTTGAAAGTTGGTCAGAATGTTTGTCTTGATGATATCTCGGATGAGTTCTAGAATGGGCTATGTCCGGTCAATAACTAGGTCACTAGGTTAAATCTTAGAAAAACCTTGTGTACACTCTAGCAGCCACATTTTCAGTCCAATACTCTTGAAACTTGGTCAGAATGTTTACCTTAATAATATCTTGGATGAGTTTGAAAATGGGTCATGCGGGGTCAAAAACTAGGTCAAATCTTTGAAAAACCTTGTGCACACTCTAGACGCCACATTTTCAGTGTAATACTGTGTAAAGTTAGAATGTTTGTCTTGATGTTATCTTAGAGGATTTTGAAATTGGGTCACATCGGGTCAATAACTAGGTCACTTAGTTAAATCTTTAAAAAACCTTGTGTATGCTCTAGAGGCCACAAAATGTTTGTCCAATACTCATGAAATGTGGTCAGGATGTGTGTCTTGATTACATCTTACACCAGTTTGAAAATGGGTCAGGTCGGATGAAAAACTATGTCACTAGGTCAAATTTTAGAAAAACCTTGTGTACACTCTAGAGGCCACAATTTAAGTTCAGTATTAATGAAACTTGGTCAAAATGTTTGTATTGATGACATGGATTAGTCTAGAGAAAGCTTGCATACAAACTAGAGGCCTAATTTTTAATCCAATAATTATGAAAGCATTTTAGAATGTTTGTTATAATATCTCAAAAGAGGTTTAAAATGGATCATGTTTGGTCAAAAGGCTCAGGTGAGCGACTTCAGGGCCATCATGGCCCTCTTGTTTTACTTAATACATTAGTGGTCACATTTCTTTGAAACCTGCAGGGATTGTTTAATACAATGAATACTGAAACCCTATCAGATTTGGCAGGATTCCAAATAATTGGATTTGAGGAATTTTGCTTCTATTATTTCACCTTTTTTTTTTCAATTGACCATGCCTATATAATGATGTATGCAAGAAAAAAAGCAACATCACTGCCAGTAGAGGAATTCAGGCCCTCATGGGCCTCTAGTTGGAAAGGAAGTAATGTACATATGTACCCTTATTTTGAATGTTGAAGGATGCAATGCATGATGATGAAATTGATCATTGATGGCACATAAATCTAATGAGAAATCACTGAAGGCTTTTGTTTGGTCCAAGATGTGTTTTTCTTTCTGAATGTATTTTATTTATAATAGTTGATACACTTGATTAAAAGGTGATTTTTATGCACCACTTATTACTAAAAAAATGACGCTCATGATTTTTAGCTCCACTGGCCAAAGGCCAGCGAGCTTATGTCATGGCCCTGTGTTCTGTGTGACCTTGATTCCTGTAAAAACTTGCCATGGCAACCAAACTGAAAATTGTTGAAAATCTCTGAAAACCTTTTTGTCTGAAACAGGAACGCAAAGGGCAACCAAATTTGACATGTAGCTTCATCTAATGGACCTCTACCAAGACTTTTAAAATTTTTGTAATAATCCACCCCATTCTAGAGGTCACAAGTTTTACACGGGCTCATACGGTGAAAAATTTAAAAATCTTGTCGTCCCTAAGTATAAAGCCTATGGCTACCAAATTTGGCATGTAGCTTCATCTTTCATATATGGACATCTCCAGAGATCATTCAAATCACAGCCCAAGGGTCAAAATTGGCCCTATCCTGGGGACCAAAATTTTTACATAGGCTTATATATTGAAAATGTTAAAATCATCTTGTTCTCAACCATAGGGCCTAAGGCAACTAAATTCGGCATATTAATTGCCCAATGGACTTCTACCAATATTCTTCAATTTATAGCCCTGGGGTCAAATTGGCCCTGTCCTGGGGGGGGGGGGGTCTTTAGTTTTACATTGGCTCACATAGTCAGCTTTATCTAGAAGACTTCTACTGAGAGAATTTCAATTAAAGTTCTTGGGTCATTTTTGGTCATGACCCGGCAGTCACAAGTTTTACATGGGTTTATATAGTGAAAACTTTAAAAAATTCTCATGCTTAACAAGTAGACTTAGGGCTTCCAAGTTTTGCATGTATATTTATCTAGTGGACCTCTGCTAGGATTGCTCTATTTGTAGCCCTGGGGTCAAAATTGGCCCAGTGTCACAAGTTTTACATAGGTGTGTTGTGAAAGCTTTAAAATTCTTGTTCCTGACTGTGAGCTACAACTGTAATATTTGGTGTTAATTTCTCATAGACTACTTCCAAAATTGTTTAAATGAATTAAAGCCCTGATCTCAAAATAAGCCCAACCCCATGGGTCATAAATTTAACATGTGCTTATAGAGGGCAATTTCTAAAAATCTTCTTGCTCCTAACTATTAATCCTAGGGCTACCAAATTTGGAACATAATTTCATTTTGTAGATTACTCATGATTTTTCACAAAATTTAGTCCTGGGATGAAAATTATCCCTGCCTCAGGGATCTCATGTTTTACAGGGGCTTTATGTTGAGGAAACGGAAAATTGTAGTGTTTATAACCATACCAGCCAGACCTGTATTATTTGCTATGTGGCTTAATCTTGTAGACGTCTACCAGGATTCAAGTAATGATAACTCTTTAGTTGAAAATGAACTTGCCCTGGGGTCACAGCTTTCATGTTGGCTTTTATAGGAAAAACTTTGTAAATCTTCTTGTTTGAAACCTTTTGCTTGGTCTAGAATTTCAGTAGTAGGTGTGTATGGTTTGTACTTATAAACCAGTTGAGCAGTAGAGGGCCATCATGGCCCTCTTGTTCCTGTAGTTAGGTCTGAACTATACTTCAGCGAGTTTGATTTTTTTTTTGACTTGTTTTCATTAATAAATACAGGCTCGTTTCTGTCATTTGCCAAGCAAGGTCTTTTGATCATGACTAACAATGTCATGACTTACTTTATGAAGGCATAAATTATTTATTCTATTCAGAAACTTACTTAAAAGAAAAGCCTTTAGATACCACAAATATTTTATTTTTACCATTATGCTCCTTTCCTATGTAGGAATATAGGTCAAATGGAATTTTGGTTTTTAAGAATTTTAAGTCTCAAATTTTTGTACAGTTGCTAGGTCTCTTAAGTCAACTATGTTGGGTTGTAGCATAGAGAATGTACAAAAATATCTTAGACACTGGTGCTTAGCTTACTGGTATGTCCTCATGATGAAATTTTAAGAACTGTTCTTGTAAACCATTGCTTTGGCCTGGTGGTAAGGCATTCCCACACAGAGCTGGAGGTTGAATGTTTAAATACCTTTGGTGCTGAAGGTTCTGATATGGTTGGTAAGTGAGCCCCAAGCTTGTTTGAAATTTTGTTTACTGAGTGCCTACCTGTAATGCCTTGGTACAAAAAATTTAGACTTGTGAAGTCAATGTGCCAGACAAAAGTGTTTGTTTAGTCTAATGTGGCTGGCAGTTTCAGTAGGGTTGACATTATAATAAATACTTTACTTTTATTATTTAGATACGTTAACTGACTATTCATGTGTATTACATAGGAACGAAGCACTAGAGGCAGATCCAATTCAAAAGGCGTAGAGTTAAGTGATTTTCTTTTATTTTACCACTGTTTGACACATGGGGCTTCTTGGTAACAGACTTTTTTAACCCATTAAGTGCAAGTGTATGTTGGTTTCCCATTTATAATAATAAACCTGATTCTGTGAATAGGTTTGACATTCCATTTCTGAAATCTGGTCAATGAGAGCATTTAATGAGGTACTTTTTACCTCAGTTGTTTTTGAAAAAAAAAAAAAAACCCAAAGGTATTATCATAGCCGAGTTGTCTGCATCACTGTCATTCTGTGAATGACTTTGGCATTTTCATATATCTCTGGCATTACCGAAGGTATACACTTCAAATATGGGCTGGTTGTTATTTGTCAAAAGGGGATCTCTGAAATATTTTTTGACATGGTTATATCCCCTTTCAACCTGCATGCAGTGCTTTTTTAGCTCACCTGAGCACGAAGTGCTCATGGGGAGCTATTGTGATCGAGCTGTGTCCGGCATCCGTCATGCGTCGTCCGTCGTCAACTTTCCACCTTGTGTACGCTCTAGAGGCCACATTTTCAGTCCAATACTCATGAAACTTGGTCAGAATGTTTGTCTCAATAAAATCTCAGACGAGTTCGAAAATGGGTCATGTCGGGTCAAAAACTAGGTCACTAGGTCAAATCTCAGAAAAACCTTGTGTACGCTCTAGAGGCCACATTTTCAGTCCAACACTCTTGGAAGTTGGTCAGAATGTTTGTCTTGATGATATCTCGGACAAGTTCGAAAATGGGTAATGTCGGGTCAAAAACTAGGTCAGTAGGTCAAATCTTAGGAAAATCTTGTGTACGCTCTGGAGGCCACATTTTCAGTCTAAAACTCTTGAAAGCTGGTCAGAATGTTTGTCTGGATGATATCTCAGACGAGTTTGAAAATGGGTCATGTGGGGTCAAAAACTAGGTCATTAGGTCAAATCTTAGAAAAACCTTGTGTACACTCTAGAGGCCACATTTACAATCCAAAACTCCTGAAAGTTGGTCAGAATGTTTGTCTTGATGATATCTCAGACGAGTTTGAAAATGGGTCATGTCGGGTCAAAAACTAGATCACTAGGTCAAATCTTAGAAAAACCTTGTGTACGCTCTGGAGGACACATTTTCAGTCGGATACTCCTGAAACTCGGTCAGAATGTTTGTCTTGATGAGACCTTGAATGAGTTTAAATTTGGGTCATGTGAAGTCAAAAACTAGGTCACTGGGTCAAAAATTGGAAAAACCTTGTGTACACTCTAGAGAGGCCACATTTTCAGTCTGATACTCTTTAAACGTGGTCAGAATGTTTGTTTTGGTGATATCTCAAAAGAGTTTGATAATGGGTAATGTCGCGTCAAAAACCAGGTCATTTGGTCAAATCTTAGAAAAACCTTTTGTACGCTCTAGAGGCCACATTTTCAGTCCAATACTCATGAAACTTGGTCAGAGTGTTTGTCTTAGTGATATCTAAAAAGTGTTTGATAATGGGTAATGTCTGATCAAAAACTGGGTCACTAGGCCATATCTTAGAAAAACCTTGTGTATGCTGTAGAGGCCACATTTTTAGTCCGAAACTCTTAAACGCTGATCAGAATGTTTGTCTTGATAATATCTTGAAAGAGTTCGAAAATGGGTAATGTTGGATCAAAAACTAGGTCACTAGGTCAAATCTTCGAAAACCTTGTTTACTTTCTAGAGGCCTAATTTTGATGCAATACTCATGAAACTTGGTCAGAATGTTGGCCTTGCACCAGTTTGCAAGTGGGTCATTTTGGGTCAATAACTCATGAAAATCTTGGTAGAATGTTTGTCATAATATCTCAAAAGAGATTGAAAATGGGTCATGTTTGGTCAAATGACTCAGGTGAGCAATTTCAGGGCCATCATGGCCCTCTTGTTCAATTTTTGTCATGATGCAGAATGGCACTTAAATAATTGAATAGAATATATTTGTGCAATAACACATAAATAAAGTATCTAATTATCAGTTGTCAGTTAATTTTGAAAGGGGCATAAGCCCATTTATTTGGTGGTTTTTAGCTCACCTGAGCATGAAGTGCTCAAGGTGAGCTTTTGTGATCGTGCTGTGTCCGGCGTCTGGCGTCCCTTGTGCATCGTCTGTCGTCCGTTGTCAACTTTTACCTTGTGTACGCTCTAGAGGCCACATTTTCAGTCAGATACTCATGAAACTTTGTCAGAATGTTTGTCTTGATGATATCTCGGACGAGTTCGAAAATAGGTCAGGTCGGGTCAAAAAGTAGGTCACTAGGTCAAATCTTAGAAAAACCTTGTGTACGCTCTAGAGGCCACATTTTCAGTCAGATACTCATGAAACTTGGTCAGAATGTTTGTCTTGATAATATCTTGGATAAGTTTTAAAATGGGTCATGTGGGGTCAAAAACCAGGTCACTAGGTCAAATCTTAGAAAAACCTTGTGTACACTCTAGAGGCCACATTTTCAGTCAGATACTCATGAAACTTGGTCAGAATGTTTGTCTTGATGATATCTTGGACGATTCTGAAAATGGGTCATTTCAGGTCAAAAACTAGGTCACTAGGTCAAATCTTAGAAAAACCTTGTTTACGCTCTAGAGGCCACATTTTCAGTCAGCTACTCATGAAACTTGGTCAGAATGTTTGTCTTTATGATATATGGGACGAGTTTGAAAATGTTACATGTCGGGTCAAAAACTAGGTCACTAGGTCGAATCTTAGAAAAAACCTTGTGTACACTCTAGGGGCCACATTTTATGTCCAAAACTCATGAAACTTGGTCAGAATCTTGATGATATTTCGGACGAGTTTGAAAATTGGTCATGTCGGGCAAAAAACTAGGTCACTAGGTCAAATCTTATAAAAAACCTTGTGTATGCTCTAGAGGTCACATTTTCAGTCTAAATTTCTTGAAAGTTGGTCAGAATGTTTGACTTGATGATATCTCGGACTAGTTCAAAAATGCTTCATGTTAGGTGTAAAACTAGGTCACTAGGTCAAATCTTAGAAAAACCTTGAGTATGCTCTAGAGGCCACATTTTCAGGCCAAAACTCATGAAACTTGGTCAGAATGTTTGTCTTGATGACATCTCGGACGTCTTTGAAAATCAGTCATGTTGAGTCAAAAATTAGGTCAGTAGTTCAAATCTTAGAAAAACCCTGTGTATGCTCTATAGGCCACATTTCCTGTCCAATACTTATGAAAAGTGGTCAGGATCTTTGTTTTGATAATATCTACAATGGGAAAATTGGCTATGGTTGGCTAAAAAGTAGGTCATTGAGAGAAATTCTAGAAAAAGCTTGTGCACATGCTAGAGGCCAAATTTTCAGTCCAATAATTATGAAAGCTTAGTAGATTGTTTGTCATGATATCTCAAAAGAGATTGAAAATGGGTCATGTTTGGTCAAAAGTCTCAGGTGAATGACTTTAGGGCCATCATGGCCCTCTTGTTTTTTTTTTTTTTTTTTTTTTAGCTCACCTGAGCACAAAGTGCTCAAGGTGAGCTTTTGAGATTGCTGTGTCTGTCGTCCGTCGTGTGTCGTCAACTTATACCTTGTGTACACTTTAGAGGCCACATTTTCAATCCGATACTCATGAAACTTTGTCAGAATGTTTGTCTTGATAATATCTCAGACAATTTCGAAAATGGGTCATGTCTGGTCAAAAACTAGGTCACTAGGATAAATCTTAGAAAAACCTTGTATACGCTTTAGAGGTCACATTTTCAGTCCAAAACTCTTGATAGTTGGTCAGAATGTTTGTTTTGATAATATACCAGACAAGTTTGAAAATGGGTCATGTCGGGTCAAAAACTAGGTCACTAGGTCAGATCTTAGAAAAACCTTGTGTACATTCTAGAGGTCGCATTTTCAGTACAAAACTCTTGAAAGTTAGTCAGAATGTTTGTCTTGATGATATCTCGGAAGAGTTTGAAAATGGGTAGTGTCAGGTCAAAACTAGGTCATTAGGTCAAATTTTAGAAAAACCTTGCGTACACTCTAGCAGCCACATTTTCAGTCCAAAACTCTTGAAATTTGGTCAGAATGTTTGTCTTGATGATATCTCAGACGAGTGTCAAAATGGATCATGCTGGGTCAAAAACTAGGTCACTAGGTCAAATCTTAGAAAAACCTTGTGTACACTCTAGAGGTCACATTTTCAGTGCATTACTCGTGAAACTTGGTCAAAATGTTTGTCTTGATTATATCAGATGAGGTTGAAAATGGGTCATGCTGGGTCAAAAACTAGGTCACTAAGTCAAATCTAAGAAAAACCTTGTGTACGCTGTAGAGGCCACATTTTCAGTGCAATATAAATGAAATTTGGTTAGAATGTTTGTCTTGATGATAGCTTGTATGATTTTGAAAATGGGTCACATTGGGTAAAAAAATAGGTCACCAGGTCATATCTATAAAATAGCTTGTGCATCTCTAGAGTCAACATTTTCTGTCCAATACTTATGAAAATTAGTCAGATTGGGTGAAAAACTAGGTCGCCATGTAAAATCTTGGAAAAACCTTGTACACACTCTAGAGACCACATTTTCTGTCCAATATTTATGAAAAGTCGTGAGAATCTTTGGTTTGATAATATCTACAATTGGAAAATGGGCTGTGTTTGGCTAAAAAGTAGGTCACTGAAGGAAATTCTAGAAAAAGCTTGTGTACAAGCTAGAGGCCAAATTTTCAATCCAATAATTATGGAAGCTTGGTAGAATGTTTGTCTTAATATCTCGAAAGAGATTGAAAATGGGTCATGTTTGATCAAAAGACTCAGGTGAGCGACTTCAGGGCCATCATGGCCCTCTTGTTTTAAATTAATAGAGAATTTGATGAATTTCCTTTTTGTTTTCTGTTTTCCTAGTATTGAATTGGAAGCCAAGACTCATTTAGCAATTAACCTACACTTTTAGATTTATTAAGTGAATTAAAACTTAACAAAACAATTTGGAAGATGTTTTATTGCTATTAAATGCTTTAACTTTTTACCACACAACAAAATTTAGTCTTGTCCAAATTCGCAGATGACAAATTAACAATGTTTCAAATGATAGTATTTAGCCTTGGAATCATAGAAAACATTGTGGGAAAAGAAGAAAATGCTTGCTACCAGGATTTTCTTCTTTTCCCACATGTTTTCAAAAGCCTATACTGTCGGGGTCGTTAAAACACAGGATTGTTTGGTAAAGGGTTAAAAGATGACATGGTTCTAGATTAATCCAAAGTGAAACTGCCAAAAAGTGAAATAAACTCAAATGACTGGATCGCTGTGATGGTTTGTGAAAAGGTAGAAAGAAGGTGGACAGCATTGTTTTCCTTTTCCCACTATGTTTTCAAGAGCCTGCTTCATTGAGCTTGTAAAAATAAGGAATTATCTGGTAAAGGGTTTAAAGAGGTGAAATGTAAGCTGAGAGGGCACAGTGAGGAAGAGATGGTGGAGAGAGTGTCAAATTTGTAGGCGTGTTCACTCGGTTTGACAAGTACAATTGCTTCCAACTTAGTGTGCCATGCCTCTAAGAAAAGTTTTATTATTGCGCCTTGTTGTTTATAAATGTGTTGGCGTATGAAGTGTGTGTGACCTATAACTATGTGGTTTGTAGACCTCCTATCATAAATATCTACTTTATTACAAATTTCTACTTGCCCATATATAAAGTATTTGTAGACAACATTGCAAGTGCGGCTTAAACCCATACGGGGCTGAACTCAGATTTAGTCCCTTGTACCGTCTGCTTATGCCACTCAATCAGACAAAAACTAGCCTTGATATTGCAATAACACCATGTTTTGTACTGATTGGGAATGTATGTCTGGTTTATTAAGCACTACAAGGGTTAAATGATGAAACACATCTTTGATATTGATAGAGTAAAAAAATCTTACGGGGGGGGGGGAGGTGGGGAGAAACAGAGGAAATGACTGTTACCAGCACTTTCTCCTTTTTCCCACGTTGATCTTTAAAGCCTTCTTGTTCTTCCTCTGTGTCATAAAAACATAGAATCTTATGGTTATACACAGAAAATCATCAAATGAAACTTAATCAGAGGAAAAATGTGCGTATTTTTTTCAGACATCAGCCATTTACAGAATAGCCTTTTTCAGAATAATGTGTGTTAGATGACTGTTATCCCTTTGTTGTACAAGCTTACAAATGAATAACATTAAACTGCTATTAAATTTGTGAATTTAACCCATGACCAAACAATCGTCAAACAGTCACATGCTTTGATGACCCTGAGGAACAAGTTGTTTGAAAGCATTGTAAGAGGAGTAAAGCTGGTAATAGCATTTTCTCCATGTTTTCAATTACTGAAAAGATATGCAATCAATTGAACAATTTTTGCTTTGATGACCTTGAGGAATAAGTTGTTTGAAAACATTGTGAGGTGAGTAAAGGTGGTATTTCGCATTTTCTCCTTTTTCATAACATTTTCTATTATTGAAAAGATATCTAATCAATTGAACCACTTTTGATTTGTTATCTGCTTTCATTTGCAATGCTTTTAAATTGTAGAAGTCTTAATTTTTGTTATGTTGTAAAGACTTAACGGTGGTTTTGTAAAATTGGTTTTTAAAAAGGAGTTTTGTTATTAAGGAATTTAACTCTATAATAATGATAAATAGCATGTCAATGCATATTGATATTTTCATAACCTATGGCTCATAACCTTTGGCTCCTAGTAGTGGAGTTACAATCAATTTTATGCTATTAACACAAAGTGGATCCTACCTAATGATATGCAGTTTCATGATTTCTGATTTTTAGCTCTACTGGCTGAAAGGCATCAGAGCTTATGTGGTGTGGTTTCTTTCTTGATTATGTGATAAAGTCTGCATTTGTGGTTGGATTTTCATGAAACTTGCACAGTATCTTTATTCATCAATATCTTGAAGCCTTATGATGTGGAAAAAAAATGACAATCAGTAAGTGAAAAGTAGCCATTTAAAGTTGAAAATTTACATTACTTGTTTAGGCAACAAAGTCTGCATTTTTTTTTTCCAATTCTTTTGAAACTTGCACAGATCATTCTTATTAATCAAGTGATAGAACCCTATTGAAAATGAAGAAAATCCAACCACCACTTCAGGAAAAGCAGCCATTTGATGACTTGGTCTTGTTTACTCAACACAGTCAATGTTATTGGTGACCTTTCTTTGAAATTTGCAGGGATTGTATTCTACAATAAGTTCTGAAACCCTATTTTTCAGTTTTCCATAATGTCTTTGATAACTTATTATCCTGTCTTAGTGGGTTCAAGCCCAGTTGCACCTTCTTCCCCCATTTTTCTCATGTGTTTTTCTTTTTCTGTTTTGAATCATCAATTAATGATGTATGCTAGAAAATAAGCAAAATCACTGCCTGTTGTGCAATTAATGCCTTAGTGTTTGATGATAGACTGTCATGATGTCAAGGATGTGGAAATCTTACATATTTCTTCTTGTCCATAGACAAGTAAAGTTAAGAAATCCACTTGTGCAGCTTACCTGTCCAAAACAAAACAGCTTAAAGTGGCATTCAACTATGGAAATCTTTCAACCACACCTCGCTAAAAACATGCTCTCTTTTTTTGTCATATTTCTTGTCACGGTCTGTTTTATATTTATGTTTGGAGCCGCTGGATGTTTCAAAGATCTCAGACTTCTCACTATCCATTTGCTTCAAAGGTTCTAATAAAAAAAACAACCCATTTTCTCAGATTTTATGTATCGATTGATCGCTGAATGGCAAAATTTTTTCGGTTTGAGACTGTTTCCAGCAGGGGAGATAATGTGTAAACCACAGCCCAATTGGCACAGAAGCTGTATCATCAGATTAAAGGCTAAAATATTCACATGTGCAACATTGCCATAATAGATCTTTGAATCAGAGCTAAAATGATAATATTAGAAATATTTTAATTAATAATGATGATCTTGAAATTATTCAGACATTTTTCAAAGCAAAAAAAAAGATTGACATGCAAAAACAGCCGTGCATTATACCGACCCTGTCGTATGCAGTGAATGCGAGGATGAACCAAGTGTGTATTTTGGGTTTCCAGAAATAAATGTCATTTTATATGAAGGATGAACAATTGTATGTCATTGAGTAATGTATACAACAGATCTTTGTTTGAAAATTTTAGCCTTTATTTTCTACTTCTCCATGGACAACTAGATTGAAAAAAGTCACTTGTATGACGCCAAAATTTTCCTGAGTCGGACATAGGATTTCCACACCCCTATGTAACACTTTTAGGTCACATGTTGCTTTCCTTAAACCTATGGTCATTGTCACTCAGCAAAGTTACAGTTATGAGGCCAATGTAGGGGTAGGGACCTATCAGAGGTTCCTGATATAATCCAGGGTCAAGCTTTGGAGGTACCTCCTATAAGGTGCAAGTACTGGTTGTAGTTTCCATGAAGCAATCAGCAGAAGAGGGGTGGGGTTTGTATTGGGACACATTCAGCTGAAAAACATGTCCAGTCTTATATTTTAGGGTATATGGATGCGGAAATCTGTGTCCAGTAAAACCCAGCGTTTGTAAAAGGGGAAAATGCTCAAAATAAGCGTTTGCTCTTTATGCCCAGGTGTTTTATACACTTACAAAGACTGTTTCCCATTGATTGAGTCATAATTACTTTGTCTGCATTTACCAAATTTTGTCATCTGGTAAAAAGATAGTACATATTATCATGCTGTTTCAGGATAATTTAGAATTGGTATGTTTGTGTGGTGCTTAATCCTTTTTTCAATATTTTTACAGTTATTAGCTCCACTGGCCTAAGGCCAGCGGGCTTATGTCATGGCCGGTGTCCGTCGTGTGTTCGTGCGTTAACTTTTATTTCAAACGTCTCTGAAACTACCCATCCAATTTTGATGAAACTTTACAGAAATGATCCTGCCATGGTCCTTTTCAGAATTTCTTGAAAGAATTTGATTTCTTCAAAAACTCTGGTTGCCATGGCAACAAAACTGAAAAATATTGAAAATCTTTGAAAATCTTCTTGTCTGAAAGCATAAGGCCTAGGGCTACCAAATTTGGCATGTAGCTTTATCTAGTGGACCTCTACCAAGTTTCTTCAAATTATAGCCCTGGGGTCAAATTTGGCCTCGCCCTGGGGGGGGGGGGGTCACAAGTTTTATATGGGCTTATATAGGGAGAATTTTAGAATTCTTCTAGTACCTAGCCATTGGGCCTAGGGCTACCAAATTTGGCATGTAGCTTTATCTAGTGGACCTCTACCAAGAGGGCCCAAATTATAGCCCTGGGGTCAAATTTGACCCCACCCCGGGGTGGGGGCGGTCACAAGTTTTACATAGGCTTATAATAGGGAAAACTTTAAAAGTATACTCATACCTAGCCATAAGGCCTAGGGCTACCAAATTTTGCATGTAGCTTTATCTAGTGGGCCTCTACCAAGAGAGCCCAAATTATAACCTTGGGGTCAAGTTTGGCCCCACCTCAGGGGTCACAAGTTTCACATGGGCTTTCATAGTGAAAACTTTATAAATCTTCTTGTGACTAACCAGAAGACCTTGGGCTAATAAATTTAGCCTTGTCTCAGGGGTCTCATGTTTTACAGGGCCTTTTATTGAGCAAACTTTGAAAATCTTCTTGTTTATAACCACACATTCTAGACCTGTTTTATTTGGTATGGGGCTTTATCTTGTGGACCTCCACCAGGATTCAAGTAATTGTAGCTTTGTGGCCAAAAATGGCTTTGCCCTGGGGATCATAACTTTCTCGTAGGATTTTATAGAAGAAAATTTTGTATGTCTTCTAGTTTAAAACCAATTGGCCAAGTATTGTAATGTTTGGCTTGTAGTGTTTTGACTTATTAGCCAGTGGAGGGATACAGGGCCATCATGGCCCTCTTGTATTTCTATGGCAACTGCACCTATCCATTTTGTATGGAGTTTCTTTTACAAGCACCTTACATGATGTTTTTTCAAAGTAACTGTCTGCTTTCTCAAAACTGTGTCAAATGAATAATTGGCATTGAAGGAGAAATGACTCCTATTGCAATGACTATTATCAATACTTGGTAAGAATTTTGCAGGGCTGGGAATCGATATAGCAAGCCCCTGGGTGCCAAGCCTTGTATGTTACCAACGTAGCTACTGGGCTTGGCCAGAATAATTCAGATTTCATTTTACCGTATTCATTTCATAACTGTTGCATAGTTTTGTTATCATGATTGACTTTACATTTTTACAGTTTTGGCAAGAAGATCCAGATCTGTATGGTGTAAGACGCTCAGGAAGGAACAAAAAGGAACCCACTAGATATAATGTAGGGGTAGGGAGATTTTGTTTTTATTTCACAAGTTCATATGTCCAGAGACTTGAAACGTAAGCTGAATTTAGTCCGATTTAGATGCTCACAATATTGATAAAAGAACAATTATGCAAACTTAATTGTAGTGCTGGTTTGAAACAATATATATGCTCTGGATATTGCATAGATATAGGTAAGATTTTTATGGAGAACAGTTGTGATGAGCTAGACATAGTTGCCCCAACCTCAGCTCGGTATTTTTGTGAACATTAGTGTGTGCCTGCCTGCAGGCGTGCCCATGTTTAGATTTCCCTGAACCATTACTTTTCTAATTCAATACAGATTTCAAATTAATTTTGGACAGTTCTCTTTTCTATTCAGAATACTTTTTTGAGCTCTAATCTTTAAAAAAAAAGATATACGAGCATTATACAATATCATACACCATGTACAATTTGTAGAAGCACCATTTGAAACATTTGTCTGTCATAGGTCAAGGTCATACTTGAAGGTCAAATGAGAAAATTGCCGCAAATCAAGCATATCTGAGCCATAACTACTGTATTATGTATAGATTTCATTATAGTTTTGCAGACTTGTTCTCCTTCAAGGGTAGATGTGCCATTTGAAACATTGGTTTGAACGCATCCAATGTCAAGGTTACTCATGAAGATCAAATGGCCTGCAACACATGAAAAGAGGGATTCGGACATTTTGCGTAAAGTGTCGTCTCGGATCAGCCTGCGCAGGCTAATCCGAGACGGCACTTTACGACTACATTAGATTTTGTGCTACACTAGACTTGTGCAAAACAGAAAATTACATAAAAACGGAAAGTGTCGTTTCGGATTAGCTTGCGTGGACTGCGCAGGCTGATCCGAGACGACACTTTACGCAAATGTCCGAATGCCCCTTTTCGTGTGTTGCAGGCCAAATGATAGAATTATTGTGAATAGACCTTGGCCGAACTATAACTTCTACATTTATGAATGGATTTTGAACTGATGTGGGATAATGTTTTCCTTCATGAGTAGAAGAGCCACTTGGAAATTTTGTATTCGTAGGTTCAGTGTCACAGTCTTACTTGAAGGTCAAATGATGAAATTTATGACAATTTCTTGCTCACCTGAGAACATAGTGCTCAAGGTGTACTTCACTGATCATGCTGTGTCTGGTATGTGTCGTCCGTCGTCATCGTTTACCATCTAGGGGCTACATTTTTGGTCTGATACTCAAGAAATTTGGTCAGAATGTTTGTCCTGATTACATAGATGTTCTGTGTTGCTCGATGGTAAAGTGTAGGACTTGTGACCTGCTAGCCCTGGGTTCAAGCCTCATTTGATATACTGGGTTTTTTGTTGGAGTGTCCCTGGGCAAGACACTTCAGAGCCCCAGCCTAGTACTGGTGAAACACAGGAAATATGTGAACATGAATGTGAGCTGTCGCGGTGATATGACTGAAATAATGTTGAAAGCGGCGTAAAACATCATTCAATCAATCATTGTCCTGATTATATCTCAAACAAGTTCAAAAATGGGTCACTGGTCCATATCATTTCAAAAACCTTGTGTACACTCTGGAGGCCACATTTTTAGTCCAGTACTCATGAAAGTAGGTCGGAATGTCTGTCTTGATAATATCTTGGACAAGTCTGAAAATGGGTCATGTCAGGTATAAAACAAGGTCACCAGGTCAAATTGTTGAAAACCATATGAACACCCTAGAGGCCCCATTTTCAGTCCAATAGTCATGAAAATTGGTCAGAATATTTGTCTTGATGATATCTCGCGTTAATTTAAAATTGGGTCACATTATCAGATCAAAAACTAGGTCAAATATTTGTGTCAATTTTATAGGCCTCGTGTTTAATCCAACTCTCATGAAAGATGGTCAGAATGTGTGTCTTGGTTATGCCTTAAACACATTTTGAAAATGGGTCATGTTCGGTCAAAAACTGGGTCACACAGTCAAATATTTGAAAAACTTAGTGTGCACTCTAGAGGCCACATTTTCTGTCCAATACTCATGAAAGATAGTCAGAATGTTTGCTCTTTATGGGTCAGGTCAAAAACTAGGTCACAAGGTCAAATCTTCAGTGATTCATGTACCTGCGCGCCCTGCAGGAATGGTGTATAAAAATCGCCAAGGACGCAGATTTTTATAAGATGTGCATCTCTTGGGCACATACATTTGCAGGTCGGTGCGACTGCACTTCGAATTTTAAGAGCGACAGCGTTCCGGGTTTATCTTTTAGAATATTCTACTCTATGATCCGAGTAAAATATGGGCGTTATCTAACTTGCCAATAGAACTTGGTAGAAAAATTTTCCGTATCAGTCTAGTAATGTGTCACTTTGTAGAGCATAATTGTGTACACGGACTACTTCTGAGTTTTGTGTATTGACGTTTGGGTCTTACCGCCAAATTCCTAACACGTTCGGCCTGCATGACGAAGCACAAAAACCCCATTTTTAGTGTATCCATGGCTATTTCATCTGTTACTTCTTGTCTACTTTTTTCAAAAATTGTTTCTATGCAGAACTTAATTTTGTCCGATATCAATGCCCATTACATAAACGTGTTGCTTCGAAAGAGTATTTCCATATGCTACTGTACAATACACCCGTGAACTTAACTTAAGAATCGCGATTCATAATCACAAGCTTGACTTGCCTCCTGCGTAGAAACGAAAAGAAATGTACTATTTTTGACAGTGACAGTGATATAACAACCACTGACTACCTTTTCAGTGTTTAAGAAATAATTTTTTAGCCACAGTTGTTGTCTTTTTTCTTGTAGTGGCTCGGGGTAGCAACTGCCATTTTTCAATGCATACTGATCTATGCAGACTTACCGTTATTTATCTATGTTCATCCGCCATTCATAAATATTGTACATATATGTACAAATAAATGTAGTTCTCAGAACTTTTGGTTATTTGTATTGATTTTGTGACGTTTCTTTACAGTTACTGTGGTGAGGTATATAATAAAAGGAATATTGCATCTGTCTGCATTTCTGTGTGGTCGGATCATGTCTCTTTGCGTGTGTAAAGAGGTGAGTATCGGATTCGACCTTCGGTCTCATCCGATATGCACCTCTTAGTGTTCCCACTCATGCAAATTATTGCGTAAATCACGTTATAGAATTGAAATTCATGTAACAAATTTTGGTTACATGGGAGACCTCAGGTAAGAAAAAAACATAAAAAAAAATTATCTGATTAACTTGTGTAAAGTGACAGGGTTTGAAGTTACTTGCTACACTTATTGATATATTATTGTCAAATCACATGGAAATACCTATCCATAAATTAACACACATGAAAAAATGCTCGATGCAAAAAAACACAGAAACCCATGACACAACAAAATGTTCCTTTTGACATTGTGTGATCAGAGTCACTTCAGACCGTCTTTTCAGCTTTTAATGACTTTCAGCAGTAAATTTCCACAGATATCTTAATATAACAGACTTTTGTTCTGCAAATCATCAATATTGATTGCTTTACATCTAGTTGAGAACCATTATTGTCATACCCTCTAATATGAAATCTTACCCCCAGATTTACAGCTCAGGGGTAAGTGTACCTTTGAAATAAAAAGCTAGTAGGAACATTGCTGAGTCATCTTTACACAGGCAACTCGACATGATCCGACCACGCAGAAATGCAGACTTGTAATATTCTCTATGTAACACCGGCTACAGGTAAGGCTGATTTTGATTGGTCACTTAAAATCAGCGGTGTTCTTACAATACAATCCGACAAGCGTGGCTTCCTATGGAAAACCAAAGCAATATTTGTTGCAGTTTGGGTAGCCATTTGGGGGTTTTCTCGGCTTCGTCATGTCATCGAAGGAATACATAAAGCTGAACGCGAAATAAAAAGGTATTGAGGTTGTAGCTTATTGATGAATTTTGTAATGAGCACCAGACTTGGCAAGTGCAACAATTTTAACAAATTTGGATATGACAAAAAGGGGCGCATAAATTTCACAGATGTCCCATACTCTTCAAGGGTAGTGGCCCCTGTGTCCCACTGTTTCAAATTTGTAAAAATATCACTGATCTTTAAAAGAAATTGTGTACACTCAAAAGGCCATATTTTCAGTCCAGTAGTCATGAAAGTTGGTGAGAACGTCTGTTAACACTCTTGAGGCCACATTTTTAGTATGACATTCATAAGAATTACTCAGAATCTTTGTCTTAATGCCTGTATCTGACTTGTTACCTGGTGTTTGCAGGTTCGATTCTGTGTTGTGACAAAGTTTCTTTCTGGCAATTTTTCGCCTTTCACCTCCGATGTATGTTAGAAAGTAGTCAGTGGAAAAGAAAGTTGTGTCAGTGCTGATGTAAGAAAGCCAGGAAAAACATGCACAGGAGCTCTGGCGCTGTGATATGACCTTACCTGTTAAAATAGTGTTAAACTTCAATAAAAACTTCGTCTTGATGATATCTGGGATAGGTCTGAAAATGGGCCATATCAGGTTAAAAAGTAGGTCACTGGGACAGATCTTAAGAAAACCTTGTGTACACTTGAGGCCACATTTTAAATTGAATACTCATGTGAGTTTGTCAGAATGTTTGTCTTGATGATATCTACAATGAATTTAAAGTAGCCCTGTTGGATCAAAAGGCTCAGATGGTTGACTTCAGGCCCATCATGGCCCTCTTGTATTACTTCATGAGTAGCAGTGTACTTGAATTACTCGATGCAGTAGGTTCCAGTTTAAGGTGACTCTCATAAATTAGGTCATAACTTGTTTATAGATAAGACGCCTGGCCAAGCAATTCCATGTTCCAATTACCATTTGGAAGAATCATTGATTGAAAAAAAGAAAACACTGGTAACCAACATTTTCTCACAGTATTTTTTACAGTACAAAAACAAAAAAAAAGTTCCATCGTTGGAGCCAGTTTTAATTTGTTGTCTGCAAATACTTTCAGTATTAACAAGTCCAAAATTTCATCATCTGGTAAAGAGTAAATGGAAGCATACATTACTCTGTTACTTGGTGTCATTTATTTGGTATCAAAAACTAAGATGTCAGCTTGCCTTCTGTTTTATCTCCCTTCTTGATCTGTGTTTCAGCTTAGTGAGAGTGAAGAGGAGACAAGACCACAAAGAAAAAGAGGCAGCAGAAGAAAAAAGTAAAGAACCGATTTTTAGCTCCACTGGCCGAAGGCCAGCGAGCTATTGTCATGGCGTTGTGTCCGTCGTGCGTCCGTCCGTCTGTCCGTTCGTCCGTTTGTCCGTGCGTGCGTCCGTAAACTTTTTCTTTAAAAAACTTCTCCTCAGAAACTATTGACTGGATTTTTACCAAATTTCACAGGAATGTTCCTTTGGTGGTCCCCTTTCAAATTCCTTCAAATAATTGTGTTCCATGAAGAATTCTGGTTGCCATGGCAACCAAAGTAAAAAACCTTTAAAAATCTTCTCCTCCCAAACCGCTATTTGGATAGCATTATTATTTTGCAGGAATGTTCCTTAGATACAGGTTTACAGAATTCCTTAAAAAAAAAAAGATCTGTCAAAAAACATGGCTTTTATGGGAGACTCATTTTCCTTCTATGGTATAAAGTAAAATCTTTGAAAAATTTCTTCTCTAAAACTATTCATTGGATTTCATTGTTGTTTTGCAGGTAAGTTCCTATGATGGTTGTCTACCAAATTGTTTCTTCAGTGAGCTAAAATGCAGGATTGAATGATAATTGTTAAAAACTTCCTTTCGCCATTATAGAAATATCAGGCCTGTGGAGCGATACAGGCGCTCAAGCGCCTCTAGTTATCTAAGTTTTTGAGAAAACATAATTTTAGTGATATGACTAGCATAATTACCTCCCATAATTGATTGCAGATGAGATGAGGTCGTTAAAGTGTTTTAAGGTATGCATATAGGTATGTTAATGGAAGCTTACACTTTATGAGCCATGCCAAGTAGTGCAGTCGGTAACATACAGGACTTAAGAACAGGGGGTTGCAGATTTGAATCCCTGGCTTAGCCAATTTTTTTCTGAGGACTGATGATATTCATTGCATTTCGCACACCGCTGATCATTGTTTTGACGATGGTGGTGTGGGGAAGCAGCCAGTGGCTTGGGAAGATTACTGTGCACAGTACTGGTAAAGGAAACTTCAGTAAAACATGGGTAGGTACACTAGCAGCCTTGATATAACTGAAATTTTGAAAATAATGTTGATACAATATTAACAAATTTCCTACTTTGCAACTGAGAGGTCTTAGTCTCTTTGTCTGCATTAGATACCCCAGCTAGGCTCTTATATTGAAAATGACTGGTTTGCCACTATAAATTTTGTGCTTAATTGTAAAAAGTTGGTATAAGTTGTCGGTTATTGAATGTCTTCTCCTGAAAGACATCCTGAAAGACCACGCTACATCTGAGGCTTATAAAATGACTTAAGAAGATGCTTTACATTTCAAACACCATTATGGCATGAAAAAGTTACATTGTAGTAGAAATGACAATCTTGCCATGATTGGAGCTATGTATGTTTGAAACTTTTTTTTTTTTTTATTGGAAACTGTAGCATCCTTCCATACTAATGAAATACATTTTAACCTTTTACCAAACAATCCTTTTTTAACAACCATAAAGAGGAAAGCTTTTTAAAAACATTGTAGGAAAAAGATAAAACACTTGTGAACGGCATTTTCCCCCTTTCCCAAAGTTTTGTCTGCCTCTCCATAGTAATGTGGAATCTTTCTTGTGGGTATCTTGCACCTGTGCCAACCTTTGTTTTCAAGGGCTAAAACAGATGGATGTGATCTATAGCTATCACAAGGCATGACAGATTGTCCTAGAGCAAGTGATTTGACCATGATTTGGCAAGATTTGAGAAACCTTACTCTATAAAAGGTGAAAATCATAGCCTTCCCTTCCTTTAGTGTGATGTCATTTGGATCGCAAAATACCATTTTAGACCCACTGATGTTAATAGCATTGAAATGTCACTTACAGGAAAGGTTTGTCTGCAATTGGGAGGAAATATTGTGGAAATGAGAAATTTGTCCTCCTCCCCCCCCCTCCCAGTTTTCATTAGCCTTTTTTCTTAGGCTCTTTATAGCCTGGCCAGGTAGCTCAGTTGTTAGTGTGTTTGGCTCGTGACCTGGTGTTTTTTTGGGTTCGATACCTGGTTGAGGCAAAGTTTCTTTCTGGAGATCTATTGTCATTCACCTGATACAGTTGTACATGTGAGAAAAGTAGTCAGTGGCTTGGAAAGAAGATTGTGTCTACTCATGTGAGAAAGCAGGGAAACACATGCGTAGGTGCACTGACTGCTGTGATATGACCTAAGCTGTTAAAGCGGCGTTAAACTCCAATATAAAGAAAGTAAATAGGCTCTTTATAAAACGGCATTGTTTGGGTAAGGGTTAAATAGTTGTTCATCTCTATTGCAGCTCTGATGAATGGAACAGTGATAGCAGTGGGGACAGTAGTAGTTCAACGGAGAGAATCAGACCAGTTAGAAGACAACCTAATCTCAAGTATGATATTTTTTGTAGAAGATTCTATGCTTAAACATCAAAAAATTTGAGATTTCTTACTCAATTCTGGCTTCAAATGGGTGTTTACAGGTTATTTTTGTTTTCATTGGAAGGGATAAGGAAAAAGGTCTGTGCCAGAATTTGCAGTGACTATACTAGGAAATATACTTGATAACTTTTATGAGAATTAGTGGAAATTAAATTCTAGATTTAATCTTTTTAACATTTGATATCAGAGGTAACTGCCCCAAAAATTGACAGAATAGTAAACAGATCTATACTGAAAACATTAAAGACAATGCTATAGACTAAGTGGCACAGTAGATGAAATTTGTTTTTAAATGGCTTAGAATAAGGACAAATTGCTGGTTATGTGCATTTTTGTATTTCCTGTATGTTTTCAAAAGCACTCTGCCTAAGGGTTGTACTTACATTGGATCATATGATGAAGGGATAACCTAATGATCTGGAAGTAAATATTGACTTTTCTTTCCTACATAAAGGGGTAAAAAAGGTAGAAGGGGACCAGGAAGACCTGCGGCCAAAACGAGAAATGTTGGCCGTACAAGAAAATCACGTTTGACATCGGATGATGATGACGACATCTCAGACAGCGATGAAGACATCAGAAGAAGTTTCTCAAACCGTAGAACAGCAGCACAGAAAGTCAGGTATGCTTCATCTGATCACAAGTTTTATGACCCTAGGGAAGGCGGTTTTTGAAAACACTGTTGGAAAAGAATAAACTGCTGGTGACCAGTTGGTAACCAGCATTTTCTCCTTTTCACAAATTGTTTTCTTCTGTATCAAACCCAAATTCCATCATTTAAGACATATTTAAATTGTCGTCCACAAATGCTTTCAATATGAACAAACCTATATTTTTGTCCTGTAGTACGGATTATCCTTTTTCTATCATGGGTTACATACTAGCTTTGTGAATGGTGCGCTGAATTCATGATAATGACCTTTTTATGAAGAAAACATAGCCAGAATATTGCATTCAAGGGTGTAATTCACAAAATAGCCGATATTATCATGATCAACCTGCATAGATCTTGATCTACTCTTTCTGTGAAAGCAACATAAGTTGTGCTTAAGCCCTTAAGGTTTGATCATTGTACATTGATAGGCTAGATAATTAGCTTTGTTAATGATGTGGATACATATCAGACTGCACAGAATGTGCTGTCTGATCATGGACATGTGCTCTAATTATTACTTTTTGAATCTATGACTGAAAATTTTCTTCATTTTCAGTGGTAGTGTATTTTAGAGGCAGAATTTTGATATTTTAGAGCAAAAGAGCTAAGATTCTATATTGATTTAACCCTAGGGGCACCTTTCACAACTATAGTTGCCTTGCAGCCAGTGTATATCAAGATCAGGCTGCACAAAACATGCAGCCTAGTCCTAGATGTACGCTGTCCACTTTGCTGAAACACTGTAGACAAAAGCAACCTTGAAATTGTGATTATATGGGATGTATTTTCAGATTAAAAGTATCTTTTTGGGGTATTGGGCTCTCTAAGGGTTAAGTTGTCTCTAGGTTAGATCTGTGTTTAGCAGAGGGCTTTGCTAGAGAGATTTACCTGTAGAGCTGTAGGCAGAACTTGTGATTATTTGAAAGTCAGCATAGATCAGGATCAGACAGCACCAACATCTGCAGTCTAATCTGCAGATATTTGATGGCTTAGAAAATGCATTGGAAAGTAATGATACGGATGTTAGATCAGTGGGGATTTTATTTATGTGGCCATTTTTAGAATATTTTGAATTCAAATTTTTGAATTGCTTTGTCTGAATTTTTAGATTTGGCAAACATTTTGAAACTGAGCTTTGAAAAAATCAAGGTTACATATTTAGAAAGCTTTTCTACAGTTTTCTTAAGTTGTAACAAATCCTTTGAAATGATCTTATCTGATGTTTGGAGAAATACATGTATTTTTGTTTACTAGGCAAATGAAAGGGTTACAGCTATAGATCCATAGGAATTTCGTGCTGTTTTTGTTTTGTCAATTTTGTAGCAAGTACTCATTTGTGTGTTTCATGTTAAAGTTTAGGAAAGTTCATCAAATGAAAAAGATTTTTTTTGTGTGTGTGTAAAACAGTAAGGGACAAATTTCTGTAAATTTTTCAATTGTTTGAACTGGTTTTCTGAAGTAATTTGATTCTCTTTTTATTCCCCATGTTTTGCCTACCAGGGGTAAGGGTAGAGCAGACTCCTCTTCCTCAAGGGTCACAGCCACCCGACGAGGCGTTGCTAAGAAACACGTTAGGTAAGAAATGATGTCAGTGATCACCTCTCTTCTATCATACTGAAGTATCAACATAATGTTAGGCATTTTTAGAGGGCAATTTAAACATCTAGGTCTTAACCCTTGTAGTGCCAAATAAATGAAAGGGACATTCTTGGTCTTTTCAGTTGATGCATGTATTGCCGTATCATCAGACTTTGTTTCCCAATATGGAGCAGCAGTATAGATCCAAGATCAAATTGCACAGGAGGAGTAGTCTGATCTTGATCTACACTGGCTGCTTTAGCAATTAAAATAAGAATAAGCTATACAAGGGCTAACGATTTAAACTTCTTATGACTTAAATGTATTGATCCATTCAAATTACACATTTGAGCAGTTGCTGTCTGATTTACCTTTTGTCAGAGGCATAAGTTATAAGCTAGTAAATATCAGTTGGGTTTTTTGTTGATCAGTATGAGGCAAATTATGACACAGTCTAATTTGACAACCAGCACAAACCACTCAAAATAGGTAAGTGCTACCAAAACCTTTCAATGGTAGTATTGAAACCATTGCAAGAAAAGCGTCAGTTGCTTTTAACTTGTACTTGCTCCTTTTCTGACAATATTTTCAGAAACTGTCTCGTGGTGGGTGTTAAAAACAGGGTTGTGTGTTGATTGATCGAAACTTGAAAATGGACAGGAAAGCAGCTTTTTTATAAATCCTTCATATTCTTTTCATTTCATTCTTTGCCTGGTGATAAAATTTTGGACTGGTCCAAAATGTAAGCCGTTGCAAGAGATAATTTCAGTGTGGCTCAAATGATGAGATTTGCCTTTGAAAGGGTTGAAATCATTGTGAAAACATTTAGAATTGGTTGAAAAGATTGTGGGAAAACAAGAAACTGCTGGTTACCAGCATTTCCTTGTTTTCCCACAATCTTTTCAAATATGTTCTTCCTTGAGAGTCGCAAGAAGACACTGTTGTTTGATTAAGGTTTAATACATAGAGGCATCCTCATTTCTTTCTTAATAGTTACAAAGAAGCTGAGTCAGATAATGCCACAGATTCTGATGACATAATTGAAGCTCCGGAGCCAGATGAGGAAAAAGAAAAGGAAGAAGATAATAAAGAAACTATTGAAAAAATCCTGGATCATAGGATGGGAAAGAAAGGTGGTATGTACATAATTGTTGTTTATTGTTGCAATGTGTGCCAACCACAAATTTTAATAATGTTACACTTAGTCTATGTTCTGTGGGAAAGATTTGGATAGGTATTGAACTGAACCTGGACTTACTAATTTAGGTATATTGTCATTGTTCTGTAAAGCTCTTGATGTTGAGTTAGCCAAACCTGTATGAAGGTAGCATCTAAGGGACACCTGAAATGTATGTAAGATGTGTGCTTGCTTAGTACAGGAGTATTTCAGTAACATGTATTTGTCTTCTTTGTAAATTTTAACATAAATGGTTACATGATTTGGTTGCTTGCTTGATAGATTTGGCCTCTAGGACATATATTTAACTGTAATTCCAATGTGTTTGTACTTCAGTAAAATACAGAGCTAGTCACTAACGTTGCATGAGTATGAATCACGCCTTTGCAAAGCTGTTTTTTTCCAAGATTGATGATTGTCATTGGGAGGGGCTGGATAGGTGCACTGGCAGCAGTAATATGACTGGATTAAAGGTTGAAATGTGAGATGGGCAACAAACAAAAATAAAAATTTTCACATGAAGTTATTTCACCATCCAATTCAATGACATCTGTTTGGAATAGAAGGTGTGTTTTTGATCGGATCACTTTCAGGTATTTAGTATGATATATTGAGGTAAATGAGAGCGTTTTGCTTATCTTAAAAAAATACCAGTAGTTAAAGAACATGCCATCAGTGTAAGGATAGCTACCCATCAGTCAGTAAATAGATATTGTTAAGTTGAAAATGCAGACAGTGTAGACCTGAGATCATGTTTATCATACCTCACTGTCCACAAAACCAACTGAAGATGTGCTAATCTCTGGAATGGTTGATATGTTTTCCTTCAGCCACTGGTGGACTAACAACGATATATAACATGGAGGAGAATGGCGATCCTAATCAGCAGTTGCCAGGAGAAACAGTGAAAGAACTGCAATATTTTATTAAGTGGAAAAATTGGGCTCACATTCACAATACATGGGAGTCTGAGGAGAACGTCCGGGAACAGAAAGTAAATGGGTTGAAGAAACTAGATAACTATATAAAGAAACTGGAGGAAATCAATGAATGGTAAATAGTTTATATTGTATAATGGCAAACAAGTCCATTTTGAGGTATTCTAGAATTACTCGAGTGGTTTGGCTGGCAATCAGTGTGCTTTTATACCAGTTTCTTGGACGGTTCAGCATCACCTTCACAGTACATCTTGCTGAAAGAATTTCATGTCACAGAGAAGTTTAGAGTATTTTGTTGAAGGTTTACCTTAATTATGTTTGAATTGCTCTCGTCTCTGTCAAATTATTAAGCTAAGGAACTCATATATTTAAAGTCAGTTGCTGTGATGGCTGTAGTTTTGATTTGCATAGAAAAATGTTTTTTTTAACCCTTCATCAAAACATTCAAATGTTTTATGACCACAAGAAAGAAGACTTGTGAAAACTTGGGGAAAAGAAGGAAATATTGTTTCCCTCTTATTTTCATGTTTTCTACCTTTTCAAAGACAATGTCGAGCGATTTAGATATATTTGATTTGTTATCTGTAATGCTTTTGATTTGGACAAGTCTAAAATTTGTAGTCTGGTATCATGCTATGATAAATATTTTAAGATAGCTTACAATCAGTCAAGTGATATCTGCTAATGATATGTCAGAATTATTTGCTATCAACTTTTCAAGTCATATTTGTTCTAATTTTCCTGACAAGTAGCTCAGTTGGTAATACACAGGGCTTGAAACTTAGAAATCGCTTGTTTGGTTCTAGGCTCAGCCAAATTCTTTCCAAAGATTGATAGTAGTAATTGCAACAGAATTCATGCCACTGTCACAGTTTTTTATGATGATGATGATAACGGGGAAAACATCCAGATGCTTGGAAAGAAATATGCACAAAGGTCTGGATAAAGAAACTGCAAAAAAGTGTTGATAGGTGGACTGGCCACCTGTTATTCCTGAAATAATATGGAAAATAGTGTTAAACACCATGCAAACAAAAATTATTTTCCAGGAAAAAGTTTGCCTCACCAGAGGATATAGAATACTATGATATACAGACAGAGTTCAATGAGGACCTGTATAAAAACTGTTTGTTAGTGGACAGGATCATTGGTGAGTCTTCTAAATATTTGGTACCAATGTTTTTTATTTAGTCTTCTAAAAATGAAAGTGATTTATGTTAAAATTTGTTTGAAGAGACCGATGTTCTGACATTTTTCATCAATGATACCTAATCTTTTATAGCCATTTCTTTGACTTTTACAGTTCGAATATAATTCAGTGTACCGTAAAACACTACTATGTAACTATTAATTTCTTAACATGGGAATTGAAGAGAAAGGTAATAAGAGTTCTGGAATATAAATATTAGAACTTGTCTCACAGTTGATGTAAAATAAATATGGTTAAAATAAACAACATCTGAGACAGTGTGGGTACAAGAGCATGCTGCATATTTTTGTGAGATCTTAACTTGCTCGAAACTGTCTGCTATAGCAGTTGATCATGTGATCCTATTGCTCAATAATTAACTGTCAGAGCACTGAATTACTGAAATGAACCTTTTTTGGTTAGATAAACAGTTGACACAATGTCAAAGTTGTTTTAGCCAGAACAGTGTAGATCCAAGATCATCTTGCACTTATGTGCAGTCTGATCCTGAGCCTTACTGTGGGCCAAAGCAGTATAAATTGCAAAAGTCTTCCTCTCTAAGGGTACATTTTGCATTTTGAATTTCTACATAATTATTACTAATATTTCCAGCTCACAGTCAGCAGAAGACTATGAATGAACAAAATGGATATCCAGATTATTTGTGTAAGTGGATGGGACTTCCTTATTCTGAGTGTACGTGGGAAGATGGAGAGTTATTAACCAAAAAGTTTCAAGACAAAATAGACCAGTATCATGCTAGGAATAAATCACAAAGAACTCCGAGTATGCTAGTTCCCAAAGTGCTTAAATACCGTCCAAAATACCTGCCATTGAAGAATCAGCCAAAGTTTATCGGAGGAGCAGATGAGTTGGAGCTAAGGGATTATCAGCTGGATGGTGTGAACTGGTTGATGCATTCATGGTCAAGGTAAGTCGAGGGAACTTATCCATTTATCATAAAGCAGTAATTTAGATCTGTACATATTGAAAGCAGTTGCCGGAGACATTGTATGCAGTGCAAATGGTGGAAGCTGTCTTTTTGATAGAGTAAAGAAAAACCGTTTGAAAAGGAGAAAAATGCTGGTTTCCATAAACTTGAAAAAGATATTACCCAATGAACACCAAAAAATTGCTGTAAGAAAGATTTCTCTGGGTTTTTTGACAGGATGACCTTTTCATCACCCAGCCCCCACCTATGCTATAACATCCTCCCCCCACCCTACAAACCCACTTGAAGGGGGATACCGGAATTCTTGTCCCGTTCATCTGTCAGTAGATGCAATTTTGTGTCCTCTTGTACTAGTTTTCAACCAATTTGGCTGAAAGTTTAATTGAAGCCTCTCTAACATGGGAACTTTGCTATATTTATTAAGAACGGTGTCCTGTTACAGAAGTCATGGCCCTTTGAATATTTCTTTTTAATAATCAAGTCACAAGGCAATTTTGGTGTATTTTTCAGCCTGTGACAATTCTTGTTTGAACTAAGCATGATTGCCTACATGAACTAAACTTAAGAGCTCTATGCACAACTTAGGTTGCTTTTTTCAACCAATGTAGGTACAGATCAGATTACCTTTTGTGGACAATTTAAATCAAATTCAGACTAGACCGAACATTCAGTTGATTTTTGATCATACTACCCACAGCTTTGTGAAATATTCTGCTAAAAGCACCCATAAAATTGTAATATTTTAGTCTCTTTTTAACTCAGTTGTTTTTAAAAAAATGTCAAGTTACTGCCATAGTTCTATTGTCACCTGGGTTGCCCTTTGGCAAAAACTTTTGACATTTTATATTATCTCTGTTATTACTGAAGGTATTTTCTTCAAACTTGGACAAGTTATTAACTTTCAAAAGGGGAAACCATAGAACAAGGGCAGGTGACCATCAAAGTATTTGTGACACAATTATGCCCCTTTTTAGACTTAGAATTTTCACTGAAAATAAAGCAGCTGCAGCAGTTGGAACCCGCATGTGGTGCTATTGTTCTCTATTTCTGATTGAGAAAATCTATTATATCTATTCAGGCATTAAACTAAATTCTTGGTCCAAATTGTCTATCAGTTATTGATGTTTCACTATATTTTACTTTTGCAGGGAAAACAGTGTAATATTGGCAGACGAGATGGGTCTTGGAAAGACAATACAAACCATAGGATTTCTGTCTATACTGTATAACACATACCAGTTATATGGACCTTTCCTCATTGTTGTTCCTTTGTCCACTGTGGTGGCCTGGCAAAGAGAATTTGAGAACTGGAGCCCAGAAATGAATGTAGTGATATATCTAGGAGATGTGAATAGTCGTAATTCAGTAAGCAGCATGTATTTGATCTGTAAGGTCTTTGCTAAAAAGTCATTTTCCTGTTTGACTAATTTTAGGCTCCTCAAATATGAAAGAATTTGAGAGTAACAAATTGGAAATTGGTACAAACAAACAGAAGTTCTCTTGTTAAATTTAGGGAATTTTTGGTAAAGGGCTTTGAAGGTTTGGTGAAATAGATCAACTTTTACTGTCTAACATACCATGGATCTGTATGTCAACTTGTTCAAAGTAATCACAGAAAATATCTGATTACTTACTATTGGTTACAATGTTTTGGAATTGTTTCTTAGTCAGGCTTATTAGAATGAGATTGTTTAGTAAAGCATTTCTTTTCTTTTCATCTATTTCTAGATACGTCAGTACGAGTGGCATCATCCAGGAAAAAAGCGATTGAAGTTCAATGTACTAGTCACGACGTATGAAATTTTGTTAAAAGACAAGGTGAACTTACACATTTACTTCATGGTTTAGCCCTAAGAGGGCAAAGTGCAACAGTAGTTGTTCTTGTTGACCGTACAGATCAAGACAGACTGCCTTTTGCAGACAGTGCAGGGGTCAAATTTAACTTTTTTTTTCAACTAGCAAAAATTTGCTAGTGACCATTTTTTCTACTAGCCAAAATCAATTTTGTACTAGCAATATTTTAACCCATTGCCACTCAGTCCCATGTTTTAACGACTCTGAAATGGGAAACTTATGAAAACATTGTGGCAAAAGGAGAAATTGCTCATAATGAGCAATTTCTCCATTTCCCACAATGTTTTCTACATTATTAGAGAATTAAGTTTCCTTTGTACCAATTTTGAAATTGTCGTCTGCAGACGCTTTCAATTTGGGAGAGTCTAAATATTGTTGAGTAGGTCTCCTCTGTTTGCTCATACAATATTATAGCTCAGACTCTACACATTCTGCATGGCAAAGAAATATCCTCTGTTTGGACAAACTGTTTGATCATTAATTTATATTAAATAAATATTCCGGCGATGTCACGGAATCCGGCCTTTTGCCGAAAAAACTGGATATTTTCCGCTCCATACTCTCAGCGAGGCAATGCAGATGTATAAACAACGTCAGAATTGTCTAAGTGCTTTAAATATCGGATACATGTATTTACAATATCGCAACAAGCGTCTCTACAAATACTGGTCACGTGGTCGGTGATACTCTCAAACGATAGTTCTACATCGCATAGGGCAATTCATTGTACACGAAAAACTCAGGATTAATTCAGATTTTTAAGCGGTAGGTTTGCCCATTTTCTGGTGCACTCGCAAATTATTTCGACTGTTAGAATTTGGCACTCGCATTTTTTCATTTCAGCTCGCATTTTGCGAGTTTGCGACCATTAAATTTGAACCTTGCAGTGTAGATCAGAATCGGATTGCACAGAAAATGTCATCTGATTGTGTATCGACACTTTCTGTTATTTATGTGAATTATTCTTGTTAAAATACCCTTGATATTGCGTTGTTTCTGTCTGTTCTCCGGATTGAAAAATTTAATTTCATTAATTAGTGCCGTGTATGAAGTGTGTATTAGTATTACATAACTGGTTGTCCAAGTATTTCATTTATGAATTTGTTAATTTTTTTGCTTCTTTTTTAAATCTGTATTTGAGCATTAGAACATGAAAGGCAGCTTGTTAGGATAACTGAAGTTTTGATGAATAAAGGCCATTTTCAAAATGAAAAAATTCAAAATTTTGTTGTGCAGTAATGAATTAATCCACAGAGGGCCTATCGATTTTAAAGACCTTGTGTATAAGAGTGCACAGAATTTACTATTTTCAAACACAGAGTTTGTCTGTTTTTCAGTCATTTTTAGGTGCTGTAAATTGGGCTGCATTAATGGTAGATGAGGCTCATCGATTGAAGAATACAGATTCATTATTATATAGAACACTGATGGAGTTCAAATCCAATCATAGGTTACTCATCACAGGCACCCCTCTTCAGAATTCCTTGAAAGAGCTTTGGGCTTTACTACACTTTATCATGCCAGAAAAGTAAGGACCTGGTATTTTGTTAGTTGCTGTTCAAATAATCATTTTGAGCATGACTGTATATAAAGAAAAAAAAAGGTATTGTCATAGCCCTGTTGTAGTCTTCTTTAGTGGCATCTGTGTCATTATTGAAAATAATTTCTTGGAACTGGAGCTGATTGTTAAATATCAAAAGGGAAACCCATACCAGAAAAGCAGATAATCCTCAATGTATTTACCATAGATGCCCCCTTTTTTGAGAACTACCAGTGCAGGGTTGCATCTAGATTGGGGATTGGCGAAATCCTGCATCAGAGTAAAAAATCCCGCGAAAACGAAATTTGTTTGCGCACCTAATCCCGCACTAAAACGAACTAGCCCGCAAAAATTGCATATTGTGCGCACCATAGTGGGAGAAAAAGAGAAAAAAACGACTTCCGGGAAATAATGTGTAACAAAATTTGCATGAATCGCCCCAATAATTCGAAACTTAAATTGTGCACTGTTGGATTATTTTTAAAACATCAATAGACGCTTGTCATCTGTGTTATGCAGACAAAAAGCCTCACTGCAGGGCCTATGCTATTGATCACCTGTGGTCGAGTGGTATGAATGTGACAATTTAGGAAAAATGTGTCCAAAAATGACGCACTGGCGAATCTGCTGGCAACAAGTGATGTCTTAAGGCTACAAATTTCTTGAAAGATAATAACTCTGTCATAAACAGTGAGTATTAAGTATGACGAACCACACGCCACCGTTTATCACAACAAGGTGGCGTGTAATGAAAAGCGAGATAATGATGTCAATCCACTTATCTAGGGTAAAATGACATGTTTTGAAGTGACCTGCAACCCTTATTGACAAATTCTTTCATTATCATGCGGAAATACTTTTTTTAAAAACATAATTGACATGAAAAAAGATGGATGCAAAAAACCACGAAAACCCATGACTCAACAAAATGTCAATTTGACATCGTCTGATCAGAGACACTTCAAACTGTCTTTTCAGATTTGGTAGTGAAATTGAGCAGAAAATTTACATAAATATCTGTATGAAACAATAGATTGAAGCTAAAATCTTTGTCTAACACCGAGGTAAAAATTTCGGTGAACTTATGAAATGAAAATATTAGACAACGTAGGATAGATAGGGTAGGATGGGGGTTAGTCTTCTCGTCTTACAGTGATAGTACTGTAACAAGTGTTAAAGAAAAAGTTACAGGACATTCATACAAACAAAGAAGACTAGAATTAAATAACCCTTTAATGGATATGATCTATATTATTTTTCCAAAGACAAAAACAAATAATATGTTAACCCTTTACCACATTATGGGAACCGCCATAAAATTTGTCCCCCCTTTTTTACACCTGAAGGGGGGGACGTGCCGCCCCTTCTTCTGAAGATGATGGGGTACAGCTCCCCCTATTTGAAAATTTCTAGATGCAACCCTGCCAGCGAAAAAGGTGTTTCCCAAGAATTTACAGGAGACCATATGTAGAGTAATAAACCATTTCTTAACTTGTGTGTTGCAAATTGCATATTTAAACCAACAACAGTGTCCATATTGGTGCAAAAATGATGATGGAAGAAAAAAAACTTTGTAGAATGTCTGACAAAATGAATTAACACTTGATAAAAGTGGGCTCAGATTATATAATTTCAAGACTGATCTTGGCAAAATACCTTATACAGTAGTGGACAATGTAGATCAGAGATCAGACTGCCAATTTTGAGCTGTAAGATTGATGATCTAGTGTAGGTATAGGGCTTGAAATGTACTGATGTTTGTTGTTATTACTTTTGTATCAGGTTTAGTAAGTGGTCAGAGTTTGAAGAGAAACATTCACGAGCAGACAAAACTGGTTATTTTTCTCTCCATAAGCAATTAGAAGCTTTTCTGTTGCGGAGAGTGAAGAAGGATGTTGAAAAGTCATTGCCAGCCAAAGTGAGTGCATTTTCTTTTACTATAACTTTCTGTTTGGTGCAACTTATATTCAATATATCCATTGTTAAATAAATTTTGCTACGTAGATCAATTACTGTTAATGTTAGCTTCCTGTACAAATAATTAGACACTATATAATTGGCTCAGATGAGTAGACATATGATAGAGTGATGACATCATTAGATACACTGCCAGACTTTTGTCAAAATACCCTCACCCCTATTTGGGGGTGTATACCGCAATATCAGCTTGTCTGTCTTTTTGTCCATCTGTAGACACAGTAGATGTGCTCTTTCCTCCGCTTTAAGTTTTCAGCCAGTTTGTCGGACATTTTAACGACCTTCACGATAGTTTCCATTATCACGCTTCGTGTAACTATCACGCTCACCTTTTACTCGAAACAGTGAGCACCTAACACAGTTGATCTTGCCACACTTGTCAATGTCTGCAGGACTGATAAACCAAGAACTAAAACAGGTCGTTTCATGTCAGCAAAACGAAGAAAAAAGTATGTGAATCAAGCCAAATAATTATATGCGAGGCAAGAATCCGAAATTACGCTTTCAAAAGATCGGACTGAAAGTCAAAGTGAATCACCTAAAGTTTTCTACGTCACCTAACAACGGAAATATGGACACAAATGCTACTACTAGCACTCTATCAGGCAGACGTATCGTCGAGCTAAAACATCTTTTCAGATGCAGATGCTTTCAGTTTGGTCTAGTCCAAAATTATGTCACTTGGTAAAGACTTGCAGAAAACAAGGGGCTGTAACTCTCCTTTACCAGGTTATCCCTAAGCTTGATGAGTGTGCAGCAGACAGCATTAGAAAACACTGATTGCAGAAGGAGAAATTGCTCCTAATGATTGATTTCTCCTTTTCGCACAATGATTTCTGACCCATCAAAAAACTGTGATACATGAATACCAGGTTTTGGTTTAGCGTCTGCAAATGCGTCAAATTTAGAAGAGTCTAAAATCAGTCGTTTGGTAATGGGGTAAATGCTAACATCAGAGTTACATTTATATGCTATGGATTGGTTTATTATGACCAACAAACTTGAATCTTATATACATTGTTGAATTGTTGAAAAAATTGAGATAATTTACTTCATATAATGTCTTTGTCTTTGACAAACCCTACATTTACTAATTAGTTAGTGCCCCACCCAAAAACTTAAAATGTATTTTCTTAAAAAATAAAGCTGGTGACCTGTTTGTTTTAAGCCTGATTCTTTTAGTTTAGTACCTGAATATTATTTATAGAAAAAATAAGAAAAATCTGAATGTTAGAACATTGAAAAAGATAACTTTAAAAGATACTCTTTGTTTTTTCGAGTTTTTTCCCAAAATAAAGGTGTTTTAGCCCTAAGTTAAGGGTTTTTGTTTTTAAAGATTGATACTCAGTATACTCTAAATTATTTTTTTCATTAAATTTGATGTTTCACCAATACAATGACATAAAATTTGCTTATGATTGTTGTCATTTAAAAAAAATATACATAGACTTAGTTCTCATAGGTGAAATTTCATCCTGAACTGCCGCAATGCAGGGTGTACTAAAAGAAATATCCATAGAATTTTCCCAAAGCTGGTGACCCCCCTTTTTTTATCTCCTATTTTTGTAGATCAGATAATATACTATCACCACACAAAGTTTCGTGAAATTCTGAATGTTTTCAAAAAATGGTGAAACTGTAGCAATCGTCTTTAATGGATGCCTTCCTACCATGGGAAGTTCTGCATGTGCAAATGGCATTATGGGTGGTACGGGCCTTTAAGCTTTTTATTTTTATCCAGTGACAAGGTAATTGATGTCATTATTCGTGGGCCAGCAACAGTATTATTTAAGAGATTGAAAAACCTTTCTAATCTAGATAATGCTTGAATAATGGTGTATACGTGTACCTTTGAGGGAGGGACTAACTGTCAGATACTTCTAAATTAATGTCATATAGTCCAGCTAATTGTCACAAAGTCCGGCTAATTGTCAAACAAATGTTGAGTATTGAAATTGTTGTAAATCTTTGTCTTATTTTGAATCAAGCATTTTCATTTTATAATTTCAGACTGAACAAATTCTTCGTGTAGAAATGTCTTCGTTACAAAGACAGTACTACAAGTAAGTAATGTTGATCATACTGCTTGTAATCTATCCCTTAGAATGCTGAGCAGACTTATTTTGCCTCTTCGTACACTGAAGAAAAAAATCAGAATGCGCGGAACATGCAGCCTGATCTTACATCTACATTGTGCACTCCTTAACGGAATATTCTGATTAGAAGAGCCTTGAAGTTGCAACATTTGGGTTGTTGTTCTAAAATGATAAGATTTACAAGTCTAAAATTCAGTACTCAAAGGGTTGATATGCTGGGTTGAATTTTTCTTTTGGTATTAACATAAACATTTTGAAGCCCATCGCTTTGTAATTGTGTCTCAGTGTAAGGAAACAATCTACATGTGTACTTTTTCCTGTAGACAGGGTAGGTTAAGACTTTGGAAAAAAACAAAAAAAATCTTTAAAAAACAGATTCACAGATTATTAGCTGCTCAATATACATTTAGTTTTAAAACATGTATACATGTCAAAACAATGTGGCAAAAGTAGAAATTGCTCATCACAGGCAATTCCTCCTTTTGCCACAATACTTGTGTTTTTAAAAGTGAAAGAGAAAGTTTTCTGCTGTAATTTATCAGTTAACTCGAGTATATGAGCCCATGTGTTTACAACACTAAGGAAGAGTACTTTGAAAAACACTGAGAAAGGAAGAAAATGCTGTTCACCAGCATTTTGTTCTTTTCCCAAAGATTTTATCTTTTCACAGACACATCCCACCATTATAGTCACATTTGATGTATCTTTGCAAATGATTTCAATATGAACTTTTCTATTATTTTGTTCTCTGGTAAGGAGTGAAATTTATTTAACCCTTCACTACACAATGCTGACTTTTGACGACCCTGAGAAAGAAAGCTCTTGAAAACGTTGTGAAAAAAGAAAATGCTGGTAACCAGCATTTTCTCCTTTTCCTATAATGTTTTAAACCCTTGCTGAAACAAATTTCAATTTTTAGAATCACATTTATTTTGTCGGATGCAAATGTTTTCAATTTGGACAAGTCTAAAATTTTGTTGCTTGGTAAAGAGTTAATATTAACCAAACAGAAACCTCAATAATTGGTTTTTTTTTTGTCGTGATAAATGTTTTCAGGTGGATATTAACCAAAAATTATAAAGAATTAAACAAAGGCCTTAGGGGTAGTGCATCTAGCTTTGTAAATATTATAATGGAGTTGAAAAAGTGCTGTAACCATGCCTTCCTGGTGAGGCCTTTAGAAAATGAAACAGAAACGGACCAGTTGCAGGTAAGATTTGAGTTATAGAGCTAGCTGTCTTAATTTGTATCCCATATTTAATGTTTACCAACTAATCCATTCTTTTTACAACTATGAGAAAGAGGGCTTTTAAAAACTTGTAGGAACAGGAGAAAATACTGGAAAGCTGTTACAGGAAGTATAGATAAATGTCAAGCAGTATAGAAGGTGCAGTCTGGTCTTTGATAACACTGCTTAGTTCTGTAGAGCACTTTACCATAACGTGTATCAATGACCCTGAGGAAGAGAGCTTTTCCAAATGTTGTTGGAAAAGGAGAAAATGCTGGTGACCAGCATTTTCTCCTTTCCTCACAAATTGTTGAACCCATTCGAAGACAGATCTTTTCATTTAAATGACTTGAAATTTTGTCATCTGCAAGAACTATCAGTATGGATGAGTCTTAAATTGTGTTGTCTTGTTAAGGGCTAAAATATATCCTAATAATGTAAAATGCGTCAAGATGGCTTTTGAAAACACTGATGCATTCTTTATCTGGGGCTATGTATCATTTGTTAAACATTAAAATATTTCCTTAGACATTGGTGCGTGGCAGTGGAAAGCTGATCTTACTGGACAAACTGTTGTTACGACTGAGGGAGAAAGGTCATCGGGTGTTGATATTTTCTCAGATGGTGCGACTATTGGACATTTTGGGAGAATATCTACAGCTTAGGCATTTCCAGTACCAGGTAAGTTAATGTCATGCCACTTTTGTAATTTTCCTGTGTTTCATTTTCATTTCATTTAAACATACATCTTCACTCGTTTTCATCCAGTTTTTTAACCGTTTTTTAGCTCACCTGAGCACAAAGTGCTCAAGGTGAGCTTTTGTGATTGTGCTGTGTCCGGCGTTCGGTGTGCGTCGTCCGTCGTCAACTTTTACCTTGTGTACGCTCTAGAGGCCACTTTTTCCGTCTGATACTCTTGAAACTTGGTCAGAATGTTTGTCTTGATAATATCTCGGAAGAGTTTGAAAATGGGTCATGTCGGGTCAAAAAGTAGGTCACTAGGTCAAATTTTAGAAAAACCTTGTGTACGCTCTAGAGGCCACATTTTCTGTCCAAAACTCTTGAAAGTTGGTCAAAACATTTTTCTTGGTAATATCTCAGACGAGTTCGAAAATAGGTCGTGTCGGGTCAAAAACTAGGTCACTAGGTCAAATTTTAGAAAAACCTTGTGTACACTCTATCGGCCACATTTGCAGTCCAAAACTCTTGAAAGTTGGTCAAAACATTTGTCTTGATGATATCTCAAATGAGTTCGAAAATGGGTTATGTCGGGTCAAAAACTAGGTCACTAGGTCAAATTTTGGAAAAAACCTTGTGTACGCTCTAGAGGCCACAATTTCTGTCCAAAACTCTTGAAAGTTAGTCAAAATATTTGTTTTGATGAAATCTCGGACAAGTTGGAAAATGGGTCATGTCGGGTTTAAAACTAGGTCACTAGCTCAAATCTTGGAAAAACCTTGTGTAGGCTCTAGAGGCCACATTTTCTGTCCAAAACTCTTGAAAGTTGGTCAGAATGTTTGTCTGGATGATATCTAAGACAACTTTGGAATCAGTTCATGTCAGGTCAAAAACTAGGTCACTAGGTTAAATCTTAGAAAAACCTTGTGTACACTCTAGAGGCCACATTTTCTGTCCAAAACTCTTGAAAGTTGGTCAAAATGTTTGTCTTGATGATATCTCGGACAACTTTGGAAATAAGTCATGTTGTGTCAAAAACTAGGTCACTAGGTCAAATCTTAGAAAAACCTTGTATACGCTCTAGAGGCTGCATTTTTGATGCAGTACTCGTGAAAGATGGTCAGAATGTTTGTCATAATGAGTTTGAAAATGGGTGATGTTGGGTCAAAAACTAAGTCACCAGGTCAAATCTTTAGAATAGCTTGTGTAGCTCTAGAGTCATCATTTTCTGTTCAATACTTATTTAAATTAGTCAGAATGATTTTCCTGATGATCAATATGATGAAAATGGGTCACATTGGGTAAAAATTTTGGTCACTAGGTCAAATCTTAGAAAAAAACTTTCGTATGCTCTAGAGGCCACATTTTCAGTCCAATACGTAGGAAAGGTGGTCAGATTCTTTGTTTTGATAACATCTACAATGGGAAAATGGGCTATGTTGGGCTAAAAAGTAGATAACTAAGAGAAATTCTAGAAAAAGCTTGTGCACAAGCCAGAGACCAACTTTTCAGTCCAATAATTATGAAAGCTTGGTGAATGTCGTAATATCCAAAGAGATGAAAATGGGTCATGTTTGGTCAAAAGACTCAGGTGAGTGACTTCAGGGCCATCATGGCCCTCTTGTTTCTTTATTTTATGAAACTATAATCACTCTTGTATCTTCATGCCAAATATTGTCCCTGATGGTTGCAAGGTTGCACAGATTACGGCAGATAGAAAATGCATTTCATCCTGTTGCGGCTAGCCATAGACATAACAACCACAGTTTCCGGTTTAAATTGTAGACAAATCCCTACAGGTTCTTTACCCCATACACCTTATATTGATCTTTCATCTACGTTTACACAGCTGACAAGATCATAACACCGTCAAGTTTTAACAGTGTTTGTTTACTCTCTGGCTGTAAAGATGCCTCATTAAAGAAAATATCAGAGATGCCTCGTCTATAATTCATGCTCTAAAGCCATTTCAGAAACTCCTGACAGTTTTATGATCGGCTCAAATGACCGTAGTTGTGACAGAGCTAAACCCGGCTGTAATTACACCCTGCTCATTTGTAATTAAACTGAATTCTGTTGGATAATTATGCAAGTTTATAACATAGTTGTCTAATGTGTAGTGTGAACATGTACTTTGAGTCGATATATGTGTCATGACAATCTATTTCGAGTAGTAGTCAAATTTATGAAATGATCTTCCATGAAAATTTATTGATAGGATGATGTGACTTAAAGAAAAAAAGAAATTGTCTTCAGTTTGAAAAAAGAAATTGTCTTCAATTTCTTTGACATGTATATGTGCAAACAGTTATACAAAACTACATGTAGATAATCTGTTAAGTTGAAGTGAAATAACAGGCTTTGCTAGGGAAATGTTTCAAGTACTACAGTACATTCAGCATTACTTTCTCTTTTTTAATCTGCTAGAAATGAGTTTATGATATTTTCCATTTCAGAGGTTGGATGGGTCAATACGTGGTGATTTGAGGAAGCAAGCATTAGATCATTTTAATGCAGAGGGATCTCAGGTAGGCTGCTTGTCTTCTTGGATTATAGGAAATGCTAGACACCTCCTGTACTGATAAAATTCAAGACATAGCCCTTTCAAGGCATTTTACGAGATTATCTCAGGTTTTAAGTCATAAGTATTGATGCATATTCTGATCTTTTTGTACACTGTCCACAAATGCTTTATAGTGTACATGCAACAGAGTTTTCCTGAGTCATTTGACTATCATTCCTTTGAAAGAAAAATTCACCAGATGGATAAGATTACTTTGTATTAACCAAAAGCTCTGAATTTCATACTGTAATTTTTTCATACATATAAGCCTTGTTTAACGCATCTCCACAATGCGTTATACCAAGCAAGTCGTCGTGTAATTCTGGACCCCATAAAATCCAGTTTGCTTATCAACCAGTCAAATCATGGGATAGACTGGTCTTTTGACATGCAGAAAATTTACTGATAGCAAAAGGTTTTGACTCGGGTCAGCCTGCGTGGACTGTGCAGCCTGGGTTGATACTTTTTGCAGATGCATTAAGCCCCCTTTTCACAGAGTATGGCTCATATATTTGTTATTGATGCATTAGATACAGATTACTTAAAGAATCATAAACAAAGTCATGGCCTATCGATTATGGTATCCATCGTGCAAAGATCCCAACATTGCACAGGCTGAGTTGAGACTGATATTGTTAGCTCAGCTGTTTTTGAAGAAAAAGATGATTTCTTGTCATAGCCCTTTTGTCTGCATTGTCAACATTTTGCAAAAACTTTGACATTTTATTATATCACTGTCCTAACTGAAGATATTTACTTCAAACTCGGCACAAACTGTTAATTATAAAAAGTGGAATCCATACAACAGGGGCAGGTAACCATCAAATGTTTTTGATACAGTTATGCCCTTGTTCAACCTAAAATTATCACTGAAAGTTAATCTTTTTTTAAAAGCAACTGCATTTATCTGTAAGGAAAATACAACGAGAGGGAAAAGGAGCAACTGCAGTCATGTCCTATCAATATTTCTAAAAGCAGTCACAGCTAAAACTTAATTGTGATAATTCTTGGAAAGAAGGTGAAACATTTAATACTGGATTTGATCTTTTATCTGTCTTGTCATTCCTTTGAGCTTGACCTTTTTGTTTTTTCAGGACTTTTGTTTCTTGCTGTCCACAAGAGCTGGTGGTCTGGGTGTAAACTTGGCTACTGCAGATACTGTGATAATTTTTGATAGTGATTGGAACCCTCAGAATGACCTGCAGGCTCAGGCCAGGGCACATAGAATTGGCCAGAAAAATCAGGTAAAGCATTTTTTACATACTTGAGACTTGGTGATTCATGCAAGTCTGGATGCGGATAAAATCAAGGAATTTAACATATTTCATGCAATTTTGCCATCTATTCTAATGACATACCAACTGCAAAAAAACCTTATTGTGGATGTATGCTGGATTCAGCTTGTCTGTCTGTGTTTCTTTGATATGCTTTGCTTATAATTTGTGTTACAAACTATATAATCAGCATTATACAGCAATGTTTAAGAAATGCACAATGAAAAAACACGCTAAATTATTTGCCTCATTATGACGCTATTGATTTATTTACAAGAGATCGTGTACAGTTGTATTTTACACATTTATTGTGCCATGAGCTTTTCCACTGACCATTTATGTAACGAAAACATTTTTTACTTTTCTACATTCAAAGCAATTGTAGGTGACTAATGTGGCTTATATAGTGAAAATTGTGTCTATAAGGGTAGAAAACATTGTGGGAAAAGGGAAAAAAATGTTGATTGTCAGTAGTTTCTCCTTTTTCCCCACAATGGATTCAAAAGGTTTCTCTGTCAGGGTCTGTAGTAAGAGTTAACCAGACATGAAAATTTTAGGCTTACCCAAATTGGAATCATTTGCAGAGGGACATATGAAATGTGGCTGAGATGATATTTATCTGTTAAAGGGTAGAAATTATTGATGAAAAAAGGAGATAATGCTAGTTACCAGCACATTCTTTTTTTTACACCATGTTTTTGAATGCTCTTGTAGGTCTTTGAAACTGGAATTTTTTGATAATGGGCTATCAGTGCTGAAGTTAAAGAAAATGCTGGCAACTGTCATTTTCTCCTTTTACCACAATATTTTCTCAAAATTCAAAGACAGAAATGGTCTTGTTTGCTACATTGAAGTTGTCATTTGCAAAATGTTTTCAATTTGGAAAAGTCCGAAGTTTTGTTCAGTGGTACAGAGTAGGTCTACTTGATGTGCTTAATATATTTTGACTTATTACATTTGTTTTGTTTTATACAGGTTTCTGTATACAGGCTGGTCACCAAAAACAGCGTGGAAGAAGAAATAGTTGAAAGAGCCAAAAGAAAAATGGTGCTTGATCACCTAGTCATCCAGAGAATGGACACTACTGGCCGAACTATTTTAAATAAAGGAACAGATCCATCTAGGTACGATGGTTTATGAAACAATTTGATGTTTGAACAACATGGAGGAAGAAGGCTTTAGAAAACATTGTGAAAAAAGGAGAAAATGCTAGTAACCAGTATTTTCTCCTTTCCTGACCATATTTTCTTTCCTGTTGATGACTTGTTATTAAATTTGAGACATATTTACCCTGTCATTTTCAAATGCTTCATTCGGCACGAGTACTGGTGTAGTTCCCAGGAAGCAGAATCGAGAGAAATTAGTATAAGTTGAAAGAACTTGTTTCTCAATCGATGTAAAATAAATATGTTTAAACTAAAAGCTTCAGATATAAAGGAGTAATATTGTCATCTGGGAAAGAGATAGACGTGTTCTTTGTTGTGTTTCTGACTGGTTACCACACAACAAAATTTTGGACCTATCAGAATCCAAAGCATTTGCAGACAAAGAATTGAGTGTTGCTCAAATTGTAGGATTTGTTTTTGAAAGGGTAGTAAACAACATGGGAAAAGGAGAAAATGCCGGTCATAATCATTTTCTTCTTTTCCTACATTGTCTTCAAAAGCTTGATTCCTCAGGTCGTTAAAACTTGAGATTGTGTGGTAAAGGGTTAATTAAGTCTGTGTAAAGAACTTGGGATGCTTTTTGTTATTAGAGTTGTCTGTATGTCTGTCTATCCTTCTTTCACATTTTAATATCTGCCTCATAGCTCCATAGCCGGTCTGATTCTGAAATTACTTAACACAGTTGTCCACCTTGATGTGATGACTGTCATTACGTAAGTTTGACATACCAATCTCCATGGTCACAGCAGGGAGCACAAAGATCATTAGTTTAAGAATGATGTCTGCTTCATATATCGTACAATGCTTGATTACGGAAAATTTTTTTAATATGTGTCCAATTAGATGACACGAGTCTTTGGCCAGTCTCATTCCAACGTCAAGGTAACAGGGGTATAAGGACCATATGCACATGCTTTTCATTTGTAAATTATATAATAGTGATAAAGCTCTCGGTGGGAGAGACATCTGCTGTCTGAGGGAAGCAATAAAACCATTAGTAAGGATTTAGGATTTGCTCGATTGGGTGAAAGTATTGAATGCTGTAATCAGAGAGTCTTAAACAGAAGCTTAATTAGCAGGTGGTAGCCAAATTAGCAGGTGGATATTTGTTTTTTGTCTTGCAGTAATTCCAATGCATTTAGTAAGGCTGAGTTGAACTCCATTCTGAAGTTTGGTGCTGAGGAGCTGTTCAAAGATGATGATGATGATGAGGAACCACAGGTAAAGTAATATATAGCCTTTAACTGTTTATACATATATAGCCTTTAACTGGTTATGAAACAATCCTGTATTTCAATCACTATGAGGAAAAAGCCCTTTGAAAACTTAGTAGGAAAAGGAGAAAATGCTGGAAACCAGGGTTTTCCCCTTTTCTCACAATGTTTTTCACCTTCATTGACAAAGCCTGAATCTATTTGGCATGTTCTATTGCTTTCATATTTGACATCTAAAATTTCATCTGGCAACAGCACTTTCTCCTTTTTTCCAGTGTTTTGAAAAGCCTTATACTTCGAGGTCATACAAACACGAGATTTCTTGAGTAATAATTATGCCCCCCTTCAACGAAGTGCGGATATATTGCTTTGCTAATGCCGGTCAGTCCGTCGGTCGGTCGGTCGGTCGGTAGACCTTACCTTGTCCGGATGATAACTAGACACAGAATTGACCTAGGTTCGTCAGATTTGGCACAGACATGCGTCTCGGAGTGTAGATGATCCCTATTGATTTTGAGGTCAATCGGTCAAAGGTCAAGGTCACAGTGACCGTCAACATGTTGATATATAGACCAAATGTTGTCCAGATGATAACTAGACACAGAATTGACCTAGCTTCGTCAAATTTGGCACAGACATGTGTCTCTGAGTGTAGATGATTCCTATCGATTTTGAGATTAATCCATCAAAGGTCAAGGTCACAGTGGCCTTCAACTTAATGATATTTAGACCTAACCTTGTCCAGATGATAACTAGACACAGAATTGACCTACGTCCTTCAAATTCTGTATAGATATTCATCTTGGAGTGTAAATGATCCCTATCGATTTTAAGGTTAATCCGTGAAAGGTTAAGGTCACAGTGACCACCAGATGATTCAGGGCCCGCGCTGCCATTTGCCACTTGAGCCATTTGCTCAAAAAAAATTAGTGTCTCAAAAATCATCATATGTGGCTCAATTTGTGGCTCCAACATTTTATTCGCGTATTATTGGGGACGTAGTAAGCATCGAAGTTGACTGGGAAAAGGCGGAAGTCGAACGCGCGTGCCGAAAAGAAAATCGATAACCCAGTCTGTGTATTGGCGACTGTTTACAATCTTGTATGTATACACAGGGCGGTGTGTATAATTATGCCAACTGTTGACAGATTATCACGTTTAACAATTGAAGTGGGCTATAAATAAAAAAGATGACATCGATATTTCCCAATCAATTCTTTTGATATCAGTTTATGAACTGTGCCACTTCCTGTATCAATGTGGTAGTAGGGGAGCATGACTGTTTTACAAACAGACATCTTGTTGTTAATCCAGTCATTACATTTTCCTTTATTGGAACATCAGCTCTCTGTGTTATATAGACAAATGAGGCTATTTCAATGGCATATGCTATAAGCCCAAAATAGGATTTTGGTCTACAGTGTATTGTCCACTTAGACAGACAACTTTTTTAATAGAACTTCTGCAGATCTAGCATGCATAATTTCTGAGTCATCATTCTGTGGTCCTTTACTTTTTTCTTTTCATTCTTTTCCATCAGGGGTCCTGCATGGCCCAGTGGTAAAGGTGTAGGGTTGGTAATCACGCAGTCAGTTTAGTCCTTATCCGAGGGGCAGGGTTTTTCATAGCAGAGTGTTTGCCAGAGTCAAATTTGAACTGGCTATGTACTGGTTAATTTACAGGACCCATTTGATTTAGCAAACTGTTGAAATGGTATGACTGAAGTAATGTTCAATGTGATGTTAAACACGCTTCGTTAAGTCAAGGAATTTGTCCTCCAGGTTGATATAGATGAAATCCTAAAACAAGCAGAAACCAGAGAACTGGATGATGGCAAGGGTGCTGGGGATGAGTTATTGTCTCAGTTCAAAGTGGTGACCTTTGACAACCTGGAAGATGAGGAGATAGAGGTACCACAGAGTGAGGATCCAGGTAAAAAAAAATACACAGATTTTGTATAGCTCTTTACCACACAGTTCAGAGTGTTAATGACTGTTAGGAAGAAGGCTTTGGAAACATTGCAATAACAGGAGAAGATGCTGGTAGCCAGCATTTTCTCTGTTTTCCACAATGTTTTCTAATCTTTCAAAGACAAATCCCACTATTTGAGTCGACATTTAACTTGTCTGCAAATGCTTTCAATTTGGACAGGTCTTGTTGTTGTTGTTGTTAAAGGGTAATTGATCTTCATGTTTCGATAAACAATTTATTTTTTAACACTTCCTTTTGTCAAGCATGCGCTACTTGTCTATCGTTTCAGAATGTTTTTCATATAGCTACCTTTGCAACTTACTAGGGATGTGACTGTATATTTGAGTATTCTAAAAACAGCTGAATGTTCGAATATGAATTTCATATTTAAATTGTCTTTTTATTTTACTTGTATAATGCTTAATAAACTGTCCATCAAAGGACAAAGGAATGGGTTTCAAGCAACAGTATTATCCAACGCCCTGGCACTCAACTGTATCTGTCAATGTGTTGTATGCATATGTCAAGCTGTTTTTAACACCTAGTAAAGTGCATAACACCCTAGATTGGATTACTATTTATCGCTATCCATGAAAACTACGATTGTCCCACCTTGATCAGTCGTATTTTACGCCGTAAGATTTGCAGACATAACTTTGTCAAAATGCATAATGCAAGCTTCTGTTGTTGTCTTTGTTGCTCTTGTATATTCTTTATATAAAACAATTTAAATGTTTTATCAAACTAGAATTAAAATCTGAAATTCTTGAGTGAGAGTTATTATACCCCCGCAAAACGAATGTTTTCGGGGGTATACTGGAATCAGTCTGTCTGTCCGTGTGTCCGTCCATGTGTCCGTCTGTGTACAAATAATTGCCTGTTTCTGTTAAAGCGCTGGCGGGGGTATTAAGTCACATTCAGTGACAGCTCTAGTTTATTGAAGTTTATTTTCCTTAATTTCTTTGGCGAGTGAGACAGCTGAACTTGCAATACTCAGCACACTTTGATTTATCTCTTTCACTTGGATACTGGCAGAACAAAAAGTTCTCACTAAAAGAAAAGTAAATTATGTAGGTCATCCGACTGATTTTGCATTCACTGATGACCTTTCCAAACAAAAGGTTAGTGAACTAGCTTGTGAAAGTGCTCCTTATGTGCACATTTAATTTCATTTTGTTAGATCAACGTGTGGCTAAGTGTGCCACTGTTCGGACATTCGAATTTTAGACATCTATACGTAAAATAATTCTGGAATTCTAGAATTGAATATTTTAATATTCGAATACAAAATACTGAATGTCCAAATACCAGCGTATTTGTTCCAGTCCATACTATTTATCATCCTTCTTCCAATTTATTACCAATACTGGGTGCTACATGATTTGTGCTGTTAGTGTGCCATAAACTGACATTCACTTGCTGTTTTTGTAGAGAAAGGCTGGGACAAAATCATTCCAAGATCTGATATTGAGAGAGTGGAAGAAGAAGAAAGACAAAGAGAACTGTTAGAGTTAAATCTACCTCCTAGACAACGTACCACTATACAGCAGGTTTGTTGGTAATTTTGTTGTTGGACTTCTTGCATCTGCAGTTTTCAGTTTTCCTAATTTGTCGACTATGATAGGAGTTACGGCCCTTTGACATTTTTTTTTTTTTATGTGAAAGTGGTGATGATCATGTGACAAGGGAATGGAAGGGGGGGGGGGGGGGGGAGTATACATCAGAGTGTGACAGTTCTAGTTCTGTAATATTTTGTGCTGTATCCTTTTTGCAGTTGGAGAAGAACTATGAATCTGATGGTGGGAAAAACGACGATGATGACTCTGACGAGTCCGATTCAAACAGTGATGATGACAGGCCCAAGAAACGAGGTCGCCCAAGACTTGGAAAAAATGACCAGATCAAAGGCTATACAAATGCAGAAGTTCGAAGATTTATAAAGAGCTACAAACGGTTTCCAGCTCCTCTGACCAGGTACAGATTACATTCATATTGCTGCTTATGATTTTTTAAACAGGAAATTCAAGAAGTTTTTTTTGCTGTTGAAAACACTGTAGGAAAAGGAGAAAATGCTGGCAACCAATTCTTGTAGCCAGACTGTTTCAAAGATAACGTCGAGTATTGTCATAGCCTAAGCATTGTCATACTTTTGTAAAAGCTTTGGCATTTGGTAATATCTGTTAATGTCTGTTTAAAACTTGGACAAGTTGTTGAGTATCAAAAGGGATACTCATACAACAGGGGGAGGTAATCATCAAAATATTTTTGACAGTTATGCCCCTTTTCAACTTAAAATTTTCACTAACAATCAAGCACTTGCAGGTGAGCATTGGCACCCACATGTGGTGCTCTTGTTTTCTTTTTCTAAAATTTTTTCCATCTTTTCAAAGACAAAGTCTAAATTGGAAGACATATTTGTCAGCAGCTAGTGTATTCAATATGGATGAGTTAAAAATTTTGTGGGCTGGCAAAGAGTTTAATCAAAGTATTGACCTGAATGGAAGAAGCAATAAAGACACCTGCAGCTCAATTTCCCATAGCAGGTACATTGGGTGATACAGTCAAACATTACTAGCTTAACTAGAAGTAAGATTTCCCTGTACTTTCCTTTAGTGATATCGCCCATTGCCTGAACTTGTAATGATTTCTGCTTTAAGCCCTCACAGTTCTGATTTATGGCATGGACCTTTTCCATTTGGAAAAATATTGCAATTTTGAGATCATACTGGCTAGAATATGTTACAAAGTAGCAGATGCTAGACTGATCTTTAAAATAAAGAATTGTGCATAGTGCTCCAAGGGGGAATAGAACAAATGATTATGATGATGAATTTTTCAAAGGTTGGATGACATAGCATGTGATGCGGAACTTCAAGAAAAATCCGAATCTGATCTGAGAAAGCTGGGTGAGTTGTTGCAGTCTTCCTGTGAGCAGGCAGTAAAGGACTTTAATGCCAAGAAAGCTGAAGAAACCATAAATGCTGAAGGTGGGTATTGAATGTCTATTGAGCAGTTGCTATCTCGGGCAAAACATAGATGTTTGAAAGTAATCTTTTATCAAACAATTCTGTACTCTTATAAGTCTTTGGAAGACTTTTTAAAACACTATGGGAAATGAAAATGCTGGTCACCAACATTTTCTCCTTTTCTGTTAATTTTTATTAGATCTACTCTAATAAAGATAGATCTCATCATATGAGTCACATTTAATGTGTTCCCTGCAAATTCTTTCAATGTGGACATTTCTATAACTTTGTCATCTGGTAGAAGATAACTGCACACACTTAATTGAAACAGATGCAGCTGCACACACTTAATTGAAACAGATGCAAGTGCATATTTCATTGTTTTGAAGGAATTTTGGGAAAATTAGCAACTTGCTAGTAATAAGTAGCTGCTCCTTTTTCGTTACTGTTTTCAAATGTTGTCTAAATTCTACTGCTAGGATGTTAAAGCTCATGATTGGGTTGTTATGAATTATTCTGATGGTATCATTTTGACTGACTCTGTAATGAATGTTTAGGATTGAAAACCATGAGGGCAGGGAATGGATCCTGACTGGAAATAATGGTTTTTCAGTGGGAATATCCCTGTTTAAAAAAACCACCCCAGCCAGGACTGGTGAAGCCTAGGATATGCATGAACGAGTGAGCTGTTACTGTGTTATAACTAAAATAATATTTAGAGCAGCATGAAACACTATTGATTCAGTTGATCACTGGTTTGTGCTGTCTATAAGTATGTCTTTCATTGTCACAGGTGGAGGTGGTAAAAAGGCGCGCGGGATATCTTGTAAAATCGCAAGCGTAGTGGTCAATGTCCAGTCCATTCTTAAAGCCCAGTCTGACCTAGATCCATTGGTCAAGTATATTCCAAAGTCAAAGTCTGACAAAAAGAAGTAAGTACTGGGATTAACAAATTATTGTACTCATATACAAACTTTACTCTTAGCTCTTTACCAGATGACAAAATTTTAGGTTCTCCCATATTGAACGCATTTGGAGACAACTTATTAAATGTAGCTAAAATGATGAATTCTGTCTTTGAGGGAAGAAAACATTGTTAGAAAAGGAGAAAATGCTGTTACCAGGATTCTCTCCTTTTCCATGTCATTGTTTTAAAAAATAGTCTTCCTTCTCAATGTCTTAACCCTTCACAATTAAATCCCAAGTTATATGTTCCTAGGAGACTTTTGAAAACATTGTTGGAAAAGGAGAAAATGCTTGTGTTTTGTACCCTTTTGAAGGCCAGTTTAAGACTTCAAGTCACACTTAATTTGCTGTGTGCAAATGCTTTCTATTAAGACCATTCTAAAATTTCGTTGGTTGGTAATGAGTTGAAAATAAGCATTGTTTGGTGAAGGGATTAAAGACTGTGCATTTAGAGCTTTTACTAACTGTATCTGGTTAACATTTTTTATTGTTGACTTTAGCCAAATAAAATGATACACATGTCTGTAATGGCATCTTGGACTTTGTGCTTGGATGTGATTTTTCCTCTTTTCAGGGTATTTCCCTTCTTTGGATCTAAAACTGAAAACTGTCTCAGTTCATAAGGATCTACTTAGAAATGATGTATTAACTGAAGTATGTGACAGGGGAGGGTATTCAGGGCGTTTTCCTCCCCTCTCACATTCTACCAATCACGACCCTGCTTGCATCTCAGCCTCAAGAGCACTTTGTTCAACTTGTGTTGCCTCTATGGGCAGTATTAATTTAAGATTAGACTGCATTTCATATGGATGTTAAACTTTGGCTAGTTGTTAACTATGGAAAAAGGAGCCCATTTAACAAGGGCAGGTAACCTTGAAATATTTTTACTCAGTAATACCCCTTTTTTGACTTCAAATTTTTACTGAAGAAGCAACTGCTTACAAGCTATGGCACCTGCATGTGGTGCTGTCATCATAATCTATAATCTTTCTCACAGGTTCAGAATAGATTTTCACACCAAAATGGCCCATTTTGATTGTCCTTGGGATGTGGACGAAGACTCAAATTTATTGAAGGGAATATATGACTATGGTATGGGAAATTGGGAGCAAATTAAAATGGATCCTGAACTTGGTCTTGGCAGTAAGGTTGGTTGGACATTAGTTCTTCCTATTATAGCAGAATAAGTAAATTTATTAATAAAATAGGTACACAACTAACCTTCAGAGCGCTAAGCATAACCTACATGCCTTTTTGGATAGTATAGATCAAGATCAGAATTAGACTGCACAGATTGTTCTGTCTGATCTTAGATCTACACTGTTCATGACTACATAACAGTCAGTGGGATTCATAAAACTAAAAATTTTATCAATTCAGCACAGCAGCTAGAACTATAACCCCAGTTTTCATGTTTACTCTCATGTTAGGGCTCCTGTAGATAAAGAGTTCAATTGACACAAATGTTGAAATGAGCAAATAAGAAATTTCTAATAACAAATAAAGAAACTGCTCTTACTTACGAATTCCTTTCTACGGGTTAACTGTTTATTATAGATATTACCTGATGGAAGCCTTAAACCTCAAGCCAAACAGTTACAGACAAGAGCTGAATATTTGCTGAAGTTGCTCAAGAAGTATTTAGAGGGTGGGGGCAAAGCATCTGGGGTGAGTCTGGATTTTGGTTTTGCCTTGCTATCAGTATTGTTTCTTCCGTACCAGACTACAAGGGCTCTGAGGTGCTTCGCTCTTGAACGAGTTATTTAAAAAATACAGAGCTTCACTCCAGGAAAATGGCTACTCATGAAACTACAATGTTAACTATCTCGTGAAATAATGTGGCAAAAAACACCTTTTATAATGCTATGTTTTTATTTTTATACGCCGCCGAAGGAGACGTATATTGGCATCATCTTCTCCATCTGTCCGTCCATCCCTTCGTCCGTCCCTACGTACGTCCATTTCTTGTGAACGCAACTCCTCCTACATTTCTTGACGGATTTTGATAGAATTTTCACAGAATGTTTCTCATCATGTGACCTAGCGCATATTGTCAAGGTTTTGCGATTCATAGCTGCGTCATGGAAAAAGGGCTCCTCATGTTATATTTCATTTTTCACCAACATCTCTTTAATTACTGGACATATCTCAACGGATTTGGAAGAAATTTTCACAGATCATGAGACCTAGCGCATATTGTCAGGGTTTTGGAATGTATTGCTGTGTTATGGAAAAAGGGAGCTTCATGTCAAATTTAATTTTTCATCAATGTATCTCCAACTAATGGACGTAATTTCATGAAACTTCATATTTTCATTGGTTAATCAAAGCCAATGACCAATGAGTCTTCAGCTTTTATATGCGTTCATCTTCGCAGCATCTTCTCAGTCCCTGCGTCCATCCGTACATATGTCCATTTCTTGTGAACGCAACTCCTCCTAAGCTTCTGATCGTATCTTTTTAAAATTTGCTCAATGTCATTACCATAATAAGTAGATATACATGAAGCAGGGATATTTTGGTTCATTGATTTTTGCAAGAGTTATGTCCCTTCAAACTTAGTCTCTATAGCTGATCATATTTCAGCCTTGTGAACGCAACTCCTCCAAAGTTTATGAACAGATTTGTATGAAACTTGGACAATGTCATTACTATAATTGATAGATCTGCATGAAGCAGGGATTTTCTGTTTCATTGATTATTGCAAGACTTGTGTCTGTTGAAACTTAGTCTCTGTAGCTTACTGATACTCAGCCTTGTGAATGCAACTGCTCCAAAGTTTCTGTATGGATCTTTATGAAACTTGATGAATGTCATTAACATTATGGGTAGATGTGAATTAAACGTGGATTAAACAATGATTTTCCAGTTTAACAAATATTCACTTGTATGCCTTTTGAAACTTGGTCTTTATTTATTTGTATCCTATTTTCTTCGTGATTGAAATAATCTGTTGAACGTGTCATTAAGCTAGTTCAATACTTTGTTTGCTCTTTCTTTATACCCCCCACCTATGAAGTGGGGGGGGGGGGTATACTGGTTTCACCATGTCTGTCTGTCTGTCCGTCAATCTGTCTGTCTGTCCGTCTGTCTGTGCGTAAACCTTTTAGATCACAAGTAACACAATATATCCATTGAGCTGCCCAGGCAGGTGCTAGAAATTCCAACACTTTAGTCTCTATAGCTAGCTGCTTGAAATAGCAGCCATGTGGCGGCGTATATTGTGACGACGGCACTCTTGTTCTTCCTGTCAAGAAAAGTCCATGTTATTCAATTAGCAGATGAAGAGGCAGTAATCTTCAACTCTTTACAAGACATCAGAATTTTGGGCTTGTCCAAATCTAAAGTACTTGTAAACAATTTATTATTTGTGGATTGCTTTTTGAAAGAGTTGAAAATGTTCTGGGTAAAGGAGAAAATGGGAAGCCTCCTTTCTCAGGGACGTTAAAAATGGGGATAACCATTATTTTGCAGTCTTGCTACCTTTTATTTTTGTTTTAAGCATACTAAGGGTGAATTCTTTACCAGAAAACACAATTTTGGAGTGGTCTGTATTGAAAGCATTTTCAATCAAAGAAATAATTATAATTCAAAAGATTGGGTTTGTCTTAGTAAGAAATAGGAAGTTTTTGGGAAAATGAGAAAGTGTTACCGAAATTTTCTCCATTTCTCAAAATGTTTTCAGAAGTGCACTTTTATAGGGCTGTGCCTGATACGTATTCTTTTTCTGATTGTTATCTTGTTTGTTAATTGCATTTTTCATTACAGCCAAGGTCACGGAAAGGCAAGAATTTCAAGTCAAAAGCAGAAGTGGATGATGAAATAGACGATTCAGACACTAGTATTAAAAGTGCAAATGACACAAATCTTAGTGTTAGTGAATTGGGTAGTAAAAAAACTAGCAAAAAACAGAAAGACAAAAGTGATAGAGACACTGTGAAAAAAATGGATGAAGATTCTCAGCAACATCATCATCATAAAGGAGATAAAAAGAAGAAAAAGAAAGACAAGGAGGAGAAAAAGAAGAAAAAGGATAAAGATGGTCCAATGCATTTCACGGCCCGGGCAGAGCCCGTAGCGATCTCACAAGAGGGGGTGTTTGAAGAAGATCTTCCGAAAGATGTGTTCCTAGAGGTAGTTATTTTTTTTTTTTGTATTCCAAAGTGCATAAAAGCACAACTCTTTTTGTTAATGAACAACATAGATCAAGATTAGCATGTACAAGAATGTGCAGTCTGATTGTGGATCTACACTATCAGGCACTTTGTACCATATTCTTGCCATAATTATAATTGCAATACTTTGGCTGAACTTCTTGATTGAAAGGTATACTGTATTTCATTAGTCCAGGTCTCTCAAGGATTTGTCCCCTAGCACCTTAATTTTCAGCTTTCTACATGTTTTGAGTTTCAAATGAATCAAAGGCTGAAATATCTGGAATTGTCTGTTTGGCATTATACACAATTTCTGTATTTTTTGCTTATTTTGTCATGAAAGCCAGTGCATACTTAACTGATTAATTCCTTCAAATACCACCTACTTCACTCTGTGTATTGCATTTACTGCCTTGCCTCATTAATTTGGGTCTTGTATGGATCAGTGGTTGAGATGTAGGATTAGTAATCAAAGTATGTTTGATTTGATCATCACCCTAAGCTCTTGGTTTTTTGTGGGTTTTCTGTAGGAATGTCCCATAGCAAGACTTAAGAGCCGTAGCCCAGTACTGGTGAAACCATTGAACACCCTACTGGACTGATGAGTGCTACTTAGATTAAAAGATTAAAATCTTTATAATAATTTGGTAACCTTCAGAAGTGAGCAGGAAAAAAAGAGAGAATGGTCTCACATAGCTCATACGGAGTACAAGTATATGAATTTTTAGGAATATGATGAATATATTTCAGTCCAAAGAGAAGATGCGCCCAGTGAAGAGATTCCTGAAGCGTCTAGACAACCCAGAGGAAGGTTTGTCAGATAAGGACCAGGTCATCCACACAAAACAATGTCTTCTCAAGATAGGTGATAGAATTAATGAATGTCTTACAGAAATGAATGATCCAGAGAAAATCAAACAGTGGCGATGGTAAGTAATGTTGCTGTGTTATATATGCTTGTAGTATTATGTCATTTGTCTGTTTTACTTTTAAAAAAAAAAAAGTATTGTGCATCTTAACTCCATTGAAATTTCAAACTCATATCATAAGAGCATTTTAGCATGGCTGTTTTCAGTAACTCTACTACACAACAAAATTTCAGATTGGTCCAATTTTAAAGTATTTGCAAATGACAAATCAAATATAGCTCAAATGTTGAGATTTGTCTTTGAAAGGGTAGAAATCATTGCCCACAACATGACGGGCAAAGGAGAAAATGTTAATTACCTGCATTTTCTTCTTTTACTACAGTGTTTTATAAAGCTTTCTTCTGGGTCACTAGAATCGAACCCCGGTAGCTCAGTCTGTAGCGTGCAGGACTTGAGAACACGGGGTCCAGGGTTCGATCCCTGGCTACGACCCCTTGCTTGGCCAATTTCTTTCCGAGGATTGATGTCACTGCGACAGGATTCATTCCTCTCCCACCGCTGACCATTGTTTTGATGATGATTATGTGGGAAAGCAGCCAGTGGCTTGGAAAGAAAATTGTATGAAGTACTCGTAAAAGAGACTCCAGGAAAGCATGGATATGTGCACAGGCCGCCGCGATATAACTGAAATAATGTTGAAAACGGCGTTAAACACCATACAATCAATCAATCAATCAATCTGGGTCACTAGAGTAAAAAAAAAGAAAAATCGTCTAAGTATCAAAATAGCCCTGCTTTCAGATTGTCATGTAAAGACCGACATTTTCTGGTATCTGTCATCACTGAAGATGTTTTTATCAAACTTGGGCTGGTTGTTAACTGTCAAAAAGGGCACCCATACCAGGAGGATGGGTAACCCTCAAAATGATTCTGACACAGTTATGTCCTCCTTTTTCTGACTTAAAGATTTGTGCTGAAAAAGAAACTGCAGCTTCGGGTTGGCACTGCATGCGGTGCTCTTGGTTTAGAAAATGATAAAGACTAATGATTATGTAGAGAATGTTGGGCCACATAACCTTTTACCACAATTCCAAGTTTTAACAACCTGAAGGAAAAAGGGGTTTTTGAATACATGGTGAGAAAGGGAGAAAAGCTGGTAACCACCATATTCTCCTTTTCCCACAATATTTTCTACCCCTTTAAAAGAGAAATCCTACCTTTGAGACACGATTGTCATCTGCAAATGCTTTCAGTTTCAACAAGTCTAAAGTTTGGTCCATTGGCAAAGAGCTAATAATACCTTTTGTCCTTACTATATCAAAATTATCCACAACTTTCCACCTTGGATAACTCAGTTTATGAGTTTGTCTCAATCTATTAAATCATAAAAAACTTCTGTTATATCATTTTTTACCACTTGATTGTGCTTGGAATCATTTATGATTTTTGTGTGATGATTTCTTTGCTTGCAGCTACCTTTGGACTTTTGTTTCCAAGTTTACCAATTTTGATGCAAGGAAGCTGCACAAATTATATAAACATGCTCTGAAGAAGAGAGATGACGAGAGAGAAAGGGGTGAGAAAAAAGACAAAAATGAAGTAAGTTTCTCTTGCTCTTGCCCTTATATGTTGATCTGTAGTCATGTCATCTCTTTACAAGAGGGCACTTTTCCATTTTAGAAACATTTGCAGGTGAGAATTTTAATGTGGCTCAAACAATGAGATTTGTCTTTAAAAGGGTATGAAATAATCTGGGAAAAGGAAAAATGCTGGTTCCAATTCTTTAGAGCCACATTTAATATGTTATACAGTATTTGAATGCTGTCAGTTTGGATAAGTATAAAATTTCAGTGTTCTGTTAAGAGATAAATAATTGTTACAGTGATAGTCTTCACAGTTGAAATTGAAACAGTTTAGGAGTCTTGTATCCAGTATTTTCGTCTATTTCCGCAATGTCTTCTACCTTTTTAGCTTGGCTGTTTTCTAAACAACGTAGGCATTGTCATTGACATTTGTGTTGACTTGCAGAAACTTTAACATTTTGAAATATCTCTGTTTTTACTGAAAATATTTACTGAAAACTTGTACAAGTTGTTAACTATGAAAAGGGGAACCCATACAACAGGAACAGGTAACCATCAAAATATTTTTAACAGTTATGCCCCTTTTTTCGCTTTACAATTTTCAAAAACTTTGACATTTTATAATGTCTCTGTAATTAACAAATGTATATTTACTTCCAACTTGGACAAGTTGTTAACTAACAAAAGAGGAACCTATATAACGGGCAGGTAATTATCAAAATAGTTTTGACATAGTCATGCCCCGCTTTGGTTAGTAATTTTACTGAAAATCAAGCACTTGCAGCCAAGTGTTGGCACCCGCATGCTGTGCTCTTGTTTAAGATGTTTTTCGTTTGAGCCACGTTGAGTGTCTTGTGAACAAATGCTTTCAAAATGTGTGGGTCTAAAATTTTGTGGTTTTGTAAAGAGTTTTTACTGCACAATACTGAGTTTTAATGACCCTGACAAAGAAATTTTTGAAAACATTTTTGCAAAAGGAGGAAATGCTGGTAACCAGCATTGGCTCCTTTATCTGCAATGTTTTCTTTCCTATTATAGACATATTCAATAATTTGAGCCAGATTTTATTTGTCATGTCCAAATGCTTTCAATTTGTGCAGGTCTCGAATTATGTCGTCTTGTACAGAGTGAAACCTTAAAGCCTTTCTTTTTAAAATTGACAGATAAGTGAAATACCAATACAGTCAAATCTGTTCACAGTGACTACTACAAAGGGAAATAAGAAGCTTTCTTATTCACAGATAGCAGCATAATGAAGAAATTAGAAGACTCATCAGTATTGAAAGTATTTGCAGACGACGTTATGAATGTGGCTCAACCGATGAGATTTGTTGATGATAGAGTAGAAAACATTGTGAAAAACTGATGAAATAATGGTTACCAGCATTTTCTCCTTTTTCCCCGATGTTTTCAAAAAACTTTACTCAAGGTTGTTAAAACTTGGGATTGTTTTGGTAAAGGACAGAGACCAGAAACCATTTGATGAGTACAGGGGTTTTTACCAGGGAGGGCCCAGTCTTATTCTTAATTGTTTATCGCCTGAGCTCAAAGTAGGAATTGAAGGAAGTCCTTGAACTCGTTGAAATTATTGCATTGCTTTTGGACTCATTTTTATACACCCAAAGGGGCATATTTTGTTACATCCCTGGTGGTCCGTCAGTCTGTTAGCAATTTTGTGTTGGCTTGTATCTCTGAAACCTCTTCCATGATTTGGAAAATATTTTGCACATGTGTGCACCAAGATGCTAGGCTGTATGGTTAAAGTCACAGCAGCAGGTCGAAGGCCAAATGCTTGTAAAATATGTCCCCTCCATATCTCTGTAACCCTTGGGCGGATTTGGAAAATATTTCACACATATGTGCACCTTGATGAGATGACATGCAAAGTAGGGGTTTCACATGCCAGTCTCTTACATTAGGGTCACAGCAAGGTGTCGAAGGCGACATGCTTTTGATAGCTTCTATGGAATATTACCCTGCTTAGTGGAGCAGAGCTCTTGTATTTTGATTGGGCTCACTGTAATGGACCAAATATTATAGATGAAGAAATTTGAGTGGCAGTTCAAAACAGGTTTTGACTATACCTATTTTACATATTTCCAGAGTTCACAGTCCAATCAGAAATCTCATTCTCATGACAAACATCACAAAACCTCCACAGAAGAAGGCAAAAAGAACCATCATAGCAGCTCATCAAAACGTCAACATGTAGAGTATGACAGGTAGGTCCATGCAAAATTGTATTAATAGTGTGGCCTGATTGACCTGAGACAAAATATATTTTGGCACACTCTTTACCGGAAGACCCATTTTATGTGGTTTACTATGGTCAGATAGAAACATGTAATAACATGTTATCATAAACCAGTCAGATTGGAAAACAAACCTTTATGAAGTAGGTTTCACAGAATATGCAGATGTCTTTATTCAATCTTGTCCAAAAATATTAATTTAATCTTGAATATTGGACAACTCCAAAGATCACAGCTTTTGAAAACATTTTTGAAAAAGGAAAAAAATGCTGGTTAAGTCTAAAATTTTGTCATCTGGTAAAGAGTAAATGTGGTTTTCAACATTATTTCAGTTTTATCATGGCAGCCAGGGCACAAATACCCATGCCTTCCTGGAGTTTCTTTTGACAGTAATTTGCACAACATTCTTTGAAAGTTGCTGGCTCCTTTCTTTCAAAAACACCATAGAGACAGTGCTTAGAGTTTCCCATATGAACATAGTAGAACAGCGCTCTGAACAGAGAGAGAAATTAATCTTGTTGTAATGACTATCATCAATTTTGGACTCTTCCAATTTGAAAGCATTAGCAGATGAAAATAAATGTTACTCAACGTAAAAGATTAGTATCTGAAAGGGTTGGAAGCGGGGAAATGAAAACATTCTGACTGGCAACATAAATTCCTGTTACTCTATGAAATCTTGCTGTTACTAGTCTACCTATGTTTTTTAGAATCTGCATTGAAATTATACCTCATCCTACAGGCCATTTTTCACAAATTGGGGATATGTCCTAGGAAGTACCTATTTTTGAAAAATTGAAGATTTGAAGATTTTGGATGGTACCATTATATTAAAGATCTGTAACATAATTATGTACAAAAATAGTAGTTTTGCAATAGGTTTGTTAAACAATTTGTCACAAGAGATAATTGTTTCTTTTCTAACAATGTTTACAAAGTCTGCAAAGGAGGGGGGAGGATGGCACATTAAAACTCATGTAATGGGTAGATTTTATCATATTCCACATGCCTTGACTAGCCTTTCATACTAAAAAGAAAGTCCGAGAAACCATAAACCCTTTTAATGCTTTGCACAACCGCAATAACTTTGTAAAATAACTTTGACAGTCAGTGTAGATTAGGATCCAAATGCACAGATTGGAGTCTGATGATCTTAGGTCTGTTCTGCCTGTTATGATATATTCTGGGTCTTGAAGCTACGATATTAAGTCATTCTGTACCTACAGTGTTTATTTCAATAATTTGGCGTTCAGTTTTAAACCCTGTCAGGGTTAAACCCTTTTGCAAAGCCCACCCGGGTAGCTCAGTGGTTAGCGTATTGGACTCGTGACCTGGTGGTTATGAGTTCGATACCTGGTTGAGGCAAACTTTCTTTCCAGCGATTTTTCGCCTCTCACCTCTGATGCATGTGAGAAAAGTAGTCAGTGACTTGGAAAGAAAGTTGTGTCAGTACTTGTGGGAGAAAGCCAGGAAACACATGTGTAGGTGCACTGACATCCTTGATATGTCCTAAGCTGTTAAAACGGCATTAAACTCCAATTTAATCAATCAACCTGTTGCAAAATGATCCAGTATTTTTCCAGCCCTGAGAATTGGGCTTTTAACCCATTACCACACAATCCCTACTTTTGACGACCCTGAGAAAGAAGCCTTTGGAAAACATTGTGGGGAAAGGAGAAAATGCTGGTAACTAGCATTTTCTCCTTTTCCCACAATGTTTTCTACCCTTCACAAAACAAATTTCAAATTTTCAGTCACTTTTATTTTGTTGTCTGCAAATGCTTTCGAATTGGACAAACCTAAAATTTTGTCGTTTGGTAATGAGTTAAAGCATTGTGAAAATAGAAGAAAATGCAAGTTTGGGCAACACTGAATTTGTTGTCGGCAGTTGTTTTCAATATTGATTAATAAAAAATTTTGTCATGTGGTAAAGAGTGAGCCCTTTGGCTGCTAATCGCATTTAAATGCACTTTTTGGACAGAGTGGTTCAAGATCAGACAGCACAGACTTTGCAGTCTGATCTTGGATCTACATTCTCAGGTATTTTGAGATTTGTTAGGTTATAAGAACTGCGAACAAATGGGATTTTGCTGTAAGTTGAACAAAATCCACATTGTATATTTAGCAGTTTAACCCTTTGCAAAACAATCCTAGGTTTATAAAATGTTGGGGTCGAGGCTTTTGAAAACATCTTGAGAAAAGCAGAAAATACTGGTTACCAGCATTCCCTTTCGGAATGATTCCATTGAGTGAGTCGCATTTAATTTGTCATCTGCAAAGCTTTGAATTTGGACAGGTTTATAATTTTTGTCGTTTAGAAAAGAATTAAGGGTTAATACTGTATATTCACAGTTCGAGCAATAGCAACTGGACCCATTCCTCCTCGTCCCACTTCACGTCCACCACATCTACCCATACCACAGGTCATGTGACTTCTTTCCGTAATGCTTTTAACAATATGTCCTCCTCTTCAAGCCCTGCAGAGAGATGGCACCACGCTAGTCCACTAGACAGGCACCAGGAGACTGCGCAGAAAAATCGGTGAGTTTGTTATGAGATTTTTTTTTTTTTTTTAGCGCGGTTGTTTTCAAAGAAAGCGTCAAGTTATTGCCATAGCCTTGTTGTCATCTGCGTCTTGTTTGTGTAAAAACTTTGACATTTTAAAATATCTCTGTTATTACTGAAGATATTAACTTCAAACTTGAACAAATTGTTAACAACTAAAAGGGGAATCCATACAACAAAGGCAGGTAACCATTAAAGTGGTTTTTACACTGCAATGATCCTTTTTCGACTTAAAATTTTCACTGAAAAGCACCCACATCCAAGCGTTGGCACCTGCCTGCACTGCTCTTGTTGTGTATTGTTACATAAGTATTGACCCATTATCAAACAATCTTGAGCTTTGATGACGCTGTGAAAAACACTTTTGAAAACATAATGGGAAAAGGAGAAAATGCTGGTTACCAGCTTCTCCGTTTCCCTCTCAGTTTTATTCCCTTTTAACGTAAAATTTCATCATTTGAGCCAGATTTTTAGCTGGGCTGTTTTTAAAGAAAACTATGAGCTATTGTCATAGCCCTGGGTCGTTGTCTGGATTGTGGAGGTTGTGGTGCAGAAACTTTGACATTTTTTAATATCTCTGTTATTACTGAAGACATTTACTTCAAACTTGAACTATTTCATAGCTATCAAAAGGGAAACCTATACAACAGAGGCAGGTAACCATCAAAATATTTTTGACACTGCAATGATCCTTTTTTGACTTGGAAATTTCACCCGCAGCCTTGTGTGCTTCAGTGCTCTTGCTTTTTTTATTGTCAGCAAATGCTTTTAATGAAGGAGTCTCAAATATTGTTGCCTGGTAAAGAGTTAAAGGAATTAAAAAAAAAAAACAGCATATGTGGATTTGGTCTTTTTTTTTTTTTATCAAACAAGAAGACAGTTTTTTCTCTTTAAACAGTGCAGAAGCAGTTCTGATTGCACATTTTGGCAATTGGAAGTCCTGTTGCTGTTTTGTATCGACAAGCTTCTTTCATGTTAGAGTCTTAAAAATTTTACCATCTGATGTAGATCATTTTCAGATTCCAAAGCCCAGAGTAGATATTGCTTTGGGCTTGTAATCAAGGGGTCACCGGTTAGATTCCTAGCTCTGCTAAACTCTTTTCTTGGATTCAAGGTTGTAATTGTGACAGGATTCATTCTCCTCTTACGGCTGAATATTGTTTTGATGATGTTTGTTCTTTGGGACAGGATTTATTCCTCCCTCCCAGCAGAATATTGTTTTGACAATATTTATTCGAAAAGTAGCCATTGGCTTGAAAAGAGTGCCATGCAAAGTACTGGTAAAAGAAGTTTCTTGAGATCATGGATAAGTGCACTGACTGCTGTATATGACTGAATAAATGCTAAATACTGCATTTACACCAAATAAATTATTTCTAGGTATGAGAGTAACAGCTCATATTCTAGAGGGGGTTCTGGAGCGTATCAACATCATGACGCCCATTCACGGTACAGCGCGGAACACAAACCTCATTATGGAGGTGACAATCGAGGGTTAGTAGGCCTAAATCTTCTTTTTCCATTATTTTGTTTACAATTTGTGTAATCTTTATTTTGACATGTATTAAATATATTGTAGCTGTTATGAATTGTAGATTACTTTCGTCAATGTCTTCATATCAAAGCTGATTTTCTGATCCAAAAAATTGCACTTTGGAAACTATAACATACTATGCTTATGTTCAGTTTTCTGAAGATCTACTTTTGCAAGTTTTGCTACATTTTTCCATTCTCTATTATTTTGTAAGAATGAATATTGGCACTGTTGATGGTTCCATTGCAAAAGAAATGACAAAGTCGGCTTATCAATATAGTCTTGTAATTGAAATGTTTTGCAGTACTACTCAACTATTCTCCGGTCCAACTATTTTTTTGAAAACCATCATCCCTGGAATGGTTTTGGTTAAGGATTAACAGAAAAATCAGTCAGGGGCAGCTGAAAAACTAATATTTGAAGCTAGTTTTGCTCTCTGCGACAGTGGTCTGAAGTCTGCTGAATAGTTGCAAAGAAAGGGGTAACAGTCCGTCCATTTTGATTATTAACTAGGTTACATGCTTTCTTGAATATAAATATGCTTTGTCTGCCACATTATCTATATAGCCCTGTGTACCCCTAATTTTAGATATTAGATATCATGTTTTCTCATGCTGTTGTCAGTCATGTATACTTTTTGTGTTATAAAGATGTTCTTTCAGTCCTTTTTCCAATGCTCTATTCATTTTTACCGAGAACTGTTTTCATACAACATTTTCTCTATCATTGTCATTATTCACAAAGGAAAATTAAAATAAACATTGTGCAACAAAACAATGGTATGTTAAGGTTTAACCATTTACCAAATAATTCCAAATTTTAACAACCCAATTGAAGAAGCTTTTGAAAACACAGCCGGAAAAGGAGAAAATACTGGTAACCAGCATTTTCATCCTTTCTGACAATGTTCTCTATCCTTTGGAAGACAAGTCAAATTATTTAAGCCACATTCAATTTAAGGTCTGTAGATGCTTTCGTTATTAACAATTCTAAAACTTTGTTGTCTGGTATAGGGTTAACACACGTTCGTATGAATAAAAAAGAAAAATTACTTGTAAGGAGTAATTTCTCTTTTTGCCAATATTGTTTGCATAAGTGGTCATGAATTGATAGCTTTGACTGCAATGATTTCTATCATGCTGACTCCCATGTTGTGGATCATTTCATGTTTTCTGACATTCAAAGTTATCATGGGCAAACTATAGCCAGACTATTTATAATTTCTTTCATAGATAGTAAGTATAAAGAAATACTTACTTTACAGATGTACTACTTGTTGCAGAAATGAAAATAACATTCCATTGGGTACAAGTAACGCAAAGAGAAAATATCTAAAGGAAATTAAACTGCTTTTACAAGGCTGTGGAAAACATTATGGAAAAATTGCTCCTTTTCCTATGATTTTGTAAAAGCTTCCTTCTGTAAATGTGCAAACATTTTATTTGTATGATGATGATTAAAGAATGAACTTAAGTTGTTTCAGGGACTGAGCCCTGTAGTGAAGTACAGGACTTGAAGCCTATGGGTCTCTGGTTTGATTTCCAGTTTGGTCAAATTCTTTCCAAGGGTTGTTAATAGTCTTTATTACTGGATTCATTTTTCATTCTCTGCTGAACGTTGTTTTGACAATGTATGAGTGCAAAAGTGGCTCGGAAAGAATCTTATGTTTATAGGTAAAAGAAACTCCAGGAAGGTGTGAATTGTTGCACTGGCCTTCATGATATAACTGGAAGACATTGAAAACAGTGTTAAGACCCAAATGAGCTAATCACATAAGTTTCATTTAAATAAAAAAAAATGCAGAAAAGCTATTTTGAAAATGAAGAAAACCATGCAATCCCACTTGCTTTTTAACCATTGTTCTGGCATAATACTTTCTGCTGTTGATAGTTTTTAATGTTGACAAATCATAAAATCGGATTTTTTTCCTTTTTCTATATTCTGTTTAGATTAGAATGTCTTGTATTTGTGTTTATATGACAGTGGTATCATTTCTTTGTTTTACTGGTTTATAATTGTATCACAGCACTTGACCACTTATTTATTTGTTGTAGTTAAAATAGCTTTCTTCAGTTGCAGATGACAAGCACAATGTGTATTTTTATATGTGTCTTGCTTCAAATTATCAAAAAGACATAAAAAATCATATAATGGTGGTAGGGGTCCTGTTTGGCTCAGTGATGGTGTTGTATTTGTATCCTGGTGGCCTGGGCTTGATCCTCACTTGAAGCACAGTGTTTGTTTTTGTGAAATTGTCCTTAGATGTTTCAGAGTCCAAGCCAAGCTCTGGTAGAACTCAGGGCACAAGTGTGCCAAGTGACCAAGTGTGCTGCACCTATGATATGAATGAAATAGTGTTCAAAGTGGATTAGAAGCATTATTTAATCAATCAACCATCTGATGACGATAAGTAAAGGGGTGTAAATATATTCAGAAAAAATATAAAGGACTTAGTGCTGTATGTTAGCTAGGAAATGAACTTACCAGGGATAGTGGGATAAGAGTTGAATTAAGGCCTGTGGTTTATTCAGGCATGAGAGTGGGACAGTGAAATTTAAAATGTGAATACCAGTTTACTTTTGAGTCAGACTGTATGTAATTCGTCTGCTCTGTATCCGCTTTGGTACTATACTAGCAGATCATAACAGAAAGTTGTCTTTACCAATTCTTTACAAATTTTCAAGTACTTTCCCGTGAGCAAGATGAACAACAACAACAAAAAAGATTTCCCTGCTTCTGAAACTTTTTTGTAGCTACTGCAGGTGGTATGGATTCATGCTATAACTTAAGAAATGACCATTCTTAGGAATATTAGATCGGATAAGGCTTAAACTTAGAACAAAGACTCTTACAAATTTTTGCCTTGTCTTACAAAGCTGAACCAATTATTTGAACATTCAGTTTGGTAGGAAAGCAAATGCTAATTAGTTCATTTTCAAGGCTTGTTGGTCTGCCTATCTTGAAAAATTTCAGACGTTGAAGATCTAAAATCAGCTTAGACATCTGGATCTGCTCTGTCCTTATCTCATTACCAGATTAAAAAAGTTTAGACTTGTTCGTTTTTGATACTTTTTTTGCAAACAATAAATCAAATGTGTCTTTAATGATGTGATTTCTCTTTGAAAGCGTAGAAAACTTGTAGGAAAAGGAGAAAATGCTGGTTACCAGCATTTCTCCATTCCTACAATTTTTTCAAAAGCCCTTTTACTTGGTGTTGTTAAAACCTGGGATTGTTTGGTAAAGGATTAAAAGCAACTATGTTGTCCTAAGTATCCAAAATGCTGACACAAAAGCCATCTAATAAAACAATAATATTTGAGCAAAGCTCTGGCTAAAAGAGGCTAAGTGCATCCCCATGATGCATAATACCAAGCAAGTCATCACATGATCATTGATTCATGAAGTTCTTTTTGTCCAACAACCGACTGAATGAGGTAGACTGGTCATTTGGCATACAGAAAATTAACCATTAGCAAAAAGTTTCAGCCAAGTCAGTCTGCATGGACTGCACAGGCTGACCTGGGTTGATACTTTCCGCAGATGATTTATGCCCCCTTTTTACAGAATATGGCTCATATACTTGTGAAGATTAAATTCAGTGTGAATGAAGTATTCAACCCTGTACCAGACAATTTTTTGGATTGGCCTGAATTGAAAGCAGTTGCAGATGGCAAATTGGATATTGTTTGAATTACGGGTTTTGTCTGTGAAAGCGTAGAAAACATAGTGGGAAAAAAAGACAAAGTGCTGGTTACGAGCATTTTTTTCCTTCTATATTTTCTTTAAGGATTGGTAACATGTGGCATTGTGTGTTAAAAAGTTAAGTGAGATCTGTAAACAGCAATGGGACGTGATAGAAATATCTTTAATATTTCTATCTTTAAATATGATATTGTAATTGTGGAAAGGTTGATTGTTTTTCGAAATTAAGTGGTACCTTGAAAGGGCTGTTGTGAGACGGTATTTTAGAAAGTTGGCAAAGACACTGATAGGGTCGCCTTGTTTTCCGTAGGTTTAATGATAGACGTGAAGGCAGCACCTACACTCCACGGGAATACAGCTCCAATTCCTATGGACAACATGGCTATCGAGATAACGGTCGAGGGGATAGATCTGATTACAGAAAATTTGGTCCCCATAGAGATTATCCAGGGCATGGGAGGGCAGATAACTCTGTAAACAACAGGTATGGTGCCAATGTCGGGCCCCCAACACATAAGTCTCAATTTTTACACTCCATTTATACCTGTTGGGAGATTCGACTGTTGATAATGAGCTGCAAAAGTGACTGTTCAATCAATTGAAACCATATTTTAACTCTATACCAGAGAAGATAAACCTTTGGACGAGTCCAAATAGAAAGCATTTGCAGATGACAACTTAATTTTGACTCAAACAATTTGATTAGGCTTTTGAAGTGTAAAGAACACTGTTGGAAACGGAGAACTTGCGGTTTACCAGCATTTCTTCCTTTACCCACAATGTTTTCAAAAGCCTTTTTGCTTCTTCCGGTGTCATGAAAATATGGGATACTTTGGTAAGGAAGTTCATTAAATACTCTTCAACTTGAATTCTAGCTTTGCTAAGGGGTGTTTCATTTTGAAGTCTGGAATAATGCTACAAGTTTTATAAGTAGATTTAAGGAAAATTCTATCATGTAAGTGATTGGTTACATTTCATATATTGTTTAACAGTTCTGTAACTGGCCTTCATGGTACCAACAAAACACCTTATTCTTATTATTCCTGCAAGTAGTATATTGTGGTTATATTATAAGTCAACTCTTAGAGCACCAAATCAAAAAATAAAAAAAGTAAAAATGTTTTTTAGCGTGGGGAAATATGTTTTTTAGTCTAAAGGGAAAAAACATTACTTAGCATTGCAATATTGTAGAATTTTTTTAGAATATTTTGAAATAGAAGACAGTGTAGATCCAAGATCAGACTGCACATTCTCTGCAGTCTTATCTTGATCTACACTGTCTGCAAAAGGCAGTCTGATCCTACACATTACCTGCAAAAAAATTAGGTATGCGTTATGAGTTAATGTTGAGTGCCAAAATTATTTGAGAGTTGGCTTTAGTCTTGGCTGTTAATGCATTTTCTGTATTTTTCTTTCCTCTTTGGTTTATTTTAAATAATTGTCTGATTAAGTTCTGTACGAGTTTCACATGCAATTATGTGCTGTGCTTGTTCTGTGGTTCTTAATATTGTTGCATGATCTTCTCTTCCTTGTCCTCATAAACAATTATAATGATTTTATACCTTACATGTAGGTCAGTATTTACCATATACATGTATGAAGATATGGGATGCAATTAATCAACTGTCATACAGTTATAAAAAGCTTACTCAGCTCTGCTCCACTTTCATACTCAAATACTACAGTTATTTTCATCAATTAGTAACTTTGGCGTGAAAATAAATGATACCTCTTTGTATCAGTATCAACTTTTAGATGTTTTCGTTATCAGTCACATATCATTGTTTTGAAAATGATTGTTTAAACCATTTTACCACAGCTATCGTCACTTGCAGTTTTTTGAAATTTTTGCAGAAAATTGAATTAGGTTGAAAAGTGTAAACAATTTTAGCAACAGCAAAGTTGTGTCAGTAAGGAAAAAAAAGTTAAAAATTACCTTGCCTTGAAATGGCATTGTACATAGCAAGGCTTCATGGTCAGCAGTAATGAGTGGAATATTAGTTGGATTTGTAGACAGTGTAGATCATGATTGGATTGCACAAAGCATGTGGTTTTGTTGTGAGTTTACACTTTCAGATATTTGTTTAAAAAGTCTAGACAGAACATATTTGAGAATACAATATTAGTAAATTTACCTGAAAGAAATATCCATGATATTATACTTTCATAACTTTCTAGCGGCTTATGTACTTTACCATGGGACCAAATTTTCAGACTGAATAAAAACATTTGTTGATAACAATTTAAAAGTTGCCTAGAAGATGGACTTGCTTTTGATAGGAAAGATAAGATTGTGAGAAAATGAGAAAACACTTGTAACCAGTATTTTCTCTTTTATATTTAATGTTTTTAAAAGCCTTCTTTCTCAGGCTTGTAAAAACAGGATTGTTTTATGAAAGGTTGACACTTTAACTCTTGGTTCATAAATGGCAAATAATTTTGAAATAATTATCCAAAGCATGGATATTATTGTTCATTGAACCTTCTCACTCATTTTGGTTTTTTCTTCACTCCAGCTATTCTCATCCAGACAGAAAGAGAAGAAATGAATACAATTATGACAGAGATCCAAGATACAGAAAAGAACAGAGGTTAGAAGAATATCATGCAGACACTGGGTATTCAGAAAGGCATTGATCATGAAAGTGTTTCTCTTGTTCTTGTATGCTTGCTACTGCGCTGTTTTCTGGTGTCGAGTGGAAAAAGAAAAGAGTGTGTGAGCACTGATGCTGCAGCTGGAAAAGTTGTATACAACTGGCAAAGATGGCAAGTCAGCTTGCCGCACTGTTTCTGTCTTATGTATTACTGGATTGAACTAGAGGTGACATTGGTAGGCCGTATTTATTTAGCCCTCTCAGAGGTTGACACTAACCCTAAACGCCAAATCCAAAGGGCACCATATTTCTAAAAGGGACACTTGAGATGTAGTATGCTACAAATTTAGGTGACCATATTTGACAACTAGAGTAAAACCTGTCTCTGTGACCAATTCTTACTGGCAAATAACCTCTATTAGGCAAGCATATATGGAATGATGGTTTAGTTGCCTACTTAATACGGGATAGACTGTAGTTGTTTTGGGACACTTGCTCTAAAAGTTAGCATGGAGGGAGCCTTTGCTTTGAAATTTTCTTTGTGCTAGGTAAAGTCTGAAAACTGAGTCATTTACTGCCAAGAGTTATCTCCCCTTCCACAAGGTTTGACTTAGGAAGTTTTCTGAAATGAGCATGATTTTGTCACGTATGAGAAAATAAATGAGCATACCAGTCTATTTCAATTATGCTTTGGAGCTATGTAATGGGAAGTTATATGTATTGGATTAATTCAGCTTTTGTACTTCTTTAAGGTAACCCCTTGTTTTTACAACTAGGAATAAGAAGACTTGTATTGGTGTGTATCTATTAGACCCAAAGGAGGAAGGCTTTCAAAGTATCTTGGTAACCAGTCCTTTCTCCTTTTCCCATGGTGTTTTCTCTCTTTTCAAAGACAAGTACCATCATGTTAGCCATGTTAAGTTCGTCATCTGCAAATACTTCCAATTTTTGACAAGTCTGAAATTTTGTCGTCTGTTGCAGGGTTAATTATTTATGTAATTGGACAAATAAGTGGAAGATTATTATGAATGTTAAAGAACCATTGTTTGAAATGAACTTCTCCCTCTCGATAGACTCAAAGACTGCAATTTTGATGTTAATGGGGGTGTTTGTTTGGTGATACATCCAAGATCAGATAGCAAATTCCATTCAGTCTGATCTTGATCTGCGGGGTTCAAGTCAGTTGACCTTTTACCACACAATCCCATGTGTTAATGACATTGACAGAGTCTTTTGAAAACATTTTGGGAAAAGGAGAAAATGCTGATACCACATTTTCTCTTTTTCCCACAATGTTTTCTATCCTGTCAAAGGCAAATCTGGTTGTTTGAGCAACCTGTAGTTAGTTGTCTGAATATGCTTTCAATTTGGAAAAGTCTAATGTTTTGATATTTTGTAAAGAGTTAATGAACTCCATGCTCACTGGAGCTGAAGACAAACGTAAAATTCTGACTTCACTGAGGTGATGGTTTATGATTGAAGAATTATCAAGTTGTTCATACATTTTATATAAAACCATACTGGTTATGGATGGTCTTTCTGTTTTTTCCCTGGATAGTTTTGTTGACAAGGCAGCTTTAGTACTAGTGTATTAGATGTTATAATATATGTGAGAACGCGAGTTGTTGCAACTGTGAGTGGTTAATGTTTGTATGCAAATTTAGTCTTTGATTACATCTTTAAACAAATTTGAAGCAAATAACTTTGAAAAATTAATTGAAAACATTGGTATTTAACATAAATAAGCTTTGAAATAGGAAAACATTTTGAAAACCTTGTGGCTAAGGAACTAGTTAATAAGCCTACAAAGGCCTTTCACAACTATAGTTGCCTTTATGCCGAGTCTTCTTGGTCAGTGTAGATCATGATCAGACTGCACTTAACTTGCAGTCTGATCTTTGATCTAAACTGTCCTCTTTGCTGAAACACTTTAGAAGAAATAAACCTTTAAATTGCACTTAACTCTTTACCACACAATCCTGAGTGTTAATGACCCTAAAGAAGAAAGCCTTTTGAAAACACTGTGGGAAAAGGAGAAAATGCTGATAACCAGCATTTTCTCCTTTCCCCACAATGCTTTCTCTTCATTTAAAGATAATTCCTATCATCTTGGGCAACTTCAGTTTGGGGTCTGCAAATACCTTGAACTTGGAAAAGTCTAAAATTTTGTTTCGTGGTAAAGCGTTAATTGGGTCTTATCTCTTGACTTAATCCTTTACCACACGAACAAAAATCAGACTTGTCCAAATTGAAAGCATTTGCAGACGATAATTTTAATGCGACTCCAATGATGAAATTTCGCTCTGATAGTTAAGAAAACATTGTGGGAAAAGGAGAAAATGCTGGTAACCAGCATTTTCTCCTTTTCCCACAATGTTTTCAAAAGACTTCTTTCCTAGGGTCGTGAAAAGTCGGCATTGTGTGGTAAAGGGTTAATTAGTTTTTGAATTTATTTTGCACTCTAAGGGTAAATATATACATGAACACAACTTCTTGCGACTGTGCATGGTTATTGCTTGTTTGTATGTTAGTTTTTCATTTCCTCTTGAAACAAATATTAAGTAGATGACTGAAAACATCCTCGTAAATATGGATGTTCAACATGTTCATAAAGAAAATGCTGGAAAACACCATTCTCTCAGTTTCCAACGAAGTTTTCAACTAATTCAAAGACAAAATCCCATCAGTGGAGCCACATTTAGTCTGTTGCTTGCAGATGCTTTCAATTTTGGAGATATATAATTTTGTTAACCTTGTAAAAAAACAATTGAATACATAAAGTTGCAGATATTGTGGCTGAAGAAGAAATTCCTCTGAAGGAGTAATTTCTTCTTTTACCAGAATGTTTTCCAAAGCAGCCTGTTGCAAAATGCTAAAATTGTCATTTACAGGGGAAAAAGGAGGTTCAGGGTTAAATCCTGAACCTAGTAAACCAAATTCTGTGATTATTTTGCTGATAAACTTCTTTCGGTATTTCTACTATTATGATTTATTCAATACACATTCTGACTAAATCTTGTATTTTAATGTTTACGTCACTATAGTGCTTGCTTTTTCCTGTTTAGTTTTTTTTTTCTAGCCTTTGCATTTTTAGCTCAGCTCTTTTAGGAGAGAACATCCAGGTATTGTCAGAAACACGTTATCATGCAAAAACTTGGACATTTCTTCATATTTGTGATATAAATGAAGATACCTACTTTGAACTTTGGCTAGTCTTTAACTGTCATATAGGGAAGCATTAGCAAAAGACCAACCATAGTACTCTTGACACGGTTTGTCCCTTTTTCAACTCAGAATTTCCACCGAAAAAGTAACCGCAGCCGAATGTTGGCACCCTTTTGAGATGCTTTTGTTTGTATTGTGTTAGACTGGAAATGTAATTTCTGTTGGCTTTATTATTCAGGTGCAGGCATCAACAGTCTTAAATACCTGGCCAGGGCTCCGGAGTGTCTAGCCCAAGCACACAGCGGAAGTACACTTTGGAGCGCTTCCCTAGTACTTGTACACAAAGAACACGCCACACACACACACAAAAAAAAAGAGCTGTGGCTGTGATATGACTGAAATAATACAAAAAGCAGTACCTCAAATGCTGGGGGAGGAAAACATTGTGGAAAAAGAAGAAAATGCATGTACTGGCAATTGGCATTTTCTCCTTTTCATATATTGTTTTCATACTTCTCAAAGACAAATTCGGACAATTGAGCCACATTTGATTATTTTATATTTCGGCATGGATGAGTCTAAATTTTTTTGTCTAATATAGAGCTAAAAATCTGCGTTGGTTTGTACATATATTTGAGTCATGCTCTGGCAAAAAGGGGTTTAACTCTTTACCGAACGACAAATTTTAAGACTGGTCCAAAATCAAAGCATTTGCAGACGACAAAATAAATGTGGCTCAAAAAATGAAATTCGTTTTGGGAAGGGTAGAAAACATTGTGGGAAAAGGAGAAAATGCTGGTTACCAGCATTTTCTCCTTTTCCCACAATGTTTTCAGAAAGCTTCTTTCTCAGGGTCGTGAAAACCAGGGATTGTTTGGTAAAGGGGTTATGCATCTCTGTGATGCATTGTACCAAGCAAGTCATCACATAATTATGGATCCATAAAATCCACTTTGTCTAACAAACCAGCTGAATCAAGAGGTAGAATGGTCCTTGGAGATGCAGAAAAGTGACCTGTAGCCAAATGGCTGAGGTGGGTTGATACTTTTTGCAGATGCAGTAAGACCCCTTTTTACAGAGCATGGCTCATTTCTTTTTTTGACAGCTATATACAAATGAATTAGTGCTACATTGACTTTTTATACCCCTGCAAAACGAATGTTTTCAGGGGTATACTGGAATCAGCCTGTCTGTCCGTCCGTGTGTCCGTCTGTGTACAAAATACTAGTAATTTTGTGTTGCGAACTCCTACAGTTTTGCTGCTATTGTATTGAAAGTTTGTTGATACATTGATCGTATACTGAAGTTGTGCAAAACGCAGTTTTCAATCATCTACTCCCTATGATTCAAGGGTAATCTCCCCTTGAACATAGAAATTTTTTTGTTAAATTGCCTGTTTCTGTCAAAGCGCTGGCAGGGGGTATTAATTCACATTCAGTGACAGCTCTAGTTAGATTTATAGTATCTTTTGATTGATGTTAATACATGAGTTGCTATGTTAAGTAAATGGACTTTTGCAGACAGTGTAAATCAAGATGAGACTACAGTGCAAAGAACATGAAGTCTGACCTTGGATCTGTCTGTACTGTCCGATACTGTAAGAATTGCCCATTGTGCAACATTGAAATTGCAAAACATTTTTTTTGGTTTTTAGCTCACCTGAGCACAAAGTGCTCAAAATGAGCTTTTGTGATCGTGCTGTGTCTGTTGTACGTCGTGTGTCGTGTGTTGTCAACTTTTACCTTGTGTATGCTCTAGAGGCCATATTTTCAGTCCGATACTCATGAAACTTGGTCAGAATGTTTGTCTTGATAATATCTCGGATCATTTAAAAAAATGAGTCATGTTGGATCAAAAACTAGGTCACTAGGTCAGATCTTAGAAAAATCTTGTGTACGCTCTAGAGGCTACATTTTCAGTCCAAAACTCTGAAAGTTTGTCAGGATGTTTGTCTTGAAAATATCTTGGACGAGTTTGAAAATGGGTCATATCGGGTCAAAAACTAGGTCACCAGGTCAAATCTTAGAAAAACTTTGTGTACGCTCTAGAGGCCACATTTTCAGTGCAATACTCTGGAAAGATGGTCAGATTGTTTGTCTTCATGACATCTTAAATGAGTGAAAATGGGTCAGGTAGGGTGAAAAAAAATTGGGTCACTAGGTCAAATCATAGAAAAACCCTCGTGTATACTCTAGAGGCCACATTTTCAGTCCAATACTCTGGAATTTAACCCTTTACCACATGGCAAAACTTTAGACCTATCCAAATTGAAAGCATTTGCAGACGGCAATTTCATAGTGGCTTTCATAGTGGATAAAGGAGAAAATGGTGGTTACCAGCATTTTCTCCTTTTCCTACAATGTTTTCAAAAGGGTTTTTCCCCAGTGCCATTGAAAGTCGTCATTGTGTGGTTAAGGGTTAAGTTTGTCAGAATGTTTGTCTTGATGTTATCTTGGAAGATTCTGAAAGTGGGTCATGTTGGGTCAAAAACTAGGTCACTGGGTTAAATCTTAGAAAAACCTTGTGTATGCTCTAGAGGCCACATTTTCAGTCCAGTACTCATGAAAGGTAGGCAGAACCTTTGTTTTGATAATATCTACAATGGGAAAATGGGCTATATTTTGCTAAGTAGGTCACTGAGAAAAATTCAAGAAAAAGTTTGTGTACAAGCTAGAGGCCAGATTTTCACTCCAATCATTATGAAAGCTTGGTAGAATGTTTGTAAAATTGGTCATGTTTGGTCAAGACTCAGGTGAGCGACTTCAGGGCCATCATGGCCCTCTTGTTTACTGATTACCGAAAAAGTATGATTACCCTTTCGTTAAACAATCCCAAGTTTTTAGAACCCTTGTGAAGAAGGCTTTTGAAAACATTGTAGGAAAACGAGAACGGGGGGAAAAGAAGTTTTTTTTATGAGTGAATTAGTCTGTCACAATGTTATGACTTGTATTCAGGATAGGACCTTGATTCATTTTTGATTTTTTGATAAATTAGACTTGTGACTCGATTTTAGGGATATAAATTTTTTGTATTGCTTAATTAAGATTCTTTAAAATTTTTTGATTAATGCTTATCCATGATCGGATGACACTGAGAAAGAGGTTTGTTGAAAAGATTGTGGCAAAAAGAGAAAATGCTTGGAAATATTTATCCTTTTCCCATTGTTTTACATACTCTGTCAAAGACAAATTCTTTCATTAAAGCTGCATGGAAATGCTTTCAAATTAGAATGGTCCAAAAAGTTTTTTTTTGAATATAGATTAAGTCACTAGCAAAAGATGAACTTGTTGGAACTGTGAAGGTGTTTTGGCGAGAATAGTATACAAAATTTTGGTTTAGACTCAGTATATTAATCTTTTATAGCAGTAAAAATTCCTTAAGGTCTTATGGTCTAAATGCCGAGTCCCGGTAGCTCAGTCGGTAGCATGCAGGACTTGAGAACACGGGGTCCAGGGTTCTATCCGTGGCTACGACCCCTGGCTCGGCCAATTTCTTTCCGAGGATTGATGATAGTCGTTGCGACAGGATTCATTCCTCTCTCACCTCTGACCATTGTTTCGACGATGATTATGTGGGAAAGCAGCCAGTGGCTTGGAAAGAAAATTGTGCGGAGTACTGGTAAAAGAGACTCCAGGAAAGCATGGATAGGTGCACTGGCCGCCGCGATATAACTGAAATAATGTTGAAAACGGCGTTTAACACCATATAATCAATCAATCAATCAATCTTATGGTCTAAAATGAAATTACAGTGTTAAGTATCCATTTTCTCCTGAAGGGGCCATAACCATGCGTATCTTTGATATATTTTTATGCCCCCCTTCAACGAAGTGGGGGTATATTGCTTTGCAAATGTCGGTCGGTCGGTAGACCTTACCTTGTCCGGATGATAACTAGAGACAGAATTGACCTAGGTTTGTCAAATTTGGCACAGACATGCATCTCAGAGTGTAGATGATCCCTATTGATTTTGAGGTCAATCGGTCAAAGGTCAAGGTCACAGTGACCGTCAACATGTTGATACATAGACCAAACCTTGTCCGGATGACAACTAGACACAGAATTGACCTAGGTTCATCAAATTTTGCACAGATATGCGCCTTGGAGTGTAGATGATCCCTATTGATTTCGAGGTCAATCAGTCAAAGGTCAAGGTCACAGTGACCGTCAACACGTTGATATATAGATCAAACCTTGTCCGGATAACTAGACACAAATGACCTAGGTTCGTCAACTTTGCACAGACATGCGTATTGGAGTGTAGATAATCCCTATTGATTTTGAGGTCAATCGGTCAAAGGTCAAGGTCACAATGACCGTCAACATGTTGATATATAGACCAAACCTTGTCCGGATGACAACTAGACACAGAATTGACCTAGGTTCGTCAGATTTGGCACAGACATTGGTCTCGGAGTGTAGATGATCCCTATTGATTTTGAGGTCAATTGGTCAAAGGTCAAGGTCACAGTGACTGTCAACATGTTGATATATAGACCAAACCTTGTCCGGATGATAACTAGACACAGAATTGACCTAGGTTTGTCAAATTTTGCATAGACATGCGTCTCGGAGTGTAGATGATCCCTATTGATTTTGAGGTCAATTGGTCAAAGGTCAAGGTCACAGTGACTGTCAACATGTTGATATATAGACCAAACCTTGTCCGGATGATAACTAGACACAGAATTGGCCTAGGTTCATCAAATTTGGCACAGACATTTGTCTCGGAGTGCAGATGATCCCTATCAATTTTGAGATTAATCCATCAAAGGTCAAGGTCACAGTGGCCTTCAACTTAATGATATTTAGACCTAACCTTGTCCAGATGATAACTGGACCCAGAATTGACCTAGGTCCTTCAAATTCTGTACAGATATTCATCTTGGAGTGTAGATGATCCCTAGCGATTTTAAGGTTAATCCGTGAAAGGTCAAGGTCACAGTGACCACCAGATGATTCAGGGCCCGTGCTGCCGTTTGCCACTTGAGCCATTTGCTCAAAAAAAATTAAAGTGTCTCAAAAATCATCATGTGGCTCAACTTGTAACCCCAACATTTTATTCGCATATTATCGGGGACATAGTAAGCATCGAAGTTGACTGGGAAAAAGCGGAAGTCGAACGCACGTGCCGAAAAGAAAATTGATAACCCAGTCTGTGTATTGGCGACTGTTTACAATCTTGTATGTATACAAACAGCGGTGTGTATAATTATGCGAACTGTTGACAGATTATCACATTTAACAATTGAAGTGGGCTATAAATCAAAAAGATGACTTCGATATTTCTCAATCAATTCTTTTGATATCAGTTTATGAACCGTGCCACTTCCTGTATCAATGTGGCAGTAGGGGGGCATGACTGTTTTACAAACAGACATCTTGTTTATGTAAATTATCAAACTGAGTTATGAGTGATTTACACTGTATTTGTATGTAGCATGTAGACTTAGCCTGTGATTTGTTTAAAAATGACTATGTTTTTGGGTAACTGCTTCACAGTTATCAAGAAAATACCTATTACCTAATATTTCTCTTTATCCTAAGGAATGATGTTTTTGGAATGAAAACACTGTTGGAAAAGGAGAAAATGCTGGTAACCAACACTTTTTTCAGAAAATTAATCAGCATGCAATAGCTTTTTCCCTTCTTGCCATCATGTTTGAAGCCCTATGAAAAATATGCTTGATTATTTTAGCCTCAAATATGTTGTTGCATGCAAATGCGTTCAATTTGGAACAGTCTAATATTTTGTTGTCAGGTAAAAGGTTAATGAAAATGTGAAATTTCAGAATGGCGCCATTTTGTGTTCATGTGTCTTTACAATTGAAAGTACATACATTTGGAAGGTTACACTCATTCTTGTTATTTTGTTGAAACATGCATGAGCATGCATATTCATGAACTTGAATTCCGTGATTGTTCTTTTTTTTTTTTGTGAACCTTTTTACTTTTTCAAAGTAAGTTGTCAGAAGTTTTATTAGTGTCTAACATTACAGGAATTAGAGTAAGGAATGAATTACATGGATTTATGGAGCGCATATGAAATGTTTCAAGCTTGGTATGTCTAGCATGACTTTCCTTGCTCCTATAAATAGTGCAGATTAAGATTGGACTGCACATAATTTGTAGTTTGATCTTAATTTTACATTGTCCATTTTTTCCCCTTTTTAACTTCATCTGACTTTTAGGTCCACTGGCCGAATGCCAGTGGGCTTATGTCATGGCCCGCTGTCCGCCGTGCGTCCGTCCGGCCGTGCGTGCGTTAACTTTTTTTTCAAACTTCTTCTCTGAAACTACCCATCCAAATTTGATGAACCTTAACAGAAATGATCCTGCCATGGTCCTCTTTAGAATTTCTTGAAAGAATTTGATTCCTTCAAAAACTCTGGTTGCCATGGCAACAAAACTGAAAAATATTGAACATCTTTGAAAATCTTCTTGTCTGAAACCATAAGGCCCGGGGCTACCAAATTTGGCATGTAGCTTTATCTAATGAGCCGCTATCAAATTTCTTCATATTATAGCCCTGGGGTCAAAATTGGCTCTGCCCCGGGGATCACAAGTTTAACATGGGCTTATATAGTGACTGTAATTTAAAATAGTAATCAAGGGAAGTAACTCCTGTTATACAAGGTAAAGTTTGTTACTATTTACCTCCCTTGATTATCAAATTGCAGTTATACATTATTGGAGTTTGGTATTCAAGTTTTTTGGAGAGGAAATGTTCTGTTTTAAGGGAGAGTGATTTATTTTGATGCTAATAGTTATGCTCACATGAATGGAATGTTTAAAGTAAGGTTTCTATCACTCAAATTTTTTATCTTTCATGCTAATGAATAAACCTGCTTGTATTCACTCACATTTTCTTTACATTTAAAAGATATGACTGTTTTTGTTTGGCGGGCGGGGTGGAGGTTATGTTTTCAAAGTAAGTTTATCACCATACAGACTTTTTATGCTGTATGTCTCTGTCAATGCCAATTAAGGGCATGATACGTTCATTCTACTCTTTAAGAAATAACAATTTTTTTTTTTTACTGTACCAAGTTTAAAGCCATTGCAAAAAGACAAATTGAATGTAGCTTAAATGACTATTTCTGTCTTTGATAGGTTAGGAAACGTTGTGGGAAAAGGAGAAAATACTGGCTGACAACATGTCCTTTTCTCACGATGTTTTTGAAAGCCTTCTCTTTCAGGGTCATTAACACTTCGATTTTTGTGGTAAAGGGTTAAAAAGCCAATGGAGCGATACAGGACCATCATGGCCCTCTTGTTTTTTTAAGTTTCACGATCAGAATCTTTTTTTACCAACTGAAAATGTCTATCATTTCAGTCATGCTCTGTAAGAAGGGATTTAATGCATCTGCTGACTCTGGTCAAAACTTTTTTGCTATTGGTCAATTTTGTGCATGTCCAAGCACCAGTCTACCTTATGATATGGTCCTGGTAGACAAAATGGATACTATGGATCCATAGATATGACAAAACTTGCCTTTTATTATGCATCACAGAGATGCGTTAAACCCCCTTTTCGCAGAGTGCTGCTCATTTATTAGGTACTCTTAGGGTTAGAAAATATATTTCTATTTACTGAATTCCAAGACTAGAAGATATATCTCACACTAACCTAATATGTATCCCACAGTGGCAGTCCTAAGAAGTGAACCCTTAGCTTTGTAGGGTTAGTCTTAACATAATCAATTGTACTTACCCTACTGTAGCAGTTCCAAGCAGTAAATACTGCGGTCTAGAACTCTTAACATGATAAGAACACTGAATCCCACTGTGGCAGTTCTGAGAAGTAAACCCATAAACTAAAACATGAAAATACTTATCCCACAGTGACAGGTCCAAGTAGTGAACCCTGTAGTGTTTTGGCTGGGAGTCAAACATAACAAATAAGTTCGTCTCATGGTGGCAGTACCCAGTGGTAAACCACAAAATATGAAAGTGTTGTCCCATAGTGGCAGTTTCCAGTTAGCTAGAGGTCAAATATAGTAAATACGGTTTGTTACACGGTGGCAGTGTCCAGTATTGAACCACAGAAAGAGAAAAGTTCTGTCCCACAAAGGCAGTCTCCAGTTGTGTTTTTTGATGGCTAGAACTCCCAACATGAAGAATTATAATCTACCCACAGTGGCAGTTCAAAGAAATGAACTGTGTGATTGTTATAACTTTGTTTTTGGTATTATTTGTTGTGCGACATGATTGAATTGTATAATCTATTTCTTTTTGAAAGAAATTTGTACATAACCGAATTGATTAAGTTGAAAAAAAATGTGAAAAAACACAACAAAAATATATGATGAAAGCCTGTTTTTAGTGTTTTTTAATTATTATTCCCTTCTTTTTTTAGCTCACCTGAGCACAACGTGCTCAAGGTGAGCTATTGTGATCGCCATATGTCCGGCGTCGTTGCCCGTCGTCCGTCAACAATTTCTTTAAACATCTTCTCCTAAACCACTGGGCCAATCTTGATGAAACTTGGCAGGGATGTTCCTTGGGTAAGCTCTACCAAAGTTGTTCAAAGAATTGAATTCCACCCTTAACTCTGGTTGCCATGACAACAAAACGGAAAAAAAAAGCAAAATCCTTGAAAATCTTCTCCTCTGAAACTAGAAGGCGTAGAGTTTTGATATTTGGTATGTAGCATCTCCTAGTGGACCTCTATCAAGTTTGTTCATATGATGCCCCTGGGGTCAAAACTGGCCCAGCCCCGGGGGTTACAAGTTCGAACATAGGAACAAAGAAGGAAAACTTTAAAATTCGTCTTCTCTGAAACTGGAAGGCATAGAGCTTTGATATTTGGTATGTAGCATCTCCTAGTGGACCTCTACCATGTTCGTTCAAATAAACCCGCTGGGGTCAAAACTGGCCCCGCCCTGAGGGTCACAAGTTCGAACATAGGAGCAAAGAAGGAAACTTTAAAATTCTTCTTCTCTGAAACTGGAAGGCGTAGAGCTTTGATATTTGGTATGTATTATCTCCTAATGGACCTCTACTAAGTTTGTTCATATGATGCCCCTGAAAACAAAACTGGCCCCGCCTCGGGGGTCACAAGTTCGAAGATAGGAACAAAGAAGGAAAACTTTAGAATTCGTCTTCTCTGAAACTGGAAGGTGTAGAGCTTTGATATTTGGTATGTAGCATCTCCTAGTGGGCCTCTACCAGGTTCGTTCAAATAAACCCGCTAGGGTCAAAACTAGCCCCGCCCTGGGGGTCACAAGTTCGAACATAGGAGCAAAGAAGGAAACTTTAAAATTCTTCTCTGAAACTGGAAGGCGTAGAGCTTTGATATTTGGTATGTAGTATCTCCTCATGGACCTCTACTAAGTTTGTTCATATGATGCCCCTGGGGTCAAAAGTAGCCCCACCCCGGGGGTCACAAGTTCGGACATAGGAGCAAAGAAGGAAAATTTAAAATTATTCTTCTCTGAAACTGGAAGGCGTAGAGCTCTGATATTTGCAGGGTTGCATCTATAGTGCGGGATTGCCGGAATCCCGCATCAAAATAAATAATCCCGCGAAAACGAAATTTGTTTGCGCACTAAATCCCGCACTAAAACGAACTAGCCCGCAAAAATTTCACGATCGTGCGCACAATAATGGGGAAAAAGAGAGAAAAAACGACTTCAGGGGAATAAAATGTAACAAAATTTGCATGAATCGCCCCAATAATCATAGGAAACTTAAATCGTAGACTGTCGGGTTATTTTTATCACATCAAGAGACGCTTGGCATCTGTGTTATGCAGACGAAAACCTCACTGCAGGGCCCACGCTATCGATCACCAGTGGCACCGAATGCAACAATTTAGGGAAAATGTATCCAAAAATGACGCATTGGCGCATGTGCTGGCAGCAAGTGATGTCTAAAGGCTGCAAAATTCTTGAAAGATGGTAACTCCGTCATAAACAGTGAGTATTAAGTATGACGAACAACACGTCACCGTTTATCGCAACAAGCTGGAGTGTAATGAAAAGCGAGATAATGATGTCAATGCACTTATCTAGGGTAAAATGACATGTTTTGACTTGACCTGCAACCCTTATTGACAAATTCTTGCAATATCATGCGAAAATATTGTAAAAATAATTAATTGACATGAAAAAACATCGATGCAAAAAACCGCGAAAACCCATGACTCGGCAAAATGTCAATTTGTCATCGTCTGATCAGAGGCGCTTCAGACTGTCTATTCAGCTTTGGTGTACGAACTTAAGCAGTAAATTTACATGAATATCTGTATGAAACAATAGATGGAAGCTAAAATCTTTGTTTAATACTGAGGTACAAAATTTCGGTGAATTTATGAGATGAAAATACTGAACAAAGTAGGATAGATAGGGTAGGATAGGTCTTCTTGTCTTACAGTGATAGTACTGTAACAAGTGTTAAAGAAGAAGTTACAGGACATTCATACAAACAAAGAAGACTAGAATAAAATAACCCTTTAATTGGTATGATCTCAGTTTAGTTTATTTTCCCAAAAACAAAAACAAATAATATGTTAGCCCTTTACCACATTATAGGAACCGCCATAAAATTTGTCCACCCTTTTTACACCTGAAGGGGGGAACGTGCCCCCATTTTTCTGAAGATGATGGGGGGACAGCCCTCCTATTTGAAAATTTCTAGATGCAACCCTGTACTTTGGTATGTAGTATCTCCTCATAGACCTTTACCAAGCTTGTTCATATGATGCCCCTTGGGTCAAAACTAGCCCCGCCCTGGGGGTCACAAGTTCAAACATAGGAACAAAGGAGGAAAACTTTAAAATTCTTCTTATCTGAAACTGGAAGGTGTAGAGCTTTGATATTTGGTATGTAGCATCTCCTAGCGGACCTCTACCAAGTTTGTCCAAATAAACCCGCTGGGATCAAAACTGGCCCCGCCCTGGGGGTCACAAGTTCGAACATAGGAGCAAAGAAGGAAACTTTAAAATTCTTCTTCTCTGAAACTGGAAGGCGTAGAGCTTTGATATTTGGTATGTAGTATCCCCTCATGGACCTTACCAAGTATGTTCATATGATGCCCCTGGGGTCAAAAGTAGCCCCACTCCGGGGGTCACAAGTTCAAACATAGGAACGAAGATGGAAAGCTTTAAAATTCTTCTTCTCTGAAACTGGAAGGCGTAGAGCTTTGATATTTGGTATGTAGTATCTCCTCATGGACCTTACCAAGTTTGTTCATATGATGCCCCTGGGGTCAAAACTAGACCCGCCCCGGGGGTCACAAGTTCGAACATAGGAACAAAGACTGAAAACTGTAAGATTCTTCTTCTCTGAAACTGGAAGGCGTAGAGCTCTGATATTTGGTATGTAGTATCTCCTAATGGACCTCTACTAAGTTTGTTCATATGATGCCCCTGGAAACAAAACTGGCCCCGCCTCAGGGGTCACAAGTTCGAACACAGGAATAAAGAAGGAAAACTTTAAAATTATTCTTCTCTGAAACTGGAAGGTGTAGAGCTTTGATATTTGGCATGTAGTATCTCCTAGTAGACTTCTACCAAGTCTGTTCAAATAAACCCGCTGGGGTGAAAACTGGCCCTGCCCCGGGGGTCATAATTTCGAACGTAGGAACAAAGAAGGAAAACTTTAAAATTCTTCTTCTTTAAAACTGGAAGGCGTAGAGCTTTGATATTTGGTATGTATTATCTCCTAGTGGACCTGTACTAAGTTTGTTAGCCCACCGGAGCACATGTTCAATGAGTTTCGAAAATGGGTCACCTGTAGTCATAAACTAGCTCACTAGATCAAATTAAAGAAATACCTTGTGGGCACTCTAGAGGCCACATTTCTTGCTCATTTGACCTGAAATGTGGTCTGAATGTTTATCTTGATGATATCTGTGATGACTTTGAATTTGGGTCACTTTGGGTCTTAATCAAGGTCACTAGGTCAAATTAAAGAAATACCTTGTGGACACTCTAGAGGCCATATTTTTCAAATCAATTGACTTGAAAATTGGTCAGAATGTTTGTCTCGATGAAATCTTGGCTGAGTTTGAATTTGGTTCACCTGGGGTCATAAACTAAGTCACTAGGTCATGTTAAGGAAATATATTGTTGGCACTCTAGAGGCCACATTCGTTGCTCAATTGACTTTAAAGTTATTCAGAATGTTTGTCCTGATAAAATTTCACATGAGTCTGAACTTAGGTCACCTTGGGTCATAAACTAGGTCACAAGGTCAAATTAAAGAAATACTGTGTGGGCACTCTAGAGGCCACATTTATTGCTCAATTGGTTTGAACATTGGTTGAAATGTTTGTCTTGGTGAAATCTAAGATGAGTTTAGAATTGGGTCACCTGGAGTCATAATATAGGTCACAAGGTCAAATTAAAGAAATACCTTGCGGGCACTCTGGAGGCCACATTTCATGCTCAATTGACATGAAAATTGGTCAGAATGTTTATCTTGATGAAATATCGAGTGAGGTTGAAATTGAGTTATAAACTAAGTCAGTAGGTCAAATTAAAGAAATTTATGTGGGCACTTTAGAGGCCACATCTATTGCTCAATTGTTCAGAATGTTTGTCTTGATAGACTTTATGATGAGTTCTAAATTGGGTCATGTGGGATCATAAACTAGGTCACTTGGTCAAATTAAAGAAAAATCCTGTGAGCACTCTGGAGGCCATATTTATTGCTCAATTGACTTGAAAATTGCTGAGAATGTTTGTCTTGATAAAATTTAGGATGAGTTCAAAATTGGGTTACCCAGAGTCATAAATTAGGTCATTAGGTCAACTTACAGAAATTCCGTATTGGCTCTAGGGGGGAAAAATCTTGCTCAATTGACCTGAAAATTGGTCAGCATGTTTGTCTTGATAAAATCTTGGATGAGATCAAAATTCGGTCACATGGGGTCATAAACTAGGTCACTAGGTCAACTAATGGAAATTCCTTGATGGCGCTTTAGAGGCCATATTTTAAGCTCAGTTGACCTGACAATTGGTCGGAGTTTCAATCATGACCCTGGAGTGAAATTTTGCCTATTGAGTCAGGTGAGCGATCCAGGGTCATCAGGCCCTCCTGTTCACATTTCTTAAACCCTTGTATGATACTTTTGTGAACATCTAAATATCTTTACTGTATATCCGATGACAAAATTTTTGACTCGCACATAATTGAAGCATTTGTGGACAAAAATGGATATTGCTCAATGACGAGATTTGTCTTTGAAAGGGAAGAAAACATCGGAAAAGGAGACAATGCTGATAAAAATTTTCTCTCTTATACCCACAATGTTTCAAAGGCCTACCTCCTCGGGGTCGTAGAAACACCGGTTTGTTTTGTATAGAGTTAAATAAGGTGTCGTTTCCTATTCTGTCAAGTTTTAGCTCACCTGAGCACAAAGTGCTAAAGGTGTGATTTTTGTGGTCGTGCGTCGTCCGGGCGTTAACAATACCTTGTGTGTACTCTAAAGGCCACATTTTTAGTCTGATACCTATGAAATTCTGTCAGAATTTTTGTCTTGAGAAAATCTTGGACAAGTTTGAAATTGGTCACGTTTGGTCAAAAAGTAGGTCACTGGGCCTTATCTTAGTAAAACCTTGTTTGCAAACCTGAAACTTGATCAAAATGTTTGTCTTGATAATATCTTGGGCAGGTTTGAAGTTGGATCATGTCAGGTCAAAAAGTAGGTCACTGTACCAAATCTTAGAAAAACCTTGTGTCACTTCTAGAGGCCACATTTTTATTCCAATACTCATGAACCTCCGTCAGAATGTTTGTCTTGGTAATATCTCGGATGAGTACAAAATTAGGTCATATCGGGTCAAAAATAGGTCACTGGGCCAAACCTTAGAAAACGTGTGCACTATAGAGGCCATATTTTCAGCGTGATACTTATGAAACATGGTCAGAATATTCGCCTTGATTATATCTCACACATGTTTGAAATTGCGTCACGTCCTGTCAAAAAGTAGGTCACTGGGCCAAATCTTACAAAAAAACCTTTTGTGCACTCTAGAGGCATCATTTTCAGTCTTATACTCAAGAAACTTGATCAAAATGTTTGTCTTGATTGTATCTCTGAAATGTGTGAAATTGGATCATGTCCTCTCTACTTAATAATGCTTATTTTTATGACCCAAAGGTAAATAACATTTGAAAACGTGAAAAACAAGAAAAAGCTGGTAAAAAACATTAAGTGTCCAAGATAAGCTTCTGTTTCCCTGCCATGTCGCGTCCAGTCATGCGTAGTCATTTTTTAGCTCACCTGAGCACAAAGTGCTCAAGGTGAGCTTCTGTGATCGTGCTGTGTCAGGCGTGCGTCGTCCATCGTCAACTTTTACCAAGTGTACGCTCTAGAGGCCACATTTTCAGTCTGATACTCATGAAACTTGGTCAGAATGTTTGTTTTAATAATATCTCGGACGAGTCAAAAATGGGTTATGTCGGATCAAAAACTAGGTCACTAGGTCAAATCTTAGAAAAACCTTGTGTATGTTCTAGAGGCCACATTTTCGGTCCAAAACTCTTGAAACTCTGTCAGAATAATTGTCTTGATAATATCTTAGACGAGTTTGAAAAAGGGACATGTGGGGTCAAATCTTAGAAAACACTCTGTGTTCGCTCTAGAGGCCACATTTTTAGTCCAAAACTCTTGAAAGTTGGTCAGAATGTTTGTCTTCATGATGTTTGGACGAGTTAAAACATTGGTCATGTAGTTCCAAAAACTAGGTCACTGGGTCAAATCTTAGACAAACCTTGTGTACCCTCTAGAGGCCACATTTTCGGTGCAATTCTCATGAAACTTGGTCCGAATGTTTGTCTTGATGATTTCTTGGACGAGTTTGAGAAGTGGGTCATGTCTTTCAAAAACTAGGTCAATGGGTCAAATCTTCCAAAAACCTTGTGTACGCTCTAGAGGCCACATTTTCAGTCCAAAACTCTTGAAAGTTGGTCAGAATGTTTGTCTTGATCATATCTCAGACGAGTTTGAAAAATGGGTCATGTTGGATCAAAAACTAAGTCACAAGGTCAAATCTTAAAAAGTTCTTGTGTACGCTCTAGAGGTCACATTTTCAGCCCAAAACTTTTGAAACTATGTCAGAATGTTCGTCTTGGTGATATCTCAGACCAGTTTGAAAAATGGGCTATGTTGGGTTAAAAATAAGGTGTCAAGGTCAAATCTTAGAAAAACCTTGTGTACGCTCTAGAGGCCACATTTTCAGTCCAAAACGCTTGAAAGTGGTCAATATTTGTCTTGATGATTTCTTGAACGAGTTTGAAAAGTGGGTCATGTTGGGTCAAAAACTAGGTCACTAGGTCAAATCTTAGGAAAACCTCGTGTACGCTCTAGAGGCCACATTTTCAGTCCAAAACTCTTTTAAGTTGGCCAGAATGTTTGTCTTGATAATATCTCAGACGAGTTCGAAAAATGGGTCATGTCGGGTCAAAAACTAGGTCATTAGGTCAAATCTTAGAAAAACCTTGTGTACCCTCTAGAGACCACATTTACAGTCCAAAAATGTCAGAATAATTGTCATGATGAAATTTCAGACGAGTTTGAAAATGGGTCATGCCAAATGAAAAACTAGGTCACTTGGTCAAATCTTAGAAAAATCTTGTGTACGCGCTAGAAGCCACATTTTCAGCCCATAACTCTTGAAAATTGGTCAAAATGTTTGTCTTGATGATATCTCAGACGAGCTTGAAAAATGCGTCATGTCGGGTCAAAAACTTGGTCACTAGGTCAAATCTTAGAACAATCTGTGTATGCTCTAGGGGCCACATTTTCAGTGCAAAATTCTTGAAATTTTGTCAGAATAATTGTCTTGATAATATCTTAGACGAGTTCGAAAATGGGTCATGTCGGGTCAAAAACTAGATCATTAGATTAAATCTTAGAAAAACCTTGTGTTCGCTCTAGATGCCACATTTTCAGTCCAAAACTCTTGAAAGTTGTTCAGAATGTTTGTCTTGATGATATTTGGACGAGTTAAAACATTGGTCATGTCGGGTCAAAAAACCAGGTCAGATCTTACAAAAACCTTGTGTACCCTCTATAGGCCACATTTTCAGTGCAATACTCATGAAACTTGGTCAGAATGTTTGTCTTGATGATTTCTTGGACGAGTTTGCAAATGGGTCATGTCTGTCAAAAACTAGGTCATGGGGTCAAATCTTACCAAAACCTTGTGTACCCTCTAGAGGCCACATTTTCAGTCAAATACCCATGAAAGTTGGTCAAAATGTGTGTCTTAATGATATCTTGAATGAGTTTGAAAATGGGTCAAAAACTAGGTCACCAGGTTAAATCTTTAAAATAGCTTGTTTAGCTCTAGAGTCACCATTTACTGTCGAATACTAATGAAAATAAGGCAGAATGTTTGTCTTGATGATCAATATGATGAAATTGAAAAAAATAAGGTCGCCATGTCAAATCTTGGAAAAACCTTGTGTACACTCTAGAGACCACTTTTTCTGTCCAATACTTATGAAAAGTGGTCAGAATCTTTGCTTTGATAATATCTACAATGGGAAAATGGGCTATGTTTGGCTAAAAAGTAGGTCACTGAGAGAAATTCTAGAAAAAGCCTGTGTACAAGCTAGAGGCCAAATTTTCAGTCCAATAATTCTGAAAGCTTGATAGAATGTTTGTCATAATATCTCAAAAGAGATTGAAAATGAGTCATGTTTGGTCTAAAGACTCAGGTGAGCGACTTCAGGGCCATCATGGCCCTCTTGTTTACCTTGTGTGAGCTCTTGTTTACTCTGTGTGGGCTCTAGAAACCACATCATCCGTCCAATGATCAAGACACTCTGTATGTGTGTTATGGTTATATCTCAGACGAGTTCGAAATTGGGACAACTTAGATTAAAAAAAAAAAAAAGTCGAAGAAATACCCAATCTTGCGTGCTCTCTAGAGGCCACATTTCCAGTCCAATACCTATGAAAGTCAGAAACTTAAACGTTTATATAATTTATTTCTGGGTTGAATTTCAAAATTGATTAAGAAGGGTCGAAAAGTAGGTCACCAGGTCAAATCTTAGAAAAACAGTGTGTGTACCCAAGAGGCCACAATATTGGTCCAGTGATTATGAAACTTGGTCAAGATCTTTGTCATGGTAATATAAAATTATATTCTAATATCGACTAGTTTGAAAAGGTTCCCTACGCTTTAAAGTAGGTCACGCGTCAAAGGAAAACCTTTTGTACATTGAGGAGTCCACATTTTCAGTCCAATCCTCATGACACTCAGCCAGTATCTTTGTCTTGATAATGTCTCAAATGTGCTTGGAAATTGGTCTAGTTAGATCCAAAAGTAGGTTACTGAGTCAAATCTTATAAAAGCCTAGTGCACATTTTAGAGACCAGAAACTTCAGTTCATGAAATTTAGTCAGAGTGTTTGTCTTGATATTTGGATGACTTAGCAAATGGGTCACATGGGTTTATAGACTCGCATAGAAAGATCTTAGATAAATCTTTTAAATCTTTGGATCTGCTCAAGAGGCCACATTTTCAGCCCAACACTCATGAAACTCAGTGATTTTTTTTCTCTTGCTAGTATCTCAGGCTAGTTTGATGATAAATCATATCGGGTTTGGAAATAGGTCATTAGGTCAATGCACATGACATACTGTCGATATGTTTCTGTTGATCATATCTCGATTTTGAAAACCGGTCACATACAAAATCACATGTGCGGTCTAGAGACCACAATTTCATTCCAGTGCTCCTGGAACTTATAAGTTTGTCTCGATAATATCTCCGGTAATTTTGAAAATTGGTCAGCTCAGGTTCAAAACTAGGTTGTCAAGGGGCCGAACTTAAGATAAATCTTATCTGAACTACAGAGGCTCTTTTTAGTCCAATACTCATGGAATTTGGTCAGAAAGTTTGTCTTGATAATATCGGGGACGAATTTGAAAACATGTCAGCCTGGTTTAGAGGTAGGACACTGGGTCAGTTTTTGAAAAACCTTGCGGGAACTGATGAGGTCACATTTTCTGTCTCAAAGTCGTGCTCTTTTTTCTGAATGCTTTTCTCTGATAATATCATAGATGGCTTTGAATTGGGCCTTCCTTGTTAAGAATTACAGTGTAGGTCGAATAGTAAAAGCTTTTGTGCACTTTGGATGCCACACTTTTGGCTAGTACACATGATACATGGTCTGGAAGTTTGTCTCGGTGATATCTCAGATACACGAGTCTCATTGGTTAAAGAAAAAAATATGTCACTAGGTCAAATTAATAAAAGAAATAAAGGCAATGCTATCTAAATGTCATATTTGCTGAACAATTTTTTTAAACTTGGTGAGACATTGTCTTTTATCTTCTTCAAGCTAGAAATGCTCAGTTGAACGAAGTAAGGCCATCACGATCCTCTTGTTTCCCTTTTCCATAATGTTGTAGGTATTTTTGCATGAACATATCGCTTAATATTAGACAGTATAGATCCAAGATCAGACTGCAAAGAACGTGCTCAGAGGGCATAAAGTCGCACAAAGCAGCTTAGGTGTCAAAAATGACAGCGAATTTGGTAGAAATGGCAAATTATTGTTTATGATCCATAAATATTTATGTCTATTATGTGGACAATTCTAGAATTCGATTAAAGCTTTCAAACGCCTCTTAGTAAACACATGAATATTTCATACTCGGAAAACTCTCTGGAGACCGGTCTTTTCAATTTTATACGAGTAGACACTGCTGGACAATATGCCCGAAGTCCGGCGGATAGAACACCAACGTGGAGAGTCCCATATATCGTCATTGTACTGTGGCTTGTACGTGCCCCTACGCCCGATACCTCTTTTTGTCTGTCTGCTTTGTTTCTCTTGCTCTTTCTCCCTCTCATTCACTCGCTCCCTCTCTTTCTCTCTCTCTCATCTTTCCCCTCTTCCCCCTGTCTCTCTCGCTCCTTCTGTGTCTCTCTTTGTCTGTCTGTGTCTGTCTTTGTCTGTGTGTCTGTCTCTCTCTCTCTCTCCACTCTCTGTTAGACTAGGATCAGCTTGCAAGTCTTTGAAGAATTATCTTAATCTGCTCATTTCAACCCGTATTGAACTGTATGACATCTTACCTTTTGCAGATGACTGTTTCCATCCTGGGGCAGACCATTTTTGAAAATATTGCGGCAAAAGGAGAAAATGTTTGTGTGAAGCATCAACTTGTTGTCACTTGTTTATGTCATTAACCATAATTTATGTTATCAACATTTTACAAGGATATTTGAAGGGTTACCTGGTGCAAGTGTGTTGTAAGGGTCGAGCCGTAATTGAGTAAAGCTATTCTAAATCCATTAAAATCTGTAAGTGAATAGTAAACGATTGTTAAACCTGGAAAAAGCTGACTTGGTGAAATGGACCCTTTCAAATAAAGGAAAACAGCCAAAATACCACAACTTCAAGGTAATTTCATCCAGAACATATGACAAAGTGGCGGACAGTATAGATCCAAGATCAGACTGCACGTTCTGTGCAGTCTGATCTTGGATCTACACTGCCCGCAAAAGCAACATAATCTGTTCATACCGCTGTAAGGATTAACTAGTTAGTTTACCAGAAGTTACATGTTGGGGTTAATGGAGTTTTATGGTTATTGACTGTTGGCACTAAAAAGGTCCACATTGTCGGAATCAATCGATCAATCCCATTATCGATCTCTGAAAACCTAAAGGCACGGAATGTTTGATACTTCATCTATAAGATAGGTTGGCACTGAACAGTTTGTATGCCTTCTCTTAGTCATCTTTGAAAGCGTAACTCATCATGGTCGTCATAATTGTTATCATTAGTATTGTAATCACCACTGCCACCGTCATCATCATCATCATCATCTCTCTCTTTTTCATTTCTTCTTCTTCTTCCTCTTCTTCTTCTCCTTCTCTTCCTCTTCTTCAAATCGATGGTGTTGTAAACTTGATCACTATTTATCATTTATACTATCTAAGGTAAGTATTCTTTAAGAGTGTTGTCTTTCCTTATCGAAATTAGGCGAATCAATAGAGGAGATATGTCAACGCGTATTAATACCACGAAGAAAGTAGTGCGAGGGTAATTTGGAAGAAAGGTATCACGGCACAGAGCGTTTAGAGTTCCAGTTTCCTTGTTACAGAACATCAAATAAACCGTCTGAATTACAATAATAGGCGGAATCAATTTTCAAATGAATTCGGAAAGGACAAAGTCCCACAAATGTATGTACTATAACGGGAGATGAATATTTGTAGTATTCATCGGAACAATGTCCGAGAACGCCTGCCAAGGCAGACCACTGTATTTTTTGCGTCTAAGAGGCAAATATTAATGGTAAAAGCCGTTTTGTAAAGTTCAGTACAAATCCACAAAACCATGACGGTACTACATGAATTATTGAGGAACTCTATTGAAATGACATTTTCTATAACATTTCTTATTGCTTTTTTAACGAGGTGAACTTAGTCCGTTTTGCTTTTGCCGTCCCATACCGAAGTCGGAGGTATATATCTCCTCTTCTGCTAAATCTCTGCTCGGCCATGGTTCATTCGGCAAACCTTGAGCTCCGATATATTTCATTTTTCAGATTTGACAAGATGGCCAGATATTTGGATTTTTCATGTGTTTCGGGGTTAATGGTCCAAGACTATTGGATGAAATATGGTGAATCTGAAGATGACCGACTGGCCACTCTTTTGTTTTGCTAGTCTAGAAAAAGCTTCATAGATGTATGTATTTCCGTAAAATGCTGATTCATGTCATATTTTAAGATTGGATTGAAGATGGCGTGCTTTCAGCCGCTTTTACTTTAAAATTTGTGCCATTTCTTCTGTTTGTTTTAAAGACATGAATGTACTGACTGCTTTTGAATATTTTTGGAATTTTGTAATTGCTCATAGAAAAAGAAAAAAAAAATCCTATTTTTCAAAGAGAGAAAAAAGAGAGAGAGAGAGAGAGAGAGAGAGAGAGAGAGAGAGAGAGAGAGAGTCAATAATTCAATGTAATTGAAAGCTGAGTTTATTCTGATTTTGATTAAAATTCTATGGCTGATTTTAAGTAAAAGATATGAATTATAAATGAGGAGTATTGAATCAGTGATTCACCAACAACCCACCTACATTCTCTACCAACATCCTCTCCCTTACTGGTGAAATAAGTGGTTTTTTTAGGTAGGTGGATATCAGGATCAGATTACCCAGAACTTGCAGTCTAGGTCCGTTGGTCCGTCTTCATCAACTATTCTAAATTTCATTCTAAAATAAGACTTAGAAAGTAACACAACTTCTGACTAGCTGGACCATTTGGTCTAGCCAATCAGAAGTTGTTTACTTTTAACCCTTAGGCTGCTAAGCGCGACTCACTGACCTTTTGCGGACAGTGTAGATCAAGATCAGACTGCACATAACGTGCAGTCTGATCTTGGATCTAGACTGTCCGATAAGGAGATATATTTTTCTAAAAAATAAATTCTAAATAGCGCCATTCGGGTTTATACTACCGGCTGGAAAGTTTCATCTAATTTATTCAGCAGGAACAGGGTTAAATTTAGAAAATTCGTGAGAATGAAACAAAAAATGTTCTGAAGAATGGTTGGTAAATACAGACCCTGACCTTGTTTTCGGTGTACACCTTACGTTACTTGATTTTATTTTTGTCTTTGTCACAGTATCTCACGAACTATTCAGAATACAGTGTAGATACGAAACATACTGCACCTTTTGTGCAGTCTGGTCAGAGGTCTACATTGTTTCGAAAAAAAAACCCAAATTTATTTCTTGATGCCGAAAAGTTTAATGATATGCATATAAACCTAAACTCGGCGGGAAATCCCTAACTATCATTCCTGTTGTCATAGGCACATCTCTGCCGAAATTCAAACCCACTACCAGAAGGGACGCTCAAAAGCGCGTTCAAAAGTGTAGTATCTGTAGCAGGTGTACAATACTCGTTCCCTTATTGAACAACCCTTCTGAATGGGATTCTCAGTCAGATTCTAGATTTAGAAGAGACACAACTTCTTATTCGCTGAACTAAATTGTTTAGCCAATGAGAAATTGCATTGCTTTTTTTCCCCCCAAAATTTCGAAAATTCTTGAGGACCAGAATTTAATGGAGAATGGTTGGTAAATACAATCCCGGCCAGTATGAATGAGAAAGAATACTGCATTATTATTGACGCTGTCGCCGTAATATCATTGAAGTGTTGTTAAAAGCCCCATAAAACGAACAGACAGAAGGGGGGAAAAATGGCGTCAGGGCTCCTTTGTTGATGGCTTTACGAAAAAAGTGAAATCATTTATCTGCTTTTGCAGGCTATTATCCGAAAATAGAGATTTTTACCTAGTACAACAAGAGATTTCTATTGATAATTAGTTTTTTTTTTTTGACCTATGGACCCTTTATATATCGAGCATAATTCTAGCTGCCTTTTGCGGACAGTATGGATCAAGATCAGACTGCACAGAACGTGCAGTCTGATCTTAATCCATACTGTCCGAATAAGTTTGAGGAGAAATTATGGCTAAAAGGATTTTAAAGTCGTAACAACAGGGTCTATATGAATGACAAATAATAGCCGTTTATTTAGACTCGTTTTCTTTTATTTACAGAAGGTCCTTCTGATCAAGTAGTAGTTACAATATGGCAGCTTGGTGTTTTAGTGTCGTTTCAGATTACTTTGCGAAGAAAAAAAAATCTCATTTGCCTCTCACAACAGGGGTAGCCAGCATTTTATCCTTTACCCACAATGTTTCAAACGTCATATTTTTCAGGATCGTCAAAAACGGATTTATGAAGAAAAGAGTTTACCCAAATATGTAATGTTTACTTGTTTCAAACCTGTTTACTTCATATCGATCGTTGCTCGCGCCGCAAAAGTGCATGAAAGCCTCTTTGTGGTGACAAGGATAACCACGTGATATGGTATCAGCATCCGGGGCATTATATGTAGAACAATGGCTTCCGTACACTGTTAATTTGATTTAGAATTATGTCGTTTTAGATCTTATTTCTATTATTTCGTGACAAAATTTTAGACTTGTCCACAGTGAAAGCGTTTGGAGACGACAAATTAAAAGTGTCTAACGTGATAAGATCTGTGTTAAAAAAGGTAAAACACATTGTGATAATACATGAAAATGCTGGTTACTACCGTATTTTCTCCTTCTCCCAGAGTTTTTTTTGAAAACATTGTGGGAAAATGAGAAAATGCTAGTAATAAGCATTTTGCCCCTTTTTCACAATGATTTTTACACTGTCAAAGAAGTTCGGTTGATTTGTACCTTTTTAGGGTTTGTCGGATTTGCAGATGTTTTCAATTTGGACTGGTCTATAATTTTGTCGTTTGATAAAAGGCTAAAAACAGGTACAATTTAAAGTAAACAAATAGGTATATGTACATAGATTAAGTATGGGCATAGATTAAGTATATGTACATAGTATTAAGTATTAAGTAATAAAAATCAATGACGCAATCACGACAGATCGACCCATTACCAGATACCAAAACTTAGACGTGTTCAAATTGAAAGCGTTTGCAGACGACCAATAAAAATGTGGCTAAAACGAATAGATTTTTGTTTAATAGGGTAGAAACATTGTTTGAATGGGAGAAAATGCTAATTACTAGCATTTTCCCCTTTTCCCATAATGTTTCTAAAACCTCCATCTTCAGTGTCCTAAAAACTCGGGATTGTCTGGTAAAGGTTTAGAGAAAAAGGAAAACTAGGGTAGAATGGCTAGCCTCTCCGCTACAGCTTAAAATCTCGATTTTCCGAACTTTTGATAATTCGAGTATGTCACTTTAATCGACCGGTTCGCTCGAAAGTACATACATTTGAGCCATGCTCCGTGAGAAGGGGGCTTAATGCATCTGCAAACAGTATCGACCCACGTCAGCCTGCGCAGTCCGTGCAGGATGACCTGGGCCGAAACTTTTTGCTTTTGGTAAATTTGCTGCATGTTCAAGGACCATTCTACCTCATGAATCAGTCTGTTGTCAGACAAAAATGGAATTAATGGATCCATAATTTTGTGATGACTTGCATGGTGTAATACATCACAGAGATGCATTAAGCACCTTTTTGCTAGAGTACGGCTCGGTCACATTTAATAAAAAATGTAACAGTAGCACTGAATTCTCACCAGAGCAAATATAACTTGAAACTATAAAAGTGCGATCTGAAACCAAGCGAGACACTTCCATACGAATCATCCTCCTTCATTCGAATGATCCTTTATCATCCGATTTTTGTGAGGTCGGATCCGTATAAATGGCCTGCAACACGCGAAACGGGGCATTCGGACATTTGCGTAAAGTGTCGTCTCGGATCAGCCTGCGCAATCCGCGCAGACTGATCCGAGACAACACTTTACGACTACATTCGATTTTGTACTACAGCAGACTTACACAAAAGAGAAAATTGCACAAGAACGGAAAGTGTCGCCTCGGATCAGACTGCGCGGATTGCGCAGCCTGATCCGAGATGACACTTTACGGAAATGTCTGAATGCCCCTTTTCGCGTGTTACAGGCTATTTTCAAAGATGCAAAGAATGTTCTTTCTCTTACTGACTTCAGCAAAGAGGTAAATATTACATCGTCAGTATATTAACAGAAAGCGATTGCACAAGTTGTAAAGAAAGACAAAAGGTTTTGTCAGAATTTCAGGTTTCTTGGATATATAACTAAATTAGCAAAGTCCGTGAAGTTCTACTATCACGTCTCTTTTGGATATTCCGAGCATGATAGTCAGTTCTCCGGTCGTAAACGCCGAGAGAAGTCAATCATGACGACCATGTACGCAAGTCGGTCATGATGATCATGTATACGTAAAATTTTGAGCGAAGTCGATGCTGACAACCATGCACAAAAAGCGGCGATCATGCTGACAAAGTGCGGAATATACCGAGAGAATTCGGTATTACGATCAAGTGCCAAATATGCCGAGAGAAGTCGGTAATACGATCAAGTGCGAAATATGCCGAGAGAAGTCGGTAATTATACGATCAAGTTCGAAATATGCCGAGAGAAGTTGGTAATACGATCATGTGCGAAATATGCCGAGAGAAGTCGGTAATACGATCAAGTGCGAAATGTCCCGAGAGAAGTCGATCATGATAGCCAAGTACGGAATATGCCGCAAAAATTCGGTCAAAACAACCATGTACGAATAATGTTGAGAATAGTTTACGAAGAATTTCGGAATATTTCCTGGCTTGAATTATATCCGAGAAACCCTTATTCAACAATCGGTAGAGTTTTTGTCTACGTTTTCAAGAGAACTAAAATTTTCGTCTCCATCGCCATCCTCCACAACGCCTAATTTTCGCCCCAGCCACATGAATTTAGCAACCATTTCTTCTTGCATGAGGGTGAAACACATTGACAATATCGCCATACCAAATATTGAGTAAATAGTCCCTATCACTAATCTTGCATTGGTTGTCGGGTCGGAGAAATCTCTTCCCGGTGTGACGTCACCAAATCCGATGGTGCTGAGCGTAATGAAACAGAAATAACCCGATTGAGTCATATCCCAACCCTCCCAGAATTTGAATAGAATTCCGCCTCCAAATATATACAGACCAATGATACCGAGACTAACAGTGAGAGGGACAGACACCTCGCTAATCTCCTTCCATTCGTCGTCATCATCATCATCATCATCGCTGTCGTCATCCACGACGAGGGGCTGAGTTGGGGAACTTCGGAAATGATAGCCCCTATCTGCTAAAGCCGATTTGTCTAACGCCTTGATGCTTAGTGGGTTATTTCTTTGTTTAATGCCAGTGCCTTGTTGTGGGTCAAAACCAGTATGAGAGCTTGACGCCAAACTTGTGTCGTCAGGTGCGAACGATTTAGCGACAATGCCCTCCCTGGTTGAAAACGTCGGGGGTTCGCGAGCCATTGTTGGTTCCACTCTGTGACCTTTGATTGAACTTCTTTGTTTTAAATTGGCGACCATTTGTTGATGTTCCATCGAAGACAGTCTTCGGTGGACGCCATTGCCTCTCGTATCACCTAGGAATAAAATAATGATAATAATTTTACAAATGGATGAAAAAAAATATGTTGATCATGATGATAAAGAAGCAGAAGAAGAAGATGAAGAAGAAGCAGAAGAAGGAGGAGAGGAGGAGGAGAAGGAGGAGGAGAAGGAGGAGGAGGAGG